>PVKZ01000140.1:0-1260000 GCA_004027375.1 Macroglossus sobrinus
GAAGGATGGTTAACTGAATGAATGACAGAATAATCCCATGAAGTAAGGAGGTATCATTAGACCAATTTTAAGAGAGAAAAACTGAGTTCCTGGTGGTAGCTCCTGGTACAAGTTCATGTGCTTACTGCTTCAAGGGCTGTCCCTAAGGATCTCCTTGAATTCTATGCCTTGCTTTTTGGATGAATACTGTCTTGATTCCCACAATGCTCAGTTCTCTCCCTGAGACACACAGCTTCTTCACAACTATGAGAAAGCCTCAGTTCCACACTTTTCCTCTTTGCCTGGTTATCCACTCTGCTCTTTAGCTCTGGGCTAACTTCCTCTCCCTACTACCTGCCAGTTCTTTCAGGAGCTCTCTTCTTTGTCCCTGAGAGCTCACCTCAGATCCCCATGAGCCTCCTAAGGCCAGAAACCTTGGCATCCTCTTCGTCCCTGAGCTATTTTTTCCTCCCGTGTGTCCAAGTCATTATTACTGCTCCGTCTCCTCCGTCTGCACTTCTGGAAGTCTGCCGCCCATTCAGCCTCTCACCGCTTGGCCTCAGCCAAAACCCTCAGGCAGACACACTTCCCTCACCACGAGGCACCCCTCCCACTCCTTGGTGAGTACAAGTGGTCCTTGGAAATTCCCACCTTGTTGTCCTAGGATCCCACAATCTGGCTAATCTACTCCAAAGACTGCTTCTCCTACTCCCCCATCCCAGCGCCATCCTCCTGGCCTGCTTCCCACTTACTGTCCATCACTCCCTTTCCCTATAACTGTGGGGATCTGTTAATGCAGCTCTACGGAATCTCCAATCCCATAAACACTTGACGTTTTTCTTTCTTCTTTTAAGTTGCCAAGATTTATGGAGTCTACTATGGTTTGAGTACTATGCTAAGCATGCTATATAAATGGGCTCATTTAACCAAATAAAGGAGGTATTTTTATTTCCACATATACAAAGGAGAAAACTGATGTTGGGAAGAGCTACTATGTTACCCAAGATCACACGGCTGACAAGTAGCTGATAAATCCTGCGTCTGCAGGATTCACACTTTGGTCATTTCCCATCTGAGGCCAAGCTTTTAAGACTGTACCATCTTGCCTCACCCATGGGCTTGTGACTTCATTGCCATCCTCGCAATTGAAGTGGTATCTTTCTCAACCGTGTCTGCTGCTGTCACCACCTGAATACCTCCACTACACCTTCCCCAGTACTTTTTTCCCTGCCTGCTAGCCCTCAACTCAAGTCCCTGGGGATATGGAGTTAGCAGAACTTTCTGTCCCCGCTGCCTCCCTGCCCAGTAAGAGAAGGGGGCAGTTACCATGTGCCACTTCCTTACTCTCTGACCTCAGTGTCCCCCCTAAGAGGCACAGAATGCTGCTAAGCACGCTCACTCAACTCCTAAGTCTGGGGAGGGAAATCACCTTTGAAAAGCCCTGCAGAGAAACTCCCAAGGGGTGGATAAGAAGATTCCAGCGGGAGAGGTTTGCCAGGACGTGTGCACCATAAGTGGAGATGGCAGTCTGCTGGACACCTAGGGCAACCTAATTGCTTTCCCATGTCTTGTTGGAATAATGCTGGCGGCCAGAAAGCTACCAGAACTTGAACTAATTTGGTAAATAAGGACCAAAAGCAAGGACCACATTTCTGCTCCCTTTGCCGAGACCCAGACTCCTGACAGGATTCCAGGGATTTTTCTTCCTTGGAAGTGACTGGACCTCCAGCCCCAAATTCCTCTCCCTAGGAGAGCTTGTTCCCCTGCTCAGAACAAATAACACATTTCCTGGGTAATCAGTGGGCAGAACAGCTGAAGGAAGGTTGATTGGGCCTCAGCCTTCCAGATGGAAGCAACTCTGGGCCTGCGGTGTCCTGGTCCACATGCCGGGCAGCTGGGGCCCCTGAACTGTGCAGCTCCAGCCTCCAGTTTGGAAGGCTGAGGCTGCATGAAGAGGCCTCGACTCCCTCCTGCACAAGGCCTTTCGAGAGGCTGCCAAGACCAGTCCACCTCAGACGTGGCGTCCTGGCAAACCCCTCAGAACTCAGCCACCCTGCCCTGGACCGCCCATGCCGTCTTCTCCCAGAGCATAAATGTTTCTGTCTTCTGCGAACTGAGCTCAGTTCTCAGCTACACTTGGCTTCTATTTTCTCATCTGAAAATGGAGATAATGATGCTCTTCTTGCAACCCCCACCTTATCTATCCTGCTGTTACTCCACTTTTCCAGCTGATATTTCTTGAATGCTTAGAATGTACCAGGCACTGTGCTAAGTGATTTACAGACGCTGTCTCATTTAGTCCCCACAGTAATCTTATAAAGAAAGTGTTATTATTTCATCATGTAGCAGATGAAGAAATGAAGGCCCAGATAGGTAAAATGACTTGCCCACAATCACAAGGCTAGTAAGTGGCTCCACTAGGATTCCCTCCCAGTTTGTCTGGTTCCAGACCCTAACCCAGTGCCAGCTTCCAGAGTAGCATTTCCCAAAGAGACTACAGTTCTCTGGGAAATAGAAACATTCACAGCTGTTTGTGGTTTGTAGGGCAGCAGGGAGGGGTGCAGACAGCCACATGGAATTGCTGTCACAAGCTAGCCCCCTCCAATCACACCCCACCCTCCTCAGGCCTATTCACAGCTAGAGGTCCACTTCGGGTCAAGGGCAGACAAAGTCATCATGGTGAGTTTCAGTGAATCTGATTCCCACTCATCAAGGAGAAGGAAGGAAATCAAGTTTGCCCTACATCAAGTCACATTCAATGGCGGAGTAAGGTTCATCTCAACCTTCAGCTTTTCTCTTTGGAAAAGAGACATGACACAAATAGAGCATCTTTGTGGCCCTGTGTGGTAGACATGGTAACTCCCATTTTACAAATCCAGAAGGGTGAAGTCTCTTGCTCAAGGTCGTGCAGCTAGGAGTTGAGCCAAGATTCAACTAAAAAGTCTGAACGGCTCCAAAGTCCGTGCCGTTTCCACTACAGCATTCGCTCCAGGATGTCCTGCGATGATGTGAAATGGGCAGCTCTTCAAGATAACTGAGTTCACTCCATTTCCCTTCATTTCCAGTCTTTGATACAATGGTGGGCTGATCCGAAAGCTCTGTGCATTGAGCTAAAGCTCCGACAACATTTCCTACGTACCTGCATACATTCCTTCAGCCTCTGGCTGGAGTGAAATCTTTTCAGACTCCTAGGGCAGAAGCATAACTTCTCCCCAAGCAGAGTCTTGAAGACCTGAGCAGGAAAACAACATGAACATCTGGAAGGCCTCCTTCTTTTAATTCTCCTCAGTAAGACCACAGGGGCTTCAAGTGCCCTAGCGAGGAGGAGCTGTATTTGGATGGAGAGAGAATCACACACTGTATTATTTTTTCAAAATCTCCAGGGAGAAAGCCCCATGGGCCGAAGGACTGTGCACACCTGTCCCAAGTCTGGAATGGCCATGCAGGAATTTGAGGACAAGGTAAGTAGGAAGCAACTTCCCATGGCTGTCACTGGGGTCTCCCAGCCGGTCCCCACCTTGTCTTCTTGCTGGGACACAGTGACATCTCTCATAGCCCAAAGAATAGAGGTTGTAGGGACAGAAACAGGAGCTGCAATGCCTGCTGTAGGGTCTTTCCGAGATTAAGCTCTTTTAAAGAGACCTGGAAGTAATCTCCTGTTCACTCTTCATCATCAAGGCAAAGAAAGGAGATGACACCTTCTGCCATCATTACCTGACCTCCCTTTCCGCCTACATCATACATTGAGAATGAGGACACACGATTAGGTTTGCCCCAATGCCTCCCACCACTCTCTCTAGGACCCCAAATCCTTAGGGACAGGCTCAGACCCTAAAAGTCCGCAGGACAAGGCAGAGACACCAAGCCAAGGGGGTGGGGTGGGGAGGGTGCTGAGGTGGCGGGGTAGGTGCAGCCCAGTCCCAGCCGGTCTGCATGACTCACTCCTTGTTTCCGTCCACTCTGGTCTGAGTGCCTTGGCCCAGGGGCCTCCGGGAGGTTGTAACACAGGCTGGCCTCTTGCCCATCGGGGCTCAGCAGACAAAAATTAAAGATCTCACTCCTCAGGAACTCACACAGACAGCAGAGGCATGCTCTGTGCTCTGCCTCACCAGACCAGACCTCAGGCCGGAGGAGGCTGGTGGCCAAGGGAGGAAGGAAAGGCGTCTCTGCCCCTCCCCCACCTCTGTATCCCTCATGTCCAATTGTGAAGCTCTGGCCCCTGACCACTCTCTTCTCACTCTTCCTTAGGTCCTTGCCTGAAGATGGTGCTGCCTCGGGCAGCTCTTTAAGCTCACTCCACCTCCTCCCCACCTCTGCCTGAAGACAGCAGCAAAGTAGAAACAGACTTCTATAACAACTATCATACATTTCTGGCAGCAGAGGTCAAGGCAGTCATTCAGGACAAGGTCAGATCATGGCAGGGAGCACAGACCCTGGTTCTAGCCCACATGTGCCCCCAGGGTCTCCCTCCCAGATTATGCCCCTCCCCTCCCAGGACTTCAGTTTCCTCATCTATAAAAAGAGAAGATTTTACTGGATGAACTCAAATTTGCTGTCAACACTAAGTTTTTGATTTGAGGAGTGGACAGACATGGGGTGGGCATGGATTTAAGAACTACAGGAGGGACCTCCCTGAGAGATCAGCCAGCCCAGGCCTTCAGTTTGTAGTTGAGGAAACCTAGGCCCAAAAGGCTTGTCCAAGGTCATGTGAGTGGTTATTGGCAGCACCAGCACTTGAACTGGGGTCTCTTGACTCTCAGACCTCTCAACTCTTCCTCCTTCAACTCCCCCAGGAAGCTCGGCCCTCTAGGCCAGGGAGGCCATGAGTGGTTGTGCATGTTGGCAGTGGGGCCTCATCTCTGGGAACATCTCTGAACGGGTAGGTGCAAGCACCAAAGCCGCTGGTGGAGAAGGATGGGATTGGGGGCCGGTGGGGGCGTGGTGGGTGTGTGTATTAGAGATAAGCTGTCAACATCTCTCTTCCAATTGTCAAGAAGAAACAGAGAAGGGTCCCTGGTGATTGAGGGGAAACAGCCCTGTTTCTGACAGAGCCATTGCTCCATGGAAAACTGATGTCTATCTGTCTATTTCTCTCCCTCTCCCTCTCTTTCTCCCTCTCTCACAGACACTGATACACACACCAGATGCAGATACACATACACTGTTCCCCCTCATAACTGCTGAAATGGGCCACCCACAGCCTCAGTCTCAAGATATGTACTGATATTTTCAGGTGCACTATTTGGTGGGGCCTGGAATTCCTTTTGCTGCCTGAGATTCCTCTAAGCATCTGCCTACTATCTAATACTCAGCCTGTGTGGTTAGGAGCATGCTGCCCTCCATCCCACAAACACTTGAGCACCTCATATGTGCCAAGCACTGAAGATAGGTAGGACGTACTCACTGCCTGTGTGATGGTAAATGCTTCAATAGAGGATTTAACCCAGTCTTTTGGGATCACCAAAGAACTGCCAACAATGCAGGGTGGAGTTTCGCTAGGGAGCATCTCTGAGAGAGTCCTGACTTTGATTCTAAGGGAGAGTTCAAAGTGTAGTGGAGGGAAACATGCCAAGGAGAGGCACTGCATATGCAAAGACGTGGATGTACAACAAAGCTGGGGCTATCGGAGGAATTACAAGCAGCTTATGTAGCTGGAGTTTAGATAGGAATGGGGGCTATGTAAAGGGATAAGGCTGGAAGGGTTGGCTAGAGTCAATTTATGGGGGCCTTAGCTCTAGGCAGCTCCTTTTATGAGAAAGATGGACCTTTTAGCCACACCCAAACCACTGGCTAGCCCTGGAAGGAACAGATTATTTGTCTGGAATTCTGAAACTGGTATCCTCTGGCCAATAGTAAGGGATCATTTGTGTGGGGAGGAAGCCGCATGCTCTTAATCTCCATCAATCCACCCAAAACCACTCCAAATAAACACCAAACAGCATAAAGCCAGTGTGCTTGCTTTACTTAAAAGCAGTCCCCCAACCTTTCCAACCTGTCTGTCTCCTCCACATGGTTCCTTTTTTAGAGAAGCTGTGGAGCTGCTGAAGTGGCAGGTTTGGTCTGGCCTCTCAGCCACTGCTACCATGACCCCCCAACCTGACTGTCCCTTCTTTCTCAGCCTACTTGCTCTGGACCTGAATTCCTTGGGTGACTCAGTCCCCAAGTGAGGCTTCTGTCCCTGGTCTCACTCACACTTGGCCTCAGGTTCCTCTCTAATCCCACAAGCACATGAAGTTACATCATGTCTAAGTGTCATAATATACATATCCAAGCCCACCCACTCTGCAGCTCCCTCACAGCTTGGCCCATAGATAAATAAGATAAATAAGCCATACGTGTTTGACAACAAACAGATAGCTGGGGAGTGCCCAGTGCCTTTTAGCTACCATTTATTGAGCACCTCTTTCAGGCATTAGTGTTGCCAAGAAGAATAAGACTTCGTCCCTATCCTCAAGGAATGTCCAGTATAGTAAGAAAGGCAGCAACACTTAGCATGGTTAAGTGTTGTGACTGAGATAAATTCAGGGTGCAATGTGAATGCAAAGACAGAGCACTCCAGGATGAGAATATGGGACAATGAGTCAGGGAAGATTCTGGAGAAGATGCTATCCGAGTGGGGTCTAGAAGGCACAGCAAGTCTCAGCCCAGAGAAGATGGGACAGGTGGTGAGGAGGAGGTATAGCAATGATTATGAGACAAGTTTACAAAAATTAAACCACATTGGGGTCTACCCCATTTCCTTTGTCAATGGGGTGTCTGATCAGAGAAAGTTTGCCAGATTTTTGAATGATAGATCAAATTCAAATGATATTCGATGCAGATAGGTTGGGAAAGTGTGGAGCCTACTATAATGCTGTTAGATATATGTAAAGATGTTAAACAACTATTCCACATACTGAAGAATGGATGGAGGTCATCAAGATCTATAGTAGCACATGAGACAGGGTTGGGACCCATACAAGACTTCTCACAATTTGGATGAAGTCAGAAAAAGCATTTTTATCAAATTTCACATGACATAGAACTAGAGAAATAAATGACAAAACTGGATGATAGAAGCAAGATATAAGATGATCTATATAAGTTGAGATTTAATAAAGATAAGTGAAAAAGTCTTGCATCTTGGTCCAAAAAAAACAATAAGGGATACTTGCTTTGATAGCAGTTCATGTGAAAGGACCTTATTTGGGTGAGGCTGGGAAGTGCAGAGACTATTGAAAAAGGAGATGCTAGCTAATCACTAGTTTGAAATAAACTAGAAATGTAAACTTCTAAAAGGTCTGGTGCCATTTTGGATAGAATCCAAGGCTCAGAACAGGGGAGGGTGGGTGGAGGCAGGGAAGTGGGGGTGGGTAACAGTGTACTAAAGCTGTTAAGACACAATGGCAGTTTTGTGCTTGATTCTGTTGCCATGTTTTCAATGGCTTATTACAACCTTGAAGCAACCTTGAAGGAAACCTGGATGGAGATTTACATAATCTAGGAGAAGCTGAGATACTGAAGAAGAGGAATCTTGGTGGAGGAGAGTCTGGCAATTTTAACTGTTCATAGAATTATTAGATAAAAAAGGGGTCCAGTTCTGTGTTTTCATTAGTCATAGAAGGTTAACTTAGAAAGAAACAACTTCAAAATGGTAAGTTTATGTTTGTTCACATCCTTCCATCATGGAGCTCCAAGATTCTTCCACCTTCTCATTCAGCCAGTAGATGGAGAGAAAAGAGGGAAAATGTGGAAGATTCCACAGGTGTTTTTAAAGTTAATGTCTAGAAGAAGCAAAGATCATTCTGTCCACATTCTTTTGACCAGAACTTAGTCAATGGCCATACCTTACAACAAGGCAGGCTAGAAGATGTCATCTACCTGTGTGCCGAGGAGAAAAAAGCCGCGGGTGTGGGCTTTAGTGTTGTAGACCTGGAAGAGATTGCCTGGAGATTGAGAAGTGTTAAGGGTTTATTATACCCACACAAACTCTTGCACACAAATAACACAGACATAGTAGCATAATTTATAAAAATCAAAGGTTAGTTATTGGCTAAATGTCCATTGACTGGTGAATAGATCAATAAAATCTGGCATATCCATACAATGAAATACAATTAAGCAATAAAAGAATGAATTACCAATACACACTACCACATGAATGAAGGTCAACAACATTATACACAGTAAAAGTAGCCAATCACAACACCACTTATTGTATGATTCAACTTATATGAAATATTCCAAAAGGGAAAGCTATAGACATAAAAAGTAGATTCAAGGAATAGGGGTGGGTATGGGGTGGGGGCAGAGTGAACAATAAGTGGGCACAAGAGATCTTACTGGAATGATAAAATGCTCTAAAATTGATTTATGGTGATGGTTGCACAACTTGGTAAATTTATCAAAAAATAAATGAATTATACATTTGAAAATGATGAATTGTATGATATACAAAATATCTCTCAATAATTTTTTTTAAGAGTTAAGGGTTTAGTACTTTGAGGTTGGGGAAAGGAGAATCTCACAGATGAAATAATAAAGGGATATCCAAGTGGAAGGAGGACATAGCACAGAATCCAAGGAAAAATTAGACTTAAGGAAGGAAAGCATGGCCAACTCTAGTCAAAGTTACTGAGGTGTCATATAAAATGAAAAGTTAATGGTATCATCTCTGCCACAGTAGAGTTCTCAGTGTTGTTCCAGATCTTGGGTCAGGAACCAAAAAAAAATATGGAACACAGATTTTCACGTACAATAAACACAATGTTTGGAGTTGTCCAATAGCAAGACAGATTCTGTTTCTGGTTAATGAACTCTCTGACAGTGGAAGTGTCCAAAGAGCAGCTGGATGGCCATTGTAGAAAGGATTCCTACATGGGAGAAAGACCTCTAAGGAATGTCTGAGTCTGTGACAGGCTCAGGCTTCCCCATGACATCTCCTTGCCCAAGGTCTCCTCTCCACTCTTGGCCTTGGGCTCCTCAGTTGACCTTTGGGAAGGCAAAGTGGCTCTAACTCCTGGAACCCCAGACATCTCACTGCTGGTGTCCAGGAGTCCTTCGGTTACTGAGGGCTCCCTTGAGCCATGAGCTAGCTCAGGGGTCAGCAGTGACACAACAGCAGGTTTCACTGCAGAGAACTGGGTGATCCTGGGAGACCAAGGGCAAATAGGCTGAAGGGCCAGAGAGAGGGGATGAGAGAACCAGTACTCACTTTAAAACATATACCTAAAGTCCAATCCCACCACTGCCTTTGTGTGTCTGCCTCACACTTGTCTCACATTCCCCAGAAATAAGACATGTGAAGGAGAGGATGCAAGATAAAGTGCATGATAACCATGTGGAGGGTTCCTGAGATAGGTAAAAGAAGAGGAGATGAAACACAAATGTATCAGCACATCTCCTGAGGGGCCAAGGGAGGTGGGCACTCATGATGTGAGTGGGTTCGAGAAGCATTTAATGCAATTTTCTTAATTGGGGCTATGTTTGTTTGTTTGTTTAACAGCCTGTCTCAATCATCCTCCAGGAATGGCCATGATGGTGTAGAAATAAAAACCAACATCTAGAAATCGGAAGAGTCTTGTTTTCAAGGACTTGGAAAGCTGCATGGAGCTTCTGCATAGCCTGAGTTGCCAATGGCCATGACTGAAGCTTCTGGCATTGCTCCAGTATGAACTCTGATTCCATGGCAAAGAAGGAGGAATCCTTAACAGCCTCTGGAGTAGACCTGAAGAACAATAGTAAAGCCTGGTCACCAAAACAAACACTCAAGAGGTGATTCACTTGTCCAGCAAACATTTGTTGGCCGTCTTCTGTGCGCCAGCTCCCCCCAGAGCTTGCAGTCATTCGTTCTGCAGTATGAGGGCAGCTGCTCCAAAGTTCCAAGGAATATACCAATATTTGGAGCAAATAAGTTAAGTGCATGCTTCTGAACCTGCCTTGTGAAATTAAACCCAACAGTCTTTCTTATCTCTGGACAAGAACCATAGCTGGAGGGGTGATGAGGAAGAAAGAAGAGATAGCGACAGTTTGTGCTTCTCACTGTATAAATGACAATACTGATAGCAGTTTGCTGTATGTCCAGCCACAAGGTCATCCTGTGTGACAGGTAATCAGAACTACCATTTTTAATACAATATCTTGTAGCCCAAGGAATCAGAACTCCCACTCCCAGCATGAGGGAAGAGTAAGGCAGAGTATAATGGTGGATAGCGCAAAGGTGGGGCCACAGCAGAATCTTGGAGTCAAAGAACCGTCGAACTATCCATTCCCCATTTATTCCCCCAACAACCATCCAACATCACTCCCACAGATTCCAATAAATAGTGTTCCAGGTTATGGCTTCCCTGGTCTCTCCTTCTACATCCCTGGCCCTGAAAAAGTGTCAGGTCCCAGCAAGCTTACAAATGATCGTGCCCTCAATTTCACACCAAATGAGACCAGCAGCACAAGTCAGCTGGGAGTGGTGGCTTTCAGACTTTGTAACCACAGCTCACAGTAAAAAATACATCTTACAACATGACTCACGACACAAGGGTATCCATCTGTAACTGGCACGACTTACCCCTACATGTAATGCATTCTCATGTCTGTTACCTCGCTTCTATTTTTTTAGAATACTGGTTGTGACTCACAGTATCATTGATTTTACAACCCACGAATGTATTTCAACACTCACCTATGCCAGAAGTACAGGCTCTGCCACTGGAGTTCTGAGGTCAGATAACTCTGGGCTAATCGAGAGGGCAAGTCACGAGCAAGCAACAGGGATGCTCAATGTATATGCTCTCAGAAGAAAAGTCTTGAAATCTCTTGGCCTGAAGAAAAAGGAGGCAAAGTAAGATTTCACGAGGTTTTTTTGTTTATTAAGGTGTTCGCTTTGTTTGTTTGTTTAATGTAGAAGACGGTGAACATTTATTCTCCATGCTTGCTGAGAACAGTGTGAAGTGTCATTGACTAAAACTGCAGTGGAAATTATTTTAGTTTGACATGAGATTTGTTGGTAAGTATGTGCAGAGAGAGAGGACAGCAGGAGATTTTACATATTAGAAAGGCTCATGTGACATTTCCTTCTGTTAAAGGCAAGGAAGGGGAAGGCAGCTGATTCAATTCTGTGGATTTAGGATGGTTTTAATGATTTCTTTTTCTCTAGGAGACAGGGGAAGGCTAGATGGCTTAAGGAGGTCCTGTTTAGCCTAGGAGTCACAGCCTCTTCAAATTCCCCCAAGAAAACCTGCTTATAGACTTTCACGCTGGCTCCATGTTGGCTGAGGAAGCTTGGGCCAGATCCACAGGGTCCCCATTTCCAGACCCTGGAAAGAGAGCCACGCCAGTGAAAGCTAGAGAGGGAGAGAGAGACAGACACAGAGAGGCAGATACAAGAGAGACAGACAGACAGACAGACAGACAGACAGAGAGGCAGACACAGAGAGAGAGACAGACACAAAGAGAGAGACAGACACAGAGAGACACAGACAGACAGAGACACACAGAGAGAAACAGAGACAGCCCACTGGGCAGGCGAAGGGAGGAGGGCTGTGCATTGTGTGCCAAGTGTTCTAGACTGGGTGGGAAAAATAGGGCGCTGGGGCAGGGTGCAGGAAGGGGACCGCCCAAACAGGGCCGTGAGCTCAGTGTTGGGCAGGAGACAGGTCTGGCTCCTGTCATACCTGCAGTAATGAGCTGGAAGCGGGCAGGAACAGCCCAACATGAGAAGGCCAGCAAAGGGAAGGCCCTCCTCATGCCAGCTGGATAGGAGAAGACAGAGCAGGGTGGGAAGAGGGCCCTTCCCCTCTCCCCATCCTAGATTTTGAAGCTGGAGGCTAGACCTTCCAGAAGAAGGGACTTGAGAGGTGAAGCCAGATCAGCTGAGACTGAAATGAGACCTCCTGGGGGAAAAGGGATTAAAAAGAAGCTGAGGGACAATGGCATAGCAGGAGGGGGAGCCAAGGGGCTGCAGAGGCACCATGCCAACCTTCTGGAGAGAAAAAGCCCAAAGGGTATCGTTAGCTGTAGCCACAGGCCCTAAAGAGAGAATCTGAAAAGAAGCAAAGGCTGGATAGTCTACTGACTTAATAAGGGCAGGCAGAATGGCTGAGTCTTCCCAGCCCTGCCAGGGCAGCAGAAATGGCCACAAGTATTCACAAACTATAAACACCAAGAGGCGCTGCATTTGTCTGGGTCTGCAGGACCCTGGCTAGGCCTGGCAGGGGTGGAACAGGGCTGAGAGGGAGGCCTGAGCCCAGCGTTCTCTGCAGTGAACTGTCCTGGGGTCCTGGAGGAAGGGGCACTTTGAGAGCCCCTGGGGCCAGCTCTGAAAGCCCCACTAGAGCCAGGAGCCGGATACAGCCCCAGACAGTTCACTCCCACAGAGGTCCCAGGGCCTGGCATTTCTGTTTTGATCCTGGGCATGGCGCTAGAAGTATGAGGGAGCCAAATCTGTCTCCCAGCTCCAAGGTGCAGCCAGGGAAGCTGGACAAATATTATGGAACATCTGCATTAACCTTTTATGTGGAGCGTCTTAAGATCCCTCCCAGCGGCTTCCATAGGGATGCTCACCTCCACTCTATTTCTGACACGGAAACTTTCTGCCAAAAGCTGAAGCCAAAGCCTGTGGGTCTAGTTTGACTTTCTCTGTGTCCTTGTTCAGCATTGGTTGCAGGTTAGAACCGAGGCTATGACCAGGGACAAATCATCTCCCATCTTGGGGCCTGCATCATGAATACACTGAGCTTGCTGCGTATGCTGTGATTTTCCTTGGTTACAGCCTTTTTCTCAGTCTGTGACTGCTACAGGCACAGCCCAAGCCAAAGATAGACCCAGGAGGCAGGGGTTTCACCCTCTAGCTTATGACTCAGGTGGTCTTTGTTGTTTTGTCTGCCTGGCATCCCTCCTCTCTTTTATTCTGGTAACAGCATCCCTTTTCCTTTAGCGAACTGTTCTTCTATTTTTTAGATCATTCTGATGGGGCAGCCAATTATGATACCTGTCTTGGGGCACATGGCTCAAACTGGCCAATTAGATTCTCCCCCATGATTTCACCCTGAAGCAGAGATACACAGTTATAATTGAACCATCCAATGGCAGCTCCACAAAAAAGACCTACTCTAAGGAGTTCCTGGGGCTGAGAGCCCCACTGCTGCCTACATTCCTGATCTTCTTGATATCTATCTGTTCAGTTCTTATTTCTATTCTGTTTGCTCCTAAAACTTTCTGGTAATCCCATTCTTTTTTCATACACAAATTAGTCAGAGTCCTTGTTGTTGTTTGCAACCAAAGAACCTTAATTTATATACAAAGTGAGAGAAAGGGGCCAGGTAGGTTGGAAGCTGAGTCCCTCCTCTCTGCAGCCCTCACTCCTTTGTGGTCCGGGGGTGGTAGCCTCACCTCTCCAACATAGGCAGCTCATGTAGGGGATACAAGCCCTGGGGTTTGCTCAACCACAAGCACATTTTATCCAGATACAAATGGCTCAAGACCTGTCACACTGTAGGTGCTCAGTTGTACTGAATCAAGATCTGACTGTTTGAAGCAGATCATTCCAGTGGGGACACAACTTAGTGTGTGTCAGGGAATAATACGTGGAGGGCAGATATAAACAGCTACTGAACAGACCAGCGTGGGGACAAGGCAATTCCCAGTGCATGCAAGTGATGAGTTCTAGAGAGAAGTGGTCAGGGTTCATTCCAGGGTGTTTTGGGGGAAAACTCACTCCCAAAAGTTTCTCTTCCACTTCTTCATGAATACTTCTCATTCTCAAAACAAGAGCAAAGGCACTCATTCAATACTTAGATGTGGGGCTGGAAATGCATCTAAGGGTAGGAGAGTGAGACAGTGTTTTCATTCACTATGAAGTGTAAATGGGCATTGACCCTTTCCTGTGAGCAGGTCAAAAAGGTTAGAGAAAAAGGTTGGGGGCAGAAATATTTTCAGGGTGTAGAAAATGAAAATGGGTCTGCAGGTGAACGAGAGAAAAAGCGAGGGCTAATAAAGAAGGTTAGGTACAAACGTATGGGATATGCATCAGCTTTGGCTGCCAGGTTTAGAAGCTGACCCCTGCAAACTTAAGTGAGCAAAAAGAAGTTATTAGAAATATACAGGGTACTGAAGGAGGTGTGTTCAACAATCAGGCCTGGGAAGCTAGGGGCCTGGGCAGTTCTGGGAGTCTGGGTGGAAGGAACCCATGGGTTGGCTAGTTTTGGATGATTTCAAGCTGGCCGCCTTCCGCGGTCAGCAGCAACTCCACCCCAGATTCACATTCTCCACAAGAGATTTTAATGGAAGTCCCTGGGGTCCTCTGCCCATCCTTTGGGGATTGGAGGAGTAGGAGGGGCCCCCACAGCTGACAACCCGACCAAGAATGCCTGGAATAGGTGAGGTAGGGTTCCCCAAAGGAAAACTGAGTTTCTGTTGAACGAGGACGGGAAAGGAGTGCTGGTCATACGCACACAGCAGATGTTCACTACACATGGCATTCGGTTTAGAGAGGAGGGACGTGAGTGGGGTGGGGTATGGGAATTTCCAGGACACTCCAGAATCCTCCATGGGGGCCAAGGCTCTTGTTCGAGCCCTGGATTTCATCTCCCTTTTCCTCTATAAAAGCAAGCTCAGGGAAAGACGGCTGCTGTTCTGTTCTTGACAGCTCAATAGAATTGTCTCTGTAGCTTCCAGTCACACTTGGCTCCTGCTAGAGTAATTACCACCCACCTGTTCTCCATGCAAGAATTCACAGCCAGTGGATGCACATCTGGCCTGCAAAATATATGCTTGGAAATCTCCCAGGCTGCTTGGAACAGGCAGGGGACAGCATGGGGTCAGCCACTGATTCAAAGGCAAGGAAACAGCTGGCCTGAGAGCCATGGTCCCTGTGACCTGAGTGGCTGCCCATCCCTTCCCTCCAGGCACCTCGATAGACATGTGACAAGTGCACCCTGGGATGAACAAAACCCCTGGGACTAAATACTGGGCCTTGCTCTCTTCCTCCAGCACATGGCTGTCCTCCCGACTCCCACCTATTCCTCCAGTGGTGGGTGAAGAGGGTGAGTGCCCTGCTTTCCTTGGGATACCTCTATTTTTCTTCCTATTACTGTCCACATCATTCCCTTCTGAAGCACCCTGGAAGTTAAGAAAAGACCAAGGAAGATGTTAATGGGGAAGGATAGAAACATTTTGGTGGCAAAAATAACTACAACTAAGTTTTAAAGATGTGAAGGCAGAACTGAACTGGCCTGAGAGACAGCCTCCAGGCCAGTTGTTTTCAAACGTTTTAAAAAATTAGCAAAAGCTTCAAGCAGTTTTTCAGCATTCAACAAATATTTCTTAAATGCCTTTCAAGTGCCAGGCGCTGTGCTAGGGGACACAGCAGTAGCAATAAAGACCTGATTCCTGCACTCACAAGCTTGCAGTGGGAGAGGCAGACATTGAACAAATAATTAGATAAGTAAATTAATAATGAGTTACAATAATGAGGGCCATGAGAAAGATGTGGCCTAATATAGACTTGGGGGAATTGGAGAAGTCATCCCTGAAGAAGGGCCATTTGAGCTGAGATCTGAAGGGTGCATAGGAAATAAGCAAGGAGAAGAATGGCCCAGATAGGAGATATCGCGAGAACAATCCCCACGGCAGAAAAGCACTGTGTTCAAGAAAATCATATAAGGTCGCTGTGGGGAAGCCAGGCAAGCAAGATGGTGTGAACGAAGGTGAGGGATGCAGGGACCAGACCACCTGGGCCTTGCAGGATAGCTCAAGGACCAAAACAGGAAACTGGGGAGCTGCTCCGGCTGAGAAGGGGCCAACCCAAACCCCCCCCCCCCCCCCCCCCCCCCCCCCCCCCGCCACACCTCTATCCACACACACATCCCTTGTTTTGTAGCCTCTGAGGCATCTGAGGAACCACAGGACTTATCAGAACATAGCCCGGAAACCACTGTTTTCAGATGAGAAGAGTGAGACTTGACGGCCATCCATCCCCACTGTCCTCTCAGTTAACTCTGGGAGCCTAACCCAGCCTCCCTGGAGAGAAAACTGGCTGGTAAGATCTGGAGACATGGAGACATGTTTCAAGAAGGAAGAGGGCAGCTGCTAGAGCCAGTCCAGCATCTGGCATGGGCCCCAAGGATGGGATTTTGCCACTTGTCTCCTCTGGGCCCTAAGTTTCCCCCAACCCTCCATGCTGGGAGAGTCCCTGACCCCCTTGGCCCCTCCCCATCACTCATCCTGAGGCACAGGAAGGCTGCCTGCCAGGACAACAGATCCCACACAGGCTCCCTCCTCAACATTCCTCTCCACCCAGGGGTCAGGGTCAAGTTTGGGGTATTTTCCCAAGCCCTGGGGAACTGCTACAGCTACTGCCCCTGACTAGAAAGGCAGCTACCAGGGAAGACAGGCTGGAGAAGAGAGCAGTCAGCTGGCTCTCAAAGCAGGACTGCAAGGCAAAGGGGCTCAGGGAGGAGGAGGGGCCTGAGCAGATCAGCAACTTCAGCCCTGGGAAATAAAAGCAAAAGCTGGTGATAGGAAGAGGGGGTGTATGGCAGGAGTAGGAGCTAAGGCTGGGATTTTCCTGCTCCAACCTAGCTGGTCTTTATCTAATTCCTCTGGGTTAGGTGGGGTCTGTCTTCTCTGGAGACCCTCACTGGCCTGTCTGCAGCTCCTGGGACAGAAGCCAAAAGCAGCCACCAGCCTGGAGACAGCAGCTGGACAAAGACTCCACCACAGCAGGGACCAGGCAGTGCAGGCATTGCAGCTGTCTTTGCAGCCCTGCAAGAGGACAAAGGCTTAGCAGGTTGGGCTGGTGGGAGGGTTCTGAAGATGTAGGGGGCTGCAGAGGCACTTGGCTCTGGGCCAGATTAGAAGTAGCTTTGGAGACAGAAGTCTCTTGGAGCTTGGAAAGTGGTCTCAGCAACCAAACTGGCTTGAGGCTAAATTGTACCACAATAGCCTCCCTCCTTCTCACTTCTGCCTCCTGTCATTCATTTGGCACACTGCTCTGTGAGCATCGGGTGCCTATAGAGGAGCAAAGAGGCAGGTGCAAAAGGCCTAAGTTCAAGTTCTAGTTGCTCCCCATTACAGCTGTGTGATCTTCAGCAAAGATCTCAGCCTCTCTGAGACACCACTCCCCCTTCTGTAAAAATGGAATGAATAAGATCTAGCTTGTAAAACTATAGAAATAATTAAATGAGAAAATGAAGATAAAGTTCTTACTTAGCTCTTATTTAGTTAGCTGTGGATAAATGGGACAGGGAGAGAGGGGAGAGGAATGAAGAAGTATTTGGGGACCTTTGAATTTTCAAGAAGAAAAATTTCAAGATGAGCGAGTGAGGAGCTTCTAAAAATGTTAAACCCCATTTGCAAACTAGAGGCTGGACTGGAGAGTGGGTGGCGCAGGCCTGAGGCAGGGAAAGTTATTCTGTATTAAAAAGAAAATGGAAAAAGGGAAGTCAAATCTCACAACGTCAGCCAAGAGCCCCAGGCAGACAGCGACTCCTTTGGAGGGAGGGCTGATGCTTGCTCCTTGCCCTCTGGCAGCTGCTTAGCTGCTGTTTTCCTCATCGAGCGTAGCCGTAACCTGGCCCCCTCTTACACTGCTAAATACAAGGTCCAGAAACAAGAGTCCCCAAGCAGACGGCATCAGCTGCTTTCGCCATCACCTCCTGACTGGGTCAACAAAGTGGGCCTGAACTAACTGCAGGGAGTCAGGGCTGAGAGCACTGTCTCCAGGAGTGGAAGCCAGAATCCAGGGTCCTCCCTCACTGTGTGCCCAGCAATGCTAAACACCAATGACACCATGAAATAGAGAAAGCTAGTATTTGTTGAGCACACACTATTTGCCAGGCTTTCTATAATGTGATTAGATTGAGGTGATCCATTTTTGGTAAGACCACAGAAGTGATGCTGTATCCTTCTCATTTCATTACGTCAGGGGTACATGATGTGGGCGTGTCTTATTACTGGTGATGTTAACATTGGCTATATGGTTAAGGTTTTGTCTGCCAGGTTTCTCCACTGTTCCTCTGCTGTATAATGACTGCTGTTCTCCCCTTTGTAATTAATAAATGTCTTGGTGTGTAGAGACTTTTTGAGATGACGTAAATATCCTGATTCTCCTGAAATTTTCTCCCATTGATTTTAGCATCTATCAGTGATGGATCTTGCCTATAACAATTATTACTGTTATGTTGGCCCAATGGTGATTTTTTATTTCCCTCACTACCTCTATATTTATTAATTCTTTTGTAAAGGAGAACTGTGCTTTCTTCTTCCACCTCACCCCACTTTTAAAATATTTTTTAACTTCAGTAAGGGCTCATGGCTACTTATTTTATTCTAAAAGTTATAATACAATATTATAATTATTTTAGGTTTTTGTTCGAATTGTTCCATCCACTAGGACCTCCCATAGTCAGCTCTTAGGTCCTTTCAACATGCTCACCCTTTTCCAAGCCCTGTACAATGACTACTGTATATTCTGGCATCACAAGATGTTCTAGTCTCATCTCGTTCAGTAAATATTTTTGAATGACTGAATGATGAAGTAAAAAAAGAAGCTGCATTATTAGAAACTCGGCCCCTCTGTGATTCCCCAAGTAGGAAGGTTTATTCCATTCAATTTTTCACCTGGGAAGAAGAACAGACAATATTCTGATGTCCCACAGAATCTCTCACCTCCACTTTCCTATGAGGGTCAATGAAAAACAAAAGAAATAGCATGTGTGGAAATTGTAGTCTGAGAAATTGATCTTCCCTGAGAGGCCAACTCATGGACTTTTCACATCTATCAAGCAGTATTGCGTAGGGTTTAAGAGTGCACATGGGGGAGTCAGATGCCTGGGTCTGATCCGTAGTTCTGTTACTTGCTGTGTAAACTCCCCATGCCTCAGTTTCCCCATCAGTAAAATGCAGGTGATAATGACAGCATTTTCCATGGAACTGAGTAATGACTAAATGAGTTTAAATTGCTTAGAACAGTCCGTCATGCACGTAAACATTCAATAATTACTAGCCGGAAATCTAGCATATCCAGAAATCAACTAAGCTTCAGGCTTAGGACTCAGGACCCAGTCAGCACTAGCGAGACTTTTGTGCTGGGGCTCCTATTGGTCAGAACCTGTGAGCTAAGAGTGGAGGCAATGAAAGGCATGACCTAAGACTAAGCCACCACCACTGAGAGCAGAGTCAAGAGTGGAGGGGAAACAGAGTCCTGATGGCATTGTGCAAGCCCCTCAGTCAAGAATGGGCATGAAGTCTGTCTGATTCTGGACTTTTTTGGTTACACAGGCCAATACATTCCCTTTTACTACTCATTACTGAAAGAGTCTGGAGCTTACTTCAGTCCCTCAGAAAGCTGACATCCGAGCCAGAAGCTGGACGCCGTTCTGAGCCCTTGCTCTTGCTCAGAGCACTTCTTAGTTTCCTGCCTAGTCTCCAAGTGTAAACCATCACACACACATATGTCACCATTCTATCCCACTTCCCATCTCTGGCCCACCCACCCCTGCTTCCTTTCTGAGGAGAACCCTCCCCAAGGACAATAATCAACCTCCCCTCCCCCATTCTCCAGAGCTGGAACCTCTCCCTCCTGCTCACCTTATCCCCACCCCGCAAACCCTTCTGCCCAAGCTCCTCCTTCCAAGGCAAGCCTGACTGAACTCTCAGCTCCTCAGTCTTGCCTTTCATGGCCCTGCCTCCTTCTGTCCAGCAGGACTGAGGGGCACTGCCCAGTACCTGATGGCCAGCAGAAACAAGCCACCCCCATGTCCTAAGTCACACTGAGACTCACATCCTAGAAGGCCTCCCTTTTGCTTCCTAATGTCCTGGCCTTGGGGTCTTCCTATAACTTCAGGCCTGGGCAACTTCAGGGCTGACTCAAGAATGTTCGAGCTCTCTTACCTCTATGTTTTAGTAGAAGATGTGTCCTAAGGGCAGACCAGGGGAACCCAAACTTCCACTTCCTTTGAAAATATTTCCATTCCCCTTCTCCAAATTCTAGGGAATTTACTGTCTAAACCATTCCATCATAAACTGACCAATAACATTTCTTGTGTTGTACTCTAACTTTCACTCAGTATAAGACTTACCTCTTTGACTGACTGGTGTCTTAGCTCTGGCTGCCATAACAAAATACCACAGACCAGGTGGCTTAAACAATGGAAATTTATTTCTCACTGTCTGGAGACTAGGAAATCCAAGGTCAAGAGGCCAGCAGATTCAGTGTCTGGTGAGAGCCCTCTTCCTGGTTTGCAGATGGCTGACTTCTTGCTGTGTCCTCACAAGGCAGAGAGAGAAAGAACTCTGGTTTCTTCTTCTTTTTATAAGGATATTAATCTCATCATGAGACTTTCACCTTCATGACCTCATTTATACCTAATAAACTTTCAAACATCACCCCCAAATACCATCATCATACTGGGGATTAGAGCTTCAGTGTATGAAATTTGGGGGGGACAAAAACATTTAGTTCATAGCAACTGGACTATAAGCCTGCCAGTGTTCAACAAACACTGAATAAAAAAAATCAGTGGTTGAATAAATATATTATTGAATAAGTGGTAAATGAGTGAGTGAAGGAATAAATAAATGGACTAATGAAGACAGGCAGAAATAGGACTCAGGTGGAGTGGTAGAAGGGTCAAAAAGTCCTAGGGGGTGGGATTTGGGCCCAGGAAGGGGTGGAGCAGAGAAAGGGATAGGCAGGAGAAGGGAACAGTTACAGTGTCAGAATAACAGGAGGGAGACTCCTGCCATCAGATTTCTCAGGCTTGCGTTTACATGAAAAACTGGAGCTTGGGCCGGGGCTCTTTTACAGAGCCCATTTATTAGCTTTTAAAAACTTTTTCTTTTTCTTCTTGTTCTTCTTTTCTTTTTTTTTTTTTACACAAGTGCCATTTGTCAAGGACATTGTGCAGCTTGCTTTGACATGGCCAGTCTTGACTGCTGAGGGCTCTGCTCTGGCGTATCCCACCCCCAGATGTGGGATGTACAAGCTGGCCATGTCACTGGTACACCAGGTGCAGCCTCAGGAGAAGGACCTGGGAGGTCCAATGGACTTGGGGTGCTTCCCAAAAGCCTGTAGGCAAGAACTCCAAGGCCTCTCTGGGCCAGGGCCATGGGACCGCTGTCTCCCCTCCAAAGGTTCCCCTTCTCCACCCTCTGCCACCAACTCTCCTTCCGTGGTTCCGCATTGGCATTGCCGAAGCCTGTGGAGCCCCACACAATCCAAAAGAACCGCAGATGTCTGCATGGATTTGCAGCTACGAATGAAAAGCCACGGTTTGTTTTGAATGGATCGTGGCTCTGGAGAGAAAGCCTGGGGATGCAAATCCACCATGAGTGGGATCCAGATGGGAAGCAGATGTGGGATGTTGGAAGTCCGTGCTCCAGCGCCTTAGGCCCACCTTGGAGAATTCCTCCCTTTCCCTGCAGATGGCTGAAGGGCAAGGCTGTGCTCGGACCCCATGAGAGCCCCAGCTCAAGGCCCAGTCTATTCAGCTGTCTCCCCTCCTACCTTCTTTCATCTACATTTCTCTTTCTCTTCCTTTCTTGTAGGATATGTCTGTTCTCCTGGCCTGTCCTCCATCTGTCTCTACTTTTATCCCTCTGTCTCCCAGTCTGTTTCTCTCACTCTGTCTCTTTTGTCTCCATGGCACTGCCTGTCTTACTCTGTTTCTTGCTCTCACACGGTCTCTGACTCCATGTCTGTCCTTGGTCTCTGGCTCGCACTCCCTCCCTCTTCCTGGCTGCTTCCCAAGGCCAGTGCCCTAGCCTCCATGCTTGGATAAGTCGGCCAATCAGCTCGATCCCCTGGGGTGAGGAACAGGAAGAAAAGGCTGAGGGCAGACAACAGCCCTGGTTCCATGAAAGAAGGAGATTTTAAGCCACAGAGGTCTGACCAGGCTGAGGCCAAGAATTTCTCACTTACCCACAGGGCTGGATATTTAGTCTGAGTTGGGAAGGGCAGGTGGCATCCAGCCTGGAGCTCCCGAGCCTGCAAGAGGAGCTCTGCAGCAGCCACTCCCCAGCTTGAGGTCTCCTTCAGTGTGACATCTCTCTCTCCCTCCCAGTATGGACCATGCCCACTCCAGCACCAGGGAAAGGTGGCACAGCTGGGCACCACACTCACTGTTTCTCCCAAGGACACCAGCCCAGGTGAAGGGCAGGCAAGACAGGATGCAGAGTGTTTTGCATCTCCTACTGCGCTCCCAAGAGCTAGGAGCAACCCTTCCTTTTTGACCCCTGCCAGGCCTCAGATAGTCTCCAAAGGCAAATGTGCTTTTTCTTTGGCTTGTGTACAGTCTAAATACTTAACCCAGTTGATATGGGCTCCACACCTAGCTGTCTTATTTTCCTTTATGGGTCTGTCCACAACCCTCTGAGCTCTCAGACTAGACCTCAGAGCCATTTGTGGCACATTCCAGAGGCCACTAGTGATCTCGCACATTAATCTCACATACCGGCTGTGAATACTATACAAGTTTTGAGGAGGAACTTAAGGAACACACTGAAAACCATCCCAAAATAGGCTGCTGTCATTCCCAGGAAACTGGAATCATTTAGAGAGCAATTTCACAAATGCTTCCCCAGATGTGAATGAAGATGCTGTCAGAATACAGCTGGGGCCCGTCTCCTTGGCACTCTCTAAGTCTGCTCAGGGCCGCCTGCTCCTCCCAGCAGCCATTTGTTTCAGCATCCAGGGGCACCCTGTAATATCTGACACTGTGCTGGCACTGACAGGGCATCACCACATCATGTGCATGGTCCCCAGAGGTGTGGTATTTAATGTGGTGGCTGAGCCCTTGGTTCTGGAATCCTTCATAAATTAAGTACCTATTATGTGCTGACATTGTGCTAGGCAGTGGGTATAAGTGGTGAGCAAACCAGACAGGGTGCCTTGGTTCATGAAGGAAGCAAACAGGGTGTTGAGACCTGGGAGGACCTGGGAGAGCACGCTACTACTGGAGCAGATCACAGCAGCTGTCTCTGAACTTCAGTTGCTTCATCCATGAAATATGGGAAATAACAGCGCTGTTCTGAGAATTCAATGAGATAATCAATACGTGGTAACCAGTAGTAATAACAGCCCATGAGTAAGGATCATACAACTAAGCAGTTAATAGCAGCAGAGAGGGCAGATGCTGTCAGTACACTATCCATAGGTCTTTAGGTCCCTGTATCATTTCAGGAGACCTCTGCCAGCATCTGTCCCCAGCTGTTGGAACCTGTTTTGGCCACCTGCATGGAAGTCAGGGAAGTATCTGGGAAGTTATTGCCTTCAGCCTCCATAGACAGGCCCTAGCCAGCAGCTCTGGGTATGGGGTATAAACACTTCCATGCCCCAAGCTTGCTGCACACTGAGCCACTTCCCCTGTGGCCTCTTGCTTGACATTACATTCTTGTTTGGCCTCCATCTCTTCCCAATCTCCCTCCCCTCACTCCTGGGAAGATTCCTAAAAATTCATCTCTTTCACAATACCCTTGATACAGAGTCTGCTTCTGGGGAACACAACTGAAGACACTGAGAAATACCAAGTAAACATTAAGAAGTGTCTCCCAAGCTGTGTGACCCTATCTTTCTGCAGGGCCACACTCTGACCAAGGAGAATCCTTCTAAGGAATCAGTCACAGTGACCTTCTAATTCTGAGGATAACTGTATTTGAACATGGCAATGGCCAGTGCCATCAAAAACTGGCAGGATGGCCCCTGGCTTATAGCTCTCAGTCCTCAATTCAGGAAACTGAGCCACTGTCTTCAGGACTCTTGGTGACCTTCCTTCAGGGATCTATACAGCGTGACAAAAGATGGCATAAAATTCATATTTAATTATTATTGTTATTTTTCTCTATTCCTGGGAACCCCAAATGGTTATCCTGAAATTAATGCTTTATTGTCCCTCTTCTCACATGCCATCAGAGGAGAAATGGCAGAACTACACAGGCCAGAGACACACAGCGGCTGCCAGGGGCAGATCCAGATGCTGGTCTGGATTATTTTTCTGGACTTTGTGATGTTTGTGGTATTTGCTAGCTTTTTAAAATTTTGTGACTAGTGGAGTTTTTATCTTATTCCAAATAAATATTCTCCTTCAAAGCTAATTTTGTATTCTTTTTCTTAAAGCACGCTCTCTAAATTTTATAAGCTTCGGACAACAGAAAACTTCAAATGCTTTGACCATCTGATGAGTGGAAGAATTTTTCACAGATTGGCTTCTGGCTCTTATACATCTCAACCCTTGTTTCTCTTTTCTTACTTGTATACTTCTGGTGCCGGATGTGGTAAGCTCCTGGCCCTGCACCTTTCTCTGCGTTAGGTGAGTCCCTACCATGTGCAGAGAAAATAATCCAGAAAGCCATTTCTAACCAAGTTGGCTACCAATAAGTATATTACACAACATAAATGTATTACACATAATCCAACTGAATGATTTCCCTACATAACCAAGTGAATATATGACAATAAACCCAACTGAATATATTCATAACTCAAAGTGCCTTAGTCATCCCCATATGTCACAGCCACCTCCAAACACTTGATGTGACAGGGGAGAAATTGGGGTGAAGACAGCTGACTAAATCTACTATATAAAAAAATCTTACTTTAGCAAATAGTATAAAATAGATGACTTTGAAAAAGTATATGACCGTGGAAGGGGCTCATGCAAATGCAAGGCCCTAAGCATAAGCCTCATTAGCATCTCAGGACATCTGCATTTGGTGTTTGGACTGTTGTAAGGCCCAGACAGTATTTTAAGTTCTGTGGGCTTCAGCCACATCCTGCATGTGAGGGAGGAGGGCAATTCACTATTATCCCAGGCTCTCCTTTTTTGGGGTTCCCATCACCCTGAATCCACCAAGAAAAGCTGAGGAGAAATAGCAAATGAGGTCCGTGGTCAAGACTCACAGTAATCTGGCTCCCAAGGTTGGACTTCCTAGAAGACATCGGTATTCATGAACCTGACTGCTCCTCTTTTGCGTTTTCTTGATTTAATTTACTTTCCTAATTTTTAAGCCAACGTTTCTTCTGAAAAAATTTAAGGCTTGTCTTTCTTGAATAGAAGGGCAAAGGGATTTAGCTACACCCAGGCCAGGCTAGTTGCAGGGGTAACATCACCCCAAGGGGCAGGCATGGCAGGTGCTAGAGCTTCACCAGTGCCAGAGGCTCACATGAACCAGTGGAAGGAGAAAAGGCAATGACAGCATTTGTAGTAGGTTCTGTGATTTAGAAAACATCTTTCACATCCATTATCTCATTTGGGCTTCACACTCCTTCTGTGGGGTACGTTGTATAGGTTTTAAAATCAATCTTTTTTAGTTAAGAGAGATTAAGCAATTTATCCAAGACTATTCAACTAAGAAGTGGCAAGGTCAAGATTTGAATCCAGACCTTTCAAACTAAAATCCACAACAAAGCCAAAGATAGGTATGGATATTGGTTTATTCTTATAAACAATAATGATAATATTTCCTTTTTCATAGACTCAATACGCATCAGACCATGCTAACACTTTTCATGAATTCTCTTATTTAATCCTCACATTCTCTGACATGGGCTGGGTTTGAAGGATAGGGAGGTTGGATGGACCGCGATGGGCAGCAGTCCTTGTAGAGCGTACAACATAAGCCTAGGCTCAAAGGCAGAATGAGTGGGCTCATTCAGACCACATTCACCATGCCTGCACAGCTGCTGTCCTTGCGCCCAGCCCCGTCAGGCAGGCCTCCTAGGACCTCTCACCGGCGTCATCTTCTCTTAGTGAAAAGGGGCTGGCATAGCCTGGCAGCGACAGCTGGAAAAAGTCCACAACCTGTCACTATTCATATGGTCTCTTCTCTGCAAGACAGAAGCCTTCCAGGGTGAGCTGGTGTGTCACTGAGGCTCCCAACTTCTCAGCCAAGTGATAAGCTTGGCTCCCAACCCTCAACTTTGAAGTTTAATGGGGCTCCTGGAAGCCCAGGCCTTGGCCAGCTCTGCTCTTTAGCTCCAATTCCATTCCCCACCAGGGGCCTGGAGTCCTTTAGGTGCCTCCCTGAGCTGATTTGGGTCAGGAGGTGGAAGAGTGCCTCCTGCCTGGGGCAGGGGAAGGTAGAAAGAATAGACTCTGTCCTGACAGGGCAGCAGAAGCCTCAGGAGGCACAGAATGGTGAGACTGGATAGAGAAGTGCCTTCCAGACTGGCTCCCTGTGGTCTCTAAAGTCAGAGGCCCACACAGGCTGTCTCTGGTTGGATGATGAACAGAACACTAGCAACTCTTACCAGCATTCACAGGATTTGACCGTCCTGCCCCCAAATTCCACCTCCAAGCATGTGTGAGATAAGGTGTCAGGGACAACTTGATACCTAGACTCATTCACTGGACATGTACCTTGTGCAAGTTACTTCCCCGTGCCTCAGTTTCTTCATTCGTAAAATGGGAACAGTAATTGTCCACACCTTGTAGATTGATGTGAAGAGTAAATGAGTGCACACAGGCAGTGCTTAGAACAGGGCATGGCACAGTGGCAGGTGTTAGCTACTATTATTATTACAAGAGTTCTGAGGTTACCCCTTAGGCTCACCAGTATTTTCCTTTGAGAGGTTTCTGTCACTTAAAATGGATTGAGATTTCAGAGCAAGTGCTAGAGAAACTTTAAAATTCCTTCTAGTGAGACACTGGAGGCTGCCGTGACTAATGGCTAGCACTGTCGGCTTGTTTCTTCTCTCCTGCCACCTCCAGTCCCAGACTAGCTTCACTACTCTGGCTCACAGTGTCTGTTTCAGCTTATACACAGCTGCTAGCTGGAGAGGTGTTTAATACCTCATTAGCACCTCCAGACTGCTTGTTGTGGGCACTAATCACTTCAGTTTGCTCCCTCTGGAGTGACTCTGAGCTGCCTTTGAAAAGCGGGCCATGTGATGGGCCGGAGACTTCCCCAGCTGGTCCCAATTCTCTCCCTCCTTTGCTCCCTTTACTCAGAAAGTGAAACAATTTACTGATTAGATTTTGGTGATACATATGCACATTTTTTAAAAATAGGTCACTCTTAATCTTTCTGCAGCATGCCCCCCCCCAAAAAAAACTTTAAGCAGCTTTTTCCAGAGCCTTGTTCCTCCTCCTCTTCCTCTTCCCACACCTGCAGACCTGCCCACTCCCCCTTGCCACCCACGGTTTGGTACAGCAATGGGGAGAAGGCAAGGACCCAAATCTGAAGCAGATGTTTGGGAGGATGCGTGAGGTTGGGTTGGAGACAATAGGAAGGATGCGGACCCTGCTAGAATTGCCTGTTGCTCTGACCTACTGCCAAGGCCGAGAAAAATAGAGAGACTGTTCCTGGTTAAATACCCAGCTTTTACTCGTGCCAAACTTCCCTGGGCCTCAATCCTCAGAGTCTCTGGCTCTGTTTCCAAAGTTCTCCGTATCCTTGTGCCAACCACTATCTTGGCCCCTTTTTCCCACCACACCAAGCCCCTAAGCCCAGCCTGAACCCTGAAAGTCAGGACTGGGGTTTTGCTTTTCTTATTTTCCCATAGTTAATCCACAATGGCATTTCTGGAGAGAAAACTCAAGATATGGTCTGACAAAAGAGTGTTGTGCTGCTTCCGAGTATGACAGCCTAGAAGATAGAGCTTGAATGCCAAAACAATAGAATTATCAGGGTATAGGGGAATCATAAGTCAGAACCATTGAAATAAGAACCACGGTAAAACAGACAGATGTGTGGCTGCTGGACCCTCACCTACCTCTGGACATCTCCAGAGCTGCACACAGGAGCCTGCCAGGATCCGACAACACGGCTGTCTACCCTGAATGGGAGTGCAAGGTGTCAGATCTATAGGAAAACACTCAAGTTTCACTTTGACTTTTTGGGGAGACACAGGCTGGCATCATCATGAACAAGGTGTCAAAGGAGAAAGCCCTCTGGGAAAGGAAGCCTGAAGGTTTTCCTAAAGGTAATGTGGCCTGACCCAAGGCCCATCCAGCTGCGATCCAGCTCTGAAGCTTGGGGAACCAATATTAAGATCTGCCCAAACCCCAGAAAGGAGTGGGGATCAGCTACAACACCCTACAGAGAGATGACCAAGGACTCCACAATTTCCTGGGTTTGATTAACATCAGGGAAACTGGAGTGAAGCTCAGTGTTTCCATACACAGTGGTCACAGCCGACCAACTTCACGGCCGTTCATAAAGTGGATTTGGCTCTTCATGCCTCTGGGCTCATTGGAAATGGCATTACTTTGTCTTTCCTCTGCCACCCCTGGTCCTGACCATAGTATAAACCTTCCTGATGGCTATTAGTGTTGGAGATACCTTCCTCTCCCCATCCACTCAAGATTTTAATTTCATTCACTGAGCTGCAGGCCACTGGCCAGTCCCCACTGCCAAAGTCAACACCTCAGGCCTGCTTTGTCTGGGAGAGTAGGTAAAAGGGAGAGTAGGTCCTGAGATCATGGAGTTCCCTTTTTCAGCCTTTCCCAGGACCTGCTCAGGTGATGGCATATTTATGGCACAATGAGGGTCTTTTTCCTTGGGTCTTTGGTTTGGAATCCATCTTTGCAAGGGTTCTAGCTTCTCTGAAAATCAACAGGGAGAGCAATTTCCTTCGCTTTGTACATGTGTAAGGAGCTACACAAATTCCACTTGCAGCTGTTACTCTATACTGTGGAAAGTCTCCAAATGCATAAACAGAAATGTTCCCGCCAAAATGAAACAGGAATAAGAGAAACTATGGGGGTGGGTGGTGATGAGGTTTGGGTGCTCAAGCCTTGAGGGGAAGAAAACTCTAAGGAAAATGGATTGTTTATACGTCTGTGAGCTGCTCAGAGGCAGGGATCACATTCTATATTAGAATATAGCTCCTTGCACAGTGCCTGATACACAGGAAATGTTTGCTGAAATGCAGATATGCACAGAACTAAAGGGAAAAGGGATGCCACAAACCCAGTGATGGAACAGAAACATCACTTTTCTTTGGTGGTGGGGGTGGGGGGAGGTACATTATAAGAAATGAAATGACAATTTGGAGTAGGATTAAATCTACTAGCACAAAATGATGACACACACATAATTTCCTCTTACACAATAACACAGCATTTTGTTTTCGACAAACTTGAAAGCCATCAAAGGCTCTCCAGCTGGCTTGCAAATACTCTGATATCCATGACTCTGCTAATGGGCAAGCAGAGGAATGTCTTGGCAACTCCTTCAAGTAGGAGTTCTGAGGAGAGAGGGAACATTACTGGTCAGTAAAAAGAGGATGGAAAGGTTCAGAAAGATTCCTTCATGTGCAAATCCATAATGCAGGTAAAGTAGGGGTTATAGATATGGTGACCTCATCATAGAGAAGTATAGGACCCCTTACTCTGAAGATGCTCTACTTATAGTTCAAAAAGATCACAGCCTCGTCTGAGGTGTGTGTACATCTTCCTTTAACTATGGCAGTCTTGAAAATGTTTGCTTCCTCAGTGAGCTATCAACCAGGACTTTGGCCTTTGCCAAACAGTGCTGTTTCCTGTAAAGAGAGTTTAAAGACAAAAGATTTATTTAAATGAGCCTTTTCTGCAGACTTAATTGTCAGAGATAATCATCAGGGTATTGTGTAGTGTGTCTGACCACATTCTAATTATTTCATTTGCATGCATCTATGGGTTTCCCACCAAAGTGGGGATATTAAAATTTCAAAATTCCACCCGGCCAGCTTATTTATATTCTCAAGGTGTCTTGTATTCTTCATGCAGAATTCATTTAAACTTGGAAGTCACTTCACTAGAGTCATTAGTTGGTATTCTATGGAATTTTCTACAAGCAAAAGATTTTAAAGCCACTACTAATAGCTGTATTTTTTAAAGTAGTGCCTTCTCCTCATAAATCCCAAATCCTCAAGTGACTGACAGGTAAACAAATGTATAAAGTATTCATCTGTCACACAGTGTCACTAAGTGAACGGGAGGCAGAGTCAGTGAGCACTGGTGGCCCAGTGCCTGGGCCGTTTCTTAGTCTAAACTAATCTGCCTGAGACAAACCAGCCATGTGGAGACTTTGAGCTTTGACATAAAACAGACCCATGTTCAAATACAGCTCTGCCACTTAGTAAGGAACCTTGGAAGTTACTTAAACTCTGAGCCTCAATTTTGTATCATGTATAATGGAGAAAACAAAACCTACCTTGCAGTGTAATTGTCAATATGTGACTATATTAAAGTTCTTAGCATAGGGGAAGAGCTCGAAAAATTACAGCTATTATCATGTTTCAGTAATCAGGTGAGGTAAGCAAAGTCAGGAGTATTAGGCTGCCTATTATTAGATTGCCTCATATGACACAGGTTTGAGATGCAGTCCCCTCAAATACCTCTTCTTGTCTTTGGAGAGTCATATGAAGGAGAGAGAGGAGGTCTCTTCTTGCCTGGGGTCTTCTTCACAGGTATTTGAGCTATGTGTCCTGAATGCCCATTCTCTTTGGCCTGCCTGAACATGGCAAGGTGGGAAAAGAGCCCCCACCCCACACCAGTCATCCACACTAACATACTCTGCTGCCCCTAGAGCCATATAGCTTCTCACTGTGGAAATTACCAGGGCTCTACGCCATAGTCAATATGCTATCAGACATACTATATATAGAAAACTTTTTTCCAGGAGCTCCAGGTTATTAGCCAATTTTCTTATTTAGTTAACTTAACAGTGCCATTTTGCAGCATAGGAAACTGATAATAAAATATCAGTCTTGCTCAAGTTTAAACCATAGAAATTAAAAATAAAATATGAACATTCATGCTCTCAATTAATGGCTATCCTTTGAGGATCCCATTCTGCATACTTGATGCAAAAGTGTCCAAGGACATAGAGAAAAGGCCAAATGACATGTACTGCAGAGGAGGCTGGAGGCCCAAGGGCCCTGGAGTCAGAAACAAAGGATATATAAGTAGGTTCCTATTATTAGACTCGACCACCTGGTCAAGGATACATTGAAGTTTACAGAAGAAATTTATCTCCCTACCTAGCTCCTTGAGTAGTCCAAGACTGACTTCTTCCCAATGTCATCCCTAAGAGATGATGTTCTAAGGCTGTTCACTCAGAAAGTTGCCTGATTTGCCAGCTGAATCTGGTCTAAGGAATTCATGGCCAACAAAACTACAAAGGCCACGTTGGCCTAATTGGATCCTCTGAGGAAGTAGCAACCACAGACTTCCATATCCACAGACTTCATCCGGAACAAATTACCCATCAGCTTCATGAAGGCAGGCTACAAGGGGAATTAGATAGGGAGCCCCAGGTTTTCCTTCAAAGTGCTGGATACTATGGTTCTGTACTGGTGTGTCTGATCCTTGCTCCTAGAGGTACCAACATTGTCACCACCTTGTGTTTAAGAAGCTGCTGCTGCTGGCTGGTATTAACAAGCCAGAGCTCTATTTACAACTTGGACAAATTGTAAATTATATGGCTATCTCTGATGCCATATAAAACCTACAGCTATCACTCTAACTTCTGGTAATAAACTGTGTCCTCATATCTCTTTACCAGGAATTCACTGACCGTCTTGTAGAGACTATACCTGAGTTCACTGCAGAGAACCAGGTCCCTGCTGTGGCTACCACAAAGTGTTCTTATATAAGCAAAACTGAAGTGAATTGAATTAGGGGGTGGAGAGTAGTCACAGCAAGGTAAGTCCCAGCACTAGGAAGTACCATTCCATAATATACAAACCAAGATTCTCACAATACCCCTTGCAGATTTCTTTCCTTTTTCTTCTTCTTATTATTTATGCCTATAGCACCTGGTCTTCCTAGGTGGTCTCCCATCCAAGTACTAACCAGGCCCAACCCTGCTTAGCATCTGAGATGAGACACCAGGCTTGTTCAGGGTGGCATGGCCATAGACCATGGACCATGGCTCCACTGGGGCATGAACCCAGGACCTTCTGCGTATAAAGCAGACATGCTAACCACTACACTACGGAATCATGTTCCCCTTGTAGATTTCTAAATCCACTCCCTTTGTATTCCAAACAGAAAAACTAAGTTCTCTAATACCTTAGGGATGGCTTTCTATTAGACGGTGCAGATTCAGTACTGAGTCAGAAATTCTAGCCCATTCCACATTTTTGAGACAATGTGGTGCTAAGTCATTTTCAATACTATTCTACTGAATACGATATTCAAGAACCTGTCATTGACCACCAAAGAGAATCATGATCATGTTAAACCAGCCCACAAAACCTGTTCGGGGTATGAAAGCTAAGGAGCACCCCATTTAGAGTATCCAGAGAAAAATCTCTGCAGAGACCTCCTAGTCTTTGATTCAACAGATTCAGTGTCAGGAATCTGGAGTCTCATGGGGCAACGATGGTCTCAGAAGATGTTTTAAGCTAATTGTAAAGTATAATAATTAATATGAAGAATCTGACCTTGCTCTCTTATCAAGAGACCACACGGGCTCTTTTTTCCCTCTCCCCACTGTGAATTTTAGGACAGACTGAAAAAGGAATTGGTAAAATGATAAAAGTTACCGCTAGAGGAGTGGGATGAGACCTGCCTCTGCAGTGCTGAAATATTTTCTTTCTTGACCTGGATGGTGGTCACGTGTAAGCTTCCTTTGTAATTACTTTCTAAATTGTGCATGCTTGTATACTTTTGATACATATATCTCAAAATAAGGAATTATTCACTTTTAAGTAAAAGTATTACCAGATACCTGGAGCTAGTCTATTATGCTTGAGGATCTAAGTGAAGCCAAAATAGAGGTAAGGAGCCCTCTGGTTCAAGCCACGTGGTGGAGAACCTCTGCTGTGGTCCTCAGAGAAGTGTGGCACAGGGCTCCCATCTGCACTAGCTCAGAGGTAACAGCACACGAGAAACTGAAGCTAGTATTGGTGTTAACTCAGGAAGAATCCCACCAGCCTTTTGAGTCTTAAGAATAACTTCACCATGGGCTGAAATCACTCCATGAACCATTACTTTCAAAGCCAAGAAAGTAGCAAGTATAAAAGGTGTAGGACTGTTAACCTAAAAATGCAAAGTCAGAGACATAGAATTTTGTTTTGTTTTGTTTTGACATATCACATCACTCAGGAGCTTGATGAGGTGGGGCCAGAAACTACTCTAAAACTACTCTAAAAGAGTAGTTTTCAAGCTAAGATTCCAATTCATTGGGTCTGGAAAGTGGGGGCAAAAATCCGTATTTCTAGACTGAGAACCACTGTACAAGATGCCATGATTAGACTACCTACCTTAGAGATTCAGGGTCCCTGATATTTTTCCTTCTAGCCCCAAATCAGGCCTGGTTTTCTCTCTCTGCCAAACTTACCTTTGGTTGGAAAAGAATTGGTACCATCTGCCACCCACAAACTTTTGAGGAGCAGTGTTTTTGTTTGCCATGCCCAGAGCACTTGTGGGAAGAAAGGGGATGCTGGGAAATAAATGTGTGAGTATATGCAAATCAGAAGGCTATACACATCAAAATGTTTACAGTGGTTACCTCTGGATGACATGTAATTTATTTCCCTTGTATTTAATTTCCAAATTTTCTACACTGAGTTTCTTATGTAGCAAAACAACAAATTAATGTTTAAAAGACCGATGAGAACAGACATCCTCTGCTCTTGCCAAACTGCACAAGCATTTGTTCCGCCCATTGGCTATTTGTGTGAATAACCACCGTGGCCCTCCTTGGCACCACGGACAGCAATTAGGGAAAGGTGAAAAGGCAAGAAGCCTGGGAAAGGCCCAGGGCTCCAGGTGTACATTCTACTGAGCTGACTGCTTCTAAAGGAATTCCTGGGGAAACACAAAAACATTTCTACTCCTTAGTCCTTTCAAACATTTATTTATTTATTTACTGTACAAAATATTTACACTATCACTGCAACTGCCTGGCCCTTTTGCCTGGCCTGACAAGTCTGCAGCAGGGGTTGGTCTCTGCTGAAGTTCTAGAAAGATGCCAGTGCTCTCCTGGGTGTTCACTTGGTATCTGGTCTCCTTCAAAGACAGTGAAAGGCCAGGTTGTTAGCTGACTCCAACTCCCCGCCACCAAGTACCGGGCCACAAGGGCATAATTAAAAGAACTGGCCATAATAAGAAATGTGAATAGAAAATTGCCCAGGAAATAATACACTCTTCTCTCTGACATACTGTACCTTTTCCCCACACTGGCTAATACCAAAGAAGGATAGGGGGAAAAAATGGTAAAAGGAAGGCCAAAAAGAGCAAAGAGACTTTTGGGTAGAGTCAGGAGAACATAAAGGAAGAACAGAAAATCACAGCAGTACCAAAGGGTTTTGTTAAACAAAGACCCAAGGGCTACGGACACCAGAGGGACGCTGCCTCAGCTGGGCTGCAGTGGTGCCCAGGATGCTTTGAAAAGTGCTATGACTAGACCTTAAAATAACAAACTTAGCCAATAAAATCAAACCGAGCTCCAGCATCAGTGTCTGGAGGACTGCTGCAGGGGAGAAAGCAGAATCCAGAAGAGGAATTACTGCCAAAGACAGCAGAACCAGCCATACGCCGCAGTTGGAAACTCCTCTCGGGGTGAGAGGCAGCATTGTGTTTCCCAGCGTGATGATGAAACCTGCCTGTACTTATCCCATGGGAAAACACTGGGGAAAGCAGCAGCACCTTGCCCTGGTCCCTGAGGAGAGCAGTGACCATGTGGCATGAAGGACCCTGTGGTGTAGAGACCCTGATGCTGAATCCTGGACCCCAAGAATGAGTGAGGTCAGCACCCACACCAAGAAGAACAAATGACAACTGTGAAGAAGTGAGGTCAGGCGGGTACAGAAGCAGCTCAGGAGGGCTTGTTCCCCATGATCCCTGGGAACAGGAGGGCTCAGACATGCTTCCAGGAGGCCAAGGCATTGCTGTAAGTCCTGCCTCCTCTCTGGACTTTGTGTACTTGCTGGTTTTGGCAATAAAGATGGCTTGTAATAATCTCAGTTGAATGCCCCTTTGGGAATGGTAGCTTGCAGCAAAGCTTTCTTCAAAAGAGAAATTTGGGAAAGTTGATGAGATTCTGAGTCTTGAAAAAGTTTTCATTCAAATTATAATGAAAAGAGATGTTGCCATCTTCCAAGAGAGAGCAGCAGGTTCTCTTCAATATTCATGGAAGAGTGAACATACTGTATCTTCTTTCCTCCTTAGTTTCCTTTGCTGGTAACTGATGGAGTGAAGGGAAGTAACTGAGACAGCTAGGTGTTTATTGTCTGATGCATCTCCTCTATGTTCCCAATGTCCTGACTCCAAGGACTGTGATATGCACTTAAACTACTGGCCTCTTTTCCTTTTCCTCAGTGCTTCCAGAGAACACCAAGCAAAGAGAGGAGGGATCACTGGCATGCTACTCTTACTGTCCCAGTCCCTGCTCCAAAATTTTCTTCAGTAGAAAGCTATAGAATCCCTAGCTCTTTGCAGCAGATTGCATAGCTTGGGAGATAGGTGGCCAGGCCCGGCCACATCTCAGTGTAAAGAAAAACTCAGGGACAAGCATCAGTAGTCTTCAAGCCAGCCACGTGCCTAGACATGCCCCAAACCTTAAAGGAGAACCATATTCAGCACTGGAGGCCACAGCCCAGCTATCTTTCACATTCTTTTCTCACTGGCTCAAACTCAAGGAAAAGCTTAGAGAGTTCTTTAAGGATTAATGATCATTTCCAGAAATGCCTACAGGGAAAGTTCCTTTGTCAGTTCTGACACCACAAAAAAGATCCTTTTGTGCTCTCAGTCCCCATTAGAGGTAGTCCAGTGCCATGGCCTGTGCAAGCCATTGTGCAGAGGGACAAAACCAAAGACTACGTATGTGGGCCACTCCTATCTGTGCTTCTCCTGGCTCCTGATGAGAAGAGGCAAAAACTCTGCCCACAAGAAAGATGCGCATACCTCAGGTCAAGTAATGAGGGCCACAGAGCGGACCTCAAAAGAACACAAGCAGAGGAGGCTGACCAAGGCGAGGACACCAGCTTCCCAAGAGAGCTGAGCCCTTTGTGTAATCTCCTTCAGCTACTGAGGCAGCTCCTGTTACTGGGATCTTCTAAGAATCAAGTGAAATTACAGCAGCACAGTCCTCTTCTCATGACTGACGAGGAGTTCGGATTACATACGATGCCAAGTGGCCTGTGGGGCAGATGTGCAGGGAATGCGAGGGAAGGACAATGCTGGTAGGTGACCAAATATTCCAGACACTGGGGAGCATGCAGCAGCTTCTGGTTGATGGTTATGTGTGTGTTAGGGTCAGTGGTTATGTCTGTCGTGTGCACCCAGATACTCCAGAAAGCACGGGAGCCAAGTAGATAGCAGGAGAGTGGTCAGAGCATACCAAAGCCTTCACAGCCCTCGCTGATGGCTAGCTGCAGCATCCTGTGAACCTCTTCATATGAGTCATATGTAGGGAGGCACAGCTGGTTAAAACTGGAAGGGCAAGGGGAGAGTGATTAACTCACACTACCAGAAACACTGGCAAAAGCTGGAGAAAATATTCCCCATGACAGCACGCATCAGGCAGTAAGATACCTACCACGTGTGTGCAGTTGGTAGCGTGCTATGGGTTGGAGCGGCAATAATCTGAAATGAGGGACAGAGGGCGGCAAAACCTCCGGGTGGCAGCTGAGAGGAGCCTGTGGTAAACTGAAGCAGCCGAGCCAATTCCTCCTGGGTCAAACTGGAAACCACGGTCCAAAACCACCTCATGACCTGGCAAGGAGAGCACAAGGCTGAGGTCATACCAGTATGCAGCCTACGATCTGACCCTAGGGGGAAGGAACAGGATACCCTGAAATGGGAGTGTGCCCCAGTTACCATTCTATCAGGACCAGGTAGGAATGGTTAGAGTTGACAAACTCTAAAAATTTACATTGTCACACAGTCGGGAGGCGAGTCATTGATTGCTTGGTTCTATTTCTTTGACTATCTAATGTACTGCTCCTATGGCAGTTAGCATGACAGCCATGAGAGACCAGGGCTCCCTTTTGCCTAAGCAACCACCTGTCTTTCCCACATATATCACTGTTTCCCAGATGACATGTCTGCTTCTCTGACTCCTTGACTTTTTTCTTCTGAAACTTTTTCGTTACAACATGGCACAAATTCATCTAAAATAAATTTGGCCCACTTACCTTTTCTCTAAAATGCCACGAGCCACCAACAACCACTGCATGGGCTTTGAAGTCAGACACACTGATGTCCCCAGTCCCACACATCAACAGCTGGAGAAGACAGTCAGGTGTTACTAGGACAGTCAGAGGGACAAAGACCCAACATAAGGTCAATTACCTATGTTGACATGCAAAAATGTGGAATAAAGAGGGTATCAAGAAAAAGACAAAAGGCAAGGTCATAATACCAGACTACTGCTTCAGGAAAATCAGTTATAATAGGCCAATGGTCCCTAACTGGCAATGGTAAAAATTACACAGCTTTTAAAAATTATACAGATGCCTGTGGCCTTATCCTAGACCTACCAAATCAGAATCTTTAGGAGTCGGTTACAAGCTTATGTATTTTGAAAAAATTCCCCCAAGCACTTCTGATGTGCACACCTAATTAAGAACTGCTGCTATGGATTATTTTGTATTGAAGCAAAGGACAAAATGGAAGCAAATTTACTGACCGTCTGTTCTGGACACTGCCTAGAAATGCCAGAGAGAAAAGCAGGCCCTTTTCCTTTGATGAAGACCCCCAACCCCATTTGTGAATTTAACAGATGACCTTTCCTTTTTCCCTGGATCCATCCTTTTGTGGACTGAACTTTTACTACCTTTCTTCCCTTTAGCCCTACCTTTGACTGATCAGATAAATTTTAAAAAGCATGCCAAAAAAAAAAAAAATGAGAACATTAATGAGATCAGAGCCTTAAACATCTTGTTCATGTCCTAACCTGGTTCAGGATCCTGCATGTTACTTAGCAGAATGTGAGTACTCATCTAATAGCTATAAAGAAAATATATCCTAATCAAGACAATAAAAGGCCAAATTAAGCCTGAGGAGCCTTGGCTCCTTCAAAAAGAACTTGCCAAGCTAATGAGTAACTAAGAGAAGGATGTAGAACAACTGTAGAAAACTGTGTCCTTCCTACCATGTCCACATACTTACTTTTAAAAATCGTTACTTTGCTTCCTGATAAAACAAAATTCCTCTACCCAAAAATAACAGTAGCAATTCCTCTACCCAAAAATAACAGCACTAGGTGACAGGTCTATCAAACTTTAGATCGAGTGACGGAGAATTCGTTTTGTTTAGATTTCATATATAAAGGTATAAAATGTGATGAAAATTGCACAAGACTTTGATTCTTGTTCTTGAAGCCAGTTTAGTTAATAAGAATAAAGATGTACAAGACCACCTAAAACTACTTTTTGGTTTTTCATTTTTAAATTAGAACTTTCTCCCTACAGGAAATAGTTTGCAAAAATACATTCCTCATAAGGGCTACAGGAAGTTGAAACCAGTAATCTGCCTTGTATGTATAGTCTGAGCAGCAGGTAAAAATAAACTGATTTCATGTTTTGCTCACATCTGATATGAACTTCAATTTTTCTAATTATAGAATGGTATTTACCATCTTAGAGCCATTTTTCAGTTGTTAAAGGATCTGAAATAAGAATACATTAACTATATAGAGTTGTGGCTCCAAACTTTGAAATATGTCACATCTTTTGATTTGTCTCTATCACTAGAATGTAACTCCATGAGGGCAGGAACTTTGTCTCATTCATTGCTATCTCCCCAGTGCTGCATATGAACATGGCATAAAGCAGGCACTCAATAAATAGTCCCTAAACAAATAAATTCTGTTATTCCCTTAAGTTAACTTTAAATGTCATAGGGTTTACAAAGACTGTACATGATACCAACATTCATTAGTACTTAAACAGTATCGATAACATTTGATAAATAAATAGTAATTATTACTCTTCAAAAATAATTATTTGCTGGTTTCTAATTTTCATCTTCTAACTTTTTAAAAGGTAAAGGAAGGGTCAATGCATGGAAGAGTGACAAAAGTGAAACCAACTCTTGCATAAAGGGCTTTCCTACCATATCTGATAACAGAAGATAAACTGGTTCCTATGGGCATACTAAAACACCAAGTCAAGAACAGGGGTTTGCAATGGTTAAGTACTTACCTCAAGCTCATATTCATCAAAAATAGCCAAAAGGTTCTCAGGAACTAACTCATTCAGGCCTGAAACAAAGTAGCCCAGTTAAAGCAATGTCCACATCATGGTATTTTCATCTCAAAGCCAAGACTAGAGAGAATCTCACCTTTTAGGAAATGTTCCACTTCCTCTTTCACTTGACTGGCCAGCCGATATTGGGCCAGCAAATTTAAATAGAATATTTTATTTGCATTGGTGACTGGGGTTTGAGCTCCACCTGTCATGAGTTCTACAACCTGAAACAAGAAGCAAAAGACAGAGAGGCTGTGGATGGGCATTTATAAGATGACATGTCCCACAAACACCATGACAGTCACAGGTTTCTACCATGCATTTGGCTTCTCAACATACTTGATTGTATGTAGTTGCTAAGTTTCAAGATTCTACTACTACAGCTGTATTCTACTAGTTACTATTTCTGAAGTGGGTATCTGAGTGAGTCTTCTCTGGCTTGGTCAAATAGCAATGATGCAACAAGAAAATATTACAGCTTCTTGTTGGCAAAATTTTAATGTCCCTATGATTCAAAAATTAAACCAGTACTGACCTCTTTTCTTATGACCCTGAGCCAATTGAGAATAAATAAAGCCAGACAAGTAGTAAATAAATCTTTTCATGTCTCAGAAATACTAGGATAGGAACTGTTGTTTCTTTTCATTCTTCTTTTACAGCCCCATAATAGTCACAAAGGATATGTGATTATCAAATACAAAGTACTAGTGGTCACAATTTTTCAGTCATTGCTATTTTGTATGTTACCGCAACACTAGCTTCATCATTATCATTCGATACTGCTTAATCCTACAATGTAAACAGAACCACATTTGCATCAGAAATACTTTTGGCCAATAATTTTGTAATAAAGTTAAAAATATACAAGTACATTGTTAAAATAGGAGATATCTATATCACCACCACTGAAGCTGAGATAGGCACCGCCATCCCTTCCAGAGCTCCTTGTGCAGTGGCACTTCATTATCACTAGGTTCTTTTCCTACTAGAAAGTAGGGATGAGATGTATGGACTCATGTGTCTTTTGCTCCACTCAAAGGAACCAAGATCATAAAGTGGGATGCAATGCCCTCAAACTGTGCTGCCCAAAATGTCTACTGCTAGCTACAGGTGGTTAAGTCCATTTAAGTTAACGAAAATAAAACAAGAAATTCAATTATTTGGTCACACTAGCCACAGTTTGGGTGCTCAAAAGACAGCACAAATAGAGAACACTTCCATTATTGAAGAAAGTTCTTTTAGACAGCGCTGTTCTAGAGGAGGGTAGGAACCATGGGACCCACAGGCTCTGCTCCTTTCTCACCTTGTCCAGTTGACCTGATTTGTTGTATTTCTCTTCTGCAAAGACCAGCTCCATCTCACTCATGTCATTGTTGAGGATGAAACAAACTTTAGATTTGTAGAATTCTGGGTCATCTGTTTCAAAGTACTGAGGAGACAGAAAGACACAGAACAGAACATGACAACCATCGCCCAGAAATTCCATTTGTAACTGCTTGGCACCACCTTCCCCTTCAACCTTAAGAATAACAAGCTCAGAGCGAAGACATTCCAGAGTTAACGGCCAGAGGTCCTAGTAGAAGGCACACATTCAGACGTTACCTTGTAATGCATGCGTAGTCCTATGATTTGGGCCAAGAAAGAACGGGTAAAGCGAGCTCGGACCAACTGCTTGTAGGCTCCTCCTAGAGAGGACTCATAGAGACACTTGCCCACCAGCCGCCCTGCAAACTCATAAAGCTTCAAGCGCAGATGAGCAGGGCGATTAGGGTTGGGGTGCACCTGTCAAAGAAAGAGATTAAAAGGCTCCAAGCCATTTTTCTTCAAGCCTAGTTCTGGAAAGACCCTCCATCCCAACTTCATCTCAAGGGAGCAAGAGTTTCAGTATTAGGATCATAGAGTCCACCTAAATGGTATTGATCTTTTGGTAGCCACCACTGAGTAATTCAGTAACTGGAAAATAAAGGGCCAAAACGACTAACATTAAGTTGAAGAATCTTATATTAAGTTTATGGCTTAATCTGGCTGAATATGAAAGTTAATCAGTGGATAAAGTGATGATGCCTTTTCCCTAAACCAGAACTTCTTTCAGCCAAAGTCTACTTCCCTACTCTTCACATCTCTGCATAGTCAATCAAACATCTGGTACAGACAGAATTCAGTAGCTTCAGGTATGTATTGAGACAGAGGCTTAATTATTATCATAATAATTAGTAGAATAGCCATGGCATTATAATGCTTTTTAGTCCAATATTCATTTATCTGCATTTTCTCTTATTTTATAGATGAAATAATGGAGGCAAAGAGGAGGGAGGCAAAATTAGTTCATATTATAAGTATCAAAACTGAGAAGAGGCACAGGTAGTCAGATTCCCAGGACAGGTTCATAATCTCAAACCCTTGTTAGTCTATCCTTTCTTTATAACACAATCCACATTTTCCACCCACCCATGGGGAAGCCACAGACTCACTAATGCTTGGTTGTTGTCACTGAATCGGGTGAAGAGTTGATTGGTGGTATCAAATAGTGCTTTGCAAATTAGCTCAAACCATTCCCGGCGAGGCCCTCCCCAGTCCAGAGCTGAAAAGTGCAATAAACATAAAAAAGTGACTCTGGCCTACCATGTCTTATCATGTTTGTTTATTTATTCATCATTTTAGACTCTCCACATTCTCTCCATTCTGCCATGGTGGTGTTTCCCCATTGTAAGCCACCTAAACTGGGGACTGTTTTCTGAAATTCCATCCCTTTCTGTAGGATTAAAGTTATTATGACCACTAAGCTAATGCCCCCTCATGTGGAAACACAGCAAATAGAGACCCCAGAAAATGGACATTTCTCTTGGTTCTACAAGTGTTACCTCTCCCTTCTGCCTCAGACTCTGAGAGTTCTCCCCACAAGTCCCTGTGTGCCTGTACTCTACAAGCTCCACCAAGCCATCTGGCCAGTAAACACCACCCTTTTCATCTTGACTCCTGTGTGTGTAGGTGTGTTGTTTTTCGTTTTTGTGGAGGGGGTTAAGGAGGAGAGTAGAAGTAGGGAGAAGAGTTTACAAAGATGAATATAAAATTTCAAAACTGACCTTCTTCATCTTGAAAAACCACTTCAAAGTTCTTGCTCCAATCTGAGATAGAAAAATTCCGAGTGGCTTTTAGAGACTGAAAAGCAGTGAAAGGAAGTTATGAGAACACTGGCTGGCATCTCTTGTGTGTTAACAATAAAAAACACAAGAACATTGCTATTGTCCATTTAACTAACCACTAGTACTTGGAGGAAATATATTACTCATAAATAAACTTTAATAATATATTATATTTAAAATACATGTATTTCCAGGAGGAATTTAAGATGTAAAAAAATAATCTAATTCATCTTTATGTCATTGCTTTGTTGGAAAGTTGAAACTGGTTGTTTTTTTTTTTTTACAATCCTCATTTTATTAATAAGAAAATTCTCAAATAAAGAAGTAAAAATGGCTCAAATTAGTAAACTGTCAGCAAGAGAACCAAGGAGTCCTGGTTTTCACTAAATTACAGTCTATCTACAAGACATCTTTATCCAAAGACTAGGTTGAGACAGAGAGCCATGCCATACAGAGAATGTGGCTGAGAAAAAGGGTTTCCAGTCACACCTACCAGAGCCAAACATCACAAACACATTTTGGACAGGGACAAAGGCTTCTCATTCCTGGGGAATGGAAGAACTATGCCAGTGTCTGTGCAGTGGAGACAGACACACATCAGGTGTTCCTTTTCCATTAGACCACAGTGACAACAAAAATCATTGCCTTTTAATACAACAAGAGCTCTCTATTCCAGGGATTCAATAACACAACTTTCTTCTGTAATAACTACTTCCACCTGCCCTACATAGGCAGTTCCATGAGATTATTCAGGAACTAATTCTACACAGATTCTAAAGCCAATGTGTCAACTAGTCTCTGCCCTCAATAACATACCCCTAACAAGTCTGCCCCAAACTTACTATAATCAAACACACAGAAGAACACTCTTTAACAGACATGCTTAAAGAGGACAGAAATTTGCATTTCATGAAAAAGATAACCTGTAAATATAACCAAAATAATACCAAAGAGTTTTCTGGTAGGAAAAGTTTAATAACTATTTACAGAGATGAAGTTTTACGCACCGATTCCAACAAGGCATGTCTGCTGACTTTCAGGGTGACTTTGGAATGTGGTCTTTTCATATGTACCTGCCGAAGCTCTCGCTGGAAAAAGTTCACCTTGTCCTGAAAGGTCTCGGAGCCTCCTGAGGAGCAGCAAGATCCATCATGATTAAAGCCTTGTTACAAGGCATCTATAAAGGCCACCTCGCACCCTCAGGCACCCAAGGTAGCTGGGTCACTGCATTCCCTAGCAGAAGCCCAGTCCGACCCTACCTATATTCTTATGGAGGGAGCGGATGAAAGTGGCCGCCAGGATGTTCCTCTCCTTACAGCTGAGTTCCACAGGAGGCTGAATGCCATCATCTACCACCAGTGTGAGGAGCTTATGTACAGGGTCAGGGCCAAGGTAGGAAAACTAACAAAGGGGAAAAAGAGGAGTTAATCTATAAAACCCTTGAATTAAGTAACCTTCTATACCAAACAATGAAAATAAGTTAAGCCTGTTTTCTCCAAGTAAGTACCTACTAGGAGTGCATCTCCTTTTTTTCATTTCAGTGCTCTACAAATCAAATTTTAAATTATTAGAGTCACAGAGACTGCCTTTAGTAAGGATCACAGGCAGCACGACAGACCTTTCAACATAAAATATAAGAAGTATGAAAGTAATAAGAGTACATAAAACAGAACAGCAAATGACTACGTGAAGAGGTTGAGCAAATCAGATGGAGGAAAGTGATTTGCCTTTGGATTCCAAAACCTCAGAAAAGTTAAAAAAAAATTTAACATATGAGAATACTGATTCTAAAAGAGCTTCAGCACATTGGGACACCAAGCTTGGGGTACAGATACCAACACCCTCTCTGTTAACTTAGTATTAGGAGCAAATGATAACTGCTGAAATATTGACTTGCTTCTAAATTCCTATTTCTGTAAGCACATGTCTTTCTGGAATGCAACCTCAGGAGGAGATGACAACGAAAAGGCAGAGACAGTCCAGAATTGAAGTCTGCTCAGCATGAACCAGATGTATGGTTCCACTTACTTTGGTCCCTGGGCACACTCGGAAGGTGTAAAGACGCCAGGGAATGATTTTCAGGTAGAACTCCTTCACTGAGAATTGCTGGAGGACCAACATACAGAAAACAAAGTGAATGATAAATAAAAACACTCTATTTGGTTATTGTTATTCAAATATCAGAATCCCTATCTACACTTCTCATGATAACTCTTTTCCTTTATGGACAAAAAGACCATTTAAGTCACTACTAAAATCAAATAAATAACTTTATCTTAAAATGGGTAAATTAAAAGTATTACTCTGACAGGGCAATTTCACAGAGGCATTTCATAATCCTAACACTTCAAGTCTTATTACCATTTCGAAATATCTGAGCTCAGGCTTTCACTTTACAAATAGAGAACATTTCACTGATAAACAATCAAAATGTTATGCTCAGCTGTGACTTCCTCCAAGTCAATGAACAGGAGCACCACTGGCCCATACCCACTGCTTTATCTTTATCTGAATGGTACCAAGGATTTGTTGGGAAATGGGAAGGGGGTGCGATGGAGTCTCATATAAAAAAAATTCATAAAAATCCCTTACATAAGAATAAAGAAGGGTCTCTTTATGTCATTTACAAAAAGGAAAAAAATGCCATAGTTTTTTAACATAAAAAATAACTGTTATCCAAATATGTAGGTCAGATTTTTTCTTCCTTTTTAAAAACTTTTCATAAAAGAAAATTTCACCTACATACTAAAGAGAAAACAGTATAATGAACCAATCACTAGCTTCAACAATTATCAATTTATAACCAATCTTGTTTCATCCATACCTCACCCTCATTACCATTCCCTCAGGCCAAATTAAAGCTAGATTCTAAAATGATGAATGAATGGTACATAGCAAAGTGTTCTGAAGGAGAACAGAATTAGAACACAGTTTTGGTTATGAGATTAAAGGGATGTAATGAGATGTTTCAAGAGTCTCATTTTTCTGAGGTTTGAATGAATAAGCAAAATACAAATATTAAAAAGAAAATCTCTAACACAAAGCGCCTCTTAGCTCAGGGGCCTTGGGAAGTTCACCTCTTTGTCTCTGCCAAAATTTCTCCATTCTAATCCTGTAGCCTGATGGTGACATCCATTTATCGTGGTTTCACAAATCACAGAATGAAAGATCAAATTGTTTTGAAACAGCACAAGGGGTCAACAGTAATTTTTACAATAGTGAGAAATTTGTAATGGTTAAAGTAATTTCTTTAAAACTCTACAAGTCATGCCTTAAAATATCTTCTCAGAAGCAATCAAAGGATAGAAAGCCACAGGTGCTCTAAAGCTCCAAGGCACACAGAATCTCTAGACAGAGATTTAATCTAGTCCAAACCACATATCTAAAACAGAAGAGATGGCACAATCTGCTATTCAACTTTAAGTAGCCTCTCTTAGTATCCTAGAAACCCTGCAAGTCATTGATCTGGCCCTAATTCTCGAACTATTACTCTGTGGTTTTTGTTATCAAATACCAATTACATGCAGGCTTGGGCAGGGGGATTTTGAGGCAAGAATAGGAGTTCCAACCTTTGGTGACACGTAGCAGTACACCTTCTTTGGTTTCTTCACCTTCTCAGGGGTGTGACACTCAGAAGGTGATTCTTCATCTTCTTCCTCAACAGCAGTCGAAGGCCGGCGCTGGGAAGAGCTCATGTGCATGGGTGGAAGGTGCCATGGTGTGCTGGTACAGCTGGTAGCGTTATAAAGATAAGCCTCAAAATAGATGCTCACTCCTGAGGTGGACACATTGCGTTCGACAATATTCTTCTCATTCTCTGAAGCAGAACAAGGAATAAGGTTTAAAGTAGGAGTCAAAAGAGAAAGAAAATTACCAATCACTAGACCTTTGGTCCACAGGACTCTAAGTGTGGCTCAAATAGCAAATGTTTGTGAGGTTGGTCAGAAGAGTATAGATAACAAATGACCTGGGAATAGGACTAAATCACAGTTTTTCTTTCAACTCACCACTTAGGACAATAATGTCAAATTCGCCATTATTGATTGGCTGATTTTGGTATGAAATGCAGGCATGGAAGCAGCCGCGAGAATGCAGAGTGAGTCTCAAGAACACCTGGCAGGTCTGCCTATTGGATGTCACTGACTTTTCAAATGAGACACCAGTGCTCTCTTCTTCTTCAGGACCAAGCTATAGGAGGAAAACAAAGCATCACTAAACATATAAAATTTTCCTTATTTGCACAGCCATGTACTCTTTACAAAGAACTTCCCTATCTAAGCTAAATCTCACAGTTCCTAAGGAGAAAGGTATTGTCAGATGAAGAAAGGATAGCAAAGAAGTCAGAGAAGATATAAGAAATGGAAGTGAATTAGAAAGGGTAAGAATGATAGAAAGGAGCACACAAAGAAGGGAAACTGCTTACCTCGTGGATGGACAAACTATAATTGTGCTCATCTCTTAAAGATGCAGAATTGTTGGTAGGGTTGTCATACTCATCTCGGGGCACTATTTGAAGGGTGTGCGGCTGCCCACAGGTCAACACAAGAGTAGAAAAATGGCACACAATTTTGGTCTTGGAAGGAACCACCATTCCTGAAATAAAGACAATTGAATCTTAACATTTTAGAGAGATGTTTTTCAGGGCACAAAGATCGCTTAATTACTTAGCTCTAAAAAGGTGAGTCCCAGCCCAACTTCAAGGGATAAACAGCACCATTAGGAGGCAGAGAAAAAAAAATTAAATCAAATAAACTTTGGGGGGTCATTTTCACAAATTCCTAACTACTGCAGGAACTAAACAAAATGAAAAAGGTACTTAGAGAAAATAGAACTGAAAAGTTACAGACATAGTGCCTAGAATCCCACTGGGAACCTATGAGTAACACAGGCCTTAAAAATAAGTACTGAACAATCACAAAACACCCCCTAAAATTTAGATGCAAGTCTAACAAATATTTACAAGATTTGTATATGAAAAACTATAAGATACTGATGAAAGAAATACAATTAAGACCAAAATAAATGAAGAGATGTATCATGTTTACGAATCGGAAGACTCAACATAGTAAAGATGTTGATTTATCTCAAATTATATAAAGGTTTATTTACCACAATTCTTATCAAAATCTCAGCAAGATTTTTTGTAGCTCTAGACAATATTATTCTAAAATGTATATGGGAAGGCAAAGGACCCAGAATAGCTAAAGTAATTCTGAAACAGAAGAGTGAGAAGAGTTAACTTACCCAATTTCAAGACTTATTATATAGCTACAGTATCAAGACTCTATGGTATTGGTAGAGGAATAGACACATTGATCAATGGAAAAAAACAGAGAACCCAGAAACAGACCCCCATAGATATGCCCAACTCATCCTTGACAAAGGTGCAAAAGCAATGTAACAGAAGAAAGCAAGCACCTTTTCAACAAATGGTGCTGGAGCAACTTGACAGTTATATGTGAAAAAAATGCACCTCAACCCAAGTGTCATATATAAAAATGAACTAAAAATGGATCATGACAATAAATATAAAATGTAAAACTTTTAGGAAAAAAAATAAGAGAAAATCTTTAAGATCTAGGACCAAAGAGTTCTCAGACACCAAAAGTATGATGCATAAACCAAAAAAAAATGATAAAACTGACTTTATCAAAATGAAAAACTTTTAAACTGTGAAAGACCCTATTAAGGGCATGAAAAGAAAAGCTGAAGTTGAGAGAAAATATCTGCAAACCACATATCTAACAAAGGACTACTATGTAGAATAAATTTTTTAAAATTCTCAAAACTCAATAGTAAAAAAACAAAAAATTCAATTAGAATAGGGCAAAAGACATGAAAGACATTTCACCAAAGTGGATACAGAGATGGCAAATAAGCACATGAAAAAATGTTCAACATTTTTATTATATTAGGGAAATGCAAATTAAAACCACCACAGCCATTTAGCAGAATGGTTAAAATGAAAAACAGTGACAATATCATATGTTGATAAGGATGTGAAGAAACTGGATTATTCATACACTGTGATGGGAATGTAAAATGCTACAGGCACTCTCGAAGAGAGTTTAGCAGTTTCTTAAAAATACTAAGCATGCAACTACCACATGACCCAGCAATTGTATTCCTGGGCACTTATACCAAAGAAATGAAAACTTAAGTTCACACAAAATCCTGTACATGAATGTTCATTGGTTTATTCATAATAGCCAAAAACTGGAAAAAAGCCAACTATCCCTCAACTAGTGAATGGTTAAACAAACTATGGTATATTCGCCCGTGGAATACTACTCAGCAATAAAAAGAAACCAACTATTGATACACTCAATAAGCTGGATAACTTTCCAGGGAATTCTACTGAGTGAAAAGAAGTTATGTAACCCAAAGTTATATACTATATGATTCCATTTATATAACATTCTTGAAATGACATTTATAAAACTCGAGAACAGATTAGTGACTGTCAGGGGTTAAGAAAGAAGTGGGTGAGAGAGGGAAATGGGTGTGGCAGTATGAAAGACCCTTGTAGTGATGGAAACGTTCTGCATCCTGACTGTATCGATGTTAACAACCTGGCTGTGATACAGTCCTATAGTTTTGTAAGATGTCACCATTGAGGGAAACTGGGCCAAGGGTACACCAGATCTCTATATTATTTCTTACGACTGGATAATAATCTATATTTTCAAAATAAATAGTTTAATTTTAGTTTTAAAATAAAAGGGCTGGTACATATTATAAAGATATGAACTGTTCTCTAATGATGGCAAAGAGGTGGGGTGATAATTCATGCGAAAAAGAGTCTGTGAGTGTGGTACTGAAACAAAGAAGGGGCTACATGGAGTGGGAGATGGCATGGGAGCTACCTGTCCAGCATCTTCCTCTGTTTTAAGAGAAAGAAAACTGAGAATTAGCCAAGTAAAGATACACAAATCTTCTTAAGGCACCTCTCATTACAGTTTGATCCCAAAAGGTTCCCAAGGTCTTATCATTTCTATGGCTAGCAAACTGGCCAGTATCCACCCTCAAAAGGAAGCCAAGGCAAGGCACAAAGGGCAGACAGGATCTCAACACACTAAACATATGTTGCAGAAGCAGGAGTACGAGATTATACTTTAAGGCTTCATTACCTTATTACCTGGCATAGAGGACACAAATGGTGGCGGGGGAGTAGAGATAGAGGCCTCAATTCTTAGATACCAGACACTCAAGCAAATGCTTTTCAGTGAGAACTAAAACATGTACTGGCAGCAAGGGTGGAATAAGAGTCAAGGTGCTTTTACTTGAAAAGGTTTCAAAAATCAGAAGAATTTACCTTTTGTCTATTCTGGCATTCTTACCCCTTAGGAACCTACCATGATGATGACACAGCAATTCCACTCCTAAAGAGCTAAAAATGTGTCTATACGAAAACTTGTACAGAAATGTTCATAACAGCATTATACAGAGTAGCCAAAAGAAATGACCCCCAAATGTCCATTAACTCATGCATAATAGTAAAATGTGGTATATCCATACAATGGAATATAATTTGGCAATAAAAAGAAGTGAAGTACTGATTCATGCTACAGGATGGATGAAACTTAAAAGCATTATGCTAAGTGAACCAAGCCCATCACGAAAGGCCACATATGTTATGATCACACTGGCATAAAATGTAAGTAATAGAGTAGTAGACAGAGTAGGCCAATCCACAGAGGCAGATTATTGGTGGCCTAGGGTTGGGAGGATGGGGAAAATGGGAAGTGACTGCTAATGGATACAGGTCATGAGGTGATAAAAATGCTCTAAAATTCAATGTGGTGATAGTTGTACCACTCTATGAATTTTTAAAAAAAACATTAAATTGTACAGTTTAAATGAATGAATTACATGGCATGTGAATTAAATCTCAATAAAGGCATTATTTTAAAAAGGTAGTATTTTAAAAAGAAAGAAAAAGAAAGGGAAGGAGGGAGGGAGGGAAAGAGAAAAAGAAGACAGAACATACCAGGCTGAAAAATCTTGTAGTAGGGACTGTAGGCTACATTTAAACCACCAAGTTTCACTGAGATTTCGTAACGCCCAGCCCTGCGCACAGTGAAGGCCACCTTGACCACGTTGGAACTGGGCTCCTGGAGGACTTCCTGAGTCACTGGAATTTCCACTGCTAGCTCAACATGAGAGATGTGAACTCTGAGTCCCACAGGCCGATGTGCGGGGAAAGGCTGCCCATTCTTATAGAATAACTGCAGTGGGGAAAAGGGTACTCATTAGTGAGCATAGGGAGAAAACCATTTCCTATCAAACTCAAAAGAGTGGGGAGAGAGGAAGTAGCTGGTAAAACCCAGTATCCACCCACTCCTATAGTCCTACCAGACACAGGGAGAAACACATTCTCTCAATACTTCAAGGAAATCCATTAAATCATGAACAAATTCTTCATATTTTGAGAAAGGGGAAAGAAAGACGGTTATATTAATTTCAGTTCAATATTTCTGAACCACAAATGCTGCTGCCTCATCTGTCTTACCAGCCCTTTTTATCTTATCACTGTTAACCCAAAGGTAAATGTAAGTCAGTGGGTACCACTAGCACTGAGTGAAACAAAGCACCAGGCAAGGCTAGAAAGGTTTGGGCTATCATGCCAAGCATAATGCTACAGTGGCGAAGTCGACACAGGTGGAAGCAACTATTTCTCTAAAGGACCAGAGAGTAAGTCTTTTTGGCTTTATATGTCATACACAGCTATTCAATTGTGGTTAACTACTCAAGTGTGAAAGCAGCCATAGGCAATACAGGCAGATGAATGGGTGTGGCTTTGTTGCAATAAAACTGTATTCATAGAAATAGGAGGTACACTTGATTTAACTCTTGGGCTATAGTTTGCCAACCTCTGATCTACAACACTTACTCTTTCCAATAATATTTTTCTTATTTTGAAAAGGTAACATTAAGCTTTATACATCATCATAGCTAAGTACCCAAATGATAGAGAAATTCACTGACTCTTCAAATGTTAACAACTCCCAAGTTCCTGGGAGGGACAGAAAAATAAGAGAAAATATTAACATTCCAGGCCAGCACCACCAACAGACTGAACTGGACTCTGGAAAGCAAGTGACTCAGAAACCCTAATGGGTAGGGAGACAGAAACATTCCCTTACATGCACTCGGAAGGCCATGCTGTGGCCCACCTCATAGGGGTCCTTCCAATCCCAGGAGACTTTGCAAGACCGGGGATCCAGGTAATTTCCCCGCACGTAGTCATAAATAGTCCGATCCCCTCGGCGCTCACGGTCCTCATTCTGGAGAAAGCTGACTACACGTGCGGCGAGCTCAAAGAGAAACTTAATTGTGAAGAAGAATGCAACCACAGACACTGTGATTCCACCTATGTAAAAGAGAGAACATATAGACACCTGCCAGTTACACATGACAACTTCTCGTTACGGAATAGGTAACCATCTCTCAAAAATTAAAGAGTCAAGATGAGATAGCAAGACTTCCAAAGAAACACTGTACTGGTCTTACCTCTGTGGGTGAGGAGAGAAACTTCTATACCAGAGCTCATGTGCAACAGTCCTTGAGCCAAATCCCACCCACTTCCTGTTTTTGTAAATAAAATTTTACTGGAACACAGCCCCATCCGTTCATTTACATATTGTCTAGGGCTGCTTTTGAACTAAACCAGCAGAATTTGGTAGTTGTGACAAAGACTGTACAGGCTAGGAAGCTGGAAATATTTACTGTTTGGCCCTTTATAGAAAAAGTTTGCCAACACTTGGTCTATACCACGGACTACAAATCATGCCCACCCCCAATCTTCTTACATGCGCTGAGCCCCCATAGAAGTAGTAAAAATAACGTGCATTTTATTCTTGCCATTTGGAAGCCCTCCCCAACCCCTACCAGAGTTAAGGGTTCCCTCAAACTCCTAGATATTCATATACTGTAACTTCTCTCCTTTGACCATCTCTCCCTTCATGGTATGAACTTCTTGAAGGCAGATTTTTGTCTTATTCGACTTTGACTCTGCAGGAAACAGTGTCTGGCACTGACTATAATTACTCAATAAATATTTCCCAAATGAATGACTTCCACTGCCAACTCTGTGAAGGTACTTTCCGGCACAACTGGAAATATGTCCAAATCTATTTTCAAGGGGAAAGAGACAGAGGCAAAAAGGATGTAAGCGTCCCTAATGAACAGATAATAAAGAAAGCTCTTTCCATAACATACCAATAACGTAAAACATCAGGTCCCTTCAATGACAACAGAGAGCCGAGGATCACAGCTGCAGCTGCAAAAGAAAACTTGTTTAGTTTTTGTTCCAGCCCTTTTTTACAGCCATCTCTGCTTGACAAGTACCCTACAACACACTTCAGAGAAACAGAGACAGCATCATTCCCTAAAGACTTCTAATCTATTGACCACCCTAGGAATACCACAAACAGCCACTTGCTTAATTGCTAATTACAAAATGTAATAACATGGCTTTTATCGTCTTAGCTCCAGGGCCCCAAAAACAGTTTCCCTCCCCCGCTACAAAGTAGTGCTAATTAACACAAGCAAAAAAGAAAATGGAGTCACTTTCCTCTCATATTTGCCTTCTGGAACTAATTTATCTAAGTTGAAATAGTTATATAAAATGTGGATTTTTTTTTTAAATGTGGATTTTTAAAAGCAAGTATTATCATCATCATGTTAGCATTATATAATTAAAATGAACTCTGGGTCATCTCAATAACAAACAGTGGGCATATAAGAGAAGTCATTTTTGCTGTTACCAATCAGACAAACTAAAGGGCCCTGTGAAAGATGAGCTCAGCAGAAAGGCTGAGGAACAAGAGGAAGAGCCTGTACTTCTCATCTTAAGTGATGCCTGCCAAGGTCAGAACAATTTAAATAGGGGCAAGAGTTTGAGGGGAAACTTTCAGTTATTAAACTTGTATCCAGAATAAGACTTCAAACATCGTCACTCATTTAACTACCCAAGGTACTGTCAAGGAAAAATGCAATGTACACTAATGTTCATATCTTATCACTGAGTTTTGACCTTAGTAATGCTCTTCATTCTACAATGCACTGAATTCATTCTTTCTTTTAGAGCCAGTGTACTATATTAAACTTATCAATGTTTTCTCATTCCAGCACCTTTTATCAACTAAGCACTAGAATGATACTTAGAACAGGGGTCCCCACTCGCCAGGCTATGGACTGGTACTAGTCTAGGGTCTGTTAGAAACCGGACTGCACAGCAGGAGGTGAGCAGCAGGCAAGTGAGTGAAGTTTTATCTATATTTGCAGCTGCTCCCCAGCACTAGCATCATTGCCTCAGCTCTACCTCAGATCATCAGGCATCAGAGTCTCATAGGAGCAGCAGTCCCTGGTGCCAAAAAGATTAGGGACCACTGACTAGAGATAAGACAGCTAAAAACTTATAGGGTCAGATTTGGGAGGGACCAAAACAATTTTTTTTTTAAATAGGGTATGCTTTCATATCTGATTGTGCTGAAAATTTTTAACAGGGAGAGAAAATGGTCATTAGTTTATTTGATAACAATTAGTTCATTTGATATACCCAATGAAATCCACAGAGTAGGTAATTTGAGAAATGACCATGTGAAGTTTCATAAAAATCTGTACTTAGACCGGTGTCTAAAGTCCTACCAGAAAAGAAATCCACACAGGGAACATTAGCATTGTCAATACACATGAATTAAGCTGCTCCCAAAATGGTCTACTATAAAGAGACAACATTTAGATACAGACCCAATGTTTAGAATCACAATGATTGAGCCTCCTTCTCAAACAAGTATCTTATCTCCTGGGACTCTGCTGAAAAGTTGCTATCACCTCTTAAAAAAACCATCTGTCTGCACCTTGCAAGATGTACTAGATGCCTTGGAAGGACCCAAACCATTTAACTTTAGTCTTAGGTACTCCAGTTAGATGCCAGCCAATCTGATCCTGGATGTGAAACTTCTGGCCCTTGGCAAAGTAGAGCACTCAGTAGAGAACATGTATATGTGGTTGATGTTATAGAACTTATGGTCTCAAGTCTCTTGCTTCTCGATGGAACAAGAGCAATGACAAATTTATGGTACATGTCATAACAGAAAATTCTGTGTACTATTTCTGACATCTACAACAACTTCTAACTTACTGCTTGTCAGCTGCCTCTCTCAGAAAAGAGAGGCAGCTGACAAGCAGTAAGTTAGAAGCCTAAAGACCAGTTTCAGGGCTGCAACTGTGTGACCTGTCTATTCTTCAGAATTCTTAATGCTGTAAAAAGAGTAGAGACTTAATAAATTCACCATCTCCTTTAGTGTGATAGTACTTCAATATAACTCTTCACAGCCATCAAGACTCCAAAATCAAACAGTATAACAGAGGGTATAATACAGAGGATGAGGGCATGGACTTTACAGCTAGACCACCTGGGTTCAAATCCATTCTCTGCCACTCACAATGTGACCCTGGACAAGTTATTTAATCTTTCTACAGAATACCAGTTACCTTATCTGTCAAATGAGGATAATATCTCATAGGGTATTGTAAGGATTAAATGAGTTAACATGTAAACAGCCTAGAAGACTGCCTGCCATACAGTGAGTTCTCAGTTTTGATTATTATTATAATTATTAATAGTAGTAGCAGCATCACTACTGCTCTGCTTTAGAGCCAACAGGAAACTCAGGGACCCTCTATATTGGCCCACACTTTCTTCAATGGGAAATGCATAAGAATTACAAAAAACACAGTTTCTCTTTTACTTAAAATCCCTGCCTACGTGGGAATTTTTTATACTATTCTAACTTTATGTCTGCAACTTTTTTCCAAATGGAGTTAAAATTCATTCTAAAACAATTCATCCAACAAATACTAAGTACCTACTTAATGTTCAAGGTACTGGGGAAATGGTGTGTAACAGTCATGGTCTCAGTTCTCAATAAAGTGCCAGTAATGAACCTGACCTTGTTGAGTCCTTGTCCATTTTTTCCCCATTTATTTATTTCTCAACCAAATCATCATCACTGATCTAGATCACCTAGACCTTTCTAATTGGTCAATTCTACATTTCTATTCCAATTCTCTTTATTATTTAAAACTCAGCATACCAATTAATGCCTTTTTTCTTTTTTTCCAAACAACTCTCCTTGAAACCTCCTTGTGACGTGACCAGGGTATTAGCTCTGTCATTTCATCACTCATTGATTTGACCTTTACTCACTTCTCTATAATAATTCTCAAAATCCCCCTAATGAAATTTACCCACCTCCCAATTTTACCCATGATCACATTCTGGACTTGCCTTCCTTTTATATTTTCCCTTCTGGTTCTTCCTGAATGCTGTCACAAAGCCTCCCCAGTTTTGTCTTTGGGTATAGGGTTTCCGTTTAGAGTGACCCATCAAATAGCTTTTAATTCAGATTTCACTTCCTCTGTCTTTTTACTGACCCTATTGTGCTCTCTCTGCCTTGTCTCTGCTCCCATTCCACTCTATAGTATTCTCCTTGGCCCCATCTATGCTACTCACCCAACGATCTATCCAAATCAGATCCTTTACACTTTTACATATAAGCTCTGCAATATCCCATTTCCATGCCTTGGCAAAGTCATTTCCTCTGTCTAGCCTATTCTCTCCCCTCTCAGCATATCCATGAAAAATCTCCTAATCCTAACATCTAAGGAAAACTCTATCTTCCCTCTCTGAAATCTTCCCTAATCCTCAATTTAAGAAATTCTTTACCTCTTCTAAATTCCCACTTTCTTTTTATTTACCTTATACCACTTATATTCTTTTAATCCCTTATTTTATTTTCCATTTTGGAGTGGTAAATAACTTGAGGGAAAAACTAATCTTTAAAATTCTCCACAGCATCCAACATGATTGCACATAGTAATTACAATAAATATGAATAAAATATCTGCTGAAAGGATAGTGTCAAATGTCTGTTCTTCATTCAGAATGTCTAAGGATTAGGAATGTTCCAAATGGGACCTTTTCTTTTTTTTATTTTTTTAAACTTTTTAAAAATTGTTTATTGGGGTAACATTGGTTAGTACAATTATATAATTTTCAGGTGTACATTATAATTTGACATCTGTATATTCTATTGTGTGGTTACCACTCAAAGTCCTTCAGCTACCATATATTTGATCCCTTTTACCCACTTCACCCTCCTCCTACTCATCCCCTACATTTGACCCCCTTTACCACGTCTACCTCCCACCTCCTCTCCCATCTCATAACTTCTGGTAACCACTAGTCTATAGTCAATATTCATGAGTCACTGTTTGTTTGCCTGTTCTTTTGGTGCTTTTAGGTTTATATCCCACATATAAGTGATATGTGTTTTTCAACTTTTTCAGTCTGGCTTATTTCACTTAGCATGATTATCTCGAGGTCCATTCATGTTGTCGCAAATGGCAGTATTTCATCTCTTCTTATGGCTGAGTAATATTCCATGTATATATGTGCCACAGCTTCTTTATCCAATCATCTATCATAGGACACTTCAGTTGCTTCCATGGGACCTTCCTTTTAGATACAGTTTTTAAAGACTTCTCTAATTAGTAGTACGTTCATTTGAGCCAGAGATTATAATAAACTCTTCAGACCAGAAGTTGCCAATTTACTTCAATTCTACAAGTAAGAATCAAACGCTTAGAGTCATGAGTTCTCATGCATGGCATGGTATCCAGTTTTACAGTCTTCCTTATCTTGAGCTGTTTTCTACAACAGTTTTCACAGTACCCTCTACTTTCTACTCTCATACTTCTCCTTCGTAAAATTATTTTGAAACTCTTCCCCAGTCGAATTCAAGCACAGAGAAGCAGTACATTAAGCCTTCACTATGCTATTTCATGCAATTCAGCTATCTGAATATTTTATTTGTTTTCAAATACATCTCTTTAGTGTCCTTGCCCTTATATAATTCACCAAACTGTGAGACCTTAAGCTCGCAGAATAATAGCAGTATGTAGTAGTAAATTAATAACTTACAACTGCATTATTTCACATGTTAGCCTACATAATTGTCACTATTGGTAAAACTGCATTATTATTCTCATTTTACAGATTTTAAAAAAAATCCTGGGCTTAGAAAACTTAATTTGCTGAACATCTCTCAGCTGGTTAAGTGACAGAGCTGAGACTCAAGCCCGTGTCTAATTCTGAATACCAATGAAAAGAATGGAGTGGTAGGAATAGTGAAGTATTTGGGAAAAGATTTAAGAAAACAGGTAAAAAAAAAAAAGTATGAAAAACATTACCCAATCATGCTGTGAGAATCTCACTATTAGACTAAAATTAGAAAGATAAATGCTTATGGCCTTTTAAAAAATCTTTTGAAATAAAAATAAAGCATGACAGAGAAAAATGGAATGCAGTACCAACTATCGAATGCAGAAATATCACTTGCTTACTAAAAAATCTGGGCCAAGTTGTTTAATACTACCATACTTTGGCTCACATTACCTACAAAAGCAGGGGAAAAGGGAATACTTGAAAATACCTGTCTCAAAAGAATGTTAGAAAGTTGATATATATATTCTAAAACTCAGCTTTTTGGGGGGAGTACAAAGATTTATAATTACAACATCAAATAAATTTTAGCCCTAACATTGAAGATCAGCTGTGAAAAAGTGATTTCCCAGAAATGGAGAATTTATTTCTTTATTGCCAAAAATGCTCTATGGAAGCAAAAGCAATTTGAACCAATACTATGCACTTCAACAGCTTGTCCTTGCTGAAAAGGCATAGCAACTGGGCACTGAGTTCATGTTCTGTATCCCAGTAACAAGTGAATCTTAAGTAGGCTACTGACTTACCTTCAAACGAGGGCCCATGTTCTGAGAACCAAGTGGAGCACTCCTATTCACCAAAGCAGGTAACTTGGCCCTTTCACCTTGTCTTCAACTTCCACATGAGAGAAAACAGCTTCAAGGTTAACAGAAAGTGTCTGTCCATCAGGCCTTCATGGAGGGTGTGTCACAGAAGCAGATGTTCCTGGCATAAATTAGATGACTTCCAGGGTGAAATATAACCCCAAAATATATCATCCCTGGGCTTCTCTCTAGTGAAGGGCACAATCAACTGCTGTAGGAGACATTATTCAGCTGCTTCAGGATCCCACCCTACAAAGAAAAAATGGTCTGTGAAATAGGTTTTTACTTCTGAAAGAGCATCCTCAGAAAACAAAAAAGAGGAAGTGAAAATCCCAGGACACTAAAAATAACCAAGGGCAGGTAAACTCTGACCAAGTTTTCCTAATTAAAACTCCACAAGAAAAGTCAAGTGGCAATCTTTCAGCCCAAACTTTGTCACTCCAGAGGAAGCTCCAGTACTTCGGTTGATCCCAACCCTTCAGTATAAGCAAACTAGAGCACAGATTTAGAGTGAGCCTCATCACAACCACATGCCAGGTTTCAGTTTAATGGGTCTGGCAAAAAGGTGAAGAGAAATGAGAAAATTGAGACCTTTTCTCAAGATTACACTCAATAAATAGTAGAGCTTAGTCAAACCCAGTCAGCCTGGACCCAGAATCCATGCTTTTAATGACTACTCCACTGCCTCTCTACCATGGGAAACCAAGAAAAAAACACAAAATGCTAATAAGAGCACAAGAACAGAATGTTGAAGGCCAGTAGATCAAACAAGTTGGCAAACTTTTATAATTAAAAATAAATAAGTATATGTATTTACTTTAAAACATGGTGATAGATTTGCCAAGTACATGAGCCAAAACCTGGGTCAACTAGCAATTGGAAACAGCTTAAAAGATCTGCAAACCAGAGAAGTTACATAAACTATAAGAGATCCATTAGAATGCTATATAAGCATTTTAGAAATAACACTTTTAAAGAATAACAACACAAGGAAATGCTCACAAATAAAATTTTAAGTGAAAAAGCAAGCAAAAATTATTTACATAGCACAAACCCAATTTTTAAAATATTACATTACATAAAGAAGACTTGGTGGAGCAATGCAAAAATGTTAAGTCTGACCATTTCCTGGTGTATGGCATTATAATTTTTATTTTCTATCCGTACTTTTTAGTGTTTTCCAAATTCTTAATGATGCAAGAACATATAAAAAGTTTCTATTTCTGGAAAATACTTTTTTTTCTAAAAGAAGGAAAGATTAGGCAAGTTGTGTTTTTACCAAATAATCAAAAAATTAGCTAAAGATAATAGAATGCACTAAACTTCTATATTGACTCATTGTGATCTTAGTGGGCCTCCAACCTTGTGATCAGCTATTTCATTATTAAATCAAATAACTACTAGTTCTATCATCTTTACTGTGCCCCATCATGAACTACCACACTTTACCTCACCAACCACCCCACCCAATCTCAATGCCTCAGTGTCTCTAATGAGCTTGGAGACTCAATTCAAGCACTGCCATCTTTCCTAGGCCCCTCTGAGAGCTTCCCCCACACAGGGCAGAACAAACCATTTCATTCATTGTTACACACCTATGCTGAAGATAACCTCTATTATAACATTTATTAGTCTGTATTATTAATTATTTGTTTTTACAGTAGTTTCTCCTAATGTATTGTGGGTTCCCTGAGGACAATAACTGGGTATTACACATCTTTGCCTCTCAGTGGCTAGTATAGTGTTCAGAGTCTATCTCACAGCCTGAACCGTCCCCTGCCCCCAGGTGATTCTTAGGCATGTTAAAATTAGAGAAGCATGGTTTAGACTCTAGAACAGTCAGTATGACCCCTAACAGGCTCATAAGTAATGCTGATGCTGCTGGTCTACAAATCATGCTTTCAGGAGCAAGGGTCTAGAGCAGGACTTGGCAAACTACAGCCTGCAGGCCAAATCCAGTCAGCCACTTGTTTTTGTTTTTTTAAAAAAAATGAACGCAGCCAAGTTCATTAGTTTACATGTTTTCTATGGCTGCTTTTGCACTACAACAGCAGAGTTGAGTAGCTGCAGCAGGGATGAATGGCCTACAGAGTTTTCCTACCTGATCCTTTACAAAAAAAAAGTTTACTAATCTCTGGTACAGCAGTTTAGTCTTAAAGTTGTATAACTGCTTTATATAAATGAACTCATTTTAATAAATCAAAAAAGCATAAAATAATTTTTTTCAGTTCTACTATACCCTCTTAGGAAAAGAGCTATAAAACTTCCAACATTATGCAAATGTTTCTCCTGGCTAATCTCAACTGTTATTTAAAAGCTTTATGCCTCCCATGCCCCAAATAGGAATTTTCTATAATCATTTCCCAAAGTACGTGTTTCATACAAGCATATTTGCATTTCGTCAAAGCTATAATCTCCTAAAACCAGTACCTCGGGAACCAAATACTGTATCTGGGTTTCTAAAATTATTATAATAAATATCACTGATTCAGTCTCTACTTTAAAGTAAAGTACCATTCTAAAAAGCTGTGAAAAAAATGACGTGAAAGTCCACTTAGAATTCTTGTGAATAAAGAGGTAGTGGCAGCACATAGGAGTTCCAAATATCACCCATTGAGTTCACAAAACAAGACAGGACAAAAGAAAGATATTGGCTTGATGAGATGTAGCCTCCAGCATTCTCTACACAGAAGCACCAGCCATGAGTCCAGGTAAATCAAATTAAAAAAACAAATCATTCTATTAGCAAAAGGGCTACAGGTTAGGGGTCTAACTAAGGGGGTTCCAAGAAATAAAGTTTACCAACAGATATTTTAGATTATTAGTTTATATTTTCCTTTCCTTAATTTCACCCTTGATTTATTCTCCCTACCCCAACACCCCACCATAAAAGATTGCCCTTCCCCATCAAGTTTATACTCTTGAGATATTTATACAGTTGTGTATTCCTGCTATCTTGGTTCAGCCAAGTTATACAGTTTTCATTTATATTCTTTCCTCATCAGTCAGCCCCTCCAGTCTCTTAATCATTCCTGTGGGTCTTCTGTGAACTCTCTCCAGCTAGTCCCCAGTGATCTGGTAATGAGGTGCCTCCAACTGACTGCAGCCTTCCAGGAACAGCCGCGTTAGTCAGAACAGGATGAGCTCACCCTCCTCAGTTCCATGACATAATACTCCTGAGTAGACAATCCCCCAAATCACAGAAAGCTAGAGTGCTGCCATATTAGACTATAACCCCATCCCTGCTTCCCAGATTTGGGCATTGGGGCATGCCAGAATATGCCAGAAGTCAGAGGATAAATGACATATGTTCCTGCAGCATCTAGTTCCTACAGAATGAGGGGGGCAAGGAGAAGAAAGCATTTTCATGTTGAAACAAATCCATATATAATAAAATAGAATAGAAAATATGCATGAATTTCTAAAGATAAAACATGGATATGTTCAAAGTATTCACAGACATTTTGTACTAGAGGCAGAAAAGCTGCCTGCAGTTCTGTTCTCAGCCCCCACAGGGTTCTATACCCACTCTCCTCTTCCACTAGAGGTACCTGAGCTGAAAAATGTGAAAAGCATATAACCCCCACTCAATTTCTAGTCTATTGCCCCATTACCACACAACTTATATACTCACATTTTAAATAGAACTATTTTTTCTATGTTTCCTCATCCTTAAATATCTATACAAAAATAATTTACTAAAACATAGTATATGCTAAAACATAGGAAACTTATTGTAATTCACTATCAACATCTTTAGGTTCTTCTGTATCATTCATTCTTCATTTCATATTTCTTGAGCATTTACTATATGCCAAAAGCTAAAGTCACAAGCTAAATAAGACAGGCTGAGATATGGACAATTTATGTAGCAAGTACCACAAAGGAAGAATAATGTGTGGTGCTCAAAGGAAGGAAAGAGGTAACTTTGTCTGAGAGAGTGGGGAAATTTTCACAGGAGAGACAATAGAGCTGTTATTTAAGAATGAGTAAGCATTGGCAAGGCCGGGGGGAAAAAGACTAGTATCCTAGGCAGAAAGAGCAGCATAATTAGAAGTACTGAGTCAAGAAAGGGAATGATGGAAAGCTCAGCATTGAATGTAAGGTGTCTAGAAATAGCACCTGGAACCACTGATTGACAAGCTACTTAACATCTCTTCAGTTGCCTCAGATGTAAAATGAAGAGGCATTTTACATAAAATTAAGAAGAGTTAGAGTAAGCAGATAGATATGAGCAAGAATGAGAGAAACCCACAGGGGCACAGATGTGGTCACCAGGAGCCCTGTTAGGCCCTTAGAGGGGCTTAAAGCCCAACATACCCTGACCCAGAGACACAGGTGGTCTTTCCCACAAAGACACATGTGCAGATCGGGCCCAGGTCACCTTTGGCCTAATTCTTCCTTTATTATACAGCTATTATAACAAATTAGCATTGCAGTTAACACTATACCCATCATGCATCTGACGCCATGACAGTTCTGTAAAACCCAAACATGGCAAGAAAAGGAGTATCTCCTTGATTCCAAGAAAAGCCACCTTCTTTGTATGAAGAGACCACCCAAGATCATGAATATTCCACTCCTTAGTTACATGAACAGGTAAAACCGCCAAACTCACAAAAAAGTCAGGAGCTTTTAAGAGTATACTTTTGCTTCCAATAAACTTGAGCTGTTGCTTCATTGCCTTCATTGTCTGTAAATTCTTACTCATGACGTTGACAAGATGGCTGGACAACTGCCTGGTGACAGAAGAAATTCAGCTGCTCTAGGTGGGGCAAGATTTAGAGTATAAAGGAAAGGTAGACTGAGACTGGAAACTCTTCCCAGGTGTCTCGGCACTACAGGAGTGCCTCAAGAGATATGGCTCTATGTGCAAAACAGGCTGCTGGGTTGCCTGGTTATGACTGCAGTTTGTACCCAAGCCATGGCAGCCTAATCTGCAATAAATGAGGAAGATGGCACTGAGTGTACCTAAGGGACTAACTCATTTTCCAAATGAATTCCCTTTGGAAACACTGACAGCAGCTATCCAAAAGACTAAGTTTTCTGGGGCTTTTCCAACTATGATGCTAAGAACAAGAATCGATCTTTTCTGCGAATGTATTATAGGCCAGCACTGTTTGAAGTACTTCATGTATTATCTCATTTTACTCTCCATCAACCACATAAGGTAATCATATTATTATCCATATTATATAAAAAAATAAAGACACAGAGAGCTAAAATAACTTGCCTATCGTCACCTAGTTGACAGCTGAGTGACCAAGAAAAAGATTAATCATAGAATCCTAAGGGGATCAATCTTAAATGTATTCTCCTCCCCACTCCACACCCCCCCCCCAAAAAAAAAGAGGAGCTAGCAAAGAAGAATGAGAAGTAACAATCAGAGGACAAAAATTGTAAAAGTGGTTTACTAGGGACAAAAGGGGGTGATTATTTCTAAAACTTTGTAGCCAACAGTATTAGACCAACTAAAAATTTAAGCCAGAGGGGAGATTCAAAATCAGCCCCCTAAGGCTTTTTTCTTTACTTAGAACTCTCATTTTCTGATCTAGCAACTTCGAATAAAATTTTATCTTATTTCCATCTGTTTTCATTAATAAAAATTTTAACCTATACTTGACCAAACACTAATAGCTAGTAAGCTCTCTGCAACTCAATTCAGTGATACTATTATTTCAATATTGTTTTAGTGCCTATAACAAAATCAGATCCAAACTAATCTGAATCCGTTCTCTAATCCTGCATAAATCACTGGCAAAAAAATTTCTCATCAAAATCAGCTTTGATTTATATATAGTAAGTCACCAATTTAAAGAGTTTTGACAACTGTATATGGTTAGGATATAAAACACAATCATGATATAAAACATTCATTATCTCCCAAAATTTCCTCATGATTCTTTACAGTCAGTCTCCCTCCTCCAACTCCCTGCACAACCATTGGTGTGCTTTCTATCACTATGGTTTTGCCTTATACAGAATGTCACATAAATGGCATAATATACAGAATGCAGAATTTTTTGTATGGCATTTTTTCACTGGACATTATGATTTATAGATCTATACATGTTGTTACATGTATCAGTAGTTCATTTCTCTTTATTGCTCTGTAGACCATTACATAGACATATAACAATTTGTTTACCCATCGCCAGCTGAAGGACATTTGAGTTCCATCCAGTGTGGGGCTAATATAGATAAAGGTTCCATGAACATTCAAGTACAAGTCTTTGTGTGAACATGTTTTCATTTCTTTTGAGTAAATAACTAAGAGTGGGATTGTTGGATCATATGTTAAGTATATATTTAACTAAAAGAAACTGTCAAGCTGTTTTCCAGAGTGGCTATCCCACCTTGCATTTCCACCAGCATTGGAGTCCATCAGCAAAGGGGTCCACCAACAATGGCACTATCAATCTTTTAAATCTTACCCATTCTAACAGATGTGAAATGGTATCTCATTGTGATTTTAATCTGCATTTCCCAAAGGACTAACCATATTGTTTTACTAACAATACTATCTTTACAAGTTCTTTTTGGCTAAATGTGAACCTTCTTTGGTATCTCAATGTTTTACCATTTTTTAAAATTGAGCTGTTTGTTTTATTATTGAGTGGTAAGAGTTCTTTATATATTCTGAATACAAGTCCTTTATTAGAAATACGTTTGAAAAATATTTCCTAGGGCTTCTTTTTTCATTTTCCTAATAGTTTTGTTTAAAAAAAGAAATGTTTTTAATTTGATGAAATCCAATTTACCAATTTTTTCTTTTACAGTGTATTTTGTGTCCTATTTTTTTAAAAAAAAATCTTTGCCTAACTCAAGGTCATAAAGATTTTCTTCTGTTTTCTTCTAGAAGTTTTATCTAAAAGTTTCACAAAAGAAAATCTCTTCCCAAAAATTTTAATGAGTTTTAAAACTCCTGAATTCCATTTCTCATGATTAGTTATTCAGTTTTATTATCCCTTTCTGTTGAATTCAGCTTCCCACATTAGCAAGCACTATTTAAGTCTATTTCAGAATTTTGAAAGATTTTTATCTTTTTAAGAGATTTTCCCCTTCTTCAAACTAATAAATGGCATTTCTAAATTTAGCCAGGGTTTTAGTCCCTCAGTTCTCCTCAAAGTGATATAAAACCTCTGGACCCCTTCAAAACGCAGAGTATGCACCTTCAAGTTAAGCCAAGGACAATGAACTACTTACCCTTCTGGCTTTAAAAAGAAGCTTTTATAAGATCATTCTCACCATATTGAGTCACTCTAACTTTGTAGGAGGCTGGAAAAAGTTATCCTCAGTCACTGGTTAAAAGGAAATTTAGGCCTATAAAGGTTAAGTTCACCAAGATAATAGCACATTTTTATACTCAAAATGTATACTTCAGACTCGAAATGAGTAGTATACATGAAAGCATAGTTTAGATTCAACTACCAGCACCCTCACTGCCGAATATATTTTACTATTCTCAGCACACTTCAGAGAAAGTGGGAAAATGGATTCGAAGCTAATATGAATAAAACAGAGAGAAGTGACAGTTTACTGTTGCTCGTTTTATAACTCTGTAAGATGTCTGGAGAAAAACAAAACAGAAAACTGGTCCATCTATGCCCCTTTCACAGTCTTGGTCTAAATCAAGAAAATAGCAGTTTCGATTTACAACTCCCTCCTATCCTGATGTTTTTTTCTAGTTACCAAACTGACACTACTGTGCCTGATCCACAGAATTAGGACAGGCCTCTGTGTTCCCATACCATGTCAGCTTTTATGCTAAGGTGACCCTGGGCCACTGAATCTTGGCGATAACAGGAAAAATTTTAAACTAATTCTCTGAATCTGACAAGCCGTCTCCCTCAATAAGTCTAGGAAGTTGTTATTTCATTAACTGCGCATGAAGTGGCAGGCAAATGACCAGATCTACAGCCCAGGATGGTAGAACTGGAATTGTCACATATATACTTAAAAGCTAACATAATTGCTACCTCTATTACCATCCATTACTTTCAATTCTACACCTATTTTTAAGAAAAATAAATTATTTATATAATCAAAAAGAACAAACGAACATTTTTATTGCTCTCTGTTTAAGATTCCAGGAAAACATACTCAACTAGCCACAGAAATGGCATATAAATGAGATATAATTTATATATAGTAAAAGTCACTATAAGATGGCTTGATTTGAAGGAGAAACAACACATATGATATTCAAAACAAAACTTCCGTTGACCTAATAATCAATGTTACCAAAGCAAGGGTTTCTTCAAATGTGTATTAATAACCATATTAATAACCCTGAGGATTTCAAAATGAGTAAGAGAGTCCCTGACCCCTTAGAAACACAGTTTAGGAAAGAAGATAGATAAGCAAATAACTGGTGATAGTTTCATGTAGTAACATCTATGAGGTGAGTATACAGTGCTGCTGGAGCCCAGGAAGGGCCTCTCATTCAGGATCAGCTCTCAGCTTCTCAGGAAACTTCACACCATCCTTCCGGGAGCAAAGCCAACTCTTCCACTGAGTTAACAATGTTTTGGAATTAAGGGATATAAAACACTACCTATGCCGTCTTGTTTATTCTCATGGTCAATGACTTTCTCTCTTTGGCACTGGTCAGAGGGGATTACTGGACCACATACATACATGGCACAGAAAAAGCTCATGGGAAATCCCAACCTATTTATCAAAATTATACATGGTCTAAATGCAATGTGGTATCCTAGATTAGATCCTAAAATAGAAAAAGGATATTAATGAAAAAAACTTGTGAAATAGAAAGTCTATAGTTCAGATAATAATACTGTACCAATGTTAATTTCCTAGATGTGACAAATGAGCCACGGTTATGTAAGACATTAACATTACAGCAAGGTTGGGTGAAAGGTATACAGGAACTCTTCTATACTATCTCTGCAACTTTTCTATAAATCTAAAATTATTCCAGAATAAAATTTGTTAAAAAAAAATTACATATGATTCCCCACTTCATGTTCTCACTCCCCTTTAGGATTCTGATCATGCCTTCCTAGTCACTGCCCCAATTCAGGTAATGTGTGGTTGAATCGTTTTTTCAAATCCTTTTCAGTTCCTTTCTATAAACCATTTATGCAGCCTGGCTGGGTTTCTTTCTTCACCAAGACATGAAAAACTAGATCACAGCTGGGAGGTTTTAACTGTTTTCTCTTCATTACATACACCAGGATCCTTGGAGTTAAACTTCCTAGGTGGACAAGAGAGGAGTTAAAACAGCCTCGACTGGTTCTCTGGATAAAAGCAACGGACACTAAGAAAATGTAAGGTGTATATTATTAGATTACCTTTACCCAATCTCTAGCCAAAAAGAACAATGAATAGAAAATACAATAAACAGATGTTGACTATTTAGCATCTCAACACCAACAAGCAAACTATGCGGAAATGAATGCTTCAGCTACAAGCTCTGAAAAACATGGTACAAATTCCTCAACTAGTCAAGGTAACAAAAATCATATTAAAATCATATGGTACTGTTCAATTCAGGCTGACAAAATAAATAACTATCTTGACTATTTGGCTCCTATTAAGTAAATAAATACTCATCTCCCTCTATTAAACCATAATTTGTAGAACAGACTTCAAGAGTTCCACCAGGAAAACATCATGACGATGTAACACCATATCAAGGCCTCAGGCACGTGCACACGCACACACGTGTGCAAACACATGCATGTGCAGACACAAACTGCAATAAAGTTAAACAAACTCAAGAGTTTGAAAACTATACAAAAGAGTATTAATGAAGGCTAAACATTCATGAACCCTTCAAAGAGAAAGAAACTGATAGAAGAAAACTAAAACTTAAACCTAAGCTATTTAATGACCAAAGTCAATCAAAAGGTAAATGATATACTAGAATCCACTAAGGTCATACAATTTTACCTGTTTTGTGGCATGTGCTAGTATTAAACAAATATTACACAACAGCACTCTGACCTGGACCACTTTCAGAAAGAGGAACAGGTAGAATAAGTCCTCTAAAATATTTTAATTTGTATATGTTTGTCAACCACCTAACATAATTTATCTGTTCACAAATCTTTCTCCAACACAGGTCTGAGCTCTTAAAGAGTAACTAGCACATTGCCTAGGGCAGAATGGGCCCCCAATAAATGCCTTCTGAAGCAGAGCAGGCTATATATCATGCTACCACATTTAGGAGACAACTTCACTGAAAAATACAGCCACTAATATTTGTTGGGAAAATAACTCCAGTCACATGAGACATAAAAATAAATGTAAAAACTGTAACTTGATAACAAAAATATCTGTGAATTAATTTTTTTACCCTGATGGACATAAAAATGAATTTACCTTTAACTTTTTAACACTGAAATATAAAATATTCTTTAAGGAATCTTTCACTATCCATAATTTTATTAAAAAGTTTGTTATCAACTTAAATTAGTAGGTTAGACCAATTAGTGAATGGAATGAAGGCCGAGCCCAATTATGTGTTCAAACTGTGGGATGAATGCCTTGAGCAATTTTTTCTCTTCAAGACTGCAGAAAAAGAAAAACAATCCTCTTGACTGCTGAGAAGGGCTAAATTCGTTTTTTTCCTCACAAGTATGTAATCAAAAGCAATTACTTTATGCTCCCACACTGCACAAAGCAATTCCATCTCCCCAATCCCATCACCATCAAAACATGCTATAGAGCATCTGAGTACTTTAATCTTAGACCTTAAGAATCTCAGAGAGCAATAAAGTCATAATGCAACAAAAACATATTTTTCTAAGTATGGTCTCATCTCCCATGGTGTTCCTGCACTAATTTAGCTCCCTATCAAGTATTAACAACCAAGGAAATAAGAAAAGTCTCAGAATTGATATTACAAACTGCTTCTTTTTTAAAATTTGTTATTGTTTATGGATTTCAAAATTAAGAGTACATTACCAGGAGAGTATTTTTCTAGTTTTTCAATGCCTGAATTTAAATGCAAATTACTACTTAATTACATGCAATTTCCCTCTAAACCACATATAATACTAATCAGTCTCCAAATGTTAAAAATAAACAAACTGATCATGTTTACTTAAAAGCTTATTGCCTAATCACCAAGAAGTTCTAATGCGTCAAAAAGTGGTCATTATCAGCTCTACCCATGAATGACAGCTTGGCAGACAAGCTTTCTGAAAAGATTAGGAACTTCTAGTGACAGCAGGAGGTACATACAGTATCTATAGAAGCTTCAATTAAAAAAAACAGCTCTACCCATGAATGACAGCTTGGCAGACAAGCTTTCTGAAAAGATTAGGAACATCTAGTGACAGCAAGAAGCACATACGGTATCTGTAGATGCTTCAATAAAAAAAGCTATTTCAACATAAAAAATTTAGAGCCTAGTCAGATATATGAACATCAAAGCTACCTAAATACATGCATGCCTAAAAGAGAAAGAAGCAGGAAGAAAACTGTGTCTATACTCAAATCAGCACATGAAAACAGCCTGCAATTGAGCTTTTAAAAAACTGAAAACTTAATAAGGTTCTTGAGGTTATCAATACATTAAAGTACCAGCACAGAGAGATTATAATACAACTGGCATAAAATTCCCACACCACCACATACTTGTTGGAAGGCACACAATGATAATGACAGAAAACACTTTAATAGGGTTTATCTGTGGTGGGCACATTTCTAGAGACTTTGTATTTTAACTCGTTTAGACATAATATCATCCCTATAAGATATGTACTATTATTATTATCTCCAATTTACAGATGAAGAAACAGAGGCACAGATAGATTAACTCTGCCAATACTACATAGTAAGAGGCAGAGCATAGATTTTAGCCCCATTTGTCACACTCTGAAGTTCAATTTCATAGTAAGGGTTAAGCAGTAGGCAGCTTTTTTCTTTCAACATAAAAAAAAAAGTTTTTGAATCACAAACACTAGCAAAGTTTTGTGCAATAAAAGTACAGGCTTTGAAATCAAACAGATCTAAACAAAGCCCTGAATAAAGTATAAGCCTCAGCTTCCATATGTAAAATGACGGTACTTGAGTTATTGTGAAGGTCAAAGAAGGTAATACAACTGAAGTGCCAAGTACAGTATACAAGACAGGGATTCTTAACTTTAAGTTCACCAGCACCTAGAGAACCCACAAATGGGCGTCAGAGTCCACGAGTCTCATAAATCGTATGATAAATGCTGTATGTGTACTCATTTTTTAAAGACTCGTCTCTGGCTTTCCTTATGGAAAGAGGAAAAAAAAAATCTTTCAAGGGGTACTTGATTTCCAAAAGCCTACAACCACTGGAGTCCATACCAGGTACTCAAAAAATTAAAGCTGTATTTTTCCCTTTTTGTTCTCAAAAACTCTCCCTTTAATTAAGGATGGCACACCAAGGCTTCACAATGAACGTCAATTATTTTCTACCATTTTCCTGGCTTGGTAACTAGCAACATATGCAAGTTTATGCCCCAATTTTCCATAGACGGTCTATAAAGAAGGCCCTCAAATGTTGCTTCATCCCTCTCTCTACAGAAAGGAATAGACGGTATTTACTCGGAGAATCTTAAGCCTCGTCCATATAGCTGCACGAAGCACCATGCCGGCTAGGAGAGCCAAAAAGGAACCGGAGCCCCACAGCTGCACGATAGAGACCTAACGTCCAGCGCTGCAGGATGAGGAGAATGTGTTTCCCAAAACTATTGAGCAACCCAGAATTCAGTCTCCCCCGTCCCCCAACCCTTGTCCTCCCTCTCTCTCAAACTCTCGTGCAGGCTGGTCCTTCTGTGTGAAAGTGGTGGAGGAGAGAAATGTTACCAGGCCTTGAAGGTGCAGCGCAGCGACGTCCCAGGTCCGCTGCCCTGAAAGGCGACAGCAACCTACCGCAGAAGACCAGCCCTCGACCCTCCCTCCAAGAGATCCAAGTACAGACCTCCGCCCTGCCTGAGAACCGGCTCCAGGCTTTTCCGTTTCCCAAAGTGGCTTCCGCTTCCGGGCTGTCCTTTGACGGAAGCACTGTACAGGTGACGTAAAAGTGTTGCGCCGTTGGTGATTCCGGAAGAAACCGGAGTGCGGCGTGAACATGGTGAGAGGGAAGGGTTCGAGAAGGGGCTTTGTCAGATCACATTTTAGGTGGAGATTGAGAGAGTCAGACCCTGGCAAAATTTCCTCCGCATTCCTCTTGCTTATTTTCATTCTAAGCTTTTAGACTGCTTGGAGCGGGGGCGAGGAAGAGAGGATAAGAGCTGCTGAGTATTTGAGGGAAGAAGGGAAGGGACAAAAGAAAAGAAGGGACTCAAGAAGATGGGATGTTATTTCCAACTCTTTTAACTCTAAAATTTCTGTTTCAAGGGAAAGCAAAAGAAAACAAGGAAGTATGCGACCATGAAGCGAATGCTTAGTCTCAGAGATCAGAGGCTGTGAGTGTCTCGAATCAACTGGGTTCATAGACTGCCTAGAGATATAGGAGTCACGAGGGGATAAGTAGTAAAAGTTTTTGTTTTTATTTCGTGTTTATTTTTAATATTATTGTGTCTCGAACTGATATAGCTTGAGCTAGTGTATAATAGTCACATAGCTGCTGCGTGAGTACACCGGTGAGTGGGATGGGAATTAAACATCTCTTAAGTGTTCACTTTGTTCCACCGTTTTTATATACTTTCTTTACCACATCACATTTAAGCCTCCTAACAGTTCCATGAGGTAGATAGGGTTATTTTTTATGTTCTGGTCATTACACTACTATATTCTCCAGGAAAAAAAATGTAATTGTTGAAAGAAGGTGAGGTCAGAAATTATGTTGGTCTTGTGTCTCCAGCACCTGACAATGAAATATTTTTGAAAGAAAGAATGAGAAAACACCTAGGTGTTTCCATTTCATAAGTCTTAGAAGAATTAAGATGGCTGTGGAAGAAGAGTACAATGATATTCCCTGTTATAAGGAGGACCCAAAAAGCTTCCCTGCTTCAGTGAAGAATGAACAAAGTTATTAAATAAAGATGGGTCTTCATTGTGTTTTAGAGTCTCAGCACAAAGGAATGGTCATTAGAGCCTTCAGAATTATAAGTTGTATTCTCCGCCTTTAACATGTCTTTATTATGTAATTATAAGGAAATTTGCCCCAGTTGAATGAATCTAGTTAAGAGTTAAATTTTATATATGTGTTGTTATATTTTGGCCCTTTGTAAGAAGCATATGAGGGAATCTCACTGTGGAAGCATCTAAATCTTCAAACGATGTCGGCCTTTTTACCCACTGCTTGGAGGTGAATTTTGATCCTTGACATAGCTTCTGACTAAGAAGTGATAGTGTAACCAACATTTATTTGCCTATTAACAGTTTTTATGGATTATTTGCTAGATTTTTCAATTATGTCTTATGAATTGATTGTTAATTACTGGCTACTTCTCACAGTTACTTGTGCTCATTATGATAGGTAGGTAAGTAGGTAGGTAGATAGATATGTGTGTGTGTGTATATATATATGAACATAAAAATATGTATGCTTATAGTAATGTAAAAAAGTCACAAAGTAATATTTTCTCTGAAGACAAAAGAAGTGAAACTTTAAATTTTGAATGAGATTATAATTACTATGTTTTTTTTCTTCTCCCCTGCATTTAATTTACTTTTTTTCCTTAGCAAAGAAAAGGATAGATTAAAACCTAAAAAGAAAGAAAAGAAAGATCCCAGTGCACTCAAGGAAAGAGAAGTGTGAGTAATCAAAATTTTCAAGTTTTCCTTTAAGACATTCTAAAACCATAAACTCTCAGAAATTTAGTCTCTCCCCAAGCTGATTTGCTCAGTCATTTATAAGTCCAGGTATGCAAAGGAAATGATATTGATGAGCATATACCAACTCCAATGGTTGAAAGGTTTTTGGATTTCATGGAGCAGTAAAATTGTCCCTAAATTCCTGAGATTTAAATCTAGGATCATGAGCTTTTTTTCTTTGTCAAGAATCTTTCAAAAGAAATAATTGCCATTGTTTAATATACTGGCATTTCATGAAAGAGAGAATATATCACCAAAAAATAATGACATATTTTCAGAATAAAGGTAATTTCTTTTAAATAAATATATTTAACTTTATTAAACCTCATTACATTTTTCTTATATTTCTCATTTTGCCCTAGAATGGTGATGGATATATCAGGATTTATTAGGATTTATTTCCAAGAACAAGGAAAAAGGAGCTTAATCTATAGTAAACTTTTCTGAGCAGAGACTTCTTATTTTTGTTGATACCAGACTATCAGTGTAGACATTACTTTGTGTTTTGTTTCTTTTTCTTTCAGCCCCCAACACCCTTCTTGCCTGTTCTTCCAATATAACACACAGCTGGGTCCCCCTTACCACATCCTGGTTGATACCAACTTTATCAACTTTTCCATTAAAGCTAAACTGGACTTAGTACAGTCAATGATGGACTGTCTGTATGCCAAGTGTGAGTATCATAGTTTTACATTTCTGTGACATTTGTACAGTTATCCAAATACATGGAAAGAGGGGAATAAGGTTCTAGTACTGAATTGCTGCTGTTTAATTTTCTCACCATAACAATGACCATTTTCAATGAAGTGAAATATAACGCAAACTTGACTGGGAATAATTAGACTTTCGCAGTTGAGAAAACACAATATACTTTGATCATCATTATGGACATCAATTTTGAATGTAGGAGGGTAATTTTCAATTTTAAAATTCTGGATAAATGAAAATTTAATATATTTCTCAGTGTATATACTCTTTTACATTAAGGAGAAAACATTCTCCATTCCACTTCAGTGCAGAAAAGCTAAATAAGACATTTTGCCACTTAAGATCACAAAACCAGATAATAGTCAATGATTTCTAGTTCAATTTGGTATTTGTTTGTACTGCAAAGGATCTGGAGTAGTTTGTTACGCTAAGGTATGCCTTTTACTATTACTCTTTATAGATTTCCCTTGTGTATCCTCTTCAAATGGTCTTTCCTCAGTATTAGGAATCGGAAAAAGAAAATTTAGGCTATGTGTAAGGGAATAACTTTTGAATAGTGAGATCTATTGCATTTTGTGGTGGGTTTGCATTCATATTTTTCAGTCATCTAGTTAAAGGTACAAATGAAAATTAGATTTATACTATGTCATAAGGAATAAATTATTGGAAACAAAGGGAAAAATTACACCACCTTTAATATTTAAAAGATACTATATAATAAACAATATGACAGAGTGATAGTAATATATATGTTCTTTATTATTTCTTAAAACTAGCAAGAATGAAAGCTGAGGTAAGGGATGTGATAGGTAAGAGAGCTAAATTCTTTAAATGCCCAAAACGAATAAATATAAAAAGTAAATACATAAGTTTATTATATCAAGGTGGAGGAAACCACCAAGTGAGGAATAGCTAATGGAGAAAAATAGTCATCTCTAAGGATCAGAATTGGTAGAGTGGGAAAGGATCAGGGGACAGTTATTTTTTCATACAGGCCTTTCTGTATTTCTTTTTAAAGTTATGTATTTATAATACTTTAATTGTCTTTGAAAAACCTCTTAGAAGTAATAAAGCATTGGGCACTACCATGCCTGTAAGACTAGACTAGGGTGACCATGTATGAGGGAAGACACTAAACTTTTTGGTAGGTTTCTTGTATTCCCATGGTGTTTCTTATAATTGTCTTAGCTACTTCTCCAGGGATGCTGTCACCTATTTATAAATGGAATGGATGGAAGGTTCAGGCATGGCCGCTTGGAGGTGACTCCACCATTGTATCTAGATGATGATTGTTTAGGATAGCTGTAGCCCTGTAGTTAGGCTTTCTCTACATATGGATACGTTAGAGTACAGCTATAATGCATACAGCTAAATGCTCTCATTGTGCCTTTTCTAAAAACAAACTTATTAAGGAAAATACCACTTTTGCAGTCTGCTGTGTAATATAGTACCTCTAAACAAAGGCTAAAGAAATATTTAAGGCAAATTCAGTTACCTAGGAGATTAACTTAGCTGTTTTAATCTATGCTTATTTAATTCTTCACTTGCCTTTGTATACCTAAAGGAAGGCCTTTATCTTCCTCTTGCCTTAAAGGTGCCCTTTCACCTTTTCTTAGCTTTTGGTCTATTCCATTTCTATCTGATATTCCAACAAGGAAGAATAGCTAGCTTCCCATCAATTTTCTTTTCTGTCCATGAGTCCTCTTCCCTGTTACTTTCTGTTTCTTTATAGTGATCTCCCTGGGCCTACCTCCCTGCTGTAGATGCAAGCCTTTGCTTGCTCCACTGCTACATGGCTCTGAAATTGATTCTGTTAAGGCTCACATTGCCCTCTAATTCAAGATAATCTGATCCTACTGAGTTCATACCTCCATTTTACAACTGCTTTTTCTCCTGGGTGTTGTATTTTATTTTAAAATTTCTCAACTTTGTCTCCTTTCAAAAGTATTAATGTACTTTTAAAAAATCGATAGTGTAAAAAAATGAAAGTTCCCTATAATGCCTTTCCTCAGGAGCAGTTTTTAAACATTCATATACAATCTCTAAAGGTTATTTTTGTTTCTTTTATTAATGAAAATAGACCATACATTGTTTAACTGTGCCTTTTTTTAAACAGCTTTGAGATATAATTCACATTCCATTTACTACACCTATGTAAAGTGTATGATTCAGTGGCTTTTACTGTATTCACAGTCAATTTAAAACATTTTCACTACTAAAAAATACTCTGAACCCATTAGCCATCATCCCCCAACCCTTCCCTTTCCCTCCATCCCTAGGAAACCATGAATTTGCTTTCTGTCTCTATAAATTTGCCTATTCTGGACATTTCATTAAAATGGGATCATATAATATTTGATCCTCTTTTACTTACCATAACATTTTCAAGGGTTGTTCATGTTAAAGCATGTATCAGTACATAATTTTTTCATTCCCAAATAGTATTCCATTGTATGGATAGAACAACATCTTATTTATCCATTTCTTCTTGCTTTTTACATTGAACAAATATATCTTGAACATTTTTCTGCCAGTATATATAGTACCTCATTTCTTTTTAAGTTACATTATTGTTTAAATATATAATTTTTACTAGATATTTGGATTATTTCTAGTTTTTACCCTGTTATAAACAAAGCTGTAGTGAGTATCTTTGTGACTATGTGTGTATTAGGGTGCAGTATTACTTTAAGCTATATTTTTCTAAAGCTATATTACAATATCAAGGGGTATGCATATTTTTTTATTTTAATAGTTTCTGCAAAATTGTCCTTGAATAGTTATATGAATTTATACACCTATAACTTAATGCAAGAATTCCTTTTTCCTCTATTGTAGCCTGATAATCTCGATTCAAATCTTGCCTTCACCATTTGCTATCTAGTTACTTCTTTGTGCCTCAGATTTCTCATCTATAAAAATTGGGATAATAACAACATTACCTAATAGGAATTGTTCTGAACATTAAATGAGATAATCCTTGTAAAGTGCTTAGCACAGTCTCTGGCAAATAGCATGTAATTCTAAGCTATTATTATACGCTCTTTGTATATTAAGGAAATTAGCCCTTGGAGAAATGTGTAGAAATATTTTTCCCAGTTTTATTTTTAGTTTACTTAAATACCTTTTTTTGATAGTTGTCAAACGGAAGTTTCGTATTTTTATGTGATGAAATTTACATTTTCTGGTTAATTTCATGGTTTCTTTTGGTTCACATTTAAATTTTTTTACATCTAGAATTTATTTTACTATATAAAGAATGTCAGGGATCCAGCTTAATTTTTTTCCCTGAGGTATACTTATGACAGATACTTTATGGAATCTGTGGTGTAAGGTTGGGACAGTTTCCTAGTTTCTTTATAAATAGGGATTTTGTTCTCCTCCAGTTCTCACTGTTGATTTCAGTGTGCTTATTCTGCTTCATTCCAGAGATCTCGTGGGTCTTTTAAAGATTCTCAACAGGATATAATTCAGAGAGAGTAAAATCAGTTTCTTTACAAATTCTTTTACTAAATGTGTTTTTTTGTTTGTTTGTTTTTGTTTTTTTTATTCCTGGAAGGTATCCCTTGTATAACTGACTGTGTAATGGCTGAAATTGAGAAATTGGGGCAGAAGTATCGCGTGGCTCTAAGGTAGGAAGGCACTTGTCTGTTTAGAGCTGTTCTAGATTGGTATGCTGAGGTTCTTTTGACCCTCCTTCATCTGTTTGCTGTTGAAAGATTTCTTGGCTGATTAGATTAAATAAAAATTTTAAAGATAGTTAACTGTGATTGAGAAAGCAGAAACTGAAAAAATTTTTAAGTTGAATTTATTGGGGTAACATTGGTGAATAACAGTATTAACCAGTACCCAAGTTCCCAGGGTACAACTTGATAATACAACATCTGTCTAGTCCATTGTGCTCAGCACCTAAAGTCTAGCCTCCTTCTGTCACCATATATTTGACCCGCTTTACCCTCTTCATTCTCCCCCATCTCCCTTCTTCTCTGGTAACCACCATACTATTGTCTGTAGCCATGAGTTTTGTTTGATATCTCACATATGAGTGAAATTTCATGGTTCCTGACCTCTTCTATCTGACTTATTTCACTTAGTATGATATTCTCAAGATCCATCCATGTTGTTGCAAATGGCAATATTTCACCTTTTTTATGGCTAAGTAGTAGTCCATTATATGTATGTATGTGTGTGTGTGTGTGTGTGTGTGTGTGTGTGTGTGTGTGTGTATCTATGTATTTATGTATCTTTATCCAGTCATTGATTAAAGGACAGTTAGGTAGTTTCCATGTCTTGACTATTGTGAATAATGCAAGCTGAAGTTTTTGAACTAAATTAGTCATTACTGGTCTTGTAGGCCTCCTTTTAAGTTTCTCTAGATTTTCAATTAGTGACTATTGTTTATTTAGACATCTCCTTCAAACCTCACAATTAAAAGAATTCACATTCTAAATTTTCAGTTTACTCTAGAAAGTACCCTTGAGTTTAGAGTAGCAGTTCCCAGAATATGGTTCATACCCCTAGGAGTCCCAGAGATCTTTGCAGGGAGTTTCCACAACTATTTTTATAATACTACCAAGGCATTGCCTTTGTCACTATGCTGGTGCCTTAGGACAAATCAAATCAATGGGCCTAAATAATGCTAGTAGTCTTTGTATTTTTCACTGCCACCACTGGCAATTAAAAAAAAAAAAAAAAAAGCCAGAATCACTTAAGAATATCCTGATGAAACAGTAAAATTTTTAACTTTGTTACATCTCAACCCTGGAACACACATCAGTGTTTCTTCTGATAATGTGAAGTGCACACTTCTGTGCACTTCAAAGGATGAAAGTTATCTCAATGAAAAGCATTTCTGTGCTTGTTTGAGTTATGAGCTGAACCAGCTGTTTTTTCATCGAATATCATTTTTATGTGCAGAACAACTATCAAGCACTGATTTTTCAGACTTTGGTATTTAGCAGATACTTTCTCAAAAATGCAGTGAACCTGTCACTTCAAAGAAAACAACTTACTATATATTAGTTACCAATGATAAAATGCAAGCTTTCAGGTGAAAATTAGAGTTTTGAAAAGCTATGTGCTTATTTCATTCCTCATTCTAAAGACCTTTCTTTTGAGACCAGTGAAATTATTAATGAGTATGATTTTATTTACATTGTAAAATGTGTCCATATTTGAAAGATATAGGTAACTCAGTGAATCAGTATTTTCCAAATGATGAATACATATTACAAAATCATGCAAACGTAGATTCAAAGTACAAAATATACTTGTGGATTTGTGTGTGTGTGTATGTGAGATTGAGAGAGAGAGAGAGAGAGAGAGAGAGAGAGAGAGAGAGACCTTTTTAGAGGTATAATTTGTATACTATAAAATTTACCAAGTTTAATTGTGTCATTTGATGGATTTGGCAAATGTATGAAGTCATGGAACCACTGTCATAGATGTGAAATAGAATATTCCATCACTCTAGAAATGTGATTCCATTTACAGAAAATTCTAGAAAAGGGAAAGCTATAGTAATAGAATACAGATCAATGCCTGGAGCTGAGGATAGATAGTACATGGATATGTAAATCTGTCAAAATTCATAACCACTGAATTTTATTATATTTAATTTATCCCTAGTAAAGCTAATTTTTTAAAGGCAAGAGAAAAATGGGATTCCAATATATGAGTGGTAGCATTGTTTAGATCAGTAGGAAAAAATTATGAGCGATAACTATTAAAACATGGATTGTCACTGTGGAAAGAAAGAAAATTGGATCTTTATCTCTCTTTCATAAAAATCAATCCCAGGTAGATTATCTAAAGTTTTATTGAAAATGTAGAGAATATCTTAGTGACTTTGGAGTGGGCAAGGATTTCTTAAGTCCAAACCATAAGGGAAAACTAAACCATTTGACTGTATTAAAATTGATAATAAAAATAAAGAATGGGAGGGGAGAAAATAGAGGCACCAAGTGGAAGCACCTTGGCTGTGAAAGAAGCAGAGAAATGAGATGTTAACTTGAAGGGGTGGTATATGTGAAAAGAAATTTTTTTAAAGATGGGTAAGGTACTAGAGCATGTTGGTATGTTTCTGGGAAAGAATAGTAGGAGGAGATCAATGATTCCAGGAATGAAAGGGATAACCAAAAGAGCAAAGACCCAGACTACTGTATTGCTTGCCTAGTTTCTCAGCACAGTCCGTCTGTCTTCTGATGTATTCTCACTCACAGCCTGCCTAGTCTTCCTAAGACAAAACTTTGCCTCTGTCACTCTGTCCCAGAGAAAACTTTAAAGATTCCCCATCAACTGTGTCATGGAGCTCACAGAGACTTTTCCCATTCTATCCTCAACCTGACTTTACAAATCTGTTTCATTCACTCTCCTTTACCTGAACACTCTTCTCACTCTTCCCTGAACACAATCAAACCATTTCACAGATGCTTGGTTCCCTGTTTGGAGTGTGCCTGCCTTCCCTTTGCTTCTAACATTCTTTCATCTTCATTTTTGTTCATCTCCAAGTAATTTTTTAAAGGTTATACCCAACCCACACTGACCTAGCTCTGAACTACTGCAATGTGGAGTATTTTTGTTGCATTTGGTAACTGTGTGCTGCATTGTATTTTTATTTGTTTTATGACTCATCATCATGTGTAATAGAAAGAGACTTGCTCTGGAGATCACAGATTTGAGTTTTTCTTTTTCAAATTTGTGTGGAAGTAATATGTGTTCATTTGTTAATGGCAGCTGTCAGTCAAAAAGCTTTAATTCTCTTTTCTGAATTGTCTTTCCATTTAGAAGGTAAGCTTCATGAGAGAGGTGCCTTAAAATCTATGCATAGATCATGTTACTCTTATTTTACTAATTGAGACTCAGAAAGTTTTCCAATTGCTGGATGTTTCCATTAATTCATTTTTATAACCCTATAGGATTGCCAAGGATCCAAGATTCGAACGATTACCATGTACACACAAAGGAACCTATGCAGATGACTGCTTAGTACAGAGAGTAACTCAGGTATCATCAGTTTTTACTTTGTGCTTTGAAAAAGAAGGGGTAAAGCACTGTCTCCTGAATGTTCATGGTCAGTAAAGCAGGAATATAAATGGTAAAAAAAAAAGAAAAAAGAAAAAAGAATAAAATTTCTTTATAGGAAGCCTATGTGTCCTCATTTACTTGAGAAAGTAGATTGGAAGTGTACACTATAACCATAAAGGGAAGATCATGGGCTTGAGGAAGAGGCTTGGTTTCAAATCTCAACACCTGTGTTTATTAGGAGTGTAATTTGGGGCCTTATTGATTCTTTATTCCATAACTCTAAGTGAATGAGTATAGATATAATAATACAGTTGATCCTTGGACATTGTGGACTTAGGAGTGCTGACCCCCTGTTCAGTTGAAAATCTGTGTATTGGATAACTTGATTCCTAGAAACTTAAGTTGTCCCTCGGTATACATGGGGGTTGGTTCTAGAACCCCCTACAGATGCCAAAATCTGCAGGTGCTCAAGTCCCACATATAAAATGGCTTGGATCTATGCATACAGTCTGCCTTTTGCATTCATGGACTCTCAACTGTGGATCAAAAACAGTACAGAAAAAAATCTGCATATAAGTGTGTCCACACAATTAAAACCTGTGTTGTTCAAGGGTAAACTGTCAGATTTCACCTCCCTATGAATCTAAGAAAGGGTCCATTTCCATTTACTCCCCATGCAGGAATTTGATTCCTCTCCACCGTGCCTAACCCAGAAGTATTTCTCAGTTACAACATAATCTCTTTGGGTACTAGTTCACAAGTACCCTGAAATAAGTGGGTTTTTGATTCTTCTTTTCTGGCTAGCTTCCTTATCCAGCACCATAACTTCTGCTGCTGATTGCCCTTATAACAGTGTCTCCCTGCTGAGAATAATCATCTTTATCTGGTGACTCCACTGTCAGCCCTTTTGCAAATCCATCCCTCGGGCATGGTATTTCTCTTAATTTTGCACAGCACAGCTGACACCAGGCTGCAGCTCTTTAAAACTCAACTGGAGATTTGGGTATGAGGGAAGTAAAATACAACACAAATTATCTCCCAACTGGCAGCTAAAAGTCATTGCTTTCAGAGCTCTAGGCACAAACTTGTCCTGGAGATCTTCCTCTGGCTTTATGGTCTGTGAGGTAGCCTACCTCCACCACTAGGAGGCCTCAGAATTGGCCCTGGGATCCCAGGAAAGGCAAAAGCAAAGTCCTTACAGTCTAAGGTGCTTACTCTGTCTTTACATTGAGTCCCTCAGGGCATTTTTCCAAAACCAAGGAATTGTCTGCCCCAAATGTGAAAGTTCCTTCCATTTATGATGCAAAAAAAAAGTTTGCTGCTTTTAGTTTTTCCATTTTCTTCCCCTCAAGATTCTTAGAGCTACATTCAGCCTAGGGAACTTATTACATGTTTTTATAAATATGAGCTCCTACATCATAGTGGCTACTCAACAAATTGTTTTAGCCTTTCTTTTGCTATTTACTGTGAATACGAATAATTCTTCAGAATGGCCATTGTTTATACTATCATAGTATCACTAACTAGACTCAGTAAGCTCTATATGAATACTCAGTCTATGTCTCTTACAGCACAAGTGTTACATTGTGGCCACGGTTGACCGAGAACTTAAACGAAGAATCAGAAAGATTCCTGGAGTTCCCATCATGTATATTTCTAACCATAGGTGAGAACTTCTTTTTGGGGACGTGATTAAAAGTATGTAGTTGATATCAATTAAAAATTAGGTCAGGTTATAGAAGAATTTGAAAGAGATTATTGTATCAAATATTTACTTAGTTACTTTTGAAGAAATAAGACAAAGTAACAAGAGCAAGGGCAAGAGATGAAGGTAGGATTTAGGAATAAGGCATGTGCTTGCACATTGTTACAATACGATTACCAGAGGAAATACAGGGATACAGTTGCTTTAAATACAAAGCAGTAATTTAAATCAAGCTAATCTTTTGGGCCAGAATTTTTTTTTTCCCCTAAAAACCTAGTGCATGTGATCAGCACCCCTCTAGGAAACTAAAAGCTTATTTTAAAAAGCTACTTTTTATTCTCCTTGGATGTTCCCATGTCAGTCCTCAGACTATTATTGTCCAGCTTTTCAGCCTGGGGAGAACACCGAGAGAATAATATGTTCTAAGGAGTTGGGCTTACCCAGATTCAGTGCCTGGCTCCCCATTTGTTAACTTTTTGACTTTGAAGAATAAAGATAATATAGTCCACATTTGTCTATAAATTATTCATTATGATATCCATTTAAAATGTTCCCACTGACTAAAAGGATTCACAATAATGAGTGAAAGTATTGCAATCAGTAAAGGATGGGTTTTTAGGTGAATTCTGGACCCACATTTCTTAACATTGTTATTCCTTTTTTGTCCCAACCAGGTACAACATTGAGCGGATGCCAGATGATTATGGAGCCCCTAGGTTCTAATTATTAAAAGATAAAGTTCATCTGCTTTCCTTCAGCCAACTTTCTCTGTTGCCAATTTATTAAATATGCTACAGCATGAATTATTCTACTCAGACATTTGCTCTGTTATGAGCTGAGTATGGTTAAATACACTCACTTTTTGATATTTGAAAATGATATTTTTGTATCATTTTAAAATTTGTTGCATTTTTAGATCAGATGACTGCTCACAAATTTCATGGTTGTTGTTTTATATTGATTTACTCACAAATATTTATTAAGGTTATACTAGGTACTTAATAAGATAGGGTCCTCAAGACACTCATAGTGGGAAAGAGGAACATGTAGGTGAATAAATACAGTAAAATAATAATACTAAGATAAAAGTATGAGAGAGTAGACACACAAAGGGAAGGATGATTTTTTTCTACTCAGTTGGGGTGGGGAGGGAGGTATAGCTAAAGGCAGTAATGTTTGAGTTAATCTTTTTTTAATTTTATTTATTGGGGTGACACTGGCTAATAAAATTATATAGGTTTCAAATGTACAGTTTTATAATACATCATCTTTGAGTTAATCTTTAAAAATAAATAGGTGCTTGCCCAGTAAATAATTTAAGATAAAGGAAATGAGGCACAGGAAACATCGAAACAAAGCATGGACTTAGATATTACATGAAATGAATGTATCTGGTCTGTTCAGACAACTGTCAGGAGATTTTTATAACTAGAACATGAGGAAGGAGTCTATACCCATGTCTGAGACTCCAAAGGTAAGAGGTGGGATGGAGGGAACCTTATATGACATGCTAAACAGATTGGACTTGATCCTGAGATCAGTAGGGAGTTATTAAAATTTTAATTAGGGTGCATAACATGATCAGTTTAGATATTTTAAATGATCACAAATTAGTGTAGGAATAGACAACTAGATTATCGAAACAGTTGAAAGTCCATAAAGAGATCTATATATTTATGGCAGTTTGGTGTATTTTAAAGGTGGTATTTCAAATCTGTGGGAAAAAGAAGTTGTTTTAGAAAAACCAAATAGTGTAGAGGCTACTAGGAGTAGAGTCTTGATTTTACCAGTTAGTGTATGTATGGATTGGACAAACTACATAACCTTTTGTGCCCTCGTTTCCCCTTAAATGTTTTGTTTAATCCTAAAAACAACTTTGATAAAATGGGATTAAATTGAGCAGTACCTGACACAAGTAAGTGGTATTCAATAAGTGTTAGTAATTATTTTATTATAATGGCAAGTTGGCTATCCCTTTGATAAAAACTTTCAGATTCCTACTTCGTATTTTTCATGAGAATATATTTCAAGTGGACTAAAGTTCTAAACTTTTTTTTTAAGCTATGGAAGTGTTAGGGGAAAAAACACGAAAAATGTGTATAATCTTTGGGTAAAATTCTTAAATAAGATGAAGAATGTTAAAGCCATAAAAGAAAAGATTGATTAGTGTGACTATATTAAAATTATAGATTTCTGTGCAAAGCAGTTCCTCCAGATATTGACAAGTGACTGACCAGAAGATTTTCCAAGGGTGTGAGGAAATAGGTAGTCATGTGGTGCTGATAAAAGTGTAATCATTTTAGACAGCAAATGGGCAAGAGCCATTAAAATAAAAATCGCAGTTACCCTGTGAGCCTAATTCTTTTTTTTTTTTTTTTTTTGGTTATAAATATATGGTTGATTTTCTTTAAAATACACTATCATTGTGCTATAAATGTATAAGTATGGTATAAATGTGTAAAACATTCACGTGTACAAGGAAACAGAAGGATGCTAACTGCACTACTATTTATAATAGAGAAAAATTGAAAAGAATGCTAATGTTCATCAAAAGGATCTTAACCATGTTATCTCTATACTATGAAATATGCATGATCACTTAAAAAGAATGGGGTAAATTTTTTTAAAATGGGCAATAAACATGAATAGACAATTCTCTGAAAATATGCAAATATCTGACAAGCATATGAAAAGATGTTCAACATCTCTAATCATTAGAGATGCAAATCAAAACCACAATGAAATACTGCCTCACACCTATTTAGGATGACTACTATTAAGAATAAATAAGTTGTGACGAGGCTGGAGAAATTGAAACTTCTATAATTTCATTGTTGTGATGGGTACTTGGATATATTTGTCCCAGTGTATGGAAATGTATCCAAAATGGGTGCATTTTATTGTATGTAAATTATACCTCAGTAAATTAAAAGATGGAAAAGGCATGCAAAAGGATATGCTATTTAAATATGCAATATGGAAAATATTGAGGTTTTCTTTGTGGCCTAAGATAATCAATTTCATGAAAGTTTTATGTATGCTTGAAAAAAGTACATTCTCTGTTATCTGAGTATTATCAAGGCAGAAGTTTTGATATTTATTCATAAGATCTGATTGTTTAGGTCTTCTGTATCCTTTTTTATTTTTAAATCTGACCATCTCTAGGGGAAATATATTAGTTTCTTAATATTAGTATATTTTGTCTATTTCTCTTTGCATTTCCTAGAGTTTCCGCTTGAGGAAAGTTACTACTGTGTTGCTTTGCCCATAGATTCTCATAACATATATTTCTTGTGAATTGTAGCCTTTAGCATTATAACATATCCTCTTTGCCTCATTTAATGCCTTTGGGCCTGAATTCTACTTTTTCCCATATCACAAACAGGACTTCTGCTTTTTTCCCTCTTTTTTATAATGCATTTGCTTTCTAAACCTTTGTCTATCCTTTTATTTTAGCTGTTTTGAATTACTTATCCCCAAAGTAGTTGCCCTTTCCTGTTTTATGTTGTAGACAGTATTGCTAGAGGCTAGTCACTTCTATATGTCCTTTTCTCTTTCCTTTTCTAAATGGGAGTGTTCACTATGGTTGTCCTGTTCCTGTCCCACCACTCTTATATTTGGTATATGGGGACAGATAATTTGCCTTCTTAGTGCATAGGTCTCTCAAAAAAAAGCCACACCTGATAGTGATACATATACCCTTTCCTGTAGAGACTACTGTGTTTCACCCAGATATCCTGGACTTTGAGCATAATGTCATAACTGGATAGGACTTCGTGAGAATATCTACATGGAGAAGGGTGTTGTATATACTTGGCCAGTGGCAAGGAAAGTGAAGTCAACATTTCGTAACTAGAGGGGTAGCTTGTAACAGTTGTTTGTGCTGTTCATCAAATATTTCTGGCTCTCTATTTAATGGACTACTGGTAGAATTGCTCTTCCCCACCACCTTTGAAGTTAGAGGTGGTAATGTGAGTGAAGATAACATGTCATTTCTAGGCAGAATCTTTAAAAGTCATTGTGTGATTAGCAATGCTTCCTTTGCCCTGCCTTGACAATCATGAAAACATAGAGGTGGAACCTTGCTTTGCCTGGATCCCACAGAACATCCCAGCCTAATGATGGGAACATGAAGGGGAATGATAAGTATTTGTTGGTTTTAAGCCACAGAGATTTGGGTTGGGTTTTTTTTTTTTTGTATCTTTGCCTTTATTACTGTAGCATAACTTAGCCTACACCAACTGATAAAGTACATGTTTAAAAGTCTGGGTTATAACAATTAGACAAGAAAAAGAAATGGCATTTAAATTGGAAAGAAGTAAAATTATTTCTGTTTATAGATTATATGATCTTATCTGTAAAAACCTCTAAAAATATCATTTTTCAAAAACTTACAACTCATTAACAATTTCAACATAATTTCAGGATACCACATCACAGAAAAATTTGTCACATTTTAAAATACTGACAATGACCAATCAAAAAATAAAACAGTCCAGTTTACTATAGATCAAAAAGGATAAAATGCTTAAGACTAAAACCTAAGGAGGTAAAAGACTTGTACACTGAAAATTATAAAACATTGCTAAAAGAAATCAAAGAAGTACAAAGAAATGGAAAGACATCCTGTGCTCGTAGTTAGGAGGACTTAGTATTGTTAAAATGTCCATGCTACCGAAAGATATCTACAGATTTAATGCAATCTATCAAAATCCCAATGACATTTTTTTGCAGAAATGGAAAAAAAAAATGCTAACATTTATGTGGACAGTCAAGGGATCCTGAGTAGCCAAAATAAACTTGAAAAAAGGACAAAGTTGGAACCTCACATTTCCTGATTTCAAAACACTACAAAGCAATGGTAATCAAGACATGATGTTCTGACATAAGGGGTGTGTGTGTGTGTGTGTGTGTGTGTGTGTGTGTGTGTGGACAGTCAAGGGATCCTGAGTAGCCAAAATAAACTTGAAAAAAGGACAAAGTTGGAGCCTCACATTTCCTGATTTCAAAACAATACAAAGCAATAGTAATCAAGACAGTGTTGTTCTGACATAAGGGTGTGTGTGTGTGTGTGTGTGTGTGTGTGTGTGTGTGTGTGTGTGTGTGTACACCAATGGAACGGAATAAAGAGCCCAGAAATAAACTCTATATATTGCCCAGTAATTTTCAACAAGGGTGCCAAACTACACAATAGGCAAAGGACAGGATCTTCAACAAATTATATTGGGAAAATTGGATATCCACATGTAAAAGAATGAAGTCAGACTGTTAACCTTACGCCATATACAAAAATTAACTCAAACTGGATTAAAGACTTAAACATAAGACCTAAAACCATAAAACTAGAAAAAAACGGGGAAAACTTCAGGACCTTGGATTTGGCAAATTTCGTTGGTATAACACCAAAAGCACAGTCAGCAAAGTCAAATGGGAGGGCATCAAAGTTAAAAGCTGTGCAACAAGGGAAACAACAGTGAAAAGGCAACCTATGGAATGGGAGGAAATATTTTGATATTATGTATCTGAAAAAGGATTAAAACCCAGAATTTATAAGGAACTAATACAACTCACCAACAAAAAGACAAATAATCTAATTTTTAAAATGGGCACAAGACTTGAATAGACAATTCTCCGGAGAAGATAAACAAATAGCTAACGTGTTCTTAAAAATATGCTCAACATCACTTAAGAGAAATGCAAATCAAAACCATGAGATAGCACCTCCCACCAATTAGAATGGCCACTATCAGAAGAACAGAAAATAACAAGTGTTGGTGAGGATGTCCCAACATTCTATTAATTGGAACACTTGTGCACTGTTGGTGGGAATGTACACATAATGGTACAGCCACTGTGAAAAACAGTATGGTGGTTCCTCAAAAAAATCAAAAACAATTACCATAATCTAGCAATCCCACTTCTCTGTATATGTCCAATAGAATTCAAAGCAGGGTCTCAAAGATACTTGCATACACATGTTCATTACAGATTTATTCACAATAACCAAGACGTGGAAGCAACCCAAATATCCACTGACAGCTGAATGAAGAAAATGTGGGATATACATACACTGGAATATTATGCAGACTTAAAAAAAGAAGTAAGTCCTATCATGCTACAACGTGGATAAACTTAAAGGACATCATACTAAGTGAAATAAGCCCACAAAAGGACAAATACTGTATGATTCCACTCATCTTAAAGTAGCTAAAATCAGAGAAAGAAAAGTGGTAAATTTAATGTGATGTGCTTTTTACTGTGACAAGAATTACATAAAGCAATCAAGGCATGGTGAGAAATTAAAGTTTAATTATCAAAAGAAGTCACATACCCTTTAAGAACTGATTTATTATCCTGTGGGACTTGTAGACAAAAGACCCATTGGCTTTCAGAGCTAGGTGTTTGGAGGCCCCATCCCTGGTGTGGGAACCTTAAAAGTTGGGGCAGTAAGTTTGTAATCCACATCCTTGACTCCTCAGGGAGAGCCTAAGAATTGAGGATTCTCTCCCAATTGTGGATCTAAACTGAGGGAGAGGTTCATGGTGAGAGTGTGTCTCAGCCTTTCCTATCCATTTTGAGGTATTTTCTCATTTCACCCAATATATAGGACTTACTCAGCTAGTTTCCAGATTTCTCTCAGGAAATTTGCTCTGTGTGTAGCTGTACATTCTGTGTGCCTGTGGAAGGAAGGACATTCAGAAGCCTTCTATGTCATTATCTTGGTCCCTCGCCTTGGGAAATATATGCTGACTGCTTGGGTGTGAATGGTCATAATATCTTCAAATGACTGTTTAATGGTTTGGGAAAATTAGGTAGGTAGGTAGGTAGGTAGATGATTGATAAATAGATAGAAAGATAGATAGATAGATAGACAGACAGATAGATAGATGTGAAAGAGGGAAGGAGAGAATGTAGCAAAACATTAACAAATAATGTGCCTAGGTGAAGGGCATTAGGGGTGTTTTATTTACTATTCTTACAACTTTTCCATAGACTTGGTATTTTTCAATATACAAATTTGGTGGAAAAATAAGTGAAACACAATAGAGAGAAAAGATAACCAACAGCAAAGTGTCAAAAGATGGGATCCTAGCATAAGGACAGGATAAACTTGGGAAAGATGACCCACTCAAACTAGAAGATAGGAGCAATAGTGGCTGCCAGTAAAGGTTGATGTATGAGCACAAATTAAAGGAGTTTGTGCCTACTGGCCTCAACTCTGTGAAGTTGAAAGCAAGACCATATATTGAGGTACAAGACTTAGGGTAGTGGCGGACAATTGAAATAGCTACTGTACTGAGTGGGATAGGTCAGTGACTTATAAAGTCAAAGTAATGTTGAGAACCTAGGCAAGATTGCAAAACCTAAATTATCAATGACACCAACTGTATGTTATGTGGTTTCTCCAGAACCATTTGACAAAAGATAATGAATGGGTGGAATGATCTATAGTTGGTAATTTTCAGAGCAAATACAACAGTAGAACAAGGAGTTGAGGATGAATGAATGCAAGAGAAATTGAATGGATGTGACATAGATTCAGGAATTGATAGGAAAAGAATTGATAGAAAAGTGAAATCATGAGAGGCATGGTGAACTGGGGGAAGGAGATCAGTCAAAGGACTGAAAGCTCAAGAAGTTTGATGAATATATATATTTAAAATTATGAAATAGGAAAGCTATAGAAATAAAAGATTGAGATAGGTAATTGGAATAAGATATCAGAGGTGGAACTCTGCCAAAGATAATGGCTGATGTTGTTGCATTATGGGCACCAATTGTGGATAAAGATTTTGATGTTGACGTGATGAAAGAACTTTGAGCCTAAGTTGTTCAGTGATTTTTCCATCTGTATACTGAACAGAAGCCTAGTATGAATAGCACATCCATAGGCCAATTCTAAGCGATTCCTTCCATATACACTGCTGAATTAGTACTTCAAAATTAGCAAATTTGCCTACTGTTAATTGAGTCAAAGGTAGGGCATCTTACCTACAAACACCCAATCTGTAGATTGGCCAGGCACTCGTGAGGTAGACTGTCCAAAGGAAATAGATCCTCTCTTTGGGGAATTTAGATATCAAGAAATGGAGAGTTCAACAGCTGTAGCAAGAGCAGAAACCATACATAAAGAAAAGCAGGGGTGCACCTGACACATGATAGCAGAGTCTTGTGATAGGAGTTGATCAAGAACTTCCTAATCTTGAAAGAGTGACAGCTATGGGCCATCCAGTTCCTGGATGGCCCTTTGTATGCAGCCCTTCTTTTGGTGCCAAGAGAGGTTCTTGGGTTTCTATGGGACCAACCTGTATGTCTGAGATTCCTATTTCCACAAGTATCCTTAGAATAGGTATATCTCCACGTTTGTTAGGGTGCTTCCCATGCAAGGAACAGAAATCCTAATAAGGAAATACATCTCAAGTAATAAGAATTTCAAAAATAGTGCCCCTCTATGCACAGCACATTCAGGGCTGAAGCTCTATGTACCTCAGTTCTGACCTCCCTCTGTTGCCTTTGTCATCAAAGCCACCTCCCACCACCACCAATTTGGCTATTAGCAGCAACTGGAACAACATACTTCTTGTTCACAATCATTGGAGAGAAAGAGGGCCTCTTCCCCAACCATGTAATAAAAATCCTCCCCTTCAATATGACCATGCCAACTTTGGGCAGATGCCAATGTTCAGATGGCCAAAGAAATGCCTTGTCCTCATTAGGTTAAGATAGAATCTCTAAACCAATAAATGGCAGGGGAGATGATACCACAAGGTGATGATTTTATTTAAGTCAATCTTAAAATAAGTGGGACCTACTCTTTGAGCTGAGTGTTTGAGGTGGAACTATACTCGTTAGAGCTATGTTTTAGAGTATAGGAAGAGTGAACAGTAGTTTTTCTAAGTTTTTCTCCACTCGTCCACTTTAATATTTCTCCATTCTTTTTAAATTTTCCCACATATAATTTTGTAATACTTAATACATTCAAAGGTATACATTTATATTAATATTCAAGTATATATTATGTGTTTTTAAATGTATACGTTTGTATGATATATATGTATAATGTAAAATATTGCGTAGAGTATATTTAAGGTATAAAGAATATTACCAAAATGAACACCCTTGCATCCATATGTGACTTACAAAAAAGAATGTTACCTATCACTTTGAATCTTTCTGTATAAGTAATCCTCTCTGATTGCATTCTCTTCTCTCGACTCCACCCCACCTCTGAGGTCCTAGGCTTTGTATGTCACCCTCCTGAGTTTCATTATAGTTTTACCCACTACTTGTACATCTTAACAATATGTTGGTAATGTGTATGTTTTTTAGTTGCCTGTAAGTGAAATCGTGCTATATATGATCTTTTATTGTAGTAAAATATGCAAAATATAAAATTTATCATTTTAACTATTTTTAAGTGGTATTTAGTACATTCACCACCATCACCACTCATATTCAATTCAAATTTTTTTATTTTCCCAAACTGAAACTCTATACTCATTAAACAATAACTGCTGATTTCCCCCTTTCTCCCTGTGACTCATGATTCTAATTTTTTGTCTCCATAAATATGACAACTCTAGGTACCTCACATAAATAGAATCATACAGTATTTTTTTTGGAGGGGACTGTCTTATTTCATTTACCATAACGTTCAAGATTCATCCATATTATAACATGTATTAGAATTTCCTTTCTTTTAAGGCTGAATAATATTTCAGTGTATGTATATACCATTTTGTTTATCCATTATTCTGGCAATGGACACTGGGGTTGTTTCCACATTTGGCTATTTGTGAATAATGCTGCTATGAACATGGGTACATGTTTTCAATTCTTTCTGGAATATTCCCAGTGTATATAGTTTTGCAACTAGCACAAAAAGCTGTTATGTTTATGGTATTCATCCATGTTAATATGTGTAGCTTTAGTTCAATCACCTAATTGCTGTGTATTTCATTGTGTGAATATTAAATAATTTGTTTTCCATTCTTGTGTGTTGATCATTTAAGTAGTTTCTAATTTTTGCTACTAAAAAAAAGGGTTACATTTTTTACACTCTAGTCCAAGATATATACTTAAAAGTGAAATTGTGTCATAAGACATTGTGTATCTTCAATTATAACAGATAGTAGCAAATTACTCTTTATGTATACATTTGCACTCCCACCAACAGTGTATGAGAGTTTCTGTTGCTCCATAGTCTCACTAGAACATGGTATTGTTGGTGTGGTAGTTACTGTCCATTATCCCCAGCATCCACTCACTCTCCCTTCCTTCCTTCCTTTAATGGAAAATCTCATGTGTTTTAGCTGGGTTGGTCAGGTAGAAATTTTATTTCTCAGCCTTCCTTGCAGCAAAGCATTGCCAACCAACTAAGTTGTAGCCAAGGATGTAACAAAGTCATTTGTATCTCTTCTGGGTCAAGACCTTAAGGCATGTTCCTCTACAGGTCTGCTACCCTAACTCACTCTACCTCTTCACTGGTAAGATGCAGATTTAATGGGAGGAGCCAGAGCAGCCACCTTGAAATCAGAGATGGAAGCTTTATGTTGAAGATGACAGTTTTGAACTCCTTACCTCTGAACTGTTCTATAACTGAAAAATGAACTTTTGTTTAAGCCACTGTACTCTAGTGTCTCATTGTTTTAGCAGCTTAGACTGCATCCTAATTAATACATTTGTTCTTCAATTTTAAAGTCATTCCTAATATACTCTTGCTTAGAAAGGCTGTGTTTATTCTTTCAAGATTGTTTGGGTGATGTTCTTTTTACATTTGGCCTATACTATTAAACTTCTTTTTATGCCCATGTCTTTGAGCACGTTTGCCTGGAAATGGTGGCCCTTCCCCAGGGTAGCGCGTATGTGTTGTTTTTGCTTGTCCATGTTCTCTCTTTCCTAACTGTACTCCCAGACTTTTTTCTCGGAATGTTACGCTTTCCCAAATGGTGTGCAGCTCTCTTAGGATTTAAATCAGAGTGTCTAGCCTTTTCACTATAAAATAAGCTGAAGAGAGCAAGTAGGGGCTCCTTCTTCCAGATCCTTCCTCTTACCACCCCATATATCTGAGAAGGCATTTAGTGATTGAAGGGAAAAAGAGTTGAACTTTGTTTTTTTTTTACAGCAAGCTTTGATGGTAGAATAGCTCCTGCCTTGTCTTTTTAAGTTTTAGCAGTTGCTATGGATAACTTCTAAAGAACTATAATGGATACAACCATTTTTAAGTTCCAGGCTCTCCTAAACTGTACAGCTGCATCAGGAATGTTTGGAAGGACATTCCTGCAATAGAGATTACTTATGAACACCTGTGAGTTTCTTTAAGCTAAAATGAGAACATAACTCTCAGCATAAGAACGTCCAAACCTGTAGAGAATTTTTATTTGAGCCCAAATGACAACGTGCTGGGAAAGAAGATCTCAAATGCTCCAGAGAATGACAGTTTTGCAATTTATTTTATACATTTGGAATGAAGGAGGGAACCAAGGAAGATTACATGAAGGTGGGAGAAAGCAAGATGTGGAAATTTCTGTGATTGGATTACAGGATAGTTAACAAGATTATGTGCTCTCCTGAGGATGGCTATCCTGTTTGTGAAATTCGTCTGAGTTGTTGCATGTAGTCATACATAATTCATTCATTCTTATTGCTGTTTTTATTCCATTGTATAAATATAACACTATTTGATTATCCATTCTAGTGTAAGTGGGCATTTGGGTTGTTTTCCAGATTCAGCCATTAGAAACACTACTGCTATGAACATTTTTGTTCATCTTCTGTTGAACATATGTATGTATTTCTATTGGATATATGCCTAGGAGTGGAATTCCTGGGTCATAGACCATGAGTCTGTTCAGCTTTAGTAAATACTGCCAAATAGTATTTCAGAATGGCCACCCAAATTTACATTCCCAACAGCAGTATATAAGAATGCCACTTACTCTGCTCTTTAGCTTGCAGCTGCAAAACTCTAATCTCTGCCTTGACCGGTACATGACATTCTCTCTGTGTGTCTATCACCATCTTCTCATAAGGACACCAGTCATTTTGGATTGGGACCCACCATACTCCAAAATGACCTCATCTTAACCTCATCTTAACTAATTACATCTGCAACAACCTATTTCCAAATAAGGTCACATTCAGAGGTACTGGGGGTTAGGACTTAAAAAATATATCTTTTAGGGAGTGGGGGTACATAATTCAACCCATAACAGATGTGGTGGTAGTGGACATCTGTTCTTCAACTTTTCACCATTAAGCATGATGTTTACTGTAGTTTTTTTTAGTAGATTCTCTATAAGATTAAGGAAGTTCTCTTTTAGTTTTGATTTGCTAAGCTTTTTGAAAACCATAAGTGGATGATAAAATTTATCATATTCTTTTTCTGCATGAGAGATTACCCAATTTTATTCTTTAGTCTTACTACAGGAAAATACATTTTTCTTTTTTTTCAAAACAGAATTTTAGTCAAAAATATTAAAAATACAAGTAACTGGGATTTCTGAATTGAGTAATGCTGTTTTTTGATCTGGGTGCTGGTTACACGATTGTGAAATTCACTAAGCTGTACCCTTACGCGTAATTATATGTACATATATGTGTGTGTATGTTATACTTTGATAAAAAAAAAAAGTTAAAAGAAACAACTAAATTCCTGCTTGAGAATGAGAAGCTCTTCTGAAGAATACCACTTTGCCCTCACATCCACCTCCTTAGAGAGGTGAAGATCTGAGATGATACGAGGACAGCAAGGTCAAATTTTTAAGTGGTGCACAACTGATACACTGACACACTTAATATTTTCAGAGTTAGGTAGTGTTTTCATAATTCAGTGTGTTTCAGCTTTTTTTCCAGTGATTCATTCAACCCAAAGGAGTTCGTACTCTCTAGACAATCTTTGCATCTGTTTTTTTATTTCTTTGCTTTAGCTGAGATTCTCTACTCTGAGTTTTTATGTGTTGAGTTACTCTAAAGAATTCTGTTTCTCTCCTTTTACAACTACAGATGTTATTTTTCATATACCTGCAGGCATTGGTATAGTCCTGCGTTCCGTCTTCAAAATACGTTTCTATTCTTCACAGATTTGTTCCTAATTGGATTTTTTGTTTTAATTAAATTAAGTCTGTTCACTTAATTCGAAAAGAACTGGTATCTTTACAATTTTTATTCTTTTCATTCAGACTATGGTAAACCTCTCCATTATTTCAAGTCTAATTTTATCCCACTAGGATATGACTTGGTATGGTTCTGCAGTTTTCTTTGCATAAATTCTACATATTTCTTATAGGAGTTGTTTCTACTTGTTTCATCTTTTTCGTTGTTGTTGCGATTGTCGCTATTGTGAATGGAATCCCCCCTCCTTTTTTTTTTTTTCATTCAAAAATGAACCCGTGGAGTGATAGGATCTCGGCCACCCCTTTCAGCCGTGAAACTCTATGGTTCCTCGGTTGTACGAGAGCGTTCTACTCGCACCTACACTATCCGAACCTGAAGGAAGATGGCAACCGAGAGTCTCCAAGCACAGGGTCGCTCTATCTCGCCTTTGTTCTCCTCTCGGTGGTTACTGCGCAGGCGTAGTCGCCCCAGTACCAACCCCGCCTTCCCGGTCGCGGGCCCTGCTCGGTAGCGCCGGCGCACTGGCGCGCTCCGTTTACACGCTCCGGGGCCTGTAGGCGCCGCGAGTTCCGGCTGTCGCCGTCGCGGCCGCAGGTCCTAGAGGTCGGTTGCGGCGAGTAACGGCGCCGGGACGAGCCCTGCGCTTTCTTCTCCGATATGTACCCGAATTGGGGCCGATATGGCGGGAGCAGCCACTATCCGCCTCCGCCGGTCCCGCCGCCACCGCCGGTGGCGCTTCCTGAGGCCTCGTCCGGGCCTGGGTATTCGAGCTCGACGACTCCAGCGGCCCCCTCCTCCTCGGGCTTCATGAGCTTCCGCGAGCAGCATTTGGCGCAGCTCCAGCAGCTGCAGCAGATGCACCAGAAGCAAATGCAGTGCGTGCTCCAGCCCCATCATCTTCCTCCGCCCCCCCTGCCACCCCCGCCGGTGATGCCGGGGGGCGGCTACGGGGACTGGCAGCCACCGCCGCCACCGATTCCCCCACCACCTGGACCGGCCCTCAACTATCAGAAGCCACAGCAGTACAAACACCAGATGCTCCACCACCAACGAGACGGGCCTCCTGGTTTGGTTCCCATGGAGCTGGATTCCCCCCCTGAATCTCCCCCTGTACCACCCGGGTCCTATATGCCCCCTTCTCAATCTTACATGCCCCCACCTCAGCCGCCACCCTCGTACTACCCTCCGGCCTCGTCTCAGCCCTACTTGCCTCCCGCTCAGCCGTCCCCTTCTCAGTCCCCACCTTCTCAATCCTACCTGGCGCCCACCCCTTCTTATTCTTCCTCGTCTTCCTCCTCGCAATCCTATTTGAGCCATTCCCAGTCTTACTTGCCCTCTTCTCAGGCATCTCCTTCCCGCCCTTCCCAGACCCATTCTAAATCCCAACTACTAGCTCCTCCACCACCGTCCACCCCTTCTGGGAATAAGACAACTGTCCAGCAAGAGCCTTTGGAGAGTGGAGCCAAGAACAAGAACACTGAACAGCATCAAGCTGCCCCTGAGCCAGATCCTTCCAAGATGACTCCACAGGTAAGAAAGCATCTACCTGAACCGCATCTTTTTACCTAGAGGTCCCTAAGTCAGGTTTCAGGGCTTTAACCATTGCTTAGCCTAATTTCAACACACTGTGACTAGCTAATTTATATTCCAAAGGATTCCACAAGAGTCCCAGGTCTGACTTCCCAGCTTTTTCATGAGCTAAATGTGGATTATTAAAAGAAAGTGTTTGAAGATGTTTCTAGGCACCACAGAGTAGTGGGGTGGCTCAAGAGTTACTTCTCAAATATATCCCTTAGTTTCCTTTGACTAACCTCTCAGATTTTGTTGCTGTTGCAAAGAGCTTTGTTTTAACATTGTATTTTAAACTAAAGATTCCATTCAAGAGGCGGCATAAAAAAGAAGCTTCTGTAAGGTCTGACACTTTGGGACCAGTTAGTTTCTTTCAAAAATTTAGGGGCCACTGATAGCTGACAGCTTCAATCAAATGAAGGATGGAAATAGTGTTCTTAACGGGAACATCCTAATCATGCTTATAGATGCATATGCAATACGTAGGGGAGTCTACACATTTGACCCTTTTGGGAGTCTATTGGTCATTTAAGGAATTGACCCATACGTGCTTTTCTTGTATCAGTTAAAGATGTAAGACGTGATCAGTTTGCTGCATTGTTTTCTTAGCATTCACTCCAGGGTAATAGCCTTGGAATTCAGCCAAGGTGGAAAAAAAAAAAAGTTCATGATATCTCTTCATTCATGATAGCCATTTCTTTAAACTTCTGTTTGAAGCGATGCTTCCCACAGAGTGGTCAAAGATTGATAGGATAGCAGTAATAAATGAATTTCTCCCTTAAGAAAGAAGATAGAACTGAAGTAGATCTTATTATGATTTCTTAAAATATACTTTTAGCAATTACTAATCTACTTTAGATTCCCTAATAAAATAAGGGAATTTTTTAAGCTACAAACTTAGATTTACATATAAAAGATTTCCAAAAGATAGGGATGCAATATTCTAATTTTACAGCAGTTTGGCATTAGAAATTAAGAACATAAGCAAGTTGTGTTAAATAAGCAAGATATTTATGTGGCACATCAGGAGAAAATACTTGAGATACTAGGGTAAAACAGTAGGATAAATCTGTTGGCTTACACCAAAGTACCATCCCACCAGGTGGTTTTGCCCAGATTCCTCTATTACACAGAATTTGCCTCCTTTTCCACCTCATTTTGAAATTTCCAGTGCTTTTGTTGTCAAATACTTTCAGAATTAGTCCAAGCTAAAATATGACATTTGTATTTTCATCTTTACTGTACTGTTTTCCTGGTCTTTCAAAGAGATAAATGAATTGGTTTTGGGCGAGTGAGGGGCAATCAGACCTGTCCTTAATATAAGTACCGTGAACACAGCTTTTGCTTGTCTGCTTTTATATCCTCTATAGTGAACTTCTTTTAGCGCATTGAGTATTCATTGCCTCCATTTCTTTGGTGGGAGCCAATAAGAAAGTGGGAGAGAAAGTGATAGAAGATGAGGCTTGAGAGATGTGAATGGGCCAGATCAAGAATGGCCTTGTATGTCTCGACACTCTTTTCTCCCTTATAGTTATAGCTTTCAACCCTCTTTTCTCTCTTATAGTTGTATTGCTTTCAACCCTCTTTTCTCTCTTATAGTTGTATTGCTTTCAATGCACATTTCAAATATTAGGGTCTCTATGAAGCCATGCTAAGCTCAGCCATTTGGTTTAGTTCTGTTTTTCAGATTGTAAGTCCCTTGCAGACAGGGACTATTTCATTCATCTTTTTATCCCCTGTAGCACCTAGAATAGTGCCTTGCAAATTGTAGACTTTCCTCAAAGGTTTGTTGATAAAAAGTAGTCATGTTCTGGTCTTAGGAAGCTTTGTTTTATTAGGTGATTAACATTTTCTTCATGCCAATCCTGTGCATATTTATTATTATTTATTCTGACAATCCTGTGCATATTTATTATTATTTGATTCATATTTTATTGTTGGAAAATATCCTTTTAAATTTTCTTGGTGAAAGATTTTAAACATAACTGTAGACCCCCTATTTGCAGTTTATCTTTCCATGGTTTCAGTTACCCATAGTCAACCGTGGTTCAAAATTATTAAATAGAAAAATCCAGAAATGCACAGTTTAGCATGCTGTTCTGAGTGGCGTGATGAAATCTTGCTTCATCATGTTCTGTCTCACCTGGGACATGAACCATCCCTTTGTCCAGCTTATCCACATTGTGTCAGCTACCCACCTGTTAGTCATTAGTAGCCTTCTTGGTTACAAGATTGACAGTTGCAGTATTGCAGTGCTAGTGTTCAGGTAACCTTATTTTAGTTAATAATGGCCCCAAATGCAAGAGTAATGATGCTGGCAGTTTGGATATGCCAAAAAGAAGGCCATAAAGTGCTTCCTTCAAGTAAAAAGGTGAAATGTTTCAACTTAAGGAGGTTGCTAAGGTTTCCTGTAAGAATGAATCTTCTATCTGTAAAATTGTGAGGAAGGAAAAAAATTTGTGACAGTTGCTGAGATCACATTCACATAACTTTTATTACAACAATTGTTATAATTGTTCTGTTTTATTATTAGTTATTGTTAGTGTCTTCTAACCATGCCTAATTTATAAAGTACTATCATAGATACGTATGTGTAGGAAAAAACATAGTGTATACAGGGTTTCAATGCTATCTGCAGTTAAGGGCGTCCACTAGGGGATCTTGGAACGTATCTCCCATGGATAAGGGGGGACTACTGTACAGAAAAGAAGAGAAATGATATTCCCCTCATATACCCATCATTCAGATTCAACAACTATCAAGATTTTGCTGTGTTTACTTCAGTTAGTTCTTTTTTATTTTTCCTGCTGAAATATTTTAAAGTAAATATTAGATCTCATGTTATTTCATGCCTACATTCTTAGACATCTTTTTAAAAAAGACCTATTGTTAGGTAAAAATATTATAACATCTGACAAAATTAAATTTCTTTGTATCATCTAATAACTAATCCATTCAGATTTTTCTTATTGTCTTAAACAGAATAATTCCATGATATTCATGCTAAAATTTTCCAGTGGATTCAATAATGTTTTGTTGGTTTGTTCAGATTAGGATCTAATATAGACATTTTGGAGCAGGATAATTCATTGTTATTGGAGATGTCCTGTACATTGTAGGATGCTTAGCAATACCTCTGGCCTCTACCTACTAAATGCCATAGCAGCCCCCAGCTCTGACAACCAGAAATGTTTCCGGACATTGCCAGTAATCCCTCAGGGATTACTGTTGAGAACCCCTGATTTAGATCAGTATCTCCTAATTTCTTTTTCTATACCATTGAACTTGATGAAAAATCTGTGTTAGTTGTCCTGTAGAACATCCCACATTCTCTATTTGTGTGCTGTCCCATGGTGTCATTTGACTTGTTCCTATCTCTTCCATGTTTTTTGTAAACTAGAAGTTAGCTCTGAAGTCTTCTTAGATTTAAGCTCACTTTTCTTTTGTCAAGTGGACTTTATAACTTAGTGCTATATATACTTCATTTGCATCCCTTCAGAAGGCACCGGTTTTCCCACTGTAGAGGTGCCAAGATTGATCAGGGAGTGACAGTGTGGTCCCTCCACTGTAACACTTCCCCTCAATCTTGCATCTGATGTTTCATCTAGTGGTTCATCCATTGATGGTCTTTGCCTGAGTAAATTATTTTTTTTGTTAGAGGTTGCAACATGGTGATTTTTTTCCTCACATTTCTTCTACATTCATTATATGGAATTCTGTAAAGAAAAACTTTCGCTCATGAACTAGGACTATTTGATTAAAAATGCAATATAGCAGAGACAGGATAAATGCTTGACATCCTTCCATTTAGTTTCTAGTCTTCAGAGTTAAGCATTGGTGATTTAATGGAATGTGTCTTTTTTCAAGAATTAAATTTTCTGAGTGTTTAATGGACTGACTAAGTAAAGTACATACTAACCTTTTTTTGTGAATTGTGATTTTATTTATCCTTTTATTCTTAAAACTTATTTAGGAAAAGCTGTTGACTTTGATTAGAATTTTTAGTCATTTACTTAATGTTTATGTATTTATTGAGTAGCAGCTGTGTGCCAAGTACTGTGCTTAGTACTGGAGATGTAATGGTGAACAAGATAGACATGGTACTTGCCTTCATTGACTTGTTCTCATGGAGGGATAAAGACATTTAATAAGGAAGAGAAGTACAAGGTGCTATGAGATTATAAAATAATCACTAGATTGTTTCATAAGGAATAGGAAAAGGTGAGCAATTATTTAGCTCACTATTAGATTCATAGTGCCTTGCTCAGGTTCTGGCACATAGTAGGTGAAGAACAAATATTTTTAAAATGATTGATTATAGCTGGGTATTCTAACCTAATTGAGGGGGCTCCCTTTGTAAGTGATATTTAAGTGAAACCCAAAGAATGGGTAGAAACCAAATATAGCTCAAAATTAAGTTCATTAAGGCTTACTGAAAGTTCAGGGTGACTTTGGTGCTCACAGACCAGATCTGGAAGGGCCTATGCGGTCTGTGTTTTGCAGGCACTAGGAAACCAGTGAAAGATTTTAAATAGGCAAATGTGACATATTGGCATTTTAAAAAGCTCACTCTGCTTGCTGTGTGGAGAGTGGAATCAAAAGGAGCAAGAATGATTTAGAGAGGATAGTTAATAAATAATCCAGGCAAGTGGTAATAGTGGCTTGGACTTAGATGGTGACCGTGGAGATGGAGAGAAGTGGAAAAACCAGAAGAATGTTTAGATGCTAGACTCCAATTGGAGATTGAGTTATGGTAGTGGAGCGGGAGGTCTCGATGATTCCTGGGTTTCTGGGATCAGCTGCTAGGTAGATGGTGGTCCCTTTTACAAACAAAATAGGAAAACCTAGAGGAGGAGGAAGAATAGGTCTGGAGATGAGAGAGAAATGGTGAGTTAAGTTGTAGACCTACTGGGTTTCAAGTCCTAAGACATAAGAATCCAAATAGAGATGTCCAATTGCAAGTTAGATATAGGTGTGGAATCTAGAGGTAAAATGGGGGGAAGATGTAATAGACTTGTGAGTCATCAGCATAAAAATGGTATTTGAAGGCACAGAAATAGATGAGGTCTCCCAAGGAGTGTGAAAAGTAAGAAGCGAGGTTAATGGACATTGAGCCTAGCCTTGCAGAATCACAGTCTCTAAAGGAATCAATGGAAATAAAGCCAAATAGGTAGATGGAAAATCAGGACAGTACAGTGGCACACAGGTGAAGAGAAGACTTTGTAGGAGGAGGAAGTGGTCAGCTGTGTCACATACTGCTGAGAGGTCAAGCAAGATAAAGACTATGAGTTATCTTTTGCCTTTACTGACATGTAGATTATTGTTGACCTTGGCAGGAGCAGTTTCATAGTGACTGAAGCCATATTGCATTGATTTGAGGAGTGATGGAAGGTGAGGAAATGGGGATGGTGAGTATAGACAACTCTTTCAAGTAGTTTGACTGAAGGAGAGAATGAGAGCAGGAGTTGGAGGAAGGGATAAAGAAATTTTTTAAATGGAAATCCAGTACATTATTTTGCCAGGTTTCCTCCCTGACATCCTTTACTTTGGGATACAAGACATAGTACATTTAGTGTTACAGGCATTTATAATAATCAACCAGGATATGAAAGGCTTCCAAAATTAATCTTTAAAACCTCTCTCTATATCACTCGCTTGCTTGTTCATGCTCGTTGGCGTATGTGCTTTCCCTCCCTCCCATCCTACTTTCCTTCCTTCTCTCTCTCTCTCTCTCTCTCTCTCTCTCTCTCTCTCTCTCTCTCTCTCTCTCTCTCTGCTTCACTTTTTTGCTCTCCACTTCACTCTTCTTTGTATTTCCTACTTGGAAAATTATTTAGTACCAGTAGCAGCAAGTGGTCAATAAATGCTTGATGAGTAAATTAGCATCTTTTTTGGTAATATTTGTGACAGATAGCTCTTACATCCTTATTTTTTAATTCCATTCTCTTTTTGAATATGACATATGCTGTGATTTTCCTTGACCTGTGAACCAACATTTCACATGAGATGGAGTTGTCTGACATGATGGAACATTCAAAAGAACTGGGTCCTAGTTCAGCTTCATTAGCAAGACCAGGCAGATCTTACTCCTTTCTAAAATAAAGATAAATCACCCTTCTCGTGGTTACGGAGGACATTTCTGAAGATGTCATCATTATTCATTTGTAGAGCTTCAAAAATGTGCCGAAGCTTAGTCCTGGGGTTGAATTAGATCTGGTTTCTGCTTATTGGGTTCATATTAAATAGGTATTGACCTACAGTGCATAGTGTCAGTAAACCAGCAAGAACTTGAGCTCCTAACATTGTTCTTAAACCTAGGCTAGGTCTAAGAGAAAGATGGAAAGCATGAAAATAAGGAAGGTGCAAATTGATAACCTAAGGTCTGTATAGGATTCATATCTGTAGCCATTGGCTTCTAGTTTGTGACAGATGCTTTGTATCTTTGTATATTTTAGTGATGCTTTCAATGCAACTAAAAAAAAAAAACACTTTTAACTTCTATTTGAAAGAGACTATTAACTTTTTTAAGCTGAAAAGTAAACCTGTTGCTATTTTCATTATTTTCCTAAAATAATAGAATAAAATTGAAAATGTTTTAATACTACATTATTGTTGATTGTCATGGTCAGTGTGCCTTTTTCTTAATGTTGAATAGTAAAAGTAATTATATCTCAGGAGCTGATGATTATATGTATCATAATTAAAAACAAAACCCAATCATAATTCATACTTCAAGATGGAGTTAATGAAAAGAAATTTATTCTCGCCAAGTTTCAGATCATAGAAATGAGTGTTCTAGAAGGAAAGTCTTCAGTTGATCAACCATTTACTGACATACTAATTTGACATAAGAAAAGCATTAGACCTCTCTCCCTCAAGAAAATTACATTCTATGAGTGAAACTACTAACAAAACACTATGTTAAGTGAGAAAGCAGCATATATTTTTTATATTTTATACATCTATTTTCATGTGGAAAATTTGAGAGATGTATGCAAGAGAATACAGGAAATTTTGGTTACTCAAAGATAATGAATCACAGTGAATACAAGTAAAATGAATCCATTTAACATAGCAACTAAAAGTTTATTGTACAAAGTAAAAAATTTGATTTGGAACACAATCTTTAAAAAACAAAGCTCAAAAATCAAGGAACAGATGAGTCTTCGATTGAACATAGAATGAAGTGTATAGATTTGGTTTCTGTACTATAATTTTTGTGACAAAAGTATATGGCAACTTTATATATCATTTCTTATTTAGTTTTGGATATATTGAAAAAATATTTTAGGAATTTATCAATTTTCCCAGGGGCTGTTTTTCAACCTTTGATGTTCATAACATTCTCTATTGCAGTTCCTATTATAAAAATTCTTTTTAAAAAAAAATTAGTTTCAAGTATACAGCACATTGGTTAGACATCTATATAGTTCATAAAATGATCCCCCCAATTGCTCCCTCCCTCCCCGGCCCTCCACCTAGCCAACATATTAATGCTAACTGCATTTCCTATGCCATGCTCCCTATCCTTGTGAAAAATTATTTTTGATTGTTAATCAGTAGGACTTCTGCTAGATCCTCAGCTTTTAGTAATGAGTTCTGAAATTCTCCAATATCACTTTTATAAAACTCTGCGTCCTTATAATTGTAGTAGGAATATATGCTGTTGTTAATTATAGAAGTATATAGAGTGGTTCATTTGTTAGTATTTTAGTGTTATGACAACTTTTTTTTCCTATGCAACCTTGTAACTGTGGGGATTATATAGTGAGATAATAACGATCCTGTAGTGTTTTCTGAGTGGTGAGATTTTTAAATTGATTTTAATTAATTAGCTATTGCTTATTTATGCAGTCAGTTTTCTTTATTTGAGGTATTTACGTCCTTTAAAGTCACTGGGAATACTACATTAGTGAACACTGAACTGTTGCTCTTAAGAGATATACAGGATTAGGTTCCTGTGAACTTTTGGTTACATTTTCAACCAATCAGTACATAACCTTATTTCATGTGTGTTTTTGTTTAAAGACACATTATTTAATATATATTGTTGATTCATTAACATTAAACTCATAGCCAACAGCTATAACATATGCCTGAATGAAGCTTATCTAACATATTTTCTCTGTAAGGCACATCACTGCCTTCTGGCTTGTAGGAACACTAGGCAGTACTTCAGCACTATGCTGGGGGCCATTTTAAACAGTAAAATTGCCAGCAACAAGCACAGAAATGCAAAAAAAATATAGCCCTAAGTAAACTGTGAAAAGGACACCAATTTACAATATGAAAGCTAAACAGAAAGATGATCATGGCCATGTTCTGCCTCAGCTGGGAATGTGTAAGTTTGGCGACTCAAATTTTTCACTGCTTTATGCATGTCCAGAAATTAACGCCAAAGCTCCCAAGTATTGATTTTGGAGTTGAAATACATGTTAGCCAGTAAGCAAATTCACAAATACAGAATCATGAATAATGAGGATCAGCTGTATTTTCTAATTTTTTTCCACGTTAAACTTATTGTGACTCTTTTAAAATGGAAGCACAAAAGAAGCTTCCAGAAAATTAAATAACAGTATAATTTGGAAGGCAGAGTGAGACTTAACATAAATAGAAAACATTTAAAATCATTATATTCTCATTTATTTGTACAGTAGTACCCCTTTATCTGCGGTTTTGCTTTCTGCCATTTGGTTACTTGTGACCAACCACAATCTGAAAATATTAAATGGAAAGTTCCAGAAATAATTCTAAGTTTTAAATCTCATACTGTTCTGAGTGGCCTGATGATATTTTGCACTGTCCTACACAGTCCTGCTCTGTCCTGCTTGGGTTATAACTCATCCCTTTGTCCAGCATGTTCATGGTGTGTACCCTACCCGTGCCATTTGTCACTTAGTGGCTGTCTCGGTTATCAGATCCCCTGTCATGATATTGCAGTACTTGTGTTCAAGCAACCTTATTTTACTGAATAATATCTCATTCACCTCACTTAATCTCATCACGTAGCCATTTCATCATCTCACATCATCACAAGAAGTTGGGTGAGTACAGTACAATAAGATATTTTGAGAGAGAATCATATTCTCATAACTTTTATTACAGTATATTCTTATAATGGTTTTGTTTTATTATTGTTGTTATTCTCTTATTGTACCTCATTTATAAATTAAACGATCACAGGCATGTATGTAGGAGGAAAAATAACATAATAGGGTTTGGTACTATCCACAGTTTCAGGTATCCACTGGGGGTCTTGGAATGTATCTCCCGTGGATAAGAGGGGATTGCTTTATGTACCTGGGTAGAGCTAGGCTAATGATACAACAGGTGTTTAAAAGAGAAAAGGCAGGGAGAATAGATAGGAATATTTGGTTATATTCATTAATTACAAGACCCCTGTGGCTAAATCTGAACAACTAAAGAAAAGTTAAAAATAAGTGGCCGTGAATTTATCAAAAAAGACTGCTCTCACCTCCAAAAGCATGTTTTCAAAGTAGAGAAGTCTTTTGAATTAATATGTATGCTATGGTTTAATTTAAATGTATAAATTTGGGGGAGGAATTGAAAATCTTGTTTATTTGCCTTTCTTAGTCTAGCTTTGCCTTCTCTTACATATAAACATATGAACACAGACATAAATGTAGCTCTCTGTAAATACCAAGTTACAGCTCTAAGGATTGTCAAGTAAAATTCTTAAAAATGGTTTCTCTTATAGGAACAGCAGCAGTACTGGTATCGACAGCACTTGCTTAGTTTGCAGCAGAGGACAAAAGTGCATTTGCCAGGACATAAAAAGGGTCCTGTCATAGCAAAGGATGCACCCAAGCCAGTAAAAGAAGTTACAGTACCTGCCACCAGTCAAGTTTCAGAACCCTCTCCATCTGAGGAGCCCCCATTACCACCTCCTAATGAGGAGGTACCACCCCCTCTCCCACCTGAGGAATCCCAGGTAACCATAAAATTACTTGGTGTTTATTAAATTATTCAGCTTTTTTAAAAAATGATTTATTTATATAAACCTTTGTCATAAATGGATATATATTTTCATGTGTTTTTTTAAGCACAATTTAAAATTTCATTTATGAACCGATCATATATATGCTTTATCAGGTTTAGAAAGACTTTTTTTTCATGGTTTAAGTGAGAGTGAAGAATTAGACAGTTTTGCAAATTGTGTTTCTAAGTACTAAGGGGGTGCCAGAGTATTTTCATATTGACAGCACAGGGCAGTAATTGAGAGCTTCACCTTTTATTGTCAAACTGTCCGGGCTGTAGTGCAGGTACTGTCACAGATGGTGGTTACTCTGAGCATGTTAGTTAACCATTCTGTGCTTCAATTTCCTCATCTGCAAAATGGTTTAGAGCATTAAATGTGATCATCTTTGCCACTTAGTATACTGACAGGCACATCGAAGTTGTCATGTTGGTCCAAAGGTCATTGTTCTCCCAAGAACCTTATGTGGAAACTTTATTAAATCATAATAATTATACTGCAGTTAATTGGTGAAGTGACTAAGGTGAAAAGAAAGATTTTTTCATTGAGTGAAAGGGATAGTAACTATAGGTTGACTTTGTTGGAGAAATGATTGTCCTATTAGGAACAGTGAGGTTATTATTCCAGTGACGATTATGGAATTTATAAATGCTTTTGTATTGGTATCCATGATTACAGTATGAATAGAACTAGATATTGTATCTAAAGATGGAGTAGCTTTTCTCAATCAGCCAGACTTGCAGGGATTCTGGACTTTATAATACAATACAATATAATACTAAAATAGTATAAAATATTCAGGGTTTTTTTATTAATTTGATTGTTGTTGTGACTTAAATAAAAATGTATCCTCTTTTATCTTTAGTCTGAGGACCCAGAAGAAGATGCCAGGTTAAAACAGTTGCAGGCTGCAGCAGCACACTGGCAGCAGCACCAGCAACATCGAGTTGGCTTCCAGTATCAGGGAATAATGCAGAAGCACACTCAGTTACAACAGATCCTACAACAGTACCAGCAGATTATACAGCAGCCACCACATATCCAGGCAAGTGTTTTCTCAGCTGACACATGGGAAGCTGCCCCAAGACATTTAAAGGACTTATCATTCCTTAAAGAGTTATAAGTGTGAAGAAAGAAAAGGTATCAAATATTGACAACTAGATGTTTCCCAAGGTTGCCCAAGTAGTTGTATGTCACATAACCTGGGTGCTTGGGAAGTATGATGTTAGTAAAATACTCTTGGAAAGGGGCAGGAATAATAGAGGCTGCTGATTGTGTCAGCCCTGGCAGATGTTAAAGTTCTGTTGTTAAGGGATTTAAGAGCCAGGAATTCTTATCCTGTAACTTCAAGGTAACCTGTGTTTTGTCTGCAAACCATTATGGTAACAGATAAGCAAAAATCCTCCAAAAAGATCAAAGCAACTACCACGATAAACCTAAGCAAATACACCATAAATGATTAAATGATTTAGGTACTTCTATCTTTGAGGTATAACCTTATGTCTATATGTCTATAATAATAGATCATTTTTTAAGTTCTTAAAATGGTCTATAGTGATACTAAAATCTTGAAAAATATTTATGGCTGAGGTAGGTATTTGTTTAGTGGTTGATTTTTCTACTCAATGATAATTTAACATAAATAAGTCAAAGGAAGAAAGAATTCCCGAAGCCTTTAGTTTTTTAATTTCCTGAGACTTCAAATGCCATTGATTCATTAATATTTTAACTTATATGAATGTCTTGACATAATTTTTATCACTTTATTTTGTAGACCATGTCTGTAGATATGCAACTGCGGCATTATGAGATGCAGCAGCAGCAGTTTCAACATCTCTACCAAGAATGGGAGCGAGAGTTTCAGCTGTGGGAGGAACAACTCCATTCCTATCCTCATAAAGATCAGCTTCAGGAGTATGAGAAGCAGTGGAAAACATGGCAGGGACATATGAAAGCCACTCAGACCTATCTCCAGGAGAAAGTCAGTTCGTTTCAGAATATGAAGAACCAGTATATGGGGAATATGTCAATGCCACCTCCTTTTGTTCCATATTCTCAGATGCCTCCACCTCTACCAACAATGCCCCCTCCAGTATTACCTCCATCATTGCCACCACCAGTGATGCCTCCTGCCCTACCTACTTCAGTGCCACCACCTGGCATGCCCCCACCTGTGATGCCACCTTCTCTGCCAACCTCCGTGCCCCCACCTGTGATGCCTCCATCTCTATCTTCTACAGGGCCACCACCAGTTCTTCCCCCGCCCTCCCTCTCTTCTGTAGGGCCACCACCAGTTCTTCCCCCACCATCTCTTTCTTCAACGGCACCTCCACCTGTCATGCCCCTCCCACCATTGTCTTCAGCCACACCTCCTCCAGGAATGCCTCCCCCTGGGGTTCCACAAGGGATACCTCCTCAGTTAACAGGAGCCCCAGTTCCACCAGTCTCCAGTTCTCAGAGTTCACAAATTCCAGAGAAACCTAGACCAGCACTACTTCCCACTCCTGTGTCTTTTGGTTCACTCCCACCCTCAACTTACCATCCTCCATTGCAATCAGCTATTGGCCCATCAGAACAAGGGAATTCTAAAGTTCCTTTGAGCAAGTCTACTCTGCCATACAGTGCGTACTCATCTGAGCAAGGACTTGGGGAGTCTTCTGCTGCTCTATCTCAGCCAATCACTGCAGTCAAGGACATGCCAGTGAGGCAAGGTGGACTGCTTCCAGATCCTCCTAGAAGCAGTTACATGGAAGGTCAAAAAGGGCCAAGGTAGGTCTGCCTCTTTTTTTTTTTTTTTTAAGTTTGGCCTTTTTGTTGATTTAGGCTGAATAGGCCCTGATAGTATAAAAAGCTTCATTTATACAATTTTTATATTTTCTTTGTACTTTCAATCTATATACATTCCTGCTGTACAATTAATGTTAGTATTGTTCACTTGTTAGATAGGCATAATGAAATCTAGAAATGATAAACATGCCCCCATCTCTTTGATGTCACTGCTTTTATCCTATATGTAGAGATTATAGTGCAGGATGAATGTAATGTTTTAGAGTAATGCTTATCAATTTCTTACTGACTTTGCAGCTTCAAAAGTAATATTTAATTTATTATTCTTGCTTTCTGTTTATTTGACAAGTAACTGAAGTGATAACGTTTCTTTGTTAGATAATATGCTAACAGTTGGAGATCAAGATGAATAAGCCAATGTTCTAGTGAAATAAGGCAATGAAATTTAGTGTAAGAGTAAATAGGACTTTTGTTTTATCCATTTGTTTAGCAAATATTTATTAAGTTCCTGCTCATTGTTTACTGTAGTGAATATAACAGAACTTGTATCCTTTATATATTCCTCAGTTTGGGAGACGTTTTTCTTTTGTCTAAACCACATTTTTATTGAGAAATGCACACAAAAATTTATTATTAGTTTCTAAGTTTTTTTTGTTTACCATTTAAAAAGTGATAAATTCATTTTTGTAAGTTTATAAAAGAATATTTTTCTTCCCAAGTTGACCTATATAATAATTTTTCTACAGAAAAACATTTCAATTAGATTTTTTTCTAATTGGAAATTTTAGTAGAAATACATACTTCTTATACAAAATTTAGACAGCACAAAAAATATTGAAAAAAAATAGAAATCACCTAATTCCACTGGAGATTATTATCTGGATATAATAATTTTTTAAAAGTATCATTAAAATGGGTTTTTATTAAGTAAGAGTCTTATAACTTGCTTTTTCTTTCCACTTATCAGTACATTGGTTAGTTTTCCACCTTAGTGTCAATGAATCTACATTATTTTAAATTTAAATTCGATTTTAACATTTGAGAACAAAATATATTTTTTATTTGTTCCCCAAGTTTATAATTCTGAAAACAATGTGGCACAAAACTCTATCCAAAACCAAAGCTAATTAGAGGCAATTAACATGAGTTCCTTTGGGCACTAGAAGCCTTGCCAGAGGTTTTACATACATTCTCTCATGGCGTCTTCTCAACTGTAAATTTGGTGGATTCATACCCTACATTTACCCTTTACAAACTGGGGCTGAAAGGATTGGGTAACTTGCTCAGGATCATGTCTCTGGGAGAGTAGAGCCCGAGTCTATACCCAACAGGAACCAAGTCCAGAGGGTCCTCAGAGCAAAGTACTAGTTAAGTATTGTATTTAATGCCATTATTTAGTGATATTCCTACTGTAAGGTGATTATAAATACATCTTTAGTCTTTATTTATCTAGTATGTGTATCTTCTCGATTTGAATTCCTACTTAGCTCCTGGATTGAGCATTGCCTTTTAGATCTGGTGACTAATTTGCTATCAGAGAAGTACATTTTTAACACCTCATATTTTCTATCATATTAATGTTTCTCTCTTTTGCCTACCAAATCTTGACTTTGTAAATTTAGGACCTATTTTAAGTTTTTTTCTTGCCCGAAGATACAGTTAATAACTTCAGTGCTGGAAGAATCTTAGCAGTTATCTGAGGCAATATCTCCTCTACAGCATTTTAGTTTATCATGTTACATATATTACCTTATTTATTCCTCTCAGTGATCTCATGAGGTAAGTAGATAAGAGAAGCAGAGCTTTGGAGAGGTTATAAATAAATTGTCCCAAATGACATGGCTAGTGAATAGTTGAGATGGGATTGGAATCCGAGGCCTTCTTATCTACTTTTAAATTCGTTGTACTTCCTGTGACAGGCATTGAACATTGACAGTTTTCTAGAAAGTTTATTTCTTACATCGAACCTAGTATGTTACTATAACATCTACTTGTTGATTCTATATCTGCCTCTGTGGTATAACACGTAATGAATTATCCTGTCACTCCAGTATGTTCTTGCAGTTATTTCAAGATCACTCTCTTGTCTCCTCAGTCTTGCCTTACCCAGTCTGTTCCGCTATCATACAAACTCAGATTCTTTTCTTTCACACTAACATTGCTTCTAGCCTCCTCTTGCTAGATTGTTCATTGTCCTTTGAAGGGCCTTTGATTCGTCAGTCTCCTTGAGCATAAACACATACTTCAGATGCAGAGGACAATAGACCTATTACCAACTTGATTATAAATAATATTCTTGTGTAGCTGAATAAATTACCTTCTTTTGGTCAGCACTCCCACAGTATTGACTCATGTTGCGCTTAACATCAATTTGGCTTCCCAGCTCTTTTTCACATGAGGTGTTATGAGGCCAGTTCTCTTTCATTCTGGACTTGTGCAGTTGCTTTCTATTTCATTTTGTTTTTATTTTTCTGAGATTTTATCTTAGTTAGGTTTGGGCCAACATTCTAGTCTACTGAAATCTTGATGAGTGTTGATTGTTTTTAAGTATGAGATATCCCTCCCCAGCTTTCTCAACTGCAACTTTGATAAAGAAGGCTTTTTTATTTTTGTCATTGAATTGGATCCTGCTCACATTATCGACCTTGTTTTAAAAGCCTTTCTTCAATCTAGCTTATGTCATTGCCATTTCTATCATCCATCTACTTTTGCTCATTTCACTCATTTATGGTTTGTGACTGTTGACCAGCAATAGTTCTTTTTTTCTCATGTATAACTAGGTAGAAAAATATCAGTGGGAATTTGGTTAGTGAATGAGAGACTGAGGTAAGAATAATCCACACTGTTAAGGAAATTTGTGAATTTCCTTTATTAATTGAATTCAGAGTTTGCTATAAATACATAATTGGTATGGTAAGCCACTCTTGTTTTGTTTTATTTTAAAGAGAGCTGGGTAGAAAAACAAGAATTGAGAACACAGATAACTGATTTACCAATAACATACTATTAAAATTAAAACAACTGTAAAGTACTTTGAGTTTTTGCAAAATCCAGATTTAGGCTGCTTTCTAAAAACTGAAGGTTTCTAAAAAGTCAAGTGATATAACTGCATCATGTAAATAGCATACCACATTGTTGAGCATCCAGGGTAGCTGTTTTGAAACTGTATATGTGTATGTATGTGTATCTTTGGACTCATGTCTTATAGAAGACTTCCACCGCTCCAAAAATCTGTCATGTCAGTGGATATTGGTTTCCTGGGACTTTTAATTTTCAATAATAAAATGAACTTATTAAAGGGTAACATACAGAGATGTGCACAATCATAAGTGTACAGCTTAGTAAATTGGTAGACACACCCTTATTATCAAGGTATAAAATTACTAGTGTCTGAGAAGTCCCCCTCATGTCCCTTCCCATTTTCCCTGCATTCCAAGGATAAGCACTATACTGATTTTTTATAGTAGATTGTTTTGCTTATTTTTGAACTTTATATAAATGGAATCATACTGTATGTTCTCTTTTGAGTTCAGCATCTTTCATTTGACATATTATTGTGGGATTCATTCATGTTGTTTGTAACTGTAGTTTGTTCATTCTCATTCCTATATAAGATTTTATTGTATGAATGTACTGCAATGTGTTTCTCCATTTTAATATTGATGGTCATTTAAGCTTTTTGGTTATTACAAAAAACACAACTGTGTGTCTTTTGGTGCTCTATGAGTCCCTTTAGATGCATGCACACACGTCTGTTTGTGCATGTATAGAGGTATTTAATTTTGTTTACATATATACCAAGGATCAGAATTGCTTGATCGTGGGTATGCATATGATTTGTTTTGATCTTGTCAGTTTTCCAAAGTGATTTCAGTTTATACTCTCACAAATAGTGCTTCTGTGTTCTAATTTTTTTGCATCCTCACCAACACTTAGTATTGTTAAACTTTTAAATTTTAGTTATTTTGGTGGATGTTTAGTGATATTGTAATATGGCTTTATTTTATATTTCCCTATTGATGAATGAGGTTGATTCCATTTGATTATTGTTCCATTAGATTTTGTCTTTCATGAAATGCTGATTCAAGTCTTTTCTCCATTTTTCTACTAGGTTATGGGTTTGTTTGTTTGTTTGTTTGATTTATAATTCCTTGTATATACTAGATATCAGTTTTTGTCCAGTATATGTCTAGATTGTCTTGGCTGTATCTCACTTCACATCACTTTTTTAATTTAACAGAAAAGCAGCCTTCACCATTTACCATCTAAGTCCAGCGTACCCTTTTTATTTTTTAAATTATAAAGTAATTTTACAAAAAATTTACAGAAGTAAAAATAAAGGGATATTGAAAAACAAAACAAATTCTAATAAAAAAATTCAAAAACTCTTTGTGTCAAGTAAATTTTAGCACATAAACATCATAAAAGATGAAATAATTCTGTCATATTCTTTTAGCAAAGCAGAATGATCCAAGTTCTTGCCACAAAATGTTATGTGGTGAAATACTTCCTATTTAAAACTAAGTGGATAACAATACATTTTCTTTCTGTTTGAAGAGAGATTTTGTTCACTCATCAAATCTTGAATTTAAGAATGTTTTCATCTGAAGACTCATAGCTGGAGATTTTACCTATATGATAAATTTCACATCTTTATTAGAGCATTGAGTGCTGCTGTCTCTATCTTTTGGTTCACTTAATAATTTTGATTCAACTTTCTGTCACTTTTCTTTGTCTTTATAATTGTCAGGAAGTGAAAATTTCTGAATTCTTGATTGTGCTGAAGGAAGCCTAAAAGCCGGCTGCAGTATTTTGGGCGATGCATGGGCACAGCAGTTTATTTCACTTTGGCTTCATCCTTCTAGGCAATTCTGTCATTCTTTTGTGTCTTTGTATTTTAATCTTCTTTGGCATAGTTGGGGAAAATCGATAAGTAATGTTGAGTAATAATTCTAGGATAGGGAAATTACAAAATGTTTCAAGATATAGGGGAAAAAATGCGTAAGATCTTCTAATATATTTTAGATTTGCAAAAGGATCCAATGGAGCCATGTGGTAACTTCAAGAAAATGCAAATTTTAAAAAGTAAATTTTCTTTTTGTTTTTGGGAAGGTCCATGGGAAAAAAAAGTCACGAAATAGCAATCCTTGCAAGTAGAACTGTTAAAAAAAAACAAAAAAAGAACCTGAGAACTAACTGGATTCAGTGAACCCTGATGAACCCCAAAAGCTGATGATGTCATTTGATTAATAGAAAAATCTTAATTTTAATCTAGTAGTTTTATTTATTGATCTTTTCCTTTATGATTACTGTTCTTTTGTGTCCTGTTTAAGAAATCTTTAGATATGCCAAAGCCATAAATAACATCCTATTTTATCTTCTTTTATTGTTTTATCTTTTATTTTTAAATCAATAAACCATGTAGAATTGCTTTTTGTTGTTGATGTGATATCAGGTAGGGGTCAAGATTCATTATTTTTTATATGGCTATCCAGTAGACTTCAGTAGCATTTAGTGAAAAAGTCACCCTTTCCTTACTACTTTACAGTGTCATCTTCATCATAAGTCAAGTGTCTCTGTGTGTGGATTTGTTTCTGGACTCTATTCCTTTGGTTTATTTGTCTATCCTTGCACCAGTGTCACACTTTTTATTACTGTAGCTTTATAATAAATCTTGATATCTCTTAGTTTAAATCCTCCAATTCTGTGTTTATAGATCAGAGGTTGGCAGAGTTTCTGTGAAGGACAGACAGTATGATAAATATTTTTAGGCTTTGTGGGTCATATTTGGTCTCTCAAATATTTTTTTCTTTTCTATTGTTTTTCTTTTAACTTTTAAAAATGTAAAAAAGTCATTCTTAGCTGGATTTGGCCCATGAGTTGTAGTTTGCTGACCTCTGATCTAGATTGTCTTGACAATTCTTGGGCCTATTTCCCATATGACTCTTAGAATCAGCTTGTCAATTTTTAAAACCTGCTAGAAGTTTGATGAGCGTTATATAGAATCTACTGACCATTTTGAGAAAGAATTGACATATCTATTACATAAGGCTTCTGATTGGTCTCATTTACTTTTTGACTGGTTTTAAGATTGGAATTGTGGATGTCTTCCATTCTATAGATAAGATTAGCAAGGGACTATGAACACTAGTTTTTCTTCACACTTTCATTTGTCATGGTTGTTCCTGTTTACAGTTTTTACTTCTCTTTGGGAATTTTAATTTTAGGATCTTGGTTATATATATTAGAAAATAGACATTATTTTACATGAAAGCCAAAAGGGAAAGAATTTGATTCTAGAATTTAATATCTCAGAATGCCCATGATCTGTTAATTTGAGTATGTTTATGTAAATATTGTGATAATTGGATAATACTTTGTTTAAGGAAATTTGTATTTCTGCATACTTCTTAAGTCTTTGTACTCAATTTGGAGTATTTTTTATATAAAATTTTGAAGTTTTTATATCTAATTCTAATGGTTTCATACCAAGTTTTAGAGGTTTTACTTTTTAGAGGTTTATTAAATACTGTATTAAAAAAACTTTTCTGAACATATAAAAACCAAATATTTGTTTTTCTTTTCATCTAACCAATGTACAATGCATGTGTTTTTATGTGATTGTATTTAGTGAATATATTCTATGTTTATTTCAAATACATGCTTTTATGTTAAAAGTTATAGTATTTTGTATTGTTTGCTTATTTTTGTACATATTTTTAACATGAGTATCTTAATATATTTATTCCAATGGCCTAGAAATTCTTTACTTTTATAAACCAAAACTATTTTGATAATCTTAAGATTTCATACATCTTTGAACATTGAAAATTTGAAAGTGCAATAATGATAGATAATTGCCATTGATATGTAGTGTTGAAGGTATATTTTAATTGGTTTAACATTTTTTGTTCCCCAAAATAAAAATAAAATGATGACCCTTGGCTGAAGAAAAGGAACTAAACCATCACAAGCTCTGAAACAGCGTACATTTTGTTCTTTGTAAATGTGTGGTCTCCATCCTTAGCATTGCATTGTATCCTTTGACGAGTCTCTGGTCAGTTCCTTTTCCCTTTGCCCAATGATAGCCTTCACTATTTTGCATAAACGTTCTACCCTACTGCTTCTTTCTCTGTCTTGGCAAACTTTATAGCTTTATAGCTTTAACTTAGTTTAACATCTGCCTCAGAGAAAATCAAGTCTTTCAGACCCATTAAAACTCACTTCTCACCCTTGCTTTTACCTTACCATCATCTTATAGTCTCAGAAGAAACCTTTCTCCTGGTTAGGACTAATCCTCTCTCGGTGCCATTAAAATAAATTTTCCATTTTTATGAAAGCTATACACAACACATAGTTAAGAAAGAAAGAAAAACAGCTGTCCACTGCCCCAAGCCACCCTAGATGTGTTTCCTAATGACATCTTTTAATTCTTCAGCTGTTCTTTCATATCACTAAAGAATATAGTGCTACTTTCTTTACTTATACTTTTTAGATATTATATATTTACTTCCTGTTCTGAAAAAGGTTTAGTTCTTACACTACTCTCCAATCCCATCTACCCAATATATTTATATCACTATATTTTGATAAATCAGTATACTATGGAGGTACTATTATTATATTTTCTCTAGTGTAATAACTTCTTTCAGAATTTCCAGTTGTCTTTCTTCTTGCCAAAATGTGAAAATAATCCTTCAACCCCAGTCCCAAAAGCATTCTCTCTCTTTCTCTTGAGGTCTCTCTCCCAAATGCATGCATCCATTCTCTTGCTTTTTCCTGAGCTGGTTGGCTGATTGGTTGCTCGGTTGCTCTCAAGATCTAACATCTGGCTGTTGCTCCAGCATTTCCCTTGACTGTACTTTTGGATTTGGATACACTGTTTATTGAATCTCATAGCTTCCCCTTAGTGCCTCCTTAACATGGAGTGCATGCTCAGGTAACTTACTAAGAAATTGTGGGTTGCAGGTAAATTTTGAGTCCTTGCATGTCTGTAAATGTCTTTATTCTATCTAACCTCACACTTGATTAATATTTGGACAGAAGATTTGAAGTTGAACATAATTATCCCTCAAGGTTTTAGGTCATTGTTCTATTTTTCTTCTGTCACCTACTGCAGTTGTTGTGCTGTTCTGATTCTTTTCCTTTTTAGGCGACTTCTCCCTATTGCCAGAAACTCCTTTTTATTCCTGGTATTCTAAAATTTCATAATGGTTTCTGTTTGTTTGTTTGTTTTAGGTTTGTTGTGCTGGATACTGAGTGAGCTGGGCCCTTTCTGTCTGAGATTAGAGTCTCAACTTTGGGAAATTTTTTTGTGCTATTCTTTAATTTTTTGTTTTCTGTTTTTCTCTTTCTGTAACAACTCATTAGTAGGATTTTGGACTAACTGGATTAATTGTATTTTTCATTTCTCTTTTTGTTGTACTTTATGAGATACTTTTAATAATTTTATTGCATTTTTTGAGAATTAAAAAAAATTTACAGTTCTTCTGATTCTGATGCTTTTTTATATATAGCAAATTGTTCTCGATTTGTAGGTATAGATAGTATTTTTATGAATCTCTCTGAAGATACTAGTTTGTGGTGTTTTTTCTTTTTAAGTTTTTTTCTCTTTTAAATTATCTCTTTTCTCCAGATTCGTGTCCTCTTTATCTTTAGTTTCTTTCCTTCATTTTGGTGACATTCCTTAAATACTAGTGATCCTTGGTTGTCCATTTATATTTAAGAGTGTGAGACACTCACATCTGGTGGGGCAAAGGGCTTACCAGGTATTAGGCTTTGCTTTAGGTGATAGGGCAAAAAAATTGCTAATGCTAGGAGACCCTCAAATTCAAGAATTTAGAGATATTCAGCCTAGGGAAAGGCTGGTTGAAGGTTCTGAATATGGATTTTAATTTACATTTTTTGGCCCCAAGTCTTACTCTTGTCCTTCCCCAATATCCCTTGTATATAAGAATCCTAACCCTGTCTGAGTTCTGTGAACAACCGGGTTCATTTTGATTCTGTCAACTTCTGCTACCAGCCCTCTAAACTGCAGCTTCTTACTGCTTCAGATGTTACCACTTGTGTTTGTCTTTTAGAGTTTATAAACAAAATTCTCATCGTCTGGTTGCCCCCTTTCTGTTTTTAGTGGATTTATATATTTTTAAATTATCTCCCAGAGTTTCCTTTAAACTTTCCTGATTAGGGTGGGTCGCAAGGGAGATTTTGCATCAAACATTCTAACCCCTTCTCTAGAAAAGAATATAAAATCCCTTTTTTGTCTTTTGGAATGTCTTCATTCTTCTAGCTGGTTCATACTCCCTCTTTGATATTCTGTAACTTAAAATTTGAGATATTAAGTTAACTATTATTATATTAATATGTTAGATGATAGGGAAGGAAAATCAACCAAAAATATTTGACTAATACATATGTATATATTTCAGCATATAATATCAAATTAAGAAAGAAATACTCATAACTGTCATAGTCCTTACGTCTGCAGCTGGTCATGGAATCACAGTTATTTATAATTCTTTCCCATTCCACATTCCCTTATCTCAGCAAGCACCTCTCCTGGTCCTTTGCATGGTAGGTAATCCAAACTTTCATTCTTGAAAGATCTGGGCTATTTGCAGTCCTTCATGAATTGGGTTATTGTAGTTTTCCATTGACTTTAATCATAGGACATGGAAATCCTAAGAGGTTGTTCTAGAGGACCTCTTGCATTCTAGACATACTCTTCTTTACCTTCATCATGTAGTTATAACCCAGTTTCCCCTTGAAAGTCAGAGTCAATCAATCTCATCCAGTTCAATAACTCCCTTGTCTGTTGACTCAGAACCCAAAGTGACCAGGTGGCAATCTCAACCTAAGTTTAATAGAGTGATTGTTGTGTCCCTGATGGAAGCATTTCTCCCTTTGAAACTATGACTTCTAGACCAGCAAAGACCAGTGTCACAGGGATAGAAAGTAAATATTTTGCTAAAGCTGAATTTATTACTTACTCTTCATTGATACCCCAAATAAATGAGAGAAAAACCCTTCTATTTATCATTAAAGGCACAAAGACATCACTGTCTACTCAGTCACCTAAACCAGAAACCTTGGAATCATTCTAAATTTTTCTGTATCCATTATCATTTAAATCCCACCTATTAGAAAATTCTATCTACTTTAGTTTCCTTCACATCTCTCACTTTCACCTCTTCTTCTACAGCCTCATATCAGTCACTGCCTTAGAACAAGCTTTACCTTCACTTACCCAAATTATAGAAAAAAATCTATGATAAGCTTTTCCCACCTACCCACTTTTTACTTTTCTGCTAGAGCAGTCTTTTAAAAATCAGACACTATTTAGTGACTCTGAGTGCTTATAAGGTAATTCCCAACTCCTTACCCAGCTGAATTAATTCACAGCTTCAACAAGTTAGAAGTTTATTCTCTCTCAGGACTTACCTGATGGCTCCACCGTGTTAGAAATCTAAGTTCCTTCTGATATGTTACTTCACTATCCCTTAGTAAGTTTCTTTCATCGCAGTAACTTCAGCATCATGTCAGAGCCAGTGTGAAAAAGGAGATGGTGAAGAGGAGGATGTGCCTTTTCCTTTAAGGGTACAACCCAGAAGGATGTGTAAATCATTTCCACTCTCAACCTACTGGCCAGAAGATGACTACAGGTTCTAGCTGTAAGAGAGTTTGGGAAAGAATCTTTAGTCTGGCTCAACTTGTGTTCAGCTGAAGCAGAGAGTCTCAAACTGTAGAAAAGGGGGAATGGCTATTGGAGGAATGCCAGTAGTATCTGCCACACAAGGCACACAGGGTCTTCTGGACATAGACCCTTGCCTGCTTTTCCACTCCTCCTTCCCCACTTCTCCTTCCCCAGCTCTCCCCAACTCTGTCTCCTCTTTGCTTCGGCCATGCTAAATTGTTTGCACTTCCAAACGTGCTTCATGTTTCTTTAGCCCTTGCTACCCACTGCCCTCGTCTCCAACACACTCTGTTAGCCCGACCTGAGAGCATTGGCCTTTCAAGACTTAATTTAAGCATCTTCTGTTGTATAAAGCCTTTATTGAGCAACACCCCCTCACCCTGGTAAAATAGACCATTTTTTCATCTGCCCTTATTATATGCAGGTAGATTTTAGTCATTGTACTTTGTGGCACATATTTACATTTAGATCCTCTTCTCGACTGGCAACCGTTCGGGGACACAGATGACATTCCTATATCCCTTTGAAGTAGTGTAGTACCTGACAGGTGGGATGTGCACTAGTTATTTACTGAATGAGTGAGTGAGTCCATAGCAAAAACATCTCTGTCCAGACTTTAAAATGTCAGGGCATACTCTTGAGAGATGATATGACTGGCTGCTGGCTTTTTAAAACTTTTGTCGATTAAGATGATAATGCTACTTCCAACAATATTTGTAATCCTGTATTGTTAATTGTTTAGTTTTTAGTTATATTTTAATTTTAAAAGTACTCTCAGAATTAGCTGTGAAATATATTTTTTTCCATTAAAATGAGTGGATTTTTCTGTCTACAAAGGCACAACATAATTGTTTTTTTTAACAATTCACTATATCAGTGACTTGCTGCAGGAGATGTGTCAAAGTGAATTAGGTGACATGATTTCCAAAGCCTGTCCTAAGACCTGCTGAGTACTCCACCTTAACATATTGGTTCTAAGATATAGATATCTCAGGATTTGTTTAATGACTGAAAGAGTCATTGTTGTAAACAGATTCTAAGGCAAGGTTGCCTTAAATATTTTTACATGGAGAATTTTTTTTTCTGCTTTACTGTCTTGAGTAATATCTTTTGTTTTACTTGTAGATTTGATGGTCCTCGAAGATTTGAGGATTTAGGTTCAAGGTGTGAAGGACCGAGACCCAAAGGGCCTCGTTTTGAAGGAAATCGCCCCGATGGGCCAAGACCCAGATATGAAGGTCACCCAGCAGAGGGCACTAAAAGCAAATGGGGAATGATTCCCCGGGGGCCAGCATCTCAGTTTTATATTACCCCCAATACATCCCTAAGTCCTCGACAAAGTGGACCACAGTGGAAAGGCCCCAAACCATCTTTGGGACAGCAACATCAGCAGCAACCTAAGTCACAAGCAGAACCTCTTTCAGGAAACAAAGAACCATTAGCAGACACCAATAGTAACCAGCAGAAGAATTTTAAAATGCAATCAGCTGCATTATCCATTGGTGCAGATGTAAAGGATGCCAAGGCGGCTCAGTCAAATGAGAATCTAAGCGACTCTCAGCAAGAGCCACCTAAAAGCGAAGTCTCGGAAGGGCCCATAGAGCCTTCTAATTGGGACCAGAATTCTCAAAGTATGGAGACTCAAATGGACAAAGCCCAAGGTGTTACTCAGCCTGTATCCCTTGCAAATAAACCTGTACCCACTCAAACTACTTTTCCGTCAAAAACAGGGGGGATAGAGGGAGGAGCAATAGTAGCAACATCATCATTATTAACTTCAGATAGTGATTTTAAACCTTTAGGTATTGGTCTGCCTCATTCAGGAAACAACCAAGATAAAGGGCTGCCTCGGCTAGATAACAGAGATAATAGATTAGAAGGCAATCGAGGCGGCAGCTCATCTTACAGAGGTCCTGGGCAAAGCAGAATGGAAGACACACGGGATAAAGGAGGACTAGTAAATCGAGGTCGAGGTCAGGCAATCGGCTATGGCCCAGGGTTGGTCAAGCAAGAAGATTTTCGTGATAAGTTGATGGGTAGAAGAGAAGACAGTCGAGAAAAGATGAACAGAGGAGAAGGCAGTCGGGACAGAGGGTTGGTGAGGCCAGGAAGCAGTCGGGAGAAAGTGCCAGGTGGTCTGCAAGGCAGCCAGGACAGGGGTAGAGCTGGCAGCCGAGAAAGGGGACCACCTCGGAGGGCTGGTAGTCAGGAGAGAGGACCCCCTCGAAGGGCTGGGAGTAGGGAAAGAGTACCACCCCGAAGAGCTGGGAGCAGGGAGAGGGGACCACCTCGAGGGCCTGGCAGCCGGGAAAGAGGACTGGGAAGACCAGATTTTGGTCGTGACAGAGGTCCATTTAGACCAGAACCAGGAGATAGTGGGGAAAAAATGTATCCATATCACAGAGATGAGCCTTCTAGGGCTCCATGGAACCATGGAGAAGAGAGAGGGCATGAAGAGTTCCCCTTAGATGGCAGAAATGCTCCAATGGAACGAGAAAGACTTGATGATTGGGATAGAGAGAGATACTGGAGAGAATGTGAACATGACTATCAAGATGATACACTAGATCCATATAACAGGGAGGACAGGTTCTCAGCGCCACCATCTCGATCTCATGATGGAGATAGACGAGGCCCTTGGTGGGATGATTGGGAGAGAGATCAGGATATGGATGAGGACTACAACAGGGAAATGGACAGGGACTTGGACAGGGATGTGGATCGGATTGGAAGACCCATGGATATGTATGATAGAAATTTGGATAATGAGTGGGACAGAGATTATGGGAGACCACTGGATGAACAAGAATCACAGTTCCATGAACGGGATATTCCATCTCTTCCACCTTTACCACCCCTCCCACCTCTTCCACCTTTGGATAGATATCGGGATGATAGATGGAGAGAAGAAAGAAATCGAGACCATGGGTATGATCGAGATTTCCGTGATAGGGGTGAGTTGAGGATCCGAGAGTATCCAGAAAGAGGAGATACATGGCGGGAAAAGCGAGATTATATTCCCGACAGAATGGACTGGGAAAGAGAACGGTTGTCAGACAGATGGTACCCATCTGATGTGGATAGACATTCCCCCATTGCGGAACATATGCCCTCCTCACATCATTCTTCTGAAATGATGGGGTCGGATGCAAATTTAGACTCAGACCAAGGCCTTGGAGGGGTAATGGTTCTCAGTCAGAGGCAGCACGAAATCATTTTGAAAGCTGCACAAGAACTGAAAATGCTTCGGTAAGTTGACTACTTAAGATCATTTCTTTTAGTCAAAACCACATTCAGACTGCTCTTTTTAAAGTGATGTGATATATTTGAATGGAATAATTTTAATTCAAGTTCTTATCACATAATTTTAACATTTCTGATCATTCAGTGCTGTTTTGGGGTTAGGATGGATAATTAGGAACTGTTAATTATAAACTTTTGTCCTGAAATGTGAAAATTTGATAGCCATTTTTGGCTTATATAGATGTGTTGCTGACATGCTATTCCTGTGCATGTTTCAAGTGTCAAACTTCAACTCTCAAATTTGGTACTCTGGATTTCAGATCTCATATTTAACATCATTCTTTTTTCCCCCAGGAGGCAGTTTGTTCTTTGGTATTAGATGTAATAAAGTTCATATTCACTAATCTTTGAAATAACTTTAAAAGTGCTATAAGGACTTACTTATATTTTTCTCTGTTGAAGCTAAAAGTGGTTTACCTGGAAACATCCTCAGATTTGTCTAATCAGTGATACTTTTCTTTTGGGGATGTTTTATCTTTCATAACTAGAAGCAGATATCTCTACTTGAGGATATTTACTTGTTTCTACATAATCAAGTATTTTCTTTGTGAGATGGAGAATAGAATTTGGATTTCTGGACTTACAATCAACTTACTAATGTATAGCTATGTATATAATGCTTCCCATGTAGTAGCAATAATAACAAAAGGTAACATTTATTAAATGCTTACTGTGTGCCAAGAACTGTACTAAGTGCTTTGAGTGTATTAATTCATTTCATGCTTAAACCAACTATATCCTGAGATAAAAATTTAGGAGTCATTGACAGATTGCAAGTTTTTTGAGCAATTCCTTAGAAATTAGCAGTGTTTTGAGAAAACAACTAATGGTTAGGTTTTGACATATTTTAATGTATTGTATTTCTTTCATTATTCAATTCTGGTCTATATCTGTGGATTATTCTAATTTACATTATAATGAAAGCTTTATGACTAGAAAGGTATGATGAGGAAAATTACCTGTAGGAAAAGATGAAAGCTCAGGTGCCTCAGGCAGCAAACAGATTTCTGTGGTCTATGGAAGATAAGCTCTATGAGGTTTGACTTTTCCAGATCACTGATGAAGGTGTGGAAAGCATGCCCTAGAGTATTTAACTACTATGCAATATACATATAAATTATAGACACCTTTAATTTACTACTCCTGTGTGCTGGGCACTATGCTAATACCTTAGCAGATATTATCTCAATCCTCCTATCTCAAATTCTTATATCTCAAAGGCCTATAAAGATAAGTAGTATCCTTACTTCACAAATGACACTAAGGCTAAGAGAGTTTAAGTCCACTTGGTGAATAAGTGGCAAACTCAGAATTCAAACCCAGTTTCTTTCCTTTTCTTTTTAAAATTTCCTTTCCATCCATTATCGCTTTGCATAGAAATGCTCAATAAAAGATGCTTCTTCATTATCCTATTTAAAAAAGCTCTTTCTTAGGCAACATAAACATAATTAAAATATATGAAGTGATAGATAAGAGTGGTCATAGTTGAATACAAGTAAGCTATGTTGTGTTGGTGTTAAGGCATAATTTACACAAGGCAGAAAATAATATGTATTTTTATATACTTTGGCCTTTTTTTGTGTCCATTTGGGTCACTACACTTTAGAAAGTGTAGAGAGAAAATTGTTAAAGGTCTGAAGAAATTGTAGTAGATGTTACATGTGTTTAAGGTACACATCTTAAGGAAAAGTAAAAGGAATTTATTTGACCAGAGATTTAAAGAAAAACTTGAAGAGTTAAATAATTACTCTTTAGAAATATGAAGTGTTAGTTTTAAAGGTATAGACAAACAGTTGTTCTTACCATATAAAGCAGGAGTCATAAACTAAAATGCCCAAAAGAAGCAGATAGGTAATAAAAATGAGTGAAAGTGGGCCAGTATGACTCTACTGAGTGTGGTAAGGATTGTGGCCAACTGCTTCATCTAAAGTGGGCAGCCATTATTCTGCTCTGCTGATTGTTGGCATGTGGGAATGTAGGCACATTGTTATCAAATCTCTTTAAAATTTGCATTTCTATATGAAATACTTTGCTTTGTACATAATGGCAACTAATTCAGATTTTGAAAATTGATGTGAAAGCCAAATTATAAAAAACTCTCTAGGCCATGTTTGGCCCATTGGTCACCATTTTGAAACCTCTGGTCTAAAGAGTATTGAATAAAAAAAAAAGTAACAAGAGACCTTTTGGAAAAAGAAAAACATGACAAGTAGATGAGATATTAGAATAGACTAATGAGGCGGGCTGTAGAGTCTGTCTTGTAGATCAATTTATAAGTATAGGTCGTAGATGACTTAGCAGCCAGCTACATAAAGGCAAGAGAGTTTACCCTTATATTTTCTTTGTTGACTTACATTTTCCTCCGTTAAAGCTAAGAGTGGTTTATCTGAAAGCATCCTCATATTGGAGCTGCTCTGTGAGCACTGTAGAGCAGTGGTCCCCAACCTTTTTGGCCAAGGAATATGAGAATCTAATGCCTGATGATCTGAGGTGGAGCTCAGATAGTGATGCTACTAGTGCTGGGGAGTGGCTGCAAATACAGATGAAGCTTCGCTTACTGGCCTGCTGCTCACCTCCTGCTATATGTCCTAGTTCCTGATAGGCCACAGACCAGTACTGGTCCACAGCCCAGGGGTTAAGAACCCCTATTGTAGAGAATTTTGGAACAAGATTTTTAGGTCTCTTTTTTTGGATTCTGTATTAATTGTAGTCATCTAGGAATGGAATAGACATGCCTTACGTATAATGGCAATTTTGTTTGTTACAGGGAACAGAAAGAACAGCTTCAAAAGATGAAAGACTATGGGTCTGAGCCACAGATGCCTGATCACCTACCACCCCAAGATTCGAGATTGCAAAATACACCTTCAAGACCTGGAATGTATCCGGTATGGAAAATGTGTGCTGAGAAAATGAAATGATTTCTGCTTTGTATATTTGTTTGTTCTTTGATGTTATTGTATTACAATAAGTATAAATTTTCTCTATAAAATATATACAGTTTGGAAAAATAGAAAGCTAATAGTAATTGACTTTTGAAAATCTTGCTAAATATGGTCAAAAGTGTGACAGAAAAGCTTTTTTCCCCCAGGTTTTGATAAGTACACCAAGCATCCCTGAACTATATGGCTTCATGTTCACATAATTGTAGAATTTTTCTAATAATCCTTTTTGTTCAAATAGTCCTGTGTTCCATCTGGGCAGTGCAAGGGCTCCCCGTGAGCCCTGCTCAGGTGAGCCTTATAGTCTCTCTACTTCTTTTAAGCTACTAGTCCTTCAGCTAGGGAAGAGACAAACATCATGCCCCTATTGAGGCAGTAAAGAGGGGTGTTTATGTTCAAGACTTTTAAGTTCTCCATTTATTTTGCTTTTTTTTTTTTAAGCCAATGATGGGCTTAAAAAACGTTATCATACAAATAATTTTATCTCAACACAGTGAGAGAAAAAAACACTACAATCATTTCATTAAATAACTCTCTTCACTTCTCATTGTTTCCTTTCATCCTGGCCTAACACAGCATTCATAGTTGTTGACAACACTGACCACCATGATGTTGAATCCAAAATCATATCTCCCAACCTATATATGTATGCATTCATCTGCTACAGAGTTTCTCTCTGTAGGCGTGTCTCCTGTCAAGCTCAGGTCATTCAAAATGGAGCTCATTATCATCTTCCATTAAACTTGTTCTCCTCACCATCAACTAGTCACCCAATCTTGAAACCTGAAATGCAGTCTACCTCTTTCCTCTGTCCTATCCTTCCATATTCAGTCATTCAGTTGATTGATTTCACTACCTTTTAAATATTGTTCAAATTTTCTAGCCCTCCTTCCTCACAACTTCAGTTCTAGCCTTCATTAGTTCTTACCTAGATTATTGCAGAAGTATCCTAATACATCTCTCTCCATTGCATTCCCCTCTGATCTGTTCTCCATTCTGTTGCCAGTGATTATTTTCTTTTTTGAATCAAATTAGGTATAATTTACATATAATAATGTACTCGGTTTTCAGCCCACCCATTTTCAGCCTACAGTTTGAGTTTTGTCAAATTTATGCCAAAAAGATAAAAAAAATATTGTGTTTGCTTTGGCAGCATATATACTAAAAATGGAACAAAAGATAAATTTCTAACACCCTGAAAAGTTCTCACATACCCCTACGCTCCACTTTAGGCAGCATTGTTGTGACTTACAGCCGAAATGGACATTTTAAAACAAATCTCACCATGTCGCGCCCTGGCTTTAAAACTTTTCAGTATTCCCACATTCCTTTCAGGATAAAATCTAGATTCCTTTGCATGCTCTTTTATGTTCTTCCTGTGTTGGCCTGACCTCTGCTTATTATTACTTTGTACTCCACTCTCTTACACTCCACTTTCCTTCCATATGGAGCTTCTTACCATTCTGTGAGTGTGCCAGGCTTTTACACATGCACATGGTTCTCTAAACCTAGAGTTTCTTTTCCTTCTCTTCCTATTTTCTTCAACAACTAGATAATTCTCATTCATCTTTTACTCAGCTTTATACCTTCTCTTCTACTTAAAAACAAGACAATAGCACTCACACATACCTCTGACATCTTATATGGCCCTCTGTCATAGCCCTTATCATATGATATTTTGTTTGTTTTTTTGTCTGTTTTTCCTTCTAAACTTTAAAGCCCGTAAAGGTAGGAATTATGTTTTTTTAATCTTTGTGTTTCTTAACAAATTGTAGAAACTAGAGATTATAGATCTACATTTTTGTTTTATTCACTTAACAAATCATAAATATGTTTCCATATTGCTACATGCTTTATTATTTTTGAAGCATACTTTATTAAAACTTCCATTTCTGTTAGGCATTTGCTTCTAATCTTTCACTTTAATTAATAGTATAACTTTAATGGATGTCTTTGTGTTAAATTCTTATTTTAGATAACTTCTTAAAAGTAATATTAAACGCCCAAAGTGGGATACTTCAGTTAAAGAATAAGGACATTTTTAATGATTCTTGTAATATAGCCAATAGCTCTCTGAAATAGTTGTATAACATCTATCCTATAACCTTGGCAAGCATTAGCTACTTAATATTTTTGGTAAATTTAATAGTTCCAACAAAATATTTTAAAATGCATTTTTGATAATTAGTGAACATGAGTATTTTTTCATATTTTTTAGTTATAGTTCTTATAAAAATTCTATTTTTGTTCTTTACCAGTTTATCTGTATGACTCTTATGAATTTTCTTTCCAATTTGTATGATTCTTAATATAATACAGGTAATTCTCATATAGATAGTATAGGAGTATTTTGTTTCATTTTGTTTTTTTACAATTGTCTATGTAGCATGAAGAAAACACTTTTTGTTTTCTTTGTAGGCATAGTCTCAAGTTTTCTTAAGGTATTTAAAACATATCTGGATAGCTGTACTTCAGATATGATAGCTTTGTCCTATATATGCATTTTCTAAACAGTTTAAAATGGCATAACCTAAAGTTTACCTTTAGGTGATAGCCATTTGTCTTTAACTCTAGCCTGCAGTGGCCTCTAATTAAATTTTTTTTTTTTAAGATTTTAGCCAAATCTACTTTGTTACTCAAAAAGCACAACCTATATATGAGTGAATAAGTACATAAGTTACGTGTATTGCTGACTTTCCATGGTCTAAAATAGCTGTCGATGAAGAGCAAACAAACCAGAAACAGTGAGCTCAGAGAAATGGATAATGAATGTTTGAATCAGGCTTGCAAAAATTAAAATGAAATTTGACAATTTGGTTTCTATACTGAATAGATAGGCCCTATTTGCCAAGAGGTTCTACTCTCTTCTTAATATACATTTCTGTTGACATTTGTTGATTGCTTTGGAAAAATGAATGTAAACATTGGACACAACAGTGGCACTCTTGGGGAAGATTACTGGATGTCCCATTTGGTTTCTTTGTTTTATTGTTTCCTGGTGCTCATGTTGTATGTTGGTACCAGCATTACCACAAACTGCTGTTGTCAACCAGATGACTAAATAGAAATGAGGAGGCGAGTTAGAGTTTGTTTCTCCCACTGCAAGTTCACTATTTTTGCAGAGGAGGTTGGTCACCAGAGTGGAAGATAGTTTATAGCAGAGGTTCTTAACTAAGTGATGAACACCAGAATTCCTCATGTAGGGTTTTGTTTTGTTTTTCTTTTAAACTAATGCCAGTACTTCATGCACATAAATTTAGTAGGTTTGGGGTGGGCCTGAGACATTTATGTCTAAGTGGCTAGCATGCTAGTTTTTCTGGAAGAAGAAAGAGTGGTACATTGGGAGAGTGGTTATAGTGTTGAGGCAGTTTTTTCCCTTTTTTTTTAAAAAAAAACACTAATTGAAGTACATTTTATATACCATATAATTTGCTCATTTTAAGTATGTAATTCAACGATTTTTACTAAATTTACTGAGTTGTACAGCCATCACCAAATCCAGTTTTAGAACATTTTCATCACCCCAGTAAGATCCCTTGTGCCAATTTGCAGTTAATCCTCATTCCTACCCCAAATACTCAAAGCAGCAACCAATCCACTTTCTGTCACTATAGATTTGCCTTTGTGAGCATTTCATTTAAATGAAATCATACAATATGTGGTCTTTAGTGTCTGGATTCTTATACTTAGTTAATGTTTTCAAGATTCATCCATGTTGTAGCATGAATCAGTACTTCATTTCTTTTTATTGCCAAGTAATAATCTATTGTGTAGATATACTGTGTTGTGTTTATCCATTCACTAGACAGACATTTGGATTATTGTATAATCCTGCTGTGAATATTTGTGTGCAAGTCTTTGGGTGGGCATGTTTTTCTTGGACAGATACATGGGAATGGAATTGCTGAGTTTATGCTGTATTTATGTTTAACTTTTTGAGAAACTGTTAAACCATTTTCCATACTGCCTGCAGCATGTTACGACCATATTAGTAGTCTAAGAGGGATCTTATTTCTCTACATCCTTCTTGTTGTCATTTGTTATTATCTGTGTTATTAATTGTAGCCATTCTACTAAGTATGAAATGGTATCTCATTGTGGCTTAAATTTGCATTTCCCTAATTACTAATTATGTTGAGCATCTTTCCATATGCTTATAGGCTGTTCCTATATCTTCTTTGCAGAAATATCTATTCAAATCTTTTCTCATTTTTAAGTTGTGTTTTAAGTTGTTATTAAGTTTGTAAGAGTTTTTATATTTTGAATACAAGTCCTTTATCAGATACGTGATTTGCATATGTAGTTGACCCTTGAACAACTTGGGCATTTGGGGGCACCATTCCCACCCACCAGCCCCCACCCCTATGTAGTTAAAAATTCACATATAACTTTTGACTTCCCTAAAATTTATGTTGTCCTTTGGTATCTTAGGGTGGGTTGGGGGACTGTTCTAGGACCCCCTATGGATACCAAAATCTCCAGATGCTCAAGTCCCCTTATAAAATGGCATTCATCAATTCATATAGTCACCCCACACACACACACACACACACTTGCATCTGTGGACTCCCAACTGTGGATCAAAAATAGTACAGGTATCGGTATTTATTGGGAAAAAAAATTCATGTGTAAGAGTTGCTCAAGGGCCAGGTATATTTTCTCCTAATGGTGTATTTTAAAGTACAAAAAGTTTTCCATTTTCAGTCCAGTTTATCATATTTTTCTTTTATGGATTGAGAACCAGATTTTCATTTTTATTGATGTGCAAAAACGGTGGTATCCTCATCCACTAAGCTATTTACTCTGTTCTCCAGCCTCCAGGGTCCTATAGACCACCCCCTCCTATGGGTAAACCGCCAGGTTCAATTGTAAGACCCTCTGCTCCACCAGTAAGATCATCTGTTCCTGTGACCAGGCCGCCTATCCCAATACCACCACCACCACCCCCTCCTCCTCCACCTCCACCTCCTCCTCCCGTGATAAAGCCACAAACTTCAGGTATGGAACAGGAACGCTGGGATGAAGATTCATTCTATGGCCTCTGGGATACAAATGATGAACAAGGACTGAATTCGGAATTTAAATCAGAAACTGCAACAATTTCATCAGCTCCAGTGTTACCACCCCCACCTGTTCACCCTTCCATTCCCCCCCCCGGCCCAATGCCTATGGGTATGCCACCAATGTCCAAACCACCACCAGTGCAGCAGACTGTTGATTATGGCCATGGCCGAGGTAAGTAATGGTGGCAAGTTTGTATTTGGGATACTAAAGGAATTACTGGCTTCAGCTTTGCATTTCTTAAGCTTCACCCTTATAATGTTTTATCCCTGATTTTGTTTACCAGATATATCCACTAATAAAGTTGAACAGATACCCTATGGAGAGAGAATAACTCTGCGCCCAGATCCACTACCTGAGAGATCAACTTTTGAGACAGGTAGGAGTCCCAGAGAGATTAAGTATTTTTAAACTTTTAAGGCTTAATTATTACTCGATTGCCTTCTGGGAAGATTATCTGGGCCTCCCTTTAATATAGCTAAAAGATTCATGAGTTGAAATTAGGACAACTGTTTATACTAGTTCTAAAGTTAGATATGTACTTTTTTGCTTTCATTTCAGGAAAAGGGATGTAGTTCTTATTTTGTACTAATTGTTTTTAGAGCATGCAGGCCAACGTGATCGTTATGATAGAGACAGAGACCGTGAGCCTTATTTTGATCGCCAGAGTAATGTCATGGCAGATCATCGAGATTTCAAAAGAGATCGGGAGGCACATAGGGACCGCGACCGGGATCGTGGTGTTATTGACTATGACCGGGATCGATTTGACAGAGAACGCCGACCTCGAGATGATAGGTATGCTATGAAAAACATCTTTGCCAGGTGTGCAAATTACTATATACTTAAGTTCAGCAAAAGTCATTATATCTAAAGGAAGTTTAGTAAATGACATAATCTTCTCATATTTATAACTTGGAGAAGGAAGAGCAGTTCTGGACTAATTTTCAGGAAACAGATGCTTGAATTTTGCCAACTTGAATTCCAGAGCATTAAATGGGAGAAGGAGATAGCCAGAAAGGAAAAGAAATAATATTGTCAATAAAGGTGCAATCATTACTTAATTAGTAGGCAAACTATTTATTTTTGCAACTTGTCAATTCTTTAGATGTGTATACACAAGGAAGATCTAAATGGAAAAGCAAAATCAAAGTATGAATGTTAACTATGTATAGTAATTACTCATAGGGAAAATTAAGCAGATAATGATGTTGTATTATATGATAAAGACCTCCAATTATTTTTTATTTACCATACCACTTACTGTTATACCTTCTAGGACTCAGTCATATCGAGACAAAAAAGACCATTCCTCGTCCAGAAGAGGGGGATTTGATCGGCCATCCTATGACCGAAAGCCTGACCGACCCGCCTATGAAGGACCATCTGTGTTTGGAGGTAGAGGCTTATTAGCTGTAAGAGTGTGGAGAATTTAAACTGGAGATGCTTTCTATTGCAGATGTGGATTTAAACTTTCAGAGTAAAATGACCTTATAGAGATGGCAGCATTGTCGTCAAAAATAGAAATATAATTAATTAACGAAGTAAAATAAATAGCTTTTTATATTACTAAAGAAATTTTGGAAAATAGAAACAAAATTACTTATAATCCCACTACCCACTAAATCACAACTATTATAATTTTATATATTTCCTCTCATTCTCCAAATATATATTAATGAAGTTGTAAATCAAAGTATAAACACAATTTATCATTCTTGTTCTCATTGATATTGTGCCATATGTATTTTTCTATATGTAAACTTATTGTATTAATGCTCTGTGATATTCTATTGACTGGATAAAATATAAAACTCTTGTTATTGGACATTTAAGTTGATTTTAGTTTTCTGCTACTCTAAATTACACTTAAACTAGAAACTCATAGCTGTTGATAAGATCAAGCTTCCCTAAGTTTGTGACTCTTGTTCTTAAAACTGTAAAGCGGAAGTTACAGACAGACTATAAGTCATACTTGGAACTATCCAGCAAAGTATGTTGTTCTTCTGTGTCCTGTTGCTTAACTTTTTTCCTAAATTTAATACAAACAAAGATGAATTTATTATTTTTTAAAACATTCTGTTTGCCTGAAGTCATACCTAAATCATTTCATTTTTTGATTTCAATAGATTTACATTAATTAAACTTTCTCTAATTAAGGTTAAAAGTGCCCCCAAATTATTATGAGTTATATTATCTTAGGATGTGTGGAGAGGGTTAAAAATTTTAAGTAATTATTATATAAATAGAGATTTTTTTCAACTGCTGGAATCCTAGGAGAACGAAGAACTTACCCAGAGGAGCGAATGCCCTTGCCAGCTCCTTCACTTAGCCACCAGCCACCTCCAGCCCCACGGGTTGAGAAGAAACCCGAGTCTAAGAATGTGGATGATATTTTGAAACCACCTGGTCGAGAGAGCAGACCTGAGAGAGTAAGTACTATGTAGTTGACTAGTTTTCCTGTGAATCAGAAACTGATAAGAGATCTTTTAAATATTCTGAACATTCTTCTGTGACATTCAAATTCAAAGCATCTATAATCTCTAAATCATCATATAATCTCAATAATTACCTACCCTATAGAATCTAAGAAGTTAGAGCTTTGTTGCTTGGCAAAAAAGAAAATAATTCATAAGAGCTCAATTAATTGGATTTTGAATAAGGGAAAAGTAGATTTAGTTTTATGCTACGTGGAACACAAAAGAGGGAGAATTAGGAGACGTGATTAGCTTAGGCTTATTTTCCTAGTGACCTACAAATGTATACTTAAATTTATCTTATATTACAGAATAATTAGATTTCATTTCAATAAACTAGTACTAGATTTCCATCAGATATTTTGACTTCACACACACACACGTGTATATGTATATGTGTATGTGTGTGTCATTTTAAAGTCTATTTTATTTGTTATAAGTATAGCTACTCCAGCTTTTTTCTGTGGTTGCTGTTTGCATGATATATCTTTTTTTATCTTTTTATTCTCAATCTCTTTGTGTCTTTGAATCTGAAGTATGTCTCTTATAGACAACATATGGTTGAATTATATTTTTTTATGCAGTTAACAATTTCTACCTTTTAATTGGATTTTTTAATTCATTCACATTTAATATTGGTATTGATATAGTCTGACTAATTCCATTTTTGGATTGTTCAATTGAATAGAAACTCATTCGATTTTGCATATTGGTTTTATATCTGGAAAACTGCTGAATTCATTTATTCTAATAGATTTTTAGTGGAGGATTCCTTAGGATTTTCTATATACAAGATGATGGTTTTGCTTCTTCTTTTCCGATCTGGATGGCTTTTATTTCTTTTTCTTGCCTAGTTGCCCTGGCTAGAACCTCTAGTACAGTGTTAAACAGATGTGATGAGAGTAGACATCCTTGTTGTATTCCTGATCTTAAAGAGAAAACTTTCAGTTTTTCACCATTAAGTGTGATATTAATTGTAGGTATCCAATAGATGCCCTTTATCAGGTTGAGAAGGTTCCCTTTCATTCTGGTTTGATGAATGTTTTCCTCATGAATGGATGTTGGATTTTGTTGAATGCTTTTTTTGTGTTGATGAGATTTTTGTGTTTTATTGTATTGCATATGATTTTATTCTTTTGTGATTTTTGTTTTTTATTCTCTTGATATGATATATTACATTAATTTCTCTTCAGATGTTAATTTGCATCCCTGGGATAAATCTACTTGGTCATGGTGTGTAATTCTTTTTATATATTGCTGGATTCAGTCTGCTATTATTTTGCTGAGAATTTTTGCATTAGTATTCATAAGAGATATTGGTAGTTTTCTAGTGATATCTTTGTTTTGGTATCTGGTATCTGCCTGATTTGAAATGCTGGCCACATAAAATGAGTTGGGAATTGTACCTTCCTCTTCTGTTTTTTTTTGGAAGAATTTGTGAAGGGTTGCTATTCTTTTTTAAATATTTGGTAAAATTCAGTGATGTAGCCATCTCCGCTTGGGCTTTTCTTTGGGAGTAGTTTTTTATTACTAATTCAATCTTTTCACTTGTTATAGGTCTATTCAAATTGTCTATTTTTTCTTGGGTTCGTTTCGGTAGTCTCAGTCCTTCCAGGGTTTTGTCCATTTCATCAGAGTTATCTAACTTGTTGGCATACAGTAGTTCATTGTGTTTTGTTATAAACTTTTTTTTATTTCTATAAAGTTGGCAGTCATATCCCCTATTTCATTTTCGATTATAATAATGAGTTCTCTCTTTTTTCTTAGTCAGTCTAGCTAAAGGTTTGTCAATTTTGTATTCTTTTCAATGAACCAGCTTTTGGTTCCATTGATTTTCTTTATTGTTTTTCTGTTCTCTGTTTTACTTTTGCTCTAATGTTTATTATTGCCTTCCTTCTGCTTGCTTTAGGTTTAGTTTGTTCTTTTTCCAGTATCGTAAGGTGGAAGGTTAGGTTATCGATTTGAGATCTTTCTTTTTTGTTAGCATAGATATTTTTTATAGCTGTAAAGTTCTTTATAAGCACTGCTTTAGCTGCATCCCATAAGTTGTGGTATCTTGTATCTTCATTTTTATTTAACTCAAAGTATTTTCTGATTTTTCTTTTGATTTCTTCTTTGACCCATTGGTTATTTAGGAGTATGGTGTTTAATTTTTGAATTTCCCAAATTTTTTCTGACTGCTAATTTCTAATTTTATTTTATTGTGATCAGAGACATACTTTGTATTATTTCTATCCTTTCAAATTAAAGTTTGCCTCATGGCATATTGTGTGGTCTATCCTAGAGAAAGATTGTTAACTATAAAATTTCACTGTAAAAAAAAATCTTCTGAGCAATTATTTTTTCATTGTGTTTCAGATTGTTGTTATAATGAGAGGATTGCCTGGCAGTGGAAAGACACATGTTGCAAAACTCATTCGAGTGAGTATGGGAAAGCCAAAGAATTAGTTGCTTTTGTTAGCCCCATGCCTTCTTAGCAAGCAGCAAGATACTGATAAATATATTTTCCGTTCAATCCATTCTAGTTGACCCATGTAGTATGTGCTATCTCATATAAATTTTGATATTTTTAGATAAATATTTTTGCCTCTGCTTGATTTGAAACCACCAGAGGATTGCATATTATTTAACCAAGAGAAGGAACTTTAGTGTGGACATACATTAATTTATTCCATAAATTCTCTTTTACTTTTTTGACTATATGATTCCTAGGATAAGGAGGTAGAATTTGGAGGACCTGCACCCAGAGTTCTAAGCCTGGATGATTATTTCATCACTGAAGTAGAAAAAGAAGAAAAAGATCCAGATTCTGGAAAGAAAGTGAAAAAGAAGGTATGGTATAATCTTCTCAGAGTATATCCTGATTCATTGATAGTAGTAAAAAGAAAACATGTTCAGAAAGAAATGTGGCTTTTTTAAAGAAAAAGACTTCTCTCTTTTCTGAAGACAAACTTAGTACTCAGGTGTGAAAGAACAACTACAAAGTCATCTCCATCCAGATGCTAAATAACCAAGGAAGAGGTTTAACATGAGTCTTTGCTTTTGCTAACTCCATATCTCTTTTGGGGGATCTTAGGTAATGGAATATGAATATGAAGCTGAGATGGAGGAGACCTATCGCACCAGCATGTTCAAAACTTTCAAAAAGACTCTAGATGATGGCTTTTTCCCCTTCATCATCCTGGATGCCATCAATGACAGAGTTCGACATTTTGATCAGTTTTGGAGTGCAGCAAAAACCAAGGGATTTGAGGTATAGACCTAAAATAATTTTAGAGTACTTGGCGTTATCATGAAAGTGCTGTTATTTGTTTGAGTAATCATCATTCATTCTTTCTTAGGTGTATTTGGCTGAAATGAGTGCAGATAACCAGACTTGTGGCAAGAGAAATATTCATGGAAGAAAGCTTAAAGAAATAAATAAGGTGATTTTTGGAAATATAGAAGATGTTCTAAATTTCATTTAGGCTGTATCATCACTGTTGTGTGGAAGTTCTTGTTTATCCTCTTCACTTTCGCAATATCTTTTCTGTCTGCTTTAGTGAACGTTTCTCTTCCTTTGTATCTAAGTGAAAGAGGTGGCCTAGCTCTTCCTGGAGCTAGCCTATTAGACTTCACAGTATTAGTTAACTTGTTTTGGGTGCTCATTTGGTCTTTGAGTAGTTTCCAGAGTTAGCTTGACCTCCTAAATCTCTCAATAGATGGCTGATCACTGGGAAGCTGCACCTCGTCATATGATGCGTCTGGACATTCGTTCTTTGCTTCAAGATGCTGCTATTGAAGAGGTGAGTGTCTTTTGGCTCAGAGGCAGTGCAAAAGTGACCTTTTTTCACCTGTTTTACTTTGAAAAGTTTTTTGACTATGGAAAAGTTGAATGAATAGTATAAGAACACCTGTACAACTTTTATTGAGATTCACCAATTAATATTTGCCACATTTTTCTCTATACAATTTTCCCTCACTCCTCTTTTTCCTCCTCCTCCTCCTCATTATTATTACTACTATTATTATCACTATTTTTGTGGAACCATTTGAAAGTTAAGTTGCACCCCAAATATTTCAATGGTATCCCAAGAATAAGAGCATTCTCTTCCAAAACTAGAAGTCTCGATGATCAAATTCAGGGCATTTAACATGGATAAAATTCTATATATTAAGTAATATAAATTTAATGAATTATCTCAAAAACAGTCCATATTAAGATTTTCCAGTTATCCCCATAATGGTACTTCATAGCAATTTTTAAAAATCCAGAATTCAGACCTTTAATATAAAAAATAGTTTTTAGCCCTGTCATTGTCATGAGAGACAAAGAATTTTTGAAGAGTAAAGCCGGGTTTGTAGAACGCCCCTCAGTTTGGGTTTGTCTGATGTTTCCACATGATTAGTTTTAGGTTAAACATCAGCAGGAATGCTAATTAAGTGATGTGTCCTCAGTGCATCATATCAAGATCAAATTATGTCAATTTATTTTATTATTGGTGATTTTAAATGTTGATGACTTGGTTCAGATGGAATCCATCAAATTTTTCTACTTTTTTCTATTTGTCATAAGTAATCTGTAGGGGGATACTTTGAAACTTAATTTCTGTTCCCCAACAAATTTGTGTTCACTGATAACTCTTGCCTAAATGATTAATTTGGTGGAAGTAAATCTTATCATGGAAAAGGAGAATTTTCTCTTTTAATCAGTTGTGTACGTCTGTTTTATTCGATCTCCTCCTATGAATGAGAATTATCTATATTCAGTATTGTCATTGTATTTTTATGTTTTTTTTACCTCCTGTGCCACTCCTCTACCCATTTTCTTTTAGCTTCTGTTCAAGCATTCTCCAGAGACCCTCACCAAAGATTTCCATGTCAGCAGACAATTCTCACTTCTCCTGGGGCTTAATTTTGTAGCCACATATGACAAGTTGACCACCACCTTAAAAACATTTGTCTCTTGGCTTCTTTGAGTCCACTTCCCCTGGTTTTCTTCTGGCCTCTCTGGTCATTTCTTTTCAGTCTCCTTTGCTGGCTTTTCCTGCTACCCAGTCCTTAGATGTTGGAGTTCTTTAGGGCTCTATTTTTATTTTATACATTCTATATGGATAATCAATCTTTCAGGTAGTTCAGATTGCTACTTATGTGCCCTTAATATTAAATTGTAAAGACTAGAATATATTTTATCAATATCTTAATAACAATCACATCTGAGTGGAAGTGAGTCTATCTTTTTCCAAATTCTCTACCCAAAAACATTTATTACCCTAGTACACCTCAAACTCAACCTACCCAATATGTAATTCATCTAAACCTGTTCCTCTTCTAGTATTCTCTATTTTAGGAAACAGACCCACCAATCACTTTCTTGCTGAAACTATGACTTTATGTTATCCATTACTATATTCTCCATTATTCTAATACTTAACCAACCCTTTCGTTCCACCATGAAGTCTAAGTTTTTTCACATTTACCTTATAAACACCTTTCTAATCCATCTGCTCTGTTTGCACTGTTACCATTCTGGACCAAGCTACTATCATTGTACTTTTCACTATATCCTTTCTTACATTTTGAAATTTGAATCATATGTTTTACTTAATTGGAAACTTGCTAGAGATTTTAAAAAGAAATCCTAGCGATTCATAGGCATTCAAAACAGATAACCATCAACTTAGGACAGATCATTATACTTCATAGGAAATTATAAAGATAAATATCCCAGGAAAATGAAAGACAGGAATATTATTCTATTATCAGTTCTGTTTCAAAGTTTAGGGTATCAAAAATTACTTAGTAGGTAACAATGAGTCTGTGCTGTCTTGCTTTGGGCCGCGATGGTCATTTCAGATCTCAATGAGGGGTTCAACATTTTTCTAAATGTTAAATCAATCTTCTTCTTTTTTTTTTTTTTTTATGGTTATTGGGGTGGTGTAGGTAGAGATGGAAGACTTTGATGCAAATATCGAAGAACAGAAGGAAGAAAAGAAAGATGCAGAGGAAGAGGAAAACGAACTGGTAGGAGACAGACCAACCACTTTGAACAAAGTGTCTCTTTATTAAAGTTCTTAGGGGTTTAAATTCAGATCTGTGGTCAGGTTTATTACTGTTGATATGCACCTTAATGGTAAAAGTTTCCATAATTACCTTAAAGCAGACTTTTGGGTACTTTTTATTTTTCCCCTGACCAAAAGAATCCTCTACTGTGTTATAAGAAAATTTTAAGAATGCTAAGCAACTTACCCTTGTACTCACTCATCTATTTGTGGATGACTTTAGGGGGGAGTATACTTTTTAAGAAAATCAATTACACATGAAAGAGCATTCTTACATTCCAGCAGGTTTGTGGCACAGCCTACCCAACATGTGCATAATTGTCTCTGCTACAAGATTTCAAAATTGAGTTTCTGTCAACTGAGGCAGAAGAACTTATTGAATGAGGAGGCAGAGGGTTGCCACAGACTGCTGGATTTGTTCTTCTGCATTTTATTCTTTTAAGTGATGGGGAAAATGATTCAGTGTGTAGACAGTGCATTTTACTTAAGCTGATTAGAGGCTTATGTAGTGAGGGTTCAAAGTTGCCCTGTATCTACTCTAAATGCTTTTGATCACACCTCTTAGAGATCTTTGCCTTCTCCCGTCATTCATGAATATGTGACTTATACTTACGTTGCTTTTCAGTGTTTGCTAAATGAGGTACAAAAATTAACAATTCCTTGAAATAGTGTTGCTTTTTAAATTCAAAATATTATTTGGTTTATTTAATATTTTAGCCTGTGCTAAAGCTGCTTCTCATATTTTGAAAATGTACAAATGGAGAACCCTGATTCTTACCCCCACTAGAGACTAGACTCTTTAAGGAGTGGTCCCATTAAACCCATGTGTGATATAGAGTACTATGGATAGAAACTGTGTTTATATAGAGATGGTGTTATCCTCTACATTTCTAGATTTCCTATGTGGATTAAAAACTAAGCTTGAAAGTTAATGGCATTTGAGTCTCAGTATGGTTTTTTTTTTTTCATTACACTAAGTATTTTTCTTAATTAGGTTGTATATGACATATGTGATGTAAGATTTAGGCAGTAAATTCACTTAAAGGTCCACGCTGTTCTGATGTGGCTACTTGCAGCATGTGTACAGAAAGTGACCATGTGAGAAGTCTATAATGTTAGCTCTTTGAAGATCCGTCTTTTGTGGAGATTTCAGTTCAGGATTTGGTTCATAATATCTGACTTGTTTAGGTATAGGTCAAAACTTAGAACTCTTAATTGAATGTACTATTATTTTTAAAAGTAAAACACATTGTAATACTATATTTTTACATCAGAAACATGGCAAGGAAGCCTTAGCACTCCACCCTGCTGGACTATCTCTTGTATTTCCAAGTGGCTTAACATTTTAAGCAGTGAGAAGATGATGTAGTTTTAAATAACAACAGGGCGTTTCCAGCAAGGGGCTGTTAATATACTCGTTTCGCTTATCTTTGTTTTAAAACTTCTCTTAACCCGTTCAAAAATGCAAAATCCAGATCTTCTACTATTGGGTTCTATTCCAAGAGTAAAAGATTCTTGGAGAATTTTAACCAAAGGGTTAAGAGTAAGTCTCATGTCATTCGGACCATTTTAATGCAATTCTCAATAAACTTTGCATTTTCTACTCTGTGCTGATTACTACAGCTGGGTGAAAGTCAAACTTCTTGGTTAAGAGAATCTTTTTTGGGGATCATCGATTTGATATTTTGCTTTCATTAGTGCTTCAGTGAACCTAGTAACTACGTCTCAGAATTTATAATTATTCTAGTGATGCTTAAGGTTTTCAGATGATTTTTGAGGTATAACTTGTACAAATTTCATTGATACTTAACTTTTAGCACCATCAGTTCAACATAGCTTTGTCTTGGTTTGTTCTCAAAATCTATTTGAAAAAGATGGTATAATTTATAACCTGAATACTACCTAATGAGGCAAAATTGAATTATTAGTCTGGCTTAACAACTAGAAACGTGTAAGACCTGTAGGTTTCCAGGAAGAACGATGATGCTCTAGTAAACCTACACAGAGGCTATTGTCATGAAATGTTCAACATACTTTCCAACTTACCTGTGTGTCAGTATATTCTATTAACTTGAACATTCCCAATAGTAGAGAAATACATTGATACTTAAAAGAAGATGCTGACATCTTTGAAGAATGTATTCTACATAATAAGTCCTAGTATTCAAGTTTTATATTTTAGGGTCTAAATAGAGACTAGAATCCAAATGAAGAGGGGAAGTATAGTAAATTAACATGAGAAAAACATATATTTGCCAGGTGAATAAACTGAAAGGATTACTATGTAGTTAAATAAGTACATTGGGAAACTTGAAAAGCTTACAGGACTTGGTTTGAAATAAACCACCCAGTTATTTTATTAAATAAGATATAAATTGCCTGTGGAGATTTCTGGTTTTTCATGTAATAGGAAAACGTAATTTTAAAAGATATCAGAAATAATAATCAGTTTCTAACTAATGGAAAAGAAATGTTCTGAAATTGATTCATTAAAATTAGTCTTTATAAGATCTAACTGGTAAATGAACTGAGTCATTTTAAAATGAAGTTGAACTTCATAGTTGTGTTCAGTGATACCAAGTTTTCTCCTTTTTTTGAATATTTACAATTATGCTGCACTATAAAGTAACTCTTGAAAAACACTCTTTGGACCTCATGGCTACTATCACTTGAGAATAGCAGCTGAATTAGAAAATAACCTAGTATTATAAATCTTCTGCTATACACTCTTACCATATTTACTATACAGCTGTTGTTCAGACTACAGTTCTGTGTCTTGAACTGTAGCTGCCTCCAAGCGCCTTCATGATACTATACTGAAGTGACAACTCTGGAATCTGGGCAGTGAAGTTTTGTGAATTTGTTAATTCAGTTTCTTCAAAGATAATGAGACTGTGTTTTCCCTAAAGATATATTTATAGCTAGCGAGTGGAAACTGAATCCATTCCCAGTTTTAATGCTTTTCCAATTCAAAAGTGATATGCATGTATGTGTCTTTTTCTAACCCTTCGAGCTTCTCTCTGTGTACGATTTAGGGTTACATTCCGAAAAGCAAATGGGAGATGGACACATCTGAGGCAAAGCTAGGTGGGTATTTCCTTTTTCCTGTTTTTATATGTGATACCTGATGGTAAATGGTCATAGATCTTTCTGCTGTAAGAAGAACAAATTTTCCAAAATTTCAGCTTAAATCAAGATTTTTGGCCTACCTTATTTACATTCTCAGTCTATTTTGCTAGCTTTCCGGTTAACTAGTTATATCTTAGGAAAGTGAAAGGAGAGTATTTTTAAAAACTACCTCCAGTACCATTTAAAGTTTTTAGAGTAAGCAGAAATATGTGATAAATTTAGTAATAAAATACCATCATTTCTGAAATTCATTCTTTGATATTAATCAGAAATGTTGGTGCCAATGAGATTTCTGCTTTTCTAAAAGAATATTTAACTGCAGTTCAAAGTAGAACCATATTATGAATATTTTGAGTAGTAATAGCAATCATAATAATAAATACTGAAACTTAAAAATTAATTATAAGGCAGTTATTTTCCTTGTAAAATAAATTAGAGTTTCTACATAGGAGGTGGTAGATATATAATTAAGATTTTTGAGGAGCCTGCTTTATAAGATTCCATTTATTTTTCCTTCACCTTGCCCTTAGTGCCAGATTATAAGATAAACTGTTTAAAATGATTATATAAATAAAAAGTTAGAGTTGCTTACTGTGAGGTTCTCTATCAAGCAGAAAATCATACATGTCCAATGAATTTTCCTCTAATATTTCATGGTAATACTGCAAAACATTTTTTCAGTTTTTTGTTTTTACCTTACTTAAAGCCATTTAACATGTGGGTTTAGATGTATTAATAAATAATCTAGGGAAATACGATAAGGACTTTTTGGAAAGATGGACCTTCCCAATATATGAAGTATGGCTGTCAGTCTCTGCATTTCTCTTCCTGGTACCATGCTGTATTATTTCAGAACTGAAGTACCCATCTAATTGTCTTAAATTCATAGAATAAATTTGAGTCATTAGCTGCTTTACTGTTTGGGACATACTGTGTTTCTGATGTCAGAGGTGCGCATTTTACATATAGTCACATAGGTTATGCCTTTTATTTTCCCCAGCTGAGCTTGTTGGCAATTGATGTTGAATGGGTCCTATGTTAAAAGATAGTTCCATAGACTGTAGTATACTATATTATTGGGATAAGTGCTTTGTTGTAAAATCTAGAATTTTTTTTTAATGTGCGTCATGTGAAATTTAAATGTGGTTACTGACGTATTTTTCTACAAGTCTTCCTTCCATGGGAAATCTTAATAACCAGTTATCTCCTTTTTTAAATTTGTAATGCCTTTATAAGTATTTAAATGCAATTAAGTATATAGGAAAATAATAATCACAATTTATCTTTAATAGTAATGCTTTAGGTCTTCTTGTTTTGACATTAGATTAAGAATGTTTGAAGTTCTATACTTTTAAGATAACCTGAAAGATCATGTCCTCCTTTTCTGATTCTCTGAATAATGATTATCTTTTGGGGCAAAGAGAGATGGATTATAAAGTGACAAAGGAACTTTAAAAGTGATAAATATTTTAGATAAACATATAACCATAGGCCTTACACATCATTTGATCTAGGATAATGCTTTTTAAAACTTGAACCAGTCTATTTTCAATTTTTTTTCTAATTTTTAAAGAGAAAGGGAAATGGAATTTAATTATGATTGTTCAAGAAAGTATGCTAATAATCTTGGTATTGGTTTCTGGGAAAAATTCTGGCCTATCTACCATTTGCTTCTCAGAAAATGCATTTTAGAATTTCATCCATTTTAAAGACAGAATGTTACATGATGAATTCCAGAAATGGGTTTGTTAAGTAAACCATTTCAATGAAAGGCACTGAAGACCTAGTAATGAATCTAGAAAATAAATTCTAACATGTTTGCAATTGGACCTTTGTTTATTTTTAATGAATGACATTGATAATTCATATAATGACTTGCATCTTGCACCACTGTGTTATTTTGAGAGCTAATTCACCTATGGAGAAGGGCAAACTGAGTGTGAGCATTATTAAAAGTGCTTGCTTCTTTGAGATTGGTCCATAGAGCCAAGTGAGAAGAGAATTCTCTAAAATAGGATCATCATCTGAGAATTAGCCTTTTTATGTTGCCTTCCTTATTATAACAAATTCAGTAGATTTGATTACCAGCTACATTTTATTTTTCTGGGTACTTTACCAACACTAAGTTACTCTTGATAGCATGGTTATGCTGGATAGAAACGTTAAGCCTTAGCAGTGGCATACATTGAGTCAGAAGAGCTGAATCTGTTACTGAGGAATTTTGATTCACAAATGAGTCTGCTAATGAGAAAATACTCACTTACCTATAATCTTTAAAGGAGCAAGTTAAATCTCCTTGCAGATTCTTAATCTGTGTTCATTATGTACAGTATACAGTTCAGCCTATATTTGAATGTTAAATCAGAAGGGCCACAGTTTACAAAACATTCAGAACTGGCCTGAGCTACATCTTTCATGGGTGTCATGGAGTTGTTGAAGACTGCCTGGGACACCCTTTCAGTCACATCTGACTGACTCTTCCCCAACTGGGATCCAAGCACCCTAATACAGGGGTGGGTGTTATATGCTGCATCAGATGCTGAGATTCAGCATTGAAGCTACTTGTGACATGATTTAGGTTTCTCCATATCAAGTCCTTTTGTTTCTCATCTCTGTCATTTGTCTCTGCTTATGAGTTATTGTGTGTTGGCCTTCTACATGTCAAGAAGTTTCATCTCTTCACAGTTGAAATGCAGTTATTGCTTATATAAGCACATAACCCTTGTATGTTCACTAGGAACAAATTTTCAGAAATACCATTTATCTTTAGAAAATATATAGATGAATCTAAAAAAAATTTTTTGTTATGATATAATAATAGCTGCTGTTTTGAAGATCTGTTGACTGGCCAAGTTGGGTATTTAAACCTTCATCTTCATCTTAAAACTTCATCTTTGAAACTCAAACTTCTGAAAACTATTAGTATGAGTGTATTGGACACCAGTCTTCTTCTGTAAACTAACACCCCTGGTTCCTCTTCCTTCACCTTATGCCATACATCTATGTGTTTGGGTTTCCAGGATGCCATGTGGAAGAGGTATGAGCTTTCTTCAGCCCCAGGAAGGAAACTAAGCATGCGTGCACAATAAAGTTTCAAATTAAACATTGTAAACAGGGGTGTTCAGACTAGAAATACATGCTCTTCTGAACTTCCATGTTGCAAACATGAGACGCCTGGTCTGTAATTCCTGTCATAAACCTAATAATGTATGAGGAAAAGTTCTTGTAGTTTTCACACTGTCTTTTTGCATTGCTGCCTGGCTATGCTCTGTTCTTGGAATTGAAATATGAAAAAGTTTTTGAAGTGTATTAATGTCAAAGTTGATCTTATTAGTTGGGAAATATTTTGAAGTTTATTTAAGTGTATTGGACCTTCCTACTCCTTAATAATACTGTGCACTGTCGATCTGAGAACAGTGTTATTGTTCGTGGGACTTCGTTGGTTTACTAATACTACATCCTATGTCCCTGTACAGTCAAGGGCGTCTCTTCTTTAAGATCTTGTATAATACGGCCTGTCATATACATGTAGATAGAGGCATTTGGTACAGCATGTGATTTACAGCGGAGATCAGAAAACTTTCTGTTGAACTCATCCTTACTAAAATTTTTCCAAAGTGATATGATAAAATTTCTTGGGTTTGGTAAAGTATTGTAGTTTGTCTTGCTGATTTTTCAATAATATCGCTTTTGTGGGGGAGGGGTTTAGGAAATAAAAGTTTTGCCAAGTATGCAAAATCTTACTGGTTTTTGTAGTCTATATGGTATGGTACAATTAGTTGTGTGTGAAACTTTTGCATTTGAAACATAAATTCACCCTCTCTCCTGCCACTGCTTCCATTGTACTTTTCATAGTAAGTTCTCTCTAACTTGGTATCTCAAAGATTTCTATTATATATACTCTGCACCCTTTATGGAGTTCAGTGAAATGTGGTTATTGTTTTTCTGAAGTTTTCAGGGTTTTCCTTTATTGACTTGCTTAATAATAGTGTGTTTGTATAACTATAGATGGTTCAAAAGTGTGGTGCTTCCATGTAACTAAAAATATCTATCATAATATTTCATATGTAGAATTCAAAATCAGTATTAACAACTAATAAAAAAAAAAGACTACACATTTTTATTGCGTGTTCTTCTTGAAGACACCTAAACTCATATCTCATAATTTCTGAATCAACAATCCCTGTTCATTTCATTGATTACACTTTGGGGCCCTTGGAAAACTTAGCCCTCTCAGATTGAGGATTCAGAAAGAAAATTCAAATTTGATCACTTTGGCTGACTAGCCCTTAGCTTCAGAATGGTCAACATCACATCATAATACAACCAAAGAAAGTGGCAATTTGTATAATCACCTTACTCATAAACATTAACTCATGATGAATCTTCTCACGGAGGTCTAAATCCCAAGAAACTGTTACTCTAAAACCTTTTAAAACATTAGTTTGGCTCATTAAGTTTTTCGTACTGCCTGCTTTTCATATAACATAGTGTCACATGTGATTGCAGATCAAGTGGGTGCTGTTAATATTGTGTTAAAGACAAAAAGGAATGAAATAAATTATTTTTAGACAAACCCAACTCTGCATTTTCCTTCAGAACATGAGAGCAGAAATGTTGTGATTTGGGGGGTGGAGGACAAGGAGACCGGGAGACAAGTGCCTTTTCTTACTCTGCCTGTATTTGTTACTTAAACCAGCATCATAATGGCTGCCAATATGAACACCAAATAAACAATGGGAATTGCACAGAACTTGATATATCTCAGCCAAGAAGATAGTTTGGATCTGCAAGTGATGCTGCTCTCAAAAATGTGGATGTGCCCTCTGAAGTGTTCCAGCCTTCTTTTCCCTTGTTTGTGTGTTGTGTGTAAACTCACACTCTTCCTTAATGCTGCGGCTCTGTGTTTGTCCCTCAGACAAGTTGGATGGCTTGAGAACTGGTACTAAAAGGAAACGTGACTGGGAGGCAATTGCCAGCAGAATGGAAGATTATCTTCAGCTCCCTGATGATTATGATACTCGTGCTTCTGAGCCTGGGAAGAAGAGGGTAAGAGACTTTTGTCAATAACTGCCAACAGATGAAGGGTCTATTTAGGCATTTGGTTTTAGACAGTTATAGACAGTCATGGGAATTTATTTTTAGAGCAATTTAGTTTATATTATATCATATTACACATCAGAAAAATGAGTCAAACCTCACAAATTATCAGATCAAAATGTACAAGTAACTTAAAAATGGAGAACAGCCTCACATGGCTAGCATGTGGTCAACCTTAAAGTAGTTTGAAATAGCCGCTTGTGCCATTCTGTCATGGTGCAAAAGAGCCAGGTGCAGAGTAGAGTGTTAAAGGGAATCTGTGGGACTTCTTAATGAATGAATATAGAGGGTCCAGGAGTGGATAGATTCAAAGGTGACTCTTCAGGATTCTGGCCATAAGCATTCTATGTATTTGGTGCCATTTGCTGAGTTAGAGAAAACTGGGGAGTCATAGGTTTGAAAATGAAAAAGTTTAGTGAGGGATCAAATAAGTCAGAAATGATTCTAGGACTCAGGACTCAAATTTAGAAGTCCAGATAAAAGTAAAAGTTTCAAGAAGTAAAGAATTGTCCATTATTAAATGATACAGAGAAGACAAGTAAATTGGGAGCAGAGAAGTAGCTATTGGATTTGGCAACAATCAACAATCAGTCGAGTTTTCTTAGAGAGTTGAAGGACAGAAGCCAGTTTGGAGCAGATTAAAAAAGAAATGGGAAATGAAGTATAGACAGTAAATGTAGACAACTAACTTTTTGAAGAAGTTTGCTGTGAAAGGAAGCAGAGAAATTAAGTTGGATAGGTCTTCTACACAGATGTCAAATTCTGTAAAAGTGTAGTATATATTCTACATTTTTGTTCTAAAACAAAACGACAAAGCAAAAGGGACCATATTATATATGATCTGCATAAGCCTTTTCCAGCTAATCTGCCTTGAGGTTTCTACATAAGTATATATAGATCTACTTAAATGGCTTCCTAGTGTGCCATTGTTTGTACAACTAGTTATTTATCTAATCCCTTATTTGTGGATAATTATGCCGTTTTTATTTTATGGCTAATATACTGTGGTAAAAGTCATGTGTATATGTCTTGGCATCTTTTTGAAAGCAATATATATCCCTAAGGTGGATTTTTAGCACTGAAGCTGCAAGCTCATAGAATATGATTTATCATTTCTGACAGATATTGTGAGATTGCTTTCCAGAAAGGTTACATCTATTTATGTAAGTAAATGCCTATTTTTCCACACTTGCCCCCACAGTACTGTTATCAGGCTTTTTTTAACTTTTGACAACCTGATAGGTGATAAAAAAAAGGCATCTTATTTTGCATTTCTTTAATTAAGGATGAGGTTGTGTATCATTTCTTTATCTTTATACATCATTGCTTTTTTATGCATTTCCTCAGTACTTTACTAGTAAAATAATATTGTAAGAGAATAAAAATACCAGTAAACTTTGTTACAGTGGATACCATTACAGAGAACTCCAGGTTTCAAATATCTTTCGAGTATTTCACAGTCCCTGGGCCCACCTTTGTGTGGCTTGCAGGGGTGGGAGAGGGAGATCTGATTAGTGGTCTTTTTTATGTGCCCAGCTCCACCCAGGGACTACTTGGATTGATACTTCCATTCCAATTTTAAGGTTCAGGCAGCAGTAGAAAAAGCTTTTCCTTAGGAATAATATTTTGGTGCAGTTCTAGTAATAATGAATAATCTCAAATGAGAAATATTTTGCTCTAGTTTATTTTTAGTTAAGCAACTGTCACCCTCTTCAGTAAGGAGTATGTGATCCCATGTATTTTACTCTGTAAATTGGGTGAGCAAGGACATTTGAGCTGTGCACATCCTAGTTCTTTAAGTGGCTCCACTTTAACTCTCCTCCCTTGCCTCACACCCTCATTTCAAATAGTTTTTAACTCCCAAAACACTCACCAAAATCAACATTAGAGCACCAGGAGGTGCTAAGGTGGCAAGGACTGCAGAATTCATTGCTCATTCCTTTCCTAGGCTTTCTTGATTTCTGTGACTCAGCTTTTTACAAATACCAGGTGGTGGGTTTGTGGGATTAACTCCCACTATAAACTCATTCTTAGAGTTAATATAATTAGAATTTTACTAAAATGGTTAGGTTTTAAAATATGATTTTTTTTAAAGTTTCACTCGCTTAGTGGGAGTATAAAATGGTAGCTCAAATGGACTTTTTTGTGTTTCTTTGATGGCTATGGAAGGTAAATATTTTTGTTCTTATATTTGCTGAACCCAGTTATTTTAGAAATATTTTTAGTGACAGTGGACAAAATATATATACCTCAGACCTTTCAGTGTTAGTCAGAATTTTTCTATACTATAACATTTCTTTTTATAGTTTAAAATAAATAGCAAAAAAAAATGAAATTGCAAATCTCAATAACAAAACCTCTAGAAAGATAAAGAGTGACACTCATTTACAGAGCCATTTCTGGATAAAATTTGTTATTCTGTAGGCACTGTCCAAGTTGTGCCGCAGGAGACTTAGACAGGGCCAGATTCAGGGGGACCCGTGGGCTTGGATTTATTCTATAGGTAGGGGAAGAATTTAAAGCAGATGAGAGTCACAACTGTGTATTTTAGGGAGGTCACTCTGGCAGAATGGATTGGAAGAAGTGTGAATACAGATAGGAAGAAGTTAGTGCTTTACTTCAGTTTAAAAAATGAGGTCACTGAACTAAAAAGGAATGACAGAAGAGACGGAGTGGACAGAAAGCAAGCTGAGAGCTGAACTGTTTGGGAGCTGGAGTGGTTAATACTTTGTGGTTGACTGGAGAGTTTTCTTTCTGTAACTTAAGTTTTCTTTCTATAACCTTATCCCAGTTAATTTTTAATGTTTTAAACTTCTAGTTTCACATTAGATATCCTACCCTTTAGACTGCCCAGAGAGGGAAGAGGCCCTATGCGTATTTACTTTCCCTAAAGCCCAGCCTAATGCTGTGTTCTTTTTAGGTGAGATGGGCAGACCTGGAAGAAAAGAAGGATGCAGATAGGAAAAGGGCCATAGGTTTTGTGGTCGGACAGACTGATTGGGAGAAGATCACAGATGAAAGTGGTCACCTGGCTGAAAAAGCCCTCAATCGAACCAAATATATATGAGACTTAGTTTTTGAACGGAGTCATTGTTCCTCTAAGGTAAGGGTATATAGCCATATAAGTAACCTGCTGTGTGGTTGTTTTGAAAGGTTTGAGATAAAGAAGACAGCATGCTTTGTTAAAAATGCTTCACTTTCTATATATTTTCTGGTTCTAAAAGAGTAAGTGTGTACTAGTTGCCAGTATTTACAATACAGGGTATTGGAAAAGGAAGCAATTTTCTGAATCCTGACTCATTTTTAAAAATATAAGACTTGAGAAAAGCATGGATTCTGTAGATTTTGCAAAGGAGTGGAGTGATGAGATAGATACTAAGGTCTGCCTGTTTTTTCCTGGTGTGACAGCCTTTTCTTTTCTTTCCAGGTGGTTCGCTTTGAGGTGATCTGAAGCCACGGCCTCATGGAGCTTCGTTGTGTGTCACCTTGCTTCCACGTTTCAGTTTTTGTTTTATTTCTACCGCTTTAGTTTTTTTAAAGTTCTCCAGTGTCCCCCAAGAGGTTTTAGAATCTTGCTATACCTAAGCAAGACCTTAATTTTTTTTAAAACTATTTTGGGGAGGGAGGGGGTAATAGCTTAACTGCTGAAGCCAGGTGGGGATCTGCTGGAGGATTCCAACAAAATATTTTCTCCACTGTACAATGTCACGGACTATATCATCATTGCTTTGTGGCTGTTTTTGTTTTTTACTGTATGTAACTGGTAGCTGATTGTACTAGGATTAAAAACAATAAACTTTCATGATAAAGCCGATGAGATTCATGGGCTATACAGCATGGGCCCCTTTCTCTTTTCTTAGTTTTACTTTTATTGCTTTTTTAATATGGCGTGTTCTAATTACATGCTAGCCGTACATCCCCAAACCTCTTTCCCATTGAATATTATGTAGCTCAATGATTTTATAACATATGTTATAACACAAGGCTCAGTGATGTTCAAAACACTCATCTTTATTTTATTACTGATTTATTTCTCTATTTTTGTATCTTAAAGACTAGTAGAGGCAATTTAAAGTATTCATCACTTCCCTGGAGCACATCTGTTCTGTAATATGATTTTGTGTTTTATTTTCTTGATCTCCCCTCTTCTCTCTCTTTTTCACTTCCTCTTTTTACTTTCTCCCTTCATGCTGTTATGTTTTGATTTTTCCCTGCTTTGACTTTGATTCCTGATGGACAGAACTAATGTACTCCATGGAATTCAGAAGCTTATTGCCTTACTGCTGGACTTGAATTGTTGATTTTTAATCAAGATTGCAGGGAAGGAGTGTGGAGATGGAGAGCCCTCTGGCAGGTAGCCTATAAGCCTGTCAAGTTTTCAGGTTCTTGCCAGATTGCTCATGACTGGAAAGCATGGCCTTCTACACAGATTTCCTCTCATGTGGATAGTACCAGACAGAACTTAGAAATGTACAGAGTTAAAACCCAAATATCATTCCTATTTAAAAACAGAAAAGGAGCTCTTATTTTCATTCTGCAAAGAAAAAAAAGTCATTTTCTAGCATGAGAAGACAGAGAAGAACCTTCTTCCTCAAACACCATTTCTACTTTGTAATCCAGCTCAGTTAATTATATATTTGTTCACAAGAGGCTTGAATAGTTTGAAATGTGCTGTGTGTACAGAGATAATATTTATTAACATTTGAATAATACCACTTTGGGTTCAAGAACTTGAAATTATAGCACTGAAAACTAATTTAATGGGAAATCCTGACAACTTCCTGTACTTTTATCCTCCCTGAAATTCTAAATGTTTACATGGAAGAGACTTTAAGTTCATTAACAAGTCGATATTGGATTTACAGTTTGCTACATTCAATAACTCCCCATGTTTATAGTATTTAACAAGCTAATTTGGTTGTTTATTGGCCAACAGTTTATTTCCATGTACCAGTCTTTCTCGGCGCCTTTATTGTGTTAAGTGAAGGTACATCACAAGATAGCCAATAGAATCATTGTTTGTAAAAAGACCCACTTAACTAGTTACTGAATCTACAGAATGTCTGTGCTCATCAAAAACAAAATTTTCAGAATGTGTTCTCTAGGTCAGAAGAAAATGGAGGCATATATGTTCTTATAGAGGATGTTTTACTTCAGTCTTTCTAACCTTTTTATATTCTGACTGGCAGTATTCAGAATGCCAATTGAAATAAGAAGTGGTAATCAACCATGAATCACTTCAAACCCATCGAATGTTTTTGCCTTGCAGCCATCGCTCTGTGTCTTTGATCTTCTATCAGGAGGGGCTAGGGAATAGTGTACCGAGTCAGAAATGGCCTCTGCCAATTTTTGGAAGATATGGATTAACATGGTCTTAGGAGATGAATTTAGAATGTTGCCTACTTTAAAAAATTGGTATAAAACATAACCTCAATGGAAGAAAGTTAATGAAATAAAAATTAGGCACCGAAAGAAAAGAAATAGACTGTCAATTGATATTCGACTTTGCTAGTCTGATATGAGACTCTTAAGAAATTCTTGAATTTGCATTATCACTAGAAGTAGAATAGAATAGCAATTCAAGAGTATTTTTGAGAAAATAGATGTGGGTAGAAAATGCCTTGATAGCACAGAGATTTAAAATTTTTTAAGAGATGTTCTTGGAATACAGAGGACTAAACTTGGGTTCCATTTATTTGCTATCATTTATTATTTTACTAACACTGTTTTCTTTATCTCAGAAAGTTGCTTGGTACGTGTTTGAAATTTTTTATTTTAGTCATAAGTTTATTTAAACTTTTGTGGTGTCTTGTGTCTTAATGGAAAATTGTTTGATTTGGAGGAAAGTTTCTGATTTCTTTAACATTTCAGATCTTTTAAACTAAATGTAAAACCTCTTACTTCAGTGATTCGGCTCTATTTGTAAACTTCCAGTGCAAGAAGCTTGATAGATGAATTGGAGAAATTTTTCTATTTGGGAATCATTTATTTACAGTTAAGTTGACATAGTCAAAATACATTGTGACTGATTATGGATATCAAAACTGTCAGTAATACACAGTAGTCTGTAGACCCTTCTTTGATTCACATAATTTTCTAGAAATTTGATTTTGATTCAGATATCAGTGATTCAGAAGTTTATTGACAAAGATAAAATCTTGCATTTCCTTGATAGATTTGTTTCCCTAGTGAAGGAATTCTGATTGTTGATTGGGCAAACCAAAGTAAGTATTAGCTCATCTGGAGACCAAGTATAAAACTCTGAGTTGGAGTGACTAAAAATTTCAACCTAGAGTTTAGAGCTTCCAAAACTGAGTTGAATTTTACTAAGCCACAGAAGAATGGTTCCTTATTTTTAGTACTGACAGACCCTAGTACAAGTTCATGTTCCTCTCTTAGCAGCTATATGACCTTAAGCAAATCATTTAACCTATCTGAGCTTTAGCTTCCTCATCTATAAAGCAAAATAACAAAACACCTATTAAAGGTTGCTGTGAGGAGTAAATTGAGAATGCTTATAAGCTGTTTGGACAGTTCCAAGCACATAGTAAAAGCCCAAAGATTGGTAGCTTTTGTCGTTGTCATCATTACATTTTGACTTGTTCTCATGTGCTTTTGAAATTCGAAGTTTTTACTTGACTTGAAGATAATTGTTACCTTGTATAGTCAACTACTGTAGACTGAGCTGTGCCATATGAAATAGTGCAGTGTGAGGGTTAGAAGAGAAATAATTCAGAAGCATTTTCAGGTAAACAAACCGATTTTCAGAACCAGTATGAAGGCTTAAGGAGGCTTAGGTGCAAAGGCTGACTAATAAGCACCGGGAGGGGATGTGTAGTAACAAGGCAATTGCCAGACCACAGGTGCGAACAAAAGTGAAGGCACTGAAGCTTTGATTTGCCTTAATTTTCACATATTTAAAATGAAAATAGTAGTTTTATAAATAATACATTCATATGGTATAAAATTCAGAAGGTTAAAAAATATTTATATTAATGGTCTCTGTTCTATCCTAACCCTCAGCCTCCCACTACCCAATCTATAGAGGTAACTACTGTTGCCTGCTTTCTTTTGTGTCCTTTCATAAAAATTCTGTGGATAAGCATTAGGTATTAGCATTTTTGTTTTGGTTTATCTAATTGGTAGAGTGCTACACACACTACCTGGTTTTTGTTTTTCTTTTTAATAGTATGTCTTCAGAGGTTATTCAGGCCATACATAGAACATGACTAGTCTCATTGCCCCCTCCCCACTCTCTATTTCTATACCCCTCTCCTTTTCTCTTTCCTCTACTTTTTCCAAAGTTATCTTCTTTTAAAGAGCTTTACTGAAAAGTTTTAGAAATTGCTCTACCAAAATTTCTTTTCATGGCATAGAATATATTCTGTGTGGGTGTATTTCTATAGTTTTATCGTGTGTGTACATTTGTGTATCCACCCCCATTTTCTTCCCCCTCCCAACTTCTAGCTTTAACCCTTTGCAACCAGTAATCTGTTCTCCATTTCTATAATTTTATAATTTAAAGTATGTTATATAAATGAAATCATATAGTATGTAACCTTTTGTAATTGTTTTTTTCCCCTTGGCCTAATATTCTTGACATCCATTCAAGTTGTTAAATATATCAATTGTTTGTTCCTTTTTATTGTTCAATAGTATTCTCATTCTTTTTTAGCTGTAGAATATGTTATTTTATGTCTTTGCTATAATTTACCAGGTCTATACTGATGAGTAGTCATGCTGTCTCATAAATTGTGAATTTCGTATATCTCATCACTCTGCCCCTTCCTATACTTGCATAATTTCTAGCAGTGAAGGAACACTACTGATGGCATCCTTTACACAGACATCCTCAGATGGTGACAGGAGCTTAAGAACCAGCACAGTACAGCGGTGAACTGTCGAGAGATGACAGTAATGAAATGACAAAGGCAGATATTCTTTCCTGGTAAATCCTGAATGATAGGATTCTGACAAGGAAAAGAACCACAGTATGTCTTAGAGGGCTAGAGTGGCCAGATGCTAATGGTTCCCAAGTCCACACATGACTGAGAATTAAAATAATCTTAGGCATCGACCTCGGTACCAGGATATTTATGCATCTGCACCTCAGTGACTGATCTTACCTCAGTTCTTGGGTTCCATTGCCTTTACATTAAACCATAGTTAAGGAATATCCTCATGACTGGGGCCAAGCTTGTGGACAGCCCTCTGCTAGCAGGATCTTGCATCTGTGATCCTATGAAGAGCTTATAGATTTTAGTTCACTATGTAGGGAAAGACTTGACTTTGAGTCTTCTACTTAAGAAGCTTGAACTTTCTACTAAATACTCACCTTCTTGGTTTTGACCATATTGATCTAGACTACAGATTCCTCTCCTATGACATTTGAAGAATTGAAATAATCTCTTCCACCATAATGTGATAACACACTCTCTGACCTGTTACTTCTGACAGTGAGTTCCTATTTCTAGGAATGTCTAATGTATATTTCTTTTACAGCATCTACCTCAGTGCATGGCTCATATATCTGTAGAGTGAATAAATAGAGGGGATGTCTGCATGTGCTTGGCTCCTTCAGAGTCGGATGGGTAACAGATAAGGCAGAGGGTGGCAACTATGGCAAACTGGAAAACAAGGTAGGTCTGATTAAAGAGAGGCAGCACCTGCTCAGCCATAGCAGATTGTGGCCATGTGGGAATGTGGGTCTTGTGTTGCCAGTTTTTCTGGGTTTTCAAGAAAAGTGAAAAGTGGATTTTTATGTGAGATCTTCAGTGTTTCAGCACCGGAAACTTTTGTTTTTGATTTTTGTTTTGTTCGTTGTTTTTTCTTAAGTGCTTTGGCCCACACAACCTGCCTGCCATTTCAGACCTGATGGCTGCCAGTTTGGAATCCTTGATATTTAGAGAAGAGGTTGGAGAGAACTTAGAGTAGAGAAAATCATTCATGTGTTACTATTCAGATGCCTTATGGATATAGTTGTTTTCTGTAATTTGTAATTTCTTATGTAATGTAACTGACCTGTCTGCTTTAGTGCCAGTTTTGAGCACCTTACCTACTTCACTTGGAAATTCCACATTACCCATCTTATTAAGGACAAACTCATCAACTTGGCCATGAACTCTGTCAATAACATGATTCCAAATACATCTCCAGATTCCTCTTCCACTCTTCTTACCATGTATGTACTACACTGCAGGCTCACTGTATAATTTAGGGTTTCCTCAGCATTCCCTACAATTTCCTGTTTTACTGCCTCCTTATTATCTCACCCTTTAGAAATTGTAACAATTTAAGGCCTTACTCACCTGCTTTCTTCCCCCTGAAGTTTCTCTTGATCTTTCTTGCTCCCTCTTCCCAGTTCTCTCAGGGCTTTGCTTGTATTTGTCCTATGATCTTAAATTTACCTTTCTAGTAGAGTAACATATATACCTGACTATTCTTTTTTCCCCGCCCCTTCTCACTCTCAAATGCAAGCTCCTAGAAGGTAAGAACAACTCACCTTCAGTTGTTCTAACACCTATTATGCAATACCTATTATGTATAGTTGGTGCTCAGCAAACATATTTAGAATTGATGGTATGGTAAATATTAAATATAAAATTTATATAGGTCAATATGTGAATATGTGTGTAATTCACAAAACTCTAATTCTTGTGTTTGCTCTTTCACTGCTTCTGTATCTTCTTGTTTGTAGTGTATCCATAAGTATTATATAAACAAGGCATCACAAATTCAAATGCCTGCTGAGGACAAGAAGGTACAATTAAGAGAATTGGCCAGTAGTTTCATAATGGCACATTAAGTTATATTCTTTCATCAGAAGTATACTTAGACTTGTAGAAATATTCTTTGTTCTCATGGAAAAAATATCCTCTTTTTTTGGGGCGGGTGGACATTTGACAATCTGCATATCTTTAGTTTTCTCATTTTTGATAGAGATGTAAATATAAGTATTTTTTTTTTAACTCAACTGTGAGAAAAAACAGTGGAAGCAGAATGGTAATGGCAGCTGACTAAGCCTCAGGGTTGGGGAGCAATAGAGCATGGTGGGGACTGGGGTAATGCAGAGTGCTTGCCATATCTCAGTGAGACAATTCCCCAGCCAGTGGTTGCCATGAAGCAAGGTAGACCCAGTGTTGCCAGATGAATAGAAAGTAGAACTCTGGATTTTTATGTGGAATAGTCTTCAAAATACTATGAGGACAATGTAGTAGAGGCAAAACAAATCACATCTGGAGGCCACATATTACCTATAGGCCATCATTGTTACCATAAAGGCTGGTAACAATTCTGAAAGACAATTATTGCAAAGGAATAATTGCAATAAAGGAGAGGAAACATCAAGTTATATAGATTGTATGTAAATATTTTGACTGGCACCTTTTAACTGACATTTTGGAATGAGCAATTATGTTTTCACTAAGCCAGATGGCAAAACATTTAACGTACCGAAGTTGAATTATCAGTGGGTTTGTTTTGGTCCGCTGTTTGCTTTCACATGGAAGCATATATATTACCCCTGTCCTTGGTTGACGTCCTTCCAGTGCCTTCATTTATCAAGATGCAGGTAAGCAACTTGTGTGTGCTCAAGTAAATAGTGGTCACACATCTATCCCAGAGAAAGAAGACAACAAGAATTCCCTTTGGTTAAGTGGAGCAGCTGAACAGCCACACAATGCGAATTTGACCAGAATATTCTGCTCTTGACTCTTCATTGCTTTCTACTAATTTCCACTGGGGAAGGAGGATGCATGTCATTAGAACTTCTTTGTTGGTGCCTGCCAGTGTCAAGGTGGGTATCCTTTTGCCATGTTTGATTTCTTAAAATATATTTTTAGGTATTACCTTTTCCATATTTATTCAGCCATAAAATATGAATTCATTCTCGTTATTTAAAAATTTAAATATTACAGATAATATTTTTAAAAACCCATTGAGCAACAAACACCTTAAAAGCTTAGATGTAATTACTGTTATCACTTTGGAATGTGAGTTTCCAAACCTTTTTCTGTGCATTTATAAACATATATGTGTGCCTATAAGGATATAGGTCTACTAGTTTTTACATGAGAGATATTTGGACAAGTTCTGTAGACTCACTATGTGTGTGTATGCACACAGTTATGTATACACATATATAAATATGTGTATTTATATACATACATGTGTGTGTATATATTCCATGATATGTATATAACAGATTATTTCCCCTTATTTGTGACAGTTTTCTACTGTCATAACAATGCTGCATTGAACATCCTTGTAAATGTCACTTTGGGGTGTATTTTCAAATTTTCTAAGGAAAATACAGAATCAAATTACTGGGCCATAGGGAAACAACTTTCCCTTCTATGTTCTCCTAAGAATTACGTGTGTTTTAGAGTCCTAACTTAATGCCCAAGGTATCAAAAATTTTTTCTTTTTATTTTAAAATTACAGTTTTATATACAGCTCTCATTTGAATTCTGCCCTTTGAATCAATTTGGAATTAAATGAATAAACAAAATAGGTTCTAAGCAGTAGCCATAGTTCAAAACTAATAAACTGTTGAAAATAGATGCTGTGTTTCAATAGTGGGAACATTAACTTGCCAATTGAGAAGATAATTTCCCTTAATCATGAAGGCTGTTTTTAAATCTTTGCTTCCTTTGGAATTCTGACAACTGGATCCACAAGTGCTATGAAAATATTTTCTCACATCACACATCTTTAATACTAATTTGAATAATCATGAAAAATATAGGTTTTAATCATGCCCCCTTGCTTTTCAAAAAAAATTATAAAATCTTGAATATCCAGTTTTCTTGAGAGGATCTGGTTCATTTATTTAAGTATTAAAACTTTTATTAAAGTAATATTCTTTACACAAATTACTAATATCAAATGAAAGAGGGGACATCACTATAGATCTCATGGATATTAAAATGATAATCTAGGAACACTATGAACAACTCTTTGCCCACAAATTTGATAACCTAGATGGAATAAACCAGTTACTTGAAAGATACAGTCTGCTAAAACACACAAGGAAAATAGACAATTTGAAAAGGCCTATATCTATTAAAGAAATTGAATCAATAATTATTAACCTAAAAGAGAGAGCACTATGTCCAGATGGGTTCACTGGAATTTTACCAAACATTTAAGGAAGAAATTGTACCAGTTCTCTGTGATCTCTTCCAGAAGATAGAAGCAGAGGGAATACTTCCTAACTCATACTATAAGGCCAGCATTATCCTAATATTAAAACCAAAGACATTACAAGAAAACTATAGACTATAGGTCTCTCAAGAACAAAAATGCAAAAATTCTCAAAATACTAGCAAATCAAATGTATAAAAATTATACACCATGATAAGTGTGATTTATCCCAGGTATAGAAGGCTAGTTCAGCATTCAAAAAGTAATGTAATTCATTACATCAGGCTAAAGAAGAAAAATCACAAGATCATAAAGGTAGAAGAAGCATTTGACAAAATTCAACACCCATTCATAATAAAAGCTCTGAGTAAACTAGGAATAGAGGGAAACTTCCTTAATAAGAATATATACAACTAATATATTTATCATACTTAATAGTGAAAAACTTGAAGCTTCCCTACTAAGATCAGGAAGAAGGCATGGATGTACCCCTTTTACCACTGCTTTTTAACGTTATGTTAGAAGTCTTCACCAATACAATAAGACAAGTAGAAGAAACAGGATATACATGTTAGGAAGGGAGAAACAAAACTGTGTTCACAGAATACAAGATTGTCTATGTAGAAAATTCAAAATAATCAACAAACTCCTGGAACTAATAAGCAGTTGTAGCAAGGTTAATATATGTCAGTCACTTTCCAACATACCAGCAATAAATAAGTGTAATAATAATATACTGTAATAAAAATTATGTGAATGTGGCCTCAAAATGTTGTACTGTACTTACCCTTCTTGTAATGATGTGAGATGGTACAATGTCTACATGGTGAAGTGAATGATGCACAATATAAAATGTATGAATTGTCCATTTTTGGAATTTTCCATTTAATATTTTTGGAGTACAGTTGACTGCTAGTAACTGAAACTACAAGTAACCAAAACTGTGTAAAGCAAAACCAGCGTAAGGGGGGCTGCTGTACTTAGGTATACAAATAACAAGATCTGTACAAGATCTATATGAGGAAAACTACAAAACTGATGAAAAAAATCAAAGAACTAAATAAATACAAAGTTAGCCTGTGTTCCAGGATAGGGAGACTCAATATTGTCAAGATGTCAGTTCTCCCCAAATTGATCTATACATTTAATGCAATCCGAATCAAAATCCCAGCACGTATTTTTGTGGATGTTGATGAACTTGTTGTAAAGTTTACACTTTATATGGAGAAGCAAAAGACAGAAAAGCCAACACAGTATTGACGGAGAAGAAGAAAAATGAAAGACTGACACTACCTGACTTTAAGACTTATAGAACTACAGTAATCAGGACAGTGTGGTATTGGTAAAAGAATAGACAAAAATAAATAAATGAAATGGAATTGAGAGCCCCACATAGACCCACATAAATATAATCACCTGATTTTTGCAAAGAAGCAAAGGCAGTACAATGGAACAAAGATAGTATTTTCAACAAATAGTAGTGGAACAACTGGACTTCAGTGTGCAAATAAGTATATCTAAACACAGACCTCACACCCTGTACAAAAATTAACTTAAAGTGGATCACAGACTTAAATTTAAAACACAAAACTCTAAAACTCCTAGAAGATAACCGGAGAAAATCTAGATGACCTTGGATTTGGCAGTGACTTTTTAAATCACCAAAGGCACAGCGCATGAAAGAAAATAAGTTGGACTTAATACAAATTAAGAATTCTGTTCTATAAAAGGTAATCTTAAGAGAAAAAAAAAAAGACAAGCCACAGACTGGGAGAAAATATTTGTAAACACATCTGATAGAGGACTATTATCCAAAATATACAAAGAGCTCTTAAAATTCAACAATAAGGAAATGATCCAATTTAAGAATGGGCCCAAGACCTTAACAGACACCTCACCAAAGATTACAGATGACAAGTATATGAAAGATGCTTCACATTACATGCCTTCAGGAAAATGCAAACTAAAACAAGAAGATACTATTATACACTTACTAGAATGACCAAAATTCAGAACACTGACAATATCAAATACTGGAAAAGATGTGGAGCTACAGAAACTCTCATTCATTGCTTTTGGGAATGCAAAATGGTGTAGCCACTTTAGAAGACATTTTGGCAGTTTCTTCTAAAAGTGAACATATTCTTACCATACAACCCAGCAATCACACTCCTTGTTATTTACAAAAAGCATTTGGAAACTGACCACAGAATAATCTGCACATAGATGTTTATAGCAGCTTTGTTTATAATTGCCAAAATTTGTAAGCAACCAAGATATTCTTCAGAAGGTGAATGGATAAACTGTGGTACATCAAACAATGGAATATTATTCAGCACTAAAAAGAAATGAGCCATCAAGCCATCAAAGACATGGAGGAAACTTAAATGTATATTACCGAATGAAAGAAGGCAGTCTGAAAAGGCTATACACCATATGATTCCAACTATATGACATTCTGGAAAAGTAAAACTATGGATACAGTAAAGACTAGTGGTTGGTAGGGGTTAGTGGAAAGGGAAGGATTTTTAGGGCAGTGAAACTATTCTACATGGTACTGTAATGGTAGACACGTGTCATTATACTCTTGTCCAAACCCATAAAATGTACACCAAAAGTGAGCTCTATTGAAGACTATGGATTTTAAGTGATGCTGGTGTGTCAATGTAGGTTTATCACTTGTAACAAATGTGCTACTCTGATGGGGATGTTGGTGATGGGGGAGGCTCTCCTTGAATAGAGGCAGAGTGTATGTGGGAAGCTCTGGATTTTCTGCTCAATTTTGCTGTAAACCCAAAATGACCATTAAAAATAAAGTATTTTAAAAAAACAAAAAGATTATACTTTGAATTTTTTTTTTTTTCTGTATGAGCCTACTGCTTTCACTAGATGTGGGTCTGAATGTCAGTAGGGCCTCTATAAGATCTGGAGAGTATTCCCAAAGTTTATTGTCAAAGGGTATTATGTCAGGCAATGGAGGCCTAACTCCAGAATTGGTAAGGTTCCACTTGAGTAATTGCTTAGATTCATAAGCACTCAAACATATGATTACTATGTCCTTTTCGCATGTATTTTTGGAGGAATAATGAAATATAAAAAGTGCTCCATGTGAAGAGTTGTGTGCTGAAGCAGTCGTTATCAAACTTTGCATATAAGAATTACCTGGTGTACTGTTAAAACTCCCCATGCTCAGGCTACACTTCATTGCAATGAAATCAGAATCTAGAGGTGTGGGACTTGGGCATCAGTAATTTTTAAAGCTCACCAGGTAGTTCAATGTGCAGCAAAGTTTGAGGATCAGTAGGCCAAAGTAGATTTTAAATTTATTTCATATCCATCTGAAGAAGGGTTTATTATTCACAGTTTCTCAAAGCCCTGGTCTGTTAGTAACTTTGCAGGTATGGAAGATGTTGGAGATATTGGAAGGATAATTGTTAATAACAAACTCCTTAAGTACAAAATAAAATACACCTAGCCTGAAAGAGTTAATGCAGTTTCCAGAGGTGCTTGATAGCCAAGGAACAACTCAGGCACAGGGAGAATCTGGCTTATTGGGAGCAAATAAAGCCAAGATTTAAAATGTCTTTTAATCTAAAACATGTATTTGCCCCTGGGCCTAAAAACAAGCCAAGACCTTTACAGTTGTGGTAGAGGTTTCTAACAATACATAGAAATGAGTTGTGATACAGTGTTCTTTAAACTTAAAAGTTGAGAGGAGAAATTTGATTTGTGGAGGATTTTGTAGATGGGGGAAGAGAAGTGCAGTAGGTAAGTAGGACAGATTATTTTTCTATGACTTCTTTTTGGTTCCCAGGAAAGCAGAACTGGCTGATAATTCTGTTTATCTATGTACTCAAAACAAAACAAAACGAATCCTAACAAAATGAAAATTGCTATCAAAAAGATAAAATGTACCTTATTAAATTAACTTGCTTTGGTATTTAAGATAATTAACTATTTGTGGTTTGAAGTGTCCTTCTAGAAGCATTCTAATCTGTGGTGGTGTGGACTTTTATTTGCTTCTTCCCTAGGGGACATCACTCCTTCAATAGAACTCTTCTCAAAGATTCTGATTCTACGTGTTTTTTTTTTAAACTTTTTATTTTGACATAACTATAGAGTCATAGGAAGTTGCCAAAAAAAATGTACAGAGAAGTCCTCATGCATCCTTCACCCAGCCTTCCCTACAGCAACACCTTATATAGTTATGTATCAAAACCATGAAATTGAAATCAAAACCAAGTTATATATCAAAACCATGGTTTATTCAGATATCACTTAAATCTGTGTGTGTAGTTCTGTGCAATTTTATCATGTGTAACCAGTACCACAATTAAGATACAGTACTCTACAGGGGATTTTGAAGAACTGTTAAGGGGATATGAAATGAGTCACTTTGCTTGCAGTCCCAACACCAGTTTGAGTTCAGGACTTTGTAATGTTGGAGACTGCCACTCAGAGGAGTAAGTAGCATAGCTTTGCTGCACAAAGTGGTTTTTTAGTCTTTTTTTTTTTCATGATATCCTCATTAAAGGTACGTTCTTAATAACTCTGTTTTGAAGAGGTAAGTCATGGTCACTATTTGAAGGAAGTGTAATAAGTATATATATCCCAACACATAAAAGTCTGTTATTGAATTTTATTTTTGGGGGCAGATCCACCAATTCTGGCATAATAACAATGGACTGAATGCTAGGAAGTTCTGCTAAGTTTTAGAACATCTGAGACTTGCTCAATAAACAGTGCATCTGTCTAGTTCCTAAACAATAAGGCTGTCAACTTCTCAGAGAAATGCCCGGCTATGTTTAACGTGAATAGGCATAATTCTATAATAAAGAAATGGAACCGGTCGCTTAATAGCATATTCTAAACATTGTCAACATATTAAATTCTGCCTCACTTTTTTAGATAATTACTGTCTTCAGAGCTTAAGGATACATAATCGTTCTACTCTTCACATGGCATGAAGATTTTAATTATCATGGCACATAATTTATAAAAACTAGGTGCTTAGGAATGTAGGTCCAATGTTATTAAGCTTTCTGTCCCTAGGATTTGCTGATAAATCTGCAACCTAGCAAAACCGTATGTGTGTTCTGTTATACTACCTGCACCCCACTGTCTTCTTTAGAAACTCTTTATTTCTGGCACTTTGGCAAGAGTTCTATAGGAGAGAAGAGTTCTGGAGTTGTTCAGGTTGGTTCAGAGTCAGTAAGCTCGGCCCTGATGATGTCGTGGGGTATGTGATGAGAAACAAAGTGTTTAAACACCAAGATAGTAATCTTGAGCAAAAGCAGCTTTGGGGTATTTATAAAGAATACTTTCTGCCAGATGTACTTGTGGATTTTTGTTGTTGTTGTTAGAGATTTAATATAATAAGAATTCAGCAAAGCATCATATTGGTGATCCCATCGTCTCATAAAGCCTGATTTCAAAAAGTCAATTTATTTAGAAACAGCAGTCAAAAACCATTTAGAGTCTTAAGTATTCTGAAGAAAGGTGATCACAAACCCACATTCATGAAAGAGCAGAGGAGGACCATATCAACATTAATAATTATAAAAAGATCCAGAGAAAGAGGCCAAATTGTTTTCAGTAAAGAAATAAGCTTTATCTTTATGGAAATGTCATCTTGAACATTGTTTTTAAATGTTAGGAAGAGAAAACCAGGGTTGTGTCAGTATGCTCCCCCTCCACACCCACCTAAGCAAGAAAGCAACACACCGGCCTCTTTTAACAAGTGGAACAACTGCAAAGATGTTTTGACAAAAGCAGGTCAATGTTTTAGCAACCAACTAACATAACAATAGTTATGTGTCAAGTAAACACATCAACATAGAATGATTATAAAGAGTAAATGAAGGAATGCATAAAGAATTTATAGCACAAGGCCTTTTTTTTTTTAAGCTGGATGTTCTCTCTCAAAACATTTATATACCAGCTTAAAGCTTAAGTTTTATATTGTCATCACATATATTAGTGCATGTAACTTCATAGTAAAATGAAATTCAGAATGTTTTATAATAGTAATGTCATACATCAGTGCCACTCTTAAGATAATAAATTATTTTTCACTGTAAAGCAACAAATTGACTTTGCTAACAGTTTATGACTGGTGAGTAATTATATAGCTAACATTTACTGAGCACATACTGTGTACTAGGAATGTGTGGGAATTTCACATGTATTATTCTGTCTAAACCTTAGAACAGTGCTGTGAGGTAGGTACTATTTTATTATCTCCATTTTATAGATGGGAAAGCTGAGGCCAAGAAAGTAACTTGTGGAGATTTGTAGCAGGTAGGTGCTTGAACCAGGATGAAAGCATGCTCTCCAGAGCTCATGCTTTTAACCACAGTACCCAGGAAAGGTGTTGGTTGCCATGGGCAAAGTGAAGGTAGGGGTTTATTAGATCACTGAGGATAAAATGGGGAAAGGGTGAGGGTAAAGATAACATTCTTCCTAAAGCTAAATTTCCAGGCCAGAAGCAGTTTTCAGGAAATAGGAGTCAAAGCTGCAGAAATCAGTTTAGGGAGAGAAAATGATTTTTCTAAGGGACATGACATTTGTTTGAGGGGTGACTCTGGAGAATTTGGAGATGGTAAAACAAGAGTTTGTGAGAGTGAAGGGGTGAGATTGTGAGAAACAAAATCACCCCAAAAGACTTCGTGAAAGAGAAGGCAGACTCCTCAGTGAGTAGATGGACATGTGAAACTAGTGAGGTTTGGGATGGATGTGCCTCTACCGTTTTCATTGTCTATCCCTGCCCTCAACATTTCCTCAGACATTCCCTTCCTCCACTAGAGGCTAACATCTGGGGCGGTGGGCAAGGGGTGCTAATATGACTGAGCATTCAATTCCTGGGCACTTGGTCACACTATTTAGCTTTATGTAGTCTGAAAGAGCTTCTTGGTCTATAGGAATTATCTAGTTCTTGAAATTACTCTTTTCATGAGTTATCTTTTTTCCACAGGTGAGAGCTTAATACATGCAATGTAGGTACTGTGATCTGCTTCAGAGATATAGCATTCATTATTAATACTCTCGAATAGGTATTCAGAGCTCATTCTTTCCATTTGCGTATTGTATATACTTAAATCTCATCAAGAATATGTTTATACTCTCAAGTATATTTGCCATATTTTCACAAGCTTATACCCCCCAAAAAGCATCAAGCCCTGAAGCAGCTGTTAAGAATTGTGGAGCACTTTTCAAATTTAAATATACATAATTTAGTCATCAACCTGATGGAACCATAGCTTATATTAGCCAATGTGTTCTTTATCTCTTTCCCACCAGTCACTCTTACTTCATTATCTTTTCTGATTTTTCTCAGTCCTGAGAAAATGATCGTGTGTTAAGTGAAATTATGCAAATGCCTAATAGTTTGTAGAAAAACATCAAAAGGTTTTTAAACTTTCTGTTTTCCTTTGAATGCATGCATCATTGAACTATTTGATCTACTTACAGAGCAAAGGGTCAAAACTATAGAGAAAAGAGCTAGAATAAAAAATTATGAACATTAAGAATATATAGGACCTTATCTAGGAAACTGGCTACCAGAAGTATAGCTTATTTTGTAAGGATTTTTAAAAAATATTTTTCAAAGGCACAGGTAAAATTATCTTGTGGAAATCTTACTTAAAATTTTTTTTTCTGAGGATTCTGTATTTTGTCATTGAAAACAAAGACAGTTTTTAAAAAGTGAATCTGGGGATCTAAATATAGTGATGTGGCTATGTTTATTAAAGAGCACTATTATGCTTTGCCTTTCCTCCGATGAGGTTGGTTCAGGCACCCTTTATGCCCAGGAGATGCCTATGGCCTCTTCACTGGGTGAATCCAGTTTGGAACTGTGTATATAATATGAAACCACATTTGAAATAAGGTTCTTAATAAACCTTTTCCTTCACAGAATGTCAATTAACTGCCTGCTCTTGATAATTGGGCATTGACACCTCAGTAGTGCCATCATCATAAACCACAGTCCAGGCCCTACTGTCTACCACTGAAGTATTCGACCAAACTGAACATGTCTCATGTGGGAAGAGAATAATGCCCATGTATACCTTAATGGAAAGAATGACCAGACTTTGGCAATGCTGGGACTGCTAAAAGAACAATAACTAGCTCAGCTGACACTCAGGATGTGTTCCCAACAGAAAACGAGGTATACTTGGTAGAAACAGAAAAATATAATAAAGCAGACTTCTTCTGGCAGAGCATATATATTTATACATTCTTCTGTGTTTAGCTCAGTGGTTAGAGAACAGTTCCTGGAAAGACTGCAGGACACAAATGTTTTCAATTTGAGTTCGTACATTTCATCTAATTGGTCCCTGGGACAAGGTTCACTGCCCTGGAGGTGGCTTGGCTCAGTCTTTAAAACACACACTAATGAATTTCAGGTTTTGGACAGAAAACGGCTGCTCCATATCAGACAATCTTGTGAACTTGGAATTATTTCCCATGAATGTCTTAAATAGCTATATAATATCACTCTGGATAGAGTGTTCTTCTGCTGTCTCCAAACACAGATAACTGATTGCCCTTGCTCAGGGTACTTGCCTACTTTTTAAAACTTAGATTTGGCAGATTCCTTCACTTGTGTAAGGAGAAAATAGGGCAAAGATCATCTGAGTACAATTGGATGTATCGAAGGACACTTAAAAACAACCATAGAAGATTGGTTTGGGCTAAGTATGTTCTTGATTTTTTTCTCAGCCATTTGAAGAGAAAATTCAAAAGAAAGTCATCTCTCATACCTTTTCATGTTGATACATTTAGCAATAATTTAAGGACTTTATTTCATCTGATCCAGCCCACCCGAAAAGTCAAGGAAGTGGGGTAGTTGAATATGGAAACTTGTTTTTTGTAGATGGGAAAGAAGTAAGCTAATGAAGTCACAGACACCCCTTAATCAGAATGGCAGAGGCTGAGCTGTGTGCCCACTCTAGGTTGCACACCCTTGGCGGGGCTTCCAAAGACGATTCTGACTAGCTTTTATTCAGCTGTTGATGCAGATGCATCAGTTTGGCAGATGTCTTGCCTATCTCCTCAGATTATATCACAATTTATATTGGGCCAGTAGGGGGGAAAAATGTTGGTTTCATGAATTCCTTTATCTGTGAAAAATTGACCATGGACTGTCAGTTCCTAATGGAATGGGAGAATGTGATGCTGTATTTGTTCCAGTTATGTCATTCATCGTCTGTGAGGCTATGCACAGACTGTGCAAGTCTCCTGTCTGGGCCTCAGTTTCCTCTTCCCTAATTAGACCAGCGTGGGCCAGATGATCTCCAAAGGCCCTCTCTAGCTTCCACATTCTCAAGTGCAGCTGCTTCTGCACAAAAGAAGCTAGGGCATCAATTTCATTGGTCAACTAGAGACTCTGGGTAGTTCAGCTGATAAATTCTTCCAGTAGACGAATGTCCTGCAGAAAGTTTTTGTTTGGCTTGCTGGAATGATTAGCGAAAATCACTCCTCAGTGCTAGCCAGCGGTTGTCAGGTGGCAGTGCCCCATCCGTGCTGGATGCTTACTGGTGATGGTCGCCTGTTTCAGATCATGACAAGCAGCATGAGGTGGTCAGTTTGGCATCAGAATGCCTTGGGTTCTTCCACACTCCTGCCTACCCTTACCAACCCAAAATGCCTTACTTAGCCTTGTACTTTAGCGAGTTACTTCATTGTTCTAAAACTTATATTTGGTTATTTTTTTAAATGAAGATAACATCTACTTTTCAGAGTAAAAGCTTAAAGATAATATATTTGAAAGTGTCTAACAAATAGGCGGTGCTTGATAAATTGTTAACTACAGCCAGGAATTTGTAAAGGGGGGTGGGGTAAGATAACCTTATCAGAAAGCCAAGGGCAAGAAAACTAACATTTAAGGTAGTGGGTGACATTTCACAGAACTTAAGCACATTATCTTTTAATGTTTACAGCCTCATTTTACAGATGCAGTGAATACCTGCACATTCCCAGGGTCACAATGCTGGGAAACAGTAGAGATTAAGTATTCTGATTCTAAAAACCTTGTTTTCCTTTTACAATACACTACCAACACACCATTACACTTGGTTCATATGTTTTTATAGTTAAGGTTAAACTTTGATGATTCTGGAGAAGGAAATAAATGATATTAAATGGTAGTAATACTTATGGGGGGAAAGGGGGGCGTTGTCCTTATGCTCTTTTTACATGACCATAGCTATACTGACTGTCATTTAAGACAAACTCAGGAAATCCTAACCAGTTCCTCCTCCCTTTGAGGGATTTTAATTCCGAAACAGCTCCTGGGGATAGCTGGAAGATTTAAATATCTCTGGGATGTCGCTGTCCAGTTTCGAAATAATTTTATAAATGGGTTTCTTCCAGGAAGGATCTGAGTCTTTTCCCGTGGAGACAGCCCTGAAGAACTCCTGTAACGTCAAGCTGGCAATTTCCAAGAAGCAATCTGGGACCTGTATTTACAAAGAGACCCACGAGAAAGAGAAGACATGAGTGTGAAGCACTGGCGCCATGCACACCTCACTGCCTCATGCCTGTTCCTTGGGTGGTGGGCTGATAAGAGCATCCCTGCTCTGCTGGCCCCTGATTTTTGCAGCCCTAGGAATCCTCTGTTCCCCTATCAAATACAAACCTTAAAATGATGGTACCAGTGATACAGACCTGAGAGAAAGCATATCAGGGACACTCCCTTCATAGGAGTCAATTCCACTAATGGGTGACATTTTTAGTAAGTAAATGGGAAACTCTGAAATTATATCTGTAGTTCAAAAGAGGTTTTTAACATTTTTTCCCTTAGTGCCTAATGTGGAAAAGAGTACCCCAAATTTATGACTGTTGTACCTCATCCCACCATCTTTTGGGGCTGGATCCAAAGGACTTGGAATCATTCCTGCTTCCAGAGCCAACCATGAGGCTGAGGGGAACCAAAGACTATGTTCCGGGACCTCACCCAAACTGGCACAATAATTGCCGTGGCATCCCACAGGTCCTCCAGATCCAGGATGGCCCAGGCTTCTCACCATTGCAGGCCAGATGACCGCCCCTACATGGAAAGATGCGGCAGTGCTGGCCCTCCCACACGTCCAGACCCCCCAAGCCCCCGAAAGGAGGCATGGTCTGTTTTCCCCAGGTAGGCTTAGGTTTCCAGACACATTCTGTTGGAGTATCTGACCAGTGGATGTCAGCAGTTCTTCCCTTTCTTGGAGATATCAGTAAACTGCTTACCGTGATCACATGTGAGAAAGTAAAGCAGAGGGAGGAAAAAGTCAGTGGCCAGACATACCGGCACCTGCAGAACAAGATGCCAGGCTGACAGTTGTCAGCTGCATACAAGGAAACACGTGCCTGGATGAGGAGTTTTCTCCCATGACATGTAGAACACTTGCTCACCCTTTACTAATGCTTTACCTCTAAGGTGCCACCAGTGTGCCTTCGTAGAGAGCCCCCAAAGGACTGAGAAGCTGGAATATTGTTTGTTATTTCCAGAAAGGATTTGAGGTGACTTGCTATGGAAGGCCCACAAATAAGACTGTTCAAGTGAGAATAAAGAACCAAATGAACAGAACTTGTAAAGAAAACTTAGGCCAAGACTATGGGCTACAACTGAGCCCAGCATTTAGCCTTAGGCCTTCTGGCATTAAGGCCAAAAGGTCAACAACCTACGTAATTTGGTAATCCCTGAACAGAGTATTAAGTCTAGAATGGTGTAACATCTGGCAGACCTCTGCTTAAGTTTCAGAATGAAGAATGGCTGAATATTCAGTTTGTGGCGTATGCCTGTTGCCTAAGTGATGCCCAGGCTGTAATCTTTGTGGATGGTACAGAGATTGGCCCCAGGCTGCCCTGGCTCTTGGGGACTTAAGGACAGACAAAGAAGAGGATCTTTTCTAAAACTCCAATTGCAAAGGGAACGCACTCATCAGACCTCATGGGACCTGAGTAAACGGTCTTACCTCAAAGTCATTTCCCTTGTTATAGTGCATATTGAGAGCTCGAAAAAGTTCTGAGTCACGGAGAACCACCAGCATTTTAGGATTTGTGACACCATCTGAAATCGCTTGCCGGGCAAATTTCTCCATCTGGATGTAATAGAACTCACGAAAGTTGCTGAACCACTTGATCATCTGGGAGGTAATGCAGCGGTTGAACTGTGCAAACATTGGGGTCCATCAATCAGACATTTACCATAAGGTGCTCAGAGTTAGAACTGTCAGCTTCCAGTTCAACATAGAGGTTAATGAGAATGGCTTCACCAACGTTAAAAAGGGCTTCTCTTGAAAAAGAAGCCATGACTATTTTCTAAGCCTATTTAGTTATTCACAGAAAAGTCTGAATTAGCTATATAGTGCCCATTAGAAAATAAATGTTTTTTGATATGCCAGATTTATGAAGGTATTTTACCCATGAAAAGTTTGCCATGGTATCTAGGTGTGACTTTGGGAGGGTCAAGGCCAGTATATGGTGCCAGCCTCTGCTGCACCCAGGAAGACTGCGTGGCAGCTCTGGAGCCTCTGCTGGGTAAAGAGCCAAGGGAAGGGGTGAGGGTGTAGATCAGAGAGCAATTTATCAGCAACTTAAAGTTGCAGAATGAATCTAAATCACAGCTTTGTTCAAGGATCAACCAAGCAATTGAATATGAGGGAAAGACCTGGAAAATGCAAAGAAATGATATATATAGAAAGCATTAATAACCCTAACCCAACACCTAGGGTAAAGAGGCCCTCAGAATCTTAATGGGAACAGGCAAGGTCTGGTTCTACCCAAGAGCTCAATTTTCCTTATTGTAACACTTGATCTGTAGTACTTTCACTCCATTTGAAACACAGCAGTTTGAATGTCAATTTGATAGTGTCCAACTCTTTATATAGTCTTTCTTTTCCATAGTGTCCCCAGCAAAGATAAAACACTAGGCCAAAGATGCCATTTACTAAAGTTTATCTCGCCCTTTTTCTTTCTCATGTGTTTCTGAGTATTGCTACAGCTCAAACCCTTAAAAATTCAAATGTCTAACCTTCCTAGACCAAAGTTATTCATGATTATTTAGGCAGAATCTCAACCCAGAACTGGAGATTGCACCAATTCCCCCAATATAAGGGGAGCTGAGGTGCACATGTGATGACCTGGGATTTGCCTCACACTGGGAAAAACTCACTGCCACTTGGAAATTTTGCAGAGGCTAAAACTCAGTGGAAATATTTTACCTGTACATCAGGGAAATAAGCCTTCAGGAGGCTGGAGCTGGGATAGCGTGTGAAGAAAAACATGAGTTTGGCCTTCTTCAGGTGACCAGGATTTAGACCCTCCTGGATTTATCCCAGTGTCAAGGAAAATTAATACCAGTTTATCAAATAATTTTATCAAATTATCCAAACAGTGAATTGTCCTGTTTCTTATGGTTTTTATTTTATTTTACTTTGGTTGAATGGTATATTTGCTCTATTTTTGTGTCTCCAGCCAGTCTGATCAGATAAGCTTTTTTTTTTTTTCTGGATGCTAAATACCATATATGTACAGTACAGTTGCAGAATGTAAAAATAATTTTTACCTGTAAAAGTCGTATGGCATGTATGATATCAAATACAATTCATTGTACTTTGTGTGTGCTTCTAGGAGGATGAGAAGAGATGGCAGCTCTGACCCAGATAAATCATTTCAAACCCCCAAATAGAGATTTACTTTCTCTGCCTCAGTGTCCTCATCTGTAAAATGAGAAGAGCCAACTGGTTGGTCCCCATTCTGGCTCTCATAGCTGCCTTTGCAGTGTTTAAGGCAACGAGCATTTAACCAGACCGAGTACCAGGTCACAGTTCACTTTGGCTCAAGAAAGTTGAACTGCTGCTTTTTTGCCTGGCAGAACTTTTTTCTCACCCTGCCTATCAACTCAGACGCCCCCTCCTCTGTGAAGCCTTTGTTTGCCAAATTAGGCCTTCTTTATCCTGGGCTACCAGGGCTCTTTGTACAAACCACTGTTGTAGCAAGGACCTTATTGGAATTTTGCCACATGTTTGTCTCCCCATTTAGACTGTGAACTCCTCGAGGGCAAGGACTTTATCTTTTTATCTTTGTATTCCATGTGCCTAGCCCAATGCTAGGAACATAGTAGGTGCTCAATAAATGTTTGTTAGATAAAGAAATGACTGAATGCTTAAATGGTCGACCTTAATCCATACATAAATATGGAAATCATATTCCCATCCATACCTCAGTCTGGGAACAGATCTCGTCCCCTCTAACAGGAGCAGGGAGCTGTGGTTTGACTGCCTCACCACCAGGGTGGGAGAAAAATAAATATTTTTACACAAGAACATGTAGCATTGCCAGGGACAGTCCTGGGGCTGGGTGACAAGCTTTCCATGGGGTAAGTAACCTTGGAGCGTGGGTCTGAGGGCTGTAGCTTCAGGACAAGTAAGACTTCTCAGTAAGATATCTTAGTTTAGCCAAAGGAAACCAACTGATTACACTTATAGCTGGCCCAGCACCCACACTGCTACCTGGAAAACCCCTGCCCCCTGCCTCATTGGCCCTACTTCTTATCCTTCTTATAGATTCACGAATGCTGTGGAAAGAACTCTGGGTTTGGGAGTCCAAAGACTCAGTTTCAGATGCTGATTTTGCCACCTATTAGCTGTGTGATTTGGGGCAAGCCACTTACCCTCTCTGGGCCATTTTTAAATATGGACTGTAGTGGTTGAAACCTGTGCGTGGCATTCAGATTGGGGGTTTGAACACTGGTTCTGCCTGTGTCTGTCCTGTGACTTTGGGCAATTTAGTTCACTTCTCTCTCCCTTCCTCTCAGATACTTGATCTAGAATGGATGCTTGAGGATTGTGACATACATAATATAGGCCACAATCTCTTATCTGAAACACTGGGCCAAATGGGGTTCAGATTTCAGAATTTCTGTTATTTTATAAAGGTGATATGGTACATGTGCCGTATGTTAGTTAACACCTGCAGTGGCGGCTGTGGCAGCAGTCCGTAATCTAATACGTTAATATTTCCACAGAAAAATGGATGACTATACTAAGTGGGTTAGTCTATAAATAGCCTCCAATCAATGCAGGCCAGGCTTTACCATCACCACCAAAAAAAAACCAAAACAAAACAAAAACCAAAACTCCCATCAGCCTTAGGAGAAAGAAACCATAAGGATTTTGAGAGCTTTTTGAGTTCTAGAATGTGGCTAAGTCGTAGTGGACGTGTACATGTGACCTGCTGGTAGCAGTGCCTGCCACAGAAAAAGTGCACAGCAAATGCTGCCCTCATCATCACACCTGCTTCACCTGTGTTCACAAGGATGTCATGTGAATGTGAAAGTACTTTTATACTTCAAAGTCTCTTGTTTGTAGGTGGCTTTCATGGCCCACAGGAATAAATCTCTAATGTTGGAATGTAGGCAGCAGGAATGAGGGAACAGTTAGGCAGGAAGCTACCTGGGGGTCCCAAATCATTTGAAAAGTAGCAGAGTACCTCACAGTGCAGCCAGGCTCAGTGGATGGGCCCTGAAACCCCCGGAAGCATTCTGAGCCCCACCCCCATTTCACAGGGTAGGTCCAGGCACATGGATGCCTAAGATCAGCCTTCCCCTCCCAAGGGTAGTATAGCAGAGAATCTTTGGGGACTGTTCTTAAGGTTCTACCACTGCCTGACTTTAACAGGGAGCCTTAACCAGGGGCATCTCAACAAAGGCCCAGAGAGGGAGCCTTTCTTACACAGAAAAGAAAATCAGCCTGACAAGAAAATCTATCTATGCTGATATCTCCATACCTCCCAAAAGATTTCCTGCTGCGAGGAGGCAGTGGCGGCAGGTGAGGCGTTGCTAGCATTGGCTTTATAGCCGCTCACTGCCTGCCCAGAAAGCTCCTAGCGGCGCCTGAGCTTTGGGCAGTTTCCAATGCATGTGGCCAGCAGGGGGCGCTCATAGCAGTTTGGACACAAGAGCCGGCCTGGGTGTGGCCGTGAGCTGGTCCCAACTGCTGTCACCCTTCCTATAGCTTGCCGGATGGAGGGCATGAATGTTCACCCTACAGACACAGCGCCCTCTAGAAACTTAGTTCAAGGCTGCCCACGAGAAGCAGCAGCATGAGCTCAGCTTGCTATAAAAGCAACATTCAAAATATGTTGTCAGGAACTTTAGTCCTACAAGATGCTTGTTGGAAGAAGGTTCTTTGGTCATGAGTTTGGGACTGCATACATTCTTCTCTTAGAGCTTCACTTTGGACTTCAGCATGTTAAAGGCTCTGAGAAGTCCTGCAGCAAAGAAACCAACTCAGTATTTACCCAAGCTGCTTTTTTTTTTCTTAATTCAAAAGCTACTAATTATCTTGAGGGAGTGTTACCTGAGAAACATTATTTAAAAGAGCAGGGTCTGCCTAAGGGTGGCAAAGATGATGCAGTAAGATCCCAGACCCTGCAACTAGCCTAGGCCCCTTGGCCTTACCCACGAGGGCCTCCTCTCCCTCTCGGCTGTGGCTCAGAGCTGTTCCTTAAACTGAAGTCTTCTTACCCCTTCCACATCTGCCTCAGAAGTTTCTGTTCACTCATATCTTCCCTGTGAATTATCTAGACAGTGAAGGCCTTTTGCCCATTGAGCCAAAAGGTTGGGGGGCAGGGGGGGAGCATGACTCAGATGAGGTCATTCCTTTGACCCTCTCTGCCCGGGTGTATGAGCAGCTGGTGACCAACTTATTAAGTTCTTCCTTCCACAGGGTATTTATCATATTTTTGAAGGCTATTCGAGTTTAAAAACAAAACCCTTTCAGACCCAAAGGAGTATAAGTCAGTAGTGGTAGAATCTGTTGTGTCACAGAGAAGGTAAATGAACCTTTTTCCCCAGCATCCTTAAATCCCAGAATGGTGACTACTTTCTCAGGAACCTCATATCTGTGAACCACAGGGAAGGAGGGCACAGAGGCACATTAAGAAGACCATGGAGGAAGCAAAGCTATTCCCTATGCCATGCAGGTATTTGTCTCCACCTCCCCTTGTCTTCCAGATTTCCTGTTTCTCTGGGCTGTGACAACAGAACTTCAATTACTAGTAAAGGATATGTGAACTGAAGAGAAAGGAAGTACATCAGCGGCAGCCTGCAGGCCACGGTGCTCCATCTTCACTGAGGGAAGAAGGGACAGTCTTTCCAAACAGGTGGAAGTGAAGGGCAAGGAGTGCTGCTGCTGGCTCAAAACCGAGGGTCGCAGTTTGACAGCTCCCCAAGGTCGCAGGGCAGACTCTGCAGAGGAGTGACTTTGAGAAGGTGAGTCCTGGGGAAAATTGCCACTCCAGAGACCACAAGGTCCCTGATCCAGCAGCTGGCCAAAAATCTGATTTTCCTGGACATGGGAAGGTATAGCCAAGGGACAGTTTGCTGGGGGACCTTGATAGGATTTGGGGATCATCCTTGGAGAGGTAGGGTACCTAGGAGAATCTAGAGGCTGGGCCTGGGCCCTCCTGGGTAAGGCGGCCAGAGGAAGTGGATCTTTATAGGCACTTCCCTCAGGTGAAGTCTCAATTCTACCCTCTGACACCAGCCTCTGGAAACTTCTGCCCCGCTGAGTCAGGTGGCCTTGTGGATCCAATAGTACCTTTTGTAATATTGAGTCCACAGCCTGGGACACTGCCCCAGTCAATTCTTTCCTCAGAATCTCCAGCAAAGCTCGTGTTCCAGAAGGAAGGAACATGGGTTCTTCAGGCTGGTATTCGACCTCAGACACCTCTCTGGGGTATTGTTCCACCCCAGAGAAGTCCCCACCGGACCCCTGGTGTTGGTCACTATTCACAGCCCAGGGCTTGGACCCATAGCCATTCCTCTGCTTTGCATTGAGAGGACCCCATCCCTTCTCAGGGCTTCCTGGGCCCTGAGCTGTGTCCCTGGGCTCGGCAACCTGAAGGATGTGCTCTTGCAGATGTCTTAGCTGTTGCTTCAGCAGATGAAGCTGTTCTTTCATGCGAGGGGCCCCCTTCCTGCTGCTGTGGCTCCCAGCAGGGCCTGGCTTCAGGGGGTTTTGCTGCATGGGAAGGCTCTGCTTCCTCTTCCGTTCCCGGGCCTTCTCTGGGTAGCAGGGGCTGTCCCTGGCTCGGGTGTTGCCTGGCACTAGAGGATTAGGGGAGAGGCACATGCCTCGGATGATGGTCTCTACTCTGGCCCTCTTTGCCTGGACGTGTTCATCCCAAAACCAGTCAGAGTCAGTGAGGCTGGAACTGGGGACCTGGCTCCAGGGAAAGGATGAGTCTCTGCCCTGCTCACGACGGGATGGGCTTCTCCCACCTCCCACATAGGATTCTGCTGGGTGGGAACAGGCCCGGGATGGAGAAGAAAGCACGCTGGAGTTTGGATCCATCTCCTGGCTCCACAGTAACTTGCTCAGAGACTGTGGGGTTACTCGGGGCTCTGTGAAGGAATCCCTCCTCCTAACGTCCTCAGCTGGAGGTGCAGCAGAAGTGAGCAGGGTGGTGGTCAGCCTCTGGGATGCCAGGGCTTCGAACCTCCTGGGCTGACTCTGAAATGAGAGACAGGAAGAACATGGTACACGTGACTCTGAGCCATGCTTTTTAAACTTAAGCGTGTAAACTGACCTTGTTAAAAAGCAGAATCAGATTCAGCAGGTCTGGGGCAGGGCAGAGATTCTGCGTTTCTAATCAGCTCTCAAGTGCCCTGGTGTTGCTGATTAGGACCAAACTTTGAGGAGATTCCCAAGAGCGATCCCCCAGGAAGAAAGTTCTCTCCTGCCAGGGCATAGATAGCAATAACATAAGAACAATAATAAAAATGACAATAGCATCTGACTGCATAACCAGCATTATGCTAAGAACTTCACATCTTTTACCTAATTATGACAACTCCATGAGGATGTTGTCATTCTTACTTTACAGATAAGGAAACAGGCTCAGAGATGTTAAGAAGTTACCTCCCAAAGTCATACAGCCAGTAAGTGGCAGGCTGGAGTCAAAACCAGATTTGTTGGATTCAGAGGAACTTTCTTAGTGACTACCTGCACATAATCACCCCTCACTTGTTAAAAACATCAAAGTCAATAGTAGGTTCCACCAGCCCTGCTGAATCAGAATCCCTCTGTGCTCCACCAGGAAACCTGCATTTGAAACGAGCAAACCAGAATTTGAGAACCAGCTGCTCAACTCCTAGAAGAATCAGATTATGCATTCATCTGCATTCATCATTCAACATTGAACAACCATCTATTGAGCACCTACTATGCATCAGGCCTTCATCTGGGCACTTAAAGAGATGGTGGTGAACAAGACCAGTAGAATTCCGCTCGTATGGAGCTGGTCGTCTAGCAGAGGAAGAGAAAATAAACAAGCTTATTTTCAGGTCACGATACCTGCCATGAAGAAAAAGCACAACAGGTGTTGGAAACTGGGATGAAGGTATGGGGAGAAGTAGGGAGCTATTTTAGAAAAGGCTGCTTGAAGCTGTTTTGTTTTCAAAGTATCAAAATACACTGTGCTTTAACCAGGAGGCTTCTGATAACAGGTATAAGGTACTTCCGGTTTACGAAATATTCGTACACGTTACCTCATTGCACCTCACACCAAACGGGAGTCACTGTAATTCCCCCATTTAGCAATCTAGGAAACAGGCTCAGCAAGGCCGTGAGCAGCCCTCAGTTACTGAGATTCAAGAAATCTAACCATGGGCAGTGAAAACACAATGCTATATATATATATATATATATATATATATATATACACACACACACACACATATATATGTATATATATATACACACATATATATGTATATGTATATATATGTATATGTATATGTATATATATGTATATGTATATGTATATGTATATATGTATGCCTAACTGCTAAATTGTACATCTGAAACTTACATAATTTCATTAGCCAATGTCACCATAATAATAAAAAATAAAAAATATGTATATAAATAAATAAAATAAAATACAAGAGATTCTGGGGGGAAAAAAAGATTCTAAGTCTTTCGACATAACTGCGCTTTAGCTACCTTCCTGAAGATGAAAAATCCTGCATGAGAGATTGACTTGGCTGTCTGTTAAGCACACTCTTCCTTTCCTAGAAGAAGTAAATTAATTTTTTTTCTCTACAAATTTCCATCTCCTTTGCTTCTCTTCTACAAACACTGGTAGGTGGGAGATTGCTTTCTTCTTCCCACTTTCCCCCTAAAGCTTAATTGGTATTCTCTACCTCAGGCAAATCTCAGCTCTTCTGTAGCCAGTGGGTCCTTGTCTGTAGATGTGGCTACTTCTACCTGGAGCCTCTTGGTGATTAGCAAGAGACATCCAAAATAAGCTCCGCATGAGCAATGTCTCTCTAAGCACCAGCGCCGAGGGTGGGAAGCGGTGACAGCTGCAGTGCCATCATGGGGAAAATACCACTGAACGAAGGCTAAGTTCTCTGGTCAGAATAATTAGAAGATTCTAGCTTTGAATGTGACATTTTAAAATTACTAAAATAAAAGTAGATGACTTGCCAAATTAATATAACTTAAAGAATTTATTATCACCAAGTTGATACTAACAGTTTAAGTGGTTTACCACCTCTTGGAGAGAGAAACATTTCACAACTTCCTGTATCATTTGACGATAAATATATATTATATATAATTTTAAAATCACATAACATTTTAAAATTACTTTAAAATCAGACCTTCTCTGATAAGCATATTTGGATCATTAAGCATGCATTAGCTGCTTTCTCATAACGATAAGTAACTGGCAGAACTGATATTTTAACCAAGAAGAATGGTACAACAATAATACAGACTATATATATTTTCAGGTAAGTAGCTTCCAAAAAAAAGAGGGATTGGTTATGGTTATTCTAGCTTCTTAGTGAACATTTCTTGCTTAAACTCAACATTTCCAAATCCAGACTCTGTAACTTCTCCTCTGCCTCTGCTCTCACACTACTATCTCATTCAAGCTGGAAGCTGGGAATCTCTCTGACTCCTGCCCAACTCCTCATCTTCAACACTGATTTGGGCACCATATCTAGTACATTTATGGCCAGAGTGGTTCTGCACTACATTCCATCCTGCCTTTCCCATTACATTTTTCTGATTCAGGGTCTCATAACTTCTCACCTGGACAATCCTGACCTCATGACTGGTCTCCCATGCTTTAGCCTCTCCTAACTCTGGTCCTTCTTCTACAGTCATTTATTCAATAATCATGGATTGAGTGCTAACAACAGACAGATACCCTCTGCCATGTGGAGCAAACATTCATGCAGAGGGGGACAAATGTAATAACTTACTAAGTAATAATGAAAGGCCAATATATAGGGCCTTTTTGGCCATTGTGAAAACGTTGGCCTTTACTCTGAGATAAATGAGGACCCAATGGAGTATTATAAGCCAATATGACCTGACTTAGTTTTAAAAGGATAATTTTTTAATGGTTGAAGGATAGAATGGGGCATGGGGAAGCAAGGCTTGGAACAAGGAGACTACTTAGGAGGCTCTTGCAATAATCTAGATGATAATAATCTAGATGAGATGGCTTGGACCAGGGTGGTACCATGGAAATGGAAAGTTGTGTCAGATCCTGGATATATGTTGAAGTTGGGGCCAATGGAATTTGCTAACAGATTGGATATGGAGCTCAAGAGAAGAAGTATCACAGATGATGACTGTATTTGGCCTATTGGAAGGATGGAATTGCCTGCCTTGAGAAGGGGAGGACTGCAGAAGGAGCAGGTTTGGGGAAGAATATTGGGAGCTCAGTTTAGGAGATGTTAAATTTGAGGTAATGATTAGACATCTAAATGGAGATGTTGAAAAAGCAATTGGATAAGTAAGCCTGAGGTTCAGTGTGAGATTTGGGCTAGAAATATAAAACTAGGAGTAGTCAATATATGGATGGATGGACTCACCAAGGAGTGAATGTAGACAGAGAGGAGGAGGGGGTTGAGGTCTGAGATCTGGGACATAATGACATGAAGAGGCTGGGGAAAGAATGGAGTCAGTCAGGAAAAGAGAAGGAGAAATCAGGGAGCTAGGAAGGAGCCTAGGGGTGTGCAAGGCCCTGGGAGCCAAGTGAAGAAAGTGTTTCTAGGAATGGGGAGAGGTCAAGTCACATAAGGGTTGTGAATTAGTCCTGTGAGTTAGCAATGTGGAGTCATTTGGGATCTTGATCAGAGCAGTTTGGGTGGAGTAGAGGGAGGAAAAGTTCGATTAGAGTGGATTTAAGGGAGAAGACAAGAGATAAAGGTGACATTGACTATGACAACTCTTTCCAGGAGTTTTGTAAAGAAGACAGAAATAGGACGGTGGAGAAAAGGAGTCAAGAGAGGGTTTCTCAAGGTGAGAGGAATAACAGCATATTTTCAGGCTGATAACAATGGTGTCATAGAAAAATAAAATCTGTTAATGTAGGCAAGATGGGGAGAATTTCTGGAGCCTTGACCTTGGGTAGAAAGGAGAGGACAAGATGCAGTGCACATGTGCAGGCACTGACTTCAGCGAGAACACTCAGTCCACCCATGGGAGCAGGAAGGGAGGCAGTGCCCATGGTCAGGTGCTGGCAGCAGGGTAGATGCGGTGATGGGAGTCGGTGGAAATTCCCTTTTGTTTCAGTTTTCTCAGTGACATTGGCACTGACATTAATTTTTTATAATGTATGTCTGTTTATGCCCCTCCATGAAACTGAAGTCTTTGCTAGCTTCCTGTTGATGCTAAGGCTCAGCTGTCTCAGCTCCTCATAAACATGGTCTTAATCTAATGCCGCTGGAGTCACTACTCTCAACATACACCTGTGGTTTTTTTCTTCAATTACAGTTGGCAATACAGTATTATACTAGTTTCAGGTGTACAACATAGTGATTTGACATCTGTGTAACTTATGAAGTGATCACCGTGATAGGTCTAGTACCCACTTGACACCATACATAGTTATTATAATATTATTGACTATATTCTCTATGCTGTAATTTACATCCCCATGACTATTTTATAACTGGCAATTGTATTTCTTAATTCCTTTCACTGTTTGCATCCCCCCAACCTCCTCCCATCTGGCGACCGTAGACACTCACCTGTGTTGAGCTCTCCTGGGCCTTGTGTTCCCTGAGCAGGCCCAACTCCTGCGTGCCACAGGTCTTTGCACTTAGTGCTCCCGCTGCTTGAAAGGCCTTTCTCTCACTTTCACATCTGAACAAACCCCGACTCCTTTTCTAAATTCCAACTGAAATATCGGCACCTCTCTGAAGCAATCAGTGTGTCTCCCCCTTTAGACTGCGAGCTCCCTCTGTGTCTCCAAGTAGTATGTTGCTGCCAACTGCCAACTGTCACTAAACAGATATTTGCTGACTCGGTTGAATAAATTGTTCTGTATGCACTTCATTTAGACTAATATTTTTCTCTTCAGAGGTACTTTATTTCAGATTCTAGGACCTACATGGAACAAAGTCTATGTATAGAGAAGAGAGAGACTCTGTGTGTGTGTGTGTGTGAGTGTGTGTGTGTGTGTGTGTGTGTGTGTATATATATATATATATATATATATATATATATATATATATATATATATATATATAGAGAGAGAGAGAGAGAGAGAGAGAGAATATGAGCAAGAAAGCAAGAGAGAGCACAGAACCACAAACTACGCCAAATCTCCCTGGTAGGTATTTAAGGTATAGTTTCTGAGGTCCCATGCAGTCTGTGTGCTCCAGAAGGCAGAACCACTCGGATAATAAATGAGGCTCAGTGTGTTTAATGAAGCAACAAACAGCAGGAATATTCTGAGGCCAGAATCTGAAAATCCAGCCAGCCTCCACTGTGGTTGGGTGCCCAGATGTCTACACCCATTCCTGCAGGACAGTCGTGGAAACTCTGCATCTGGGCAGCTGAGAAACAGGAAACCTCTGTGCTGGGGCCAGCGTTCTGCCAAGGGCCCTTTATCTGGGTGTGGTACAGGCAGCAATGCTTTCTGTTTGAAAATTAACTAGCAGCACTCTCACATTCACTGATAGACTAGCAATTGTCACAAACCTAATAGAAATAGCTTTGCTGCTTTTCTTAGATTATGAAAGTATTACAGGATTGTTTTACTTCCCAAATATAAAAATGTATTAAGAGGAAAAGAAAGACACATATAATGCTGCCTTCCAGAGAAAAAATTAGTTAACATTTTGATGTTCATCATTTTTTTCCAAAATTTTTCTCGATGTACAGATAAATGTACATGATTTCTCATGATTATATGAACTTATGAAAAATAAAAATGGAATCATATATACATAGTTTTATAGCTTCTCTTTTTGTCTTTACCATCAATGAAAATCAATCTATAGCAACGCTGTGAAACCTGATGATATTCCATTGCATGGAGGTACCATAATTTATTTAGGAAATTCCTTTTTTATAGATGATTAGATTTGTTCCTATGTTTTTACTATTACAGCAGTAGAGCAACAGCGTACAGAGGTTGAGAGTGCAGCCCTGAGTGAAACTGCCTAGATTTGACTCCTTAGAGACGCTTACTAGCTTTGTGACCTCTGTATACCTTAGCTTTCTCATCAATAAAATGGGAATAAACATAGTACCTACAGTTATCATAAGGTTTCTGTAGGTGATCCAATGAGTTAACATGTTATTTTTTAGAACAGTTTCTGGCACATAGTAAATTGCTGATAAGTGTTAGCTATTGTTATTGTTAGTAAAATTGAGATGAACACTCCTATCTATATCTGTGGGAATTTATCCTATTATTTCCTTAGGATACTTTTCTAGAAGTGGAAATTCTGGGTCAAAGATTAGACATAAGTTAAACTTTTATACTTGTTGCCCAGCTTCCCTTGAGAAACATACTGGGAGTGGAGATAAGGGACTGACAGAGAACTTAAAATTTTTACTCTGTGTATTTCTGTATTGGTTAAATTTTTATAAAAATGTATTCATGCATTATTTGTGTACATATTTTTATGCATATTTTTAAATAGCCCATTTTCTCTTTTATCAACATATCTATAAAAGAACACATATTTCATTTTCATCAACATTGGGTGTTGCCAGTCTCTTAAATCTTTGCCAATATAATGGGCGACAATGTTATCTCATTATTTGTATTTCTTTGATTCTCAGTAATTTTGTTCATTTTTTTACATATTTTGAGGGAAATATTTATGTGGTATATATTATAAAGTTTAAAAATGTTTATACTATTCGAGTTAATGATTCTACATCTAAGAAGTAAAATCAAGAAAATATGCTATATCTAAAGATTTATGTCAAAAATAATCATCCTAGTATTAATTGTAAGAGTAGAGATTGGTGAAATAAATTATAAAGTATGGTATTATCTACATGATGCTATATTATGCAGCCATTTTTAAAAAGTCATGTTTAAGAAGAGTTTACAGAATATTATTTTATAATAAGTGGGGGAAGATAAAATTACATAAATTAAAATATGAAGAAAATTACATAAATTAAATTATATAAATTAAAAATAAATTACATAAATTAAAAATACAAAAAAATTGAGAAAGAAATATATTAAAACATAAGCAATAGTTCTTTATGAGTAATGGAATCATGCATAACTCCTCTATTTCTTCTTTTTACTTTTTTGTATTTTTCATATTTTCTATGGGTATATTTTTACTTTTCTAATTAAAGAAAAGGTACCCCTTGTCTTCAGTAATTAAAAACTTGTATTTAATTACACATATATATGTGGAGCAGGCAATATAGAAATCTGTACATTCTTCTTAATTTTGCCATGAATGTAAAACTGTTCTAAAAAAATGAAGTCTGTTAAAACAAACAAACAAAGATTGCATTTTCTCTCATTGAGTCTTTCCCAAAAATACATTTCTGGACATCAGACATAAAAAGCCCCACTGGAGAAGCAAATTTATCTGCAGACATGAGTACAGAATATAGAACTTGTGAGATAACTGCAAAGTTATATAAGATTTTATAGCTAGAAACTGTAACATGAGGGTGAAGTTGAATTTTAAGTAAGTAATAGACATAAGAAGGAGCTGTGTGTCTGTCTCCTTTTATCTGAAGTGTTAGAAACCATGGGCATGAGCTAAAAAGACAGCCAGTGTCTGGGGCGTTATTAGCTGCACAGTTCATCCCCTAATGCAGGAGCCCTTGTCCCTCCAGTCTTTGCCCTCCCTTGAGATCTTCCAAAGGGAACAAAGGGGAAGGGCTGTGAATGGGGCTGGCTGAGGTGAATCTGGCAGCTCCCCATCTGTGGCATGTCCACATTTAGGAAACAACAAATTCCTCTGACACACTCCAGCAGGACCACTGGGGAACCAATCAAGAAAGCAAAGCGAGCCATAGGGAGTCCTTAGATAAATGGCACCAAGCAAAGCCCTAGAGATGCTGACTCTTTTTCATCACTGTCATTCATGCTCAATCCAGATTTATACAAGAAAGTCTATTATTATTTCCTTGATAAAGTTCCTGCCAAGTTTTTATTGGGAAAGTTTAGTTTCTCTTTGCAGGATTTTGTTAATTAATTTCTTAGACTCAGTAGGATTCCAACTGGACCATACTTGTTCCTAGTAGATAACTACCCACATTATGGATGGAAAAATAGGGAGGAAAATGCCTTGTCCTGAAACAGCCTCTCCTAAGCAGGTGGCACAGGATCTAAGGGTCTACCATCGGTGATTCATAATAGTGATCACTTAATTACATATGTATATCCAAATATATTTTTGTTTGATTAAACACTAAATTCCTGAATAGCCTCCCATCAAGTACTTACCAGGCTCGGCAAACTTTAGCTGCTGATGTAAGACTTGTTCATGGAGGCACGTCTCAAGGTCAGACAGCATTTTTATGTTTTACTAAGGTGTTTTCATATACAACCTCATCTCTGTTTCATTCTCTAACATGAGGCAACGGGGTGCCCCCTGCATAATCCCGCGTGGACCATCCATCACTGGTCCATTCCTGAGCGGCTCTCCCTATCGCAGTGACTGATAGTAGAAATGGGAGAGAAAGTCAGACTGTTGGCTCAGGCGACACAGCCCTGTCCATTGACAGACAGGCACACCCAAGTCAGAAGCTCTAGTGCTCTTCGTCCCTGGTGCTCATGAACTACTGAATGATCCACTGGGTGTTGGACCTGGGTAGGACGCCCTAGCTCTTATGTGAACTTACACAAGTGACTTTGCCTCTTTTTCTTCCTCAGTTTTTTTCTCTGTAAAATGGGGTTGATAATAGTGGCATCTCCTAGGGTTGCGATGAGGATCACATGTGATAACACATGTCCAGTGCCAACACTCTCCAGCACTGATAATAGGCCTTCCTTAAATTGCAGTTTCCTTTTCCCCTAGGGCTGGTCTGGGAGGCCCCACAGCCAGGGACCTAGAGCTAAAAGGGGCTTAGAGATCACCTGGTATGTGGGTGGTTTCCAGAAATTTTAATTTTAACTATGAATAGAATAGAATAGAATAGAATAGAATAGAATAGAATAGAATAGAATAGAATAGAATAGAATAGAATAGAATAGAATAATTGGACCAGAGTGAGAGTTGCTAACATTTTATTAGTGGGTAAGGGCACAAAAATTGAGCATACAAAAGATTACAACCTATTATTGTTTTTACCTCTTAAAAGAAAAGAATCTTAACCACCCTGCTTAAAAAAAAAAAAAAAGGAAGAATGGCATAGTATCCAAATAAATTTACCTTTGTAAAAACCTCTAAATATTGTCTTTTCTGAAAAACCAATGAAAATATCACAGACCAGCGTTAGGGAATCTTGGATCTTCATGCCATGCCCTTGCTTTATGGAAGGGGAAAACGAAAGCCGGAAGGTGAAGTGACATGCCCAAGGTCACAGTGGCTCCGATATCTCATTGCTATCTAGGAAAACACACCCCTGGACATAAGAGATCTTTTCATGTGGCTGAGACAGGTGCCCTGGGCTGGACTTAGAAAATCTGAGCTCTACTTACTCCCAGCCATTTGCCCTCAGGCCATACTTTCTGCCTTTTCTGCTTTTCTAAAATAGGGATGCCCCCTCACTGAAGATGGGAGGGAGAATCTAAAGCAAGAAGAAGAGCTTCAAAAGTTCTCTGGAGATGCATACCAGGGTGTTTAGGAATGAGATGGTTCCATGGCTGTAACTGAAAGTATTTCAGCCAACAAAAATAGATGAAGCAAAGATGGCAACATATTAACAATTGTTACATCTAGGTGACAGCATATAGATGGTTATTTGGAAACTGCTATTCTCTCTATTTTTCTGCATACTTGAACATTTTCATAATAAACATTTCATGATTTTTAAAAAGTGCTCTGGCAAGGCGAACGGAAGGGATGGTGTTACTCACGGAGAAGATGCCCTCAGGGATGTCCAAGTCCTTGGCTCTGAGGCCAGGTGGGGCCCACCACTCTGGGAGATGGAGCAGTCCACTCTTCACCAGCCTTGGACACACAGAGTCATGGCCAGGAAGTGATTTTGGTTTCCCTGCTTCCTCCGCAGGCAGTCCTGGCACCTGTGGCTGGGCAAGGGAAGCCTCCTGCCCCTTCTCAGGGCAAGGCACCATCTGACAGACCTAGCTCTGCTGCAGACGCCAGTACTGGGAACAGAGAGGGCTGCCTACCACAGCGAACCGGTATGGGGGACTTATGAATATGCAGATAGAGGCTGGAGCTGGTTGGCTGCCCCCTGCCATGTTCCACCCCCTCCCCAACACAGATGCCCAGAAAAGCCAGCTCAGAGAGGACCTTCCTGAAATGCCATCTCTCTGTCCTTGCCTAAAGATATTCACAGCCTCTTGAAAATTTGGGGACTGGATTATCCATCTTCTCCCATTGCACTGGCCTCCAGCAAGTAGCTCCTAACCTTTGCCTCCAAATTCCCCAGCAAGGCAGCTACAAAGTGAACATCTTTCTTCCTGTATCCTCCTGAGGATACTGAAACCAAACCAGCACCAAAACATGGCATCTCAGCTCAGCAGGAAAGAAAGGCTGCATGGCTTCTTCCTCCAGCGGAGGTCCAAACACTGTTGTGGAGGCTGTTTGCTAGACCCAAAGCTCCCATTCCTGTCAGAGCTGGGAAGAACTCACTGGCCAAATCACCTACCCGCAAACGTCACTCAAATTTTGCCATCTTCTTCAATTAGGGAAGTAGAGTGAATGCTGCTAATACAGCAATGAAAATCAATGAACTATAGCTCAACTAAACATGGATAAATCCTCAAACATAAAATGTTGAGTAAAAGAAAGTCACAGAATGATACAGCCACTGTGATTCCATTTATGTTATTTTGAAAAATAGGCGAAACAATGTCTAAATTTTCATTGAGTATGCACCTATTCATTATTTTCAATTACACCTGAACAAAGAGATAGACTGATAGATAGAATCTAGGTCTTATGAGTAATACAAAATGAATATAGGGTATAGTGTCTATTTTAAGGAGCCCAGAGATGGAAGAACAGGCTACAGCCTCATCTACCATCTAGTCAGTAATCTTCAAAAATATATAAGCAAGAATGTGTGTATAATTCAGACCACACATGAATATTGGGGAATTTTGGGTGAGGGAAGAGAATGCTGTGTGTATTATTTAAGGTGAGCTGCCCACTTTGTCGTGTTTTTCATAAACTGAGCCATTTATTCTTTCTGGAAACAAAATTTTTTCTTACATATTTTGAAAGTAAGTACATGTTTTCCTCAATTAATATATGATTTAGTATAACAGTGGCTAACTTTGGGAGGGTAGGCAAGGAGGACCACGTAGGGCTTTTCCATTTCTTAAACTCAATGGTGCGTGTGGGTATTCCTTTTATTATTTTTCTTTACACATATGCTTACATACCGTTTTGAATGTATATTTTACAATAAAATTTTTTTAGAATTCTCGTTTGAACCCTGCCACGACATATAAATAAACCGTCCTAATAGATGATGTTATGTCCTGGGAGGCTCTAAATACAGAAGAGAGTGCAAGCTTATTGAGTTGTACCTTGGACTCAGCGGAAGCTCATATGTGAATCTCAGGGAAATCAATTCAACCTTTATCCTTTGAGAGGGACTTTGCATGCTACTGTGCACGCTGTAACACCTAAGATTAACCTGGGTGATCACTGAAACTCCAGGAGAGATGCTTTGCTATATCATCCAGACTTGAGTTTCTAAATCTTGCATAAGAATCTCACAAATTACATAAAACTGAAAAAATCAAGTAGCTATTTAAGAAATATTAACAGCAACCCCTGCAAGGGTTTACCATAACTCCTGATTATTGTTCTTAGACTCTTTAGCTGGGTCCAACCAACAGTGTCCTAAGCATGGCAGTACTTAGTCATTCCACTTGTATTTATTGAGTACCTACAGAATACCAGGCACTGTGTTCTATGCAGAGGATCCAGGAAAATATAGGAAGACCTCGGAGATGTTGCTGGTTTGGTCCTGGACCACTGCAATAAAATGAGTATCATAATAAAGCTAGTTGTAATCTTTTTTGCTGGTGGAAGAGGGTCTTGCCTTCAATTTGTAAAAAAAATCTGTAAATTACAATAAAACTAAGTGCAATAAAACGAGGTATGCCTGTAGAGAGTCATCTCTTTCCTATTGCTGCTCTGCTCAACTGATGAGACAGACAGGTCAATAAGACATTACAATGTAATGTAGAGATATACACACAATGCTTTGGAAGCACGGGAAAGTTAGGTGTTAACTCTGCCCAAGGGGTTTAGGAAGGGATTCAAAAGAGGATGATTAGGAGTCCCTAGGTAAATAAGAGTTGAGAACAACTCACACAAATATTTAAAGGAGTGAGAAGCTCATTGGGTCTATGGCCCGTAGTGCAGTAGGGCTAAAGCTCAGCACTTGTGAGAACTGGGGTGGGGAAGGGAGCGGGGGGGGGGGGGGGGGATCACAACATAGCCCGAGGCCAGGTTAGCAGGCCTCTAGTCAAACTGAGGAGTTTAGACTTCATTCTACCAATAGGGAGGAGCAATTGACTTTAAGCAGAGGAATTCAGGATTTGATTTGCATTTCAGAAGGATCTTTAACATGGGTGTGGAGGATGGGTTAGAGAAAGTGAATGGAGGCCCAAGGCTGATTAGGAGGCTTTTAAAATAATCCAGGTAAAGGATGCTGAGAACTTGATGGGAGGCAGCAGGACAAGAATGTTCTATTTCTAGTTAGGGCTTCTGCCAATCTCTCCAGAATTCCAGTGTAAGTGCTTTCAGAGTTTAGGTGAGTGAAGGCATGGTAAAGGTCCCAAGGACCAAGCAAGATGACTCACCTAAAGAAATGAATTTGAGCAGGAATAAGTGGCTTGCTCATTCATTCTTAATTTTGCCAGAAATTTACAGAAAACCTTTTCTATTAGGAAGGTGCGCTATAAAGGTGAACCCCCAGGGGCATAGGGATTTAAGGAGAGAGGAAACGAAAGAGAGGCAGTGTGTGCTATGTACTTTCACGCTGAAGGTAGTGGCAAAATGGTCTGCCCAAAAGCTGTGAGGCCGAAATTCAGCCCATAAATATTTATTGCCCACCTAACCTATGCCAATCTCTGTTCTAGGTACTGAGGATACAACAGTCAATAATAGAGACAAGGTCCTTAATCTCATGGAATTCATATTCTAGGGGTAGAACGACAAATGAACAGCCTCCCAAATGCACAGGATGTATGGAGAACAATTCACCTGGCTGGAGAGTTTGAGTAGGGACTGGGGAAGACTAGGAGATGTCTTGCAGAATTAAGGCTACTTGAAGATCTTCTAGGTAAAGGGCAATGGGAAGCCTTTAGAGCAGGGGTTCCCCAAGCCCCCTGGCCCATGGCTCAGTACCCCATCAGTGGCCTGTTATAAACTGGGGGCATAGCAGGAGGTGAACAGCCAGCCAGCCAGCCAGCAAAGCTTCATCTGTATTTGGAGCCGCTGTCCAGAGCTAGCATTACTGCATCAGCTCCACCTCAGATCATCAGGCATTAGATTCTCATCCGAGCACTAGTCCCTGCTTTAGAGGATCCTTGGGGGTTTTGTTTCCTTGTTCAGGAGTTAGGAAGGTAGGGAAGTGACTATTGCTTTTTTTATATTTGAGGAACTTGAGGCTCAAGGAAGCAATGTCACTTGCCCAAGGCCACAAGTGTAAGATCAGGCAGGCACGTCTGAGTAACTGGGCTCAAAGATCACCCACCCAACAGATGTGGGTTTCCCCACTCCCGCCAGTGGTTCGCTCCGAACACCCCTCCCCGCCAGCAGGTGCCTGGGCCCGCCCCACTTCCGCTCGTTGCCGGGCCCTATATCCGGTGTCCGCCCGCCCTCGGCTCCGCCGCCGCAGCAGCAGCTACCGTGATGCTGTCTCGGTCCCGCTGCGTGTCCCGGGCATTCAGCCGCTCGCTCTCCGCTTTCCAGAAGGTACTGTGCGGTCCGGCCAGGCCCGAGCGGGTGAGAAACCCGCCGGTGGTCAGACGAACAAACCTGGGGGCGTGGGTAGGGGCGCGGCGGGCTGGCCAGGCCAGGCACCAAGGGCACCGGGACGCGGAGGCCGCGAGTTGGGTGGCCCATGGCCGCCGTTGCCCTCAGGGCCGTTTTGCGGAGCTCAGCGGCCCCTCGGATTCCCGACGCAGCAGGCGCCCTGTGTCTTGTTGTACCCCACCCTCCACGCCCGGGCTGAGGAGCCGTCCAGAGCCGCGCCCGCCCCGATACGAGACTCAGTTTGAGAGGAGGTGCCGCAGAGTCCCCCAACGGAATACGAGGGCCCGTCCCCTCTCTTTTAAAGTCAGTGGGTATCAGTCTTGTTGGGAAGTTGAGGTGTGTGGCAGGCTCAGTGTGCTGACAGAGAGCTGGGGATGTTGCATTTTCCTTTTGGAGTCACGAGATTCACCTGTCACCAGCACCTGGTCAGCTTTGAGTCTGTACTTAAAAAGCTGTTTCTTTCCTCCTTTCGTCTTGGGTGACGTCGATAATATCTTCTTTCTCAACAGGGGAACTGCCCTCTAGGGAGACGTTCCCTGCCTGGTAAGTTCTGCCCTTGCTGTCACCTAAAATGTTCTTCTCCAGGGCAGAGCAGTATGTGAGGAAATCCGGATGCCTATGTTTCTCCATGTAATGTTTAGATAGGAGTGAAACAAAATGCTTATTTAGTAATAACAGCTATCATTTATTCATTTAGCACGTAGTTACTAAATAAGTTTCTACTGTGTGTCAGGCACTAATGAATGCCCTATAGGTACTCTCTAGGGGTCTAGCAATGGGCAATTTTTTGCCCTCCTGGAGCTTACAGTCTGGTGGGAAAGACAAAGTGTAAATTGCTAAGCAAATAAACCATCACAAATTTTGGTTAAATGCTGAGAAGGAAACAAATGAAGGTGGATAGAAGAGTTCTCTTTAGTAGGTGATCTGGAGGATGTGACAGAAGCCATCCCAGTGAAGAGCAGAAGGAAAAGGAATAGCATATACAAAGTCTCTAAGGAATGAAAGAGCTTGGTGGTGTTTCTGAACTGGGGGAGGGGAGTGATTTGGCCATAGCATTTTGGTTAAGAGGAGAGAGTGTCATGAGCTAGAAGGTGGTGTTGAGACTACTAGAAGGATTTAGATTTTATCCCAATAATTTTTTTTTATGCCTGAAATAAATATTTTTTGAATGAATCAATTTTATTGTAGAATTTCTTAGTGCTTTCTGTGCATTTTTAAATCAAGAAACAGTGCAAGGAGTATTCTATTTTATGTACCAGGAGTATTCTATTTTATGAACCCAAGGCTAAGAGAGGTTAAGTGCCTTGACCAAGGTCACTCAGCCTTGGTCAAGCCAGCTCTACTTGACTTCACAGCCTGAATTCTTAAATTCACCATGTTATCATTAACTCATGTACTCAACAGATAATTTATTGAGTTCTTACTACCTGTCAGGCTACTGTGCTAGGCAACAGAAATACAGATGGTCTCTATCAAGGATATTATGTTCTAGCTGGAAAGAGAGCAAATATACATTTATACACAGGACATAATTACATTGTGATTACTACAGAGGAGAAATGCAGGGTGTAGTGAGAGGGTAGGATGATGTAGCCCAGCTTGGGAGGTGGAGAGTGCAGTGAGAATGTCAGTAAACGCTTCCATGAAGAAGTGACATTAAGCCAAGTCTTAATACATGGGAGTTAGCCAAGAGCACAATATTCCAGGCAAAATGAATTGTTTGTGCAAAGTTTTTCAGGCAGGAAGGTACTTGACTAGTCATAGAAATGGAAAGGAAGCCTGTCTGGCTGGAAAGGTAGGGAGGTCTGGACAGAATAGGAATGTGTAAAATTTTTGGACTTTATCCTAAGAGTTATGGTGATAATAATAAATATAATAAAATAAAAAGTAGATTTTTAACTAGGAATCCTGAAAAATGTCAGTAAATAAAATGTCTCCATTTTATAGATTTTATAGATTGGCAGAACAATGGAAAGAACCTTGTACTTGGGGTTTTGCATTGAGGTGTAGGGCTTCACCTTGGGCTAGTAACATAACCTTCAGAAGCCCTACTTATACATAAAATGGGACTAATGGCAGATGGTCTTTCCACTTCAGGGAGTGATGAGACACAAAAATCAAAATGAGGTCATTTTGTGAAAGCTTTTTATAAACTCCAAAGTGCCATACAAATGAACTTGCTGTAGGATGAACTCTAAGTTGGATTCAGGCTTCTAAAAATCAGCATGGGTTGTTGGCTCTTCTAACTCAAAGACATGCTATCCTAGGGATTTGTACTCCAGAGTCATTGGCTGCTCTACATAGAGGTGACTTACCTGACTCTGAAACCCTGAGGATGTTTTTGGGGAGGTGGGCACAAGAGAAATCTCCCATTTGGTGTCTTCTGAGTCCATGGTTCATAAAGACTTCTTAATAGATCTAAAAAAAAAAAAAAAGAATAAGATATATGAAAGAATATATTCAGGTGAGGCAGCTGTAGTAATTGTCAGATGGAGAAGTCCTTATTTTGATGAGGACTGTGGGCAGAAAGGGGTTCCCACCTGTTGAGTGTGATCAGTGTGAAATACCTCATTAAACTGAAAGGAGGGATGATTTGCTCAGCCATAGGACAAGCTGGAGACCCTGGGCCTAAAGTTGCCCAGTCTTTGCTACTAGGATTCAGGCAATAAGACTTTCAGCTTAGTGCATTTTAGGTAATCAGGGAAACAAACCCAGACCAAACATTCCCACTGGCCCATGGCTTTTCTCGGATTATGCTTTGTATATCACAGGTTAAGCCATCACCTCTCTTTCTAAGACTTCAGTTGTATTGAAGACTTGGAGAGTAGAGACATTATGAAAACATGTAGGGATAAAGGCAAATAAGTTTATAAAACTGCTTCGGGCTATACCCTTACAGTTCTTCTCTTTCCTCAAGCACATACCCACTCTCAATCCCACACACCTGTTGCTTTCTACCATTATGGTTACTTTGGTGGAGAAGTTTGAGAAGCAGGGTTCTGAGTGATTATTATATTGTTGCCTGTAGTTGATCCTGCTCTGTCTTAGAGTTAGGGAGTGAACAGACTTTTCTGTTTCCAGCAGGTATCCTGTATAAAATAAGAGTTGTTGGTTGAGAGTTGTTTTGTTTCTTCCAGGGGTCTCCTTATGTCAGGGACCGGGTTACCCTGACAGCAGGAAGATTGTGTAAGTATCACTGGGAGCACAGATAATGAGGCTACGGGGTATTTAAGTTCTATAGTTGACCATTTGCTTTCTTCACTGGCTTCCAAGGCTAGAAATCAAGGTGATTATGTTGAGTCCTTAGACCTAACCTTGATGTTAATTTATAGTATGTGATGTATCTTGAGCTTCAGCCCCATATCAAGTGCTGGACCAGGAGTGTACCTGTCCTCAGGTGTTTAGATTATCATGAAAGTGAAGTTCCAAAACTTTTTTTATGGGAATAGATATAGAAGGGTGCCCTAAATATTCTGGTTGGATACAAGTGCAACTGAAGGGCTGGAGGTTACACTTACTGTGGAGATTGAGAGCATCCTCTTGGAGTAACAATTATTCATTTTAGAAACAGTAAAAAGCAAAAGACTTGTCATTTGAGTCCTGGGACTCTGACTAGTTTGGAGAGAATGCTATTATGGCATAATGCCAAGTTTGGAGAACGGCCACCCATGTGTGTTTCAGATTAACTTCTGCTGATGAATATTGCTTAATGCTACTTTACCTTCCAAGTGTTTTCAAGGTGGCAGTAAGAGGATGCTCTCTAGTTACCTATTAAACAGCTATCAAACTACTTTCTCTGCAGGGAAGAGCTTCAAAATGAAGGATCAGCAGATTTGTTAAGTTGCTGCTTCACTGTGCATCACAATGGGATTTTTTTTTTTTTTTAAAGAAATGATGCACTCAGTACTAGAAGTATAAATTCCTCACTTATTTCTGGAGGGGAATTTGGCATTCAGAAGTCCTTGAACTGTATGTACCTTTTGATTTAGCAATTTCATTTCTAGGAATCCATACTGTAGAAGTCCTGGTATACTTATATTTCTCTTAGAATGGCCAGACTACAAGGATTGGGTAAACGATACCATGGTAATGTGTTCACACTGTGATAAGTAAGAAAAAGCCGGTTATAAAATGATTTCATTTTCTACTATCTGATATAATCCCATTATAAATTTCCAGATATTCTACAGTGAACACCTAATACTTTTATAATTGAAAAATAGAGATTCAGAATATTCTGCTCATCTGCAATTTCAGTGAAAATTGGAGCAACCACAAATCTCTGTAATAAATACAACAAATAACTATTTGAAAGTATTTTTTAAAACCCTAAACTTTGAGGGGTAAGATTACATATTAGATTAGGCTGTCACACTCACTCATAACTCTTTTTGTGTTCTGTATTGACTTTTTTCTATGAATAAGGTACACTTTATTTAAAAAACCTTTTATCGTAAAACTTTTTGGTTTTATGTTTTTAATAGATTATGCATTTACATAGTTCAAAGGTAAAAAAGTGTCCATGTGAAGATTTTATTCTTGTTCTCCAAGCACCACCAACTTCCTGTTCCCAGAGGCAGCCAGGGGACCAGGTTCGTGACTGTCCTTATAGAGCAGTCTGCATTGTACATTACCCATTGGTTCTTGCCCATGAACATGTACTTATACATAGTTATAAATTTTACACAGAAACTTTGTGTTTTGTATTTTTTAACATAATTTTTTTCTTGATTCTGCACAGATCTTATAGTTATTTTGACATTATAAAAGCAAAAATACCAAATGGCAACTTAAATCTTTTACTTTTCTATTTTAAAGATACTTGGTGTAGAATATTCAGACAGTCCTGAAGTGTGGAAAGTGAAAGTCCTCATCAGTCCATATCACTCTCCCAAAATGTATATATATGTAACAGATAACCAAAGATTGTATGTGTGTGTGCGCGTGTATATATATTATACCTGCACTACCCACTCTCCTGAGGTAACCACTGTTAATGCACACAAGTTGATACCTTTCTCCAGTTTACATTGTTTAAATTTAGTGCCACATCAAAAAAATATTTTGATCTTTTGAAATTCCTCTTGAATAAGTACAAAGTGGACTGATGTGCGTGCTGCCTCCTAGCAAGAGAACAGTCTAGGAAATACCATATGAGTTTTTTGGTAGGGTTCCCCACCCCTCCCACTTAACACCTTGTTTTACTTATTAGTTAACTGTCCTATCTTGCTTCCTCATCTGATCTAAATCAATAATCCTGTCAGAAATTCCATTGTATGTGACACAATAGCATGTACCCAAAGGGCATGCAATTTATCTCACTTGGATTTAGCTGTGTGTTTTGTTTTGTTTTGTTTTAAACCTATTAGGAAGCTAAGTCTTTTTGGTGACTGTGCAAAAGGGCCAAGATGCTTATCTTTTTCTTCAGAGAACCAAGTGTAAGTCTCTATTTATTGAGAGCTGGCATTTCACTGCAGAATAGGGTCCTGTACTCACGCAAGGAGCTCCCTATTTAGGACACCCAGGGCATCCAGGCTCTGCTCTAGACCTGAGTTAGAATCTTCGAAGATGGGATCTGGATGAGTATGTTTTGAAAAACTTTCCTTAGGTGACACTGGTGGACACCCCTGGTTGAGAAACACTGATTTAAAGGGAAGGTGGACCATAGTGCCTGTCTAGACTGTGAGTGGCTCATCTGCTAAAGGAGTTTACTTTTATGTTTCTTTTGTAGCATTAACAACAGTAGTGTCTTCAGCATTCGCTTCTTCAGAACTACAGCTGTGTGCAGTAAGTACCTACAGCTCCCTGCTTTCTTAGGAATGCACTTTAAATGGCAAGAGCAACAATTTACTGAGTTTAATTAAAGAAAAAATGTAAAAGGAAAAATTTGGACCTTCTTGTTCATATGTGATTTTCTTTTTCACTTTTTTCCTAGAGGATGATGTGATTACAGTCAAAACCCCAGCATTTGCAGAATCTGTCACAGAGGGGGATGTTAGGTGGGAGAAAGGTAAGATTTAGTGCCCTCTCACTTCTGAGGTTTAAATACTTTATCAAAATCCCTTCTACCACCACCACCTCCATGATAATCAGTGGAACCTGTTCCTCCACCGTTTTTGTTTGTTTGTTTGTTTGTTTTTTACCATTCAGTGTACTTTCTCCTAACCTTAAAAGAGATTTTTGTGGCTACTGGAAGCTTCTCTAACAGGTAATCTTTGACTGTCTTTTCAGCTGTTGGAGACACAGTTGCAGAAGATGAAGTGGTTTGTGAGATTGAAACTGACAAGGTAGGCTTGTCCTGTATTAATGCCAATTTCTTCTGGTTTCTTAATGAAAGAAACGGAGTTAATTGTTGTTTAAAGACAATTTTTAACTGGCTTTAACCTCCGTTGTAGAAATGTTGGAATAGCTCATTAAAAAGAAAATAAAGCTTTAAACATTTAATTTTAGATTGTTCTAGGTATATGTACTATATACTTTAGTAGTTTTGTAGCTCTTTTTGAGTGCATGAGCTGTTTCCAGTTGTTTTTAATGTATCACTTAGAAACACATTAACTGAATATTGTTTTAATGTTTCTGAGAAAGGACAGAAAGGGTGACTTTACAATAGTATTGACTTGTCATTACTCCTACTCTGAAAATGTGGCCTTGGCATTTCTGTATGCAGTCTGGTAATCTATGTTGCAGCTCTTATGACTCATGTTTGAGATGCTATACAATTAATTTTCTAATGCTTAGTAAAAATTTAGATTCTTTCTCCATCTCTCATCCCTTTTCAGACATCTGTGCAGGTTCCATCACCAGCAAATGGCGTAATTGAAGCTCTTTTGGTACCTGATGGGGGGAAAGTAGAAGGAGGAACTCCTCTTTTCACACTCAGGAAAACTGGCGGTAAAGAAATTCTTGTCAAGGTCTTCAGTGTTACTCCTTGGAATTGGGGCTGAGCCTAATGTACTAATTCCTTGATACCTTAAAGACAGTTTGGCATTCCAGCTACCCTTAATTGAAGGAACAAGAGAGATGATATTTATATAGTGTGAACTTTAAATGTCAAGTTCTAGAAAAGAGTATTAAACCTCATAATACTCTGTTCTTTCCATGTATGTTTCTTATGCTGGACCTTAAAGATATAATAGACATGAAAAAGATTCTAAAGACAGTGATTTTTTTTTTCTCCTCAATCCTGGCATCAGAATCACACGGGGCCTTTAAAAGTAATACAAATGCTGAGATTCGATTGGCCCAGGGATTCTGATATATTAAATCTGGGGTTACCAGATCCTGGTTACATATCATAGCTTTTCTTTGCTTTTAATGCTCTGCAGGTGATTCTGATACACAGCTAAGGTTGAGAGCTGCTGTTCTAAAGTGAGAAGTAATATTTCATGGTGTCTGTTATGGAGAATTCAGTGTAGCTTTTACACATCTGTTCTCATAACATTTCTAGGGAGGTTTTTCTCTTGGGAAGAAATGAGAAGGAAATAAATTTGTACTGGACCTTCCAGTCAATATTAAGGAATAGAAAAAATTTTTTTCGATTCTTAAATGCTATAACTACTAAAGTTGATTTCTTTCTCATTGTTAAAATATGTAGCAGAGATGGTAGATTGCATCATTGAGATTGGCCAGGGCGGCGTAGAAGCCCAGAATGGAAAGAATGTGCAGTAGAGGCTAGGGAATAATATTGATTCTTTAATTGAAGAATTCCATCTTCTGATAATTTATTCCTCAAAGTAAGGTCTTCTAATTTAAATATAAAACCGGATACAATGTCTAGATGGGTAAAATCAAAATAAACATCTAATTTAGAGTTGAGAGTTTATTACTTGACTACCCTCAAAACCTCCGGCTAGAGTCATCCTAGATGAAATGCTTTGAACTCTTAAGTGTAAATGAACTCTTAATTATTTAAACTCTTATTTTTAAATATAGTGTTAAAATAAAAGATGAGACTATCAGTAATACCATAACTAGAAATATGTTACTCTGTATGTTTGAACATCTTAAATTGCCTGGGCTTCTTTTGCTCAGAAGTTTACATTTTTGTGGGCTTGGGAGCTGTTTTGAAAGTATTTGCTGAATTTGATGATTAATAAATATTTGTAAAATCAGGAAGGCAGCTGAATTGTTAGTTAACTGATGTAGAACATCTAGGAGTCATGGAGAATAGACTAATAGTGCCTTATATCATTGTGTATATCTCATAGTGCCTTGCATATATAGAAAATATCCAGTAAGCATTTGTTAATTGATTGGAGATAGAGCTTTTGCTGCTAAATTCTGCTTAGTGTCTGTGATTTGGTTGCTTTCCATTCCAGACAGTGCCAGTAACATCTTATTTTCTTTTTTTTCTAGCTGCTCCTGCTAAGGCCAAGCCAGCTGAAGCCCCTGCTGCCGCAGCCCCCAAAGCAGAGCCTGTAGCATCGGCAGTTCCTCCTCCCCCTGCAGCACCTATACCCACTCAGATGCCACCAGTGCCCTCGCCCTCACAACCTCCTGCTAGCAAACCGGGTAAGCCTCCAACTCCCATGTGTCCTTATGTGGGAGGAACATCTCATCTAATGTCGTGTTCCCTCAGAGAGCAAAGTCTGAGACTAATGGCTCTGAACAGGCTCTACTGTCTGCTTTGTAGAAAGAATTCTAGACTTTGTATCAGCACACTTGGATTTGCATCCCAGCTTTCTGTTTATAGGTGTATGACTTTTGGCTTGTTACCTAACTACTCAGAGCAAATTGTTCATTTGTGATTTGGGAATGATACAAATATATCTCAGAATATCTTAATAATTAAGTGACAGTACAGTATGAAAGCACTGGCACATACTCAGTAAATGTTTCTCTCATTTTCTGATGCAGCTGTATTCCCCCCTCTTCGTTTTCAGTGTCTGCAGTAAAACCCACTGCTGCTCGTCCAGTAGCTGAGCCAGAAGTTGGCAAAGGTCTCCGTTCAGAACATCGGGTAAGTCTCTGAGGACTACTTCCAGGAAAGAGGCAGAGGGGTAGTGTTGAGAAGTGTGGGTATGGTGGTCCCTACCTTTGAATGGCTGGCTGCTTGTTCTCTTGGCCTTGACAGGAAAACTGAGTTTGGGAAGTGACTTGTTCATAGTCATGAACGGTCAAATGATGGGACTAGAACCTGAGTGAACACCTGTCCAGTGGGTTTTCCCACTATGTTATGCCACCACTGAAATGCTTTAAGTGAGTAAAATATTTGCAGGGATGGTAGCTTAGTAACACACCCCTTCCTCCCACAATAATACACACTTCGGAGAGGTGGTTTAGTGAGTTCTATTCCTATACTTCCGGGATACTTAGCTGAGGGCTACCCAGTAGCAGTAGTTGTCAGAGGCAGACATAAAACCTCAAGGAAGTATGGTCAAGAGTGTGGGTTCCTCTGTCTGAGAATACCTCCTAAAAATACGATAGCCTCAAAAGCTTATTGCTTGTGAGTTTCCATTCCACAAATAGCTATTCTCATGCAAGTCATTATCACCAGAAATTGTCCTTTCTGTAATGATTCCTGGTCTATACCACACTCTTCCTTTTCATAAATTGGTTTTGTTTTTTTAAATCAGACCATTTCCTGGGCCTCCATTCTTGGTCAAACTTGAGGCACATCTGAGTGAGTAGTTTCTGTCTTTTTGTTCTTGATCAAAAGAACAAGGCTACAGGAGAGAGGAAGCCTGAGACTCTCGTTGTACGTAGATATTAATAATCCTTTACCATCCACTCCTGGCAGCTGGGTACACCCTTGAACAAAAGGGGAGTGCTTGATCCAAAAACCCAGAGTGTACATACTTAACCCACTTTCACTTTCAGGAGAAAATGAATAGGATGCGGCAGCGCATTGCTCAGCGTCTGAAGGAAGCCCAGAACACATGTGCAATGCTGACAACTTTCAATGAGATTGACATGAGGTAAGAGCTCTAGTCCTCTTAATTTCCAGGCCCCTTTTCTTAAAGAACACTTAAACTTGCCCCAGTCCCCATCAATGCTGACTTCAAAATTTACTTAAAATAGGGAAGAGGTACTGCTTTGTTCTGCTTATTGACTTAAACAGTGGCCCACTGGTTTCGTTCTCTCATTGACTGCTAATACTGTGCCTGCCTCCTCTGTGACTTAAACTCTGTGAGTTGCCAAGTTGAGATAGGGCCACCAGGCCAACAAAGCTTATGCCGAGGTCTACCCCTTGGAATGGAGAACCACCTGACAGAATTCCCAGAGCCAGGGTACCACACCCTGTTTCTTTCTCACAGTGACTGCTCCTTATGCTACTTAAGCAACTCAGAATTGTGTCATTGAAAAGGCATAGGTTTGTTACACCTTTCACCTTTCCCAACTTTGATAACAAAATGGAAAGCAAGTTGTGTTTTTAAAGAAAAAATTTAGAATAGTAACCAAAGGGGCTAATTTAGTACAGTGGGTCCGTGAATAATGTTGTTTTGTTCAACATCATATTGTTATAACATAATGAGATGTTGTAGGAACTTAACTCTTATTTATAATATCAGTTAGCCTGTGGTAAGATTGGTTTCTTTATACATCATTTTGCTTAAAGTCATGGAACCTGTCAACGGTGTTAAGTGAGGACTTACTGTATAACCATTTCTGTAGTGAGCTAATTGTTGACTCACCTATTTTCTTTATGATTTTGATATTTACAAGTATTAGCACTATAGGGAAGAAAATGAAGTTAAATTTAACAAGTATTTTTTGAATGCTTACTGTGTTGAAGGTACCATTGCTGCATTTGAGGTGGGTATACAGATGAATGAAAAAAGCCCCTACACTTCTAGAGCTTACTGTCTGGTGTGGATAACACAGAGTAAAATCTAGAAAAAGAATATCAGAAGGGTACAAAGAGTGTGAAGTGAAGAGAATGGGATCATTTGTTTTTGAGGTGGGGGGGTGGAAGTAGGGAGGGTATGGTCAGGAAAGGTTTACTGGAGGAAAGAGATTTTTAATAGGCCTTAAAAAATGACTAGCATTTTGACACAGGTAACATTGTGGGGAAAGGTCATTCCAGAAGATGCTAACAATGTGAATTTGACACAGATGGGAAAATACAAGATATATTTTGAGAAATATTTGCTATGAGGAATATGTGTAGGAAGGAATAGTTAAAGCGAATTGGATCTGTAGTTCAGAATATTTTAAATAACAGTTGATGTTTAATTCAGAGGGTAAATCATCAAGTCTTCAGGTCATTTCTTTGCTGCTTTTTGTCCTAAGTGTTTAGTCTGATAATCTGCTTTTCATTAGAGAAATTTGTTTTCTTTGGAAGGGATCTGAAAAGTATAGAGAAAGGAATGGTTTATTGACGTGTGCTGTGGCATTGTTCAGAGTAGGGCACTGTGGCCTGTTTCAGTAGATGTCATCCATTCTGTTTTTGAAGCTTCCTAAAAAAACGATGTCATTCAAGACAGATTTCTCTCCTGTCCATAGCATATAGGGAAGGACCTCGACTAATGAATCACAAAGACAGCATCTTAGGTTTCAATGCATTAGGGCCAAATTGTACACAAATTGAATTGGACTTTGAAATTCTACCCAGTTTCTTAAGATGAAACATGTAAATATTTGTTGCCTTGAAAGATGCAATTGGCCCAACAGCTTTGATTGGAAGGTCGGAGTAATAGTTGGATCTCCTTTTAGCAGCTAATCGAGGTGTCACTTAATGATAGCCTGGGGTCTTGCTGCAGTCAGTAATCTGGTTTCCATCGAGTGCCCTTTGGGTCTTGTGCTGAGCCACTAACCCATAAGGGGTCTTTCTGAGACTTTCTCCTCTCCCCTGTCATCCCAGCCTCTGCTCCAAGGGCATAGCTCTGAAATAGAAACTACTTAATGACCAGACAATAGCATTTGGGCAGGTTTGAGAGCAGAGATGTTTATCACTTCTCTTTCCCTCTTCTGCAGCTCTTGTGTCTTGGGAACCAGTAATGTCTTTAGGGTGGTAATCCTAGCACTAAATAAGGTTAGACTCAGGAAAACAAACATTTAAACCCAATCAGTTCCCCTAGGAAAACTTCCTTTTTCAAAAACAAAAGGTCTGAAGAAGGGAGTTATAGTTATACCATCTTATCTTTCATGTTAATGTTGAATTAGGCCATTATAGGGAGAAAGGGAGAACTGAGCATTTGGGCCTGAGATAAAGTTAAATTCAATTTCCATCACGAAACTGTATTCCGATAAATACTGCAGTTTCAGCAGCAAAATAATGGGAAAGCCATTTCCCACTAACTGGTATGTATGTAGAAAAACTAGTCCTGAAGGATCAAAGGCTATTGCAGAGGCTTCTCAGAAGGCTCTTCTGCTCATACTTTAAAAGCTTAGGTCCATACATGGTCACTTTTCTAAATACCAAGGAAACCACATCCATTAAACTGATCTTCAGGGCAAGAGCTATGTCTTTATTATCTTCGCATCTTGGTGTCCAGCATTGACCCTCACATGTAGTAGGTACTAGCACCTTTTTAAAGGGAACAGTTGGAAGTAACTACTAACTTTGGGAGATGAAGAATTTATCTTTCCCATGAGCCTAAATGAACACTGGGTTATACCTTTCTGTCTATAGTCATAACTGCTTTTCCTCACTTTGAGCCCATATACCTGTGGAGTGTTTTTGGGTTTGTCTTCACCAGTTAAGAGATAAGAATGTCACAAGGAAGTCATAATTAGGTTTCATGGTTTTTCGGAAATAATTCTAATAAGATGTAAAAAGAATATTACTTTGTAGACTTTGTTTATGCGCAAACATTTTTTCACGGTAGATAGCTCATGATTTTAGTATAGCTAGAAATAACTTTCTCATCCTGGGCAAGGATGCCGGTGTGCTTTGTGATCTCTTGTTCATGTTCTGTCACTGAAATCTGTGATTTCTGGAATATGAGGGAGCCCTATAAAGGACTCACTCAAGCCACCTTCAAGACAGATTGGAGCTGACTCTTTTGTATTCAGTTTTTATAATGGAACAAGGATATTACGTTGACCTCTAATGGACTATTTCAAAACTTGAACTTATGGTACATGGTGAGGGGGAAAAAGCTTACTCAATTGTGTACATGGAGTTAGAAGCCGGTATGAAAGTCAAATCAAGGCTTCATTTGTGGTCAGTTTGTTTTGTAATGTGTTTTTGCAGTAACATCCAAGAGATGAGGGCCCGGCACAAAGATGCTTTTCTGAAGAAACATAACCTTAAACTGGGCTTCATGTCAGCATTTGTGAAGGCCTCAGCCTTTGCCTTGCAGGAGCAGCCTGTTGTAAATGCAGGTAAGTTTGTGGTAGCCAGCATCACAGAGGTTCTGGGAAGTGTGGGAACACAGACCTGTTCCCACACACACACACAGACACAAAAGATAGGTGTCAACAGACTTTATTTTATACCTGTGAAAACATTTCCCAGGGATTTCTTGATTCACCTTCCTGAAATAGTATCATAATTACTTTGTCTCTATTAGATGGACAGAATGGTTTTTCCTCCCAGTGCCTAGCTGGGAAGTTCTCAGCTAGCCCAGTTCTCCAGGCTTCTCATGTCAGGGTCCATGGAAGCTCATGTTGTCTGGTACCTGCCTTCCCAAGGGCTCTGTTATCTTGGGGCATGACTTCCACACTTGGCATAGGCTCCAGAGTGACCTTTGATTTCTGTTGATGGGCCTCATTGGGAGGCATTGGGCTTCGCCCCTCTTTTATGGACTTTGTGATCATTTTCCTTCCATTTTACTCATGTATGTCATTGAAATGTTGACCTAACAAGCAGTTCTCTTTACTGTTGAGACACTTCTCTATTCCCTGGAAGAGTGGAGAGGGGACATTGCACTTTGCAACCCTCAGCAGTGCCAGGGTCCCTAAAAATCTAGAAATAGAAGCCCTAGTCCCTTCTATCAAGTGATATGCTCTAGGTAGGTAGAAGGACTGTCTTCATTTTGTTCCTGTGTGTACCTCTTTGTTTCTTCATTCCTCTCATGCTTCCTAATTGCCTGTATCTATCCCTTCTGCCTGCCCATACATGTAGGCATTTCTGAGTTGTCTTGGCCTCTTCTCAGTTTTACATGCTTTTTCTGGGTCTCTTCTAACAATACAACATACACTTCTGTGGAAAAGATTCCCAAGCCTGTATTTTATCATGAGCACTGGATCTAAATTTTCAGCTGCTGTTTGCTATGTCAAGCTACGATGTTAAAGCCAGACCACCCTGAGTCTCCTAGAGAGAGCATTCCTTCCCCCTTGTCCCCTTTGTTGAGGGTAGGCAGCAAATGGGAAGCACCTCCCCACCCACTTTGCTAATTTGCTTTTTGGGGGGCACTTTTTACTTCTGGCCATTCTCAGCTAAGGGAAGGCCTTTTAACAAGAACTTAATGTATACTTATCATATGTGAGCCAGTGTGCTGAGCCCTTCTGAGGGCTGCCAGAAGGATGGATGCTCTTCTCTCAGGCTCAGTCAGCTCTTGAGCGATGTTACCATTGGTTGGCACGGGAGTAAGGAGTTTGCCACTTGTCATGCAATGCTTTTCATGCTGATTGGGCAGCCCACACTGTACCAAGTACTGTGGATTTTTATTCTGCTAATGCAAATAGTACCTCATCAGTCTAGGCTTGGGGAGTTGTATATAACATGTGTTTTCTCTCTCATAGTGATTGACGATGCAACCAAAGAGGTGGTGTATAGGGATTATATTGACATCAGTGTTGCAGTGGCCACCCCACGGGTATGTTGGAGCAGGAGGTGGGGGGCTTTTTCATACCTTATTTGTGTGAAGAAGCAGACCCTTGGGGCAAACCATTTCTTTAATTCTGTTTTTTTAGAAGGAAGTTAGTAAAAGAGTAACCTACTTTTGACCATACCACATTCTTTTAATGTCACTTCTAAATACTTAATGTGTCTAAAAGTATTTAACACATTAAGTAATGAAAATATTCTGGAAAGAGGGGAGGCCATGACTTGAATCAAGGGATATAACTGTAAAGGGTACTATTAATTTGCATCTGAAAACAGCCTTTCACTTTCATCAGGGTTTGGTGGTTCCAGTCATCAGGAATGTGGAATCTATGAATTATGCAGATATTGAGCGAACCATCAGTGAACTGGGAGAGAAGGTAAACTAGAAAGCAGCATGTGTATCAGCTGCTGAGCAGGTCGGGGAAGAGAGCCCAGGGAAGGCTGAGCTCACCAGTGAGCAGTGCTGGGGGAACTGGAGCCTCATCCAGTTCTATAAAGAGTGCATAGCCCTGAGAACAGCAGTCACCCACAAGAGCCAAAATACAGATCTCTATCTGGCAGAGCTTAGCATATTCTCGTGCCTGAAGATCTCATCAAGTGAGACCTGCTGGAGATGAAAAAAGGACCCGAAGGCATTTGCCTGTTCTCTGGTAGAGCATTAGTCACAGGCATCTCAGCAGAACAACTTTCATGCTGAAGCTAGAATGTGGACTGTGCATTCTGGACCTTTAGGTGAAGAAAGCTGGGTACCTTACATTTCAATAATGAAATATCTTTTTAGGCTCGAAAGAATGAACTTGCCATTGAAGATATGGATGGTGGTACTTTCACCATAAGTAATGGAGGCGTTTTCGGCTCCCTCTTTGGAACACCCATTATCAACCCCCCTCAGTCTGCCATCCTGGGCATGCATGCCATCTTCGATAGGCCAGTGGCCGTGGGAGGCAAGGTACGAACCATCATACTAATGTCCTAGGGGCTAGGCAATGAGGAGAGGGAAATCTAAATGCTAATTATAAAAGATTAACTATAATTTCAGGTGTAATTTCTGTGTTAGTTTCTAATTAATAGCTAAGGCAGTAATTCTCAAGTTGTGGAGTGTGGTTCAGCATCATCTGGGAACTTACTAGAAATGCAGATATTTGGACCCCTTTCCGGGCCTGTTGAAGCAGAAGCTGCAGATGATTCTGATGTACATTGAGCTAAGAAGTCTTGCTCCTTCACTTGGTACTGTCAACAGGCTTCATTCTCTAGGTGCTGTAGTGAGTGGGGATGCTGTTAAAGACCAGGCCCTTGCCTATGGGAAGGAAACAGGATGACAATGCAGAGTAGTCTACTGGCTGTCAAGTGTAGGATAAGACTTAGAATTTCTCTGGGAGTTCAGGGAATGAAGTCAAAGGGTATGGAGCTGGTCCTGGATGACATGTCAGTGGGAAAACATTTTCTGGGACTCTTCTGTGTAGAACCTTTTGGGTCACGAACTCCATTGTGAATCTGAAAATCATAAATCTTCCCTGATAAACCCTACTTTTAATATAATTTTGGAGAATTTGTGGACCCCTGGTTAAAATTTTTTTTAAACATTTAATTTATTTATTTTAAACATTTTATTTTTCCTCCTAAAATTTTTTTAAAGAAAATTTTAACCCTGCAGAAGAAACTACAGCAACCAGAACCAAAGGGGAACCTTTTCCTGTAGACAACAGATGAATAAAGGGCAGAGCGTGTTTATAAAGGCAGTTGTGAGGAGACTTCTGATTTCTTGGTTAAGCTTTGTTTCCAAGCGGGGGATGTGGGAGAGCTTTGGGCTGAGGGTAAGGCTTGGTTTTTGAAGATATTGTAAGTATCCAGAAGCAACATTGATAGGAAAGGCTCTAGAACTGGAAACTCTTACGGGCTGTGCTTTCTCTTCGTCCCCCTTCAACAGGGCTCTCTGTGCCTTACTGTGGACAAACTTGTGAACTTCTCTCTGCAGGTGGAGGTGCGGCCCATGATGTTTGTGGCACTGACTTATGACCACCGGCTGATCGATGGCAGAGAGGCTGTGACTTTTCTCCGCAAAATCAAGGCAGCAGTAGAGGATCCCAGAGTCCTCCTACTGGACCTTTAGGAGGAAGCCAAATGCCCTACACATCGACCATGCAGGAACTGAAAACCAGTCTTTTCCCTGCCCCCACATGGGTCCCAGGTTAGCCTGGTGACGGACAGGCACATGCTGTTGGCCTCAAGCAAGGAACCCAGGGCACTATGTAACCAGCAGTCACAGGTCTTTTCTTGGTGTTCCTACCAGGCTCTCTCCCTCTCTGCACCTTTCTCGTAAACTCGAATATCTTATTTCCTTAGGCTTGAGAGAGAGAGAGCCTTAAAGGATGCTCAATTAATATTCCTGCCTTTCTTCCATTAGCCCTCTACAGAAATGATCTTGCTTCTCCCCTGTGCCAGGATGCTATAGGGAAACCACTGGGGACCACGTGATTAAATTTCAGTCTTTTGAAAGTGTATTCTCCAGAGACACCTAGGAGGGTGCTATGCCTCCCAAGCTCAGAGCAGCCTCTGTCCTGCCTGTGCCCATTCTCACCCGATTCCACCTGTGTGGAGGTGTTGACCACAGGCCGGGAGGTGCTGCTGTGCTTCTTAAATGCACCTTCATTCTCATCATTGACTTCAGGATGCCTCTTCTACCTCTTTCAGGAAGCACAGGCCAGGGGATCTGGGTAGGAGGGGTGTCAACAGTGTTGAGGGGAAGAGGGCAGATTCACCCTGAGATTATATGTTATAAACAAGAAGGGAGGAGAATCCACGCCTGCCCTTACACTCTCTGTCATAGCCTCGCACCAGGAAGACTCATTTTGGCACAATCACACACAGCCGTGGTTGTACCAACCTTTCCAGGTTGCTAGGAACCATTCTAACACATTGTTTTCTTTTAGAGCAGATTCTAGCAAATCATGGTAGTGGGGGATGGTCACAACCCAAGGCTAGAGCCTGGTAGAGATTGGGGTGAGGAGGCTTCTTGTGAATTCGCTCAGATTGACTTGAGCTTTTATATTCCATTGGTATAAGCAAGTGGACTGAAGAAAAGAGGCAGTTCTGTTCCTTCCTGCACTTTGGCCCTAAGGGAGCGGGGCCTTAGCTCTTCCTCTGCAGAACACAGGTCTGGGAGAGGATAGACTGTGGTGGAAACCAGCCCCAGAATGCTAGTACATGGGGGAAATGGCCAGTGTCACCTCTGAGGTACTGCCTGGTGGGTCCGGGCACAATCATTGAAATTCCTTGGAGCATGGTTAAATGCACGTCTCATCATGAAAGCTACTGAGATTCATCACTTTGACTCCAACTGCATCCAGGCCTGAGGCTACTGACACTTGACATTGGGAGCCATATTTTTAGTGCAGAGTGCCCATTTGTATCTTGAGCAAGAAGCAAGGCCTGGGGGGCTGGGTGGGGGGAAGGGATGGGAGCCAGTACTGAGTGCCTGCAGCATCTACTATGTCTTCACTATTCAGAACTTGTAACTGAAATATTTAAAGAAACATTTTAAATGCAAATTAAAGGGCAAATGTTCTCAAATAAGGTTTCTGTTCTTTATGTTCCTTTTGATTATTGAGGCTGTACAAGTCTCCAACACTGATTATTGTTAGCATTGAAAGCCACATAATGCCATGTTGATTACCCTGTGATGTCCTAGACTTTAAGTTAACACTGTACAAATCTGACAAGATAGAATAGAACTGTGGCTGTCTGCCAGCCAGGAAAGTACTCCAGCTTCTTCCAATGAGCCCCTCAAGCCAGGCAAGCCAAACTCTTGAGAAAAAGATTTCCAGCTTTGTGAAGCCCCTTCAAACACACTTGCAGTTTTGTAGGGCTTACATTATTTCTGGGATGGATTGGGAAGAGTTGGAGTGACTTAAAATTTCACATTTTGGACCTGATTGCCACGTGTGTACTGACATGCTCAAGGTCATTAAGAACAGGTGAGTTGGATTACCTCCTGGGAGCAGTGGCCTATTGGGGTGAGTGGTATGTGAGGTGGAGGCTAACCTAGGGTGACTGCAGGTAATAAGCCTGGTGGTGTCCAGTCTTAAACACAGCCTGGTCTTTTCTCAGCCCCTGCCTGCTGATCTTGTGTGCAGCGATGCCATTTCCATATGAAGATCTGTCATAGGAGCAAAGTGGCTCCCAGGAGGTAGACTTGGTAGAAAAAACTGGGCTCAATGAGAGGAATTTTAGAATTATCAGGTCCAGGGCATGGTAATAGAAGCTTTAATTTCTCTAGTAAACCTACAAAGGTGGAATTAGCCCCATTTTATCAAAAGGAGGTAGACTGTCAGCCTCATACGGCTGGGACCACAGTATTCAAAACGTAGGGCCTAGCAAAGTGCCCAGATGTGCAGTGTGTATTATACAAACAAGGCCCAGAAGTTCCAGAAGGGACTGACTTTGTGCAGCAGTGGTTGCAGGTGGTCTGGCCTGACAGTGAAGCAAAAGGAACATAGGCTAGTAAACAGGCACCACTAGGCTCTGACCAGGTCCTGTCATTAACCTCTGAACAGGAGCCACCATCTATCTCAAGGGGTCACAGAAGATTTAACTAGTATTCCTTCCAGGCACCATGACCTCTTCCAAGGCTTCTCTTCCTCTTTTATTTCCCATAGAGCCAAGCGCCCCCTACAAGCCAGCACTTCCCCTTGGGCTTCAAGATACTCTGCAGGGCACAGACCGGCATGCTGGTCCACCACCAGCCCTGCTTCCTACCTCCTAGCAGACTCCAAGCTCACTTTTAACTATCGTGAGCTTCTCATGGGAGCTTTCCAATCTCCCACTCCCACAGGGCCAAATTACATTAATGAGGCAAAGACACCATAGGCAACATCAGGCTTTATTGGGGGCGGGGTGGGTAGTGGGTACGAGCAAGCCCCAGGGAAATCAGTACCATACGATGCTGTGCTTCCCTACGTCCCGCCTCTGCTCCAGAGTTTTTCTGGCCTCCCCAACAACACAGGTCCTACCCCCAGAGATAAGACTTGGGCCTTCAGAGCCAGACTGGAGAAAAGTGTCAGAAGCGCCACCTGGTGGTGTTGGAGACTCACTGGAGGGAAGGAATTTGGGGAAGAGGTCTGGTGGAAGGAAGTCTTAGGTGCCAGATCCCAGTTACGAGATCTGAGAGGAATAAGAGGGCCCCCAAACATGGGGAGGGGATTGTCTTTGGGGGTAACTACTTACCCTAGAAATGCTTCTGACTAAAAGCTTGGGCAATCATTCCATGTGTTTTTTGAGTTCTCATTTCAAAAGGGAATGAAGTCCCAGTGGGCAGTGAATTGAGTGGGCCCTCAAGACTAGAATGCAAAATGGTAAATAGGATGAAGGCCTGAGAAGGGAATCCTAATGGGTACAACTTGTCTTAGTGGTGTGGTCTCATCTCAGACCCATGGGGCAGGCTCCTGTTTTCTCAACACTGGTGGGCTAGCTGGGGAAGGGAATTCTTTATTCCAAAATTGCTCTAAGTGGCAAAGATATGCATTCCTCCCTCTTCCCATTTCTCCTTATCTTTATTTTCCTGCTCTCCCTTCTTTTTACTCTCCAAAGTCTGAAGTCACAATATAGGAGGCATGGTCAGGGGGAGGGGATCACCCTGTCCCCCATCTCAATTCACACCCACTACAGATTTCTTTCCTGCTTTCCCAGCCTCCCCACCTCCTGCAGTAGTAGCCTCTGGTGGAAGAGGCCCACCACTTGCATGGCAGCCATGGTTTGAGTCCACTGAGCCAGTGGACCAGTATCCTGAGATGGGTCTCCAGAGATGTCCCAAGTGGAGCACAACATGGCAGGTATCAAGTCACAAAACCTCGAAGTCAGGTCAGCAGGTGGTCAGTAGTTCAGAGCTAATGTGACAGAAGGCACCCTTTTACATGGTAAGTTTGCATTCAAGTTATAGGATGTGCACTCAACAGGCATCTGTTGACTGATGGGTGAGGATGGATGGGTAGAGGGGTCCAAGCTGCCTAGCGTGATGCGATCTGTCCTGTCCCTCCCCTCAGCAGTGACTAGAAAAGGTTTCTCCAAGAGCTGGCTGGGAAAATCCCTAGGCGCCTCAGGAGCAGTGGCGATGATTACTTCTGAGGCCCAGTGGAGGGGGCTGAGCAGGAAAGGCAGCTGCCCTGCATTCTTTGCTGAGGGCCACTGATTAGAGGGGCCAGCTTTGGTGACAGGCGAAGAGAAGATCCAGACCAGTCCAGCTGCTTCCACTGCCCACCGCACCCCCTCTTACCCCACCAGTTTGCTCCACTGAATTGTACTGAAGAAGGGGTGAGACCTGAGTCTGTCAACACCGCCTCCTCCAGCGCCCAGGCGCCTGGTGGGATCAAGCTGCAGCAGCTGTGGAGAAAGGCCCAGTTAGCACCCAGCAGGCCACCCAGCACCGCAGCCAAAGCGTGTGCTGACCTCCAGGGACTCCAGTTGCAATGGCCTGGGGGGGTCCACTCTTTGCCAGACTGGCACACAGAACCTCCAGCGTTACCCTGGGGAACATAGGTGGTATTTGGGCACCAGCATATAGGAACTTGTAACCTGCACCCACATTAGACATCCAGGAGCAGTGCGTTTGTTTGCACACAGGGTTCTGCCCTCCCAGCACCCACCCTCAGGCCCAGGAGCTGCCTCCTCTAGGCTGGCTGTACCTCACCTCAGTCAGCAGGGAGGCTGCTGGGTGACTGAGCCACTCAGGTAGCTGGAGCTGGGTGTGAGACTGGATTCCTGAGGGGTGGCTCTGGGACAGGGCCTGGGAAAGACACAGGAAGGAGCCTCTGAGCCTCTGAGGCTCCCAGAAAAGTAAACTAACTCTCAAGCAGCAGCCAGGATTTTGTTTTTCCCTGTGTGACACCCCATGGGATGGTGATGATGTTGATTGTTGCCTTCTGTTTTGGATCTATTATTACCTGTCAGACTGTGTTAGATGCCTGACAGCCATTATCCATACTTTCCACAATCCTCAAAGTAAGTATTTGTATTCCATTTTAAAGACAAGAAGCAGGCCGAGAGAAATAAGGGGACTTATGTTGAGTTCAGGTTTTGAGCCCAGGTCCCTTTGGCTCCATGCTTGCTAGAAGCATTGTTCTTAGGTTGTAGTCAGGGCTGACACTTCAGGAAGAGCATTGAAAGTTGCCTCCTTACAAAAAAAATATATATATATACATATATATATATATCTCCAGGGGCCTCTCATTTGGCCGTGGCATGCTACCATCAGGGCCAAAGCAGGGCTGTGGCAAGGGAAGAAGGCAGGACTTCTCTGCACTCCAGAAGGGGGCAGCTTTGGAGAGCAGGAGGTCTGTTTGGAGGTCAGGATGAGGCCCTGGGCTATGGGACAAAAGCAAGGGGAAGCCAAGGTGGACTACTCAGATCTGGGCTTTAGATCACATTGCATACACTCTGGCCATTTCCTGGTCAAAGGCAGTTTTGGCCTTTCCCTTGATGTCTGACTTAACCAGCCCCAGATGTGATGCTGAGCTCATCAGGGGAGGACAGAGGGCAGAGGCTGCCATCCTGAGTAAGGGTGTTTGCAGTAGGAAATTTGAGCTCTTGGCTGACCCAGGCTGAACAGGACAGCTGCTGGCCTGGATCAAGGAAACCCTCTCTCCTGTCCTCCAGCCAAAATATGGGAGTTACAGCCCAGGAGGGTGTGGGTAGGGGGAGTGAGCAGTGGAAAGAGGAGGCTTGGGGGATGATCCACGCACCCTTCAGTGAAGAAGGGCTGTGTCAAATTCTAGAAACTTTTCCTGACTGTCCCAACTGTCATCCACATAAACTGACAGTCTCACTAGCTATAGCCACTAGCGTAGTAGGGGTATGAAGTGTGTCCATGGCCTAGGTGGGAGAGGCTTCCTGTGTCTCATGACCTGTAGGGAACAGCTGGGGAGGGCACAGCTGTGCTGGCAGAACATCCAACCCAAAGGCCGGTGTTTGGAGAACCAGAGAGCCTCAGCACCGACACTGGCTGGTTGGACTAATTCCAGCTCATCCTGCAACTAGTGACACCTACCAGGGCGCCATACCCTGCCCAGCTACTCACCATTCCAGTCAGCAGTTCATACAGTAGAGACCCAAAGCTCCACCAGTCACAGGCTTCCGTCAGCTCAGAAATCCCACCCACCTCTGTGGGAGCAAGAACACACATGTCCCAACCTCACCAAAGAGATTGGTCTCCTCTCTACTTATCCTACCCAAACACGGCCCATCCCCTTTGTCATCCTCAGCTCAATCTACACAAAGGCACCCAAGGTTTAGGGGCCCAGCACACCCCACTTCTTGCCTGGGGCACTGTAGAGGTTGTCCGAAGCCTCCCGGCAGCAGTGGGGCTCCACCTCTGACCACTGGCCAAAATATGTGAGCCGGATGTGACCTTCCCATCCAGTGTGTGCAGGGGGGAGAATGGGACACAAAAATCGCAGTTAGTCATTGTTGAGCAGCGGGCGTGGGGGATGGGACTCCAGGGCTTTTCCCTACAGTCATAAGGCAGGAGCCAGAGGCCTCCCTGCACATGGCCTCCTTAAGGGCACGGTCCCCTGAGGCCCAGAGACAACCAGTTACTTTTAGGAGCTGCTGTGCTGGACTCATGGGAGTAAGGAGCTTGTTTTTTAGTCTCGACCTTGGAAACTCAGTAGAATCCTGCGTGAAAAGGCTGAGTGGAGGCGGAGGAAGAAGCAGATAACCTCTGCCATCCCCTTGACTTTGGGGAACTCTCCTCTGTCTGAGGCTTTGGAGACCCCCACCTGAGGGGTGAGGCAGGGGAAGGCGGCCTACTTCCCTCCCCTGGGTCTAGGCACCTACCTGCCTGGTCCAGGAGCAGGTTTCGAGGATTGAGGTCTCGGCACAGCACCCCCTGCTCATGCAGCGCCTCCAGTGCCACCAGCATTTCGGCCGCCCACTGCTTCACCTGTTCTTCCCTCACGCTCCAGGCACCCCTGCCAGACTCCAAGCTGGCCTCATCGACCGAGGGGCGGCTCCTACCTCTGCCATGGCCACAGCCCCCCAGCACCCGGCCAGCCCCCTCATGAACCCAAGGGAGCCCCCAAGGTGATCCTGTGTCCAAGTTCTGGCCAGGTCTTCTCCTGGATTGGAGGTGCAGGAGGCCATTTGGGGCCTTTGGAAGGTTCGAAGAGCAGGAAGTGCTGGTCCTGGCTGAAGGTTCACCTTCAGCCTCTCTCTGGGGTCTGATTGATGAGGCCTCCCCGCCTGGGGGAAGGCTTTGACAAGTCTGAGGGTGCTCTCGTGGGACTCTGTCCTGGAGGCAGGTGCGGCCCGGGGGCAGCAGCACTGGGGTTCCGAGGCTGAGGCAGGAGTTGAGCTGAGTCTTCATCCTTTCCAGGCTGGAGACAGACCTGAGCTGAGATTGTTGGGGGCCGGCCTGGGAGCGCAGGTGGGACCAGAGAGTGCCTCCTGGGCCACAGGGAGCAGTGAGCATGGGGACAGGGGAGAAAAAGAGTGTGGACCCCAGGTCCCTGTCTCACTCCTGCTTCCCCTCTGCCATGGGCATGTACCCTCTGCTTTCCAGGTTCTCACCTCTGCTCTTCCCTCTCTTTGCCTTAGCCTGGAATGACCTTTCCCCTGCTATCTCTCAACCTGGCACAAAATGGGTACTTAGCCCCTAAGGATTATAAGATATAAATTATTGTTAATATCCTTGGTTTGGGTGGTGGCTTCACTAGTGTTCAATATATTTTATACACATATTTTTTAAGTTAAATTATTTTTAGAGAGAATAGTATAATAAAATTTAAGTAAAATAAAAGGCCAGTCATAGACCTGTAATGACAGTATGTCATGACCAAGAACGTGTATCTCACTAAAAAAAAACTCTTTGCCATAATAGCTGATCAATAAATATCTACTCCAGCATCAGTACCACTATCCCGTGTGGCCACTATGAGGGATGGGCACAGCCAAGACTGGAGGAAACGGTGACAAATGGGATGTGAACATCCTCCCCAGGATGTCCCCTGCACTTAGCACCACACTGGGGACAGGGAGCACTATAGCAACCTGATCCTGCCATCATCATCCAGAAACCCTGGGTCCCCTGGTCTGTACTGCACATCCAGTGCAAGTCACTTCCCCGCGCCCCAAGCTTGGCATTTTAAGGGGATGGAGGAAGACATCCCAAAACCCTGAGGGACTGACAGGGGCCTTCAGGCCCCCTCACCTTGCACGTGCTCCAGGTGCAGGAAGATGGAGTCCTCACTCACAAAGTACCGCAGCAGCTTGGTCATGTAGGGGACACCATGTGGGATGATGGTCAGCCGCTCCTGGCTCGCCACGTGGCACCTGGACAGGCTCTGCAGAGGGGGCAGGGGAGGCAGATCAGCTGGGGACAGGCCAGAAGTTGCTCTGCTAGGGAAGATCAGAGGCCCAGCTTCAGGGACAACAGTACGAGGCGTTGGAGCTGGCCCTCAGTCCTGTTTCCACCACAGAATCTAGGCCCTCCGCCCCCTGGGCCATGGAGGAGGCAGCAGGTATGTGCCTAGGAGACGGGGGCATGCTCAGGGCAGGACAAGTGGCTTTTGGATTTGGAGGACGCATGAGCTTCAGATACAGGTTCTGGGTAGGGGGTTCCCCAGAAGGTCGGAGTTTCCAGAAGCTCTAAGAAAGTCCCAAGGGAATGTAGAACCTCAGGGAGCTGGGTGGCACCTGCCTTCACCACGAAGGTCCCTCCAGTCGCTGGGTCCTGGACTAGCTGCACCTGCCAAGGTCCAGAAGGCACTGGTCAAGGCACACGCTAGTTCCTAGGGCTCCCTGGCCCTGGCCCCAGCCCCAGGTTCCTCCGCTGAGGCAGACTCACTTCAAGGGCAAGGCAGCGAGGGCAGGCTTTGGTGGTACAGAATTATGTCTCCCACCCCCAAAACTGACACTGATCCTGTCCTGTTCATCCATCCTTCTTAGACTTGCAGGTATTAGCTCAAGTCCCACCTCCTCCAGGAAGCCTTCCCAACCCTCAGATTGGTCTGGGGCCCTAATCTGTTTCCAGTTCTCTCCAGGCTCACCCTTAGAGGAGCCTTATCACAGTGCGTCTAATTTCCTGGCTCCCTACTGCTCTGTGAGACCAAGAGGGCAGGAACCACACTGTCTAGCTCTGTATTCCCAGAGCCCTGCACAGCACTGGGATGTTGTAGGTGCTTCACACATGTATGGTGAGTAGGCCATCCTACAGGGTCTGAGGGTGTCAGGGGTGGAAGCGACCTCAGAGCTAGTTACCTCTTCTAATCTTTTATTTTATAGGTGAGGAATTTGAGGCTCTCAGAGTGTGTGTGGCCCGAGGTCACCCATGGGCCAACCTGTGCCCAGAGCACCCAGGCTTGGAGTTCTCCTTCAGGTCTCTCCCCATGCCGCCCACTCTTTCTGGAGGCGGTCTTTGGAGAGCAGCCCACTCCTTCCGTTGCTTTTGGTTAAAGGCAGCGGTCTGCCAACTGCTGGGACAGGATTTTATTTGGAGTTGGGCCCTTGAGTCATCTTATGGTGGGCAGGGACGGACCCCAGGCACAGGACAGGGCAAGCCAGGTACACTGGGGCGGGAAAGGAGAAAACTCTGCCCAGACGAGGAGCATGTGGGGCAAGACTTCTGCCCTGGTGCTGTGACTCCCTCACTGTCGGCCTGCCCTGCGGACACTCCCTGTGGTGGGAGCCCAGCCCTGAGGCCTGGCAACTAGGCAGTGATGAAGCCCGCAGCCTAGGATCAGGGTTTAGATCTTGGGTGAGTGAATTGATTTTCTCACCTACAAAACAGTAATTGCAAATGCCCCTTTCCCTCATCCCTGGCCTGTGGGGGCCATAAGTGGGAGGGTCCCTTGTGAATGCGAAGGCTGTGAGGATGCCAGTCATTACATTTGCCAAGTCACATCACCTCTCTGAACCTTGTTCTTCTTCACTGCAGAATGGAGTCATGGTAAAGCTTCCTTCAGAAGGTCAACAAGAGGACACTAATAAAGCAGTCAACTCAAGCAGAGCAGCAGCCTGTGCCTGTCACGTAACATGCCCTCAACAATCTGGGGTGATGAGGATGACTACAACAATGATGATATTGTAGAGGAGCCCCCCACTAGCTAGAGAGCACTTACTCTGTGTGAAGCACTTTATATAGATTATTTAATTTTAGTCCTACCGCCCTACCAGGTGAATGTTATTAGTGACCCATTTTATTGATGAAGAAATTGAAGTTTAGAGAGGTTTAGAGAGGTTATATCACCTACAGTCTCACTGGCTAAAAAGTGGTAGAGTCAGGATTTGAATCCAGGGCTGGCTGATGCCAGAGCCTGGAAACTTAACTGCACCTGGGTGCTCAACAGGGTGACCTTGACACATGCCTTTCCCTCTGGGCCTCAGTGTTCCCATCGTCAGGGAAATGAAGGCAGTGGAGTAGCTGAGTACTGGAGGGGTGTGTGTGTGTGTGTGTGTGTGTGTGTGTGTGTGTGTGTGTGGCAGAGGGCGACTTCCTTCAGCAGTAGTGAGATGCCTTTCCCACCACCAGAGGTCTCTCCTCCAACAGCCAAAGACAGAACTCAGCCTGGCTCCATTCCAGCTCCTTGACCAAATCTGCACAATGTTTGAAAAAGAAAACTCTGGGGTCATTCAGGGGAACAGTTTCCCACAAGTACTGACACCCGGATAATTCCCCACTGTCCTTTGCCAAGTGGGATTCCCTGCCACCTTGGCCCTCTCATTACACAGTCCAAAAATGAAGGTTGGGGAAGCCAGAGAATAAAAACTTGATCAGTACATTGAAACAAGTATATTTTAAAAATAATATTAAAACCTACCTATCTAGAAAGGATGAGACCAAAACATTAAGGTAATTGTCTTGGAGTTAGGGAGAATGGTATGGAATTTTTGTTTGTTTTAAACTCTTTTCTCTTTCACTGTATCTCAAAAAGGTAGCAAATGGGGGGCATTTTCCCATTAAACCAACTGAACAAGAAGTCCCCTCCTCTCTGGCTCATTGTTATGAGAGACAGGGCACTAGCTAGTCACATGCCCTCTATGAACCTTGGTTTCATTCTCCATGCAACAATTATTTAAATGCAGCACTTTCCAATAGAACGTTCGCTGTGAATGAAACAGATATCTGCACTGTCCAGTATGGAAGCCATTGGCCACATGTGGCTATCGAGCCCTGGAAATGTGCCTGGTGTGACTGAGAAACAGAATACTCAATTTTAATTTATTTTAATTTTATTTATTTATTTATTTTTTTTTTTTAGGCGAGGCAACCCTTGGTTGACCTCACAGATTGCAAGGACCTTGTCAATTTCCAATCCCTTATTTTTTAAAAAATAACTTTTTACAGCTACAGAACCTGGTCTTCCTAGATGGTCTCCCATCCAAGCACTAACCAGGCCCAACCCTGCTTAGCTTCCGAGGTCAGACGGGATTGGGTTTGTTCAGGGTGGCATAGCTGTAGACTTCATTTTAATTTAAACAGTCTTATGTGTCCAGTGACTACTGGACTGGACTGCACAGTGTAATCCTTTTTTTCCTAGGGTGACTGAGATTTAATGCAACACTTTGTAAACAGGAATGTGCCCTACGAATGTCAGCTGAGTGTTGGTACTGTGATGGTGGAATGTAGTTCTGGGTGCCTGCTCTTGCCTTTTTAAAAAGTGACTTTTTCTTTTTAAGCAAACTCACTGAGTTTTTGGGAAGTGGGGACAATTAAAGCTTTGGTGAAACACATTAACCCTTTCTTTAAAAATTCCCGAAGTATCAAAATACCAGGAAGAATTTCTCATGGAGAAAACAAGCCTAAAATTTCAAACAGGTTTGTAAACCCCAGAGTCCACAAAGGCCAGGCAATGTGAGCCAAGCAGGGAAGGTGGGGACAGGAGCAAACTGGTGGGTTGGTGCCCCATTAAAGCATGCAGTCCATCCTCCGCTCCTTGTTGCTGAGTGGGAATATGAGCCAGCGTTTCCAGATCTTTCAAGTTTTTAGGAGAAGCAGGAAATCTGAACTTCTATATGAAACTAGCCAACTTTTAAATGTTAGTAAATGTTGGTAATAATGATTAAAAAAAAAAAAAACACCCCTGTGTTTGAGCCAAAAAAACAAGATGTGATTTGGATGACCTTCTTTTTCTTCCCCATCCCTGACTTAGAGCTTGGCTCCTGGATCAGGCTCCCAGGCCCCCATGCTCCCTGAGAACAGACCCTTGGGGATTCTGGCCAACTGTCTACCTAGTCCCTGACCCCACCCACCTCACTGTTCCCTGCCACCTGCTGTGCCTGCCAGTATCTCTTCAGCCCCACCCTGACAACTGTGCATCTCTGGAGGGACTCAAGATTTCCTGAGCCAGCCCTTTACTCCTTCCTGGCTCTGCGTGGCTGCTGGCCGGCACTGCCCTCCAGCCCGGATCTGCCTGGGCAGAGCTGTGGAATGGGACTCTGTGACAGCACATCCAGACCTAGATGCAGGGACCTGAGCCCAGCAGCCCTAACATCTCTCCTAATTTGGGGAAATTGGTATACCCGGCTTGGGAATGATGCAGAAAAAGAAAGAGGGATCTCAGGACGGAGGTGGAGTAGGTAAGTTGAGTGCCCAAGAAAGGGTAAAAAAGGAAAGAAGGGCAATCTCAAGGCAGAATGTTTGGACTTGGCTTTAATTTGTGGTTTCCATATACACAGGCCTCAGAATACTGGAATCTGAAAATGCTTCGCATATGCATGCCTTGGGGTTAAACAAATTAGGGGAATTCTGTCATAGACCTTCCTCTTGGAAACTCATGGTGTACATCTGCATCCTAAAAGCTCTGAAAACTCCTATAATTAAAAAAAAAAAACAAAGTGAGGTAACTTTAATTCACTATTTCCCTAACTTATTTTACCTAAAACTCTTCTCTTAACAATGCCTGTGGTTCAGTGGGGTCCTACGTAGGGAAATGGTGGTGGCAGTCACAGCCTGTCCAAGCCACGTGAACTAGTGCAATGGGAGGGTGGGGCTGCACAGATGGAAGCTGGCTGAGCCTTGCTGACAGACGGGGGTCATTCCAGGGACCTGGGAGTAGCAGCCTGAGCAAGGCTGGGGGCACAGGAAACCTGCAGGCCTTCTGACTCACTTTTGTCACTAGCATTTAGAACTATCAAACAAGCATCAAATGTTTTAGCATATGCCAAGCCTTTCCCCCAAATTATTGCATTTTAATTCCCACATCACTCCATGCGGGGTGGAGTGTTCAGAGAGGTAAAGGGATTTGCCTGTGATAACGCTGTGCTCCACCCAGACAGCACTTCATCTTCTAGCTTGTGGGGAGGCACACCCTGGCCTTCCTTTCTCTATGGCCTCCAGACCCATCAAAATCCCCCTCGAGTGTTTGAATTACAGATTCCTGGGCTCAAGTCTTGAAATTCTGACTCAACAGGCCTGGGGTGGGGCCCAGGCAAGTGTATTATAGGAAGCTTCCCAGGTGATTCTGATAAACAGCCACTTTGAGAAAGAACTGCTTTAGTGACGACTCTGGCGTCCCTGGGTTGGGGAAGAAGGCAACTGAATATTGGCTCCAACCTCATTTGACCCAACTGTTTGTCCAGATGCCCCCTACTTTAATGAGTGTCCCAGCTATGGGTTGGGATGTCAGATCCTATCTTCCTGTCTGCCCTGAATTAAAGGGAAGGGTCCCAGAAGGGCTCAGGATGAGGGTGGAGGTGCCAGTGGAGAAAGGGTAGAGTTTCTAAGACCCTGGATGTGCACTGGTCAGCTTGGACCCTCTGCAGGGCAGGTTTCTGGAGAGGAGCATATTCCTGCCACAGGAACTTCTTGGCTGTGCTTGATAGGGAGACTCTGGGCTGCAGCCCTGGGGTACAGAGTGAGTGTGGAGCGGGGGCCTGTGGGAGTGAACCAGGATGCTGTGGACACAGCTTCTCAAACCACTGTGTCTGAGCTGGAGGGCTGTGAGAAGGGGTGTCTGCCTCTTTTTTTCCCAGTTTCCTTTCCAGGACATGATTGGTGTGTGCTGGGTGAGAAAGTGTGGGGAACCACTGGACACAGCTGCTCTCCTACCCTGGAGCCCCTGACCCCTTTCTAGCCCCCTCTAGAGGAGAGGAGGTTTCTGCTCTCTCTCCTCACTTGCTACCCCCAATCCCATACACTATCTCCTCCCAGACTGTCAGTTCTGCTCACTCACCTTCTCGATGACCCCGACCACCCTGCAGCCCCTCAGCTGCTCCAGCGTGGAGCTCAGTGTGCGAATGGGCCGGAGCCTCAGGCTGCTGAAACCCTGCAGAGGTGGGAGACAGGCCACATGGCCTAAGGGCCCACTCCTTGCCACTGCTTCTCACCAGTGTGAAGGGACTCTGAATGCCAGGAGAGCGATGGCCGCAGCAGGAAAGAACAGGCCAATGGCCGACCCCACCTCACAAGAACAGGCTAAGTAGAGAAGCTGGCCCTGACTGGCAGGGGACCCATGCTGGTCCAGGCTGGCCATGCTGTCTTCTGCTCAGCCTCCACCCAGCCCTCCTCCAAGGTTCAGGGGAGCTTCAAAAACCCACTCTCGAAAGCCTCGTTCACAGGAGGCGATGCTCTTGGGTTGGGAAAATGCCCTGGGTACATGTAGGTTTCAGGAAACATGCCTCAAAAACCGAGGCATGAGGCCCAGACACCTGCTTTGGGGAATAGCAGCCTTGCAAGATGCAGTGAGCCTAGGAAGGGTGGGTGTATGTGCTTGTGCACTCCCATAGGCATGAGAAGTGTGCATGCATTTTCTACACCCACTAGGTTAGGAAAAGCCATATGGGGAAAGCATTTGTATACATGTATGTAGGTATATGCATTCGTGTGTGTGTGTGCATGTGTGGATATTTGTGTCTGCTACAAGTACTCACTGCATTCCATTTAAACACAAACGGACCTGGGAACCTTGGAGTGTGTACACATGCGAGCATGTGTATGAGCTATGTGTGAGGGTGGGGAGATGTGTGTGTAGACTCCATGAAGGTGCAAGACTGGACTGGCGATGATTCACTAAGTGTCTGAAAATGAATGAACTATGGAGAGTGTGGGAGAGAGAGGAAGCCAGAAGGAGGACAGGAGTGGGGGCAGCCCTGGCACGATCCACTGTCCACCCTGCCCTGCTGGCCTGTAGGGGTGGGGGCCTTAGCTCTCCCCCTCAGCACCCTCACGCCCTTGGGGAGGGTCTCCTCACCGTGCCAGGGCTGGCTCTGCTGCCCAGTGTCTTCTGCAGGTGGCAGTTGAAGATCTCTTCTGCCCGCTGCAGGTACTTGGTAATTTTCAGCTTTACAGCCTCACATCGCTCCTTGTTGGGGTCGACTGTGAAGGGGAAAGGTTCACCAGGACTCACTCCTGATCCCCCAACAGCCTTGGAAGGCTGGTGTTCCAACTTCCTTTGCCCACCCTCTGTCCTCCACTCTGTGGAGACAGAATGCCTATTTCTGAGGCCAGCAGATTCTGGCCCCACATCTGCTCTTGAGCCCTTCCTCCAGGTGGGAGACCGGCAGGGGAAGTGGAAGGAAGATGGCGGGAGAGGCTGGGAACCATGCTCACCCTCAGCCTAGACTCAGTTTCCCTCCCTTCACTTCCTCCTCATTGCTCTTCACATCTGGGACTACAGTTGTCCACCATCAACCCATCAGTCTCCCCCATTATAATGCAACCCCCAGAGAGCAGGGGAACAGCTCAGCTCCAGTGCCAGGCAAGAAACCCCCAGAGAGCAAGGGCACAGCTCAGCTCCAGGGTCAAATGCACTGTCTCTAGTGTGGAAACTTAAACTCAGCTTTGCCACTTGATAGCCATGAAACCTTAAGCAAGCTATTTAACTGCCCTGTGACTCAGTTTCCTCATCAGGAAAACTGGAATAAAAATAGATCCTATATACTAGGCACTGCCTGCAACAACACATATAGTATCTTCTGTTACTGTGAGGCTCAAATGAGTTAATACAGGTAAAACCCTTAGACAAGTGCCTGGCATGTAGGTACTGCTCAATAAGCGCTAGCTATTATTACTGACTTTCACAGAGGTCCTGCAGGGCCAGCAGAGCCCCGCTCACCCCGCACAGATGGACGATGACAGGACAAGCCCCAGCTGGCTCTTCCGCCCTCACCGTGCACGCCGCGCAGCAGAACGTCCACGCCATTCTGGTAATGGTTGAAGGCTGCCTCGTAGTCCTCACCGACATCGCACTCCAGGGCCAGGCGGATCTGTGTGGCTGCATCTACCAGGTAGTCACGCTTGGTCATGTCAGGTGCCCCCAGAGCCACCCGGTTGCGAATCTGCTCCAAATACGTGTGGGCCTGGGACCTTGCTCGTGAGCAGGGCTCAGGCTCTTGGCCAGGGCTGGGCGGGCACTCGCAGGCCACCAGGCTCATGGCTGCTGCCCTATGGCTGTGACCTGGAATGAACAGATGTAGTAGAGAGGACCCAGAGGGGAACAGCACCCCATCTGCACCCTGGTTTTCTCCACTGAATATTCGGAGACTAACACTCACCTCCAAGGGTTGGAGGGATCAGAGCTAATGTGGGTAAAGTCCCTTCACTGAGCCGTATCTTTCCCAAGTGGTGGTAATAGAATAATAACACGCTTGGGCCTCCTCCTTTCTTGAGTACCTACTATGTGTTGAGCACTGGAGAGTGCTGAAGATTGTCATGATCCAAAGCTGCCTTCACAGGGCCTTCATAGGGCAAACCGGTGTCTAGCAGACAGGAAACATTTGGAGGCTACACTCTGAGGCCAAGGCAGGGGCCCTGGGCTCAAAGGCCATTCCTCACACAGTTCCCTCCATCCTGCCTGTTCTCCCCTCCCTGTCTGCCCTACAGGAATCTCATTTATCCTTCAGGATTCAGCTCCAAACAGAATGGATTGCCCCCTGCTTTGTTTCCCTTAGTGCAGAGGTCAGTGTGGTCAGGAGTGAGCAACCCCCACAGAGCCCAGCAAAGAGCTGGGCACAAGGCCAAGTCTTAGAGCTTGGGGGCAAGTGAAATGACTGAGTGGCAGATTTTGGACAGAGTTAGAGGAATCAGGGCAGGGTGGACCCAGACCTAGCGGGTGGATGGCTTTGTCTTCCTGGCTCTCTCTGAGAAAGCCAGGAGGCACGTGGCCTCCAAAGACGTGACAGCAGTTCCTTCCTGAGCGGTGTGACACAAGTGGCTAAAGGGATAGAAAAGTGTCTGTAGGAAAGGAAAGGGCTCAGAGAGAGGCCAGCAGAGCTGCCTCTGCTCCTAACTGCAGGGCCACCTTTGCTCTCTCAGGCCCCACTGGGAAGGGGCAGGGCCGGACTTCTAACCCCAGGGCATTTCTGTCTCCGTGGAGAGAGGAGAGAGAATAGGATGGGGAGTGGGGCGGGAAGGGAAACTCACATGCCAGGGCCAGCGGGGAGCTGCATGTATGCCCAGGCACCCAGGACATGCAGCCCTGGGGCCTGTGTCGGGGATGCCAAGATCAATGGGCTGGGCCGCTCGGGTCAGGCCCCGGCCTCAGGACCACGCGGCCGGGCCAGGTCCTGCCGGGCAGAGCAGCATGGCCCCGCCTGGACTCAGAAATTGGCGCGTGCAGCCTGCAGAGTCCCAAGCTCGCAAGAGGCATCACCCTGCTGGGGGTCAGGCCCAGGAAGACTGGCTGGGGGAGTGAGAGTAGGCGGTATCCTCGCCTGGGGGTTGAGGGATGGTGAAGAGCAGGACAAACACCGTACCTGCCCGAGCCAGGAGCTACCACTGCCGCCACCGCCCCTTCGCCCCTGCAGGGTACAGTGCACCTCGGACCGTGGCTTTGCGCGGACCAGCCAGGTGCGGGGTCTGGCCCGGTGCAGCTTGGCCATTGGCTACAGATGAGCTCATCCTCTATCCGTTAGAATAAACCACCAATCAGCGCCCCGGTCGGCTTTTGCCGGTTCTTAAAGCCGCAGGGTCTGCAATGCAGAGCGCTGGGGGAGGGGGTGAAGTTTGGGAATGGGTGGGTGGGTGGGTGAGGGCAGGGCAGGGGCAAGGGTCTTTACCTGTTTTGCACTGATGTATCCCAAGTGCCTAGAACAGAATCTGGCACATAGTATTACTCAATAAATATTTACTGAATGAATGAATGAACGAATGAGCTCTGAAGAATGGGAAGGAATGTTCTGGGCAGGCAAACAACATGTTAAAAGCCTTGACAAATTAAAGGAGAAAAATAACATTTGCACATCAAACAGATGGCATAAAACCATTTGATAAAATTTAACACTCATTCATGATAAGGACAAACTCTTTACTTAACAAAACCTAAATAAACTCATGAACTTACTTCTGAACTTGATAAAAAGGTTATCTACCAGAAACAGAGCGTGTGTAATGTAACTTACACAACATGTAGTGATGAAGCTTTAGAAGCATTCCCATGGGCCTGTTGTCCTTCTGCATATGGTAGGATCACACTTCTCTATCTACTTTGGAAGTTAGGCTTGGCCATAGAACTTGCTTTGGAATCCTGGTGGACAGCACGAGTTACTTCAGGGTGGAATCTTCAAAAGCTAGTCCATAATTCTTCTGCCATAGTTATCACAGAAGTACACATCCATAGAGGCACAGAGCGTCCATCAGCCTGAGTCTCTGAGAAATGACAATAAGGAACTCCTCCTCCCTGCTCCATGATTTGTGTTGGGCATGAAGTGTAAGAGAGAAATAAATTTTTATTGTGTTACTGCAGCATACCTTGGTCTATCTTGAATGGTATGAACAGTCAGAAATGAACCAATATCTCCACTTTTCAACAACATACTGGAAGTTACAATTAACACAACAGAAAACTAAATCAAACAAGAAGTTTAAAGATTGGAATGGAAGAAGCCAAAATGCCATTATTTGTGATGAAGTAATGAAAACCTAGAGCAATAATTGGTGAGTTCAGCAACTGGCTGGATACTAGATCAATATTTACAAATAAAGAGATTTCCCGTGTATCAACAATAACAATTTGAAAATGTAATAATTTAAAAATCTCATTCACCATAGTAAAAAAAACTGTGACATACTTAAGAATAAACTAATTATAAATATATGACCTTCATGGGAAAAATAGTAAAATTGTATTGAAAGACAAAAAAAAGATCCAAATAAATAGCGAAGTGCTGTGTTCAATAATGGGATGACTACCACTGCAAGTGTCAATTCTCCCCAAATTACTTTAAAACTTCAATGCAATTTCAATGAAAATACCCAAAAGACTCTTTATAGAACTTGACAGGATACTTCTAGAATTCATTTATTCGTTCACTTAACAAAAACTTATGGAAGACCTACTGGATCTGACACTGTTCTAGGCACTGGTGGTGAATAACCCAAACAACAAAAAAAGCCTTAATGGAGCTTTCATTCTAATGAAGAAAAACAATAATAAACACATAGACATATAGATACATATCTCATGTCATTTTAACAGTATATATAAATGTGCAATGATAGCCCCTTGAAAAAGAACAAATGGTGGAGTTAAAAGCTCGCCTTACCAGATCAAAAGACACATTATAAAGTTGCAGTTTTAAAAACAGGTGGTATTGGTGCACATAAACAGATGGTAAAAATAAAATAGAGCCCCCAAACTAAATCTTGCATATAGAGGGAATTGACTTAGGATAAAGAAGACCTTTCAAACCGGTGGATGAATTCTTCATGAGAAGTGTTGAGACAATTGACTTAACTTATGGAAGGAAATTGATTTCTACTTCACACCGTATATGAAAATAGATCCCAGTTTAAATTTCTAAGTAATAATTAAAAAAACACAAATGTTTAGAAGAAAGTGTCCAAGAGTATCAGCATGATCTTCAGGTGGAAAGTATCTATTAAATATTCCTGATGGAGAGGGATATGCAAATTAGAACATTTTGGAGGATAATTTATCAGAACCATTTAAAGTGAAAATACACATAATCATGACTTATCAATTCTACTTCTAGATATTTAATCTAGAAAAACATTTGCTAGAATACATAAGAATATTTATGGATATTCATTGCTGTATTGCTTGTAATATCAAAAATTGGAGAAGATTCCAAATTTAATACTTATGGAACATCAATATGAAATGAGATAACAAAATGTGATGTATTCATATATTGAATTATTATTATTCAGCATTTTAAAAGAATGAACCAGAACTGAATCTATGTGTATGAACATGTGAGATCTCATAAAAATATTGTTGAGTAAAAACAGTTCCCAAATGCTACCTATGCTGTGCCATTTATATTTCCATTTTGAAAGTACACACATAAAATAATTATTATATATTATCTATATATTATAATATATTAGTCAGGATTTTCCAGAGAAACAGAACTGATGGGATGGGTAGATGATAGATGACAGATAGATAGATTTCTTATTATAAAAAGTGGACTCATGCAATTATGGAGGCTGAGAAGATCCACAATCTGACGTCTGCAAGCTGGAGACCTAGAAAAGCCTGTGGTACAGTTCCAGTGTGAGTCTGAAAGCCTGGCAACAAGGAGCACCAATGGTGTTAATCCCAGTCCAAGAGTAGAAAATCAATGTCCCAGCTCAATCAGGCAGAGAGGCAGACTCTCACTTCCTCCACCTTTTGGTTCTATTCAGGTCCTCAGTGGATTGCACTATGCCCACCCACACTGGGGAGGGTGAGCTGCTTTACTCAGTCTACCAATGCTAATCTCATCTGGGAACACTCCAAAATAATGTTTAACTAAATATCTGGGTACCCCATGACATAGTCAAGTTGACACTTAAAATAATGTCTCACTGAAACACCCCAAAATAATGTTTAACTAAATATCTGGGCGCCCCATGACCTAGTCAAGATGACACTTAAAATTGACCATCACATATAGTAATTAGCTCACATCTGTATTCAGTACTTACAATGAGGCTGGCACTATCCTAATCACTTAACATGGAAAAGCCTATGTAAATCTTAAAACTTAAATTTTAGTTACTGTTATTAATCCTTTCTTTACAGATGATAAAATTAAGGCAGAGGGAGGTTAAGTAATTGGCTTAGGCTTATACAATTAGGAAGTAGGAGCACTAGGAATCAGACCTTGGAAGTTTGGCTCAGAAACTCAAGCTCTGGACTACTATGCTGACTCCCGTGAAGCTCCTAACTGGTATTATCCAAAAAGTGGACCCAGACTTGGGGGAGGGAGCAGGCAGCAGTCAAATAAAGCTCTGCATACCTGTCATGTCCTATGTCTTTAAAGAACAAAGTAAAATGATATATTATTTGTGATGTTAAAATTAATTTTTAAAAATTATATATTAAATTATATACATGTAATTATATAATTATTTCTTCAGCATATAGTGATTAGTGCAATAAGGAAGTAGGCAGTACTTCATAAGCCTCTAATGGTGCACTAGACCCAGTTTGATGGGGAGGGGTGTTTAGGATTCTTTCCTGAGGAAGTGCCTTTGAGCTGAGTTATAGATGATGCATGTTTGTTAGTCAGCAAGGTTGAGAGGTTGGGTGTGTGAGGTGGGGAAGGATTTCCTGGCAGAGGAAGCAGCATGAGCAAAGGCCCTAAGGGGGCACCACAAATTCCAGGAACTCAGAAAAGACAAGTGTATTTGAGCTTAAACAAACAGGGGGCATGACATGAGATGAGGCTGGAGACGGGCAGATGTCAGAACTCCTGGAGGCTGCCAGGCTGAGGAGAGGACTGCGGGGGTTATTCTAAGAACAGTGTGCGCTGCCGAGTAAGATGAAAACTGGAAATGCTGAATGGCACGGTGGAAATCCCTGGAATCACTTTCTCAGGGCTATGTTATGGAAGTGAGTAGAAATGCCAAGAGACTGAAAGTGTAGACAGCTTTCAAAACGTGAATCTGACCTCCCGGAGTAAGATAGGGAAGCACCTGGACGGAGAATGTGCAATTGAGGGATGGGTTTGATTTCTGATGCTCTTGTTATTTTTATGATGAGAGAGACTTCTACACACAAAGACATATCCACAAGGATATCGGTCACAACATTGTTTATTATAACAACAACAAAAAAGAGAATTTAAATATCCAACAATAGATCAATTGGTCAAATTTTGGGATAGCCAAATGATGCAAAGCAATTAAAAATGATGTAATGTACTTAAAAAATCATATTGTAGAAGAATATCTAATGTCACAAGAAATGTCCACAATATATTAAGTTAAAAAGGCAAGTTCTAAAATAATAAGTATGCTACGATCCCATTTTGGTATCAGAAGTGAAATGTATGTGGCAGTACATCTCCTTCACCTCTTCCTGTCTTCATGCTTGGTGGTGGTGGGAGGAGGGAGGCTTTTGACATAATGCAGTGTGATAAAAAGTATGCCAAGGGAGGTGATTCACTTCATCAAAAGAGAGGATTTTTTGTCTTGTGGATGCTTTACGTGGGTCCAGGATGGAGCTGGGATGTGGGGGAGGGCAGAGAAATAAGAAGGAAGAGGCTTCTGGCCCCAGTATAGGTGAACTTTATAACAAAGCTGAAAAAAGTATATTGCTCTTTCCCTGGATTTTGAAAGAATTTTTGTGATAGGCTAAAAGAAAGATTTGGGGGAGGAAGTAATAAAGAAAGATGTAACCATTCAATATCTGAAACAAGAAGCTGAATTCACTGCTTGCTTACACAAGGGAGAGCTGTCCTTGCAAGGTGCAGTCTCTGAATAAAGTGGAGAGAGTCTCACATATGCTTCGGGGAAGCATAATGTTCAGGGATGGGTCAATTTACAGAGTATTTAGGAGGTGGTTGACCTAGAAGCAGGGTCAATTGAGTGAGGCTGTTGCTGACCGGTTGTTTTCAGAAGGTGAGCTATTACTGATTGAGCACACGGAGCAGGTTACTGAACCAAGCGGTCCTGTAAACAGCTTTATTAAGAGATTCTAAGAGTTATTTGCTGTTATAGCCACATAGTCCTTTCCTGAGAAGATGAGACATTTTATTCTTCAGGAAAAGGGCAAGGATGACATTCAAGTCTATATGTATACCAAGATGTGAAACAGCCCATTGTGGAGCCTTTGCTTCATGAGCTCATCCTGATTGGCCAGGGCTGGTTTCTACAGGATTCCAAGAGCACCAGAGCCTCCTGGATTTGGACTCGAGACTTGGTCGTGAGAGGAGTCCTACTCCGTCCTCCACCTCCCCATGTCTGGTGAGAAGTTATATTTCCCATTGAACCAGGAAGGCAGCTCCAGGTTGGCCCCCAGGTTCTGACTGGGTCCTCCCTCCTGCACGATGACCTCCATGACTTCACAAGGGTGGCCCTGGGTCCACAAGTGAATCAGAGCCTTCTAGGCCTCAGCTCTGCCTGGCTGTGTGGCAGCCGTGGCCAGCTGTCAGCCCCCTGACCTCCCAGGCTCAAATTCCTGGGGTAGATTTCTCGCCCTCTCAGTACTTTCTTCCAACTTGTCTGGCAAGTGAGAAGGCGTCCTGGGCTTCAAAAGAGGATTTTGGTAGAGACAGCTTTGAAAGGGATAAAGAGCTCAATGAGAGAAGGATATCACCATTACAGTCTAAACCGCAGACCCCTGCTAGGGGTGTCAGGCGGTCATATGTCTGTAAACAGCCAGCACTGTCAGCCTGGACTGTGTGAGCACAGAGGTCTCCATTACCGCGCTGCCCATATGGTGACTCATGGGTGGCCCAGGCTGACTGCTGGTGGGTGGGGGCAGGGGCCCTAGAGGAGACAAAAGGAAAAATGGAAGACTTAGAGCATGGGGATAGGGATCTCTCTTACTTTGAGTCTGACTGAGGACAGGGACTGAGTCTCCAGAATGCCTCAATGAGAGGTTGGTATGGCGGCAAGACCCTCTCCCTGTTACATAGGTAACACCCTCTTGGTGAGAGAAATAGGGAGCGGGCCTAACTTCGAAGGGAAGCCCTCGACCTCCTCCCTGACTGACTGTACTGCCTGGTGGTTTCCTCAGGGACTAGAAAGTTACCTCAGGGACTAGAAACACACCATCTTTTTGGCCTGGAGCCGCATGGCCTCTGAGGTGGGGCCCACAGACTGCTCATAGCGGCCGGGCCTGCATCAGCCTCCGTCACAGCCAACGTCAAGGCGAGGGAGCACTCTAGTCTTCCCTCAGGAAAGGGAAGGTTCAGCCTTCCCTAGGAAAACAGCTGCTGCACTCGGGTGCTGACATCCACCTTTTCACAGAGTTTGTGGAGGAGACCGTTCTGTCCACCCATCCAACCTGCCTCACAGATGTCTGGCCTGCTTCTCAGGCTTGGAAAAGTTCTCCCCACTTCCTCCTCTCCTCCACTCTCCATCCTGAGGATGTGACGGTGTAGTTAGGGATAGAGAGCACAAGTTTTGGAGACTAATCTGGCTTTGATTCCATTTCAATCACATACTGCTAAATTTTAAAATTCTTCCTCTCTTCACTTTCATGGTTTGGGATAAGCCTGGGCTTCAGCTTCTTCACTTATAAAATAAAGAGGTAGAAATGGATTATTTGTCAATTTTCTTTCAGCCTTGAATTCCAAGATCATATCATTCTCCTGCTTAAAATTTTTTCCTGCTTAAAATATTTCAGTGCCTCCCACTGCCTAGAAAAGCTCTAACTGCCTAGGATGGCATCCAGGGTCCAGTCTACCTTCCAGCCTTCTCCATCACTCGTCTGTTTCACATACCTTAACCATCAGCCCAACTAAATCATTTGAAAATCCCTACACAGCGATGGGGTTTCCACATATGGGTCTTTGTTAACAGGTTGCCTCCCCCTAAAATGCCTTCCCCAGCCATCTCCCCACACTCAATCTTACCTATTCCTTAAGTCACAGCTCAAATGCCACCGACTTAGCAAAGCCAGCCCTGCTTTGCCCCATGTGTAAATCATCTCAGATGTCTCAGATTTCTTTAGCAGCACTTCATCTGCCTTTGCTTAAGCTTTGTCGCCTTCTTTCCCTCTTTTAAAATCACCTGTGCATATCTGATTCCCTTGACTAAGTTTTTAAGATCAGAGACAATATCCTATCTCTCTCTGTGTAACCCTAGCTAATCCAGGTATTCCACTAGGCTTGATCTCTGCCTAGTATCTCACTGAGAGAGCATCTCTCGAACAACATTAGGACCTTCAACGTGAAGGAAGTGTAGCGAGGTTCCCAAAACCCTTCCTTCACTCCCCAGATTGTTTTAAACGATCAGAATCTCCACAACAAAGCTCTTTCTGTAGATCTAACACTGAGGTCTTTTATATAATTTTCTCAGCTTGCCTTCTCTCTCTTAGTTCTTAGGTAAATCAACTTAGTCTCTTCAACTAATATCTCTCTCCTATTCTCCCTATTTCTTGCAGAATGGGATTTTCTTTAGTAAATGGGGAAACTGGAAGACATTTACATGCTAATATATTTTGCCCCCTCACACATATATCTACTACAAATTGCATTGCCCTAGTAAATTAAAAAAGAAACGCCTATGAGTGAATGAATGATCAGGGTAATCTGCCCACGTGCGTAATTAAGACAAAGCTCTCTACATCTCTCCATACCAGTACTTCTTCTTAGACCAAGCCATTACAATTGGTTGTCTGGATCTGCTACGGCCTTGCAAGTAGTATTTGTATCTCTAGTCACGTGCTTCTAGGGTCCATCCTCTACCCCGAAGGCAGAGTGATCTTTCAAAAATGTATGTACTATCACTTCATTCCCCTGCTTGAACCCCTCCAATGGTTTTTTTGTTACATTATAACAAAATGCAAACTCCTTACCCTGAAAAGCCCTCCATGATCTGGCCCCTGCCCACCTCTGAAATTACATCTCGTGTCCCTTCCTCCCTGCCTGTCATGCTCCAGCCACACTGGGATTCCTCCTAAGGCCTTTGCATCAGCTGTGTCTTCTGCTTGGAGTGCTCTCGTCCTCTGTTTTGGAGTGATCTTTGTGTGACCAACTTCTTCTTGTCCTTCGTACTTCACCATACATGTCACTTCTACAGAGAGGCCTTCCATGCCCTCCCGGTCTAGACTACCTTCTCCATACTATCTCATCACCTTTCCTTATTTTCCATTTAGCCCCTATTGCTGCATAATAAACTGCCCCCAAACAATTTGGAATTATTTTATCTCATGATTCTATGTGTTAGGAAATCATTTAAGGCACAACTTGTCTCTGCTCCATGGGGTCTGGGGCTTCTGCCGAGATGACTGTAAAGGCTGGGTGCCTAGGACAACTGGAAGCTGGCTGAGCATTCTTCCCTCTCTCCTCCCTCTCTCTGTCTCTCAATCTCTCTCTCTCTCTCTCAAAACACTTCTATGTAGTTAGCTTGAGCTTTCTTCCAACACGGTGACCTCATGATGGACTTCTTACATGGTAGTTCAGGGTTTCAAGAGACCAAGGCAGAAGCTGCCAGCCCTCTTGAAAGGACTTGGAAATATTATAGGGTCCTTTCTGCCATATTCTATTGATCAAAGCAGACTCAGGTCAACTAAGATTCAAGGGGAGGGAACAGAGAAGTCCTCTCTTGGGGGAGAAATGACAAAGAATTCAGGGCCATCTTTAAGGTGCCAGAACCACATTTTGGCAAAAAAGACATTTTCTTATTAATTTCCTTGTTTACATGTGTAACTTGCTTATTGAGCAAACAGTGAGAGTACAAACAAACCAGTTTTTCCCCCTTCACTATTTCTTCTAGATAAACTTTTATGTTGATTCTCCTTTTCTTGTATCTTAATAGCATTTTGGGCAGATCTTCTAATGTTCCTGTCACGTTAATTTATTAAAGGTCCAGCCCCATCTAGGCTGGTCCATCCAATTTAAATCTAACACCTCTTTCTCCCCCAGGCAGGGCCTGGATTTGGCTCAAGGGAGCGGAGAGGGTCATCCACCCTTGTTCTCCTCCCCACTTCCCTCTCTGCAGTCCCTTTCTTTTACACAGGGTCAGGAGGGAGAAACTGGGGGAAAGTTCATTTTAACTGTGGCCATTTCTTCTCCAGCTATGACTGTGCCTGGTATGTCAGGCATCCAGGTGCCAGATCTCTTGGGTACCACAGGGCCACTCCACAGCACTGTTCCCCGATGGGTTCCTTTTCCGGCTCTGTATCTAATACCCTATTCAGCTATCGCCCCAACCCTATACCCACAGCCTATAACCTGTGGGGTATCCTCACCTGCAAGCCTCCCTCTTGGGAGAACATGGGCAAGGCTCCTCATGGCCATTCGCCTTCTACCGTGTCCCCCTAAACCGTGGGAAACTTGTTGGATGTCCCAAGGCACCTTTTTCCTCTGTCACTCTTCAGTTCTTCATTCTCCCCCCCCCCCCCAGTTCCCAATTCAGATAGCATATGGGCTAATCTAAACGGCAAATCCAGCTCTAGGGAGAAGATGAGAAGGGAGGAACAACTCGGGTCTCCAGTGACCTCACCTCCCTCTCCCTCCCTGCCCCCTTCCTGGGCTGCTGCTTATTGAGACTGAGGAAGAGGGTACTAGGTGATATTTGGGCCTATCAGAATTACTTCTGCCATCTCTTCATAAATTCCTTAGGCAGATGTGTCCAGCCCCAAATTGTTTCTTCTTTGTTTTAGAGTGTGTGGTTCTCAAGACCCCTTTTTCGCTCTAGGTCCAGTCACCAATTTGAGCAACAATAATGTCTACCCAGTATTCTACAACACATGATTATGGTCTGTCTCTCTACTCAAATACAAGGTCTGTGAGAGCAGGTCCTTGTGCGTTTCATTCCCCCACTGGATCTTGCTGCCAGGAAGAGGAAGAAGCCAGACCCCTCCCTCCCCTGCAGATGAAAACGGCCCTGTAGGACCTAACTGGTATGAAAGGATTGCCAATATGGTCAAATGGACCAATCAGTTCATTTTCTCATTTCCTACTCATTCCTGCTGCCAAGCTCCAGCCATGGGTACAGACTTTTGCTTCTGGCTTTCAGGAGCTCCCCTGGTCTCTGTCTAGTTCTATACAGAAGTTTATGGCCTCAGTAGAGAGGCTGACCTCTATATGGGCAACTTGTGAAGCTGAGAGCCTTGGAGATGCTACAGGGACCGGGCTGGGGTTCCTGGGACCAAAACGTAGCCTGGCCAAGGGAAAGGGGTACTCTTTTCATCGCTCAGTCCATCAAAAGCAAAACAGCTCAGAATGGCTACAGTCTAAGTACGGAGAAGCAGGAGAGAAAGTGCGTTTCTTCTGCAAATCATGTCCTCTAGGGCTGGCCCACACCCACTCTGTGATCACCGGCCAGAAGCACATTCTCAATAGTGTCCTCCTGACCGCCAAGGGCAGCTGCCTCCGCCAGGGCCACCCCACCCCTCTGGACTATCTTTGGCTTCCCTCCAAAGCCCTAGGTGGGCCTGCCCCAGGGCCCCTGAGGCTTTGTCTGGAGCAGCATGCAGTGAGATAACTGGGAATTGCCCTTTCCTCATACATACAACAACAAAACATCTTGCAGGTAAGAGGCAGATGGGAGTCTGATAGTAAGTGGTTTGGACTGAAAAAAAGAAAAATAAAAGGATTTTTTGTTTGTTTCATGCCAAGGCTTTCAGGAGGCAGGCAGAAGAAGACGAGAGGTAAAGGAAGAAGAAATAAAGCAGCACCCTCAGACCCCTGTACTTGGCAGCCTGAGCAGGCTGGAGATGTGCAGTGCAGTTCCCTGGGGCCAGGACCTGAGGAGCCTGGGAGCCCCCATTCACTGAGGGTTTAGAGGGCTGGCCACCGGACTGAGGGGTGGCCTTGGGGGAAAGGAAGGGGACTGGGGCTCTTGAATCTGAGTGTTCAGGGGTGGCTGGGTCCTGGGCCCCCCAACTTTGGGGCCAAGACTACATCTTGGGAACCCCTCATTGTGGGACAAGTGGACCTCAGGGTTTTGCCTTAAGCAGCTGAGAAGAGGACACCCCAGGAAGCTGGAGAGGAAGCAGGAGAGGCCAGAGCCACCCTGAGGGCAGCCTGGGGCCCATGATCTTTTTTTCTGTCCTGCTTCCATTTTCTGCTGTCGCCCACTGTTCCGGCAGACACACTCCCTCAGAGAAGCTGTTTCCAGACTAGAATACTTTATTCAAGAGAATCTGGCTTGGCAGTCAGTCAGCTGCATAGAGCAGCTTGCTCCATGTCCAACCTGGGGTCCTCTTTGCCTGTGTCCCTGCGAGGGGCAGGATGGTGATGCCTTGGCCATAAAGAACAATGTCCCAGCACTAGCAGTGGCAAGTTGTGAAGAGAGATCTAGGGGACAAGGAGTGGCAAAGGCCCCAGGCAACCACTCTTCTCCAAAGGCGAATGTTCTGCTCTACTGAATGCAGAGCTGCCGCCAGGAAGTGGAAGCCAAAGAGGGGCCATGGTGGCCAGAGCAGGCTCCTTCACCACCATCCTAGCCAGGAGCTTCCAAAGCAAGGGCTGCTTGTCCATCCAGAGCCCAAGGCCCCGGAATAGGCGGTGGGTCCCACTCCTTTCTTCCCTCTTCAGCCCCTTGGCGACTTCCAGGACCTCTGGGGCCTGGCTTGCCCCTCACAAAGCCACATGTCTTGCTTCTTCCCAAGCTGAAGCACACACAAATCTGTGGCTGCCTTCTTTCTCTCACGTTCTGCTTAAGGCACTGAATTCCTGAGGGTCCTGTCCCTCCCTGCCCCTCGTCTTGGAGGGAGGAGTCATTCAGCAGGGATACAATTGGCTAATAAATAGAGGGCAGGTGCCAGCAGGGAGGTAACTGAGAGTGTGACGGTAATAAATACACGAGCCAGGTGTGGGGTCTCCTCCGAGGGGCTGGTTACCTTCGGGGAACAGTATCTCCACACCTGCAAAAACAAAACACAGAAAGCAGGTGTCAGCACACCGAGGAAGGTGGGGTCCCTCCTATGGGAGCGGGGACAAACACAGAGGGAAAGCTTGAACAGGGAGCATAGGGAGATTGCAGCGCGCCTGGATCTCTGCGTGCACCAAGGCCAATAAGAAGCTAGAAGCCACCGTTCATGAGCCTGTACCCAGGTGCCCAGACCTGCACTAAGCTCTCTCTCATCTACTCATCAACATCTCATGAGGAAGGAAGGCACTGTTAGTATCACCTTGTAAGTTTTGGCAAATAACTTGGAAGGAGTTTGTGGAAGAAAAAGGGGCCACACGCTAAACCTGACAAGCTCAGGGAGGCCAGCATGGCAGGCTCTGCAAACTCAGAGACCGAAAGTAACCGTATAGGATGGTCATAACATAAAAAAAGCATTCTTAACTAAAAGTGGGTTATGGCAGGTAGTTGGGTCCTAGAACTGTAGCTTTTCGACAGATGTCAATCTTTACCTTAAATGAGCCTGTCTATTGTCTTTTTGCATTTAAGATAACATACCTTTGAAATGTCAGAGTGATCCCCTCTTTCCAGACCCCTCAGGGCACAACCTCTGCACCAGAGCAGGAGACCACAGAATCCCTCAGTGTTGTCTTGCTCCCCACAGACCACCTCTCTGTGCTGTAAGTGTTAATTATTAACTACCCTGGACCCACCAATGTAAAGGAAGTATGTCTCTCCGCTTTATTTTTTTATCCAATCCCAGAGATTTCCCTGCTTTGCTTTCTCCTGTTCTGTTAATCTACCACCGATGAATTTTATGTAACCCTCCTTCCGTCTCCTCCTTTGATTGAAATGTACAAAATAAGCTGCAAAACGGCCTTCTCAGGGGCATTTTCTCAACCCATTGGGATTTTACCTCCCAGCAATTGTCGTCAGTTGGCTTAAGTAAACTCATTAAAATTCTCTACAGGTTTGGACGTTTCTTACGTGGACAAGTTCAAGTGATTGGGTAACATCTAGTCCCAATTACTTATTTATGCAAGCATAGTTTCTCAACCTTTTCGTCTGTAAAAAATGATGAACAGGAATGGAATTAATGCTGAATCCTGTTTCAGTCTGGCAGGTGGTAACATTCATTAATGGGTTCATTAACTAATTGAAAAGAGATAGTAGCCACAACCCTGTCGTCCAGATGCATGCCAATGAGATCAACTGTACTTTTATGTTTAATATTTATTAATATATATTTTGTTGTTTTTATAATTTGGTACTACTAATACTTATTGTGATCATTCATTCCAGAAGAAAATTTAATTTAGAGTTTTATGTTCACGGGAAATTTAAAATAATTCAAACTTATATACCATTGTTGTGGCAGATACATACGACAAGGGGATATATAAAAGACTTTTGAGCATTAAAAAAAATTACATTAGGCTGAAATTCTGTGGGGCAAGTAAAATGAAAATACAAATTCAAGGAAAAAAGAAGCAATGTAAATATGCAACAATTATTAAAGAAGAGTATTCAAATATATATGTATATATTTGTTATTTTTTTTAAAGTGGATGATGGTATTAAATTAGGATGCCTTATTCCGTACACTACATCTGAAAACTTATATAATGGCTAATGTTAAAATACTAATATTTATAACATGCCAAAAATTATGTCCTTTGTAACTATTAATAATTTTGATGGAAAATTTCAATGTTAACTTAAAAGGGAGCAAGGGAGCCCATGGGTTCTTGAAATTCTTTCAGGAGAGTTCTGAATGAGACGTGTGGAGACCGCTGCTCTGGAAGATGGGCCAATAGGATGTTTTTCACCTGCGTGGACTACACTGCCAGCTCCTCCCACAAGCTGCTGCCTGGGCACAGAGGAGAAATGAGAGCCACATGCCTTTGGGAGGCCAGCTTCTCCAGAACCCCTGTCTTCATGGAGTGGGGTGAAAGCCTCTGCTCATGGAGGGGCGGCAGCATGGGGTAAGACTTGGGTCAGCTCCAGGGACACAGCATGAAATGATTTCCTGGAGTCTTAGAGCTGGGAGGGATATCAGTGTGACTGAGTTACTGTAGATGTGAAATATTTTATTTTTACTATTTACGCACACAGATTTGGGTTTTCCCCTCTCTAACCCTTTTTTTTTCCCCAGCCATACTCAAGCCTAGACTCCAGCCTTGGTCACCATGTGTGAAGCCAACGTGAGCAGGTAACAATAAGAGGGAAAGAGGAAGCCAGTGGACCCCAAGGTCCCCTGGAGGTGGCACATAAATACTGGCCTGGGGGCCAGTGGGTGGTGACCCCCTCACTAGGGTCACTACTCTAGCCCTGGATATATTTTCAGCTGTTGGACTTTTCATCGCTAGAAGGTAAGCACTTAAAAGCAAGAATCTTGTTGCTTTGTTCACTGGTATACAGTAAGTACTTGGTAAATATTTCTAGAATGACTAAATGCCTGGTGGGCTCCTGACCCCTCATTTTACACAGAGAGAAGAATTAGGCTCAGAGAGGAGACATGACTTGCTTGAGGCCACACAGAGACTTGGGCTAAATCAGGACAAGAACTAAGGTCCCCTGACACTTCCTGGGCCTTATAATCTCTCAGCGTGAAGCTCCCTGTTCTGGCTCCCAAGACTGAGCTGGGCCTTGCTTTCCCTTTCCGACCACTGACCCCTGCAGGTGCGGGCTTCCCTCTGGCCCAGCCTCCTTGCCATCCCTAGGACCCCCCGCCTCAAACTCACAGGTGGCAGTCTGTGGGTCTCTGCTTCTCTCTCTTCCTCTTCCCCCTGCCCTTGGGTCTCCTCCTGCAATAAGCCAAAGCGTCAGGACAGAGTGGCTGGGGGCCCCATGCTATATAGGACAGGGGCAGGAAGGCTGGAGAATAGATCAGAGCCCCAGCCAGGCCACTTACCTTTCTGGCTTCATCTTATCCCGCACAGACCTGAAAAAAACAGACAGAGAGAGGGGTAGGGGAGAATCAGGAAAGCAGTAAGTGGGGGCTCCCGGCCATCCCAATACCTCTCCCCAAGAGTTCTGGTCCTGCAGTTGGCACTAAAGCCACTAGGGGGTAGCATGGAGCTAACGAGGGAGAGATGGTCTTCGCTCTCTGGGCTTGAGCTCCCCACTCTACACTCTGGTGACTCCACCAAGAGAGTTAAGAATTCCCTCTTGGGGTCCCTCTGCAGACCCTTCTGCCTTTCTCAGCTTCTTGGCATCAAATCTGGGGGCCTGTGAGTCTGTTCTCCGCTGCCTTCTCTGTTCACTTCCTTCCCTTGCTCCTGCCTGCCCTTGGAGGGTTTGTGTTTGCATTGAGTTTCCTTAAGGACAGTAAATGAGGGACAAGGCCACAGACTAGAGGATGGTTGCTGCCAGCTAAGGCTACTTGTCAGGACACAACTGCCACGCCCACGCTGGAGATGTGTGACGCTGCAGGCAAAGCAGGAGGAGTGGGAGAGGGATGGAGGGAGGGGAGATAAGCACAGTCCCGCATTCACCAGGCACGTCCTGGCTCTGCCTCCGGAGCTGTGGCTGTTGGCCCAGAAGCGAGAAGAAAGGTGTCCCTGTTGGCCAGCCCATTGGCAGGTGACAGGACTTCAGTCTTCCGTGGGAACAGGGGTGGGGGCATGGGGCAGCATGGCCAGGGAATGCTGCCCTAGGCGGGCTGTCTCCCTGGGGAGCCAGGGCAGGGTACCAGGGCCTTGGACTGCCTGGTCAGGTCTCTGCCATCTTGCGCAAGTCAGAGACACTTTTGGAGCTTCAGTCTCCTTGTCTGCCTGGCTGTGAGGGCAAGGGTGATGTGGAAGGCAAAAGGTGGCTGTCCTGCACTGCGCCCGGGAGGGTTCATTACTAAACTGTTGTTATATGGCTAAGCCCTGACTGAGAGGGATGGGAGGAAACGAACTGAAGCAGAGCCCCAAACAGTAGGATAGTGAAGAGGGCCTGGAGCTTGGACTCGGGTCCAAGAGGGGCGGCCAGAGCCCTGGGTGCTAGACAGGGCCAAGCCCAGGGAAGTACGGGGGCTCCTGGAAAGCATGGCAATGGCCATGGGAGGTAGCATGAAGAAGGACAGGCTTAGGGGTTAGACCGGCTGGGGTTTACTTGTAAGCTGTGGCAAATCATGTAACCATATCAAAACTCAGTTTTCTCATCTACAAAATGGGGCAGACAGTAGTACCTAACTCCTAGGATTGTTGTGAGGGCAGGGATCTTGTCTGTGGTGCTCACTACTGTATCCCAAGCATCTAGGACAGTGCCTGGCATACAGTAGGTGCTCAATAAATGCTTATTGAGAAACATTTGAATAAGAATGTGAACATTTGAACAATAAATGAGAAAACACATTCAAGTGCTTAGTGTGGGGCTAGGCACGCAGGAGGGGCACAATAAATGGTGGGCCTTCCCCCTCTTCCCGCCCCAGGACAGCTCTCAGGACCTGGTTTGGTGCTTCCATCCATGGTCCAGGGGCGCCAGGACAGCACCTCAGCACGTCTCTTCCTTGGGCCTGGTTGCCAGTGCCCGGCCTGCTCCTCCCTGTAACTAGTATTCAGAGCATTCTGGGAATGGACAGCGGACTGGTGCTGGTAAGAAGCTCTGCCAGGTGCGGCATAATTTTAAAGAAACCCCAGGGTCTCCTTTCTTCTGCTCTTTTCCTCCCACCAAGGCTTGCCTTTCCCTGTGCTCTTCGGTCCAGTTGTCCCCTTCCATAGGCAGCAGCCTGGCCCAGAACTAAGCCCAGGCTTGCAATGTCCTTGATTCAGGTGCCTCTTCCAGGGCTGTGGCAGCTGTTTCCCATCTCAGTGGTGGTGGGGACAGGGGATGGTGTGCCCTGAGCACCTGCAAGCCCCTGCTGAGACTACCTCCCCAGGCAAAAACCAGCTGATGAGGGGACAAAATGCAGCTGCCACTGGTCCCTGATTTCCCTGGTCTCCCTCAGCCAGGAAGGAAATATAACCTGCAGCAGGGATGGGCAGCTATTTAGCTGAGGATGCCAAGTACACGGCCCATCCCTGCCACACCCTCAGGACCTACCTGCACTCACAGCGCACATGCTGAGAGAATGTCAGCTCCACATAGGAGGGCTTGTACCCAGACCGGATCTTCAGGAGCTGCAGGGAGAGAAAGGTTAGATGCCTGGATTGGGGGGTGGCCCATGGGTTTCCAACACTCTCTCACCCTCTCCTCGTGGGGAGGACCAGACTTCCTGTTTCCCTTCAGCCTTTGGACTACATGCCCTCATTCTGCTTTGAGTGTGGGGCAAACAGCCCTCCCACCTGCATGCGAATCTGAGGGAGGCCCCTGTCCCTCCCTACAACGGGCCACCAGCATAGCAACAGTGTAGGAAGGGGGCCCATGCTCTGGAGTCAGAGAGACCTATGTTCAAATCTTGGCTCTTCTACCTGCTGAGCAAGAGAAAGAACATCTTTGAACCTCAAGTTCCTCATTTATGAAATGAGAGTAACACTTGCCCTCAAGAATTGACTGTTGAGGTAGCATTTATGAAGTGCCTAACACAATACTTACTTGGTATTACTTAGTAAGTGCTCAATAAACCATTGCATGTATGTGTGTGTGTGTGTGTGTGGTGGGGGGAGTGTGTATGTGTAAGCAAAGATCAGGACACCAAATGCTACTGGTATAAACAGGGACTTCTTGAATCTAAGCAGATGTCTTTTCTAACCTCAACCAGATATCCTGGGCCCTGAAGTAGGGCTAAGCTAGAGCCTGGGAAAGTTGATAAGGGAGGAGGTGAGTGGGTTCAAAATTGGGATAGGGGCTCAAAAAGGAGGGTGCTGTGCCGAGGGGGTAAGAACACAGGCCTGGGAGCCCATTGCAGTCCTGTGACCTTGGCCTGCCCTCCTTCCCTCTCCAGATCCCTTTTAGTTGGCAGGTTCTGTGGCCCTCTGAGACAGGTATGGATAATGGGGCAGACGGGATGTGGGGAGGAGACCCTCCCTACCTGCATGGTGACATTGGCCGTCTCCACCGGCACACAGTGCATGTTCTCATCACCACAGCAGCCAGTGCAGCGCATTAAGGAGACGCAGGATGGGCTGAACACATGCTTCACCTTATTGGGGTACTCCGACAGGATGTCCACCAGCCGCTCCAGTGCCCGGCAGTAGCTGCGGCCCCACACTTCCTGGAAGGGCATCACTAGGAAGGGGCATAGTCAGCTTAGTCAGCACAGGAGGGGCCTGCTGCTTGAAGCCCCAGTCCTGGCTCCTTAGGCCCTCCCTAGTCCACACCTCCTTCTCCAGGAAGCCCTCAGCTTATCTGAGCTCCCTCTGCTCTGAACTGATGTGATCTGTCTGGGAAAACTGCTGGACCCTTAGGTCATCAGCTGGACAGAAATCTCAGTAAAATGGAATTCCTCAGGGTCCTGAGCTCTCTGATCTATTCTCAACTCAGGTACCCACATCTGCCTTGGAGCTTCGAGAAGCATGCCCTGGCCACAACCCAGGCCCGCTGGGTCTTTCTCAGGCCTGACCCAGTGCTTCTTCAGTCTTAAAGAATTTGCAGAAAACAGTGAGTTCTGCAAATTCTGTGAGATTGGCTTAGAGAGTCCCACAGGGAGGGTTAGCCTTCCCCCTAGTCCTTATTTTCTGCACCACTCTGGGCCAGCTCTGCTGCCAGGCAGCCAAGACCACAGCCAGCAATGCACTCCATCCCCACTCCCCATTTCAGTGGAACTGGGGACCGGCCCTTGCATCAAACCTGGCCAAAGCACCAATTTCCACCTTTGGGCTATGCTCCCCACCCCGCTACTTCTCATTTCTAACCAAATAGAGCTGACCACTTGACCACCCGTTTCTCAAGGTCCACTCCCCACCTCCTCTCCAAAGCCTTCTCCAACTTTTCTAGCATGAACAGATGTTCCTCCTTTGAGCATAACTAGTCCCCGAGGGCTTGCCTTATCTTGGTCACTGGTGGCTTTTATCTCCTTTACAACCAAGTCGAAGCTCTGTGAGGACAGGGACCCAAACACCCAGTAAACACAGGCTAAGTAATTACTGAATGATTAGATGATAGTTCCCTGAGGATTATCAGGGACGTCCCCGGCCCCCACGATGTCATGGTGGTCATGACTAGGAGCTTTCGGGGGCTGATCTGGAATCTCTCAAAAGATGCTGCTCCTTCAAGGGAAGGCCTGGGACTTGACTCCCAACAGCGGCTCACAGGAAGTGAGGAGCCAGAGCCAGGAGACCTGGCTTCTAGTCCTGGCCCTACACTGGCCGTGTGACCTTGGGGAGGTCACTTAATCTTTCTGGGTATATCAGTTTCCTCAGCGAGGGAAAAAGAAGCAGGTTGGGAATAGATGGTTGCTAAGGTCTCTTCCAGCTCTGATTTTGTACACATAACCCAGCCTAGCATTGATACCATGGGTGGAGAAACATCTCCGGCCCGGGGTCATCCCGTCCTATACCTGATGGTGGGAGAGGACATGGAAGCTGGGTCACCTGGAGGCTCTGAAGCCTCTGCTTTAGAATAGTGTCTCTCCTAGCAGCCCCTCACTTCCTTCCATGGCCCTTCCTAGGAGGCAGAGGGGCCAAAGTCCATTGCACTGAGCCTATGAGGACATGAGTCTCAAGGTAATCTCAGAGGAAAAATAAACTTCAGCCCTAGCAGAGGCCCTGGGGAAAGGCTGCAAGCTGGTGGAAAATACCCAAGAGGCAGTGTGTCCACGTGGAGCTGGCAGAGGAGGCCACGGAAGCAATAAACCGTGCTTATCTGGGCGTCTGCTGCTCCATTCTGCCCTGTCTGCTTAGGAGGTACTAGGGCTGGGCCTGGGGTTGGGAGAAAGAGCAGATGCCTCCTCTGATCCTACTTCTCCAGGCCACTAGGAAGCTCTCCCTGGACCCCAAGTGGGAAACAAACCTCTCTCATTATAGGCAACTCCAAAGCCCCGGGGAAGCTGACCGTTGCAGTATAAGTCAGAGGGGCTCCTCCCTATCATAACTCCATGAGTACATGTTTAGTCTAAAATCTTCATGCGCACTATGTAACTCTGAATGTTTAATCTCTGCCTTGGAAAGCACAAATAACAGCAGAGGAATAGCCAGCCGCCAAGGTGCCATGGAAGGTTCCAGCTCCTGCCCTGAGACCAGCCATCAGGGAGGGGGACAGCAGCAGAGAAAGGGTCCCCCAAACCTCTAACATTCTGCAAACACACACCCATCCAGCTGGGCTGTTGGGGCCCCAGCCAGGTTAAGCAGAGCCGGCTCTGCCTTGGCGGCAAAAGAAGGGATTTCCTTTCCTCGCCCCCACACCCCACCATACAGACTGTGTCAACAGGGCCCAGGCTATGGGCCCCTGAAACCCACCATTTTCTGGGCTGCAAGGGCAGATTGAGTTGGGGAAAGTCTGAGAAGGAGGTGAGCTGGGCCTGGTTTACCTGGCAGCCACTAGGAAAGAGGGCCATCCATCCCTGGAGGCCGCTGTTAGCATGTGTGGGAGAAACAAAGGGGGCTGGGTGAGGGGCCCGCTGGCTGAGAGAGCGGTGACCACTCCCAGATGTGGGCTGAGCCCCTCAGGAAAGAGCTCTGCTCAGCTGCTCCTGAGAGCACTTCCTCTGGCCCCAGACCTGCTCCAGAGGCAGGGGTGGGGTGAGAGGAGTTAGAGGCTGCTCCCAGACCACGAACAAGCGAGCTCTCATCTCTCTCACCGGCCCTATAGGAGAGCCTCCTACCTGGATCCAGCTGCCTACTACTCAGGACCGAGGAGACCCAAGAAGGGAAATGTTTAATCCTGAGAGTAAACTCCTGGGCAGGCCACTGGGGAGGGGCCACAGGGCTGGGCAAAGCTGCTGGCCATTAGCCCGAGCCTGGCAGGTGTCCTCTCTATAGTCACTGGGGCACACAGCCAGCTGCTGCAAGGGACAATCTGCTCGTGTTGCTCAGCCATGAGCTGTGGACACTGAGGGGTGTCTGAGGCTTTAGGCAACTCCAAAGGCCTCTCTGAGCCTCAGGTTCTTCATCTAAAAATGTGGAGAATACAAAGACCTTCCTAATTCATAGCGTGTGGTCAGCACAGAATTATAGTAAATACCCAGTGCTGTTACCATGATGGTAGTAGTAAAAATCAATGTCCATAGCTGCAAAGTACAGGGCATGCTGTCTCTTGTCTGGTGTTAGCAGAGGTGGGGATGACATTTTCAGATTTTGATATCTGAGGTCCAAAGCTCATGGGACTTCTGGTCACAACACAGGCTCCTTAGTTGATTAGGATGACAGGTGAGCTGCCCTAATGAATTGATACCTCCAAGCCTCCATACCCTGGTCCCTGGGAGATTATACTTACTTCCATGTCTCCTCCATGGAGTTAGAGAATCCTACAATCTTAGAAAAAAACCTTAGATATCATGTAGTTGACTGCTCCCATTTTACAGATGAGGAAACTGAGGCTCAGACTTCTTTGGTAACTATTGCCTGAAATACACTAAAAGCATCAAAAAGGCCATGGAGTGGAGTTGATGACAGGTCCCTCCCCAAATCTCAGAGAGCATAATATTGTGCCAGTCCCAGACAGCATATCAGGGGGAGGGCGAAAATGTCAATGAACTCAAAGTCTGCTACCAGGCCCAGAAGAGGCTGCCTACCATGCAGGCAGGCCAGCAGAGGGAGGGTGTTCCCAGCTCCCACTGGTTATCACGCGTGTGCCTGTGCACGTCCCTACATGCTCCCTCTCCTGCGGCTCCGTGGGAAGCCTCAGCAGTGGTGTGTGGCCTTGCTGCAGTTATTGGAGAGGCAGGGAGGGAGAAGCAAGGCAGGGTCCCTGACATGGGCCTCCTGCCTTCTGCATGTATGTCTCTTTGGCAAACAGCATGCCCTTTGAAGATTCTCTCTTGATGCAACCCGGGATGGGGAGTGGAGAGGCCAGGGAGGGCGCGACTCATATTCTGTCTGTTTGTAATCAATGGAAAGGCCTGGTCAGATCCCTGCAGCTCCGCCAGGGCTGGCTGCTTGGAAGGTCCCTCCCTGATTCTCTTGATTGTTTGCCCACTGCATCCAGCTTCTAGCTCCCCAGTCTGGCCCCTGGCACTCACTGCCCACACTGCCCTCCAGTACCCCATCTGCCCCGTGACATCATGCTGGGAAGGGGCTCTGAACCAACTAGGCCAACCCTGGGTATACTGGTCCCAGCTCTGCTCTCTCTGGGCACTGTGTGACCTTGGCCCAGGAATATACCTCTATAGGCCTCTAGTCACAATGGGATTTTTCAAGCCCTGCCAACTTTGTCAGCCAGGGTGTCAGCCAGCTTGTAGACTCTCCCCAACTTAATATCATCCTGCATCTACTCTTCATGCCAGTTCCTTCCCATCCTCTGCAGAAGCTTGGGAGGAAAGGGCTTGGTGAGCATGCGCACCAATCCAGGCTTACCTTCCATCTCTGATGAACTGTTCCCAGCAGACAAGGCCAATTGCTGTGGACAGAAAGATATAGAGATGAGGGGGACCACTTTGGGCCTCTGTGCTGTTGGCAAGAGTATGGAGGCCTCTCTGAGTTCCTTCCCACCCAATGCACACACTCTCTGCCCTGTCTCAGAGTTGAGCTGTCTCTTTCCAGGTACAACTAAAACCTCACTGGATCCTGGGTTGGCTCCAGTCCTCACTCCTGGCCTCAGTTTCCTCATTTGGAAAGGGTGGGAGGCTGGAGGCTTTTGAAGACCCCTTGTCTTCTGTATCCCAAAGATCTTGCAATCCCTTGGGGTCTCCCTCCTACCCAGCCACCAGGCCAGCCCTGCTGGGCCTTGTGCAGCCCGCCTTGGCTGGGTGCCAGAGCCCAGGGGGTGGTGATCAACTGGTGGAAACCAAGGGGCTGGGGCTGGAGGCGCCATGAGCTGGTGCTGCCGGTAACATTACACCTCTAACCAGCCCTGCAGCAGGCAGGAGGGTGGTGGGTGATAGGGCTCTTTTACCCCAGGGGACTGTCCAGCCTACCCACTCCTGGGCTGGGGCTGGGGACTCCCGGGGCAGTGACACAGCTCAGTGGGAAGGCAGCTCATTGGCTTTGTCAGGATTTCACTGCTGAAGCTGGCTCCTGGCCAGACTCACCCTGCTCCTGGGAAAAGGGCCCTGCTCACTTCCCCAGGCCCTGCACTCAGGACCTCCGCTGCCCACCAGGGAAAGAAGGCACAGCGGGACCTCTTGTCTTGCCCCCAGCCCACCCTGAGCCCTGCGCTCAGTCTGGAGCCCCTGTGGGGGCAGAGCCAAGCCTCCCCACCAATGGCGTCTTCTATGGGCTTCACCTCCACCAGGCCAGGTCAGAGGTCCTGGGGGCATCTGCCTGGTCACAGGCTTCGACCCTGACCACAAGGCCAGGGACAGGCCTGGGATTAGTGAAGAGATGCTTTTAGCAAAGCCACTGGAGCTCCAGGGGCCAGACAGGAAACCTCCCTCCCTTCCCTGTGGCTTCCCTGCCCCCGCCAAGACAGACCCCAGAGCTGGAGTCTGGGACAGCCCAGCCTGAGGTCTCCTCCCAGACGATGTGGTCCACCCTGGCTCCTGAGAAATGTGTGGACATCCTTGGAGGGGCCGCTCCCAGGAGTGGGTCAGGGGATTTCAGAGCACCCAGCTTCGAGTGTCAAGGGTGGGAAGATCAGGAGAGCCAGGTTGGGAGGTGGGGTGGGTCTTACCTGAGGGGGCACAGCAGGAAGCGCCAGCCCGGCCAGAAGCTGTAGGAAGCAAGTGAACAGCCTCATAGCAAGCATCTTCTCAGACGTCCCAAGCCAGGGGGCTCCAACGGAAAACCACCATGCTCGTCCCCCCGGGGGAGCCCCTGGCCTAGGAGGAGAGGAGCTGAATGGGGTGGGGGGGATGGATGCCCCCTTCACTGCTGCCCCGAGGTCTCCGCTGGTGGCCGCAGCATCCTCTGGAAGCCCTGGTGATTCGGAAGCCTACAGGTAAGGCTGTGGCTGGAGAACCTGATGCGGAGCGGCCGGCGGGGTGGGGCGGTGTGGGGCAGCCTCGTCCCCGGGGAGGGTCTGTCTGGCGCCCAGCGCGACCCCAGTTCCTCTCCCGGCTGGCCAGTGAAGATGAGGTTTCCTGCTCAGACAGCAGTTCTCTTCTGGGACTGGGGCTTGTAGGCGCTCGGTTTCAGGGGCCGTGAATGGGGCGGGGCTCCGGGCCGGCCCCGCCCACCGCGGTCTAGGTTCTCCCTCGGATCCCAGGGAGCGGCCGGGCGGCGGCGGCGGCGGCGGCAGCTCCCGCAGTTCGCGGAAGGAGCGCCTCCAGCACGGACCCCGCGCCCCCTGGAGCCCAGCCCGCAGCTTCCAGTGAGGCCGCCGGGAGCCTGGCGCCCAGTGTCGGTAGCTCCGCTCTCGCTCTTCTAAGCTGGGCCACCGTGGGTGGAGGAATCCAGCTGTGGAGCCCGACGTCTGCGAGCAAGGTTCAAGACTTTCGCGGTCTCTGCAGAAACTGAGAGCCCCAGACCCCTAGGAAGACAACAATTTGATCTGGTCCTTCACGATGCCACCTTATGCCATCCCCACAATCCTCAAGGGTGAAAGAATTATAACCCCATCTTAAGGATGAAGACACTGAGGTTCTAAGAGTTTCCCTTCATGTATATATTGTACATACATATGCACTCTTGAAAAGTGCGTTTGTGTGTGTGTAACTGACAAAAACAAAATCCAAGCCACATGACTCCAGAACTGGCTCTCTGCCCCATACACCATCCTCCTGGCCAAGCACTGAGACAGCAGGGCAGCCTAGCTATGGGCACCTGCCCCACGGCCCAACACTATTTCCTCCTGTGGGAAGCAGTTTCTCAGTCCCTCCCTGTGAGCCCACCACATGTGGGCTGAGAGTGGCCTAGTGCGGCATTTCTTCTGAGTCCCAGGAGGGGGAAATGCTCCAACTAGTCAGGGCTGCTGACAGGGGTCTTTATGTGTCTGTGTGTGCATGTGTAGGGGCATTTAGGTGTGATTGTGACGTTCCACCTGTGCTGTGAGTCCCTGTGTGGTCTGAGTTTCTGCACGTGTCCATTACATGTACAAATGTCACTTGTGTGTGGGTCTAGTCTCTTAGTAGCTCTGTCTGTTCATGTGATTATGTGTGTATATGTGCTTGCTATATCTTTAGGGGTATTTGGAAGTGTGTCTGAATGTGCATTTCAGTAGGACTGTGAATGTGCATGTCTGCCTTTGTCCTTCTGTGTATGTCTTTCTCCATGTGTGAATGTCTCCACCAGCTTCTCTGTGTGATCATGCATTTCTCTGTGTGTTTGAGTGTGCCCTTCCACGGTCCTCAAGTGCTCATCACCTCCTCTCCATGGTGTGGTGTGTACCAACCCCCCCTGCACAGCTCCCTGGCTGCAAGAACCTGGCAGGATTTGGTGTTATGGGTTGGCCCAGGCCCAGGGCTGGTGGGTGGCTATGAGCGAGGAGGGAGGCCTGGGAGGCGGCCCCTATAGTACACATTCCAGCCAGAAGCAGAGAGGCTCAGGCAGCCCCAGCTCTCCCAGCTCTCACCTCAGTGACCTCTGCGTCCGCTGCCTGCCTGCCCACCCACGAGGGACTGCCAGAGATCCTGCCTCCCTGCCTGGCCAGCCCTAAGCCCGGAGGTCCAGGAGCCAGGGTCCAGTTACCAGCCAGCTGAGCGGGGGCTGCAAAGAACTTTTTGACGAGCTCCAACATGCTAGGGCTCATGCGGCAGACAGACTCCTTCCTGGGCCTGGGGTCAGAGCAGAGGTCTGAGAATCATGTGTATAGGTGAGTAGATGTGTATTTTTGCATATCTGGATTATATATGTTTGCTCATAACATCTGTACATACATAAACATGTGATTATGTGTGTCTTTATTTTGTATTTGTATTTGTTATGTGGATGCAGATGTACATTGTATATGAGTGTGTATTGAGGTATCTGTATTGTATATGCTTATCTATAACTGAATGTTTTGAGCACTTATTCATTGGGCATATTTGTCTATAATTTGTACGTACAGGGACACATATTTCTTCAGCCATAATATGCTCTGGGTGCTGGGCATGTGGTGAGGCAGTTCCCTTCAAGTTTATGTTTATAGGGGTGGGGTACAGATGGCTGATGATGCCATAGCACTCTCTTTCTATGCTCCGAGTGAGCTCAATACCTGGGCAATGTCCACAATTCTTGCAGGTGCGCCTCGATGTTTTTGTCACTAAACTGGGAACCATATCCTTCTAAACTTGGCTTCTTGGGTTGTGAGGTGAAATTAGCCAAGGTAGGTGGCAGAAACCAATAAGATCCCAAAATGATTCAACTCTTGCTCACATCCAGTCCAGGGCAGGTGTACTGGTGGCTCTGCTCCCCTGAACTATGACTCCAGTCCTTAGCAGCCCCATAACCTTAGGTAACTTTCAGAGCCTCAGCTGCCTCCATGTAAAGTGGGAATAATAACAGTACTTACCTCATGGGTGAGGACTGATAAAGCGCCTGGGGTACAGGAATGGTAGTTACTGGGCATGATTTCTAATAAACTTTTGATTCTTATTAGGAATATAAAAACACTGCAGGTACAGAGCAGATTCCTTATTATCCCAAGCATGAAACAGAAAATAAAGAAGCTCATGCTTCTTCCAACTGCAGAGGAGCAAAAGAATGGAAGGATTTGCATGTGCACATGCGTACACACACACACACACACACACACACACACACACACACTCTCTCTCACCATCACCATCCAGGTGATCAGTCCCCAGTTATCACTGCAGCTTCTGAGTAGATCTACTGTCAGAGTCAGTGTTCACAACTCGACATTTAACTGTTCATCATCACAATCATTTGTTGTTGCATCAGGGAGAAAACGAATAGTTACTGAGTGTTTATTATGTGCCAAGCAGTGTGCCTGGTGCTTTAGACACCTCAATTCATTGAATTCTCACAACAAACCTGTGAGGTAGGTTTTAATTATTCCCCTTTTGAACACGGAGAAATGCAGGTGCAGGAGTTTAAGTAATTTGCCCATAGTCACAGCTATTAAGGAAGGAACGGAGATGCGAATCAGTCTAGTCTTTCTCCAGAGCTCTTTCTGATGAACATAAGCTCTCTCTACCACCTAGATTGCAAATTCCATGAAGGTAGGGCCAATGTCTCAAAATTTCTCTGGGTCTTTTTCTTGCTGGAGCAGAGTGGGTACTTGACTATAAAAGATTGATGTATGGGAGGGAGAAGCCCTCATCCCAGCCCTGGATCTAATCCTGTCCCAGGGAGCAAATAAAGGTAAACACAAGGGTCTAGGCTGTAGAAACATGACAATAGTCATGCTGAGCAGCCATGACAATAGTCATGACAATAGTCATGCTGAGCAGCCATGGGGTCTAGCCTAAGACATGCCCATGCCAGTCTCTGCCTCCCAAAGCTGCCCCAAAATACAGGGCTTTCCACACCTTGCATTAATCATGGTCTTAGCCTGAAATGCTTGCCTGAACCCATCCCAATTTCTTGGCTTCCTGACTCATTTTCCCATTTTGGCCTATTCTCTTCATTGGCTTGATCCTCTGAACTATTTCCATCTATGACTTTTCCTTTTCCGTTGAAGACCATTCTGCATCTGGTGCTAGAGCAGTGTCTCAGGTGGCTCTGGGTTAGCACACTCCCTCTGACACTGTCCCCGAGCCCCAGACCTGGGTACGGCCATAGGCGGGTGAGAAGCAGAGTATCCAAGGTCTAGATCTCCTCTTTCCTGACTGGCAGGAAAACAACAGTGGGTATTGGGGGCTGAGAGCTGAGGGCCTTTCCACTTTATAGGCTGGACATATCGTAGCCACCCGCTCCCTAAAGTCACCAGCAAGTTGTTTGGTTGGTCTCCTCTGCCTTTTCCTCTGGTGTCCTGGGTTGGGATTTCCTGTGGCCCCACTCAGCCTCAACTGTGAGTCCCTCTCCCTCTCTCCATGCACTTCTCCCTAAGCAGGCTCCATTGGCCATCTTGGCCACCACCCCTTGGTGAGATGCCCCTCATCCAGGTTCCCACAGCGACTTGAACTGCCCCTTCCTCATGGCATCTGGCCGTCCGGCTCACACTGCATAGAGCTGCTTGTCTGTCTTCCCTCAGACTACAAGATGTAAGAGGACAGACACTTGTTCACCTTGGATCTCAGCACTTTGCACAGTGCCTGGGACACAGTCAGGGCTTAATTGGTGTTTGTTGAGTTGGGCTGATCCTCAGAGTACTCTCTCCTCTACACACAGAGAAAATGTCTCAAGCCTGCCCATTCCTTGCCCAAAGGTCCTTCAGCCTTTAGAGGCAGCCCTCCTAGACCCCATGCCCAAGACATCTTGGGTGGGCCTCTCTGGTGGGGTGACAGGGTGGGAAGACAACCTTCTGTTACTGTGTAATCATGCCCTGGGCTGGTCACCACAGCCCCACCAGCTCCCAAGGGGAAAAGCTCATGCCTTGGGCCAGAGAACTGATGGGAGGTCTAGGGTGGGGCTGAGTTGGAAGGGAGAGATAAGAGCTGAGGCCATGGGTGACCAAGTGGTTCCCAGGGGCAGAAAACAAGATGGCACTCGCCACGAAGGCTGTGAACGAGAGAATCCAGGCGAGGTGTTGCGGCCTTGTCCCGGGCCCTTGGGGCGACAAGTCGTCACCAGAGGATCAGAAACCTGTACTTTGGGAACTTGGCAGCCAGGGCTGGGTTTTTTGTGTTTTCTGTAATTATTTCCCTTTTGTTCTCCCTTAGTATTTAGTAAAGCCCTTTGTGAAAATGCCAGCTGGTCTTAGCTGTGCTAAGAGAAATGACAAAGAGGTACTCTGTGCATGCTTGGCCCTCTTCTTTAATGGAGGGATCCAGCTTGGTGGTGGCAGCAAAGTCAAGGACCACCAACCAAGGGCAAAGGGAGGCTCTTGGGACCACAGCTTGCACCTCACGTCCAGTAGCCTCCCGGACACTGAACTTCCTTCCAGGCTCTTCCAGGCTCCAGCCTGGGCTTTATTGAAACTAGTGGGGCTGGAAGGCCAGTCATGGATGCTTTGAGGGAGGGCATTTGTTCAGATCTCAGTGATGTCCAAAGCTCTGGAGAAATCAAGAGACCAGGCACCTGCTGTGCTCCAGCTACCCAATTGGGGGCAGTCCTCTGCAGCTGGGCCTGCTTGGCAAGCTGCGTCAAGGAATCAGGCTCATGAGCTGGCACCATAACTGCCTTCCCTTCCTGCCCTCACAACTCAGGACCCTTCCTAAGCCTTGGTCTCCTGCCTGCCTTCTGCCCGCTGGTCTTTTCCCAACTGCTAGGACCCTCCACATCCTCATTTCCTGTGACAACGGCCCCCCCCCCTTCTCCTCCCAGACCCTCCTCTCCTCTCCACCGTGTCTCTCAGATAGATGCCCTGGAGAGAGGGGCCAGGGAGACCTTCCTTCCCAGGAACAATCGCCCCTTTCTCTCTGTTGTGTAAGTGATACATGAGGGGAGGAAGCTATTTGTAACTAATCGGCTGTGATGTGGAACAGAGTTTTCTGAGAACTGGAGAGCCTGCCGACAGCTCGGGGCTGTCCCGCCTCTGTGACAGCTGGGAGGTTGGGGATGGCAGGTCACCCTTCTCCTCCCCCTCTCTGCTGAGGAGGCCTGAGGGATGATGGCAGGTGGAAGCTCCAGGCCATGTAGCACTTCCTGGATGCCAGGCTCTGTGCTTGACATACTCAATACGTGAGAATCTCTCAACCTCCTTCAAGGGCAGTATTATTGCCTCACATCTCAGATGAGGAAATGGAGGTTCAGGGAGGTAGAGTTATTCATGTAAGTTTCCTCAGCTAGCAAGCAGCAGAAGGGAGAGGGATGGACAAGAATGAGCTAAGGCTGTGCAAGCAGGCAATGGAGGGCAGGGATTAAGAGCCGCCTCTTATAGCTGCTTGATCTTGGGCAAGTTTTTTCAGTTTTCTCATCTCACCTCAGAGGCTGTTTGGTTTAAATGAGAAAGTGGAAATTCATCACATAGCACAGTGCTTGGTATGCTGTAAATGCTTAATAATGTCAGCTATTATGATCATTTCCTGGGGCAAAAGGAAAGAGGTGGGCCAGATTACTCCCACCAAACTTCAAGCAGACTCCACTATGGTCACCAGGACAATGGTCACCTGGTCACCATGGATGGCAGGAACACCATCCCAGAGGAAGCAAGCCTTCCAGGTTATTCCTCTGCCCTCCAAGGGGTGGAGCCAACCTTAGAGACCTCCTTCTACACAAAGCCAGACTAAGGGGAGAGGGTGGGAGAGAAGAGGGCACCCTTCTCTATTAGCATCTGAAGAACCACAGTCAAGGTGCAAAGTACTATGGGAACATAAAGAGTGTGAAGATGATACTGGAGAGAGAGATGGGAGCAATGAGGAACGGGATCAGAAGGGAGATGGGCCCTAGAACAGCTCCAGAGGCTTCTTGGAGCTCTTAATGCCCCAGCCATGCCTTCAGAGTTTCAGTGCAACAAATGTGTTCTCCAGATACTTCTCCAAAAAAGACAAAAAGTAATGCCTGCTTTATGTGTAGTCATGGAAGGACCTCCCCTAGCACTTGGAGAGGGACTTGGGGGGAGGTGGAGGAAAACAGCAACCAAAAGACCTGTCCTGGCCCTCACCCTCAGGACACTGTGTCCAGAGGCTGCAGAGTCTTGAGAGGCAGCCATTTTGGCCTGTAAGCTGTCACTAAGGATTTCAGAGCTGGCAGTGGGACGAAGGGCCTAGAGGCTCCACACTGTGCTCACCCTGATGCCAAGAGCTCAGCGGGTGGCGAGAGGCTTCTGCTCTCGTCAGAAATGGCATTGTCTCTGCTATGGGTCACAACATCAGTGGAGACAATATAGACTAAACATCTCCTAATTGAAACAGTGTGGGACTGGGTTAGGATCCCTGTGAGGGCCCGTTATCTATTCCATTTTGACGTCATCACTTGGAGTGTTAGCCCAGGGTCAGGTTGTCATTTTGTACTTCAGGGGAAGGAGGCTGGGTCTGGTGAATCAGCAGGACTCAGAGCTAAGGGCAGGGGACAGCTGCGTCTTCTGTGGGTCCTTCACTTAGTGCCAGCTCCTGGGGACACCAAGATGATGAGTCCCAAGAGGAACTTCTAGTACAGTGGTAAAGGCTTAATGCTGTCTTAAACAATAGCAAGTCTGTGCAAAACAAAGCCCTTCGTAGCCTCTGCTGCGGAGTCATGGTTGCAGGCAGGTGAGTGGCTCTGAGCCTTAAATGGCCTGTCCTCTAGAGGAACTTCATGCATGCGAAAGACAGAGCATTCCAGAGATTTCCAGTGAGGTCCACAGAGGGGCCAAGAAAGGCTTCACATGGAGACAGTAATGCTTATTCAACATTTCATAGGATGAATATAAATTTATCAAAAATCGAAGGGCAGAAAAATATTGTAGTCAAGGGAAGTAGCTTAATGAAGTGTAGACTGTTTGAGGGACACTGAGGAATCTGGATGGGCTGGATGGGCTGGGGGAGGGGCTGTGCCTAGAGGTGTGGCTGGAAGGGAAGACTAAGATTGTGAAATGCCTTGAGAACCGTGCTGAGAGTTCTGTTCATTCCAAGGGCTCCAGAGAGCCATTGAAGTTTCTTGAGAGGGAGAGGGATATGGCCAGATGTGTATTTTGGAGAAACCACTCAGGGCTGGTGGAGGGACTGGCCTGGAGTCAGAAAGACTAGATCTGTGGTTGTCATAGAGCTGAGAGTGCCCTGAATCAGGACAGTGGATATAGAAGGAAATGGGATAGGATCCAACGCCACGCAGATGAAAGAGTTCACTTCTTAGCCTTCTTTGGAGCTGCCTATGGCCTTATGACTATGTTTTGGCCAATCCCTGCCCCTTAGGCTTCTTAGGATTTTGAATCTATAGAACTGTTGGATTTGACCTCTGGGAATCTTAAAAGGGGAGTATGTCTTCTCTATCTGCCAAGTTTTTCCCTGGAACTCAAATATGATGGTAGGAGCTTTTGCAGTTGTCTTGGACCATGAGGATGAATTGCAAGGAAACTGGATCCCTGAAAACTTCATAGCATTGCCACACTATCCCTGGCCTGAATTATTTTATCTAAGGAGGAAATCAACTTCTGTCTTGTTTAAGTCACTGTTATTTTGGAATTTTCCATTAATATGTGCTGTTCCACATTTTACCTTATAAAGGTGAGAAAACAAATTCTACAGTTCTATACAACTTCCATTTTTTAAAAAAGGCTGAGTTCTTCCATGGCTTGTCCTGGGGAGTGAGTCATATCACTGTTTCCTGGGAAGAACTGGGGCTCTCTCATCCCCTCTCAGTTCAGAGCAGGAATAGAGAGGCCACTGTCAAGGATACAGATGTTATGGCCCAGATGGGTTGGACCTGCCTCCCCAGCCACATCCCTCCCTTCCCAGCTCTCATCTTCCCCCAGAAAGCACAGGAAGGAAACTGCATTGAGAGTGAGGGGTGCAGAGGGGAGTCAGATCAGTTCCTCTTAGGGTTGGATTCCCAGGGGTGGAGGAGACAGAAAGTCTAGCGGAGCCTTCAGCAGACAGACAGCGGACCTCCAGCTGGCCCCTCAGGCCCCAGGCTCTCCTATGAGTCAAAGAACACTTGGCTGCTTCTCCAAAGATTATCCTCTGCCTCTAGCTCCCCTCATTTGGAGAAGAACACGGCCCTTGAGTCTATAGCCCAAGAGACCTGAAGGGGCAGGATTGGCTCCTGCCTTGGATGTAAGGCAGTGGGTGGGAGGGCAGGGGTGGGGGTAGAAGTGAAGTTGGGTTTGGATGCTGACATCTGCAATTTCACGTCTTCCAGCTTTAGCTTTTTTGTCAGGAAAGCTCTGAGGAGTCTAATTCTCCCAAATAATGAATCAAATGCTTCAGATGACATTGTGTACCTTGAATCACTTCCATATCTTTTTTTTAGAAACCTATTATTTCCCTGGAACCTACATTTACTGCCCATAAGGTCCTCGGGTAATTTCTCTCTCTATTATGGCTGAAAAAGCTCAGGTAGAGAAGTTCGCAGGGCCTATCCAAGGTTATCTAGCGGATTACCCCACAAGATACTGAGCAAATACTTGACGACTCTCTCTAGAGCCACTCCATCCTCAGATGGGACGATACATCCACTTTGTACAGGAAACCTGTCCCCTACTGAAGCAAACCCCGACCCGTGGAGGCTGGTCCTAGAAGAGATTCTGGAAGAGTCATCTTGGTTCTAGAAGAAGAGCTTAAGGAAGAGTCAGTCTGGTTTCTGCCCTTGAGACTGGATTCTCCTTCCCTTGGGGGCCTCTCTTCCTGATTCCTTTGCTTTTACCCTGCTGGTCCCAGTAGGTCCTCAGGGGAAGAAAGAATAAAGGTGTCGCAATCACCAAGGGAACAGGAATGGGTCACTGTCCAGAGCCTGAGATGTCTACCCTCCAGTGTCAAGGGTCCAGGGGTCCCAGTTCCTGGCTTGCAACTGCCTCCACGTGAACAGCTCATCTGCCCACCACCTGGGGGTTCCTCTTATATTTTACATCTTCTCCACGGTCCATGTCCAAAGAACGCTGTTCCCAGGCCTCTGCCTGGCCAGGTCTTTCCACTCAAGGCTGGCTTTTGTGTCAAGGGACACAATTTTCATAACTGATCTCAGCAATGCTTCTCCTTCTAATGAGACTCCTCTTATATTTGGGGTGTGGCCTAGCAGAATGGACCCAGTCACTTAGTTTTAATTAAACAGTATACATCCATTGCATAAAACAAATAAATGTAAAGAATAAGATAGAAATCACTCAATTTTATTACCCAGAGAAAACCTGTTAATATTTTGTTTACCCTTCTAGTTTTTTCTACTCATACATATTTTTTTTTAAATTAAAATGGCATACTAAAATGGTTCTATAGCATGCTTTTCTTCATTTTATCATGTTTTAGAAAGGCTTTTTCAGTAGTGAAAATTCTGCAGCCTTGCTGCTAAAAGTGAGGTGGGAGCACCAGGAGCATTGAACCTCCCTTGGGGGGCTTGTTAGACCTGCAGAATTCTAGGTCTAGCTAGATCTGTTGAATCAAAGTCACATTTTAACAAGACCCCTAGGTAATTTTTATGTACCTTAAAGTTTGAGAGTGCTGCTGTTTGGTGTCATTTTTAATGGTTGTACTCCCAGGGAATACTTCCACTGTGTGGCTAAATTTTTCTTTTCAAATTCACCTATGATTGGGCATTTAGGTTATATCTAATGTTTTCTTTGCTATTAACAATGCTACAAGGAACATCTTTATATACATTTATTCGTGTCCCTAATGTTCCCAGAAGAATTTCTGCATCAGAGGCTGTTGATGCTCATTGTCAAGTTGCCCTCCAGAAAGACTGCTCCAGTTTCCACTCCTCCCGATTGTCCCCCATCCCAGAGGCCCCTGAACCACAGCCCTTGGTGTTACCATGTTTTTGTATCTTCGCCTGTTGAGTTATAAAGTCCTATCTCAGGGGCGGCTCTGGATGCATTTCCTTGGTTACTAGGCAATTAACTTGCATGTTTCTCCATATGAGTACTGGCTATTTGCATTTCTTCTGGTTGAGTGCTGGGGTCTTTTCTACCCTGAGCCCACTGAGATTGTGAGAGATGTTGCCAGTGAGGACTGCAGGGCAGGTGGCCTGTGCCCTGTCCTGGTATAGAGCCCTTATGTCCTGGACTCTCATGTTGCTTGCCCACCTGAGGGCATAGTAGGCTTGGGTCCAACTCAGACTCAGTCTTTCTTGTGGGCCCCAGCCTCATGCTGTGTCTAGATCCTCAAGCAAGTGTCCCCCAATCCCCACCTCTTTGCCTAGTGAAGGCTGGATGCTGGCTGCCACCCAGGATGGTGTTCTCAAGCCCTGCTGGGCACCCCATCGTTCCCCAGGCAGGCAGGCCAACCAGGTGTGCTGGAGGGAGCTCACAGTGAGGACAATTCAGGGAAGTGACCCTGCGCAGTCGCAGAGCTCCTGCCCCAGCAAGCATTTTTGTGAGCCACCCACTGGTCACTGTTGCTGGGGCTGCTGCCGGTGGCAGCAGGAAGCGGTGCTTACTAAGCCCTGGCTGCACGTGGCTGTGTTTGCTGCCTCCCTCAGCCCAGCCTTCCTCTCAAGCATAGCCTGCCCAGCCAGCAGCTGGGGGAAGCCCTGCGTGGGGAGGAAACAGGTGGGACCACCCCCCACATCCCCTGCAAGGCTGCACCTGTGTGCTGCAGGCCCTGCCACCTGTTGCCTGACTGTGCAGGAGACCTGCCTGGGGACAGAGCCAGGCGAAGGGCTGGGACACAGGGTGGGTCCTGATCCTGGGGACAGGCGAACTTGGAGTGGTACCCCACTTTGACATCTACCGAACGCTCCACTCACTCCCTACAGCCACTGGGACATATACATTATTATCTCCCTCTGACAAACAAGGAGATGAAAGCTCTGAAAATAAGAGATGTAATAGCCTTACCCAGAGATGGCTTATTAGGTTCCAGGAACTCTGTGGAACATTTTGCAAATGTTAACTTATTCAAGTGTCACAAGAACAGCTGGTACAATAGCAGACCCATTTTCACAGAGGAAACCAAGCTACAGAGAGATAAAGACGCTTTCTCTAGGTCACACAGCCTGTGAGGGGCAGACCTAAGTATCTGACTCTGAAGCTCATGTCCTTAATTCCTCCCCCCAACTAACTCCCCACCAGGTGACCCTTCCAGAGCCCCAGGCTGGCTGAGAGTAACAGTGGGGAAAGTAGAAGGGGCCAGCCCACTGTCTTCATTAGATTGTCTCAGTACTGGCCACTGTCCCCACACGAGCACCTAAGCTGTCCCTGAGATGGCCCTGCTCAGTGGGAGTCACCTGATCTCAGGCCTCTGTCTCACCATTCTCTTTTGTGTCTCCTTCCCCCTAACCAGGCATCCTTGGGGACAGTCTCAGATGTTCTGCCCTCTGGCTGTCTATCCTGCAATTTGACACCGTGAATCTGGGTTTCTCTGGCTCTTCTCTCTGGTAGGCAAAAGGGGCAAAGAGGGAATCTGCATTGGATGTGGCAAACACCATGCGCAGCAGAAAAGTGTCTCCTGGCTGGGAGATAAATGGGTAGAGGACAAAGCAGAGGAGACAGAGGGAGGAGCCTATTCAGAGGCGGGGGAGAAGGGGGGCAGTGGGGCTTGTGTCTGGAGGATGAAAGCTGCCTATTCTCCAGAACTAGGGAAGGTACAGGAGCCCTGGGTCCCCATGTACCCAGCCTCCTTTCATCTTCTACAGTGGTGGTGGTGGCCCCTGGCTGCCCCCAGGGCTGCAGCAGCTGTTGCTGCTGATGCAAGCTGTTGGCTGCAGGAAGATGGGAGGGCCAGGAGGAAGGAGGGAGTTGTTCTCAGTGTGAGGGTCTCTATGTAAGCCTGTTGACAAGCTTTCAAGTCTGCAAGATGGGACTCCGGGTTCTTAACCAGATTCACTTCTGTCCCAAGTGGGGCTCAAGGCCAGGCCTCCAGGCCTTTGGCAATCAGGGAGGAGTTCAATAACCAGCTGCCATGGCAACATGTATCTCTTCAGGACTGCACAGAAAGGCATAGAGTCTGCAGCCTAGGGGATCAGGGGCTCAAAAGTACGAGGCAGTGGACAAGCCCATGGATGTGTCAGGGGGAGCCCTTTAGGGCTCGAACCCAGAAAGATCCCGATTTTGGCCCAGCTGCTTCCTTCCAGTCCTTGCCTCTTCCCGGCAGTGTCTCCTGGGTCTGGCTTAAGTTGGGCTTCAGCCAAGCTGGCTGGCTTCCAGGTGGATTTGGGACAGACAGCTGGGATGTGGTGTTTCCCACTCTGAAGAGATGGAGGCTGGAGAAGGGGCTGAGGTAGGGCTGGACCTAGAGTGCTAGGCCCCTCAGCTATGCATCTCAGCAGGATAGTGGGGCCATGGGTGGTTGGAGGCTGGCTGGAGTGTCTTCAGTGAGGTTTCCCAGGGAAAGGACGTGTCAAAGGATGGGGACTAGGTAGTCCCCATTCTTTTTTCAGGTACCCCTGAGACCTGAGTGGGTCCCTCTGGAAGGTCAGCTACCTGGCTCTGCCACTCCTTCTGTGGCCTCACCCCACGGCTCTCATTCAGGAGAATAGTTCTTCCCCTATCTGGGGTCAGGTCAGTCTGCCCCAAGGTAGCATCAGGCACTGTTCACTTGCCTTTTTTTTTTTTGCATGTTTTAATGGACTTGGTCATAGCTTCCTGAACTCCTGATTCCGGTGTAGACAGTATGTTCAGCTCCTCAAGACAACCTGTGCTTGGCTCTCTGGAGCACACATGAATAATAACATAGCCTTCCTCCCCCATCCCTGCCCAGCTGCCACGTTCAGCTTTGGTCTTTCTTCCTGTCTTTCCTTGTCTGGACAATTCCTATCTATCCTTTGAGGACCATGCCAGATGCGAAGCTGTTTCTGCTCCTCCCCATATGTTCCAGGCAGAATCACTCATTTCTCCCTCTGTGCTCCCTTAGCACAAAGCACCGAGAGAATCAAGTTTCCCAAAGAGCCATTCTGAGCTCACTCTCCGGCTCATTTTCCATGGCTATCCATTGCAAAAAAGCCTTTTGCACTTTTCATCATTCACCCCCTAGGCTGTGCCAGAGAGCCCTCCATTCCAATCAGATGGTCACCTAGCCTTCCCCGAAACTTGGCCTGAACCTTCCCCCTCTATTCCCTTGCTCAGACCATCCCCTCTTTCTGGAATGCAATACTAACTACCAAGCTCACCTACTAAAATCCTGCTCACCCGGCAAGGCCTGACCTCTCTGGGTTCCCTGAAGGGCTGATGGCTCCCAACAAGACATGAGAGAAACCTCCCTTGGGGGCCCAGGGTTCCTCTTCCACCCCTCTCCTGTTCTCCAGAGCCAATGGCTTGTGAACAACTCCCAGCACATATTCCATAATTTGAACCAAGCAGCAGCTGACGACCTCCAATTAATGTCCTATGTGAATGCACATAAAGTGTGTCATGGTTTATATATATATGAAGATACAAGCAAGCATGTGCATGGGGACCTATATGTGTGTGTGTGTGTGTGTGTGTGTAAATGTGTGAAAGTAAGTGTGTGTATGTGTGTGTGCATGTGTGCATATAGGTGAACCTGTGCCCATGTGCCAAAACGTGTTCAGCATGACCCTGTGCGACTGTTTGCGTGTGTTGGAGGTGTGTGCTCATCCACGCAGGTGGATCTGTCTGAGCACATGGGTGAATATGTCCTGGTATGTTTCCTTCTGCCCAGCCCTGGGGTATTGGGAAGGCCAAGGCCGGACAGTCTGCACTCCATACACCCCCACCAACCTCCAGGGGAGTGAGGTGTTGCACACTGCATCCTGACTTTTGACAGAGATAAATGAAGCATTCCTGTGAGGTTGCCAGGCCATGGTGATGAGCAGCTGTGAGTGGCAGGGGTCTGGTCCCATGGTGACCTGGCTCCCTGGCCTCCCGCCTTCAGCATACCCTGTCCGCCATGGAACTGGCAACTAGGACTAGAAGGACTCAGAAAGAATCCAGTGAGAAATAATGGCTCTGTCCTGGACCCCAGGCAATGAGACTTCCTTGGGCCTGTGAGGAGCTGCATATATTGGATCTTGGCAGCAGGGACGGTGACCAACCCAGGGTTTATGGTTCTCTCTCTTTTGAGAAGTGAACTTTGGAGGAGCAAAGCAATAGGTTAATGCTGAGAGATGGCCCATTTAAGTAAACCCACTTTAGATGGAACAAGGAGATACGGGTTTAAAGTACAGCAAGGAAGATTAGGCTAGACCTAAGGAAGGAATGTCCTTCATTGACAAAGACCATAAAATCTCTGTCTACAAATCTCCCAACAGGATCCACATCCACCCACAGGGCTGGTAGAGTGGGGTTGGAGGCAGAAGACTGGCCTCCATGACCTCTAGGAGTGCTCTCCCCCCTGCCCCCCCACTGTCCTGGCTCTGTGCCCTGCAGCCCTAAGGGGGCCGAAAGGGGCATCTGGGGAGAGAGTTAGTCAGGCACACTTCTGCGCACTGACATAGATCCTTCACTCCATGCCTCCCGCTGGAACTTTCTTATCCTCCATTTCCTGCTGCCTTCCTCTCACCTCCAAGTGGCTGCCCCAGCTTGCCCCCAAAGTGGCTTCCTCATTCCCTGGTCTCTGCTCTAGAATTCGGGGGGGGGGAAAAAAGCCACAAATTCTCCCAGTAGACTACGCCGCTAAAGGCCCAGCCCAGCCCCGCCTGGTCCCTGGAGTGTAGCCCTGGGCTTAGAGGCCCAAACCAGCAGGGCCCCTGGCAGGGCAGGGAGGTGGCAGGTCTGCCATGGCAGTCATCAGGGAGCGGTGAAGCCCACAGAGTATGACATGGTGCCAGAAGAGCCCTGGGCCCAGCACCTTGGTGCTGGGGGTACCCTTCTCTGAAGGACTTTGGGGCCCCTGCCTTGCCTTTCATGGTGGCTTCTCTTGCTCCCTAGGGAGTGGCTGTTAAGAGAGGACATGCAGAGGTGCTTGGGTGGATGTGGAGGGAGGGTGGGTTCTCCTCCACACCCTGGGCCCCCCTCCTCCTCCTGGAGCTCCTGTGCCTTCCCTGGGAGGTCTGACCCAGGCCAGCCCAGCGGTGAGGGGAGGAGGCCATTAATCACCATTATTTATTATTTCTTATGTAACGGGTGTTAGGAAACGTGGGACGTTGTACCAGGCACGACTGGGAATATGTGGAAGATGGTCCCTACCAGTAAGTGCTTCTCATGGGATGACTGGGTGGGCCCACAGTCATTTGGCGACCTGCAGACCAGCCTGGAAAGAGGGGTGCAGGCCAGACTGGGCTCTGGCTGGAGGTGGGTCAGCCCTACTGTGGCCGCCCCTGCTACCCCCGGGAGTCCCGTGGTAGGAAGGGAGCTGGGTTTGGGAGTCCCTACACCACAACAGGCTCTGGCTCCAGGGTGGCCTGGGTCATAGCTGGAGTTGTCACAATATTGACCCAAGAGGAGATAACATCCAAAGGGCTTGGAGTCTCAGTCAGACAAGGAGGGGGATGTCGCCGGAAAAGATCCCCGTCCCCCAGGGAGATCAAACTAAATAGGGCTTTAATAGGTCTCTTCCAGCTCAGATTTCATGGGTAATTGGAAGCAGGTCCTGAGCTGAGCTGAGTGGGCTGGCCCTAGTGGCCTGGCTGAGGCTCTGCCGGGGATGTCGCCTCCAAGTGCCGCTGCACATGTCCAGCTGCTGCCTCCCTGGAGTCCCTTACTCTGCTTCAGAAATGCTGCTGTTTTAACCCCTTCAGGGAAAGAAGGTGGATAAGTTGAGAGAGAAAACATGAGCCAGAGTTAGCTCATAAGGGAAAAAAGAGAAGCATGTCCTGAGCTAGACATGCGCCAGACATTCATTCATTCATTCATTCATTCAACAAACCTACATGCAAAGCTGGCAACAAATTTTTAAGATAGAACCCTTACATTTTTAATTACAAAGAAGGTGTATACTTATTGAAATAAAATTCAAGAACTATCAAAGAATATTAAGTAAAAAGCAAAAATAATCCTTTCCCACATCCATCACTCTGCCCATCCCTCATCACTCCCATAGTCCAGAGGTAATGTCCATCTAAAATTTATTGGATACCCTTCCAGACTGCTCAATGCATTCTGTGCTATATCTTTCTGTTTTCATTTAACAATACTTCATTAATATCCTCCCAAGGCAATAAGTAGAGGGTGGATATATCTCACTCACATTTTCAAGATGAGAATACTGAGGTTCAGAAAGGTTTAAAGGCTGACCCAGGCTGAACACGCTGCAGAGTTTCTGGCTTCTTCCCTGGGAGGATAGATATCATGGCACAGAGGGGCTGGAAAAATGCTGAGGAAGAGCTGAGATGGGAGAGAGGGGTGGTGTCTCTCCTCCAGTGCCCCCCAGGAGCACATGCCATACTCGTGCCCAGGGTCCTGGGGCCCAGGAGGCCTGGGCTGGTCAGCTGACTATCAAGGGATTTTCAAACCAAACCTGGCAAAAGGGAGGGAAGGACTGCATTTCTGCCCCCAATGTGCCTGTGGCACACCCTGTTCCTCCCTTGGCTGCCCCCTCCCTAGGTCTCAAGGGACATTTCTGGCCTAACACCATTGGTAGGTGCTGGTGCCTGCTAATGTTGGCTAGGTGGGCCTGTGTTCTCCCTAAAGGGCTACCACCCTACATTCCCCAGCAGCTTCCAGTGACCTGGCCTCTAGCCTGACCACCAGCTGAAGAGGGGCACCCCTTATGCAGCCAAAGCCCCAAGCAGCCAGGACTCCCTCATACTCACAGAGTTTGGAGCAGCCCCTCAGGGAGGGGACTGAGGGGACAGGCCAGCCCAGCCTGTGCCCTGGCCTGAAGGGTAAACAAGACAGGCTCTGAAAAGGTTGTGACCCAGAGGCCTCCTCCCTGCCTGGGACCTCCAATGTAGGTAGCCCAGGAAACTGAAAAAACGTAGAGGATGGGCAGGGAAGAAAATATCCCATGTTCCTTCTGGGCAGACACAGGCACTGTCATCCAGGCACACATGCTAATGTAGAAAGGGAGAATACAACCAAATTATCGCACAGCTGCCCACCAGAGATGGCTTATGGAATGCCATCCATGGACTCAGGGGTGTGGACCAGGGGGCCTTTAAAGAGTTCTTCATTCCTGAGACTGACTGGAAAAATACTCCCAGAAGACCATCCAGACCTTGAAGGGACTCACAGAATCTCCCACAAGGCACTTGGGCCACACAGGGAAAAGAACACCGATCTTCTCACTTTGCTAATATCCTTGGCAAAGCTCTTCTGTGCCGGGCACCATGCTGGGCCTTGGAGTGCACAGTGCACCTGCAAGGTTCAACTTGTACCAGGCACTACTGGGCATGTGGGAAAAAGGGTCCCTACCAGCAAGAGAGGGTTTGGTTCCTCCACCTGAGATTGGCTGAACACTCACTCAGAGACAGCAGAGTGGGATGTCGCCAGGCCGAGGCCATACCTAGGACAGAGACCCCTGGCCTGCCCCTGCTAGTGCCCAGCTTACAAGAAGCCGGGAAGGCTGAGGTCTCCTCCCTGCCCCCACCCACCGCACTCCAACAGTTCTGGCCCTGGCTGGGGCCCCAGAAAGGAAATCACTACAGAGGACTGAGTGTCAATTCACAAACTAATCGGATCAGTGCAAATAGTTATAGCACATGCTGTTCCCCACACAAGGGCCCCCTCCCTGTTCTGCAGACCCTGGTGGTTGCCGGCTTGCAAGCCTGCCCCTCCCTGGCTGTGAAGCCAATTATAGCGCCTTAATCACCCCGGTGGCGGCGGCAGCTAGGCGCGTTAACAACTGTCTGCCACCAGGCTCCTTCCTGGGGCCGTTGGGGAGGGGATGACCCCTTGCCGCTCTCCGCTCTCCTCGAAGGAGCAGGAGCATGAAACTGGATCTCAGCAACATGCTGGTGGCTGCAGTCCAGGGTAACGCCTGGCTCCTTTTACTGCCTGCTGGCTTCTTGTGTGTTTGCCCCAGCTCCTCCTGCCAGGGCGGAGAGCCCACGAGGACAGGCCTGGGGACTGACTGCGCATCCCTGAGCACTAATGTCATTGCTCCCTCCCAGCCGTCATTGCGCCTACAGCTGAGCCCTGGCAGCCAGAACAAATTAGGTGCCCGGACATTGAGGTCTGCTAGGCATTTCCTGTGTTGGCTTTGGCTGGTGAGGCCAGGCCAGTGGGCCGCCCTCTTGACCCCAGCCGAGTCTAACAGGCACGTACCAGACTCTAGAGCCCACTGAGTTTTGCTCTACGCCCCATAGGGAATCCTGTTCCGGAAAAAAAAGATCACCCCTCCCTGCCTGGGTTCCCACTGAGCTGCCTTCCTTTGCCTTGTAGGGTGCTCTGACTGCCTGAGGCCTGGCCAGCCCCCAACCTGGCTCCTCTCAATGCATGTTCCTCATGCTCAGGAATGGAGCCCACAGAATTTGCAGATCTCTGAGCGTCCCAGTGGCCCCTGCATGTGGTGAGGCCCCTCCACATGCAGGCCCCCAAGGCCAGGGTTTAGCAGGGGGCTCTGAGCTCCTCTGATCTCCTGCTCCCATCTTTCTGTGGAATAATTTCTCTAGCCCCAAGGCGTGTCCTTTGCCTAGACCCCAAAGGGCTGAGGACAAGAAGACTGCTCTGGGCATCAGTGGCCAGATTCCAGCTTGGGAACCCATAGGAGCTCCTATCCCCAACCCTGGAAGGGCTGGCTTCACCTGCAGACTTCGGCATTGCTGGCTCCCGTTCCTTAACTCATGTTTTCTTTGGCTTTGAATCTCTGGGACACCAGATTGTCCAAAACAAGATGACTTTGTGATACTTATTTTCCCAAAGAGCAAAGTCTATAACACAATCAGGCTCTTTGTGTGCAGCACAGTCCTCCAGTTGCCTCCATCCCTGCCCCAGTCAGGTCCCCTTGGGGCATGAAACACTCCTCATTCCCAGTGGCCAGGGGTCTCTAGCCTAGGATTTGGCAAGGCTGGCAGGCAGTGCAGAGCCAAATCCCACCTCCGTAGACTGTTACTGGTACACAGCTCTTTCTCTTCTCAGCTTCAGGGTGCCAGCAGAGCCCCTGTGAGAAGCAGGAAAAAAGAATAGAGCATAAACTGTCAAGTAAGAGACACCTGAGTAAGAATCCCAGCTCCACTGCACACCAGCTGTGTGCCTTAAAGTAGATATTGGAAATGGCTGTGAAACTCAAGTCACTTTGTCAGTGAAATGTGGATAATAGAGACCTATAACATAGAGTTTGTAAGAGCAGTCAATGGGCCTGGCCTCTAGTAAGCCCTCGATATCAATGTACCATTGATACAGCTATCACTCTGCAGAGAGTTGGCTGAGCAGTCACTAAGGGGTCAGCAGAGTGGTCCCGAGCCACACTTGAAGTGGAGGCCCTGCACCACTCCCCCACCAGTTGCTTCCTTGGACCCAGCTGGCTCTGCAATGCTATCTTTCTGTGTAGGCTCCAGGCCCAAGCTGGTTCTTTCCTGAGCCACTCTGCCCCATAGCCATCAAGAACTTGCCACCTTGATTGGACAGGCCAGCCTGCCAGGGCATAGCAGCCTCAGGGAACACCTGAGGATGGTGGGGTGCCCTGAATCCCTGATTGTGGAAGTCTCCACCTTTCTCCAGGGAAAGCTAAGGCATAGTGCAAACATCCCTGGCTCAGAAATTGCGGTGAAGGAAGGCAAAGGCTCTGGATTTCCTATACTGCTCATGGGAGGAGCAATAGGCATCATTTTTCTAGAAAGTTTGGGATGATATTTATGAAGAGACTGTGGAGTGTTTATCACCTTGGTGAGCAATTCTACTTTTGGTACTCTTCCTTGAGAAATAATCTGAAATGCCAAAAGTCAGGCGAGATTGCAGGAGAGTCCATAAAAATTTCTACAAAGATGTTCTTCTCTGTTGTTTATAATTGCAAACAAACAAACAAAAGAAGATACCTTAGTATCGAATAGCAGAAAATTGATTAAGTATATTATGATATACCCATTCACATAAGGAAGTAAAGAGTAAGCACTAAAAATTCTGTTTAGAAAAATTTTGATGATGTGGCAACATCTAAGTAAAGAATTAGGATAGCTAACTGCTGACATAGTATAATTTTAATTATGAGAAAAAATAGTTTATGGATGGATAAACAAAATTCCATTATATATATTACATATAATTATATAAAATAATTATATATGTATATAATTATTCAGCCTTAAAAAAGAATAAATTCTGACACATTAAAACATGGATTAACTTTGAGGACATTAAGCAAAGTGAAATAAACCAGATAGAAAAGGGCAAATACTGTATGATTCTACCTGAGGTACCTGGAGTAGTCAAAGTCATAGAGAAAGAAAGTAGAACTGTGATAGCCAGAGGCCAGGGAGAATGGGGAGTTAGTAGTGTTCAAGGGTACAGAGTTACAGTTTAGGAAGATGAAAAGAATTCTAGAGATGGATGGTAGTGATGGCTGCCCAACAATGTGAATATATTTAATGCCTCTATACTGTACACTTAAAAATGGTTAAAATGGTAAATTTTACGTTGTGTATATTTTAATATAATAAAAAAAGAGGTCATAGGGAAATATGTCAAAATGTTCGCAATGAATACGTCTGAGTAAAGGGATTATGGATGATCTTTTTAGTTTCCAACATTTTGCCCCTGGTAAATGAGATTTCTTAAAATTTGTTTGTTGTTTGTTTTAAGGAAGCTTGCTCCAGGATCTCCCAGATGCTTGCAGGGGTGGGGGAGGGGAGAGAGGCTCTGTCCAGCTGCAGCTGGAGATGAGAGGAGAAGCACAGCCTGCTGGGGTGGACTGGCTCAGAGAAGTCTTGGAGTCTCCGCTAAGCTCTCTCTCCTGCTTGCTGGACTCTCTCTCTACCTTTCCTTCACACTGTGGTCCTGGCCCAGGGGCCTTTCTGCAGGAACAGGACAGTCACTAGCTTGAAGGAGCTGCCCCAGTCCTAGTGGGAATGCAGGCTCAGGGCTTTCTCAGACAGTCAGTACCCAAGACGCCTTCCCTGCTGCTGCTGCTCCGCCCCAGCCCAGCTGCAAAAACAACAGCCCATACCCAAAGCCCTGTGATTGCAGCCCAGAGTGGAGCCTCAGTGTGCAGTGGAAAGAGTGGAGATGGGGCCTGTGAGCCCTAAACAGACCTAGGGGCAGGGGTGCTCTTGGGAGGTTGGAGGGTCCCCTCTCGTTGCCCTGGGAAACCTAGCTCTAAGGTGTGCAGGGAAGGGCTTGGGGAGGCCTGGGGAACTGAGGGCCAATTTCGCCAGTGGCCTCCCTGACTCCCTGGGGACTTTGGAAGGTGGGGGCGGAGAGGGGAAGGAAGTCAATCCACTTGGGAACCCTCTGAGCCAAGCCGTGGGCAGGAGGCGGCACCACCGTGGCTCCCAGGCAGGCCAGGGCCAAGGCTTTCCCACGGGTGTGACTGGGCTCTGCGGAGCCATCCACTCCAGACTAGGGCCTGTGTGAGCCCTGGATGGTTTCCGCCTTCCCTTTAGTGGGTAGAGGCTGGCAGGAGCGATTCAGAACCCAGCAGAGCTCTTTCCTGTCCACCCTCTGGCACCATCAGGTGCATACTGGGCATCCAAGCTAGGCCAGTACACAGCTCAGAAGCCTGCCACTCAGCTTTGTCAGCATCAGCTCTTGTCTCATCATTGGCTCCTTACTCATGAGATAGGGTAGGGACACAGAGCTTATATCACCAAGATCCAGAAGGTCTGAGACTGGTGGAAGCCCAGCCCCTATTTAACCCCTGAAGGCCATTCCTCTCACTCTAATAAGAAAGGTATGGATGTTGTGGAATTAGGATGTACCATGTAAGTCTCTGGAGACAGACAAACCTGGCTAGAACCTGAACTCTGACCCACTAGCTGTGTGACACAGCATGTTGCTCCACCTCTATGATCTTCAGTTTCCTACACTGTATAATGAAGAAGTTAACATTTACCCTGTAGAGTCCGGAAGGTTTAGACATAATATATATACATTAAGTCTCTGGTACAATATAGGTGCTTACTAAGTGGAATATACTATGATTTTTATCACTCAAGCCCCCAAAAGTGAAATGAGCTGAGATTGGAAAGACCCTTCGGATCTAAGTTCTCAGCTTCTCCCCACCTGCTATGTTCTACACGATGCAGAGCTCATGCATGAAAAATCCTCCTTTTTGCTTCCCACTCTGGTCGGGAACCAATTAATCAAAATATCCTCTGAAGTTAGACAATGACTGTCTGTTGTTAGGGAAGTTCCTGGCCACAGGCATCAAACCAGAGATAAAAACTATTATGGGGAGGTGGGGAGCAATATGAGAGAGGGTGAGCCTGGGCTTCTGGGAGCCACCAGCAGCCTATGTTTGCAAGATAGTCGTTGAGTGTCACTTTTGCACCAAGAATGGTGAAGAGCTAGCTGCTCAGAGCACAGGCATCCCGACTAAGCTGCCCCATCATGCAAGGTCTGTTGCTGTTCTGAATGCTCTCAGGTAGCTACAATAACTGATTCATTCTTAAAACAGAGGCGTTATGGAAATAAACCTGGCATTATTTGTCTCTGGATTATCTACTCTTCAAAATCACAACTAGATCCTTATTAACTACATTGAATCACCTTTTATAGAGATTAAAAAAAAATTCCCTTGGTTATGTAATGCGTATCCAGATCTACTGCTTTAACGATCATACATAGCACATAGTACTATGTCTCCAAACCTTTGAGATCACGCCCTTTTATCACGTGACTGTTATCATCTCCACTGACAGACAAGTTGGGAGAGGCAGACCTAAGATCTGAATTGAGATCTATATGACTTCCAAACCCAAGCTCTTCAACAGTTTAACACTCAACTACATTGCTACTATAAACTAGAGGATAACCAGCCTTGGTCTCCACATTTTTTTTTTTTTTGTAATTATAAACTATTTGTTTTTGTCTACTTGTGTGCTTAGCACAATTCTTACTTAGGACCAACCTATCAAGTGTGGAATAAGTGATCTCTTGACCAGAACCATCCAACCTCACAGAGCCATTTAGAGAGTAAAAGAGATAAGAAATATAAAAATCTCTATCTAAAAAGCAAATCTTCTAAGTGTAAAGGATGATACTCTTTATTATTATTATTTTCTCCTAGTATAGGGTTTGTTTATCAATATGCAATATGGTGCTTGGTATAAATATGCTCAATAAATATGTTACATATTGAATATGTTGATCTATGAAGAGCAACTGTAAATAAACAATCCTAATAATAATAGGGTAGTATTTTTTTCCTAATCTTATGCCCTGATACCATTACCTGTGTCTGTCATTAGGACTTCCCTCTAAATTCCTAGCAATTGACTGTGCTCAAGTGGCAGGGAATTTCATGAATAGAGACAGATTCCACAAGAAATATAAATCCACATTTAGACTAGTTTCCAATCTAGCAGAATCAGTCAAATTACAATGAACTCTTACCTTGGCTAAAAATAGGGTTGGGCTCCCAGGAAGACAAGAGAAGCTTAGCCAAGGCCTAGCAACTCAAAAAGTTAGGCCAAAGGGGAATTTGTTGAGAAGTCCAAGGGCAGGTCTACCTTCAGGCCTGGCTAGATCTAAGGGCCTACATCAGCTCATTTCAAATTAATTTATTTGCTCTTTCTCTCACTCTAGAACTTTGCTCTGTTTGCTTATGCTTCTCCTGGAGGAGTTACCTGCCTCTCTCCCTCAGACAAGCTTTCTCTATGAGGCAGAAAAGCTGGCCACTTCTAGACCCAAGCCAACTTCCTACAGCAGATAATCTAAAGGAGAAAAGCCTGCTTTCTCCTGGGGTCTGTATAGCATATCACAGGGAAGGACTGAATGGCTTTGTATAACCAATCAGCTTGGAAGTGGGGTTACTGACCCCAGTGACTGACCAGACCTGTGGTGTGGCATCTCAGTGACAAGGGGCCACTTGGGACATCAGGAGACCCTGGAATTGACAGTTTCACCTGAATGTCATGGGACGAGGAGGGGCAATTCCCAAAGGAAAGGGAGTGTGCACACAGACAAAAACAACAGGTGTCCACTACAATAGCACTTGTTCTCAGGTTGCGTAGAGACATGATTTATCCACCAAAACAATCAGAGAAGGATAAAAACAGTAGAAAGTTCACATGCCCAAGCATTGAGTCAAAGTCTTTCAGGAAAAGGAAGTGATCCGATGGCCTAAAGGAGATTCTTTAGAACAGGAGGAGAAAGACACAAATATTTTAGTCAGCCTCCCTTCCTCCAGTTGAGAATTATCATCAAAATCACCTCATTCTCCAAATGTTTGGAAACTATAATTTGAAAATTATGCTGATAATAAAATATTTGAAGTTGGGACATTTAGGGAAAATCTGAAAGATATGGTCAACATAATCATGCTCCTGGTTGAGAGAATGGGTCTGATGAAAGATTTATTTTTCTTTTTCTTACAAATAACTTTAAAAAATTATAAATGGGATTTGTTTATTGTAGAAATTTATTGTAGAGATAAATAATAGTACAGAAATGAAAATAAAAATCACTCTTGTATTTGTTTGGATTAAATGTAACTGCAAGTGATAGAAACCCCAAAATAACTGGCTCAAACAAGACAAGTTCATTTTGCTTATGGCTACATGAAGTGCCAGTGTCTAGGCTGGTTTGGGAGTTCTGTTTTACAGAGGCCTCAGGAGTAAAGAGTTCTACTCCTTCCAGCTCACTGCTCTGCTCTCCCTGCATCCTCAGTGTGGTCTGCATCCTTATCATCTAAGCTGGTGGACAAAGAGAAAAGGATAAAGAAGCCAAGGACCCATGCCAGCTATTTCCTAGGGAAGGTTCTCAGAAGCAGCAACACACTTCCACATCATCTCGTTGGTAAGAATGTAGTCACATGGCCACATCTACCCACTGGGAAGACTGAGAAATGTCTTTATTCTGAGTGGCTATGTGCCCAGTTAAAACTCTTTAGAGGCAATTAGGGGTCTCTGATAAACCTGTAATCCCAATACCTAGAGATAGTGTATATCTCTTGATATATACCATTTATACACACACATATCCATACACTCACCCAAACCTAGAGATACAGAATATAGATATAGATATCTGTGGTATACTATATGTATATATGTAGATGTATGTATATGTGAGCATATGGATGCATACATATTTACATATGAATAACAAATGAATACATATGAATACATATGTATTCATATGAATAACAAATATATTTAAGTGAAATTGAAATCCCACCAAATATATTATCTTTGCATCCTATTTTGACAAATTGCAGACTTTAAACAGTGTCTTTTATTTTCTATTTTAGCACTGTTATTTAACAATTATAGCTAGAGCAGTGTAATGTAATGCTTTATAATTTTCTTTTAAATATATGTTTTATTTTATAAATCCTAATTTATGAAGTTTTTGTTTAACTATTTATTTTGAAATAATTATAATTAACAAGAAATTGAAAAGAATGTATACCAAAGTCCCATGCATCCTTCCCGTCACCTCTATAGTACAATATCGAAACCAAAATACTGACATTGGTAAAATCCATAGGGCTTACATTTCACCACTATACATGCACTTGTGTGTGTATAATTTTGTCACATGTAGCCTTGCATAACCATCACCACAATCAAGAGACTCATCTGTATTATTCTTTGTGTTACTATTTTATAGGCATACCCCAACCCAATCCCTAACCACTGGCAATCACTAACCTATTCTTTATCTCTATAATTATGTTATTTCATTAATGTCACATAAATGGAATTACGTATGTATACTTTTGGCATTGGCATTGTTTCACTCAGCATAATTTCCTTGAGGTTCATCTAAGTTGTTGTACGTATCGACAGTTTTTAAAATTTTTTAATTGCTGAACCATATTCCACGGTATGTATGTACCATAGTTTGCTTGAACATTAAGCAATTGTTGGAAATGTGGGTAGTTTCCAGTTTGGGGCTATTATAAATGAAGCTGCTATGGACATTCATGTACAAGTTCCTATTTGGACATAAGTGCTCATTTCTCTGGAATAAACGACCAAGAGTGCAATTGCTGGGTTGTATTATAAATCTGTTTTTAGTTTTTAAAGAAACTCAAACTATTTCCCAGAGTGACTACATGCAACCTGCTTTTTAACTTAACAATACGTTGTCAACAATTCTCCATATCATTAAGCATTTTCTATGTCATTATTTTTCTAAAACATGATATCCCATTGTATGGCTGAACAATAATTTCCATACCAATTTCCTGATTTTGAATATTTAGAGATATTTGTTATAAAGAATAAAGTAAAAAATATTATTGTGGGTAAATCTTTGTGTCTATTTCTAGCTACTTCCTTAGGATAAATTTTCTAGACATGGAGGGGCATGCTGGTTTAAAGAGTGTGAATGAACACTTCAAAGTCGTTTGTTATGTTTTCCCAAATTGCCGTACTGAGAGGTGCTTCAATTTATAATCCATAGCAATATATGATACTTGAGCCAATTTTCTAAAAATACTAATATTGCAAAACAAATCGCAAAGTTGGTATACTTAATACATAGACAGATCTTACAAATCAACTGGAAAAAGATAAACACCCAATATCAACATGCTGCAAGCAACAGAAAACTCCATCTAAAATTATGTAAACAATGCAGAAATTTATCGTTTTATATAACAAGAAGTCTAAATGTAGGGCAACTCTGGATTTGCTGATTTCACACGATGACTTTAATAAAAGACACCACAGTACACAGAATAAAAGTGCGGGCTCTGAAGCTGGACTGTTGGGTTTATATCCCAGCTCTTCCACTTACTATGTGACAATGAGCAAGTAACTTATCTCATTTATGACTCATGTTCCTCTTTTGAAAATGATTATATTAAGAAAACTATCTCATAAGGTTGTTGTAAGGATGAAAAGAGTTAATATATATTAAAAAAACCATTAAGTGTTGATATTACCAAGTCTAGTTTCTTTGTTTTTCTGTTCTGCCATTCTTAGCATGTTAACTTTCTCCTCAGTCTTGAGGCTGTATTGTCACAAGATAACTGCAGTAACTCTAGGCATCAGATCCAAAAAGAATAAAGATAGAAGAGACTAAAGAAATTCCTTTAACATTTCTTATAAAACTGGTTTGGTAGTGAAAAAACTCCTTTAGCTTTTTCTTATCTAAATGATAGCTTTGCTGAGAAAAGCAATCTCGGTTGTAAGTCCTTGCTTTTCATCACTTTGAAAATTTCATGCCAATTCTTTCTGTCCCCAAAGTTTCTGTTGAGAAATCAGCTGATAGTCTTATGGGAGTTCCCCTGCTGGCAACTAAATGCTTTTCTCTTGCAGCTTGCAATATTTTCTGACTTTAACCTTTGCCATTTTAATTATGAAGTGCCTTGGTATGGACTTCTTTGGGTTCATCCTGTTTAGGACTCTCTGAGCTTCCTGGGCCTGAATGTCTATTTCTTTTGCCAGATTAGGAAAGTTTTCTGCAATTATTTCTTCAAATAGATTTTCAATTCCTTGCTCTTCATCTTCTCGCTCTGGTGCAAATGTTATACAAATTCCCCTATTATGCAAATGTTGTCCCAGAGGACCTTTAAATTATCCTCATTTATTTTTTGGGATTCTTTTCAAAGGAGGTTATCTTTATGACCTTGGATTAGAAAAGGATTTTTTAAATAAAATATAAAGGCATTAACTATAAAAGACAAAATACTATATTAAAACCAACCATTCTGTTAAGTCATCTCAAAGCAGGTAAAAGAAAACAAAAGAAAGTATTTATAAGACAAATAACTGAAAAAGGTTATTTTCAGTATTCAGAATACATAAAGAATTCCACAATATATTTAAAAGAAAATTTTAAGCAAAAAAAGTAGACCAAAGATACAAACATATTTCATAAAGGATAAAAAACACTTGGCCAATAAACATGTGAAAAAAGTGAACAACTTCTTAGTAATCAGGAAAATAAATTAAAATCACAACAAGATAGTCTTGTATATTCATTTGATTCTCCAAAACTACAATAGTTAATAATACCAAGTGTTGATAAGAATGTAGATCTGGAACTCTTTAACTCTCTCCAGATAGAGCATACATTGATTTAACCACTTTGGAAGATTAGCACAATTTGTAAAGTTGAACATTCATATAGCCCATGACTCAGCTGTTTCACTGGGTGACATAAGCTGATTCATCTTATGAATCATCTTATGAATATACACCAAAATATACACGAGGATATTTATATTTTATATTACCTCCCCCCCCCCAATTGGAAACAACTCAAACATCTGTTGAAGGAAAATGAATACTTAAACTGTGGTATAGTTACACAATGTAATACTAGGCAGCAGTGAAAATAAGATTACTACAGATACATGTAACAATTTCAGGAATGGCATAGTGAAAAGCAAGTTGTAGAAAATTATATTAATACCACTTTTAAAAAGACTCAAAAACAAGTAAAACTAAACAATATGTTGTTTAGGGATTATAAACATATATACATTTTTAGAAAGAAAAGGGTTATCAATCAAAATTTAGTTTAGTAGTATCCTTGGGTGTGGGAGAGACAGGAAACTGGGGAAGAAGAGCACACATCGATGTGATGGTACTGGCAGTAATTTGGTTTTTTTCAAGTATCACTTTATTTAAATTGTGATAAAATACATATAACATAAAGTTTACCATTTTAACCCTTTTAAATGTGTAGTTCAGGCATTAAGTACATTTACATTGTTGTGCAATACTGTAAGTGCACATCTATCATTCACCATTCATATCTAGAACTCTTTTCATCTTATCAAACCAAAACTCCATACCCATTAAACAATAATTCAGCCCTCCCTCCAGTCCGACAACCACCATACTACTTTGAGTGTCTATAAACTTGAAAATTTTAATTTTTAAGTTGAGAAATGGACTCATGTGTATTTTGTTCTTATGCTTCATAACTTTCATATTTGTTATACACACATATATCATTTTCTATTTAGAAAACAGTATGTGCCTTATTTTTTAATGGTTTGATACCTGAAAAAATAGAGAACAATAATATCCAAAACTGGCTAGAACACGGTACTAGGAAGCATGTAAATTGATGCAATTTTTAAGATATTTTAAACTTACGCAGTAAAATTGACAAATATGCCTTTTGGGAGCTATTGCATTTTTAATTTTGGTTTCTAATTATTCATTGTTAGTATAGACACATATAATTGATTTTTATGTTTTGGCCTTGTATCCTTGCTAAATTCAATTATTTGTTCTAGAAAGTTTTTTGTTATTTTCTATTCTTTGGGATTTTCTATGTAAATGATGATGATGATATCTTCTGTGAACAGGAATAGTTTTCTTTCTTTCCAATCTGTATATTTTTAAAATTTCTTTTTCTTGCCTTATTGCAATGACTAGCACTTTTGAGTGCTATGTTAAATAAGAATGGTGAGAGTAGACATCCTTGCCTGTTCCTGATCTTAGGGAGAAAGCAGTCTTTCACCATAAAGTATGATGTTTGGTGTAGGATTTTGTAGATGCCTTTCGTCAAGTTGAAGGCATTCCCTTCTATCTTAGTTTTGTGAGTTTTTATTAAATGAATTTGTCAAATGTTTCTTTTATCAACTGATATGATCATTTGGTTTTACTTTTTAGATTGTTAATATGATTTATTGAATTGATTTTCTGATATTAAAACAGCTTTGCATTCCAGGTTGGTAATTATATATTAACTTTTTATGTATTGCTGGATTATTTTGCTAATTTGTTGCAGATTTTTGCATCTGCTGTTCATGAGGGATACTGGTCTGCAGTTTTCTTGAACAATCTCTGTCTGATTTTGGCACTGATATATTTTTTTCAGAGGGCAATTTGTCAATCGTAACAAGTCTTAAAATTGTGCGTGCCCAAGGATTCCACTTCCAAGAATTTAACTTAACCACTGGAGATTCTCATTACACACAGACTTGAGTTAAGACAGACTTTGGATTTAAATATAAACACATCCCTTTACTAACTACTTAAATTCTTCGGCTCTGTTTCCTAATCTGCAAAATGAGGATAAGAACCTACTTCATAGAGTTGCAGTACATGAGAAAATTCACACAGTGCCCAACATTTAGTAAGCTTTAAGTAAATGGTACCTGTTGAGATTATACTGCCTAACCTCTAGTCTAAGTGGAAGGACTTTTTCTTTGCCCTCACATTAGTTCTCTTTGAATCTACTTATTTTGGTGAGTATTCCATCTCCTCATTCCTGATTCCCATGTCTTATACTAAATGCGCTAGGCGCTGGGAATGCAAAGGTAAAAAAGATATGATCCCTGCCCTCAAGAAGCTGAATCTGTTAAGAGGCACAAGCGCAAATGAACCAATAACGTGTAATACAACAGCGTTATAAAGGGGCAGGAGGCCTTGTGTGCACATTCTGAGCGTCTGTGTCAGGAGACGGAGCTAGGCACCAGGAAGAAAAGCGGCCACTTCTCCAGCGTAGCTGCAGGTATTTGTGGCAGGGAAAATGACTAGCTGTTCCCATGGCAACGGGACTAGCCACCCTCTAGAGGCCTGACGACTCACCTCTTCAGCTTCAGATGAGCCAGAAGAGGCCAGTTCCGCTCCTCCTGCCCGAAGGCACGCAGATTCCTGGTAGAAACTGAACTGGAGCTCCACGTCTCTGATTGGCTCAGGCTTATGGAAGGGGACGGGAGGTGGCAGCGAGGGGCGTGGCCTAGCAGCTCCAAAGCTGGAGTTTTCCTCTCAGAGCGGAAGCCAACCTTGTCCGCCCCGGAAGTGCAATCCCGGTGGTCGTGCAGGTGTGGGTTGCTCTGTGAAGGCGGCTTCTTTCGAGATGCCGGGAGCGGCTGCCAAGGGCTCGGAATTGTCCGAGAGGATCGAGAGGTTCGTGGAGGCCCTGAAGCGGGGCGGCGGGCGGCGCAGCTCTGAGGACATGGCCCGGGAGACGCTGGGACTGCTGCGCTGGATCATCACGGACCACTGCTGGAACAACGCAGGTAAGGCAGGCCTAGCTTCTTGGTATCCCTCGCCACTTTCTGCTCGCGATCCCCAGGCGGGAAGTCGCCCAGGCCCCACCGTGCGTTTACTCTGCTCACCCTCATTTGGACTGCAGGGGAGCTGATGGAATTGATCCGCAGAGAGGGCCGAAGGATGACGGCTGCGCAGCCCTCAGAGACCACCGTGGGCAACATGGTGCGGAGAGTGCTCAGGATCATCCGGGAGGAGTATGGCAGGTCAGGCCACGTCCTGGGCTCCAGTTTGGACGGGGTGATGCTTTTTGCATGAGGCCCCTCCTCGCTTGGAGCCTTTATTGGAGCTGAACAGGTTTTGTTACTTAAATCATCACACCTCTTTACGATCTCTCTGGGTCTTGTCGCCTCCAGACTCCACGGTCGCAGCGACGAGAGCGACCAGCAGGAGTCCCTGCACAAACTCTTGACATCTGGAGGCCTGAACGAGGATTTCAGCTCCTATTATGCCCACCTCCAGTCCAATATCATTGAGGCAATTAATGAACTGCTTGTGGAACTGGGTAAGAGTTCTGAACCCTAGCTGGATGGGACAGATTACGAAAAATGAGAGAAAAGAAGACCCTGTAAATTGCTCATCAGCAGAGGCAGGAGATAACAGGTACTCTTGGTTCTCAGAGATTTGTCCTCCATCCTGATTTGGAAGGAATGGAAAAGGTGGGAGGACTTAAAATAACCTCTACATTTCCTTACGGACCATCCCTTTATCGACTGCAAATCCACTATGGCAGACACTTCTTTAGGACAGAGCTTTATTTTCATTTTTAAAATAAACTCCCTAAAACTATGGTTAATAGACCCTGATTCACTAAACTTTCTCTTGAATTTTTACACACACACACACACACACACACACTACCATCCCTGTTGTCTTTGTGACCCAGCAGACCTGCATATAGTCATTACAATCAGTTCTCCAGGGGAGGAAGAAACTGGGTCTGTCAGTACACTGAGGTGCTGTTTCCAAATTCCTTCCCTATCTGTCTTCTATGGCCTTCCTCTCAGGTGGAGGTGTTGTGGCCACCTTTTAGAGGAGTTTTGTTTTGTTTTGCTTTGTTTTGTTTTGTTTTTGCGGGGAGAACTCTGTTTACAGCACTCTTAACACTCTAAATTGGACCATTTCTTGCCCAAAGTCATTGTCTTCAAAATCAGTTGTAAAGGAGCTGGTGTCATGGCAGAGTGAGAACTTGGGATGTAGAAAACCCCAGAGAAGCAGAGTTTTTAAGAAAATGTGGCATTTCACATTCCGTTCGTTAACCCTCTGTTACCAGGGTGTGCAAGGTGGGCATTCTGTGTAACAGGCACACCTTCCCTTTGTACTCTGTAATGTCTGTCCATGATGTGACATGGCGTTTTCATATTTTCCTTGTAAAATATGATTGTTGTTGCAGAAGGGACAACGGAGAACATTGCAGCTCAGGCTCTGGAGCACATCCACTCCAATGAGGTGATCATGACCATTGGCTTCTCCCGAACAGTAGAGGCCTTCCTCAGAGAAGCTGCCCGGGAGAGGAAATTCCATGTCATTGTGGCAGAGTGTGCTCCTTTCTGTCAGGTAGGGGGACTGCTGGAGTTGCTAAGAAAAAAAAAAAGAAGAGTGAATAAAGGAGGGATAGATGAGCTCTGTGCTAACTTTGAGTTGATAAGCAAGACATTGAGAAGATAAAGTAAAACATTAAGGGAATTTTCAATATTTCATCCTGTGAACATTCTTAAATATTGGTTTAAGAATTTTGGGTGAACAGCTGGGTCCAAGAAAAGATAAATATTCATTCTTTGAGGAATCGAAATAGGGTAAATTATCATGGGGATAACCGATGTTTCATTTGACCTCACACAATCCCTAGGTAAATAATAGGTCTCAAAAAAGGAAATACACAAGGATGAGCCAGGAGCTACCTTGTCAGCTACGTCTCATTATGCAAGCAGGTAGTATTTCTAGTTTTGTGGCTGCTCTAGTGCTACTGTGGAGTATTAAACATTTATTAGCTTCCCCTGGGCTTCCTTGCAGCTTACCAGAGAATACCTATCACAGACAGAAAATTGAATTATGTGTTGAAAATTGTGCATCGGATATGCCCAGTATCACAGAATTCCCCAGATACATTTACATTTGAGAGCTCTTTCACTATCTCTCACTCATTGTCCCAGCATCAGCCTTTCTTTTCTATTGCAGGGTCATGAAATGGCAGTCAATTTGTCCAAAGCAGGTATTGAGACAACTGTCATGACTGATGCTGCCATTTTTGCTGTTATGTCAAGAGTCAACAAGGTGGGTATATTTGGAGTTATGTTGAATTCATAAAGATTATACTTCTAAAATATTGACTTTACTACCCCTTTAATATCCATGAGAAGAGTTTCTAGCACCCTTTGAAAGTACTTATTTGGGCCTTTTTAATCTGTTAACTGAATTTCTTTTTCTTCTGTCTATATCATTGTTCTTCATTTGGAATAGCCTTTTTTTAGTTAAAGCATTGGAAGAATGAATAAGCTAAACATGTTAGCTGCTAGGGATCCAGAAGAGGGCTCCCCCTTTATGCTCGGAGGTGGGTAGTGAATGGATAGTGGTGGATAGAGAATGAGAAAGGTTCCCCATGTCTTGGGAGGTGTGGCATATAGATAGATTTCCAGAAGACAGGGCTAAACGCAGTAGATACCACAGTTTCCTGTCCTGTACTACATTCATTCTTTCCTTAGGAACCCATGTTTAAGCCTGAACTTGTGGTCCTAAGCTTATAATCCCTTTCCCCCCACTGCTGTGTGACCCCTCAGGATATCAGAGCTCAGGCCTGAGCATTCATGCTTTTGTGCCCAATGACTCTTTTAAGGCTCTATCCCCAGGATGGCTTATATTTTTCTTCCTGTCCCAAAGGTGATCATTGGCACAAAGACCATTCTGGCCAATGGTGCCTTGAGAGCTGTGACAGGAACTCACACTCTAGCATTGGCAGCGAAACACCATTCCACCCCACTCATCGTCTGTGCTCCTATGTTCAAGCTTTCCCCACAGGTATGCGTGTCTGTCTCTATAAACAACAGAGGGAAGGAAGCCAAAGTAGGCTTGATCTCTGGGCTTTCAACCTACTTACTCTGGAATTTTTCTTTATCTTCATTTACTCAATGGATTATATCCAGTGGAGGCTGGAAAAGCCACAGAAGTCTTGATCCAAGAAAAATATTGGTATTTATAATCTTGTGAGCTTTAAGAAGTCCAGATTGTAAGATCAGGACAATACATACTTGGAAAAGGCCCTTCGTTTACATGGCTTCCACTCTTCATGACACTGAGCATTTCTGAAAATGCCAAGCAAGTTAAAACTAGAACATAAAAATTGTTTTATTTGTCATTGTTCCAACATCTGTCCTCTGTAGCCTACATATAAGCAGTTACTAAGTGAAGAGTCATTTTATTAGTGATAGAAGCTATTTGCTTTGGAAATATTTAGGTCTTGTTTTAAATTGAGGTATAATTCATATAACATACAATGAACCATTTTAAAATGTTCAGTTCAGTGGGATTTACATTCACAGCATTGTGCAACTACTACTTTCTAGTTTCAAAGTTTTCATCATCCCAGAAAAATACTCTGTACCCATTAAGTTAAGTAGTCTCGCCCTCTTCCCCATCTCCCCCATTTCCTAGTAATCACTAATCTGTTTTCCGTCTCTGTGGGTTTGCTCATTTTGGCTATTTCATGTAAAAGGAATACAATATGTACCCTTTTGTTTTATGACCTCTTTCACTTAGCATATTGTTTTCGAGGTTCATCTGAATTACTGCACAATGCTTTATTTCTTTTTTATTTTGAATTCCACTGTATAGGTATATACCACAATGTATCTGTATCTGTTGATAGGCATTTGGGTTATTTCTACCTTTCAGCTTTTATGAATGCTAATGCTGTAAGCATATATGTACATGTTTCTGTATGGACATATGTTTTTTATTTCTCTTGGATATATTTCTGGAAATATAATTGTTGGGTCTCTTTTTTTCTTTTCAATTTTTTTTCTTTTCCAGTTCCCCAATGAAGAAGATTCATTTCACAAGTTTGTGGCTCCTGAAGAAGTCCTGCCCTTCACAGAAGGTACAGAAGTGTGTATGTGTGTGCATGCATGAGTGTGTGTTTTGGTCTTTTAGTTTTGTTTTGGTGGTCGGTGGGATTGAATGCTGCCAGGTTGTACTTTTAATAGTGTTTTTGTGGGCATTGTTCTCTTTAGCAGATCAGAGAGCCGGGAGACCTGCTGTAGTTCAGGTTTACTTTGTTCTGAAACTAATATATTTTCGCTGAGTTATTGGGGCCATGGTGGATTGGATCACCTAGCATTGACTAGGTTTAACTTTGCACATTGTTTGAGACACAGGCAACAATCCAGTGGGAAAATGTCCTTGTTTTCAGTAGGGAGTCATTTTGGTGACATGGCTGCCAAAGGAAGCAGGCTCTAAATGTTCCTACTTATAAAACTTACCTGTAACTTGCATACCTTTGTGTTTTGGGGTTCTTTTCTCTGACTTCTAAAGGCAGCAGAGCCTCACGAATAGTTTAACATGGCCTTAAACACTGTCTGGGAGCAAAGCGTAGTACTTGGGCTACTGATTCTTCTTGGAAGTAGAATAACTTCATTCATTCATTTACACATTCATTCTGTTAGAAATATTTCTATCTGTTGAGCACCCACTGTGTAGCCAGCACTATTGTAGTGACCAGTGTGGCTAGGCCCTGTGCCCACAGAGCTTGCATTCTGTTGCAGAAGATGGACAAGAACATGTCAGATCATTGGCTGTTTTAGGAAAAAGAACAAATGAGGACAATGAGATGGAAAATGGCTAGTTTAGGGAAGGGTCTTGATGAGATGGTATTTCAGCTGAGTTCTAAATCAATAGAGCCCACCACATGAAGATGAATGAGTTTTCCAGGCGTTGGTGCAAAAGGCCTTAGTTGGGTACGTGCTTAGGCAGTTGGAAAAAGATGGCCGTATGGCTGGAGACTAATGAGTAGGGGGAGAATGCTATGAATTGTAATTAGTGTAGTGCGGTGGGGAGGGGCCAGATCTTGAAGGATGTTGCTCAAGTCTGAATTCTATTCTAAGGGCTATGTAAAGGCATTGGAGAGTTTTAAATAGAGAATATCAAGATCTGAAGTCATCTCTTCTGGTTTGCATTTGCTGCAGCTTCCCTTCCCTGAGGTAGCAAGTATGCTTGTATTATTGAGCCTATATACTACTTAATCATTAGAGCAGGATCGTTAGTTTTATCTTTAGCACATATGATTGCCTTTCAGGAGACATTCTGGAGAAGGTCAGCGTTCATTGCCCTGTGTTTGACTACGTCCCCCCAGAGCTCATTACCCTCTTTATCTCCAACATTGGTGGGAATGCACCTTCCTACATCTACCGCCTGATGAGTGAACTCTACCATCCTGATGATCATATCCTATGACACCAGTCATCCTAAGTAGAAGCTGCTTAGACGAACACAGACTAGAGAGGAGACTTCAGTGCCACTGCTGAATGCACCTTCTACGTAATGAGGGAGTGAACTGGAGTCAGCCTAAAAAAATCTGTTTCCTGCCTTTTTAATCATCCCATAACAAGGACATATCTGGGACTGGGTTTTTTTGTTTGTTTGTTTTTTGTTTTTTGTGTTTTTTTTGCCTTTCAGGTCTTAACAGAGTAACAGGGCTTGACCTATTCATTCTGGACCTTCTTGGTGACCCAGGGTGTTTGTTTCGGGAACTTAAACTTTCTGGTTCAGTGGTGTGTTAAACATAACAATGAATAAGCTTGCTAGGATACATGTTTTTGCTCAGAAATGTCTACCATACCTTTTCATAGGTCGTGCCAATTAAAGCTGCTTGAAGGTTCCTGAGTTGGTTTATTTTTGTTCTGCTCTGAACTGCCTGAAACAGCAGCACCAGAGCCCTTTATATGTTTTCATAGAGGGCTGAAGTTAGAAGTAAGTCTAAAACAGAAAAGTACAACTGAGAGTACAGTTTTCTTTATAATTCACTGGAAATGGTCCCAACCAACTTGTATTCTAAGACTGGTTCCAGAATTTCTCTGATCAGAATCATCTGGAAGCTTAAAAAAATAAATACTCACACTCCATCCCAGATCTGCTACATCTGATCTCTGGGGTGACATCTGTTTAAAGCTCTTCAGAAAAGGACCCTCTCATGTACTGTTAATAGGACTATAAACTGGTACAATCTTTTCTAGAGCAGTTTTGAACCTGCGCTTCTATAATTACTTGTACAAGCACACAAAGATACACAAAGATACAGATGAGACTGTCTACTGTAGCAGCTATAATGTCACAGCCTAAATGTTCAGCAGTAACATTTTGCATTCTGTTAATTAAAAGCAAGAAAGGTTTTTAAATAAGTATGATATAACGGGGAACATTATGTATCTACTGCAATAGAGGTTTCAAAAGGGTGGCTTGAGGGCAGTGTCTGGATTTTGGCTGGTTCACCCAAGATTTAATTTGAATTAGTTACCAATATTTAAAAATCTGGAGATTGCACATTAAACAAATTTGCATTTCTTGCCTCCCTTGAGAACTCAGAAGATTTAGCGATTCTGGACCCACATTCCCAAATGGCAGCAGTTGGCTAGAGTTGGGTAGCTTCTGATTCCATTAGTTTTCTGCAGTTCCTCCCAGGTCAATTATTTATCTTACCTGCCTAACCCCTATAGGCATTTGATTTGTGACCCTTGTGTTAATGAATGGGATAGAATTGTAAGGAAGTCCATTTTATATTTTGTTCGTTAAAAACAAACTGGGGGGATAAAAAAGCTACAGAGCAGTATGCATAAAATGACCCTCATTAAAGCAAAACGTACATGCAGAGGATAAAAGTCTGGAAGAATAACACCAAACAGTGACAAGCAGGAGGACATAATTTGATGTAGTATATTTATATGTTGTTTCCATATTTTATGTGTAGTACTTTAGTAATTATGTTTTTAAAAAGTCTCCCCAGGTAATCCGCATTATTTGTGTATGTAGGAAGTACTGGTCTAAAGCAGAGGTCTAAGGCATGGATGTGCAGGGGAACTCCTTAGATTGCTTGTCACAAAGTCCACCCTCCTCCCTAGGGTGTCTGTTGGGGGTAAGGATGGAGGGAGGGAGCAGGGAGTCTGCATGTTTAACAAGCACCCCAAGGGATTTTAACTGTGATTTAATAATCACACTCTGATAAACACTGGCCAGAGGAGGCCTCTGCTCTTTTGATACCTTCTTGAGACAGATCTTTGCTCTTATCTTCCCTGAAGGAGGGGAGAATCAAGATCTAGAGGGTGGGTCTTAAAGACTGACCTAAAATTTTTATGACTCAGAAGATCCTGACTCACTAGGGCCTCGTCTCAATTATTTCTCACAGCATCTAAGACCCCAGCTTTCTCAGTGAAGTGGCTTATAGCTACCAATTATGAGCAATTGTCTCCTCTGAAGGCACCAATTCTAACAGCAGTTCACTTGGGTATAATTGTGTGGTCTGGAGTAAAAGCAGCAGTGAATCAAGGAACTTTGTTTCTGGCTCCAAAAATGCATTATGATACTTGTCCTTTGTGCATCTTAGTCTCTGGGTCTAAAATTAGCACCAACAACCTTCCCAGGCATAACTGAGATGGATGAAGGTTACAAGGGTAGAGGCTCTGCCTCTTTCGTCAACTCTTACAGTGCCTAGAACAGAAGGACTTCATAAATGCATAGTCTTTAGAATCTTTAGGGCCTCAATTGAGTAAATCCCACAAACTATTTATATGCATTGTTTTTTTCTATTTCCCTTTCTCCCTTTTCCTATTAGGGAAAGTAAATATTAGAAAGGGAGAACCTGATCTGAATAGGGAGAGACTGGAGTTCCATCCTGACTTAACGACCTGTCTTGTCAGCTTTTGTTCGGGCCTGCCTCCCTTCTCACCTTTGCAGGCAGAACCCAGAAACTCTTAAAGAAGAACAAACCTGTTTTAGCTTGGAGAGAATTGAGAGGATTCCACAAATGTGAAAGGCTTCCTGAATATACTAAATAAACCAAGTTAGATAACTTAATACAGTTTGTAAAGACACTTTCCCACGGTTTATATCTTCCAATTTGGGCGGAGGGCAGGAAAGGCACAATTCTTGGAACTCAAATAAGGAACAGAAATTCCTAATTTAGCCTCAGAAGAGAAGTCTCTAAAAAATACCAAGAAAAACTTAAATGTAAAGTGATACCTCAAAGAAATAAATGTCAGTACCCATAGGATGGGTTTCACAGATGTACTTCAAAACCATTTCTCAAAGCAATCGGTTGCCTCAGTCTGGATTAATGCAGGCTGACAGTCACACAGTTCCATTTTGAGCTATATGGCTCTATAATACCACATATATGGAACTCAGTACATCAGAACTGCTTTGCCATATAGTACCAGATGTTGATGTAGTTATTGTGAAGGCCCCATAGTATCCACCTGTCCTCGCAAAAACTCCCAGTGCAGACATGCACGTAGTTGACAAAAAGGAGCTATTTTGAAATATGGTTTGGAAGTGTTTTATATCTGGCCTGTTCTGCTTTGAATTATTCTCTCATTCACCAAACAGCTGTTGTAGGATATTGTGCAATGGCTAAGCAATTATTAATAAAGAGCTAAGACTAAGCTTTCAGTCTTCACAGCACACAATGGAGAGCAGCCTTTGAGCCTAATGGCACTTGAAATGATGATTGCATGGTGTTTGTAGTAAATACTGTGCTGAAGAGAAGGAACCTTTCAGTGGTGTTTTATCAAGCATGTTACATTTAGAATTAAGACCTGACTAGAAAAAAAACTTGACAAGATTCCTAAAATTTGTAAGTTATATATATGTGAAATATATATATATATATGTGAAATTCTTCAGTTAAATATTACAAGAGGTGATGAAATACCTTGAATAATGATAAATAGCAGTAGCTAACTCCAAACCATTTTTTTTTTTTACCATTATTTGATACTCCTTGCTTTTGAAGGAAACATGATTGGTTTAGTCAGGCAAGTTGTAAGGGTAAAGAGGCCCAATCTAGTTTCTTCAGACTGCTACTTGAGTCATACTTGCTTACAAGCTTAATAGACTCCAATGTGTGAGACACTTAGATTCCCACAGGCTTTGCTCAGGTTGCTTGAACTTTATCAGATGTTTCTCAATAAGACAGTGCTCTATGACAAATGGGCATGTGGTGAAAATGATCTAAGTGTTTGAAAAATCCTAAGCCATAGGATAACCTCTCTATAACCCCCATAATTTCTGATGTAATATATTTAGAAGGGACTCACTAATTACTGAATGTTGAATAAATGAATTAATGGAGGGATAAAAGGGTTTATTTGGTGCAGATTATCCAGATTTTTTATTTCCCAGACTTCCTTCTTTTCCTCTTCTGAGCCCACCTTTTTGCCATCTTACCGTTGATAAGCAACTTCTGCTCCGAACGGGTAAAGATAGGCATGACATACAGTGTCAAACATACTCATCAGTTCTCATTGTTAGCCTGCTTTTATAAAGGGTTTTGATGGAATGGGGTGGCACTTCAGGTGGAAAACAGGGAGAGTTGAGTTCTTTGTTCTGGAAACTGCCTTTCACTGATACTCCCTTACTGGTGAAGCATCAGCTTGAGCTGGGTTGGCAGTGCTCTCTAGGAACTGATGGGCTGCATCTGTTCTCACTTGGCATGGCTTCCTCAGCCTAGAACCTGGCCCCCTCCTGCTCTGTCCTTGTGGTTGCTTTCCCCACCCACTCAGGCCCGGATCCCAGCTGTGCCTTTGTTCTGACCCTTTGCCTTGCTCTGACATCTGATTACTAGAACTTCTCTATTCTTAACTAGATCCCCAGCTATGCTCTGGACCAGGCCCTAGCCCCCTCCCTAGTGTTTCCCCTTCCTTCCAGCCTATATTCTAAGCTTTCCGATATTAGCTCCTACTGCCATTTATATAGCCTTAATTCTGACAGAATTATCTCCTCTTACCTCTGTAATAAAGACTTAGCTGTAACTCAGTGATCCCTAAGCCTAGAAGTGATCATACTCTATTACCAGTTTCCTGGCCTCTCTCCATAACTAAAGCTAAGCTTATTGAAGGTATGCATCTTTATTTCTCATTAAAGTTTTGATGGATGTTACCAAAAACGGTTCTCAAGAATTACTTCATTGCACATCTCATCTTTCAAGTTTTATTCTGAAGTTGACAGAGGCTTCACAAACCAGAATCCAATAAATTTGAACTAAGTTTACAAATAGATAAATCCCTCATAAAAATATATTATATAGGGCAGCATAGGATAATGATGGGAAGGAGTCACAATCTGAAGTCACGTAGACCTGGGTGTGAATTCTGATTCTTAGCTAGGTCCTCATCAAACTAGTTAATACCTCCAAGCTGTAGTGCCTCACTGTAAAAGAGAGATACCAGCTTCTTAAGAGGACTGTTGTAAGGATTAGAAGTAATATGGTAACTATAATATGGAGCTAGAAAACTTGGATATCACTCTCTACTTACTAGCTGTGCAATCTTAGATAAATCACTTAATATTTTTCAGCTTTAGTTTCCCCCTTTGTAAAATGGGGGAGAATACCACCTTATCTCATGGGTTACCAAGAAATTCAAATAAGGTACGTCAAATTATTTTATAAATCTTGAGCACCACATAGGTGGTAATGATTACTATCATGTGTTAGAAAATTAGATGTATGTTTGCTCTTATGGCACCTGAGTTCAAAAACAAGACAAAACCCTAACAGACACTAACAGGCATTAATAAAAGTAATATTAGATATTTTTGTGTAATAGGTTGGTTTTATATTGATGCATGCTACTGAGTATATAAATGATTAAAACAGGACAATTATCTCATATGTTGATTGACCAGGCTATCTAGGACTAGGTTGGTTGCATATTTATGAAGAACTTTTTCTAATTCTCTTATTCTCAAGAAAACAATGGTTTGGGATTATAGCAAATCTTTTGAAATTGGATTCCATCATCCTAGTATAAGAGGTATTGTCATGCTTTATTATTTTTTTAATTCCACAAGTTGGTCTGACCTAAAAAGATTTTTAAAACTCTCAGGACAGCTGGCCTTCATGTAGCTCTGGAGAGTGGAAGCAGAGGTCAAGGCCATGGCACTCCACTGAGCCTGGAGGCAGAGCCCCTGACAGCCTTGCACATCCCCTGGAAACACTCTCTAAGGTCATGTCTCTCTGTCTATGAAACTGTTTATGCATATATAGAAGACTAAAGATCATTTTTAAACAGTGGTGCCTATTCTTCAGGGTTCCAATTACATAATTCAACAAGGATCCCCTTGAAAAACAGCAAAGGCTTTCCCTGAACCTTTTCTGAGGCACATGCTAATGAATGCAATACTTCATTGCTCCTGTAAGAACACTGCAGGGCTGCTGGCAAACAAACTTTTCTTCATGGGCACAAATCTGTTTCCTGTATTTAAAAATGAGGAAAATAATTCCATTGATACAAAGGCCAATTTGAGCAGGCTGGTCAGGAAATACAAAAGTGAAAATTCTCATTGCAACATCTTTTTCATTGTACAGTGTCTCAGTTGCAATAAACATTACCAGCTGGTTTTTTTTTTTCTTCTCCCTCCCTTCTATAGGTCTTTTAGTCTGTTGAGTCTTATTACCAGAAATCAAGTTATCTAAATAGGTGTGGAGGAGATACAGATTAAGAGTGGTATAATAAGCATTTGTAGAAAGATCAGTCTGGGTCCCAAATGAAATTATGAGACCATTAAATAGGCATACTGTAATAAAAGCAGGATATAATTTGAAAGGGACCAAAAGAACCCTTGTCTCCTGAAAAAATGGAGACAACATTTAAAAGGATAAATGCTGCATTTTGATGTGAAAATTGCTTTCAAATAAAAAGATACGTTATAAAGTACAAAAAGTCATTTTAAAAAAACTCATAGTACTTTCACCATATTACTGGTTTGGGATATGAACATCAGTCTGAGTTTTTAAAGAGGCAATAAAACAAACAAAACAGGAAAAGGACTTTAAATTTTCTCTATTCTATCTTTGTCCTTGTTTCTCTTTATCAATAGTGTTTATCCCTAGAACAATCTAACTGCAGTCCTAATGGAAGACTGCAGAGACCATTTTTGAGTGCAGAGGAACTCTGTAAAGTCAGATTTAGAATGTACAGAAGCAGCAGAGGGAAGTGAAGAAGAATGAAGGGAAAGGAGGACCCTAGTGGAGCATGGCTCTGGGCAGTCTAGGAAGGTAGACTTGATCCCTGAAGTTCAGCTTCAGGTAAATTACATCAATACAAATTACGAGATTGGGAAAAATTGCAAAATGACACCAACAAAAGAGCCCATTCCATCACTAAGAAAACCACAAACCAACCAACCAGACAATAAGACACAATTAATCATTAAATTTTATCTCTGAATAAGTTACAAAAAATAAATACAGGGCCACCTCCTGTGTTTATGAATGCAAATGAATGAACTGTCTTCAGGCTTGAATTCCATATGGCTCAGCTGGAGGGATCATCAGCTCAAGGAAGACTAGTTAGTATGTTGCTCGTGGACACCAGGCTGATTTAGTTATGACTCTGCTGGTGCCTGCTGTTCATGCTTTCTGCTTAGAGGCAAATAGTTAGCATCCCTTTGGTTCCATATAGGTCAATTCTGTTGTCATGGTGGCTCACAAGGAGGCACGGATGCCTCTAGGCTTTGCCTTAAATCACATCCTTCTGCTTTTCCAAACAGACGCCAGGCCTGGGCCATTTTGCGAAGTTTTGCAAGATTGGGTTTAATCTATGGGAAGAAAGAGAATAACTCCAATTACCAGTACAAAAAGCCAAGCAGTATATAAGTATTTCCTAAATATGGCTACTTAGATTTCTAATTTCTCACTTCAGAAAAGATTATAGGTTTCCTTAGGATAAGAGATTCCCAACTCTTCAGGAATTGGGACAAAACTTTTTTTCATTTTTTTCACTCATATGAAACAAGCAGTTTTTAATGGAGTAAAATCTACTAGAGTCAGAAAATATGAGTACCTGAAAATTTCACATGAGAAAAGCCTTCACAGCCTTTAGCAGGAAAGGTGGGCAAAGAAGAGATTTTGGAAAGCAGCAACACAGACATTTCTATTCTGCTCTCATGTTTCATTTCAGATTATAACAAGGACAGGAAAGTTCTTTAATTTAGACCACTCTGTGTCTTCACTGTATTATCCACATCATTATTCCTGGGCTGCTGAGTGATCAGGGCCAAAGCCTAATGTGGATATCTCCTAAGCTTGGTTCCCCGTCTGACGACCCCCTGACAATATAATTCTAGAGATCCTTGGGGATGGACACCACTTCCAGCAAGGTCATCATTTCCAACAAGTACCATCAAACAACTGGCTATTTAGGTTACATTTGCTAGCAGTAAATTTGCTGTGTTTCTACCAACTATCTGTAACCCCAGAGAAAACGTCTGTCAAATCTAGAGCTTGTAGGCAACAGATATTCAGGATGCGTCAATCTGTACATGTGTTAAGCTTAGGAAATACAAAGGATTCACGTGTATAATCTAACAGTTCAGCCTAATCTCCATTTTGAATTTGAGCTAGAAGATGAAATGGTGAGACTTTATATAAAATTCCCAATGCACATTTATCAAAACTTATATTTTTGAAAAGACTAAGACACATTATATTTGGATAATAGGAGCTGGAAAAAAAAGAGAATATAAACTTTGCTTTCTTTCCTGTTAGTCATTACTGTACCTGTTTTTCCTGTTCCAAGTGGTCTATGTCAGCTAACGGCAGAATAGAAGGTCTCCCGTGAGCACATTGGAATGGCAGCTGGCACCAGGACAGAGCTTCAATAAGGCGATAACACTCCTCTAAGCTCAGGCCATCATTAAATTTAACGGCCCCTAAACGAAAGACAGAAACAAGATGGTTATGGTGTATAGGGTGGGAAGGCAATGCTGACCCTGGGTCAGAGCCAAATATCTGGGAAAAGTAAAATGTTTCTTAGGCTTCTTTCATGTGACTTTAATACGGCTTGAAATTGGTACTTATGACCATGGATAAAACTAAAGCCTCAGGACTGACCTATCTCTCAGCTTTTCCTTATGGGGCCCTTGTCTTTTTCATCCCTGTCAGAGGCATTCTTTAACATGTTAGGATTTTGCTGTCTGTTTTTTTCGAAGAGGCAACAGCAATATTTTTTCCCACTTCTTACAGGTTTATGAAATCAAAGTCATCTTTTGTCCATAGCCAATCTATCACAAGATCTCTGATTGTTCAGTACAATGCCCATTTTATTTGCTTCCTTTTCTATTTCCATAATAATCTTTCTATTCTGTCAGCACCTGCCTTTATGCACACATTAATTCAGTCAGTCAACAGATATTTATTACTTTGTATTAGGAACTATGTGAGGCAGTGGATGAGAGAGACTATCTCCACCCTTGTGAAGCTTATGATCTAATAGATCTAACAGGTGGGACAACATTAAACAATTGCATAATAATTTAAATTATAAATTAAATTTTATATATAATGTATTTATATAAAAATATATTTATATTATATAAATTATAAGTACTATAAAATATAGGGTAAAAATGAATATATAATAAGAAAAATAGACCCAGTTTAGAGGTCAGAGAAGGCTTTCCTAGCAAAATGATATTTAATCTGAGGCCTTAGGTTAAGTGAGATATAGGTAACTGAATGAGTAGTAAGGCATTTAAGATTGAGGAAAAAGGCAAGTACAGAAGTGCAGAAACAAGAACAAGACCATGGACGTAGGCTGGAATGTAACGGGCAAGGTGGAGAGTGATATGAGATGAAACTGGAGAGGCAGGCAGGAGCCAGATCATGAAGACCCTTGTAGGCCAAGGTAAAGAGTAAAATTTTTATCCTAAGAGCAAAGAATAGTCTTGACATTTTTGAGTTAGAAGAATGACATGGTCAGAGGGATGTTTCAAAAAGATTCCTCTGTGCTGAGGGAAGAATGGCGTGAAGCAGAGCCAGAATGGACATGGAGAGGAGGCTAGGAAAGAAGAGGACTCAGTGGTAAGAACTAACGAGGTGGCAGTGGAAACAGGTCATATCAGACAGATTTAAGATACATTCTGAAAGTAGAGATGATGAAATTTGGGATGGAGTAGATATGAGGAGTAAAGATAGGGTAAAGGGGAGAAGTAGTTTAGGGTATTTGCAAGAGACAGATTAAGTGACTGCTGTTACTAAGCGAGAAAAGACAGGAACTGAAGAAAGGATGTTGATGGAAACAGAAAAACAGGGAGGGTGTCAGTATTACATCCCTGCAGATGTTAGTATTTACAAAGGATTTTAAAAAAATTTAAAGCAGACTCTATTTCATGCTACCAATTTTAACCACAGTCTGTAGCTGTCATTCCTAAAGTAAGTTCCTTCAATACTATTTTCTATATTTTATCATATTACCCTACTTAAGAACCTTCAAAATTCTAATTAATGCTTTCTGTATAAAATCTAAAGGTTTTTTCCTGACCTCCTAGGCTTCTATTCTTTCTTTTCAGCCTAATTTCTTGATACTCTTTGCTGCTCTTCATTAAACTAATTTGTCTCTGTCTTTGGGTCTCTGTATAGGCTATTTCCTCTCCCTATACTAATCTTTCCTCTCCATCCTATGAATACATGTCCCTCAGCTCATTCAAAACTTGACTCAATATGCACCTCCTCTAGGAGTTCCTCCTCCACTCACATAAGTCATTCTGCATTATGGTCAAATATATGCATTAGTATTTTGCTTTGTAAAAGTGATTTTTTAATGTTAATTTTTAGTGTATTTAGTTCTTGATCTAAACTGTACCCTTCGTGAGGCAAGTAGTAAGTGTGCCTTCTACTTTTTTCATAATTGCTGTACCCTTGCCAGTGTTTAGCATGCAGAGACACTCAAGAGCTGGTGTGTTGAATCTTACCATGGCAGGCTTGGGATGCTAACACCTTCTGGACAGTCAGTGGCAAAGTGCCTTGGATGCCTCCTGTGGTCTGGAGTAGCTAATGCATAAACACATTCTTTATTATTGGGAAAAGGAAATGGGACAATGGAGGCTTTTGTGTGTAGTGCCTCTTTATGAAATTCGAAAATAAGAGAAAGATTTACCTCCACTTGTTCTCGAATAAATTCCTACAAAGCAAAAAAAGAAAACAGGCATTAATCTACAGTTATGTAACACTTGCCCTTTGATAGTTTACAAAATATCCATATTTAAAATATGCCTCTTAAAGGAGAGAGTTCCAGCAATATACCACTTAGGTACAAATAATTTATTTGTGGTAAGACACTTTGAACATGAAATACCAAGACAATCAACTAGAACTGTTATTGAATAGAGAATATTATTTAGCTACTGAAACTTCCTCCAGAGATAGCTCATCAGCTCATGAGGTTATGTAACTGTTGAGAGTAGTCTTGATTCAACTGATTCTAAACATCAAGAAGGCGTTTCACTGGAGGCTGTCTGTTGGTTTATATTTTCAGACAGAACAAGTGAATATTACACAGTAACAGAAAAATACCCAACAATCATAATACAACTGAGCACTCAGTATAACATTTGCTTAAATATCATAGACGTAAGTAGTCACTTTAGTTCCCACAGACTTCTTTGGACAATTCCCTTTAGCTCGAAAAGCTTATTTTCTGAGGACTTTTGTTGAGAAGTTTCTCCTCCCTAGCTTGTCTCTGTCTTGAGGGTAGCCTTTTCAATGGATATTTCCCTGCAGATGTTAGTATTTACAAAAGGACTTTAAAGAAATTTAAAGCAGACACTATTTTATGCTACCAATTTGTTTAACCTCTGCAGGTAAGAAATTGTTTTGAGATATGCACATTTAATAACTTCTTTATAAGGAAATACAGGATTTCTTTACTCCTAAAAATGGCTATGTATAAATTAGCTTCCTAAGATTACAACATGGTAGATTTTCTTTTTAAAACAGGCTCAGAACATTCTCTCTCCTCCCTAATGTACACACTAGTCCACCATACTGATAAATGAGCATAGTTACCAAGAGCTAGGTGGTAGATACATGTATTTTTTAAAAGCCACCTATTTTCCCAAACCTAAACAGAAAGATCTCTCATAATACCTGACCCACTAACAAAGCTTAGTATGGAGACAGATCAAACCTAACTTCTTTACTACTCTCTCTTGTGCTTGTATATCTGGGACTTGTAAAACAACAGTTTTTAAACCTGATGAGGGAGAGGTGGATAGTATTCTCTGTTCATTTCATATTTCAATAGTTTATCAATGCTAGACAATTTGTGTTAAAAAGGCTCATTCATCATGCTAGAGGATAATACTTTAAAGAAAAATGTATTAGTGATCTTTCAATTGCTAGGATCCAAGTAGCTACCTTTTCTTTAAGACACCAAAACTATTTTAGCTTCTTCCAGAATCAAGAAAATCTATCCCGATCAGCCTGACTTAACACAATCAAGATTTTCTGAAAACATAAGCTGTTTCCATTTGAAATAAATTTCATACCAGCAATCTTTGAAGTCACTTCAGGAAAAGTTTTTTGTAATTTTCTGGTTAAATACTTAGGGATTGAATTACAATAAAAGATTCTAACAGATCCTATCTTTTGGATTTAAGACAATTTGGAGGAGGAGCCTTGGGAAAAAAAAAAGCTGTGTTCAGAGGAAAAAGTGCTGCTGAAAACAAAGCAAAGGTTGTCTGATCAAAGGGCAATTTTGGAAAGGGTAAAATCAAGGTGATCAAAAGCTGGCACTGTGAACTGCCTCTTCCTCTTAAGTATCTTCTCACCCTCAGCCTACAAAAATGCTTGTCTCTCCCATCTGAAAACAAAAATCTTTCCTCAACCTTGTGTCCTGCCCCACACTTCCCAACCACCCCTAACCTTTGACTATCACCCTTTCTTCTGTGTACAGCCAAAGTTCTTAAAAGAGCAGTCTACTTAGCTTCACTTTCCCTCCCTCCACTCAGTCCCACTGTGATATCTTCCACCCCACTCAACTTCCAGGAAGCGATTCCACAAGGTAACTGATGTCCTTGTGATAGCCAAATCCAACTTGCTAGTGTTGACCATTCCCTTCTTGCTTAAAACTTCCCTTGGCTTTGCAAATATTTCTTTTTCCTGAATTTCCTCCTCCCTCTCTGACCAAATCTATTCAGTGATCCTTAACAGTTTCTTCTTTTCAGCAGTAGCTTGCCAGACCTTTGCCAAAACATATACCCTGAATGCTGGTGTTCCACAGGCTTTACTCTTTGCTCTTTTCTCTTTTTATTATTCATATTCTCTCTGGAAAATCTCACTTCCTTTAGACCCTTCTCCAGCTTCTGATATTATCAAAATGTATACACTGATAACTCCCAAATAGATAGATTTAGCTCAGACTTCTTTCCCATGTACTAGGTCTGTAAGTCTGCCTATCTACTGGACACATCCCCCCTCGACCCCCGCAACCTTGAAGGCACATTCAATGTGTCTAAAGCTAGGCTCAGAATCTAACTCGCAGCCAAGTGTATGCCTTCTCTATTTCTTTTTTCTGTCAATGCACCACCATCCTTTCAGTCATCTGAGCTAGAACCCTCAGAATGATTATCTGTTCTTCTTTATCTCTTTTATATTCTATTGCTTACCAGGACCTCTTGATTCTACCTTCCAAATTATGTTTCAAATATGTCCCTCCTCTCCATTTCCACTGCTACTGACTTAGTCTAATCCTTATCCTCTCTTATTTGAACCAGTGTAATAGCCTCTCAACTGCTTGCTCTCCCTACTTCAAATCATCCCATATCAATCTATACCACAATTTATCCACTAAATCTACGTTTATTTTTAGATATTACTAAAGTAATTCAGATTTCAAGAAAAATAGCACCCTAAGTTTGTGTGGACCTGCTTGTGCTCCAAATAGTAAGAGATAAAGGAATAAGATACCATAATGAATAAAATGGGACACCGTGAAAAAAGAAAATATAGATCTGAGAAAGTATCAAATAAAAATTCTAGAAATAAAAAGTACAGTCACTGAAATAAAAAACTCAGTGGACAAGTTAAACATCTAATTAAATAGTAGGTGAAAAGAAAATTTAGTTCACTGTAAGATAAATGAGAAAATTTCCCAGAATGCATCACAGAGAGATAAAACAATGGAAAATATGAAAGACAAGTTAAAAGACATGAACAATAGAAAGATAAGGTCCACGAGACATCTCATAGGATTTCTAGGAGATAAGAAATGAGGGAAGAAGCCATGATTAAAGTGATAATAACTACATTTTTCAAATTGTAAAAGTATGATGAATCTCAAGGAGGAGATGAAAATAAGTCCATACATAGATGTTATAGAGAAACTGCAGAACACCAAAGACCAAGAGAAAATCAGATTACCTACAAATTAATGAGGATTAGACTGACAGTGCACTTTAATGGCAACAACAATGTTAAAAGTAATGGAATATTTTCAAAATGCTGAGGGATAAATGACAATATGGAATTCTATTTTTAGCTAGACAATCATACAAGTGCTAAGGCAAAATTAAGATATTTTCAAAGGCAGTTTATCATTTATAGCCTCTTAATAAAAGAACTTTTAAGAGATTTACTTCAGTAGAAAGAAACTGAACACAAAGTAGGATGCAAGAAGCAACAGTGAACACTCTTCAAACATTTTGGTTAATCTAAATAAATACTGACTATAAAAGAATTGACTACCAGGGGGATTAAAAACACTGTGGAACTAAAATAGGCAACAACATGGAAGATGGCAGAGGAGTGATGAAGATTTTTGTGCAGTTTAGGAAAAAAACAGAGAAATTACTTTTAAACTATGTTAAGTATGCAAGCTAAAATTCAACTTCTAACCTGTTAGAGGAAAAAAAGAAATGAAGAAAATGCTAATAGAAAACAGGAGAGGATGAAAGAAAAAAATAACAAAGATGAATTGTGTTTGTTATATAAAAAAAGTGAAACACATAAGTGAAAAATAATGGTCCTCTTCAACACCCCCAAATCCACATCCCAGCAGCACCTTTCCAGACCTTTACCAAAATATATACCTGTAGTCATATTTAAAATGCAGTGCTAAAATGTATCTCAGTCATCCTCATTGGCTGCCTACTGGATGAAATGCAAGCTACTTTGCAGAATATCCTAAATCCCTTTGTGATTTGGTCTTAACAACCTATCTAGCCTCATCTGGTCCTACCACTACCCCATATATATCTTAATTTGAGCCATATATATTGGTAGTTCCCTAAACATAGGATCTGCATCAAGTCTCTAATATCTGTTGCTCTGTCTACAATGCTCTTCTCCCCTGTTCTGTACTTGGCAAGCTCCTGCTGTTTTACAAAACTTTTCCAAAAAACAAAACAAAACAAAACAAAAAACAGCTTTTCTATGACAGTTTCTTTAACCTCCATCCTCCTGGGCACAGTAATCATTCTGTATTTCCTTAGCACTTTTGAACATACTTCTGCCAAAATTTCATTATTCTATAATTATTTAAATGTCCTTCTCCCTCACCTTGAGCTAATTAATCTTTGACTCTCTAGTACCCAGAACCCAGCAGGTATTTCATAAATTCTTTTCTCCCCCCTTTTTGATCCCCCCCTCCCCACCACCATACACACACTTCCACCCCTGACCTATGGATGATGCCGTTTCCCATTAAGAACTGGATCTCCTAAGGTGGGGCATCTCCTCCACACACTTACGGGTGTGTACCCGGAGCCAGGTGCACCCCGGGCCTGGCGCGCCCGGGATATGGCCCGTGACTCCACTTGGGGCACGAACCCAGGACCTTCTATGTGTAAAGCAGATGTGCTAACTGCTACTCTATGGAGCCACCCTATTTCATAAATTCTTATTGAATAAAAGAAGAATGTAGGGAGTTTCTAAATAAAATAGGTTACTATCACTCAACAATTACAACAGCTGCAGCTCTGTCTTACCTCCACAATACTCTTGGCCACAGTAGATCGTCCTCTTCGAAGTTCATTGGCTTCTCTTTCTACAAAACAGAGTGGTACTTTTCCTACAAGGACCAAAGAATCACTAGTATCTGGAAATATAATTCCAAGGCCCAGATCTTCCAGATTTTTGTGGTAACACCTAAAGAGATAACCTTAAATGTAAAAGTTATAATCTCAAATGTAAAAGTATTACTTCATTCACATTTCAGTACTAGTTACAAATATCTGGTAGTTTCTCAAAAGCTGCCACAAGCTTTATAAATTATATAGTGTTTTTCTCACACTTAAGGGTGTTGGTTTAGGATTTTATTATCAAATTTCCTTTTTGAATTACAGTAACCTTCATTTTTTTCTCTTTTCCATTGAGAGAATCAATTTGTTTCTCAGTCTTGTTCATAAGTTTTTATTTTTAACTGAGGAATTGCTAACTTTTGCTGGCAACTTGATGGAGTTTGGCACAAATAAAAAGGCCAACGGTGTTTTGAATCAGCACTATAGCAGGGAGAGAATTAACAGCCCCGGGAACTGAGAAGTCCTGATTAACAGGATGTAAATAAATGGATCTGCCCCTAATATAAATTATGCCCTGGGGAAAAAGATTTATTGACAGTGGCATATACTCAAACCTGAAATAAATTCAGAGACAGTTCTCTTTTATATTTCCAATAATTTGTGCTGCCTAAAAGTGGGAAAATGTCCTACTTTGTGATTCACTATATGACGTGCCCCTTCGTGTATCCCAGTGTTTTCCTTTCTTCCCAGTATGATTATTAATAATGAAAATTAAGAATCCAGAATGCACCAAGGCAAAGCAGAATGGAAGCAATTACTACAGTAACTTTGCTTTCTGAAACAGCATAGTATAAACACGAACTGTTCCAAGAAATGGTAAGACTATTCTAAGCCAACTGCTGGAAAAAATTATCAGGGAAATACTATCCTACACTCAACAGCTGTGATAAAAGAACAGCATTTGGAGTCAGAAGACCTGTGTCTGAGTGTCTGCTCCATCACTTAATAGTTGTTAGGACCTTGAACAAGTCATGTAACCTCTCTTGGTCTCAAATGATTCATAAAAAAAGAAACAATAGTTATGCTTATAGTTCACAGAATTATTGTGAGAATTTATGCTATCAACATCACATCCTCATGGCGGTACTAACCGTAAGAGTCTCCTTTGTTCTTCTGTCACTGTTATTTCTAGTGGAGGACTTATAGTGGACGACAGTAATTTTTTCCGAACTGAGCCTTGTGGTTGTTGCTTCTCATAGGAATCTATTGGGAGAAAGATGAAAGGGTTAAGAGTAAGAAGTAAAGTCTTCTAGATTCAGATAAAAATGAAGCATGATAAGGAATAGCCATGTAATTACTGTAGTGCTTAGCCGTGTGTTCAACGTTCAGTTTTAGGCTTTGAATTTCATTATTAAATTCAAACCAGTAAATATCCAGTCTCTTTATTCATTTTAGGAATATTTTCCAAAATAAGAAATATGACTTACATCTTACATTAAAGTGAACAATGCAATGTTCCTGTAGTCAATAAATGTGTTTTTAATAACAGAGTGAATAATGTGGATTTACTGAGGAAATAAAATGGGTTTACTAAACAGTCCATCGGCTCAAGGAGGCTTCCCCAGTTTTGCAGAAGGGTTTCCATTCTCTGACGTTTAGTCAGTAGTACTATTCTCAAATGGTCCAGGGCAGGACCTACAGCAAATAAGTTTTTCTAACATTGTGTTGACTATATCTTTTCCAATAATTAGGTTTTCATTTTACAAAGAAAAGTGAAAAAAAGTAACATCACTGTCATTCTAGTCCATGAAATATCTCCCTAGGTCCCTAACTCTTTGACATTAAGATTTTTCATTATTTGACCATAGGAGTAAAGATTTTCCTGGTATTTTACCTCTTGGGGAACACACTGCCTCATGATGAGAAAAAAGGGTAGCAAAGATTAACAAGCACATATTGACTTTGGAAGGGTACATAACATATTAGTGATACTGGTTGCCTCTGGAAAGAGAAACTAGATGGGATAAGGGCAAAGATAGAAAGACTTTATCATATTCCCTTTTATACCTTCCAGACTTGAACCTAGTTGAATATACTACCTATTCAAACACAAATTAAAACTTAAAACTTATTTTTTTGGTGGTCTCTGCCTGATTAACTGTGAAGAAAGTATACCAAGATCATATTGGGGAGGGGTATACATTTGTGCTGGATATCATAATGAAGTAGCCTAATGCCTAAATATACAATCCTTAGGACTGATGATAAATATGCAGCAAATATGTCTGTCATAATGTAAGTAAGACTCACATGTTTGAATTAGTAAGGTGAACTACTACATTCTTTTGGTTATAAAGGAAGCCAAATTATAAAAAAAGACTTCAGCTTAATTTTTTAAATATATAATTCATCTTTCCTCACAATGGTCACAGAAAAATTCTTTCAGGTATACTAATTCTGCTGGGGAGTCTCAAATCTTTTCTAGTTCCAAACAGATCCTCACCAATGATAAGCTGCTCCAAACGGACACGCTCATGTGCAGCGTGCTGATCCACCAAGACCAGCAAGTTTCCACCTAGAAGATTAGCAAGAATTACTGGAGTTACAAATTCTCAGATCAAGATGAAAAATAATCATGTTGTGTTGAGAGAGAAAAAGGTTAATTCAAACTATTTAACAACATGAGCATAAGAGAAACATACTGAGTAGTAACAATTGTATCTTTTATTTCCTAAAAAATTGAAATTATGGGGAGAACTGTAACAAATTTATTTCTGATAAAAAACTCTATTAGTATTTCATTTATAAAACAAGCTTAATGCCCTATATTCTTAATCTTTAAATACTGATTTTTGTTCATTCAAATTTGATACAGTGAAGGATCATCAAACAATATATTATTATAATCAGCTGACCCTGATTTGCAAACTACTCTGTAACCCATGAAAAATGTAATTCTACTAACTATACTTTAGATCAGAGGTGAGGAAATTTTTTCTGTGAAGGGCCAGACAGCATTTATTTTAGGCTTTCGGGACACATGTTTCTGTCACAACTACTCAACTATTCATTTTGAACCAAAGCAGCTATAGACAATATGTGAATATTGTAGCTATGTTCCAATAAAACTTTATTTATAGACACTGAAATGTTAGTTTCATATAATTTTATGTGTCAAGCAATATTATTCATCTTTTGCTTTTTTTTTTAACAGCTATTTAATAATGTAAAAGTCATTCTTATCTCTCTGGCTGTACAAAGCAAGTGATGGCTGGATCTGGCCCATCAGCCATAGTTTGCCTTGCTTTAGACTTAGGCTTCTCAAACTTTGATGGGCACACAAATCACCTGGGGACCTTATTAAAATGCAGATTCTGATTCAGTAGGTTAGAGGTGGGACATAAGATTCTGTAATTCTAACAAACTCCCAGGTGACGATGCTATTTACAGCTTTGAGTAGCAAGGCTTTAGACTCTTAAATGCAAGAGAGGAAGAATATCCTGACCCAAAAAGCTAAAACTACAGGGAACTCTTTTTCTCGTTGATAAAGGACTGATCCTCAGTTATATTACTACATCTTTTTAGCTTGTAATTTTAATACTTTTGACCAAAGGGTTGAGATTTATTGGTATTGATTATATTGAAATAAAAGTTCTCCTCTTGAATTTGATCAAAATTATGGCATGAGAGCTTAACATTTAAAGAAAAAAAGTAAATTTTTATGACAGTAAGTCCAACCACAGGAACAGGCCCCCAAATGTTGAATTTTAAACTCCTCTGAGGATAGGAAGAGTTGCAGCTGGTTGTGATGAATACTGAAAATCCTGTATTGGGTAAGACAATGGAATAAATAATAAATTGTGAAGGAGTAACCTCAAATTTAAAACTAGAGCCAATTACCAAGAGTCAGTAACCCTAAAAAAATCAATCCTAGACCTGACTCTAGAGAAATGGTTTATAGTCTACATAGTATTCATGACATTTTCCATTCCATGAATGAAGTGGGATATATAAAGGTAATTTACTAATGTCAAAAGTTGTATTTTTAATATTCCAACACAAGAGAAGTTTCATAACGGAAAAGATTTTTGTCTGTTATAGTCCCAGCATGTGTAATAGCAACGGGTGCATAATAGGCACTCAATAATTACTTACAGAATAAATGAATGAATCCTTATTCCTCAGGATATCATAACTGAACTGTATTTTATTGTAGGTGGAAACATTAAATTTAAAAATGCCAATTATGGCATTAATTTCACTATAACTTCTAATAATATATTTTTCCATTACAAAAGTATATGCAGATATTAAAATAAAAGTAAGTCAATTATAGGAATGTTGTTTTTAGTATAAATGAATGACAGCAAAAACACATTTTAATTTAGGAAAATGTGTTTACCTAAGCCAATTCTTTGGTGGCAGCTAGCCAATACAATAATATAGAATTGCAAGAGAAATTTAAAGAAGTCCCTTTCACTTCTTTGAACATATGCAGACTTATGGCTACGTCAACCTGTGGTACCAGTAGTAGAGATTCTGGTATTTTAACAAACAATTCCAGGTAATCAAAACTAGAAAAAAATCTATTCATTTTCTAGAAACAGTTAACTACTATAATTTGACCTTCACTAATATCATATTGATGATAATTATGACAGAACTTTTTGTTAATTTGCCTTTGATCTATTATGACATTTATTAGATAAATCTACATTATAAACAAGCCAAAAAGGAATATTTTGGGAATACAAAGAGAATGAACTGCTTTCAAACTTTAGAAGCACTTGCCTGCAGGTCTACCTATTTAGAGCCAACTGCTCTACTGGTGCTCAGGGCTCTCAGCCACTCAGGCCTTTTCTGGAACCTTACAGTATCAAGCACTGTAAATGTGCTCAAGAATCTCTCAGTTTAAAGAAAAAGAAGAAAATAAGCCTTCTCTCTCCCTCACCCTCTTTCAGGCCCTCTATTCCATGTAACAGATTTCTGAGTCTCTCCTTGTGGTCTGTCAGCATCCTCCCCTAGCTCTTCTCTGAAATAGCTCTCACTTGACATTCCCAACCTTCACTGTCATAAAATTGAACGGATATTTTTGGTCCTCATCTTACTTAACCTCTTGGCAGCATTTATATGAAGTCTTGGCTTTGCAACACCACCTCTGTCTGTTTTCTTATTTCTCTAGCAGTTCCTTGACAACTTCTTTTGCTGGTTCCCCCTTTTCTAACTAGCTGTTAAATGTTGAGAATTATTCTAGATTAAGAATCTCTCTTGTCCTCACTCTTCACTCTTTCTAGGTAAAAGTTACACTCACGACTTCAATGACCAACTTTATGCTGACAATTCAGATGAATGTCTCCATGTCAGAATGCTTCTCTAGTCTCAGCAACCACATTCTTAACATTTCTTCTTGAAAATTTCAAAGAGATTTCAGATTGAACTCATGATTTTCACCCTTCTGCCTGCTTGTCCTCTAATCTGTTCCTGCACCATCAACTACTCAGTTATGGAAGTCAGAAAACTAGGAGTCCTAAATATTTTCTGATGCATTCACTTCTCTCTAGTCCACCTTCATCCCAGCTAACGAGCATTTCTTATATATTGCAATATCCTCCTAACAGTCTCTGCAGTTACTGGGATTGCACTCCCACACCCAATCCATTCTCCACACTGCAATCAGAGCGATATTTTCAAAATGCAAATATTTTTTTCCATCATTATATCATTATGTCCCTAGAGCCTAAAAGAATCCCAGGAATACAAAGGCACTTAATATTTGCTGAATGAGTTAATATTATTTAAAAACTATTATTGTTTTATTAAAGCAGCTCATCAAGAAAGTGTACTTAACTCTTGGTTAACTTAACATGTATCTTATATATGCATGCCTATGTGTATATATATATATAAAACTAAATGTGCTTTAAAACTATCATTTCATAATATTAATTTATATTGGTTTTATTTTTTTATTGTATATATATATAAAAAAAAACTTAAAAGGAGGCTATCAGAAGAACAGCTGGTTATTAGTCAAGACTAAACTCCATTCTTACCTGCCTCACCATTCTTTTCAGTCTTGGTGCTCATTAAACAGGCAATAAATTTGTTATCCACTTGCTGAAGAACCTGCCATACATTAAAATAAGTGTCACAACACTAAATAAAAATTAGCAAAGGCTTATCTATATACAAAGAGATAAAACTGTACTTAATTTAGAGTTGTTGCATTATAACACTCACATCTCAGACTGAGGTAGGTGCTGATGAACCTGAGGGAGTTATTAGGAAGAATAAAAGAAGGGGCAAGTAGAGTGATCAGAAGACATAAAACGAACACAGACTGAGGAATCTAAAAGGGATATACTAATAAAACTTTAGAGTTGACCTGCAATGTTCCCAACACAATGAAACTTATTAATGGGTAATATGATCAGAGAATTACTAATATGACTGGAGACTGCTAATGAATAGAGCTAGTCCATTAAAGCAGTAAATTAAAAGCCACCTGTAATTTTAGGCCATGGTGACTCCTCTCTGTCCTGGTACTGATAAAGGCTCCCCCATCTCCCCAGGGTCTATTTCTGGATCAAGTGTTTGCTCTGGTACAAGGTCGATGCCAGGCTAGTTTACCTAGAGCTGTCTAACCTCCTAATTTGTTTCCATACTGAAAACAAGGAGACAAAGACAGCCAGAGTATAGTGTAGAAAGGGCAATCTAGAAAAGCAGGTGAGACAAGAGGTCCCTTTTATTAATGGAACTCTTCAATCTAGGGTCTCCTAAGCTATGTCACGTGTAGCCTCACACAACAGAGGGTCATTTAAAAAGAGGCAGTGTTGCACATTTAAGGACAATGTCTCTACAGTACTTAGTTGATTTATAAATTGTTGTCAAAATATAAAGTCAATATGTTACCCCTGAAACTGAGCCTGAATCCATAATTCATCCCTCCAAACCTGATCACACTACTAAGGACGTTTTTTTTCTTTGTAATTTATATAATTTGTCCTTTGCTTTTTCTTCTGATGATAAAGTTCCAGTAAGATTAAAAAAAAAAAAAAACACATGTGCCTTGACCAGGGTGGTCTATATCATTAAATAAATCCAATTTCAAAAGAGTCTAGCTTAGAACTTACATACATATTATGAGATTTCCAGTTACTCTTTTACCTGCATCGAATGAATCATCTCTTTGGTGAAACGATAAGGAAACAAGATGTTGTGAATTTTAACTGCTAGGGTCTCCGCCTGACCACTGCTTACATCGACAGCAACCTAGAAAGACCGGCACCAATATCGTTTTAAATTAAAACTTATGTCTGCAGAACTGTTTTACTAAAAATCTCAAAGTGCTTTAAAAACATTCATTTTCATAAAACCTACTAGAGGTGGGTTGAATTCAAAGAACTTATAGAAATTCAAAGGACTCTATGAATTATTATTTTTCAATAATTTTTATTTATGAAGAAGACTACTGACAAAAACCAATATTTTTTCAGAATAACAATGATCAAGTCCTTAAAAGACATCTTGACTGAAAAATCAATAATTAAATGTTCATCTATTCTACACCCTCATTATAATGAAGTACATTCTATGATAACCCACTGAGGAGAGAAGATACTCTCAGGTCCAATGATGAAATGTTCCTCCAACAGAAGATTCACTACTTTATCTAATGATAGCAGTTTCTATAATCACCACCCTAAGGACTTTGCCAAAGCTACAAGTCAGAGTTCTTAACAGAGGTAAATACATTCATTATTCATACACTGATTACATGTTAAATCAAAAATTAAAGCAGAGCTCCCAAAATGTTATGAATTCTGATTCCCTCTCTCTACATTAAACATTGATTTCCAAATGATTTATTTGGAAACATATCCATTTTCCATTCATAATTACAAATTAATATGGTCAGTCATGCCTATACCCAACTTAAATGAAATTCAAAATTTAAAATAAGAAGCAAAGAATAATTGTTGCAGACTCACCTCTGGATAACGTGCAAATACTGGATTGTCCCATTCTGAGAACAAAGACTGAAGCGACTCCCTACCAACAGCATCATCCGCACTATCTAGTGCAAAAGGGAGAAGCAAAGTGGCATCAAGAACCTCAGGAAAAAAGGTGAATGGCATCTCATATTTGATATGATGCAGCCTCAAGACCAAAGATCAGACACACTGTTCCATTATTCCAATATTCTACAAATGTTCAGTGTTTGAGGTATCTCTAAATTGTTTTCTTCTGTTACTTTTAAACTAGAGTTGATGACTGTATCTTCTGGTATTATATAGTTTTTTCTCTAAACTATTTGCAAAAGATATTTCAGAATACATGTCCAGAAGTAACTGGTTCAAATTAGTAGCCTCACTTCCTTTAGTAAAAAATATACCTTATCTATTTTTAGAAACAAAGAAAAGAAAAATAATAAATGTCTGTAGCTTTTGTTGAAGACTTTTCCTTACATAAAACTACTGCAATATGGAGTACTCCAATCTTTAAAAATAATAAACATTTTCTCAATTACAAGATACCACAGATTGTGCATTAATAATCACCCAGTATTGACCTCAAGTCTGGAAAAGTAATTTCTGATCTAAATGCTTGCTCTGAATTACTTAGTTCTGCTGTTAAATAGGACTGTGGGGAATTCCTAGTTCCAGTAAGACACAGCTGGCACTGATCAAGCTTAATAATACACCCCGCTTTTTTTTTTGTTGTTGTTAGGTGGTACAGTATGTACTAGGTGTTCTGGCAATCTGTTATTGCCCCTACCTCTGTTATTCTGTCTCGTCATAGTCCTCTCTTCCTGAGCTCTGGGAAGGAAAGGAAGAACAAGGTCGCTTCTAAAAGGATGACATCTGTACTGAGATCCTAAATATAAAAAAGTAAAACCTAAACACTTGAACTCAAAATGTAAACTAATAAAAATTAAGTTACATAAAATTTCTGTACAAACTGAATCATGACATAAGACAGACTACTAAACACTAGACTGAGTCAAAAGTTCTTTAATGAAATTATTCTGCTAAGGAATCGTTAATGCATAGTCCCATTATCCATCTATACCAGACAGAAAGAGGACCTAAAATAGATTACTGATTCTCAATGAGGACAATTTTGCATGAGGGACATTTGGCAATATGCTGAGACATTTTGGTTGTCATAAATCGGCTGAGGGGTGCTACTGGCATCTAGCAGATAGATATAGAGGGTAGGAATGCTGCTAATATCCTACAATGTATAGGACAATCCCTACAACAAAGCATTATCTAGTCAAAAATGTCAATAGTGTCACAGTTGAGAAATCCTGTATTGGACATATAGTGGTACTTAACTGTCATTCCTATTAGGTGTAGTCTTCACAAGTCCTCAATTTATATGTCTCATACCCAATATATCTGTCTATGATAACATTTATCTCATCATATTGTAATTATATTTAGATAGCTATCTTCCCTAGTAGACTATGAACTCTTGAAAACAAAGTCAATTAATCTGCAATGTAGCAGCACCTAACACAATGTAAATAAACAAAAAACGAATAATAAATGAATAGATGAATGAATGAAAAGTTCTGAATTTAAACTCCAAAGTCCAGTGAGATCTGGCCCAAATTCTACTCTCCTTTCTGAAGGAGCATCAGGTTTGAGTTTTACAAATAATGCTGAATTTGACAGTTTTCGAACAGGGGCAAAATATGATGAAACTATCATTTCAAAAAGGTAAATCCATTGGACAAAAACTGGAGAGAGATTAATGTAAAATGATGAAATTAAAGTAAGAGGTGAAATAAGGTTGCATTACTGGTAACAGAAAGGAACAGAGTTAAAGACATTTTAAAGAAAAAAATTTGCCAGGGCTTGGAGACTTGATGCAACCCTTTAAAATTATTTTTTATATATCTTCTGTTCTATACAATTAAATTTACCTGTTAACAATTCATCTTATGTAATGTTTTTATGTCCTAATGTCCTGCCATTTCCAGAAAGGTGACATTCCATGGGAATGGAGGGTGCTTAGGAGCTATCCTGTCATGGAGCTCGTTTCTATACCCAAAATACTTTATTTTTCATTATAAAACTCTGAGTTAACATGACCCTCACAAGTTCATTACAAGACTTGCTGATCCAGAAAGACTGAAGTGTTTTTTAAACATCTAGATTTATTTAACAGGAACAGATGTTTATGTCAAGTGTGGCAGCCAAGAATTGCCCCCTCTGTTTAGCAGCAGCCATCTCAGTTTAATGTGATCCAGTTATTTTTTATCACCGTATCAGAAGCAGTTGCATTTTAGGAAGATGAGGTGTCAGTTCCTCAGATTTACCTATGATAAGCATTCAGTATAAATCAGGACATAAAATTAAATAGATTGAAAAACACATGTGTCTTTAGGAGCAACCTGATAGTCTCATGAGCATATTGAAAGAAAAGGGTTTTCCTCTATTTAATACTTTAAAAGTTACATGAGTGTTTTTTTTTCCACAAGGAAAAAAACGGAAAACTACTGAAAAATAAAGGTCTTAATCTTAAATAAATCAGGGCCTCCTGCTAGAGCTACTAATCCTAAAGAGAAATTATGTAAATTTTTAATTACATTCATATAATTTACAATCTTTTGCAACATTCAAGACTTTTAATATGGATGTACACTTAATGTTTATCCTCCTGTTGCAAAACCAAGATTATAGCCAGATGGAAATCAGCTTTACCATTTCCCAACATCTGGCTCTAAACACTGTGCCAAAACAATGTCACTTTTAATGCTGACTGAGAACTGAGTACTTAGAGTCCTAGTCTAGGCTCTGATGTAGCCTTGTGGTATGATATAAAAGCCACATTATTGTCTTCCTGAATAACAGCTACTTATACAATAAATATATCAAGTGGATCAGCATGTGTATTATAATAATGTACATTTGAAAACTATAATCATAAAAGCATATATTTAATCTACCTTCAAAAAAATTTATGGTCAAGTCCTATTTTCTAAAAAAAAAAAAAACAAACAAGAACATATATAGTAGTGCAGAGCCATAGATTTTACTGAGAAACCTAGGATGAATACAAGATCATTCTGGCCCTTTACCTGGGAGCTGCAGAGAGCAACTTCCAGAAAAACACTACACTGGCATTGCAGGTGCCTTTAAAGACAAATTTCTAGGAGAGTTATGTGTTTGGAAGAGGGGGAAAGCAAGATCGGGAAGCACTGTGGATTTTCTCGACTACAATTGTACCTTCATTAAAAGCTCTCACCCTCTCACACGTACACATACCTATGGACACATATATGTACAGTTCCAGTCTATTAAGTCATTCATTGTATTTTTAGATTTAAATAGTGTTAGACCTAGAGAATCTTCATATACCATAAAACACATTTTATAATTAAACTTCAAAATGTTCAATCTGCTGAGATAATCTCTTTGAATAATTATTATCTTGCTACCTGGCCATGTCAGCGAACACTATATACTTACCATTCTCAAGTATGACATCCACAGCCACAGTTGTCAGGTCCTTAGTACAAGCTGCCCGAACATCCTCAGTAGGAGCAATAAATGTACTAAGTCCAGTTATTTTGTTGATGTAAACCATTCTTCCCAAGTCTACATCAAAATGCTGCTGCCAATCCTGAGAAAATGTGTTTGACTCTTCATTTGCAGAATGAGTTCTTGCTATAGATTCCTCACTCTGAACACAAGTTCCATTTGGATTGACTGTGGAATTGTCCATGTGACTCATTGACATTCTACTGGGAGAGTTAAGACTTCCTATCTGTTGTTCTGAAGCTGTGTGAACATCTGAGTCTTTATTGGTAACTGAAGAATTATTATAGGGTAATTCCAAAGGAGTACCACAGGGTATCACAGGGTTTTCTGTTATAGTGTCCTTAGGATATGTTTCGCTATCTTTATTGAAGGAATTATCCTGTGTGACAGAGTGTGACATTGGGATAACAGTCTCTATTTTTTTATGCTCATTTTTAAGTAACTTAGAAGAATCTAGTGATAACCCACTACATAAGTCACTCTCCTTCCCACTGGAATCTGATTGTGGAAGTCCAATAAAATGACTCATCTCCACTGTTTGAGTATCTCTTTCAGAACCTTTCATTCTGGATAATTTAGAGGCTAGTGATTCGGATGACTTCTCCATAGCCAAAGGTTTTCTGTTAAAATGTGGTAACTCCTTTAGAGTAATAGGACTTTCTCTTAAGCAAGGCATCTGTTGTTCCAAATAGTCTTCTTCCTTGGAGAATGGAAACTTTTCTGAATGAAGGATATGACTTACTGGCTGACAACTATTTGAATCATTATGTTTCATAGTAGTGATATTACAAATATTAGAGTTGTCTAAGTGGTTTTTGTCTCTCTGTGAAATGTCAGGTTCAACTTGACGACTGACATTGGTAGTGATTTCAAAATTATTTTCCTCTTCTGTATTCAGAGGATTTTTAACCTTCCCATATTGCCTCTTAAACTTCTCTAAAGATCCTACTTGTGAACTTAAGCATAGCTTTTTATAGGTTATGGGTCCGGAGGAACCAATCAACTTATCGGTTCTCTTACCACCATTTGAAACATGCCTACACCAAGAGAAAGAGGATGTGTCAGGTAATAAGCAATCAGTGTGTGACTTTTTACTACCATCCTGAAAAATAGCAAAATTTTTGTAAGTTGCTATAAGTTTGTTCTCTAGCTCATAACTTATATTTGTTCTGCACAATTTTTCATTGGGCAATTGAACAAATTCTTTACATGAAGTGCTGGTTAAATCTTTGATGTCTGGAGTCTCAACTGAATGGCATGTTCTTTTTCCAAATGTTTCTTTGGCACTCACAGGACCAGGTCGAACACAATTTTTAAATAAGAGTTCCGTTTCAGTTGATTTAGTTTGCTCACTTTGTACCACGTGAGTTATAAAGCCAGTGGAACATAATTTAATTTGTCCATAACTAAAAACATTTCTTATTCCAGAATCGCTAGGTTCTTTTTTTTTCTCTTCCTCTCTCTGAGCACCATGTATTCCCAGTATTGTGGTCTCAAATGGCAAAGGTTGACTTTCCATTTCAGTAGCATCTTTAAGTGTCTCTAGTTGATTCTGAATTCTATTATTTTTCAGAAAGTCAGCACTCATGCCATTAACAGTAGCACTTGCTTTCTGTATTTTTAGATCTCCACTCTCCTCAAAGTGATCTAATAACTGAAAAGGGCTTGCAAACATTTCTGAACTGGTTCCACATGGATTTTCTGAAGAGTTAAGTTCCAAGCAAGACTTTTTATGTTTCTCATTTTCTCCTGATGCTTCAGCTCTCTCTTGTTCTAAAATCCTCAGTTCTGAGCAAGAGCTAGCTTTGTTTTGTAAAGATGACTCTGTCATTTTACTATGGCCTGGGCCATCTGCTTCATAAGTATACAAAAATGAATCATTTGTCTTTTTTCTGATAGCTTCTGAATCCCTAGAATTCTGTGTGTCTATGTTTTCTGTAGCTTTTCTTTTCACAGCTTTTGATTGCAAATTAAACATTTCATAGGAATCCAAAATATTATTACATGCATCTTGGAAACTGACCTGGTCACACTTCTCATCAGAGGACACATGCTTCTGCAGATTAGCACTAAATAAACTAAAATCATTATCTTCACTAAATTCCTTAATGTCTTCACCTGATAATTCCACAAATAATTTTTCTTTCTTTAAAAACATTTTTATTCCTTCCTGAATGCAAACCAAAACAGTATCCCAATTCTGAAACTCAATCAGAGTTTTTGCTGGCTCCATGCACACATCATATTCACAGAATTGACACTGTATATTGATTACATATATCCCATGGAGTTCTGGGTTAGACCGAAACCGAGGACTTGAATTCGTTTGCCCACTGGCAGAGCCATTTTTTGGCTTGCATATAATACTTTCTTTCCTTAATAAAAAGTCAATGAGTTTATGCAACTTTGTCTTTAAAACTAGCCTTTTGTTCACAAACAAAAACTGCATATTCTTATTGTAATGTGCTTCAGAGCTGATATAGCCACTAAGCTCAAACTTCTTATACTTAAAATTTATTTCTCTTAACTTTTGGGACTTACTTAGTCCATAAATTTGGCAAAATCGGGAACAAATGTCTTTTGTTTTAGGAAGCTGAAGAACCATGGAACCAGAAACATCATTTCTCAAAGAGAAAGAAATAGAAGGGTGCATGAGGGAGAGAGCATCTATCCTCTGCCTAACCTTCTCAAACTCCAGTCGAGGATCCATGCATTTCCTCCTTACAGGAAACTGATAAAATAGGTTATATACTGTTACTGTTGTCCCAGCACTTGGTCTAGTCAAATCAGCTTCACAAGCTTTCAGGGCTTTTCCATTCTGAAACAGTTTCACAAAAGTTTTCATTGTTCTGTTTTTCTTGGATGAAATTTCCACAGCACTGGCCATGTTAGCTATACTGGCCAAGGCCTCCCCTCGGAAACCATAAAACCTTGGGTTCTCCAAGTCCTGTATGGAGCTGCATTTACTAGTGAAATAACGATTTCCCACCTTGTCTATATCATCACTACCCATCCCAAATCCATTGTCTATCACTTGAACTTGGAAGGTTTCCATATTCACCCTGACAGCCACACATTTTGCTTCAGCATCAATACTGTTGAGGGCAAGCTCCTCCACACAGTGTCCTAAAGAGCAAATAGCCAAACCAGAACGCAATTTGGCTTGTACTTCAACTGACAAGCACTTGATCATGGCAGGTAGAAAGCTGGTGAGAATGCCAGGCACTGGTTTCCTTCCCTGACTGGAAATAATTGCCTGTGGGAGGAAAAAACACACACCCACTATCAAAGCTTCAGAGTTACACAGAATTACCCATTTCTCTCAAGAATTATGAAGAAATACCATTTGAGGTAAATGAAATTTCCTATTAAACCACACTGTAAAACAAAACAAATCATAGCTCTGATCTCTAGGCAGATCACACAGCTCTTGCTTGGTCCAATGGACTTAACATCTAAAGCAGCATTCATAATTTCATAATTTTCACTGATCCCTTCTAAATCCCACATGCCCTAAAGTGAAATCATAATCACACTTGAAGTCGACCAGTAAAGACAGTGTTTGAAATTCTATCACATCATCAAAAACAGATGCCTAAATTCTGCTAAGAAACATTAGCTAGAAATTATTCACAAAAAAGTCCAAGCTTTCATAACATTTATACATTACACAATAACCAGGACTTTTAGAAAAAACCTTGAAGTGTTAAGACATTGTAATAAGGGGACGGAATAGGAGGAAATAAAATCAACTTGTATCAGGAAGTGGACATTGAGATTATTATCAATAACATTATTATGGTTAAGTGTAGTTACCTTGGGGGAAAGATTTTGGGAATGGGAAGGAATAAGGTAGGAAAATTCCTGTTCATTAAAAATCATTTGATTTTTAAATCTTGTTAATGTATTTATTTTGATAATAAGTTTTCAGAAAGTTCTTGTTATTTTGTATTTTGTATTTCACAATGGCTACAAACTACCTTGGTAATAATGATGGTAAGGGGCTCTCTGAACTTGATTTTGAAGTTTTCTTGCAGGTAAAAAATGTTAAGATTATAGTACGATTAAAAGTCCCCTCCCTTCTTCATACGTGAGAGAGCAGCATAGGCTAGACCTCTCGCAATTGGTAGGGACTGTTTTCCAAACCCAGGGTAATCAGAGCTATAAGTGCAGATCTGACGATTTCTAAGAAAATGCAGCCAGCACCAAGAGAGAGGTAAACGTTTTTATGTATTCCGATTGTTACCCAACTCAACGATTTCCTGATTACGTCCCAGTCGTTTCAGGGCCATAGCTCCTGGGACCAATTAGAGACCATTAGGTCTGGGTCAGGAGCTACGAAAGCTGTGGCGGGTAGGGCCGTGGCCGCAGGCCCCGCCAGGTTCAGGCTCCACCCTGTCCCCTCCCCCCGACTCTCAACCCTCAACAGGGGCCAGCCCTGACCAGGGCGCTCGCGCAGAAGGGAGGTCGCGAGGGCTCGTGGCGCCCTTGCGCAGCTGGGTCTGGAAAGCTGGCCCGCAGCGGTCACCAAGACCCTCCTGGTGTTAGAAGAGCTCCCGGAATCATCCTTTCGTCGCGTGCTTTCCCCCAAGTCACCTTAAACGGCGATTCATCGACTCCCAATACCAACCGCCTCGGACGCCGGCCGCACGCAACGGATCGCGAGGCTTGTGGACGCGCGAGCCCGCGAGCATGCGCTCCTGAGAAGCGCCGAGAAGTCGCTTTCGCCCTGACACTTCAGTGCGCATGCGCACTCATTGAGACCCAAGGGTTTTTCACATTAGTACCCCGAGTTCCCATGCTGTATACTTTAAGCATGCTGTGAAAAGTTCCTAGCAACTTTTACTTTTGTTTTTTGTCCTCTTTTCCTTTTCTGGTTTCTCCTTTGCATGTACTACCGTTTAATTCAGCATATGTTTTATTTGCTTATTGTCTCCTCTCTGTGGAATGTAAACCTATGAAGGTAGGGATTTTGTCTATTTTGCTTGCTGCTCTTTCCTCATGGCCAAGAACAGTGCATGGCTTATGTTAAGCACTCGATGAATAAATCCAGAACCTTCCATCTTATCAAATTACAGCATTTAAGAGTTGAAAAGACTGAGAAACTATCTAGCTCAACTCTTAATTCACAGATGAGGACACTCAGACTCACTTCAATGCATTTTTTGGTACCTTCCCAATACCACCACAGCTTCTTTACTAACAGAATGAGAGTGGAACTCTAAATAAACACTGAAAATAGTTGTTCTGGGCATCATTAAGCAGTTTGTACTTTGCTCATTTTCCTTGACAAATTTGTGACAAAGTTGTCAAACTCAGTAAGCATTTGATATATACTATATACTTGCTTAATGGCTGACCAAACCAATCAGATTTCTAGGGCTGACAAAGCAAAATCCTGATTATTGCTTGTATTAGTTTGCCAGGACCAGCACAACAAAACACCACAAACTGGCTGGCTTCAACAACAGTGCTGGAAGCTAGAAGTCAGAGAGATGAAGGTGTCCACATGGTTTTCTTCAGAGAACTCTCACCTTGCCTTGTAGATGGCTGTCTTCTCCCTTGTCTTCATGTGTTTACTCAGTGCATGCCCATGTCTGTGTCCAAATTTCCTCTTCTCATAAGGACACTGAGGCATATTGGATTAGGGTGCACCATAATGTCTTCATTTAAAATTTTAATTCTTTAAAGGCCCTATCTCCAACTCTAACTTTAAATCTAAAGGCCCAGTCACATTTGGAGGTGCTATGGATTTGAACTTAAACATATGCATTGGGGGAGCAGGGTATAATTTAGCTCATAACATTGCTATTTGTGAATTCCCTACCCAGAAAAAAGGACAGCAGAAACTACAGAAAACTAAAAGTAATTAGTCCAAAACATCATTTGAATAGCTAACAAGTTGAACTTGTGGTATTTATTCTTATCAGGTCTGAAATTTCCTGAAAACTTTATGGAAACCATTTAAAGAAATGAGTCAAAGTAACTGCATTTTCTTTCAAACCTCTTTAAATTACTTCAAAATTATCTTCCCACAGATGTTTACTAGGTAAATACCTCTTATTTTGCCCATAATGAAGTTCACCAAAGGACCCTACACAGAAGGTTCTAATGTGTTTTTATTAATTAGAATTGAGTACAGTTGTAATCCTTCCTTCTATCATACATATTATATACAGTAATATTCAAGTATCTGATACTAAAATAACTTACTGACAAATTCTTCTAATGTTGAACACAGAATAATTCTATTAACAATACAAAACAAAACCACTGAGTTTATCTTGAAATTTTAAATTCAGGCCATTATTTCACAATTTGGAAATCTGAGTAATCCAACTTTAAGATGACTTTCTCATTGTTGAAGTTTGCTCTGTCGATGTGCGATTTGGGACTTCCTTTTTTCTCAAGCCATTCCTGCATATGACGCACTTTGGAGATGGGACCTTGCAATTGTCCTTGCACTGTGCCCTGGTCAGTGTTCTGGACCCAGCCTACCAATCCCAGCTTTTTACCCTCAGCCTAAGGGTAAGAAAAAAAAAAAAAAAACAAGAGTGAGAAATCCAGTGAGACTGAACAAAACAAAGAATACAATCTGTTGCCAGAATCTTAACCTAGAATTAAGCCACTGAAACTAATTTGATATTGTCCAGAACAGTCAAAACAGAACAACAGCAAGAATCTCCTGCTGATCTTAATATGAAATGTTGTCCACTTGACTCCATTTCCTTCATCTACCATATAAAACTCCAGCACTAGAATTTTTCACTATTTGTCAATTTGGTTAAATAGTAAATATTTCAGAACAAATCAGATGCTTTCAAAATGATTTCCTTAGGCTAACTGTTGTTAGGATACTGGGCTGCATCCTGTTCATTTTCTCTTCTCCTAATCAAGAATCTATTGGGTAAATTAAACAGGAAAAACATGAAGTTATCTGATCCTTCTCTATGTCTTTAACCAGGAACAAACCTAAATAAATCCAGATGAACGAGTGTTCATTACATCTTTAAAAATCATTAGAGTTATTTCACAATTTCCTGGGCAACTCATTCCGTTGTTCTCACTTGTAGAGACAGTCTAACCCATGGTCTTTATGCTGCATCGAAAGCCCACCCGGTCATCCTCCTAGAGAAGGAAAAAGCATCTGGTGACCAACGGCTGAATATCAAAGTTTCATGAGACTACATAACTATTAGATTTTCACTTGAGTTTCTTTTCTTCTGTCTAAATAATCACATCCTTTAAAGCTGAATAAACTTATGAAGACCATCTTATCATTAGAGCTGCTCTTTTCTTAGCCTTTCCAATGTTCTTTCCTATAAATCATTAAATTGTGGAATCACTGGAAATTTGGAAAGGTACTAATATTTTAGAGGTAATGTTATTTTTGTAAAATGTCCAAGTAAGGATATTACAAAAGTTATCCTTAAAGTAACCTATCTAAATAGAAGGAGTAGGATTACAAAAGAAAATAGAGTTAACATGATTGTATGTTCACATGCCAGAGTAGTGACCTAGTAAATGTGGGAAACTGTCAGAGTTGGCCAAAGAAAATGTTATGCATAGCAAAACCACGTTTAATGAGGAACTGAAGTATCCATCAAATCATTATGTTCAAAGCACAGCCATTGTGCATAATGAACAAAATAGACTGCAGTCAAATAAATAACAGTATAAGGGACAAAGAAGAAAAGAATGAAGAAAAATAGGGGATACCTACAGCATGCATTAGGTGGGGAAGATGGGTTAAAAAAAGAATGCAGAGAATGGATTTTGAGGAAGACTACACCTCAACTTACTTTGTATAACAATTGCACTCTTTTGCTTCATATTAACCTAGGGTGGTTGGCTAGCCCTAGTTTTAGTTATCTTATATGATAACTAGCTGTAAGAATGATGGTGTTGAGTTTTGAGCATGAGGTTGTAACAGTTAAACAAATGTTTAAATTGCAATGTGATTTATCTGAACAAGATACTCTCAACTATGGTGCTGAGAATGGGAATTTCCTAAAGGTTTTATTTGTGCACTCAATTCTGTTCTTATTTTTTAAATGGTAGCATAATGTTGCTGACTCACGTTCAGTTTTGACTATCTAAACAAGTAAATAGCATTTTTGCATAAGAAAATTTCAAAAAGCTAACTCTCCCTAATACTCATATTCTGGAAACATTGTAAAAAATATAATCACCAACTCTAGCCCCAATCTAAAAAAGATGTCCCCTCAAATCAATAACCTAAACTTCCACCCTAGGAAACCAGAAAAAGAAGAATAAACCAAACCTAAACAAGCAGAAAGAAGGAAATAATGGATTAGAGGAGTTAATAAAAGAGAAAAGAAAATTGATAAAACCAAAAGTTAGTTCTTTAAAATGATCAACAAAATTGTTAAACTTTTAGCTAGACTGATTTAAAAAAAGTCTCAAATTATTAAAATCAGAAATGAAAGAGGGACCATTACCAAAATAAAAAGGATTACTATGAACAATTGTATGCCAACAAATTAGATAACTTAGATAAAAAGAGAGAATGGGATTCCTAGAAAGACTCAAACTACACAAACTGAATCAAGAAGAAATAGAAATCTGAATAGATTTACAACAAATAAAGAGATTGAATTAGTAATCAAAAACTTCCCACAAAGAAAAGCCTAGGACTAGATGGCTTCATAGGTGAATTCTACCAAAGGTTTAAAGAAGAATCCTTCACTAATTCTTCACAAATGCTTCCAAAAAACAGAGGAGGAGGAAACTCTTCCTAAATCATTCTATCACGCCAGTATTACCCTCTTATTAAAACCAGAGAAAGACAGACATACATCACAAGGAAACTAAAGGTGAATATCCCTTGTGAATATTGATGCAAAACTCAACAAAATATGAGTGAACCATATCTAGCAACATATAAAAAGGATTATACACTATAAAAAACTGGTACTTAGCTGCACTATGCAAGGTTGGTTCAACATACAAAAATCGAAACACACCACATTAATAAATAAAATACCACATTAATAAATAAAACAGAAACCAGATGATCATCTCAATAGATGAAGAAAAAGCATTTGACAAAATCCAACATCTTTTTTATTATAAAAACACTCAAGAAACTAAGAACAAAAGGGACCTTGATCAGCCTGAAAAAAGGCATCTGGGAAAAATCTACAGCTAACATCACACCTAATGGTGCAAGACTAAAAGCTTTTGCTCTACATCAGAAGCAAGACAAGGATATCTGCTTTCACCACTTCTACTCAAAATTATACTAGAGGTTCCAACCACAGCAGGAAAAAAGAAAGAGAGGCATTCAGAGTGCAAAGGGAAACGTAAAACTACCTCTACTTTAGAACTAAAAAACAAGTTCAAGTGGTTACAGGATACAAGATCAATATACAAAAGTCAATTGTGTTTCTATACATTAGCAATGAACAATCAAAAATGAAATTAAGGAAACAACTCCATTTATAATAGAGTTGAAAATAAAATTATTAAGAATAAATTTTAAAAAAGAAATGCAAGACATATACAAAAAATATATAAAACACTGTTGAAAGAAGTGAAAGAAGATCTAAATAAATGAAAAGACATCCCATGTTCACGGACTGGAAAACGTTATTAAGATGACACTACTCTCTAAATTGATATGCAGATTCTATGCAATCTACATCAAAATCCCATCCACCTTCTTTGCAGAAACTGACATTTTGATTCTAAAGTTCACATGGAAACATAAGGGACTCAGAACACCCAAAAATAATTTTTAAAAAGAACAAAGTTGAAGGATTCACATATCCTGATTTCAAAATTTACTACAAAGCTACAGTAATCAAGACAGTGTGGTACTGGCGTAAGGACAGAAATACAGATCAATGGAACAAAACTGGAGTCCAGAAATAAACCCTTATATTTATGGTCAATTGAGTTTTGACAAGAGTGCTATGACAATTAAATAGGGGAAATAATAGTCTTTTCAACAAATAGTGCTAGGACAACTGGATATCCACATGCAAAAGCATAAAGTTGGACTCCTCACTTCACACCACATAAAAAATTAACTGAAACTAGACCAAAGACTTAAAGCTAAGACCTTAAACTATAAAACCCTTCGAAAAACGTTTTAGAAGAAAATACAAGCATGAAACTTCACGACTTTGGATTAAGCAATGGTTTCTCATATTTAACATTAAAAACACAAGCAACAAATGAAAAAATAGAAAAATTAGATTTCATCAATGTTAAAAACTTTTGGGCTTCAGAGTTTTCATCAAGAAAGTGAAAAGAAAATCCTCAGAACAGGAGAAATATTTGCAAATAATATAAGTAATAAGGGACTAGTATTCAGAATATACAAAAATTCTTATAATTCAATAATAAGATAAATAACTCAATTAAAAAACAGGCAAGAGATTTTAACAGACATTGCTCCAAAGGAGATATGCAATATCTTTTTTTCATGTGCCAATAAACACATGAAAAGGTGTTCATCATTAGGCAAAGGCAAACAAAACCACAATGAGGGTATAAATATATACACTGGAATATTAACCTTTAAAAAGGAAGGAAATTCAGACACATGGTACAACATGGATAGTCCTCTAGGACATTATGCTAGTGAAATAAGGTAGTCACAGAAGGACAAATACTGTAGGATTCCACTTATATGAGGTACCCTAGACTAGTCACATTTATAGAGACAGAAAGTAGAACTGTGATTGCCTGGAGCTGGAGGCAATTAGGAATTATTCAGAGTTTAAGTTTTCAGAGTTTCAGTTTTGCAAGATGAAAAGAGTTCTGTGGCTGGACAGCGGTGATGGTAGCACAACAATGTAAATATGCTTAAATGGTTAAAATGATAAATTCTGCATTATGTCTATTTTACTACAATTTTAAAATATATATATAATTTCCACATATTTGGGGATTTTCCAGTTATCTTTCTGTTACTGATGTGTAGTTTAGGTCCATTGTGGTCAGAGAACATGCTTTGTATGACTTTAATCCTTTCAAAATTGTTGATACTTCAAAACAAAACAAAAAATCACAATGAGATAAAACTTCACACACACTAGGATGTCTCTAATAAAAAAGACAGACAATAACAATTGTTGGCAAAGATCTGGAGAAACTGGAATTCTCATATATCATTAGTGGGAATGTGAAATGATGCAGCTGCTTTAAAAAATAGTTTTGCAGTTTCTCAAAAAGTTATACATAGAGTTACCACATGACCCAACAATCTACTCCTAGATATATATATAACCCAAGGAAACTAAAAACAATGTTTGCATAAAAACAAGTGCATAAATATTCATGACATCATTATTCATAATAACCAGAAAGTGAAAACAACCTAAATGTCCATCAATTGATGATGGATATCTAAAATGTGATATATCCATTCAATGGAATATTTAGCCATAAAAAGGAATGAAGTACTGATATGCTACAATATGAATGAACCTGGAAAACATTAGGTTAACTGAAAGACATTAAATACAAAAGGTCACATATTGTATGATTCTATTTATGTTAAATGTCCAGAACAGACAAATTCATAGAGACAAAAATGGGGTTAGTGATTACCAGGGCTGGAAGGATAAGAGGTGAGTGCTAATGGGTATGCAGTTTCTTATGGGGTGATGAAATGTTTTGAAAGTAGTGCATGACTTTGTGAATATACTCAAACTCATTAAACTATGTATTTTAAAAAGGTGAATTTTATGGGATGTAAATTATATTCCAGTTTAAAAAAAGTCCCTTAGGGTATTCTCATTACTCATTCTAGGAGTGATGGAATTTCATTAAGAGGCTAAATGATATCATCATTACAAACAAAAACAATTGTTAAAATGAACATATATTTAAATGATTATTAGTAGTAAAGAATAAGCTACAAGTCTAATTAAAGGGAAAAAAGATGGCATTTTCCTTGGAGTTTTCCAAATCACTATTTGTCTTTCTCCATTCTTTTCTTATCTCTAAGTTGGGGAGCGGGCACAGCAGTAGAGAAAGATGGGCTATATTATCATCTAGTCCTTTTCCTTCAACAACTTTAATTAATCTTTGAAGCTGTCACCTCCATTTACTATATCATAGGAACTTATCCTGCATAATTGGTAGCAAAGCTAACTGGAACATAGCTCTTATGCTATGACTTCTAATAATTCCTTTTTTCAAAAGGTACTTCTTACATCAGTGTGAAACAAGAGGAAATTATTTTCAAGTAATTGGGAAAAAAGGTAGTGACATTTAACATTCATATTTCAAAAATTCGGGTTGAATTTTAAGTACCACAGTCCCAGGAATGTGACACTTGGAAAGTTTTGCAGTCTGAATTCTTTATCTCTGGGTTTGGAGATACATTGGGTGGGCAAAAACCGGATACTCCCTTACAGAAGACAGAAGGGAAATTGAGATTGCATTTGTGTGTGAGTTTTGGGGGAAGATTAATGACATTAAGGCAGAGGTAGAGGCTGTCAACAGTTTGTTCATCCCCTCAATTACACTCTAGTACTCTCGTAGGAAAAGCAGACTCCATGTTCAGTATTATCATTATTTACCCTGGAATGGATTAAGTATTTTCATTAGAAAAGCTTTAGTTGGAAAAGGCAATTCTTCGTTCAAAGTCAAAACGAGCAGAAATGAATTAAGGAGGGGAATGGGGGAAGATTGAAGAGTGACAGAGGTCTGAAGAAAATGCAGCAGCTTCAGAGGAAGCAATTACATAAATTACACAAATGTCATGAGTTCATCTAAATGCCATCTCCTCGTTAGCTTTCCTACAAGAACTGTGGTTTGATGCCATAATAAGGGAGAACTGGTGAAGTCCTCTAATCTCCCTTGGAAGATTAATATGTGTCTAGTTACTTAGATACCACTATTAGAAAACATAAAAAATAATAGCAGATGAATCTGTCATTTACATTGTATTTTACCCACTGCAAAGCATTTTCAGACCCCATTGCTCTACAAACCACCTCTTTGGCATGCAGCTTACCAAATAGCCAACCTCTCTTAATGCACATTTGTCAAAAACTTGTCTCTTGTTCTCATGCACATAACCTAGGCATTTCCCCAAAGCCCAGAGGCCACATACCTGAGTGTATTTGCGGAAAAACACCCCTTGCACCTTCCCAAAAATTTCATAATCCACTGATATCAAGGTGTCCCCTTCTGCCATGCTCATGCTCAAACCTGTCACAAACCAGGAAAGCAGAAAAGTAAACAGGACTCTTTATCCTATTCCAAGACCCTCAATCCTGTGGCAAAAAGGACATTTTTCATGTCCTTTCAATACACCCACACTTCTCTATCCTTAACCACTGAGACCTCTCCCTGACCTTAAGGTCCCTGAATTTCAGAGTATCGTCAGTGGATATGTGTGTGACGTCACAGGAAGATACCTGGGCAAGTGAGGTTTGGGTTGCAACTGCCCAGAGTCCTCTTTTGGGACAATTACCTGTTTATCCTATTACTTCCCAACACCAGTCCCACTCCCTTCCTCTTCCTAGCTTCCACTCAGCCGCCAGAATCCATTTCTACCAAATTTTAGGGCTAACTGAACTGATTGGCACTCCCCGGGCCCGTTTCAGGCTCACCCACCTGCCCTCTCAATAGTCCGGGACTCAGCTGTAGACTACCACGCCAACGGTTTCCCGGGTCGCGTAACCGCCGCGCCCGGAAGCTCAGAGCGCAGATGCTCTTTCGTTGTTTCGCATGTCCATCACATCCTTCAACCAATCAGAGATGGCGAGCTCAGCCTAAAGCCCGCCCAAGGGGTGGGATTTTGGGACTAAGTTGTCTGGGCGGCTCTCGAGCCTCGGGTTGGGGATCAGTCCAAGGTCTCATCTCAAATTCTATAGACCCAGACCTTATCCTTTCGCAGTCACCAAGCGCACCCCTTTTCTCATTTTCTCGTGAGGAGAAAGACATAGACGAAGAAGCATTTGAATTTGGGGGTCGGGGTTGGGATAGGAAGCTGGATTGAATATTACGCTTGGCAGTATTTGAAGATCATGCTAAAGAGCATACATGGCTGTTATTTCTTCCTCTAAAATTCATTTTAAAAAACTAGTTTCTCTAGAATTAAAAACCTATTGAGTGTCTACTATGTATGGAACATTGCAGGATATACAAACATGAATGATATATATCTTTGTCCTCAAAGAGTTTTTTATTTAGTGGAACAGACAAATACGCATGCAAATAATGACAATACAATGTACAACATACTATTAAGTTCCATGAACATCCACTGAGAGCTCATGAGCCGGTCCTGTGCTATAACAAGAACAGAAAATATGAGAGCACAAAGGGGCAAAGACATTCATTCTAAGAGGAATGGGAAAACATTAAAGGAAATACCATAGTATCTAAGGTTACACAATTACAACCAGTGATAGAGCTGAGATTTAATTGCAGGCAGTCTGAGTACAGGGCTCACATAAATGCTACGTGCTACCACCTGCCAGTATGTGGAGCTTGGGGTAAGAAGTACTAAGATAAGAAAGTGCAAGTAGTCAGGTGTGGCTAGACTGGGTCTCAACCCTGGCTACACATTAGGACCTTGGGGAAAGCTTTTAAAAATGTCAATACTCAGGGCTCACCCCCAGAAATTGCTTTCTAGGTAGTACTAAAGCATAGCCAGGGTTGAGAATCACTGGACTAGACTCTGGGGAGGCAGGCCTAGAAAAGTAGGCTGGTTCTAGTCTGGCAGGTTGAAATACCATGTTAAGTCACACATTTCAACTTTATTCTATAGGTAAAGTAGAAGCCATGGGTAGAGGATTAGGATCAGACATATTTAGGATAATTATTCTGGCAGCAGTACAAAGGATGGGCTTGAGGAGCAAATGCTGAAGGCAAGAATAGCAGTTAGGAGAGTGATGCATACTGTCCCAATGAGAAATGAGGAAGAACTCACCCAGGGCAATAGAAAGGTAACGGAAGGGTTGTATATAAGAGACACTGTAGAGTAAATTCAACAAATCTTGCAGACCAGTTAGAGGGAAAGGATAATGAAGAGGGAGGAGTAGAAGGTGACTGATGCTTTCAGCATGAGAGGGAACACTGGAGAAGTGAGTTGGAGGAATTGGGAGATGAGCATGCGTTTGTTTTCTGTTAAAATGAGTTTGAGGTTCCTGAGCAACTAAATGGGCAGTTGGAAATTTGAGTCTATAACTAAGGAGAGAGAGAGAGCTAAGCCAGATATCATTTAAACATAGGTGAGACCTGAAATTTCAGCTTTTGGTTGAAACCACTAAGAAAGAGAATGTCTGGAACTGCATATATATGAAAAATAAGAGTGCTTTGGAGAATACCTAAATTTGGGGGACAGGTAATGAAAAGACAAAAATGCTAGAGGCCTGGAAGAAGACACAGCAAGGACATGAAAGAAGAAACCAAGCAGACACAAGAGCGAGTGAGAAGAGAGTTCAAAGAAAGAGAGAAATCAATAATGTCAAATGAGTAGACTGAAGAGGTAGCAGCTTTTGTCTTTGGTTATTGGAATGTCACTGGTAGCCATGCCACTCTGAACACACCGGATCGTGTCTGATCTCGGAAGCTAAGCAGGGTCAGGACTAGTTAGTACTTGGATGGGAGACCACCTAGGAGTACCAGGTGCTGTAGGCTTTAAAAATGAATGAATGAATAAAAAATAACGTGGAAACCACACCACAAAGGACTGGACAGAGGGGGAGATGAGGAAGTGGAGGCAGCAAACATAATTTTCTGCTAAGAAGTCTTGTGGAGAAAAGGAGAAATAAATGGGACCCTACCATAACAAGTAGCAGGTTAAGGAAAATGGTGTTTGTTTTGCAGGGGTAAGTTAAGTATATTTTAAAACTAATGAAGAGTATATAGCTAGATACAACTCGAAGTTAACAAGATGGAGGGGTACAGTGGTGGAGTCCATTCCTGAAAGGTCTGTATATGGGCTAATTCAAGAAAACTTCTCAAAAGAGAAAGATTCTTCTTCCTCAAAAACAAGGAGGAAGTCAAGATAGAGGGAGGCACTCTAGGAAATTCTACCAGACTGGAAGGGAGCTGCAAGAGTTGATTAAGGCAGGCCCAATTGCTGAGATCATTGGAACCGAAAGAAGAGTGGGAATTGTCTGGAATTGCATATACTATAGAGAAGGCAGTAGAGTGTAAACTAGGAAAAAAATAAATAAAACAAGAAATAAAAATTTAAAATGCCCTGGAGGGCTCACCAAGGAATTTCTTTGTAATATGTAAAAGCTGTAATAAGACATGTTAAAGCATTAACACCAACTACTGCTGTCTATATTATTTTCCATGTGTATAAATCTTTTAAGTAATTACAGGAAAAAAGTCAGTTGCCTGTTCCAAATGGCTTACACAAATGAACTGAAGCATGAAGGCAAATAAACTTTTCTGATGTTAACAAACCATAGAGTATCATTTTCTGTTGAAATCAGGTTATACTGATTATTTTAGATCTGGTAGTTAACTTTATTATCATTACATTTGGTTGAGTCATTCTTGGGCTCTAAGAAGAGACTGCCAGAGTTACCACGTGAGAATAAAACACTGTATCAAAATAATTAGTTTGGCTACAAATCTACCCATAAGGATACTGCGTAGCAAAACCTAGCTGAGTCGTTAAAAATTGACCGCAAGCTCCAAACTTTTGGCGAGGAAAAGCACGCAGAGATAGTATGTAGCCATACCTGGGGCCCGCACAAAGCAGCGGAGCATGGTAAGAAAGGCTATCAACAGGATCACTCCGGCTAAGTGGGCGGACATCGGAATCCTGTGGCAGAATGACTCGAGGGCACATCTAGGGGCTCCGTCTTTTGCCAGAGAAGGGCACACCCCAGGGTCCAGGGTCACCATTCTCAAAAAAAACACAAGTTCCGTCATGGAACCCCAGAGAGGCCTCTCTCGTCGCCCCCGCCCGCCTCTCCGTTCCCCAAGGGCAGAGCTGGACGGAGCTGAGAGTTGGCGGGACACTGGGTCCAGCGCCCCGCCGACCGCACCCGCGCCTGGGCGGCCCCAGGGAGCGTGCGGACTGCGCCTGTGCGTGCTTCCCCGGCGGCACCGCGGCGAGAGCGGGGGCTGGGCGCGCACGCGCTCCCGTTTCCGGGCAACGGGAATCACTGCGGCCAGCTGAAAGCGCCTGCGCCACCGGCGGCTGTTTGTCGCTGGGGCGAGGGTCTGGTCGGAAAAATTAAGTTCTGGAGTTTTCCCAAAGCAGGAGTTGTCCCCGAGAGCCTCAGGTACGGGAGACATGGGGTCAGCACCTCGACCTTCTAGGGACCGGGTGGACGGGAGAGCGAGGGCTTGTCCCCAAAAGCGGAGTCCCCAAGGGTGATGTCCCGGCTGACCCTCCAGGACAGAACGTGACTTCTGCCTTCCGGATCTCAAACTCGCCGCGGCCAGATCAGGTGGGCCCCCTCTTCTCAGGTTACAGACCGCCCTCCTTCTGCGCCGCGGATACTCCCTGGGTGAGGGTTTGATAGGCACCTGTAGCAGGTCCTGGGCAACCTCTGTGCTCCCTGGAGTCAGGCACGGTTCCAGCAGGAGGGAATCCCTGACACTTACTTCTAGGCTGCAGTTTTCTCACTTGTAAAATGATGGGGCTGGAGTTGGAGTCCTAAGGTCCCTAAATTCCAGTCGTGTAACCCTGAACACACCCCTCAGTTAACAGGTAAAGAAACTGAAGTCAGTAAGGGGAAGTTGCTTGTCCTTAAACCTGACTTCCAATCCAATACCTCTTTCCAGTAGCTCTTTCCACCTACTACAATATATGCTGTGTATGGCAGGAGCATCACTTTGTATGGCAGAGGCTGGTACTGATATAAAGGATAGGGAGGTGGCAGGAACGCTTGTACCACATTGTTTTTCTATCCTCAGGACCTAATAAGCACTCCCAGGACATAATAAGCACTCACCAAATGCTTATTGAAAAAGAGCTCTGGCAGACCCAGTATCATTGTCCCTAAAAAGTTCAAAGGAAAATGGGTAGGACAAATGCAGAAAGTTTACTTTAGCAACTGGGGTGAACCTCAGACAAACTTCTCATATATATCTGGTTTAAATCTTTCCTAGGCTTCAGTCCAGGCTCTGAATGGCTGGTCTACAGTTGGCACCATCTCTGCCTGTGGGTGTTATGTTCCCATATAATGAAACAGATGCTCCAGAGCTCCACTCAGCTAAGCAAGACTCTTATGAAAAAGGTGAAGCTTCCCAGCGGTCCTCGATGGGGCATCTGAGGAACAATTCCCAGCAGAAGCATTTGAGCAACAAAGAGCTGGTGCTGGATAATCTGTACACTCACTCCAAATGGAACACCTGCACAAAAGCCCCAAGCTACTTCTATCCCCACTGTGCTGGAATCAGCCAACAAGATTCAAGTAGTAATCTCCACATCCAAGCAAAGGGTTTGTTTTATTCATCAGGCCCTCAATCCTGGTATCCCAAAGCAAATAACCAGGAATTCATTCCATTTACAAAGAAGCAAGTTGGAGTGGACCGGGCGTATCCACTGAAACCCATATTCCATCGCAAGTCTCGTAGTACAGGTGGGTCTAGCACACATGGGGACCAGAATGCCTCTCCACGACCCCCTGAGTCAAGAGAGTTTTCATACAGCAGCTTTGGTCCTAGGAACTGGATGAATTCATCTGTGATTGGTATTGATGTTGACACACAGAAGGAGAGGGCCATAGTAACGCCCAACAGGACTGAGTGGACGCAGATCCAAAGACTAGAAGCTGCAGGGGAGAGTTTAAAGGAGGAAATCCGAAGAAAAGAGACCCTCCTGAGGGAAAAACTCAAGAAGACAGAGGAGGAACTCAGAAGGATCCAGAAGGAAAAGGAATGGGCTGAAGAAAATGAGAAAAGAGAGCTACAGAGAATTACACTTCCCAGGAGGAGAGTTAAAAGTAATAGCAACACCACGTACAAACCTGTCTTCTCCCCAGAATACAGGTCTAAGGAGGTCTTCAGTAGAGACAGGAGAGAGGATGAAACTTGGGGATGGTCTCAAGAAAATTCTAGTCCATTCCAGTTCTCTGATTATGGAATACAGAAGCTCAAAAGGGAAAGACTAGTGGCAAGCAATAACAAAATTCGAGACCAAGTAGCAGGGCCGTTGAAGTTTTCTCAGCCTTCAGAAGCGCCAGGCAGTGCTTTGCCAGGATCCACCAGCAATTCTAGCTTGTCTGAGGCACCAGATTCCTCAGGTTCCAGCTGTTCCACTAAAGAGCCAGAACTCGGCGAGTGCAGCCACTGTGGACGCAAGTTTCTCTTGCTCAGGCTGGAGAGACATTCCAATGTCTGTAGCAGGATGCAGAGTTCCAGGAGGAAAGTGTTTGACTCCTCCAGGGCCCGGGCCAAAGGCACAGAACTAGAGCAGTACTTGAACTGGAAGGGACCAGCCTCGGTCAAGGTAACAAGGGCCTTATGGATTTGACTTTGAGCAGGGATCTTTGTAAGGACCTGTTATATACTCATCAGTTTCTTAAAAGAAAATTTCAAGTGTCCCATAGGGGGAAAGAGAGAATTGACATTTATTGATTACCACTGTGTGCCACTCACTGTGACAGGAGCTTTTAAAATGACCTTCACTACAATGATGTTAGGATTTTATTATCTCTTATCAATTTAAAAATTTAAGTCTCAGAAAGGTTAACTTGCTTGAGATCAGTTTTAAATAGCAGAGTCAGCATATAAATCTGGGTTGGAATGACTCTGAAATCTAGACTTAAAAAATATGTGCCCTTTTGATTATTATTCATTCATTCATTCATTCATTCATTCAGGTGAGGCAACCCTTGGTTGACCTTACAGATTGCAAGGACTTTGTCAGCTTACAATCCCTTATTTTTTTTATTTTTTGATACCTACAGCACCTGGTCTTCCTAGGTGGTCTTCCACCCAAGTATTAACCAGGCCCGGCCCTGCTTAGCTTCCGAGATCAGATGGGATCGGGCTTGTTCAGGGTAGCATGGCCATAGACTGATTATAAGACTAATAAACATTTACTATAGACAATTAAAAGATATTAAAAATATAAAGAAAAAAGCTTTAGCATTTTACCACCTTGGGAGAATTTCTTGCTCTTTGCAACATATTATGCCACCTCTCAAGATTAGGATCCATTACCAGTCCTATGACTGTTATCTATTTTTTCAAAATTAGCTCATACTAGTTGGTATATCTTATAAGTAAATACGCAAAACACAATTAAGTTTGGAATTCTCCCCATGTAGAGTGTAAACACCTTAAAGGTAAAGGACTTTATTTTTGATTAACATTCCTAGCTGCAGAAAAACTAGGTTGTAAAAAGTAAGGATTTTGAAACACTTCCATGATAAGTTTAGGGGAACTTCATAGGCACATTTGGACCAGCAGATCTGGAGAAGATTGTCTCGTGAGTCCTTTATGCTGCCAAGGTCATGCTGCTTGGTTTGTGAGTGAGTGCTTCTCAAAGTGTGACATGCTGACAAACATTTTTTATCTTAGTAGTTTTAGGGTATATTAGAAAAATATAACAACATATCAAGCCTCTGATTTCGAGGAATCATGAATTTAAAGAAAAATATTAAGTAATTAGTAAGGGGGATAAAGTGAAAGTGGTATACAAATCATTAAAGTTTGGGAAAGCCTAGACCACATGATCTCAAAGCCCCACTCGGCTCTAAAATGCTAGCTAGCGTCATTATGCTTTCGTGTCTTTCCAAACCTTCCTCTGCTGCTCCAGCATCTCTCGTCCACTGACTCTTTACAGTATATGTGCACATTTGCCAGGGCCTTTAAAAACTCACATTTATGTGATGGCTGCTAGGAAAAGTCATTTGCAGTTAGAATTCTTTCAGTGCAGTTTGGGAGATCACCACAAGAAAGTCCCTTCCGTTCAGAGTTAATCTCCCTGATATCGTTTCCAATGAGAAGTCAACATTTTGCTCTTGCAGATAATGATATGATCACAGTTTCTGTTCTTTCCTGTTTTCTTTCTGGTCAACCCAACAGTTCGCAGGGTTATTTTCTGTCCCACTATAGTGGTTTATTTCTGGCCAGAACCTAAAAGAACCTCATGTTTCTTAAATTCCTAAACACAGTAGCAGTGAAGCAAAAGAATTGGGTTTCTGAGATCAGACACCCTGCTTTGTGGAAACTAGTTTGGGGGAATATGTTGCATTGAGGGCACCAACGCGGAAAGGATCTGGACTGAGATGCACTCCCCTCCGTGGAATGTCCCAAGCCTTATTCTAAAGCTTTGTGCCTTTGGAAGCTGAATAGGTTGTGTCTGCCTCTCATTCCTCTTAGTGTACTCAGGTGATTTTTCTTATATTCTTTGATATCCACGTAAGTTTAGTATACTTGTACCGCTTGCCTCTCTACTAGACCTTTAGCGTTTGAGCACAGGGGCCATACCTTTGTGATTGTGTTAACTGAATAAAATTTCATTACGATGAAGAATTTAAGAATAATTATCATATAGTTGAGGAACTTTCCCATAATTCAGTTCTTTGAAAGGTTGCTGGATGCCATCTCCCAGCACTCTGATGGGCTTGCAGCCTCGTCTGTTTCGGTAAGACTCTCCTGAGGGATACTTCCTTTTCCTATGATAACATCTCTTCCTATTTTTCATCATTAATGGTGTCAGATCACCAAGTAGCTACTTGCCTTTTCTTCTGCTTTTTAAAATTAATTTTATTTTAATCTAAATAATATTTGATTACATTTTTAAAATCATGTAGTACGAAGTGACCTATAATACAGATCAGCAATATCCTACCTCATCTCTCTCCAGCTCCTAATCTAGCCCCCAGAATCAGTCTTTAGTTCTGATAGATGACTCTTCTGGTATGCATTCCATATTTCTAAATAGTATGCTTATTTTCTTGGTTTACCAATTTTGTACATTAGCTCTTGAGTTACCTATGGACAATGTGATTAAGCTCTTTCCTATCCCTTCTCCTCCTCCTCTTTTCATTTCCTTATCCTTCCATTGTAGTGGATTCACTATTTTGGGTTAAAATAGTGGTCAGCTTTTACATTATTATAACCACAAATTTTGTTCATTGATGAGTGACCAAATTCTGTCCCTGCCCACATGAACCTAGAGTTAATTGATTCATGTTTTCATTTGCTTGGTTTCCTACATATCTCTGTAATTTTTTTTCTGTTTGATGTCAGACACCTGTTAAAATTTTTATAAATGCTGAGATATCTCCCATAAGCCATCAGGTTTATTTTTCCTTTTTTTTTAATCCTGGAAGCCTCCCTCTGACCACTCTTTTTCTTTCTGCTCCAGTCTGAATTGTTATTCTATAGGCCTGTAGCAGACCTTTCTCTGCTTCTTCTTGTGTTGGGTCCTCTATTTTCAGCATCCTGTGTCGTCTTCTTTCTTGTTTTACATCTTGCTTTGTGGAAGCATGCTAAGAAAGATACATAGGAGGCATATTTTTTGTCTTTAGATAAATGAAAATACCTGTATAATAGCCTGATGTCTGATTGACGATTTGGCCAGGTGTAGAATTCTTGCTGGAAAATGATTTTCTGTCAGAACTTTTGAGGCATTTTCCCACTAGCATTTAAAGCCATTGTTACTGTTGACAAATCTGATGTCATTTTGATTCCTGCTTCATTATAGCAAACCATTTTGGTTTTTTTCTTTTTCTAAAAGCTTACAGGAATCTCTATTCTGAAACTCTGAAATTTTACAATGATTGTGTTGCATACTTGGTGGCTCAAGAGTAGTGACCTTTAACTCTAGGAATGTTTGTAGTATTATTTCTTTAGTAATTTCCTCCTCTTGCCTTCTCTGTTCTTTTTGGAATGCCTGTTGGTCAGGTGTTGGACTTCCTGGATTGACTTTCTGATTTTTAAAATATTTTCTTTTTGACTTCCCATCTTGATCTTTTTTCCCATTCTGCATAATTTTCTTGACATTATTTTACATTTCTATTTTTATTTTTAGCTATCGAACTTTTAATTTTAATAATTTTCTCTGGTTCCTTGCTTGTTCCTTTCTCATTGTATATATATTCTTCTTTTATGAACACAATCTCTTCTAATACTTTGTTGATATTATGGATTTTCATTAAAAAGTTTTATTCTGCTACCTGCCTTGTTGCTGCTTCCTCTGTGTGTGTGTGTGTGTGTTCGTGTGTTCATGTGTTTGTGTGCTCTCTCGTTAGAGCTTTACTCAAATATCTGGTGATACTTATCTGTCTATTCATATTTCAGCTTAAGTGGAGCTTATTGACTAAAGGTCTTCATATTAGAGTTATTAAATAGTTAGCCTTCTAATGGTTGTCCCCCAGAGCTAGTGTCTGATGGCTTTTCTTTTGCTTGCTCAATGCATCCGGACAACCTTCAGTCTCCTAAGATGGTGTCAATTTGCTTAGTGCTCTGGGAGCCAAGTAGGGGAAGGAGGCTGAGACAGTTCCACAATTCATCATATACACTTATACTTAATCTCCATTTTCAGCCCCAAGATTGACCCTTTTCTTTACTGTGCTGGATTTCCTGAGTCTGAAACCTGTCCAGTTCAAATTTTCCAGAGAATAAGCCCCAGTTTTCCTGTGGGGGTTCTGGAAGTGTTGAATACTTGAATGTGCAAGTTAGGACAGGAGCCCTGGGGGTCCCACTTATTTTCAGCCCTGCACCTCTCCCCTTTCCACTACCTGGTACTTTCAAACACTGAACCTCTCAAAGGTCCTGTTGGAGAAACTGGCTTGCCTCTCGGTACTTATCCCCCTTTGCAGGCCCTTAGTTTAAGTGCCTCCACTCTGACAAGTTAGTTATCACTGTTGCTCCTTTTCTGTTCTCTTTGACCTTGGGAATCAATGCCCTTTTTATTTCCATACTGTCATTCTAATAGAGACTCAGGAGATGAGATAAATGCCAAGCTGAATGACCAGTCTTGCTTCTCCTTATAGCCTGAACCTCCTCGGAAGAGCAACTGGAGACAGAAGCATGAATCTTTCATCCGTACCCTCCGTCAGGCTCGAGAGGTCCAGCAGGTAATTGCCAAAGGTGGAAACCCCTCAGACTTGCCTCCCATCCTGCCTGCAGAAAATCCAGACTATATTCAGTGTCCTCACTGTAGCCGCCACTTTGCTCCCAAAGTGGCTGAGCGGCACATTCCCAAGTGTAAGACCATCAAGAACCGTCCTCCGCCTCCAAGGAAGCACTGCAGTTGAGCAGACAACAGTGGAAACCACCTGGATAGTTCAGAAAGCCCTGCTTTTCTTCAGCAGTAAATGGGAGAATAATTTGATGCAAAGCAGAAATGACTAAAACTTTCACATTGTCCAAATCTGCCTGCAAGCTGAAATCAGTGAGGACAGACTCATTGCAAAGCAGCAGGAAGCAGAAGGGAGCCTGAGCTTCCCACTAAATTACCACTTTAGGCTGATGTGTCTTATGTTATTGCCCTAAGAATTGATGGGTGAAGACACTTAAGAGTAGCAAGTAGGCTACATTAAAGCTTTCTTCTGGCAAGCTGACTTGTGGTTTGTGCTAGTTAAGTGCCTGCATTTGCTCTGCCTCCTTGCCACTGGCTCTACATACTTGTCTGTGGTTCCTGTTAACTCTTCTTGTTCTTGCAAGAAGTTGGTTTATTAGGATGAGCTGGTGTCCAAGAATCACCTAGATGGTATCTCTTGTAAAAGATAATATGATTTTGTTGTAAAGTGGAAGTCTATCCTTGACGTGCCTGGTACATGGTCCTGGCAAAAAGCCAACGAGTATGTAAGATTAGGGTGCCAAAGTTTCCCAAATCTTCCCTAAGGTATACTGTATAATAAAGAGAACCTCATCTTTATCTACTTCACAGGGTTCAGATAGGGCAAAGCATACTATGTTTATGTAGTTCTTTTCTAATGTCAAAAACAAACAAACAAAAAAAGAAACTTCAGTTTCACCTACTGCTAGCACTCTGCTTTCAAATTATGTTGGAAGGTTGGTTGGATGGCTTTTGAAATGAGGCAGCAAAATCAAAACAAGCTGGGACATTGCTGTGTCACATGTCCCTGACTGATTATACAATAAACTATTTTAGAAAGTCAACTTTGAAGGAAAAGATATCAAATCTTTTAAATTTTCTCTGTGCAGAATTATGCTTAGTGTAAGTAACCTTGATAATCAGGCCCTTAATAAATGGGTTTTGGGGATTTAAAATTAAACAAATAATAAATCCTAGACTTGTCAAATAGGATCAGCGATAAGGTAATGTTCGATAGGGGTAATATCAGAGTTATTGTCCTGAGTGCATTACTCAAACTAATTTAAAATACTGGAAAAAATCACCCAGTCTGATCTGGGCAAAGGGGCCTGGGCAGAAAAAAACATATTTTACTAAACAGCAGATGGCCACTTAACTCTTGTTACATTCCCTCTGCAGCTTCTGCTGAGTGGCTGGGCTAACAGATCAGACCAATTTGAAATGTGAATTTAAGGCTTTAACTGTGAAGCTGCAGGGCACTTGGCTGAAAAAAAATTATGATTTAAAAACATACTGTTTTATGCTTTTCTTAATTTTTGCAAAGTATGTTCTCACATAAAGGGCTTTTGGTTGGCTGCTTAAAGGAAACTTACATAGACATACTGGATATTTAACCCAATATATACATTCCCCAGGCAAGTTTAATGAGGTACACACTTTCACACTTGATTGTGAAAACAGTATATGGCCAGAATGAGCTGTAGCCAAGGCCACAAAGTGGTAGTCTGTGGACTGCTTTGCCCCACAGTTGTTTTACTTGGCTGGCACATCACTAAAAATATAATCTGACATTTAAAAATTGGGATATGGAGCATCTCTTGAAAAACTAAGTTCTGTAAATACCAGGCCAGCAACCCAGAATGGCACTAACTGAGTGGGGTTCAGGAGCAGTTGCTCCTTCAGACAGGAGGGAGCACTCAGGTCACCACCGCCCCACCTGGCCTGCTTCACTATTTGCCTTATCTGTCTGGCCCCACGGGCACTTGGGTTTGGGAATCCCTGAATGATGTTATTAAGGTCACAGATCAGGGCCCTCCAGGAAGAACAAATGTGTGTGTGTGTGTGTGTGTGTGGTACTGCTTTCTGTAGACACAGGAAGCTGCTGTTATTCATTCTTGTGTTGCTAGAGAACTGAAACAATAGTCAATACCCTAGTGTTCCCATCAATCTCAACATGCTTAGGCCTTGACTACATTAGGAATATCTATTAGTCTTTTAAATTTACCTTGATCTGGTCTTTGGGTAAAGGTTAGAAACTTTTTTCTAAATCTCTTCCTGAATAGCAGATAAATAAATGATGCTTATAAGTGTCCATGTTATTATACTACTTTATCCAAGAAGCTTTTATATAATATTATAAATTTTAAAGTTCAAAAGGTTAAGCAGTGGGGAAAAAAACCTCATGGTGAAACTCACTTAAAACTGTATGTAGACCTGCTGAGAATGTTTAACAGCAGTGTATTTAATGCAGCACAGTACCTTATGACTAACATTTTCTTTTTTTGCCATCAATTTATCACTCTTCATGACATAGGACGTAGCAGAGATGTGATACTGTTTTTCTCCCTAATGATTCTGTGAGGTTTAGTGATCAGTATGTGTATTTCCACAGATAATCACTGAAGCAATAAATGATTTTTGGCTACAACACACTTTGTCCTGACACTATCATGAATAATATTCCTTGGAGGCCCAGGGATACTCATTTGAAAAAATTTATTTACAATACATCTTCACTCCAGAATTGTTCCAAATATATGGCAAACCAAATGAAATGAATTTAAAGCTGCTTTCGCTTTAAACTTTAGTGAAATGCTCAGCCAAGAGGAGTTGTTACTTGGCTGTACCAAGCCAGGGGGACCAAATACAGTTCAACCTCTTGGAGAGAAAACACTTTTATAAACATAAACTGGCATTATCAGTGGGGATTTAAGTACAAGAAGTGATCCTTCCTCTTTTAATGGCTCATTTTCTTTCTCTCTCTGCATTAAAGCACTATATTTTAGAAATTTTAGTGGGGAAAAGCTGCATTAACAGGAATGATCCTGTTAGCAAGAAAAAGAAACTGGAAAGAAGCAAAGATTATTTCTGTGCAAATGTCCTTTGCATTGTTTCCGTTACAGACCATTTATTTATATACTCACTGAATTAAAGATTAAAGAAGGCTTAGAATCTGAGTGTTTTATCCCCAGTGACTAAGGTCCATGTGTAGACTTACTGAGGCATAGCACTGATTTGAGTTTATATGTTTATTTAAAACAGAAATGCCAAACCACTCCACCCTCAATCTTTCAAACATCTGGCTAACAAAAAGCTAGTTCTTCAGCAACAATGTCAGAGCAGAGGAGTAACTCAGGTTATACTATAACTCGAAAGTGATACTACAGGAACTACACCTAGCACTGCATTGAGAAGAAAAGTAGGACACAATTTAAGAAAATTAGCTATAGAAAACCATTCAAAGGCATTGTTGATGCCTCGCCTTTCATTTTTTATGTAATGCATGGCTGCCACCTTTGAGCTGGTTTCCATTTGCATAGCTGTTTGGTGGGAAAAATCATATGGCTGTCCCAGGCACAATATAGGAAAGTGCAAATTGTCTCTAAGGCACAGAACTTAGATTCTCAGCCAGATTAATAGCAAACCTAGGCTTTCCAAGGGAACATGCTAAAGAAAACGACCACAGCATTCCACTGTTAGAGAACAACACCCCTCTGGATAAGAGCAGAGCTCTCACCCCTGCTTCAATGCTCACTTCCACCCCACAGTCTCGGCAACGTCCCATGTTCTTCAGTTCCATGGCAGAAGACACACTCATGATTTAACGCCCAAACTGACCCTGCCTCTCAGGCCTGCTGAGATGGTGAGCATGAGGGATACGGGAATGAAAGGCCAGTCAGTCCTTAAAAAAAAAAAAAAATCAAAACCAAAGTTGCACTTACATGTTAGGGTTTATAGCAAACCCCCAAGTCCCCAGAACTTGTAGCTTAATCCAGGGTTGGCCCCTTCCCTTATTTTAAGAAAAGGCTTCAGTGATTACATTAGTACCATTGTACTAGGCTTCCCAGAATTGAGAAAACAATGGGAACATCAAACTAAAGAAGATCCCATTAAACAGAGTTGCCCATCCTCAGCCATGGGGCTTTCCCCAAGCCTCAGCCTTTTTACATCACCAGTTCCATGGAAATGGCAAAATTTCCATTGTACCAGTCCTTCTAAAATATTAAGCAGATATTAACTTTGGTTCCGGGTAAATGATACAAAAATTAATGTAGCTATTTCTAGGGAGGTAGGATATGAGGCTCATTAAGGCAGCTCCTGTGAGCCAAAATACAGGAAACTTTCATAAGGCTAGGTGGAAACACAGAGCTCACATCCTTAAGTAAAATCATCAAATGCTCCTAGGACACTTTCTCTGAGAAAGCTAGCTTGCTCCTGTCTACCAGGACACAATGACTATGGGATTAGAAGGAGCTCTTGGCCAAATTCCTTTCACTCAGCAAGTTGTACTCGTTCTGTTAGGCTTCAGGGACTACCAGGTTTTGGTGCTGGCTTTGGGCTACTCAAGTAGGAAAGATGATACATATTCACTGATATGGCTTCATAAAACACCAAAAGGGGTAAAATACTGGCTAGACATACAGAAAGGTAATGGTTGGGGATACTGATGTCAAGCTTAGAACCCTAAGAGCCGTGAAAGCAGAGGCATAAGAAGCCTCATGGGCAGAAGACTCAGTCACTAGGCCCTCTCAAAGATACCAAGTAGAGGCAGCTAAAGGAGGGCTTTCTCTCCCTCACGGTTTTCTCTTTAAGGTCATTTCTACTGCCCCACTGACTCAATTCTCTACGGGACATCTCATCTCTTAGAAGTATCTGCCAAATCTAGGAAAGCCCACCCTGCATTGGCCACAGCCTGAAACTCTAGCTGTGTGATCAAGAGGGACCGGCCCTTCTTTCTCTACTCCTCACTGAAGAAATTTCAATTAACCCTCAGAGGAAAAGCAATCTAAGCCTACTTTTCCTCCTAAAGCATTTAGCTGCACGAAGTAATTGAACTTTCTGAAAACAAACCCCAGACTGACTCCACCGGACATATTTTCCTGGACTCAGGCCTCCTGAGCAAGCTCAGAACCCTTCAACACTCTTCAGATGATCCTGGATGGGCCACGCCTGGTTCCAGCCCACTCTAGCTTTACACTTTTCTATCCTCCACCCAGAGGTGCAATGCCTGGTGTTCAATTCCCAAGGCAGCTTCCAATTAATGATGAAAATGATAAATGGGATATAAGCTGCTACCAGCAAAATTAAGGTGAGCATTGTGTATCCTCTTCAAAGGTGGGATCACGAGATGAGGTATAGAGCTGCTGTTGCTATGGCAGTCACTGAGGACAAAGCCAGGGCCACAGGGCCCCTCCATTCTCCAGAACAAAGCCACTCCCAGGTCCTATCTAACAGGCACTGCCACTCTCCACGTGTGCTTGGAAAATGCTTCAGGGCCTCCGCCTCGCGCTCCTTGTCTGCACGTGAGCGAAGCCAGGAAAGCGCGCTCTGCATTCAGTAAGTGTGCTGTGAAGTTCTTTGGATCCCAGTTTCCTGGAGGCTATACAGGCTCAGGAGACTAGAGGCTGGGTCGACAGGAATCTGTTCCCAGGAGGCGACAGGAATCTGTTCCCAGGAGGCACCAGGAATCTGAATCTAAGTCAGGCTTCGCATCCATTTCCATCTCTTCCTTTGCTGTTTGAGTTCCTTTGGAATGCATCCCCACCTGTCCAAGTAAAACATAGTTCCACATTAACAGTACCACCATCTAGTCACAGCAGTTCAGAACTAGATTTTCAACATCAACCTCTAAAGATTTGTAGCGAGTTTTGCGAGAAATTCTTAATGCTACCTTAGGGAAAGTTTACACCTTTACGTTTACTGCAGGTAGGATGACAAACTGTCCTGGTTTGCTCAGGACTGCACAATTTTCTGGGATTCAAAACTCTCAGTTTTAAAATTGAGACAGTCCTAGGCAAAACATTCCTCCTGCCAGCTACAGCTGCCAGTCCCTCCATGCTTACCTCAAGTGTGTGGATTATTTGCCAAAGTATTTTTATAGACATTATTTCATTTAATCCTCAAAACAACCATACAACATGAGTAGTATTACTTTCTTCTTTTAGGTCTCATAGAAATAAAGTAATTTGTCCAAACACACACAGCTGGTAAATGGCAAACCCAAGGGCTGAATCATATTTCCCTATCCTAGTTCACTCTGTATAGAGTAACAAAATGGCTCTTTACACACAATGCATGCAAAAAAATAAATAAAAAACAAAAGCAATGCATGTGGCATCACCCGTGAAGAATTTTTAACTTAACTCTAATCAAGCCTTAAGTCTAACTTCCAGTAACAAAAGAACAAGTTAAGCAATGTCCAAAGAAAATAAGACAAATCCAGAATGTGGGGTAGTCTGTTAAACAACTGATCCCATTTTTTCAAGTCAATGCCATGAAAATTAAAAAAGGGTGATGGTGGTGAAGGAAGTTGTTCTAGATTAAGAAAAACAGGAGACATAACAATATAATGTGGGATTCTTGACTGGATTCTGATAAAAACAGTTATAAAGAACATTTTTGTGAGAAAATTGGGAAAATTGGAGAATCAATTGTGTGGTGAATGAAAATTAGTGTTAATTTTGTTAAGTGTGATAATAGTATTGTGGTTATCCAGGAGAATGAATGTCTTTATTTTTGGATATGTGTAATAAAGTATTGGTAAGAGGGGGGGAAAGAGGCTACTGAAAAGGATTTAGCAAAATACAAATAAATAAATATACCTCCCCCCCAACACACTGGAAACAAATATAGCAACATGTTAACAATTGTTGAATCTAGATGGTGGATATATGGGTACTGACTGAATTGTAATGTTTTATGTTTTCCATAAGAAGAAGGAAAGAAAAAACAAAAATTAACAAAAAACAATGGAAGTTAGATGATAAAAATAATTCAACCTAGGTGCTTAAACAAGGCCCAGGGCTTCTGGGATCAATTACAAAAGTCACATCACCAAAAGGTTAAGTACTTGTAAAGCAGTAAGTCTATGCTGTCCTTGCTGTTTTGTGTGATTCTTCAAAACAAAATTAGAAATTGAACTGTTCTTTTAATGCTCACCTGCTGCCCTCCTTCTAATTTCTTGTTCAGCTTCTGTAGTTGAGTAAAAATCTGGAGGTTTTCTTGCTGTAGCTTCTGTTGTTCAGCCAGACACTTTAACACCAAACCCTGCAATCTCTCAACCTCCACCTGCAGAGTGCTGCATGCACACACAGGAGTCACTGGTGTTCCCTTCCCAGCACATGTTCCTGCAGGATTCAGCTGTGATGGCTGAAGAGCAAAGACAGAAAGATCATAGGAGGTTCTGCCCAGATGCCACAGCTTCCCTAATCCAAATACCCTGTAAGGGTTATCAGATTTTACTTGTAAAGTAATAAGATATAACACATATACACAAAATAAATGCAAGAGAAACAGAAAACTGCCAGGATTATAAGAGCACCTGGCTCTAACATAACAGGGCAAGAGAACTCTTAATGCCTCAGTCTCTGTTATGCTAAGGTAAAAGAACAATCATCTATTTTGGAGGACTTTGTAAACATTTTAAAGTGTACTGTTATTTTCCCATTTAAAATGCTGAAGTGGGAGAAAGCATGATTTAGTTTGGAATAAGATTTTCTGATCTCAGTGAGGACACTGTGATCCAAGGGGTCAATATTAATGAAATGTAGTGGATCATACTTTAGAGGAGTTTGAGAGGTGTTCAGTAAACGAGATCACCAAAACAAGTCAAGATGGCTAATTGACAAAGGAATTTAAACATTCACCTTTAAGTTTCAAAGGTTTTATTAGCTCTTCTGGGAAGCCTTTCAGTGTTCCTTGTCTGAATTTTTTCCCCTTCTTCTACTGTATTTTGTTTATAGCAAGGGTCAGTATAAGACCATCCATAGGCTAAATTAGACCTACTGCCTGTTTCTGTAAAAAAAAAAAAAAAAAAAAACTTCTATTGGAACATAAGCTAGTTCTTTCATTATGTATTGTCTATAGCTGCTTTTGTGCTACCATGTCCAAGTGGTATAGCTAAAAAAGAGATTGTATAGTCCATAAAGCCTAAAATAATTAATGTGTGGACCTTTATAGAAAAAGTCTGATGACCTCTGGTTTACAGTTTTATTGAGATATCTACCACAATTTGATTTCTATGAAGATTAGGTATACCTTACTAGACTACCAATCCTAGCAGTGTCATGAAAAACTGGATTTGAACTTTGGAATTTCAATTTTGATACTTCTGAGGCAAAGAGAAAAGACAGTCCTCTGGAATAGAAAGGTATTAGCCTGGTAGAAATGTGAAAGGGTATTTTTCCAAGACAACTCAGTTTATCCTTCAGTAGAGACTTTAGGCACTGCAAAAGAGACAGTATAATGAGCTGATACAGGGAAGCTGGGAGACCAATGACAGAAGAGCACACAGTGAGGCCAAGAGAACTGGGCAGAGCTCACAGTCAATATTACTTAGTTCAGATTCAAAGGCAAAAGCTCAGTTACCCAGGCTGCTACTGGGGGCTTGTGTTCTGGAGGTGCTTCAGAGGCTACTTTGAGTCCTTGCAGCTCTTCGTAGGGCAGAGTATCTTTCTCAGATTCTGCAAAAACTGCACTTAGGGGAGATGGGCTGTCAGGCATGGGAATGAATTCTGCATTTTCCAGCTCCTATGTATAAGAGAAAGAATCTCATCAGTTTTGAGTCATTTACTTTCTCTGGACTTCCTTTCTTGCTATAGCTTTCACTCTGTGGTGACATCAGCACCCTCTAGTGGGGCAGGACAGTCGTGGTTATAACATAGCACCCTACTTGTCCACAGTCGGCCATCCCTTCCTCAAAGGGGTTACAGTGATATGAATTCAAATTCAAGAACATGGGTTGGAGTGTCTGGCATGTTTCTCCAACACACTTATTCTACACAGGCTATTCAGTGAGTTGAAAACCTCTAGGGTGATGTTAGCAAGGCCAACTGCCAGGCTTCTAAAGGCTGAGGCTGACACTGTAGATAAAGCGGTGTGCTGCTTCCTCCATTCATACTCCTACACAGCTACCAAGTTTAGTTATCAAGTTATTATATAGGCAGCTATAAATTTATTCTTTTAGCAAAAAATTTAAAATTTCACAAATCATAAACGTCCACTGTAGAAAATGAGAAAGTACAGATGGGCAAAGGGTGATGGTAAAAGTCACCAATGATTCCGTCACTCACAGATACCACTGTTAAAATGATCAATATATATAGTTTCCATAGTAGACAGTCTTCTATGCATTACATTTTTTCTAAAAGAATGGGATCATACTATACATATTCCATACTTTTTTGCATAGACATATGCTACAATCAACTTTCTATATAAATAAATATACTCCAAAATTTTTACTGTCTGCACTTTAACTCTCATAATCCATTTTTGTTGTAAGGCATTCCCATTGCCCCAATATTCCACTTCTATAAACTACATTACAAAATTTATAAGCTTAATCTTTGCATACATACATTACAAAAACTGCCTTCAAGGAACATTGTATTAATTTACATTCATTTAAGTAATACAGGTATGAGAACATTCTGTATCTCTTCTTGTTAGGAAGAAAAAAGGATTAGAGATTTGGTGATTTTGTTCCAGGTAGAAATCAGAAATCTAGATGCCTGCTACAAAACATGTGACTAGGACAATGGGAAACTGAGAGATTCTGACAACTCCTTTCTAGTCCGTGCAAAGGGCCTGACATTTTATCTCAGGTACCTCTACCAAAGGAATTACCTTTCGAAGCCAGCCAGGACAGGAGCTGCTGGCCCCACTACTGATCCCCATGGCCTCCGTGGGACTGACTAAACCTTCCATTCCTCGGTCTGCTTCCATTGTTCCTCGGAAGCCTCCACTTGGATCAGGAGTTTCAGATTCCTGATGACTGTCCTCCTCTTCTCCCCCACCACCGCCACCGCCGCCGCCGCCTCCCGGGCTAGAGCTCTGAACCACTGACAGATACACAGCACAGGAATAGAAAGCTTTGCTATGCAGCAAGAAAGATTCACCATCTTATAGCCCCACTGACCCCTGGATCAGTTACTAGAGTTGCATGAAGTGAAAGAGCAACAGTGTGAGTGAAATATTTTGGGACTACATTTTTAGTTTTCACACAAGGTATTGTATAATAGTATCTTCATGATATTCTCTTCTACTTTTTAAACTTGCTTATCCCTATGTTCACAGCAGATGATCAATGTTCTAAAGTATAACTGAACAATCACCCCCACCATAGCTCACCAAATCTAGCACTCACGCTTTAGATACATCCAGATTCCAGCATCCTCCACAGAGGTTCATCTTAGATACAGAACTCTCACACCTGAGCAAAACACCACTTAAAGTTGCCAAATAAACTCATCACTAACTCCCTTTCTGGGGAAACATCTGAATGGAGAAATCTTCAATCATTAAATTCATTAAATTCTTTGATAACTATTTGTAAAAATTTTTTAAATATGATGGCTGGTTCTTTCATGCAGCATATTCCAAGTTACCTTAATGAAGACTAGCTCATGTGCACTAAAGAAATGAAACTGAATTTTAATATGGCCAAAGGAAAATATAACTTAAAAGCCTTATGAATTCCTTCCCTCTCTAGCCTCCTATCCAGATGTAACCACTGTTTAATTTTGTATTTATCATTTCTTTAAAAAAAAAAAGCTTTATCACATATTAATGTATCCTTAAGCAATATATTACTTATTTTGCTGGGTTTTGTACTTATTAAAAAGTAGTTTGTTCCAACTTGCTTTTTATATTTCACATTATAGAATATTTGTAGATGCTCATTTTCACTCTTGTATAATATTCCATTGGATGGTTATAACATATTCAACCAACAAATATATACTGAGCATTTACCATTAGCCAGGCACTCTTCTAGGCAATGTGGATACAATTAATGAATAAAAAAGACAAAAATCCCTGCCCTTTATGAAGTTTACATTTTCCAGCCAATTGATGTGAACTTTTAATCTTAAATACTATTTTCCTTTAAATACTATTTCAGAAAAATAAAGCTCTAATAGAACAGCTGTGCTTAGCAAAAAGATATTTTATCATATGCACAAGTAAATGCTGAGCAATGGATTACTAAAGGAAACTAATAAGGGATGATGTGAGTGCATGTGTGTGTAAAAGAAAGGTCAACAGCCTAGATCAGATTTCAACGATTTCCTTTTGGAAGATTAATCTGCTTTTATTCTGGGTCTTTATCTGTTCTGATTTCATAAAATATCAGAATCCAAGTTCTGAGACATTGAAGACTATAGTACAGGTATTCTAGCAAATGGAAAACCAAAAAAGAACACAGGTTCAATTTCCTGGCATGGTCCCGAATAGCAGAGCACCATGAAGAAAGGAGCCACAGAAAAACTATCAGAGCCTTGCACTGATTTCCTACACTTGAAAGTTTAGCCAACATTTAATTCTGAGGGCCTTTTTTGAAGAACCATTTCTATAGACTGAAATACCCCTGGGAATACCATGGAAGTGCAGGGTGGACAGAATCCATAGCCCCTAAGCATAGTAAGAAAAGGAATGATACATAAGTCATATTACAACATTGGGCAAGCCACTTAATTATTTCCATATGCTTATTTGCAGTGATGGACTCTCCCTCTGAGTGCAATGTAACTTACTGTGAAATCTACCAAAATATGATCCTCATTTTCTAAAGATATTTTCTATTTCCTTTTTGGAAACCTTATGTACTCTAAACCAAAGACCCACACCTCACAAGATTCCTGGTATCTGAGACACTGCTACTTACCAGTGCCAATGGATAAGCCACTGCTGTTGGAACGGATGGTCTTAGAATTCAATACTTTCTCTGAGGAAAAATATTCAATAGATAAGCATTACATACAGTTACAGGCAGGAAAAATCAGAAGCCTAGGACAGAGAGCTAGCTAATGTAGGAGATAATTGCTTTCCCTCACTCCAGATAACTTAAAATTACTTCTGTTTCAGATATTAATGTCATAAGCCAAGTATCCCTAGCTACTCTAACTCTATTGACTATGTATAGTAGTAATTCTCCACCTTAACTGTTTTTTGGAACCACCTGGGGAACTTTAGAAAATAACAATGCCTAGGTCCTACTCCAGAAATTCTGATTTAACTGGTGAGAATACTGGGATTTCCAAAAGCTCCTCAGGGGATTGATTCTATGTGCAGCCAAGGTTGTGAACCACTAATCTAAAAGAACAGATTTGTAAACCCTCATGCAAGCCTTTATAATTTAGATTAGCAAAGTAATCTTTATGCAGAAAGGTTATTTTTAAAGGTATACTGGCTGGTCTAAGGCCATGCCATTCTAAGTGCCCAATCCCGTCTGATCCCGAAAGCTAAGCAGGGCTGGGCCTGGTTAGTACTTGGATGGGAGACCACCTGAGAGTACCAGGTGCTGAAGACTACATAAATAAATAAATGTAGACTAAATGTTTCTTATGACAGCACGAAGATAGACAAGAAATTAATTAGTAGAGGACTAGAAACAGCAAATTTCTGGCAAGAGGGCAGAGCCCAAAGTTTTTTTAAAAAATGGTTAAGAAGTGGTAAATGACAAAGCTCAGGAAGTGACATTGTTCTGTTCTTACTACTAGGCATTGCATCACTGAAGATTTACAAAAGTGATACTTGTGTGTCCAAGAACACAGCCAGCAGTACCTTAGGAGTAGGTGTGTGTCTATTCTCTGTCAAAACCACTCCAACCCAGAGATATGAAACCCTTACCAACAATGAGAATGGTGTGCCAGCCACGGCAAGATAGGTCTGGAACATGATGCAGAGATCCAAAAATAGGCCGAGGCCAAGAGGTACAGATATCAGAGCCATGAGGTCTCTCTGTGGGGGTCATTGCCAGGCGGCCATTACCACCATTGCCCCAGGCAAATATGTGATTATCTAGAAAAAAATAAACAGCAGATAGTTTAACAGAACACCAACTTCTCAACTCTTTGGGTTCCCGATCTTCATGCCTTAGAGCTAGGAAGATTTTTTACTATGTATGAAACAAGGGAACCCCATGTAAGCCTAAACAACTCCTGACGCCGCTGAGGTAAAAATCACCTCTCCTATGTACTGCCATCCATTCATTTGTTCATTCACTCAGGCAATAACTTATTTTGATCATTCAAATATTTATTGAACATCTACTTCATGACAGGCAATGCTCAAGGTGCTGGGGACGGAGCAGTGAATGAAACAGTTGCTACTCTTTTGGAACTGATTCTAGTGGAAGGAGATAAATAAAAAAAAACAATACTTCAGGTAGTAAGTGCTATGAAGAAAGACAAATGGTAAAGAAAAATAAGTGGAAATAAAAAATAATAGTGGGGTACTATTTTAGATAGGGTAATCAGAGAAATACTCGTTGACACTTGGCTGAGACCTGACTGAATGAGAGAGAGAGTGCCACATGAGTATCTAGGGGAAGAGCTTTCCAAGCAGAGGAAACAGCAAGTGCAAAAGTCCTGCGTAGGTAACGTGAGCATCATGAACAAGGAACAAGAGGCCTCTACAGCTAAAAAAAAGTAACAGAGGGGACATGGTCAGAGGTCAGGAAGTGACTGGGGTCCTGATTATGTAGGGATATGCAGGCCGCTGTAATGACTTTGGTTTTTATTGAAAGAGCAATGAGTATTTAAAAAAAATTCCTCTGGCTACCATGAAGAGAATTGAATGCAGGGGACCAAGGGTAAAAGGAGGAAGCCCAGTTGTAGTACTAAAGATGCTGAGAAGTGGCTAGATATATTTTAAAGATAATCAATAGGTTTGCTGATGGATGGGATGTGGGGTGTAGGATGGAGCTGCCATTTACTGAGACAGGAAGGCTACAGGTAGAACAGGTTTGTGCAGAAAATCAGAAATTTGATTTTGAATATAATAAGTATGAGATATCTGTTACTTCTTATCTAAATCAGGACATTTTTAAACCTACTTCCTGTGTGCCTGGAGAATACTCACTGGTGGCACTTGTGGCTGTAGCGTTTATTCTGAGATAACTTGCAAATTACAGTCCTAACCTTATCCTCAAAGTTTGCCATGAAATAGCTCCCTTTTATTATTATTTTCACATCACTCTAGTGTATCAATAGTCTTTGGAAAAAAATGACATCACTTTATTCATGGTATTATGTTTTAAGCAATGTTATTTCCATTTACAAAATACAGTAATTCTCAATCACTGACAATGTCAAATCCTAGAAAATGTAGCATAATGTTAACATTGTTCTTGAACAGTTGTTAGCCGATGATTCATTTGATGAATCTGATTTATGTACACATTTTTGTTATATCAGGATTAGAGACAAGTTCTATTTAGAAATAACTGCAAGAACAGTTTTTACATTTTATTTTCACTTTGAAAACCAGTCATATTTGCATCAGCCTAAAAGTGTGTTTATATAAAATCAAATTAATGCAGGCAGCTAGATGCACTTTTTTTTTTTCTAAACAAGAAATGGATTAATGAAAAGGGGGTGATACTGATGATTAAGCCAGGACAATAGGCATGAATCAGAACTGACCTGGGTAAACTGGGCTATAAAGCTACCTTATCTTTAAACATCTTAGTCAAGGGGCTGCTGAGTATGAGTGTGGAGGTCAGGGGTGGTAACATAAAGTTATCAGTGTATAGGGGGACTAAAGGTAATGAGCTCACTTAGGGATTGAAGGGAGAGATAGAAGGTGGAGAGATAGAAAGATTGAGCCCTGGGTGCTCCAGAGCTTAGAGGAGGTGGATACTGCCATCACAGCACTTGATCTAGCTGCCTGTACCTAGCTTATTTATACAGATCTCTCCCCTATCCTACTAGATTGGGAGTTCCTTGAGAATAGGGACTTCCTGAGACTCACTTCTATATTCCTAGAGCCTAAAAGAGTGCCTGGCACATAGTAAGCACTCAGTTTGTTTGCTGTATGAATGAGGTGATCTAGTACAGTTCATAAGAATCCAGCAACATTTATCAAGAGATACTATGCCCAACCACAGAATCCAATTCTATACCCCTCATTCTAAAGTTTAACTCATGAAGTACACGTATCTATTGAAGGAACATTACCTCTTTGAAGCCCTGTTGAAAAAGTGCTACTGAACTTGCTATACTAAATTGAATCCTTAGTGACATCCTGACTTTGTCTTTCCAGGTAACATTTCCATTTATCTAGTCTGATGTAAACAGTTTGCTTACTAAAATCCTTTGTTTTGGGGCAAGCAGGGAAGGTTAATGTGCCATTCTGAAAGCTGGTTCACTCATCTGACAGCATCCTTGGATCCCTCAAGTGTAACCAACAGGCACAGATGAAAAGAAAACAAAGACATTTCAGAACATGAACACCAACAAAAAAAAAGCTGAAATGAGTTAAAAAAAAAAAAAGAGATGAAATGTGATTTGTTGTTTAGCAGTCATAAGAAAGAAGTAGCTGCAAAAATAAAAAAAGTTCAGAAAGTGATATGGGAAGAAGAGAACAAAAAGAGAAAAAAAAAGAAAGAAGAAAGAGGGAAGAAAATGAACACTAGCAGAAGTGGCAGTAAAGAGAAGCAGTGATAGGAGCAAGAAGATTGCTCCTGTGGAGAAGAAACAGCTATGAGAAGAAAGAGAAGAAAATTCAGACCAATTCAGAAAGCCGAGAAACACATAGTATACAACTCTTCAAGCCTTGGCAGTTCCTAAGGACATCACTGCAATGCAGCTGACCTCGACCAAAAAGCCAAGTTAAATTATGTTGGTCTCCTTTCTAGCCACCTAGCCAACATTTATTGAAAGCCATGTGGTGCTGAGAAAGAGATAGATATATTTATAAATATATAAATATATATGTATATTTAACTATTCTTAAAACATCTTACCAAAAAGTTAAACTAAAAAAAATTAGGTACTTAGAATATTAACCTGCCATTATTCAGAAACCTGACCTTTTTAAAAGAATCACTATGTTGGACACATGACAAGTTAATAAAGCTCCATATGCACAACTGGCTATCAATTTAATACAAATAAAATGGTAAACATATACAGCTACACAAATAACTGGTCCACTTCTTCCCCAACCAAAAATTAAAACACAGTTATTGTCCAGAAAGCTTAAAAGGATGTTTACAGACTCACCATCAGTGGCAGCAATGGTAAACTCATCACCACAGGAGACCCTGATCACTTGCTTCCCGCCTAGGGGTCCCCCCAACAGGTTGATTCCCAGACGCTTTTTATAATTCCCAACTCCCAGTTGTCCACATTTGTTGCAGCCAAAGGTCAGCAGCCGACCTCGCTCTGAGAGAGAAGCAAAAATAAATAACCAGGCACAAATGGGTCATGGAACAGAGGGGAAAATGCAGCCAATGAAGAATTCCATGGACTAGCTTCTGGTTGTTAGAGTACATATACAAATATAGCTAGCTACACCATCCTGGATCTATGGCAGCTAAGGTATCTAGAACTATGACCACTTAGAGCCAGAAAAGACTCAATACTGTATTTTCTATTAGTGTATCTTAAATGTAGAAAATGGGTACTACCTTAGAAAACTTGGTACTAACTAGAGACATTAATTGACTGGAATTGTAGGTGTGGCATTCTCATTAAGGCATAGATTGATCATGCATTTATAACAATTCCCAAAAAAACATTTACTTGAATACCTTTATTTGTTAATGAGATAATCCTGGATTCTAGGGGGAAAGAAGAATGATATATATATTGTTAAGAAAAGCTAATACTTGATAGAAAAAAATAGCCTGAACTACTAAGGCCTGTGTACAGCTGTAAATCAACTCACCATCAATAGCAGCTGTGTGAGTCTTGCCTGGGGCAACTGTACGGATCTTATAAAAGGACAACTGTTTGGCCAAGGTAAAGGAGGTTGTGTAGGGAACTTCATGGTATGCCTAAAACAAGTGGAGACTCATGAGATAAAAAAAAAATCAAGGAGGAAACAGGTGAGAATGCTGTTATAATGACCAAAAAGCTTTTCAAGCCAATTGCAGGAAAACTCGAGATTTCATCATGCTATTCAGAACAGTGTGCAATTTAAAATTTACATACTGTTTATTTCTGGAATTTTTCATTTAATATTTTTGGACTATGGTTGACTGTGGGAAACCAAAACCTCAGGAAGGGGGCACTAATGCCTTTTCGAACCACAAAGACACCATCCCTCTCCTACCTCTTCTGTTAATACCCATGCCCCTCCTCCCAGAAGTAACCACTATTTTAACTTCTATCATAAGTTAATTTTGCCTGTTCTTAAAATTCATACTATTGAAATTATATAGATGTATTCTTTTGTGGCTGGCTTCTTTTGCTGAACATAATGAGATCCTCATTTTTTCTTAAGTCAAATTCCATGGTCACTAACCAATAACAGCATTCCCAAAGAAATTCTGACAATGTGATAGGACACCAAAGGAGGTACCCACTTCATGGTTGATGATTCCAGACATGCACTGATTCAGACCCAGTTTGTTGAACTCATTGAGTCCACAGGCCAGCACTTTACCCGACTGGGTCAGCAGAAATGTCCCATCACAGCCACATTGAACTGCGACAATAATCAAGGCCTTGGGAACATCCACCTGTAAGAAAAAAAAAAAACAAACCCTAGATATAACTTATATTAGGAAAAAAACCTTCAGATTCTTTCAAAAGTGATGTCCTACATTTAGCAGAATGACAACAGGGAAGTAAAGGTTGTCTATTCAGATACGCACTGCAACTTGTGGCTACTGTTTTCAATAAGGAGCTCAATCAAGTTTTATAACAAAGTAACAGAAGGTAGTTCCAGGTCAGCTAAATGGATAACCCCAAAGTTTGTTTTAGCAATAGGTCTTACTTACTTAGAACTTCTCAGGTGACATTGGGAAAGGAGAAGCTTCACTCCCCATTGCTGATTTTGTCCTCTGAAGCAGAAAACCCCAGGACAGTTATAAAAGAAACTCAGTGGCCCTATAAGGTCCCAGTCTGGTCATATTACAGGTGAGGAGATAAGAATACTGAGGTACCAGCCAGGACTTCCAAAAGCTCACATCCCTTTGCAGCTAACTAGACAAGGCTAGAGAATGGTGGGTAGACATGATGTCTGAAAATTTAAACCTCAAAATTTCTACTATAGCCTTTTCAGGAGAAGAGGAATAGCCAGGAATCCCATTGAGAATAGTCCCACAAATAGGTAAGTTAATTTTAAAAATATAAATGTTCTAGTGAATGGTGTAGTTGATTATGGTCAACCTTCAAGTGGGCGAGCTTGTGCACTAGGGTGGATGTAAGAGAGATGTGACTGTGCTCTTCCCTTGGCTGGTTTCAGCTCCTGTGTCAGCTAGTGCAGTGCTAAATAAAAAAAACTATTTCATTCCAGTGTTCAGCTATGGAAATAGAAGGGGGAAATGGTTGTGTTAAGAGACAATACATTACTTGCCAATATCTTTCCAAGGAATTTTCCAGGGTGTATTTAGCTCAATGTGACTTTTTCACTGTACAAGACAATTTTAGCTCTAATTCCTTAGTTAAGATGTGATTTCCGAGTGTCCACAGTGGATGTATCCTCTTTCTCAACTTTTATGATTTAGTCAGATGACAAGACCACACAGTGCTAAATCAGGAATCCTTGATTGTCAGTGTCCCAGATAGGAAATATTTCAGAAATAAAACACCTTGATATGAGGTGTCAGGGAAAGAGGACATGTGACTGTGTGACCTAGACAAGTTTTAGGAAGAAGCTGCCTCTGATTTTACCTTTTGCGGTGTATAATAATCCTCTTCTGAATCTAAACCCAGTCGTCCTGAGACACAGAAAAAAATTAATAATTAAAATGAGGGATTCCTTCCCAAGGAAAACATTCTATAAGATTTTTTTTACTGAATTAACACTTCTCAAGTAGAGGCTGCATGATGTGTTTTGATGCAAAGAAGTTTCAAGTCAGGTTGTATGCCTAGGAATAAGTGGACAGAGGCAAGGCCACACCTACCATATTCCCCACAGCCCCAAGAGTAGACTTCTTTGTTTCGTGTCAAAACAACCACGTGATTATCCCCACAGGAGACCTGCTCCACTGGATTGTTCACGAAGAAGTTCAACTGCATGGGTTCTAATACTTCGGGGCCAGCAACCTTAGCTACCCCCATGCAGCCATAATAATCAGATCCAAAGGCATAGAGCTGACCTTCATCTAAAAAAAAAGAAAAAGCAAAACCCATCAAAAGAAGGGCTTATTTTGTAAAATTGGAAAGCTGGGCAGGGCTGGAATGAAGACTACCCCAGCCAATGATCTCATGAGATGATTACATCAGAGAAATCCGAAAGAGGGTCTGTGTGTTGTTTGCATTTAGGGGGTTGCGTGTACTGTTACAATAAGTATTTTTATTAATTTATTTTTTTAAAGAGTGGTAGTATTAGCATGTTACAAGAACTTATAATTTTACTGGGGCCATCTCCACTTCTAGAGAAAAAGAGAAGTACCAAGAAATCATAAAGTGAGTAACGGCAAGAACAAAACTAAATTTTAGCTCTTGATTTTTGATTTAGTGTTATCCACACCTGACTAGGTAGTGAGGTTATTTTTTGCCACATCTGGGGCATATACAACATATTTCTCCTGATCCCATTTCTCTATTATCCACTTGTCTTCTCCTTGCTCATCAAACCCCAAATATTATAGCAAATTAGGCATGTAGTTATTAATATACATATTTGCTCACTGTCTTTGGTTGTTAAAATCCCAACTAAAACTGCACAGCATTAAGTGCAGTTTTAGTTGGGTGTTTTCTGCTGATGGCTTACCTGTCACACAGACAGTAAAATCATCACCACATGACACTTGGTGGATTGCTTTGCCTTGCAACTTTTCCACATGCTTTGGCTGTCGGTAGGAGGCTTTGTCTCCGTGGCCCAGCTGACCATGGAGTTTAGTGCCCCCTTGCATGTTCTGTAAAATAAAGAGGTCTTGTGAAGTTTTAATTTCTCATGCCCAAACCTAATTTTCAATATAACTTGTTAAAAAAAAAAAACAGTAGGAAAAAAATCACTTGGAGATTTAGAAATGAAAAAAAAAATGGGCAAGATTAAACCTTCTAATGGTAGGTAGTATAAAACCCTGGCCAGTAGGTAAATATTTGAAAAATATCCGGATTGATATCCACCATGTCTTAAAATAAGGATACATTCTCAATTTTGTCTTTCTCCTTCAAGTCTAAGGTAAGCTATATATTTAATTATAGGTAATGATGAAAAAAAAATTCTTTATATATCTAATTTATTTTCTGTAGGAATATAACGTCTTATAAATCCTTACTAGAAGTTTACAAATTTTTGTAAATTTCCTTGAAATATGGAACATTTTAGAAAATCTATTTATATAAAATCAAAGAGGCTACTATATAGCACTGAGAATAATCCTAAGTGACTTTTCAACAATTTTATAAAGTAATTCTTTTCATTTAATAATTCAACTGTAAGTCTTTATATAAACTTTTTTTTTAAGGCGCTAATTTCTCTACCTCCACATCTTAATTCTACCTCTGGCAAAACACCCAAGGCTAGTTCTTTAAGCAGTGGTGTTTTAGAAAATAACAAGTTAATACTCTACAATAGAGGCCAAATCATTCATTTATTCTTTCAATCATCAATAGTTGAATGTGTCTGCTCATTGGGGATAAAGCCTGTTCTCACAAAGAAGTTATCCAAAATTACTGGGGCAAAAGAGCTCCCTCAGGAAGAGGAGGCAGAGAGAAAACCAAGGGCCTCAGGCAAGGTTGGGTAAAGTAAACGAGCCTGAGAAGGCACAGCTACAGAAATGGGAGAAAAGCCAAGAGAACATGCTCTCATGGAAGCCAAGGAAAGACAAAGCTTTCAGATGGAGGGAGTGTTCAACTGTATCAATGCTTCTAAGAGATCAAGCAATATAAGGACTTACTTATAAAAAGAACTTGCTTATAAAAAGTATCTGACTTATTTTCACAATTTATAGGTCATTTTGTCAATAGCAGTTTCAATTGAATGACAGGGATGTAAGCTGCAATGTAGGTGAATGAGAAATGAGTGGGAGATAGAAAAAGACAGCAAATACAAGCAATCTGTTCAAGAAGGTGAGAGACAGAATGGAATCTAGAAGGAAACAAAGAAAAATCCTACTCAAGATATACCTAGCCATTTTCAATCACTGACATAGTCTTGGAATTTTCCTGACATTGCACAGTGCTTCATTTGTTTACAAAGGTATTTCATAGATACTAGCTGCTCTGAACCTCATGGTAAGAGAATGAAGTGGTTAAGCAACTTTCGAAATAAACTATAAATGAGAGAGTCTAAATCCAGGGTCTTTTTAATTCTTTCTCTTATTCATTCATTGAAAAGACATATATGATAGTTCTAATATTATTAGGCTTTGGGCATACATCAGTGAATTCTAAACAGACAAAATCACTGCTCTTGAAAGAGCTTACATTTCATTACTCCATGCTGCCACTCCCACAGCACATGTTCAACTAACAAAATACTTAAGACATCCTGGGCCTGTAAACAATTACACTGACACCACTATTCTAAAGTACTTAGCTTTCACTTACCACCCAGGTGTACAGCTCCTTCTCCACTGTGACCACAGCAAAGTGGGTATTCCCTGCACACACCTGCCGGGCACTACAGCCACTCTTGATGACATCCAGTTTCTGGGGAGTGGATTTTCCACCACCCCAAACATAGACTTCACTGGTTCGTGATGTTACCACAGCAATGGGTGCATCAGTCACAGTGCTTGACCTGCCAACAAACCCCCAGAACAAAGGCACATTTATCATAAAAACTGTACCATAGAAAAATGCTTCCAGTCTGCTCCCTGAGAAGAACTGCCAATTATAGTATGAGAAAATATGTTCTTTCTCGACAACTTATTTCAACCTCTATCACAGCAGGCTTTGCAATTCCTGCCTCAGGGCTTCATCACAGCTCGGCCAGATAGGATACCAGTCTGATGCATAACACCTACACTTTTCAACTTGTCAACATTCATCATGGTAATGATGTCCACTTTAGCAGGAGGGTGAAATTATAGCTTTTTCTCAGAAATGACTATCTGACATTTAAGCAGATGTTGGCTTCTGAAAGAATGCCAAAGGCTAATTATTGTGATCAAACAATGCACAGACCCAAGATCCCTTGGTGGTAATTTAATATACATTACTTTTCAAGAGTCTCTTGAGCATTACCTTGGTCTCTTTGTAGGTGCATTAAGCAGTGTGACTTTTTCCTCCATCTCTCTACCAAAAAGAAAGGCAAAGATGTATGAGCAAAATAATACGTTCCTACAGTGCACCGGTGTCTTTTTAATGCATTTCACAGATTTAATTCTCTATAAACAATATGCCTCCTACAACATTACAATACTTTTAGGAAAGTGCCCTGGTACAACTTGAACAGTTACATAGGCCTGGCTTTAGACAATTCATTAATATAAGGGGGCCAGCAATTTGTGGCCATCTGTTTATCTCTGAGAAATGTTCCAGGCTGGAACAGAGCGCTTTGAGGACCTGTGATGCACATTTTTAAGTATTTGCTATCATCTCCACCTAGCCTGCCCACTGAGTCCCCAAACTCATCATCTCTGAATCTCAGCTCATTATCTTTCTTCCATACAGCTTTTCTTTTTGACTCTCCTTTATTTCTATAACTGCCAGCCTCCATTCTCCCAGTTAACTAGACTAAAAACCTCAGTCATTTCTGACTTATTTCTCTTCCTTTTTTTCAATATCCAAGTTCTAGAGATTCTACCTGTACGATACCCTTCATATTCACCTCTCCTTTCCAGTCTCACTGCCTTAGTTCAGGGCAGCTTTACTTCCCACCTGGACTATAGTAGCACCTCCTAAATGGTCTTACCACATGTCCAATCCACTTTAATCAGTCCTATACTGATTTAACAACTGATATTAGTATTGCTAAATAACTCTTAGGCACTCTTCTCACCACGTTTACTACCCTCTCATAAATATGCAATACTTCTGTACTATTTTTTGAATTAAGCACAAATTCCTTTGTTTGGCACTTAAGATTCTCTAGCTACCTTTCCAGCCTTCTTCCCTCTACTTAGTCCCCATGTTCTGGCCCAGCGTTAAATCAATTATAGCTTAATTCCTAGAGCAGTGCTTAGGCATCAATATTTTTTGAAAGCTCCTGAGATGCTGCTCTTGAGAGCCCAGGTCTAGAACTGCTAATCTATTTAATAGGAGTTGGTGTTTCTTTCCTGAATATTTTCCACAACGTGTTGTGTCTTCTTTATCTGGAAACTCAAAGTACAAAGATCTAATTAAGTACTGTGTGTAAATCTACAATTATCTCAATAAAAACTGCAATGAAAAATTATCAATGAAAATATTTAAATAAGAGGTTAAAATCGTGATCATAGTGTTGGCAAATAAATCAGATAAAAAATGTAAATATGCCTACTGATTCACAAAGGGTGATATTGCATGAATATACGAAAAACATATATGGAAGTTCACGGTGCTATGTTTGGAGTATCACACATAATTCTAGGCACTTAAACACTGTCTGGAAAAGAACCAGAAAAGATTAATTAAATGACCACAACAGAATAAAGGTATTAACCAAACAGAAAAGACTGTAGAATTATGTATATGCTTAATGTATCTAAAGGGCAAGACTTAAAAAAGAGCATAGTAAATGTTTGAATATTGGGGAGACATAGAATCAAAGAACTGGTAGGAGAGGAAGAAGGGAAGTAAGGCAGAAACAATATATATATGATGAAACACAGACTAGGGCATTTTAGAAGGATAAAGAACACCTCTTTTTTTAAGTTAGGCTTCTTTTAAGAAGCCCCTCTAGAAAGTGAGAGATAAAGGACTTATTCCTTATCTCTAAAGCCCCCTAACAGAATAAAATCTCTAACAGAAATAACCTGTCAGGAATCAATCACGCTCAACTTTGAGAAATGGGCAAAAGACATCTGAAGAAGACCCCTCCAACTCTAAAGGAATGCACTAAAAACAAAGGCTTGCTCCAAATCTACACTACTATCCAACAACTGTTGAGTACTTTGTGCCAGGTCCTGGGCTGAGCACTTCATCATGACCTCTTTTAATCCTCACCCCACCTCACTTTATAGAGGAGAAAACTAAGGGACAGAGATGTTAAATAACTTGACAAAGATAATGACAGAACTCAGATACAAACCTAAAAATGTCTGAGTCGAAAGCCGTCCTCTTAATTACCATATTCTAATGCCCCAACTTGGGATTAAAACTCACAGATGTGGGGAGGACTGGACTCTATAGCCTCATTAGTATACATTTGGAACAAAATAGCATAGGTTAAGGAGGTGAAAGTCAGGAGCTACCCCCAAACGATGAAAGCAGAGATGCTGGTGGAAAACAGCACTTGAGTGGTCAAGCCAGGAAATACCACCCTCCCTGTGGTACTCTGGCCAGGCCTCTAACAGTCAACTGCCTATAGAAAGACAACAGAGTGGCATCTTAGTATTTTACCTCCTGCGTTTCCTGAGAAGGGGTCGATCTAGCAGTTCATCTGCAGTGGGTCTCTGCTCAGGATCCTAAGAAGTTCAAATGGGGCTAGTTTTAATTTAAAGGGAATGGGCAAAATGTAATCTAAAGAGGCATTTTACTTCCTCTAGAAGGCTGTTGGATAATTATTCAAAGACCACGGTATATTATCCTTTCGTTTCAAAAAACATAATTTCTTATGTCTCATTCCATGCTTCATGCTTATCTCATCACCATCAACACTTGCACGTAAATGAAAATGCACCTCCTTCACTTTTTCAGTTAGGGTAATGGCTCTTAAATTTTTATACACACACACACACACACACACATATACATATGTATATATATATATATATATATATTACATATGTGTATATATGTATATATATTATATATGTATATGTATATATATATATATATAAATATAAATAAATAAAACATAACAAGCATGTTACAAATAAAGATTTCTAAGATTTATCTATAGATTCTGATCTAGTTGGTCTGAGGCGGGCCAAGGAATCTTCATTTTTTACTTGTAAACCCACCCTCCCCCACCCCATTCCAAGGCTATTCTAACGCTTGTGGTTTATGGGCCAGACTTTGAATAATAATGATCAAGAACTACACTGCAAGGCAAACTGTGAGATATTAGAACTATATATATACTATACATTAAGAACTCTATTTCTGATTATACTTGTATAAAATCAAGTTACAAAAATTAATCTTAATCATAAAAAATGGAGCACAATTTAGATAGTAAAATCATTTCAGAAATTAATAAAGAACAAAGTAGAAAAAATTAAGACTTTGTTGGCTGAAGCATACAACTATCATTGATTGTCAATGTCTATTCTTCTGGGTACAACCACAAATACTTCCTACCTGGGGAAGTGGATGTGGTTTTGTGTAGGTTCACCTATATCATACCCCAAACACTAAAGCTGGAAGGGAAAACACTAAACTAAAATCAATACATAGGTCACACTTACCTGGTCAAGGCACGAATGGACCATTTGAATCAGTTCCAAAGAGTACTGGCTAGAATCAACTTCCATGGCCCGGATTCCTTGTACAATCTTCACACACAGATTGAGTGGATTCTGTGAGAAAATGATGATTGCATTGTTCTTGGTTTTATAAAGATGGCATTACAATCTACCACAGTAGGGGCTCTGAAATGCCTGTGACTATTATTTAAAGAAGTGGCAACAGTTCTGCATTAGGTTTGACTTCTTTTTATAACTATTAAGGATGCAATGTTAAGGATGCAAGGTTAAGGATGCAATGCTGCTATCAGAGGGAATGAAGCCAACTGACCAACATGGAAATATGACTATGTGGCTAATAGCATAATACTCAATGTATATTATAATCTGGACCCTTCAACTGAATCCCAAGAAAAAGCAAAGCAAGGTTAGCCATGCTTCTTGGCTCTAAGTACCTCTTTTGCCAACAAATTTACCTTCTAATTTATCTCCTAATAAAGATTATACAGTTGATACTCTGCTCCAATAGACAATGTAGTGAATAATAATATTATAATAATACTATCATAACCTTTATTCAGAGACCACTATGTACTAGGCAGGCATGTTATGTATTTGATCTTTTTTAACCATTGCAAACACTGCACAAGGAGGTTACTATCATTATTAATTCAGGGATGTAAAGGAACTTGCCCATGACAAAACAGATAGTAAAAAATGGAGCCATAATTCCAATGAAAGGTCTCATATAAACAAATAGGTCTCATATAAAGCTAATGAATTTGTATTATCTTACATTTGCATTTTCAAACACATTATTAGAGCCTATCTGTGAAAGGGATATATATTTTTTTCATTGTTATAGATAATAAATGATCAAAGATAAAGAGATTTGCCTAAGTTCTCATATCTGGCTTGTAAAGGAGATTGGATATGAATCCACTTGTTACTCAAATTATGACATGGTCTAGTATTATCAACATCATCTGCAAGGTATTGGCTGCACTCCAGACTTACTAAAACAGAGCCTGTATTTTAACAAGATGCCCAGGTGATTTTCGATGTGTATTAAAGTTTGAGAAGAACTGCTTTACACTGGGCTTCACTTCAAAAGAAAGAAGACTGAAAGAGATTTGTTATCCATAAATAATAACAATCTTTAATAAGAGTAATTTTTCATGAAAAGATCAAAACATTTTAATGAGTTATTTTGTACTTTGCCTTAGTTTTTTTAAAAAAATTACATAGCTAAAGTATAAGAAATGAATGGCTTATCCAAACTGTAGCATCACATAGTTGATCCTAGAGCCAGTTTTAAAATTATAGTTAACAAATTCAAGTACAGTGCTCAAACTACTTGATTATGATTATTTCAATGGGAAATTCAAGTTGGACAGAAGTCTCATCTACAGAATTTGAATACTATGCTATTAAGCTAAAGCCTGAATACTAGTTGTTATTTTTTCCTACAGTTGATTTCTGTTCAATAAATGAGAAGCTCAGGAATAAATAAAATAGATTTTCTCAATCAAGTTGTATCATTTACCAGGAAAATGTAGGGATAACACATCAACTTACTGTAGCATCGAATGTTCTCTTTAGTGTAAGCAGTTCAAAAATGACACAGCCTACTGCCCAGATATCAGACTTGAAATTGTATTTTACTCCTTGGCAGAGCTCTGGAGACATGTAATATGGAGTTCCCACAAGCTGTACAACAAAGAAAACAATCAAAGTAAAACTACTTTTCTAAGGTAACCATATTAATAGTTCAACAACTTAAATTTCTCAAAAACTAGTAATAACAACCATAAAACATTCAGCAGCATATTCCATAATGGTTGTTATAAGATGAGGCCACTATGGGAAGGAATCTCATTTGTATCAACTTTCTTGGGTAAATTATAAAGGGACAATCTCTGTGGTAAAAGCACTGTGATAATCTGGGAGCTGCAATAGCTCTGATTTCTAGATCACAGAAGCTGCAGGCATTTAAGGCCCACTGAAGACTTCATATAAAGACATACTTAGTAAAAGCTCATCAAGGGAAAAAACCAAAAACTGGAAGTGGGGAAAAAAGTAACTGCATAAAATTTCTAACTGTAATGCATAGTAATGAAACTTTTTAAATGGCTCAATTTAACATTTGTAATACTAACAGAGCTAGTGAATTTCTTTCAAGCTTGAAAAATATTTCAATTCAAGAATGGGTTTAGAAATAAAAATGTCCTGAATGGAGGTTATCTCTCTCCCAAGATGAGAGATAATGAGTGCCCCAGAAGTTCTAATAAAACTCATAGCCATCTTTAATCAGTGAAGAAAGTTTCAGATGGCTTACATGGCATTTATAAATTTTCACATCACTCCGTCTTTACATTTAACTGGCTAAGAAAAGTCATATCTTGGTTTTGTCAGATTATTCTTCATGAGAAAAATCTGTAAAAAGACCAGACAGATTCTAGAGAAGCTCAACATTATCAGAAAACATCATCAGAACAAAATTAATTTTATTAACTTATATTTTAAAGTTCTTTTAAGGACAGAGAATTGTGAAACCATAAGAATAATTGGGTTTTATAATTCCTAAAAGGATTAAATCATTTCTTTAAAGATTAACTTATGTCTACTGTTTATCAACATGCTTTCTTATGATCAGGTGAGAAAGGACCTCCACAGTTCAAAATGTGCATGATATTAAAGACCAGATAATTCGCTAGGCATCGGCCTTTATTTGTAATACAGGGCTTCTGCATCAGAAAAATTCAAAGGAAACAGTGAAAGAGATGTCTAATATCACATGCTCAAAAAATTAAAGAGTTAAAGTGAAATCAACTAAAGATCCTAGGCTGGAAAAAAAGGTAAAGCATTTTGTTGCTTTTAGAATAGTCTCTAATCAGTGCTAGAAAGAGCTATGAGGTCAGAGCTGTAATGTAGATGATGACTTGTAAACGAACACCTGAGCATATAAAGGACTGTTACTGAGCCCAAGGAAAAAAGCTCCTGACAACCTGCTTTGTAAGTATGGAGAACTTGCAAGAATATTGAGAAAGGGTGTACAATTTAGGGAGTATAGTTATACCTCATGGTGCTGGAAAGGAAAAGGAATAAAAATAAGACAAGGGCAACACATACTTACTGTCTCAGCCATGGAATACTCAGAATTAAGTTTCTTTGCTAGGCCATAATCTCCCAGTTTTATCAGGTTTGCCTTGGTCAGAAAAATATTTAATGTCTTTATATCTCTGAAAAAAAAAAAAGATGCTACAGAGTAAGCTCACGTAGCCAATTATTTTATCTCATTCCCCACTGAACCCAGGATTAGCAGAGAATAAAAATGAGTGTGTCACCACTGCTTAAACTGTTATTGGATCCCAAAGAATGGTCATCACTTTCACACGCACTTTAACATTAAAAAGGGGACTTGGGGCAGTGGAGGCAGAGAATTAACTTTATCCTCCAGGGCTTCAGAGTACAGGTATGCTTCCCATACCACTGAAGACATTAGAAAAAGTTGAGAGGGTCAGATAAAACAATGGTGCCACAGGTAATCCTAATTCCTATAACGTGCACTGCCTCTTCAATGATCACTTATACCTTGAACTAAGATATATCAAGGAAATTTCAACATTTGGTGTCAAAGTTTAAAATTTGTTAAGGTAAGAGAAGAGGCTAAATGTCTTGACAACATGATTAGGCTGTGTAGATTATCTAAATAAATTCACTGGCTATTTTTCTGAATATGAATTGACCATATATAAATCAAATAAACTGCCTGGTTCACATTCTGGCTTCTTTATTGAAAGAAGTGAAAAAATCTGAACAATATTCTTTGTAACTTTTGAAAAGATAATAATATGCAACTGTAGCCATTTAATAGCTATCAAGAAATATATGCTAACAATTAATAAACCAACAAAAAAATTGGCGTATTAACATTAATCACTAGCAATGGTCAAGAAGGGTATAATGATGCAGAAATATTCATAATAATTCTTTCCTATAAGTAGAAACGAATAGAGAGCTGTTTTTCTCCCCAAAGATCAAGTAAAATTGTATAATTAATTATGCAAAATAAATAGGCTTTTATTTAAATTAAAAGAATTATAGTGAAAAACACTTGTGAATTGAGTATTGCTTAGAGAAAACATTTACTGTGAATTCTGATCAATCTAATGTCACTTCCCATAGAGTCCGCTAAGCTTTACTGATGAATTAAGAAATTAACTCTAAAATCTCTCTTAAAGAAATGACTGAGCAATACTTAGTTACTGAGGAAATTCTTCCTAAATCACAAACACGGTTTAACTTCAGGAAATAAAGATAACACCCCTCATTATTCACTCTTTCCTTTCTAAAATATATCAATGTAAAAACCTTGACCGCTTAATCAAGTAAGTAACAGTGCTGATGGGAGGTACCCAAAGTGGGGGTTGGCCTGGTAGGTAGAAACCCACCCTAGTCTTTCACTTATTACCTATGAAGGATTCCAGCTTTATGGATACAGCTCACTGCTGAAACAATCTGAAACAGGTACCATACCACCATCTGCAGAGAAAAAAATAAATTATATTTGGATTGGAAACAAATTTTCTAAAATTCTATTTAAATACACACACATACTCAAACAAAACAAAGGAAGCTGCATCCAGAGGATGACTTGACATCTCTTGCTTATAGGTTGAGTTGACAAAGAAAAGTGGTAGAGGTAAAAAGAAAAAGCAGGTCATCATAAAATAGTTCCAATGTCATTATAAAATACGGTATTGTGACGCAAAGTCATGGAAGGAAATCCAGGAAGAATGCAAACATATAGAAAACTGGGCATACCAGTATGCAGTAATAGACCCGGGAAAGAAAGCCCATAGAGAATCATGATGTGGACGTAAACTGTTTAGGAAGCAGCTATAGACAGCTTCCTTGTTAGAGGTTTCCTTTCTCATGAATATCAACCAGAGCCTGGAAGGAGTCTGAACAAAAGGAAAAAAACACTCTTCATTGTTGGAAGAGTTAACACAGAACCAAAATGCAACACATTATAATTCTAGCTTCCAACCACGGAAACAAAAATTACCTCTTCCTCAAACAACTTGTCCTTCTGACGAAGGATTTTGTCATACAGGTTCCCTCCTGCAATTAAACAAGAGACAAGTTTGAATTGCTAAATAGAGATCAAAGCTTGGCTCCTGTATCTACTAAGGTTTTAACAAATAACACAAGGAAATCTCTTCTCTCTTGGCTCTTCACATGTAAAAAACTCTTCACATTTCTCAAGGACTATACCAGAAATAATCTTCAAAGATTCTCCTAACAGAAGAAGCTCAATACAATAACAGGAAGTATAAAAAGATGAGCGCAAAAACCATTTCTATAGTACCTCAATTAGTGAAATTACCTTGAACATTTCAAATTCACATAATTTTTTAATAGAGCTTTTAAAGGAACCTGCAATATTTTTATAACAACTCTCAGTGTGCCTAGTAGAACATTTGGGTTACACTTATGATGCCATGTTTAGTATATACAGGTATATATAACTGACAACTTTTTCTTAACACTTTAACACTGAAAAGGTTTCCTGAAATTTAGGGGACACTCTAGATTGTTTACAGTCATTACTCCCTTTACTAATTCAAAGTCTGAATTTGTTTCTTTTTCCTTTATCAAGTAATATAGAATGAAAATGATCATGGTTCATTTTATTTCTTACCTGCAACTGTAACTTACACTTTAGCTCAGCTAAGTTTCACAACTTCTTTTCCCCTGTAATTTAGTAACTCAGACTTTCAATAAATGTACCATTTGTTCTAGATCCTCCTAACCACAAAGGAAGTTAACTACTTGAGGCTTCTGCTACTTCAAAAATCTACTGTAATCTTGTACATTTAGGGTTGATCAGAACTAGGGAGAATGATACACAAGAGTCTAGAGAAGAAAAGTTAGTGTAGGAGCTTTCTCCTAGAGACTTAAGTGAAGAATATGCTGGAACCTCTCTAGCATGCAACTCAAGAAAGGACTCTGGAGGTTCTCTTATGTAATAAGATAACAGCTAATACGATATGTATCAAACATTTGCTACATACCAAGTACTATGCCAGGGGCTTTAGAGACATTGTTATCAACAAACTCATAATAAAATGAGGAAGCTAAAATACAAAAAAGTTGATGTTCCTGTGTAAGGTTACAGAACTAAAAAGTCATGAAGCTTGGGATGTGGGTTCAGAATCTATTTTTTTAACAGCTAGGCCATACTGCTATCTTACAAGTAAAATGGTCTAAAGAAATCAGAGACCAGATAAATAAGACCATGCTTTACTATGTTTTCATTTTCATTCAGTTATGATCTTTGGACCACTTTCTAATAGGATTGCTTCGGCTGAAGTCAACATAAATCAATATTACCTATAAGATTTCATAATATTTTATATCAAGCCACCCATGTCTCTAATGCTTAACTCATGTCATTTCATGAGGGAAAAAAAGCCTTGAAAAATGAATGTAAAATCCAAGTGAACAAGTAATTTGAAGATGGAACTATAATCACAAGGGGAGTATGTAGGAGAAAATACCTCCCTTTATTTTGTACCTCACTTCAAAACTCTCTGGAGCCTGAACTATTTTTCTTAAACGTAAGATATCCATTTAAAGTTTTTAATCACTGTATATGTCTTTTCTTTTTTCTCTCTCCTTCAAGATAAGTATGAGCACGAGAAGGTCTTGCCAGAGGAAGTTGCACTGAATTCAGCCTTACCATTACAATACTCTAGCTCAATCAGCAGGGTAGTATTGTCCATGAAGTGATTGTAGTAGGCAATAATGTTGTCATGCTGCAGCAGTGCCAGAATAACAATCTCATTCAAGGCATCACGACGTTCCTTCTCAGACAGTCGGGTCAAATCAACTTCCTTCCACACAACCAATGAGTCATCCTACAACATAGCAACAGAGGTATCGTGCTTTCCTCTTGCCTGGCAGCGAATGAATCTATACTTGATCTGTAAACCTAGAAAGAAACTTCCTAGATGGGCAGAGACCGACTGCTTTTATTTTTTCCCTTAAACAAAATTTGAACAGACTTTAAAGGTTCTGCATACAACTGAGCATCATATTTTACCACAGGATATTAAAACGCTATTATATTGTTGCTACACTTAATTTGCATGTCAATTCCAGGTAAAAATATGGAATGGAAGACCTCAAAGATTCTGTTAAAGGACATTAAAACAGACTGTCATGATGAAAACTGAAGTAGGGCTTTTGGAGAAAAAAAGAACTGGAGAATGGTTCCCTCTGGCTACCACAGTTGCTTGTAAAATGAAAATATTAAACTTGCCTCTAATTTTATAAAATTAGATTTCTCTAGTGATTTTCATTTATCCTTTCTGGATAAGAATAAGTTATGCCAAAGGGCTTTAGGTTCACCTAACTCATGCTGCCTCATTTTGCAACACGCATCTCCTGTCACTATTATGCATCACTTCTTTCTCTATTCATGAAACCTTACCTGCAGCTTCCAATATCCACTCCCTTTTATAATATCTCTAATTCTTTACTGATACTACTCCCCCAGCTCAAGAGCATCCCCACCTAAATAACTCTCCCTATCCTTTAGAATGGCTCTGCTAGGTCCTTAGAACTTTTTGGGGAAGGTCCTGATGAACCTTCTGCTGTACATCAATGCAATCATTCCTTTAATTTTCCGAGCTCATACATTGAAATATTTGTCCATCCTTTTTCATTTCTATACACATACAACTTAAATGTTATTTTTTTACTAACAGAGCCAACTTGTCTTCTCATTGAAATACAATCTCCTCGAGGAAAAGGGCCACTTCTAATTAAACTTTTGTAAATCCACAAATCTAATAAATATTTGGTGATATGGATAATGTTATGCAGTTTTGGGGAAGTATAATCAAATTTAACTTAATCTCAGTGATCAAGTTCAACACGATAATAATGGAAAGGAATGGGCAAGGAGATATGAAACTTTATTCTAGTCCAAGATTTACTTCTAATTTAAGTGAGCAAATCACTTAAATATATAGTACTGTTTTAATTTAACTATAAAATAGGAATACTAATGCTCATCTCTTTCTCATGTGAGTACAAATAACAGAATACAACAGTAAGTCTAACATCATACATTAATGTCATTAGAATAAAAGAGAACACTTATTCTCTTGCAGCCACTTCTCTCCATCTTTCAGCCTTAAAACTATGCTAGCATGGAACACACAACAGGACTCTAGACGAATCGCTAATGGATCAATCACCTTCAGTAACCCCAGCAAGCTCTCATTAAATGCTTAACTATTCTGAAGGTAAAATGTTAAGGCTTTAGTAATCAAAATCAGTTGCGGTTAGTTTTTGGAAGTAGAGTCGCCACTACAGAGTTTTAGTCCTGTATACATTCTGAACTTAGGGGTCAGTGATACATGAATCTCTTCAAAGGATATATACATTTGCGCGCGCGCGCGCGCGTGTGTGTGTGTGTGTGTGTGATTATGTTTACTTTAGGTTCTCAAAGGAGTCCTTGTGATCCCCCCAATTAAGAATTAATGGCTGAGAATATACCAAAAAATTATTTCTCAAGCATAAACGCTGCTGGATAAACAATGATGAGAAAATCAACACACGACTATCTCCCTAATGATCTTCAAGAATAATCTCTGAGTGTTCACAACTAAACTTAAAGACAACGGCAAAGATAGCGGCATTGCCATCGACGTGGAAATTTTTAAGCTATTCTCGTCCTCCCAACCATGACCTTGGAGAGCTATATAGCATGAGAGGAAATAGGTTTTGGCAACACCTCACAATCGTATAGTTTTCAAAATACCTTTGTCGAGTCTCAAAACTGCCTTGGAAAATAATTATTTTAAAGGTAGTTATTACTAACCCCATTCTATGGATGGGGAAACTAAGGCTAAGAAAAGGAAGGATGATTTGCTCAGTTCACTGGGTTAAATAAAGCGACCAGTTAATAAAAACAGAATCTAACCAATTCCTAGTACAGGTGACTTAGAAGAGTGGTGAGAAGACCCTGAGACATACACTCTGCGGGCGCCCAAGCACTAAATGAGGACCAGGCGCCGGGAAAGCGGAGCCGCGAAGGAGGGGCTGGGGCGGCGGGAGTCAGAGGCCGCTACCTCGGTGCGGCGGTACAGCGTGGCCTCCCCGAAGGCGCCGCGGCCCAGGACGCGGATGGGGATGTAGTGCAGCTCCTCCTGCTCCGCCGCGCCGCCAGCTCGCGGTCCCGGACCGGGGCTGGGCCCCGGGCCCGAGTCCCCGCCAGCCCCGGACTCGCTCCCAAAGTCCGAGTTGATGGAATCGCAGTGTCGCTCGTACTCGCCCAGCACCGACATAACGGCGGCCGCGGGACCTGCCTGCGTGTCCTCGGTGGTGCTTGCCGAGTTGCGCCCCTCTTGTTTCAGACGCCTGCCTGCGGCTCCGTCAACCCCGCAACCCCGCGAGGTTCCATGGTGGCTCTTTACTGGTGACCCGGAAGCTGTTCTGGGTGCTTCCGGCCCGGCAAGAGTTTCCTCCGCCTAAACTGGCCCACTTGCTTAGTCCCTAGGCTACGGTTTTCTCCGTCCGGGACCCGCGGGGAAAGTGAGGCCTCGTGCAGGGTGTGACGGGTGCATAGTAGGGACTGCGTGGTACAGAAGTGCTCTGGCTGGGGCAAGGAGGTCACTTACGAGTTTGTAGACCACTTTCCCGATCCTTGGCCAAGTCCCCAGATAGCTTCGAGGTCCACGGTTCGTCCAATCTCATTTTAGTGTCAGGCCTATCTCAGGGGGCAGTGATTGGGCCAGCAGTCCCTACCAACGTTGCACGGCACTCTCTGTCTAGAGAGGTATTATAGTTGAAGGAAATATTTACCTCATGTCATCTGTGTCAGTGGCCCCAATTGTTTCTCCCAGAACCACTCTTGGTCCCTCCCTCTTACAACTCCAAACATATTTTAAGTCAACTTTCCTGAGGCTTACCTCGACCCCAAAATTAACATTATCCTTCCGTGCATCTTTCCAAAGCTTTGACCATTTGATCTCATGCAACATTCTCCGAGTGCTAGGTGCCACTGTACTCGGGGTAGGGAATCTGCCAAAAGATGCTCTCTGGTCTCAAGTCACTAAAAGAATTGCAATACAGTGGAAAAACATGTTCTAGCAGTTATGTGACTTTGGGCAACTTTGTATCTCCAAGTTTGTTTTTTAATCAGTAAAGTTTCGGGAATATGATCGACATCAGGGCGATAACGGCAAACGTTTATAGTGTTGTGTTCCTAGCATTGTGCTAAATGTTTTCTTTCCATGTATCATTCTATTTAAGCCTATTATTCCCATTCTACATGAAGTACTAAGATACAGAGAAGTTAAGTAACTTGCTCAATGTTACACAGTAAGGGGTGCTGGGAGTCAAATCCAGCAATCTGGCTCTAGGACTTCCCTAGAGCAGGATGTGTGGGGGCTAAGAGGTCACCCGGACTGGAGGCCAGGGTGCCTGTGGAGTAGCAGAAGACAGGCCTCAAATGTAGTTTTACAGAGTTTGGCTTTTACTGCGAGTAATGGAAAATTATTGGAGATTTTTAAGCAAGGGAGTGTATGATTAGTGTGACTGTCTTGATTTGCTGGGGAAGTCTTAATTTACACCTTTTCTTCCCCTAGCGTAATTAATAGAGCCTTCTTTTGCTCACACACCCACCTCAGACAATAAACAATATGGTCACCTTACTTAAGTACAGTTATATTTCACAAAGCACTCTGATCACGATGTGGAAGTCAAAGACTAGAGTCAAGAAAACCAGTCAAGAGGCAATTTATTTTCAAAGAATAGATACTGAGGTACTTACCAGTGTCCAGATTTACAAAATCCATCTGAGGAACATTTAGACTTTATGGTCAGTTGGGGTATGGTTGGTGAGGTAAATCATCAACCATACCCCTGAGGATACTTCCTGGTTTTTAACTAGTGGGTAGTGATGATAGCAAATAGGAGGAAGAGAATTGGTAGAATGAAGTAAGGGGTGTGAGAGCTAATGAGTTCACAGTCCTCTGACCTCTTTATAGTTCATCAACATTCCTTTAAAGTATGATATCCTATACTATGATGATTGCAACTGTGAAGAGATGTACCATTTGTCTGATGTGTGTGGGGGGAAATAGTGATAACCTACACTCTGAATAACATTCCATATCGGGTCTGAATAGGAGAGTACAAGGGGCCTTTGTTTCCTTTGATCTAGATCCAATATGTCTATTTTATTAGTATACCAGCCTTCATGATTGTCTGCTTATACAGTTTTTGTACTTAACTCTTTTCCACATCCGATCCAATCCAATGTAACGCAGCCCTCCCACCAGATCACTCCTTTTCTTCACAATGCTGATCTATAAAATATTGATGTCTTGTTTAACATGTTTATTTTATTTGACTATCTCTATTCATTAGACTATAAGCTCTACGAGAGGATTTTGTGCTCTTGTTCACAGCTCTGTATCACCAGCACCTCAAAAAATGCTTGATAGGTTTAAAAATGATTTGTTGAATGAGTATCAGGTAATTATCTTGTTTGTATATGACACTTTTTAAACCTAAATGCAAGACTGTTAAATTTTATTTTGTTGGTTTCATTCCAGAGTTATATATTGTACGGATATTTTTTAATTTTCAATTCATTCATCAAACACTGAGTACCAACATGTGCCAGGTGCTACAAGGGAGGTTACAAGAGAGAACAAAATAAATGCGGCTCCTACTCTTATGGAGCTTATAGTCCATATGACAGATGAGGCAATTATAAGGATAATTGCATGTGAGCTGTACTATTATTATATGCTATTATAAGGAAAGTACAAGTTTCTAGAAAGGCATTTAGGAGGAGCATCTTTCCCAGTCAAACTTTCTGGGTTAGTGAAGGCTTCCTGGAGGAATATCTAAAATACTGTCAATAATCGCTAAACAAAGTAGGAAGATCATTCCAGGTAGAGGCCATGCCACTTCCTCCTGTTAATTAGATGGCACTTTGAGGATAAGTATTGCTTATTTATTCAGGTCTACTCCAGAGTTTAGCTCAGCATATTAAACAATATTCAATAGTTTGAGTTAAAAGAATGGAAAATCAATTACTTGAAACGAGAAGTAATGACTTTCATTCAGAGAAGCTGAACAGGTTTCATCCAAAGCTTATAAATTCATTTTTTTGGCATCTTTGCAATGAGGAACTAGATAGTTTTCTGTAACTTGGGTTAGAATGATACTATCAATTGTTCTAGTTATAATGCATAGATATAAGCTCAACAAGTTCCATCTTCGAGAACACAGAACAGAAACACTCATGCTCAGTTCTTTATACTGGATATAAATGAAACTAAATATCTGACCTATCTGAATATTCACAGTAAGTCCAGAAATACTCAGTATTCTAAAGGTATAACTGATTTAAAAGTATCTTTAATCAAAAACAGGTATTTCATATTATATTTTAACAAGTGAATAGTTAGAATGCTATATAGCAGAAGTTCCCATTTGTGAATGGCAGATCCCCAGGGGCCATAGAGTTACTATAAAGATTAAAGAATCTACCAAAGTACCCAAGTTTATACCTTCACTGTCCCAATATAGCAGCCACTAACTACATGGAGCTATTGAACACTTGAATTAAGGCTAATCACTGCAGATGTGCTGTAGCTGTAAAATGCACACTGGATTTCAAAGACTTTCTATTAAAAAAATGTAAAATATCTAATTAATTTTTATATTGACTATATGTTGAAATGCTATTTTGGATATATTAGACAAATTATTATTAAAATTAACTTTACTTTTTTTAATGTGATACTACGCATTTAATAGTATACATGGGGTTCATGTTATATGGGACACCACTGCAGCAGATTGAATAAATAATTTGTAAAACATGTACTACCATCTAACAAGTATATGATACTTTTGAGATTAAATTTATTTTTTAAATTGCTGAATTTATTCATTATTTATGTTCTCCAGAAGTAAAACATCAGTGAGAAATAAGACATTGTTGAGATAAAATATTTATACTTAAATGTTGGGAACAACTACTTTGCATAGATTCACTGACAAATTATCTGTTTTTCTGGAGAATGGAGGTAGAGGGTAAATAAGAGGCCAGCCAGTGAATGCACGAAGCATTTCAGGTTGACTCTTGGAAAGAAGCTTTATAAAAAATGTTCAACTGCAAGTAAAAGAAAAGGAGAAAATGGCCTTTACTTGCTGGGGTAGAGTTTTTCATGGATGCGATAGATCAAAAAAGCAAGTCCTGAGGGGTTCTAAAATTGGGAAGGGTATTTTAGAATGGAGGGCAAGGAAGAAGACTGGTAGGAATAACTCCAATGCCAGTTTCTAAAAGAGGGAAGCTACAGAAGAATGCTGCGCTTACAGAAACCTATTTGGTCTTTCCGAAGATATAAAATTATTACTTTCATATACGTATATAACTTATTTATATATAAAATATAATAAACTTTTGCTAGCTCGCAAAACTTGATCTATCTGGAGTAAATTATGGACAATATTTTTTCTCTACTTCATCACATATAATTTACCATACTTTAAAACTGAGGAATATGGAGGAATTACTGCAAATCCAAAGAGGTACTTAAGAGTAACAGAAAAATACACCTAAAATGGTTTCTGCTAGCCTTTATTTGAGAAAATTTACACAAAAAATCCCCATCCAATACTTAGAAGTGAATCTATATAAATCTCACATGCCTCTTTCCATTAAACAAACAGAAAAATTGCTTATGACAGATTTATGACAATGGTATAACAAAGCTTACTTAAACTTCACCATTCTCATCTGTATTATACAGACATGTTGAATAATAGGCTCAAAAACCAGGGAAACCAGATAACTGCCTTGTTCTTAAAGCTGATTTGCTTTTGCACTAGCCTTTTATCAAAGGCAAATAATTTTACTTTTCAGATAAAATCAAAGTGTAATATCAATGAACCTTAAACCAAATGCACAAATGTCCGAGTTGGTGTTTTGGCAAAAGTGAACGGAAAGGCATGAAAGAATTTTAGTTTCACAAAGTCACATTTGGGAACAGAAACATCATCAAAATAAAATATTCTCTTTTATCTTCTCTGACATTTTGTCAGAACAGAATGTTAAAACTAACTGAGTAGCTTTCATTGTTTTTAAAAAAGGGAAAGGCACCAGTCAGAAATATGAGAGTTATCTTGTTAGGTTAATAGTACAGAATTTCACCTTTAAAGGTCTAATCTTAACCTACAAATTTGGTCATTCTCTTCCCTATTTGGATGTATCCTCCGTTGTTTAGTATATGTAATACCCCAGATAAACTTTCTTAACATCTGCTTCCCTTATGCAAGGATTCAGCTATCCTTATCAATTCTTAACAGCAGATGGCAATGTTGCACAAATTAGTGAAAGAACTACTTTTATGCCACACCAGAGACATTCATTCATATAGGGAGTCAAAAGAAGAAAAGGCTTTTGGGTTCACAGTAGCTAGAACATTAACAAAACAGCCTGAGATTTTGACAACATAACTTATTCCCTCTTTCACCTTTGTATTTCATCCAGGTCATCACAGCAGTGTTCTCTGTTAATTTCAATATGCTGCTTCTTAAGTGCAAACTACACGGCCCTAAATCCTATTATTCTTGCTACTGCAATTAGACAAGCTCTGTAACGTTCAGCAAGGTTAAAAAAGAGATTACAGAAAAGACAACTACTCCATTTCTGGGATTAGTGGGGAAGATTTCAAGTGATAGTAATTTTCTTAACTGTTTACAAACACGTCAATTGTATCCACATATCTCTTATTTACCTTAGTATTTAGGCAGGCACCTCATATTCTCACAGCAGTTCTTGGCTTTGCTTTCACAACATGTATTCTCAAGTATCTATCTATTCATGATCCTAGATGGTTTTTTTAAATATCTTATATGTCTTAGGGGAACACATAAGTACAAGAATTAAGTCAGTGACTGTGTAAGACTTGGTAAATTTTACCAATTTTTTCTAGGTAGAAGTTATGTTAAAAATTCAAACAACCACATATCTGACAAAGAACTTGTATCTAGGATATATAAGAAACTCTCAAAACTCATTAGTAAAAAGAATAATCTAATTAGAAAAATGGCAAAGCACATGAACAGATATTACGAGAAAAACACAGATGGCAAATAAGCATAGGATACGATGTTCAACATCATTAGCTATTATGAAAATGCAAAAATAAAACCACAATGAGGTATCATTAAACACATCTATCAGAATGACTAAAATAAAAAATAATAACAGTAAATACCTGTGTGGATATGGAGAAACCTGACTGGTCATACATCACTGGTGGGAACATAAAATGACACACTCACTCTGGAAAAAGAGTAGGATGATTTCTTACAAAAATAAATGTGCTTACCATACAACCTGGCAACTGCCCTCTTGGGCATTTATCCCAGAGAAATGAAACTTATGTTCACATAAAAACCTGTACATGAATGTTAACAGCAGCTTTATTAGTAACAGCCAAAAACTCAAAACAACCCCGATGTCCTTCACTGGGTGAATGGTTAAACAAAGTGTGGTACATCCATACCATGAAATACTACTGAGCAAAAAAAAAAGAAACAAAGTACAAATGTATGCAACAACCTACATGGATTGTTCAAGGGAATTACGCCGAGAGGAAAAAAAAGTCAATCCCAAAAGATTACATACTGTATGATTCCATTTATATAACATTCTTGAAATGACAAAACTAGAGAGATGAAAAACAGATTTGTGGTTGCCAGAGGCTGGGCTTGAGGGTAAGGAAGGGATGTGGCTGTGGCTATGAAAGGATAGCACAAAGGACCCCTGTGATGGTACTGTTCTGCAACTTGCGGTGGTCACACAAATCTACACATGTAATAAAATTGCATAGAACTAAATACACATAAATACGTGGAAAGAAAAAAGTTCAAGCAGTTGAGCACAAATATTTTAATTCTCTAAAATGAAATATTCTTTAAGAGTTACCTATAATTCAAAGCTCATTTCTATGAGGTGTCATTTCCATTACCCTTTTAAGAGACAGAAAATTATGAAAGGATATTACCAGAAGCTACCTAAACATTTTAACTAGGGTTAAGATAAAGTTAAGGGTGTTTTCACATGGAAATCCGAAGTGGACAATCAGAATGAAACAAATTCTACATGGTCATACAAATCTTGGTAAAGGAACTAAAGTGGAAACCCAAACTGGTGAGCAAGTAGAAGCAAAGAAAACATGTTTCAAACAGATCACATGAGGAAACCCAGTACAAATGCTGGCTTTGGCATTATCTAGGTAACCCCTATTTTTTGTCATAGGTGACTTTAATAATAGTCCTATTGTTGCAAAACCAGTCCAAATCCTATCAAGTTAAAAAGAAGTCCCTCAATGACTTGTTGGGTATAGGTGGTAACCCATGTCCTCCCACAACAAGAGAGATCAGTTCTGGCAAGAAAATTCCAACGTGCCTTGATGGTGCTCTTGGTAGGGTGCCTGAGGCCAGGCACATCCCAGTGATGTTCTGCTGGCTGAGATACAGGGTGGGAGGAGAATGGGCCTTATTATTCAATCAACTTCTTGGCCTTGAAGAAGCGACGCAAGTAGAAGACCTGCCAAGTGGCTAGTCCAATGAGGCAGAACATTGAGAAGATGCTGAAGTAGAGGACCCGAGTGTTTGTTGACTCTAAAAAAACAAAAGTGTTGTAAATGTAATAAAGTAAAGCTCAGCAGGCAAAATAGCAGCCGGGGGGGAAAGGCAATTAACTTCACTGTCTCCAGGCCTAAAAGTAGGATTTCAGATAGCTTTTTCTTAAAATTTCATTATTTTACATATAAATGTGAAAGATTATAAAGATTTGTACTATCAAGTTGATACACGATAAGCCGAGAATATAGTCAACAGCGTATCACAGAAATTTCTATTCCCATGAAAACTCTAACAGGCCTCATTTACCTACAGCAACAACACTGAAGTAAGCAATTATCTTCCCATACACCTTTGGCAAAACTGAGAAAAGGGTACACCAGAATTAAAAGTTTGGAGATCTGACTCCTTTATGCTTCACTTATTGAGAAACCAAAGCTGCCTTCCCCTCACCATTGGTATCGCGCATCTCCTCCTCCCGCTTCTTCATGTATGCAAAATCATTAACGATAGATTCGGAAAGGTCTTCTAGGCGCCGTAGCTCCACTTCCAAAGGTTTGAGCTTCTCAACCTTTGCGATCTGGAAAAGAAAGAAATTATGAACCCATTCCCTGAAAAAAATTGCTCTGGTCAAGAACACAAGGCAACAGAGGTGTTTTTTAAAAAGTCACAAAAAACTTAAAATCTCTTCTGTCATCATTCTAACATATTTTAAGGTTTGGGCTTCCAGTTCCCTCCCTAGTATTGTTTATATGTTTCCATCTCAGACTTTTTTAGATTTTAATTTTGATTAAAATATCCTTAGAACTACTATAATATGGAAGATTATAAAGATATATTATTTTCCCACGATTTCTGACTTTAATAAAGTACTTTATCCTTCCACTCAAGTCTAAGAAACAAATAATATTATTAGCATAAGAAGTCAAATATGGTGTCAGAAGAAAAATCACCAAATTCACAATAGTAAATGCATAGAAATAAGAGAACAGGTAATAATAATTCAAGCTACAAAATTAGAGAATTCTGGTTTGCTCATTAAAATCCCAAACAGATTTAGGTTTAGAGCTCCACAGCCCAGATGAATCCTAGGTCTGCTAAAAAGAAAAACTGCACTGCATTTAAAAATCTCCGGGAACTTCACGGTATGCTAAGGAAGGATATGAGAAGGAAATGAACTATCTTCCTATCTCAACCTAGACATCAGTGAAACCCCCAAGATATGACAAGAGCAAGGATTTCATTATTCTAATTGTTTTTCTTATTAATCTAAAATTATTATTTGCTCTAAAATGAGGATATATCACCAGAGCATTCCATATCTTCAAAACTTATATAACAGTTGCTCTTAAAATTTTCCATATAGAGAATTTTTCAAAACTTATTTTTCTACATGTTTCTTTACTTCCTGTTTACTATAATCTACAGAACTCCCTACTTTTTATTTCCTCCTATCTAATTCACCTTTCTTGTTCTTTTTCTGTTAAATGTTAAAAATAGTTAACATGGAATGAATGGGAAGAGTTAAAGGGTATTCTTAAGTTCTCTTTGCTTATCTGTATTCTTCACTAAAGATGTGAAGAAAAAGACAAGTTATTTAAAATGAAACTAGAAACTGCTGTTAAGATAGGGATATAAAAACTGAATTGATACTTAAGGTATATAAAATGTGGTAATAGATTTGTAATTATCTACCTAAGATTCCTTTCACTAGATATACATTTTCTTACATCTGTAAAATGTTGGCTAGAATTAATGATGTGACTGAGAGCTGAAGAATAGAAGAGAGCTAACCGGTAAAAGATTTAACCAATGATTAGTTAATGCATTGAGTTAACTCTACTAGCTGAATGCCTAAATGCTAGGTTTTTCCATTAACCTAGACCATGTATCATATATGTCACATAGAGCCACAGAGCAAAGAAATTCCCCAGGAAAAAGATACTAATACAAGAGCAATATAAGCTGAATCTTAGCCTGTTTAACATTCTCCTTCCTGGTCTATACTTCTACCTCCAAGCTTCCTGAATGAGAGAGTTTAAAAGCAATGCTATAGTACTTCTCTAGAAATGAATGATTTAAAGTTCTTTAAATAGAAACTTGCAAAAGGAACTGGAAGTGAAACTATGGCTGTTCCTCTGCCAGCTGAAAATAATTTTTATAATTACTTTGGAGACTACTTCTAAACCCCTCCCCAACCTTTTTTTTTTTTTGGTTGTTAAATAACACCTAAAGCCTAAAAATGGATGAATTAAAATAAATTTGGTAATAAGGTGGCTGTTGTAGATTTTATTATAGCCCAAAATACTTGTTCCTAATGCTTTTCCTTTCTGGTGTTTCATTTATTTTTCAGTTGTACAAGCAACACGTAAATATGTTCTTCTGCTAAAGAATTTAAACTATTCAGAAGCAACGGGAACAAAAATAAGCCCACCTTCATAGCTCAATTTCCATATCAACATATTCCTTCTCAGAAGTGACTATGGTTATAAACTGGTTATACAGATGATACATACTATTTATGCCTTTGTTTGCATATAAATATGTAGAAAAATATAATGAAAAATTATTTATGAATGGGATCATAATGTATATATACTGTTATATGGCTTGCTTTTTTTAACATTTAATTAGATCTTTCCAAAAACTTCAGTGCTTGCAGATTCACCTCATTCTTAACTGCTGTCCAGTATTCCACATTGTCTACTTAATCATTCAATTCCCTAACCCCTTCCCTAGTAAAGGTCGTACGGAAGACTCTATTCATAACCAAACAGCCCAATTCCTATTGTTTAACTTGATTTTATTACCTCAATGAAATCCCTATTTAATACTGTCCTTAATTCAGTAAATTATTTTCAGACTGCTGAGTGGGATGAAGGTCTCTTTTCCTAAAAAACATCTCTACCTAATAACTACGCTTACTCTTGATATTAACTTAAGACCTAGGAAACTTAAAGAATTGCCAAGAGACTCAAACAATATTAAAAACCAAGCTGTTATTTCAACCACTTAACATAAATACCCAATGGTAAAAAACGATAATGGATATATTTCTACATTTAATCTAAACCTTAAAATCAAAACAAATGTAAAAATATTTTTTGTTACTGTTTTCTTAACATTTAAGACCCTAATAATAATGCTTTTTTGAGTGTTTATTATGTGCAAAGTACCAAGATAAATTATGTTCTCTGTTCCTAATAAGCTCACAGTCTGGTGGAGAGGCTCACATAAAAAGCTATAACCATAATATAAGTCATTATGTATTAACTTCTACAACAAAGGCACACATTAAAAGTGGAATGGAAAGAAAGTAGCCTGAGATGAATTATAGTTGAAAGGATAAAGCTTAACAGTAAGTGGGTGAGTTAGGTCTCACAAGTTGTGCAGGACTTTGAAAAAGACAAGAGAGAAAGACATTCGAGGCCGAGAGGAACATGCAAATCAAAACACGTAGGAAGGAAAGTGCAGGTCGTGTCTAGAAGATCATGAGTAATCTAATCCTAAGTAGGCTGATGCACGTGTCAACACACACAAGTGCTTGGGGGAGGATGGTGGATAATAGCAAATATATGGCTCAAAGGTTAGGCTGGAGCTAAAATGGACAAGAGGATGAAGACAGTATAATGAATTAAATCTCTTAGTATATACTCAGAATGTGATATGTATTTTATATTGTACAATATCACTTAACCCTCATAACCCTATATAAGGTAAATATTATTATCCTTACATTTTCAGATGAAAAAAATTAAGGCTCAGAGTGTTAAATAACTTTCCTAAGGCCTCAGAGGTTGGTGGAGCTGGGATTGGAATCCAAGTCTGAGTTTACATTTTATTCTGTAGGTACTAAAAATATGATGTAGAAAACCAGATAACCACACTAAGTTTTTTCTGGATCAAAGGTAAATATTAGGCCAAAAAGATCCAGGTAAGTGATCCAGTTTATTAGTCAAACTTCCTGTTATTATCCAAATCATAATGTTATTATTCAAATTTCTACAGACTAAGAAAATAAAATTCAAAAAAATTATCATAAGTATTCTCAGGAAAACCTTCTTCACTTACCCAGGACTAAGTATTTAATGAGTATCATCAAGACTTTATATCATAGTCAGCACAATAAGCTAAGAAGAAAACCTCTATCAACATCTCAACTGTTGTACTCTTCTGAACATCTGATTTAATGTTCAAAGTGTCCGTAAGAATGTGAAATTATACATGTTTCCTGAAGGCCATTTATTCATCTAATCGTCTTCTCTCTTCCAAAGCTGCAATGATGATGTGTTTTTGCCAAAAGCTTGATAAAAGCAAAGCTTATTTGACAGTGTGGACCATAGGTTCTCCACTAGAGGGTAGCATTCCCCTAGTAGCCTGCATTTACTGTTAAATAATCAAACATTAGAGCTATGAGTGCTTAATTTTACAAACAAGGAAACTGAAGATTCCACAAAGCTACTCAGTCTTTTGAGTGGAAGGCCAAGACTTGCAGAACCATGGTCTCTTGACTCCGCATCTGGAGTCACCAAAGCATTTATTCAGCATCAAAACCGCAAAGCTCTGCTATAAAATGCAAGCAAAACCAAATCTATGACTTCCAAACACACATACACTTGGTGTATCTAAACCCTACCTTTCAAGCCTTAACCACGGAGCTTCCTTTTACCACTCCTTTCCACACTGATTTCCTCTTCCCTAAAGCCTCACAGAACTTAGACTGAGACACACATTTAACACTCAATCATACACTGTCATATTCACATTGTTGAGATTTTTATCCTTTTCCCCGGGTTAGTTTGGCCTTTCAACTCAACAAAATTAACACAATGTATGCTTTGTATAGTCCCACATATCTAACACATGGCAAACACTTGTAACTGACTTGTTATGTCCATCCTATGCCTTCTTCAAAGAAGCCAATTTTCTTACTGCAGATAATAAGTGCTACTGATCCCCTGAAGCAAGCACTCTCTGCATGCTAAGAACACTGCATCTGCTTTCACTCTGCATTCATTTTCAGGAGGTCCACTGCCTAGGAGATAGTTCTCTCTACCATATCTCTCTCTCTCATAGGTAGTGGCAGGTCTGTTTGGAAAACCTAAAAGTTATAAAGCCTTCCCTTATATATCTACAACACCTCCAAAATAACTGTAAAATTACTCTTCTTAAACTGTATCTGAATTTTCCAGTCCTCTAATGATGATTTAAATCTAAAGAGTTCAGTAATATATAATTATACCAAGGAAAGGTGTTAACTCTGAAAAACACACATGTGAAACCAGCTTCTAGGGAATCACTAGTTTCTTTCCCTTGATAGAGCACCGAGACTCAAGAGAGAAGCTTCTTGTGGTAAGCTGAAGTCAGTCAAATTGCTTATCTCTATGTCCCCCAACACAGCAATAAAAGTGGAAACCATCTAGCCTAACACAATCAATATAAAGAAGATGGAACTACACAAAAGGACAAGTCTACTTGCACGTGGCGTATGTGAACCATAAGCCTCTTCACGGAAGCACAAAAGATCTCTAGTATGCCAAAAAAAAGTCCCGATAATATTGCCAATCTTAACGCTAAATGGAATTTAGTAGATCCTATTTACTCTGTCATAGTCATATGGTAGTTTCCAGAAAGGGTAGGAGAAGGGAGCTAAAATCTACTGAACTGACCAACTATGTGTTAGGTACCTTATTCATGTCATCTCATTTAACTATGTCAAGAAAGGAATTTTGGATCTAGTACATGGAACCAGCCCCTGGGTAATCATACTCTTATCTGGAGATTGTTGCGCACACTAAAAAAAAAGAAAGAAAAAAAAAAAAGAAACAGTTCCTTCTTCCTAAGAGCATCCAGAGAAACAGATCTTTTAGGAAGCCTTCAGCTGTGGCTCTGATGACAGCAACTGTGATTTTGGTGTATCTGTTGATAGCAAAAGAACCCTTAAGCAAAGCAGGATTTTAGTTCTGGTGAAAATGCTGACATCTACAGCAGAAAAGGACATACACTGCCCAAGAGTTAGAGCATGTATCTGATAGCTCTTTCTTTGTGGGACAGTAATTGCCTTCATTCTCACGACTGCACAATTAAGACAACAAATCCCTGCCAACAGTTGCTATAGTTTACAGATGACAAATTAAAATATAATGGCTCAACTGACAAAATGAATCTACAAAGATGGCCCCCCACCTCAACCTCGTGGGCAAAAGATAGAGGTGAGAGGTCCTTAAAATACAAGAGGAAATTAAGTGCTTTATTTCTGAGGACATAAGTATTCTTTCTCTTTTAAGAATTCAAACAAGATTCTATGCTTCAAGCAAGATTCTATGCTTCTTTACAATTCAGCAATCATCTTGTCTTCCAGATAATATCATCTTACATTTGTATTGTGTTCACATAGCAATTCCACATGCATTAACTAATTAAATCCTCCATAACAATTTAGTAGGTAGTGTGATACTCTGCCCAGCTATTAAGATACTGATTACTATTGAATTTTACAAGGCCACATGGGATTTCAGAATTATAAAGTTCACAAACATGAGGGAGAGATATGCTGAATGTGAAAAAAATTAGAGAAATGTGCCACTTTCCTGAACAAAATACTGCTGCCAAAGGACCCAAGTCCTCTGGAGATAAATGCTCCATTATCTCAAGGGCCTGTAATTAGATGCCTCAAAACCTCTGCTGGTAATTAACCAGGGAACAACTGGTTCCATTATCCATTTTCCTGTCACAGGCATTAGTCCAGGGACAACTAACAGCTATATCTAAGCTAGGTTCAAGGAAGCTTTGCTGTAGATTGAGAAAAGAACTGGTCTTTGGCCATGTCATAACCACTTCTCTGTCTCAATTTGGTCTGCTTCTTGTGGCGTGGGAGAAGGCGGAGCAAGGGTAAGTTGCCAAAGAAAGTAGTAGGAGGAGCTTCTTAGTTAAGAAACAGAATTTAGAGCTGTAGTGTTGTAATCATGTGCGTAAAAAAGACTTATTAGGATGTGCCAGACTTCCAAAGCAGGAAACAGCGCAAAGGAAGCGCTGTGGTTTGCTTTCTGCTAGGGATTCCCCACTAGCAAAAGGTCAGGAAAGATAATGGCCCTTTCCCAGTGTCAACAAAGTCCAAGGATGAGGAAAATTCCAGGAGGTACAGGAGTTCTAAAATGCCACACAACAGTGATGCCCACATCATTCTATACGTAAACTCATAATAATACCAAATAAAAATCTGTTCTAGAGAACAAGCTATGTCTAATGTCTAATCAGGTGGCCTTTTATTTAATATGTACCATCTAATGATAGCCATCACATTAGGGTAAAAAAATTACAAAAAGGTAAAATCGTACATAGTAGGAATTCGATGAATGTCTACTTAGAGAATGATCTGAGGTTGAGGATACAGCACCAGTAATCAAAACCTGAAAATTATTTTACCTATTCTTCTTCCTCTTCATAACTACATTTTTCTTAGTGCTTTATACCTTACAACAGCACTTCAACAAGTTATCATATTTAAATATAATTAAGACTCTTCTAAATCATGAAATTGTAAATGGATTTTTTACTTTACCTTAAGTTCATCAAATAAAGAGGTTCTCACTACTTTCTTTTAATTAAACTACTCTGGAGACAGGAACTGTCTTCCATTCACTACTGCATCACTTGCTCCTGTTTACTGCTTACAAATTACTCAAACTACTTTTGTTCAATTGAACACTTGCACTAGGAAGAGGAAAGGCCTGAAGAGCAACAATTGTACAACTACTTCCTTTTGCAAAATTAGCCAGTCACTTCCAGTCTTCTTCCATTTTAAAGGATATTCCCTTTCAAGTCCTGACCAAAGACAGAGCAACTTCTGTTTCAAGGGTTCTAGAAAATTCTCTTAAATCACTTAAAACAACTTTCCCTGTTTTTTAGTTTATATTTTTCAAAAGCCATTTACATTTCCTTTTCTTCATGCCCATCAGGTACTGTTTTAAAGACTCTTACCTGACTGTAAAGATCAATCCTCCAGTCTTAAATAGTTATTTGTGGTTTTTCAAAGGTGTTCTTGATTTGAAGAACCATTCTGCGCTGCCCTTGAAGTCTCTCATAATAGGTATGAAAAAGGCTCAGTCCCCCCTTCCACTTATTCTATGCACTTTTACTTCCCTACCACCCAAATAAATGTCAGTTTTTATTCATTATAACACTTCTGTCAGCAAACATTTCTATTCATTATCATTATCTCAAGTCTCTTGCCTTTGTTTCTTCCCTGTTGCTCTCTTCCTTAAAAGCTTGAAATTACTTCAACTAAAAGATATTTTTGACTATTGTGTTTCTCAAAGGCAGCATAGTTCAAGTCTAAAAAGCACTGAATCCATAGCCTACATACATACATGGCTGTAAGTCTGGGAATAAAAGGTTTAAGAATTAAAAACAAATCATTTTTCTTAACTTTATAATATACAAATGAATTCCAGCTTTTAAAGCTTATAAATATATATCTGTTTTCTGTCTCAAGAGTGCTAATGGTATATGTTTTATCATACCAACACTTCTATGGGACAGTTGGCTTGGTCATTTGGCTAAAAGCACAGCCAAAATTATTGTTGGAGGATGTTAATACAACATTTTGTATCAATAAAATTGTAGCTGGTTGTCACATGACTGCTGAGAAAACCAGAGCCTTCTGGGCATAGCACAGCCCACTGGCCTGACTAGGTCACAGAAACCTCACAGCACAACCCGCTACTGCCTCCTCAGGCTGTTACAGCTGGACTTACCTCTTCGTAATTTTTTGCCTCTACTCCATGCTTCATGTCTAGAATCACGAGTTGGTCAGGTATCCGCCCCGTTCCTGAGAAAGAAATCAAAGGATTCATTGTGAGGAATATCTGAAATTCTGGGAAATCACCCACCCATCCTCCTTCTCCATAACAACACCTCCACCCCCATAAAAGGAAAAGGCCGTAACTCCTCCCCCTACTCAGCTGCAGAAAATTCCTGGCTCTGGCTAAAATCACAAGCATTCCAGACAAAGCCTCTGTCTGTGTGGGGTGCAGGAAAGCAAAGAGAACATGCTGCTGGCAAACATCTCTGAGTAGGCAGGACACAAGATCCTGTAGCTGGTACTACCGAAGAACAAAACAGGAGAAAACACACAGGCTTACTGGAATAGTAAATAAAAAAGTTAAAACAGTATAAAACCGACTGGCATATAGACCAAGAGCTAGTGGGCACCAACTTAGGCTGAGAAAGTACATTTTCACATCTGAAAAGGTCATCCTGTCAAATGTTGAGAGGAGAATTATTGGGCACATACTAAGCTGGGATTTACTTAATACAAACATGAGTATTGAAAAGAACACAACATTTAACTAATGTTCCAGTTTAATTCAAACATTTTGGTCAATGTACCATTTCAATAGATAAATATAGGACTAGTCCCACAAAGCCCTTAAAAGAGAACAGCCCAAGAAAAAACTTGATAACTAGAGTACAGTTCTCAGTGATGCTTCTTAGAAAGAGGAACATCTATTTGGGATAGCAGGGCCAAGAGAGCAATGTTCATATTAGGAACGGTAATCTGATTCAGCTTGATCAAAAAGGAATTCTAATCTTAAAACATCAGGTAGGGCAAAGGGAAAGACACAAGAGCCCCAGAAAACTGCTCAGCCCCAATCCTCTGGAATTTACCTGACTACTTATAAAATAAAAAACTGCATGCATAAAATTAGGAGTTTTGGGAAACAGTGCCATTTAAGCACTGGGATTATTGAGACCATAAACCACAGAGAATGGTACTGTATGCTCTGCTGCCTGAGAGACACTAGAGATTTTCTGAAATGGGCTGAAGTCAACTCAATAACTACTCATTGAGAACTCAGTGGACGCTAGAACTGTGCTGGAGATTATAATTTCTGCCTTCAAAAAATTCAGTGGAGAATCTAAGACATAAAGATGTATAACAGCTACAGTGAAAATGCAAAGCAATATAAAACTTTAAGAAAAAAAAAAAAAACGGGTTCAGATAATCCCAGCTAAGGAGCAAAGGTTAGAGGAGAGAAGAGATTAGTTGTAGACAGACTTCACTAAAGAGGGAACACTTGAAGGTAGGACAAAGTATTCTAGGCAGAAGACAAGCATGGGCAAAGGCTCACATACTGAAATGAATATGACATTAAAAGACAATAAAGAAGTTCTTTTGAGCAGACTAGAAGAATCAATTTGAAAGCAACAGAAAAAAGATTGAATAGGTAGGATTAAGAAATGATGACAAGTCAAAGATGCCTTCTAAGTATTAAACTAATGCCTCCAAACAAAACAAAAAAGTGGCACCCAGAGAGGTCATTTCTCCCAAATCCAATGTGTAATAGTGATCGCAGCATTGCAAATGCAAATTTTTGCTTCTCTTTCCTCATTTAAAAAGTTGTGAAATCCAAGCAGCTCACAACGCCGCCTGGACCAAATGATCAAGATATTCTCTTCCTAAGAGACTCTCCACTTTCTGTTTACCAGAGCATAGGATCAGCATTATTCAAACACAAGTGAAACCACAAAACCACAGACATTTGGCTGGTCTGAGACCAGACCATACGATCTCTGGCACAGAACAGCCAGCCTATTCCCTTAGCTGACATCATGGCCATAAAGGCTCTTCTTTGTAAAAAGACCCTTCAGTAATTTCTGTCTCCATGTGCCTGGCAAAAAAACATTTTTTAAAAGGTGCTCCCCAGATTACAAGGTAACAGATCTCTAAATCAGAATTAACAGAGAACACAAATGAGCCTAGAAATTGAGTGCTTATTATAACATGTCTGTGTGTATACATGTTATATATATATTTTATACATATACATACATACATACATATACACATACATACGTTTTTTAAAAAAATTAGTACCCAGGTATCTACATGCACAGCATCAGCATATAAAAAATTCAGAACAAAAGATATGTTTAGCATTATGTTTAGGTTTAGCATTAGGATTAGGGTAAGGTTTATGGTTAGAATTAGGGAAGGTTAATAACTAGGTTTTGGGTTAGGATTAGGTGTAAGGTTAGGTCAGGGTTAATTTTAAACTCTTCAAAAAGTTTAAAACTGGGAATGTTAGACATATGTACATGAAACATTTAATAGCACAAAGCTGTGTGCATATGATATATTCAAATGCCTAAATAACTAATCCAACCAGTAAGTGATGTACTATTTAGAGGAAACCACATTAACCTCCTTGCTGTTTCTGAGACATGCTCAGCATCTCAAAGTGTTGCTTTTTCTCCAAAGCCCTAATTACCAACTGACATATTTATTTATTGTCTGGTTGCTCCAATGAAAATGCAAGCTCCACAAGAGCAAAGACTTCTGTTTTATTCACTGCTATATCCCCAACACCTAGAACAGTGGCTGGTATATAAGGTCACCTAATAAGTATTTGCTGAATGATTCCATCAACTGATTGAGAAACTTGAATGAACAGGCTAGAATGCTGAGGAAAACACTCTAAAAGAACTAAAGGTAAACTTATGTTTATATGGGAAGAGAGTATTCCAGGAAATGAATAAATGTGACAGATTTAGAGGGCAGAGCAAACCAGACTGCCTGGGGCCTGATGAGTAGTGGAAGATAAGGCTGAAGTGAGAGTACAGACTATTAAATGCCATGATACCAGTTCAAAAACTCTATGATTCTAGATTTCATTCCATAGAACAGGAACATTGCTGCCAGTACAGAGGACTGACATGGTGAAAGATATGTTTTGGGAGATAAATCTGGTAGCAGTATTTGAATACATTACAAAACAGGGATATGAGAAGGCTAATGACATAATTCATGATTTAAAATATTAAGAGTTCAGATTTGTGTGCTGACAGATATAGAAGATATTTTGAAAGAAGAATCAGTATAACTTGATGATAGACTGGAAAGGACAAAAAAATTTCAAAAATGTAAGCCCAAGTTAACTGGAAGGGTGGTGGTAATATTGATGAGAGAGGGGAACTAGTTTGAAGGAGAAGTTCATGAATACAGTCTTAGACATCTTGGTTTTGAGGTAAGAGTGGCATAACCATGTGGAAATGTCTAGAATATTGTTGAGACATTCTGGAAGTGGCAGGGCTGGGGGCAGGGAGAAGGATACCAGTCATGAAATCACTATTAAGTCCTTTAATTTTCTATTATTAGTCTATTCCATTTACTTCTGGCGAACTCCTTTAGCTTTTAGGCTAAATTGATCCAATTTAGATCAAAGGAGTCAATTCTTACTTAACTGTCAAAAGCAGCAAATTGATCTGCTATTCCTGAGTCTTTACTAGTGCTATTGATAAAGGTGCTTGCTCTTCTTCTAGGATCATATGTTCTGAATATTCTGTAAATGTAAAATTGCCAGGAGTCCTTTTGCTACGATACAGGAAAAGCCAGAGAATAAAGGCAAATGGAAGCAAAGGAAAAGAAGCAGTAAAGGATAGGTAGAGGGTCCAATGATAACTGTTAAAACTCCAACATCCAGCTGTGCCTGATGTCAGTACCACACTGAAGACTTCCCAGGTCAGAGAGACAAATGTCTTTCTCTTCTTTCTCTTTAAGCCAGTTTGAGTTATGTATCTGTATCTTGTGGCCCAAAGGGGTCCCAACTAATATAAATATAAGTATAAGTATAAGATTTTAAAGTCTAGTGTTCTTGAAGTTAAAGAATAGGGAGTGAAAGGGAATCTGCCTTTTCACCTAACACTGACCACAGAAACCATCAGGTAATCAGCCTAAAAATTACTATGGGATTTTTGCCTTGAGATACATGAAGACTCTATAGCAAGATATCAGGACTAGGAAATAACAAGTGCTCTGAAGGTCAAAACTGCTTCTGACTTTGCCATATATTGTCTGATGGACCCTACTTCTAAACCCTCTAGAAAACATGTTACTAGCATATAAATGCATTAAATAATGTTTAATTCAACCTTGCTTTGTTATAATGTGGTGAGATGTTATAGGAACTTAACTTTTGCTTATGGTAAAATTTGTTTCATCATTTTGCATAAAGCTGCAGAGCTTATCAATGACATTAAGAACTTACTGCATTTTCTAGCATCTACACCAAATTAAAATCTATCATTCAAGCCAAGTATGTCACAGCATATTTGCATATTCTTGCATATGAATAACATTACTTTCACTTGTATGTGTGTGCACTCCAACAAATGTAATTTTCATCTCCTCTTCCTACCACACCAAGAGAGAAAGTTCATGCTCTAACTTGAGAGAAGATGCTTAATTCAGGGAAAATACTGATGACTTACCCTTACTCTCAAAGCACACTTCAAACATGTCATAATCTTCAGTAGTAAAGGCAAATTTCCCCTTGGTTGCATCCTCCTTGGAGTATAGAATATGGCCAGCAGAATCTGTGATCTAAAACAAAAAAGTAAGAAAAGGTAGCAAATTGCACTTGGGAAGTAAACTTAAAAGAAACTGGAGAAATGGAAAGAAACACTGTCTATAAAAAACAGTTGACATTTCTCATTATGACAACTATGTTCCGATCATTCTGAAAGACAGGAATTGGATTAGAAGATGAAATCCATGTACAGCAAGTTTCATTCATTCAAACAGCCTATACACACTGCAGACTAAAATCTGCTGCCACCATAGAATGACAGTTGAGATATAAATTGGGTTTAGTAACAAAGATTCACTTTATAGAATGTAGGCCAGTATCACTCCCTAGAAAGGGACATGCCACAAAAATGGAAGTGGACAATTACCAAAAAAGCATACTACAAAAAAGAGAAAGATATGTAAGAACACATTTCTTCCGTAAAATAAATCTTGATAGGGTTGAGGTGGGGGTGGATAGTGGAAATGGAACACTTGATATAAAGAGAGAAGAAAAAGAAGACATGCATTGGTTTTGTTTTTTTGAGAGAAGAAAATATGGTAGATTTATTCCTGCAAATGCCATGTTAATTACGGCAACGGCTACATGGGTTAGGAGACAGGCACAGGGGATAAACAAGAAAGTTCTCCGAAATAAGACATCCTTGGCTTCCACAAATGATCAATCCTTTCTTTTAGGTTGTTAGCTTTAGTTCTCCAAACTTAAACTGTTCTGTTCTTAGAGAATGGCAAGTGAATGGTCACCGATAAAGGAGGGAATGACAGGGTCATAAGACAGATTGGATCTCAGACTTCTTTCCTAAAGCACATGTGTCTTAGTAGAAGCCACATATCATTACTTGAGACAGGAAGCTCCTTGCAATGTGGAACACAAAAGTAGTGGCTTCATTATATTCAATTGGGTATTCTAATGCTGTTTGTAAAACAAGATTCATTTATAGGTAAAATTTTAAATATGAAAATTGAGTAGCACACACATAAGCTTATATATTCAAAACACTTCAATACAAATAGTTATTGCTGAGTAGTAATATTTCTTCTTTATACTTTGTTTTCTTTTGTTTTTTTACTACAGCATGTATTCATTATGGTCAGAAATAAAGTTATTTCATTTTTGGGGAAAAAACAACTAAAGAATAATTATCACTAAAATGGGTTTATCAACTCATTTTAAATAACAAGTTAGTAAAAAAGGTTTTATGACATCTTCTAAATTCCCTAAAAACAACAGCAGTAATATTAATCAAATATCTTCGGCCATGAATGATATATCAACTTTGTCAATCATTTGATACCTACATCTGCACTGGTCTTTGTGGATACAAGGATGTGTAAGATAGTTCCTATCCTCAAAGGGTTGAGTCTAAATAAGGACTAGAATAAGAAATGAGACTTCGCCGCAATGTGGAAAGGTATGCACAGGTGACCCAGGATTATGGAGAGTCAGATAGTGAATCATGGAGGAGGTGATACATGAGCTGAGTCCTCAAGGATGAGTTGCAATCAAGGGAAGAATCAGGGTAGAAGAGACAGTAAATATAAAGGCCTGGGGTCCAGAAAAACAAAAACAAAAACAAATACATTGTATCATCATAATACTGATAGCTAATACTTACTGAGCACTTAACAAGTGTCAAGTACTGTGCCAAGTGCTTTATATGCATTTTAATTTAATCTTCATTATAACTCTACAGGTAAGAACTATTATTTCTCCCATGTTCCACAGGAGGAAACTGAGGCACAGGCAGGTTAAGTGACTGGGGAGGTACTGACCAGATCATATAGAGCAACACCATGTTAAGGAGTTTAAACTTCATTTAGTACAAAGTGGAAAGACAATGGAGAATCTGTAACAAGAGAGTGATGTGATTCTATTTGCAATTTAGATAGATGAATCTGATAATACTATGAAGACAGACTCAAGAGGGATAATCCTAGAGATAAGAAGCTGGGTTATGACACTATTTCAGTACTCCAAATTAGAAATGATGAGGGGTTTAGGTATGAAGAGAAGGGGACAGATTTGAGGGATTTTAAGGAATGAAAGACCACAGGACAAGACCAAAAAGTAAATGCCCACAAAAATCAAGTGAGCGACATATCTGAGTCTAATGGACCAGTATATGTTCACAGGTTGTGATGAACCATGTGGCAAGATGGATGGGCCTGTCCCAAGGGAAAAAACAATGACTGTCATGGCATACCAGGTTTTCAGATCATCCAATTTTCTCAAAGAAGCTAGATGCTTTAACTTTCATTTGAAATCTCCTAATTTTTAAACCCTCACAATCAATTCCAACATTTAAAAAACTGCTTCAAGGCGAAACGAAACATGTCTATAGAACTAAGTTCTTCTGGGCCACCAATTTCTGACCTCAGCATAGGATGGGAAGAAAGCTGACCAAAATCACATAGAACTGCTGGGCAGCACTGAGGTCTCTGCTGAGATCATGAACCATGGATTGATTTCTAGTGGCAACACCTAACAGCCAGGATACAGGAGCAAAGAAAAGTATTAAATGATTAAGGCTGGGGCTCTGCAATTGAGTGGTTTGTAAGGCTAAGGGGATTAAGGAGTTCTGCTATAAACTTTACATACATAATCTTGAATCCTCACAACAACCCTATAGAAGCCAGTCTAACTATCTCCATTTTACTGATGAGGAAATTTAATAACTTGTCCATTACCATGCAGTTAATAAATTGTGTATGTGCATTTGAAGTTGGTCAAACCCCATGCTCTTTCTACATTCCATGTTGCCTCCCCATAAAAGGAATGTTTGAAAGAAGTGGAACGCACAGAAGCTAAAAAAAATTAATAGAACTGGATGGATTCTTTGGATCAGTGGTTGTCAAAGAGCCTGAGAATTCTCTTGAGGGGGACAGCGCATCATTCAGTCTGTATTTTCCACCTGAGAGGAATTAGCGGGCAGCAACAAGGTAGAGGCCTTGAAGTCAGCAATAACTAGCAGATATCTACAAGCAAATATTGAACCCTGAAGATTCCCAAAAGCTTTCTTAATCAACAACTAAAAGAAAAAGCATAATAAAGGACTTTAGAACCTTGGATTCACACTTACGATAGGGCAAAAAGGTCTGGGAACTAACCAAATCCCAGAGTAATGTGTAGTCGCCAGTGTGGCTGCCACTCTTCCTTTCTTCAGAATCTGTTAACCCATTAGATACTCACATTTTCCTACTACCTAGCACTCAAAAGCACAGTGACAATTCTTAAGAGCAAAGAAGAAGCTCAAAATGATAGACTGCAGGAATAACAGATTTTCACATTCCAAGTTGGTCTACAAACTCTAATTGGATTTGGTTCCTATGAATAAAGTTGCAAAAAATGTCTACTTCCCCAAGGCTTATTTGGATAAAAATAAGCTTCCAGATTTGCTCATTGCACTACTTTAATTCTTAAAGGACAAGGAAAGGATTATAGGTTGCTAGAAATGTTTAAATGTAAATGAACCAGTAGAGGACAACAGGGAATAATCAGCAAGGGTACAATACTGAACAATCATCACAGATGTCATCTTCTCTAAAGTCAGGCAAGGAAAGAGGCCAGGTCACTGACTTAGGACAAACAGCCCAAGTGAATCAGGCTTACAAGATTTGGCATACATTTGTCCAACCATTTTACTTCCTAGAAGAATAGCTTATGATCTCTTTGTATTCTCCTAAGATACTAAAAGGGTTCTTCAAAAAAATTATTAATTTAAGGACAGGAGCATCTCTAGATGATAACGAAGCCCAGGTGTGGTTCAGAAAACTTTCTTTTAAAGCACTGGCAAAAATCCTTCATGAAGTAATTTACAAAATTAAGATGTCTGCCATGTTCTTCTGAAAGACTAGTACAATCCATACCTCCAACTGGTACTCAAAAGGAGTTTACACTGTCCTCTTGTACACTGTACTGAGGAACCACAATGATGGTAATAAAACCACATATTTTGTTGGTTCTTTCTATAACATCTGAAAATGTATTAAAAATTCATTCTAGGGCAAAGACTCAAATTCTTTACTAGAGGCTGAAGGCAAAGGACCCATCATCTTTACCTTTTATCAGCATGAAATTTACTTCCCAGAAATAGTGTGTGATAATGATCACAATACCCTCAGGGTCTCCACATTTCTATATTCTCTATGGCTTTTAGTTGACAGAACTATATGAAGGTATTTATCCAAACATTTGGAAGTCCATGCAGGCAACATGACAACTTAACCTTTGTGTTAGGCTTTTATGAACTGTTACTCATTCTAACAGATCCTAGAATTTTCCCGAATTTCAGTACGTTTCCCATGTAGTTCATTACTTTGCAGCGACTGAGGAGCCAAGCCACTGATCTCAAGGAAAAAAAAATCACATGCCCTAACCTCTACATAATTACATAAATCAGCAGATGGCTAAAATTAGGGAACAGAAAACTAGGCCAAGCTTGGTGACCAGCCAGGGCTGGCAAAGTCTAACAGGCTGAAATGATGGTTTTAAATTTCATTTAATTAAAATGTTCTGATTATAGATCATTTTAAAAGATTATCTGGTTTCTCAAAGATTGAGAGATTTTATTCTTCCCTTCTTAAATTCTACTAAAGAACTACCTAGGTAATATGATAAATAACTGCCACTTTCACCTACTATAAAAGCAAGCCCTTAAAGAATTCCTTTCTTCCCTTTTAACAATAAAAAACTTATTTATTGTAAAGTTCTTAATTAAACAAGAGTAATATCAAGCCATAAAATATGCCCACATGACATCAAAGAATGGGAAGTAATAAAGATTAGTTTCTATATAACACCTTCTGAAGAAAATCAAACCAAAGTTCACAGCTTAAAAAGTAGGAAAAAAAAGTGTTGTTATGTGTAGAGTAGCTGATGTCAAGAATATGTGAATGCTCACACTGAAACTGTCAAATAATTGAGAATACAGGTCACTGGGAAAATAAATTTATTTAGAATTGAATTTTCTTGGACCATTCTAGGCTGTGGGTAGAAAACGGGTGCCTGAGCAAGTCCTGCTCCTGAAGCCTTTACCAAACATTCAAGATAATACCCTGCCTACTTCAAAAGGATTTTAAGTAGCTTAGGCTCAAACACTAGGCAAATAAAGCCATTAAGAATAAAAGAGAATAGAGTTCTCCTGGAGGAAGAAACAAATAGGTGCTATCAAGAACCTGAATGAGCAAATGATATCTGCACAATAAATGTGACTCTAAGTTTTCTGGAAGCCAAGATTAAAAGACTAAGAGAAACAAGTTGGGTCACACATCATTTGTTTTCTAATGAAAGCTCACAAATTTATCTTCAAAGATAATTTTCCTGGAACTAAATAGGAAGAACAATTTATCAGGAAGGTCCTTGTAAAGGGCTGTGACAAATATTAGACTCTCCATTTTCAATCACGGCCTTGCTGAAGATACTAATACAGGTCAAATGGGTGCTTTTAGTGACCCTTCACAGGTATCTGCCTGACCTAATGCAAAGGCGGGACCTGAAGGAACTAGATGAAAGATTCCGTGTCCTGGTTCTCTACCCTGTAGCACTACTACTTTTCTCCCCATTCTAGCTCCTCTTGCTGCTGCTCACAGAACTCCCAGCCTTACTCTAAAGTTGCAAGAAGGCTGGGACTACTTTTGACCACTTGTAGCTACCACAGTGTCTGTATTTTTTTTTTTTAAGTGCCAGGAAAAGATGTCTTAAAAATAATACTAATCATCCAGATCTTGGTTCCTAAAACCACTCGTCAATAAAAGGAACCAGGTCTCCTTGGAGAAATGGCTGAACCCAGGACTGAGCAGGAAATTTACAAGATGAGCCTGAAGCACCTTATAGTGCCAAAAGGAAAGGAGGTGCTCAAAAATAAAACATAACAAAACAAAAACCAAGAATGGGGATATGCCAAATGGAAGAGCTCCCAACAGCCAAAGCTGAGATGATTTGAGCAACAAAATATAATATTAGATTGTAATCCAAAGTATAAAATATCTATGAATCCATACTGATAAATTAAACAAGGAAGAAGAGACAAATCTCTTATGCAGAAGACTCTCAAATAATTTATGTAGAAACAGCACCCTCAAGGTCAAGTATAACTTCCCCACTTCTTAAGTGTGGACTGCTCATAGTGACTTCCTTCCAAAGGGCACAGTATAGAAAGGGAAAAAAAGTAACCTGACAGCGGAGAAACCTGACAAGCACTACCCTCAGCCAGATGATCAAAATCAACATCAACAGTGACAAATCATGTTAACAGCATGCTCCCTTGATATGTGATGAAAATGACATTTAATCTCTGTGGTTTTCCTCCCTCAAACCCATAATCTCAATTTTAACATGAGGAAAACATCAAACAAATCCCAATAGAAGGACATCTTATAAAATTCTTGACCAGTACTTCTCAAAATTCACAAGGTCACCAAAAAAACAACTAAAGTCTGAGAAACTGTCATTATCTAAAGGAGCCCAAAGAGACATGACTGAATGTAATATATCCATGATGGGACCTTGGAACAGAAAAAAAGACAAAACTAAGGAAATCTGAATAAAGACTTTACATGATGATAATAACATATCAATTGGTTCATTCAGTGTCATAAAGATGTTAACAATAAGGGAAACCAGATGTGGAGTATATGGGAACTGTACTATTTTCACTATTTTTCTGTAAATCTAAAACTGTCTTAAAATAGTTTATTAAAAAAATACTTTCCCAAAAGGGTGAAGTCAAACACGTATGTATACACACATATCTCTAGGTTCTCAAGAAATTTATAGTCTACTGAGAGCCAAGCAAGCAAACAAGCATTTTCACGTACTTTTTATGAGGTATTATGCAAAGAGTTAATTTGGACAAGTCTATATCTACTCCTGTAAAAATGACATATTTTCTATGGGGGAAGTGGCAAGTCTGTGTCTTCCTATGGGTACAGGCCACACGTTGCTTTCATTTGTTGAATCAGCTCATACCTCACCAATCCAAGAACATGTTTTTAAAAGAAAAACACTTTTTTTTTCAGGAGTGCTACCATAGCAGCAGAGGCCAATCAGCTTATGGCTTTGATGTAGTTGGTAAACATCTACTTCCTTTAAATAGGCTCCTACCTGCTCTCTGTCTTCTTCAGGGTTATGATCAGTCTGTGGTATAATACTGAAAATACAATGTGTATATATTATTTTAAGTATAATCATCAACCCTGTAGCTCTGAATGAGTAACCCAGGAATTTAGAAACAGCAAGTCCCTTTAGAAGCTCTACACATTGAATAAAAATGAACTGAACAGAAACACCTACCAGTACAGCATAGTAATAAGTCTAAAGGGTCTAGAGTTAGACCTCAGGTCTGTGTTCAAATAACAACTGTGCCATTTACTAGGTCTAAAGCCTTAAGCTCGCTGTGCCTCATATGTAAGATAAGGACAATAGTATGAACTTCATGAGACTATTGTAAGGACTAAATTTAATACAGGTAAAGGGCTTGGAACAGTATTTGGCTCATGATAAGCACTCAATAAATGCTGTTATTGTCACAGTTAGCATTATTGTTATTTGAAAACTATTTGTTAGTGATAACTCAGAACTCCATAAACATTTAGGTCACTAACCATACTTTCAACCTAGCAGTGCTAATGGATGACAAACTAGATAAAGTATGCTACATTGACTAAACCCAGGGATGATTAGGGCCCAAATAAATGGTTATTGCATGGAAACAGAAAAAGGCAGGTAAAATCTCAAGAAAGCACCAGCAAGGTTTAGAAACTGAGGGGTAACAGAATGCCTAACAGAGCAACTTAGCTGCTAACAAGGGATAGCAAGAAATACTAGATGACTCCAGCATTTCATGCATGTGTGTTTTAACCTGGTAAGTTAAAATTGTATAAAGGACCCAATGACATTAGGTGTGGGGAAAGAAAGAGAACTCTGTGTGTATAGATGACGATCAGGGTTGGGTCTATATGCTTAATTTGGTTAAGAGTTCACAAGTCCATCTTGCGCTATGTGGAACAGCAGAAAGAACACCAAATCATGAAAGATGCTATAGCTTTACATTAAAGAAATAGTATTAGAAATACCTGCAAGTCACCATCGTTCTTGAACACAAGAAACATAGACAACTCTGACAGCCTAGATGCTATATTTAATAGGTATAAAATGCATAAAATGAATTTACCCTGATCATTCAAACAAGAGCAAATACCAAGTCCAAGTTTGTCGATTGCATCCCTGAAATCAAAGGATCACATCTAGATTTAACCAGAACAAAGTCAAACTTAGGTCACAAGCAGCATTTAGCAACACTAAATTCTTTCAAATTTCCAACAAATTCAGCAATGGCACAGCATAGCACAGAAGCATTGCTTAAGGAGGCTTGTATAAGTGGTGAAAACTAGAAATGGAAAATTTCCAGGCACTGGTATGATTATGGATAGAAGCTCTCTTCCTGCTTCTATCAGCATTTGCTACATTAACCAAACATAAGCAATACGTCCTGCTTGACTGGGAAGCGGGGGTTGAGGAAGAAAGGGGGAGGAGAGGGAGGAAGGGGAGGAATTAGAACGAAAGACCAGTTGCTGCCCTAACAATACTACTGCGGGGGTGAAGCCAGATCAAATGTTTTTTTTCATACTGTTCCAAAGTTATTTACGGTAAAAACCTTCAGCGTGACCCTTTTAGGCACAAACAAAGCCTTGTTCTCCCTTAACAACTAGTCCCCTGATTTTCCCACATGGTTATGTAGAACAATGAGGTTAGGGCACAGGATAAAGGCTGATGACATCAACCTCCCTCAAGTCAGAGGCTTGTTTGGTAGCCCAAATTCTGATTTGTGGCCAGCTGGCTGATTTTACAGAGGGCTCTACTGTCCAGGCTACCAGGGTGCAAAGGCGTATGGGGGCAATGGCTCAGGATCAACCACCAGTCAGCAATTCACACAAGAAACAGTATAGAAGTCACTGCATCCCACTAGATTACCTCTATAAATCTGTTCCATTTTCCTAGAAACTAGACTCACTCTTCAGAAGTCATCATAAAGGTATGGTGTAGCAATTTCAAATTCTAAGCAGCCTCCTTTCTCCAGTTCAGTTCAAAAAGGAGATGGCTGTGGACAACTGTTCATTGAATTGGAAGATTTAAATGACGTATCATATTATTTAGTTTTTATGGAGCAGAAAACACAAGGTCAGGTTAAATTTAAAGCTAGAAATTTTGACTATAACATGGAAAGAAAATAGATTTTTAATACTATTAAATGTTACTGGACTAATTAGTTTTCTGTACTAAACCGTCTATTTATTGACCTGTTTCTAACCCACTGGACAATAGCCACAAAAGATATAAATTTGAAAAGAGACATATTTTTCCCAGCATAAAACAGTCCTCAGTACAGATACCAATAATAATAAGCTGAAATATAATTGTTCCAAATAAAATAATCTCAAAACTATAGTGTGTGCGTGTGTGTGTGTGTGTGTATCCTTTATCTTTTCATACAGCTTTTAGTAGGGGGAAAAAGTTATAAGCCAATGGTTTCCCAACTACTAAGATGCTTCTTAATAATTTTTGGGCTTAAATTGTGATAGGCTTATGATGCAAGGCTGAACTCTAAAGAATCTGTTTGGCTTTCTCACCTATAAAGCTAGTTGGGAAAAATTGGGACCATAACTGGCTAAACATAACAACAACAAAAACCCTCATTTTAGCAAAATGAGTTGTTAATTAGCATTAGCACTCTAATTGATCTAATTTAGATCAATTAGATTATTTGGAAGAAGCTGAAAAAGTATAAATGACTTAAATTATTACCATCAAGCTTTTCTTTCTGGTGATGATTATGACAACTCCTCACAGTTGCTTTCTCTCTTGCTGTAAACCTATTTCCAAAGTATAAATCACCCTTAGACAACAACTCATCTCTTAAAATTAATTAACCCTCCAATTTTCACTATTAACAAGCATTCTCATAATAAGTGGTACTGGAGCCTATTAAACTATTACAGTATCATCTAGTCTTAATGAAAATGTGGTTTTCAATTCAAAATCAACGAGATTCTGAGTCCTTACAACAGGTTTCTATCATGGACCTGAATAAGGAAAACGTCTATATTCACTATGAATAATGAGTTGATACTTCCTGCTTCAATTTTGTGCAGCAAAGTTATTAAATATGATACTATTTTGTCTGGCTTAGCCTTATTTTGTGAAATGAGTAACAAAGGGTGGTATGAGATCAACCTAATTGGAAATCTCAACACAAACACATCTCAATACAGGCCCGAAATATTTGCAGCAGTCTCTCTCCCACTCATCATTTCAATGCATTTCTCTGTTCAGAGGGGCCTTCTCTGATTGAATATGCTTTATCCATTCAATCCCTCCCTACCCCTACTCCTACTCCTTGATTTTTTTATTATAATACTTATCAATACCTAAATTGTGTGTATTTTTTTAATGTGTTTTTTTGTCTGTTCTTCACCGGGATTCAAGGACCTTGTCTGCTATTCATCTCTATATCCCCAGCTAGGTCTAGCATATACTAAATATTAAATATTTAATAAATGGGAAAATCACAACAAAACATTCAGAATTCCTCTCATTAAAATATTCTTTGTTCATTCACCACAATGATATAGGGCAGGGGAGTCAGAGTAATAATTCAATTTTCATTCGACAGAAAAAGTACTAACACCTATGGCCCACCAGAATGAGTCCTGTGCAATAAAGAACCCATCTCTTAGTCCTTGTAACAATTCTGTGAGATCTATCATTTCTATTTTACAGATAAAGGTCCCAAGGAGAAGGGTTAAATAACGCCTTTAAGAACATCCACTCTGTAAGTGGTGGAGCTGCTGAGATTTGAACTCAAATTTGATTCAGATCCAGGCTTTCTGTACTATACTGCAGGGCTTCCCAATAATACTAAGACATTTAACTCAGCTGTACAATAACGTATAAACAGTACATTAAACTGAAGACACAAAGATGGGTAAGACATTAAGGAATTCACAAAGTAAGCACTATACTACATGAAACTGCCATGTCAAACAAGATGTAATGGAAGCAACTAGCAGCGGGATACAGGTAAAGACAGATTCAGGTTAAGAGAACATTGTATTCAAAGAACCACAAGGTGTGTGGTATGTCGGGAGTGGGAGGACAGAGTGAAGAAGATCAGACAACATTAGGACAGTGTCAATTCATTTGTTCAATCACTACTTATGCTGAAATCCTACTAAGTGCCAGGCACTGTATTAGACACAGACATTTCAATGATGATTGACACAGTCTCTGCTCAAGGAGATGAGTAAACACATAACTACAGCACAGAGTAAAAAATGATAACATTGATGTATTTATCAACCATTAAGGGCTCCTTGACTGGAAGAAGATGAATTAGGTCAATCAAGGCACTACATTTACAAAGACCCTTCTAAGAGAGACTGCCTCATTTAGAGCAACAACTAAATGCCAAGCTCAGATGGCCAGGTTTTGCACTACACAAAGTCTCCAGTTCTCCTAACCTCAACCCAAACCAAGACTGCTTAAACCAGAAGTGGATATATAGCTAAAGACAAGACCTAGAATGTGTTCTGGCATAAAAGGAGCTGAATTAATCAAATTCTTGCACTCAAGAGTTGCACTTCAGAAGCTGAGATGATACAGAGAGAATCCTTGAGGCAGAGTCTGGGCCACGAGTGGTCAGAATTTAAGAGAAACAGAACTAAGTGAACAGATACTATGAAAAAGGTTGTAAACCATGGCAAGGGGTTGGATCATGCCCACAAATGTATTCTGTGGCCTGCATAGTATACTGAATTTTTAAAACGACACCCAGCTTGTGGTCTCTAAAATACCACTCCCCACAAAAAGGAACTAGAACTTTTTGGAGAAATAGCTACTTCCAGATCAAGGGTTGGACATATAAAAGATGAGCCTAGGACATCTTATTGTTCCACAAAACAGGGAAGCTATCAAAGCCTAATGGGATTTTGTCAAAGGATATGGAAGCCCCAAAGAGACATGTGAGCTCAAGGAATGAATACAACTGTCTAAACCAATGACTCTACAAACAGAAACAAATGAGAAAAAAAAAAAATGATTTCAGAATAATAGTTAACCCTCTGCATTACAATGAAAATGACAGGGCAACAACTCCTTACTCTGAAAAATGTCAATTAAAGGAATTAATTCAGCATTTTTCCTGCTTTTCTTGCATGAATTATAAATTTTAAGGTAACTAAATGGCTTTAATTGATGAATTATTTAAGAGTAATTCTACCTAATACAAAAGGAATAACAGAATTAGAAAATCATTTCACAAACTTAACGAAACAAATTGACACAAAAGTCATCAATGGATTCAAAAGAGAAAAATCAATGGGAAGTTTTATAATGGAGGCTTCAGGCTGTTATCACCTTTGTAGGCAGAGTAATAGCACCCCCTCACTACCAATGTCCACGTCCTAATTCCCAGAACCTGTGTTCTTACATGGCAAAAGTTTTGAAGATGTGAGTGAACTGAGGGTCTTGAGATAAGGAAACTATCACAAGCGTCCTTAGAAATAGAGAGAAGCAAGAGAGTCATAGGAGATGGGATGATGGAAGCAAAGGAGAGAGAGAGATGGGTAGACGGAAAATATTTGAATACAGAGGGTTCACCATCCAAAGAATACAGGTGGTCTCTAGAAAGTGAAAAAGACAAGGAAACGAATTCTCCCTTCGAGCCTTCTCATAAGATGAGAAGGAACACTGCTTGCTGACATCCTGATTTTAGGACTTCTGACCTCTAGAACTATAAGATAAACATGTTGTTTTAGCCTACCAAGTTCATGGTAATTTGTTATAGGAGCAGTAAGACACTAATACACACCTAAACCCATTGATCGATCTTAGCAGCACTATAAGGCACAAAAAGTACTGTGTACTCTGCCATGATGCCACATCAAGTATACGACACTAACCATGGAGTACTCTCACCAAAAAAGATAAATCGGAATCTAATTACATTTTTATATCTGATTCCTTTTACAAGAAATACAGGGGACAACAATCTCAAGGAAGCAAACAGACAAACCCAAAGTGTAGGATATTCTTCAAGGATAACTAACTCCAATACAACCGCAAGCATAAAAAAGGGAGAGCGGATTGGTAGATTAAAGAGACTTGAGAGATATAAGATTAATTTTAAACAGATATTTTTCAGACAAGGGAGAAATCTGAATATAAACTGGGTATTATTAGATAGCATTAAATAATTCCTGTTAATTTTGTGAGGTGTAATTATAGCCATATAAAGTGATTGTGTTCATATTTTTAAAGAGATTCATGAAGTATGCAGGACTAAAATACCATGATATCTGGGACTTACTTTAAAATAATTCAGCATAAATAAAAAGGGGGAAGAAGCAGTTAAGATGAAACAAATGTGGCAAGATCCTAATTGTTGAATATGGGTAATACGAGGACTGACCGTACTCTTCTCCATAAACCTGAAACCAAACCAATGCCAAAACCAACTTTGAATTAGTTAGTACACTTAAAAATCAGGAGCTTTCACATCAAAATCTGGATTTCTCACTTCATTTGAAAAATCATATGTCACAATAAGGCTCTTATCAAGAGATGGGAATTCTGGCCACTGCAAATTAAGTTTCCACGACTCCCAATTATCCCCCATTTATCATCACTGCTGCCGTTTTTCTCACATCTGGCCCAATTCATTCATTTATGTTACCTACCTGACATTTGGGTTTAGGACCCCAGGAGTAGTCTGACTAAGCTGATTAGTAGCAAAACAGGGAAGAAATGAGGAGAGCATGTAGATAGATCTAGGGACTCCTGCTGTTGAGGGCCCTTCAGCAGTTCTGAATACAGATGTAATTTCCTTAAGGCTATGCTACACTATGCATCCTGTATTTATTAAGTGCTTACTAGTATGACTGACATTCTGGAAAACATGAACATGAAAATAATTCCTGCCCTCAGGATACTAATAGTCTAATAAGAAAGGGAAGATATACACATAAGTGGTTACAATATAAGATACAAGATAAGTGAGTTCAGGGACCATCAGGGTGGCTCACATGTAAAATGCAAAGTGGGGAATGACAAAGTATATAAAGCTTCAGAATAGACCATGAAGAGCACTACAGAGCATTTTGGTAAATTTAAGCTATATCAAAAAGTTTAAGCAATAGTAAGCCACTAAAAAGTTAAAATGTAAGTCCAAATCAGAGGGGAAAACACTGGAGATTAAAGTCTCTTTCATTTCTCAAATTCTCTGATTCTATGTACTACATCCTTCGAAGAGCCAGAAGCATGACCCCAAAAACGTTGTATCTAAGCCTCTAAACTTGTGTCATCATGGCTTTCTTGGCCAGACATTAGTTTGGTACCTGAAGAGAATAATAAAAGGATGGGTCATGAGCAATAGTCCTGAAAATAGTTAATTTCTCCAAAGTATAAATAAATTGCATCTATTACAACTACTAGATTCCAATATCTTAAACATAAATTAAGGTCATTTTATACCTAAGCTCTCTTAAAAAGTAAAAATGTTTCTTCTTATTTAGTCTAAGACCTATTCTGTTAAAAACAAAAACAAAACCACGTGCTCATTGTGAATGAATAAAATTACCTAGAACATAATCAATCTTGACTATATCGATTTATATTAAAGTTTCAAAGATTGATCCCATCATCCTAACAGCAAAATAGGAACAAACTGGCATTATGGGAGTAGTAACCACCATCCTGGAGTATTGGTGAAATTTACACAAAACTTGGCTAAGTACAGATTCTGGGGTACCAGAAAGGAAAAGACTAGAGACTGAGAGCATTCAATCAATCACAAATAAATTACAAATAAAAAGCAAGGAGAGAATAAAATTGCAGTACTTTTCTTCACCCTACTAACTCTCAAACTAAGAATTAATCCCAGCTCTGACACGTTTATTCTACTATCTCTCTGAGCCTCAGTTTCCTTCTGTGTAAAATGAGGCGAACAGAACCTACTTCAGAGGGGACTGTATGAACTAAATGGTAATGTATATAAAGTAGAAGATCGCCCCCCCCACACACAGTTAATGCTCAATAAATAACAGGATTCATTATTCGCAGTAAGCTTCAATGCCTCCATTTTCCTGCAGGTATCAATGTGTCTTATGATGCCAATCCCCACAAATATTCAACATCCAAAGACTTCTTTGGAGACTCAAGTGTACAGTTCAAGGTACCTAGGAACAAAGCAGGTAGAGGGCCCTGACAACAACAAAAGTCGAGGATACCCCAGGTTGGCCGTCACATCTGCGAAGGCCTCGCAGCCCTTCTAAGGATTCCCAAGCATTGGCACCCAGCCCCGCCCCACGAATGACGACAGACAGGGTGAGGGGGCGGTGACGACCACGCGCCCTTGGCGCCTCTCAGGAGGCCAGGCGGCCTTCCAGGCCTCCGCCAGCCTGACCCCCACCCAACCCTCATCCCCACCCCCATCCTCGGCCTCCCCTCCGCCGGCGGTCTTCCCTCCGTGCCCCGCCCAGTGCCGCACCTTGAGGTGAGTGCGCAGGCCGCCAGCGCCCCCAGACTGGTCGGTGATCTCGTATGCGCCGGTCACTAGCAGGTCCTTATGGATCTCCTCACGGAGACACTTGCGGGAGTTAACAGGCAGATGGAAGGAGATGGCGAAGACCGAGCTGGGGCCGAGCAGGAGTAAAAGCAGAAACGCTAACTGGCAAAGGCCACGCTTGGCTTGTAGGGGACACAAACCAGACATGGTGCCGGAGATTGTTCACCACCCCGGGCCTCTACCGCGCCGGAACCGGGAGGGCCCACGTGACCCATCTCTGGCGGCCTACCAACGCCGCTGGCGCCATTTTGGAGACTGGCAAATAGATGAAGGCTATATAGTGAATCTTTTGAAAGGGAATAAAGGATATGATACCACATCACACACACAGATTAGCGTGATTAAATAAGATATTCTAGAAATTTTCCGCAAAACTTTTATTTTTGTTGAGTTCGGTGAGTGCCCAGTCGGCCATAGCAAGTAAGGGCAGCCCTGGAAGTAATCCTCCTTTAACTTGCGGAAGCAATGCTTGCAAGCTTTAAGGAAGGTGATACCATAGCAACCAAGCCCCAATAGGAAACAGCCACAAGGCCCTTAGCTAGGCGGTCTGGCAGCCAACAAGGCGCGCAAAGCGAGGGCGGAAGCGGAGGATGCGCAATCCCAGGCTTTTCCGCCTTTCTTGGCCAGTGGGACGTTGAGCACTTGAGAGGAAAACTTTGAGGGCTGAGCGGAAAGATTCCAATTTGTGTATGAGGCTGGGGGGGACAGTACCTCAGGGAAGGTGTAGAGGTCACCAGGTGAATATGAAATGTGCAGGCGACCAGTTCATGCTCCTGAGCAGAGTATTTGGGCTAGGGTAACTGCTTTCTGAATGTGCATCTTATTTAACAAACATTGAGCGCCTACTGTGCTAGGTCATATTCAAACCAAAATTTAGATTTTGTATTTAAATTGATTAAAACACTGTCTTTTAGTTCAGGCTGAGAGATGGACCTAATGCTGTTTACCAGATGAGCGTTGTCAAAGGAGGGTTTGTGTGTTTTTAACGCACATTTTAGAGATCAAATTGGTTAGTCTTTAGTAAGCAATTTTACACGGTAATCATTCATGCTTTCGTTTAATAGATATTTATTGAGTACCTACCATGCGCCAGATGCTATGCCATATATGTATACCAACATGTTCATTAACTTAACAAATTACTGTTGAGATGCTATCTAATATTCAGGGCTGGAGGAAATATGAAAATGAAAAACAATACACAGCAGCCTATGTTTGGCATCATCTACTTTAATGTTTATTGAGCATCTACAGAACTACCCAGAAAATGGACAATTTGCTCTTGGTAATTTAAACTATTATTCTATATTTGTAACTCCTTTAAATCCATCTAGTACTTTTCTTTAGAACTGAAGTAAACAAAAACACACATAAAGGAGCTGTCTGTAAAGCATCTTAAAATTTGACAAAAGCCATGCAATAATTATTTCATGGTGTGTCCCCTTAAGAACACTTAGTTTGATTATTTTATCCCTGATCTAAAATGAGATTGCTAGTCTACTAGTTATATCCTGATAATTTGCATTGGCCTTCTCCCTGCAGTGTAGGGAATCAGTACCAAGAAGTTATCTAATTCATTGTTTACTCTGAGCCCTGATGCTCTTCTGACTGACCATCAGCAAGAGGTTTGTAATCCATGAAATAGCTGTTTTTTCTTTAAATTTCTATCTCACATTTATATAATAGCTTCTACATTTTTAAATATTTTCATATATATTAATTATTTTATTTGACATTTCCCAAAAACCATATGACATTGGGCAAGTCTGTTCATTTCACAGATAAGGAAACTGAGGTTATGAGAGGCCAAGAACTTCTGAGAGGCCCAAAGTCCAACAGTTTAAAAGTGACAAAGTCAGTCTGAGTGCTTGAGCCTTCTTCAGGATGCCACTATTATTTATTACTTTACAGATGAAGAAACAGAGACTTAGAGAAATTAAGTTACGTTTCTAATCACAGTTCTCTTGTCCTATATTCTCACTTATCCCAGCCCCTAACTCTTGAATGTCTCTCCTTTATAATTTTCTACTTAGCACTCACTACTAATACAACATACATTTATATTTATTTATCATGTTTACATGTCTCCCTAAGATATGTTTGTGAGGATTTTTTTTTTTCACTGCTTTATCTCTGGATCTAAAATAGTAGTGCCTGGCACTTAGAAGGCAAATAAATAATGGTTAAATAAGTGTAAGATTTATTCCTTAGCTCCTAGCAGAAGGCCTATTAACAGATTTCTTACATTATGCCTTAGCTGTTTTCACACAAATTTATTTAATCCATAATGTATCCAAAGTGTAGGAATGATTTTAGTTTCACCAACAACATATGTCTTGTATTTGAATTGAAAATATGTTCTTGCTTCTATATAAAGACACAGAAAAAGAAACATTCTCCCCTCTATGCTGTGGAACTAGAGGGCAGAGTAGATACTCCTAGGGAACCCAAATTTTTAAATTGCATCTGCATTAAGAAAGGTACCATTTTATATCTGTGTGGGGAGAAGACCTCATTCTGAATTGGAGAGCACATGGAGAGTGTCCCACAACTAGAGGAAAAGTTTCTTGTTGGCCTAACAGTTCTCTGCCATCCCCTCATACCAAAACTTCCCCAGAGATTCCTGAAGCTCCCTTGAGGCTCCAGAGATGAAGAGATGCCATAATACCATACCTTCTACCCAGTCTATCCCTAAGCCACAGGTTTCTCAACCTTTGTTTGTATGTGAAGGAGCGCGTTTAAAACACACCTCACCCCAGAACGTGAATCCAAAGCTCTTACCAAAAATCTGCATTTGTAATAAGTTTGCTGGTTGATCTGTGGTTGCAAGTCCTTGGAAGCACTTTGGCCCTCTCAACACCTCCCCTAACCAGTTTAACCAGCCTAATCTTCCAATGTGGCTTGAGGTTCACCAGCTCAAATGCAAAAGCAGTCAAGGATTCCTAACTAACATCCCTGCCCATTCATGTGTATATTCCTACCACAGTGTGTAGTTAAACAGCTAAAACAAGATGGGTTCTGTTAAGATACAAAAGATTCCTTTGGAAAGCAATTGGGCAATATTTGTCACGTGTCATACTTTTTGACCTAGAGAGTGATTCTAAAGATCTATGGCTCCTCTAAGTTCCAGAGCCCCCCAGGACCTGGTCCTAGAACCTCTGTGCTGCACTCTGGGTGATCTCATCTAGTTCAATGACTTTAAATGCATTGATAGGCCAATAATTTCCAAATGTGGATCTCCAGCCTTGACCTCTCCCCTAAATTACAGAATCTGTAGCAGGGTCCCTACTTGACATCCCCACTTGGATGACTAATAGTCAACTCATACTTAACTCTTAATTTCCCCTCTCCCCTGACTCCCAAATCTCCTGCTTCCCCATCTTAGTAAATTACACCACCTTCTACTTCTTCACTCAGGCCATCCTTGTTTCCTCTTTCTTTTACTCCCTCCCCATACAGAGCCAGTTCATCAGCAAGTCCTACCAGTTCTGGTCCTAAATTTATGGCGATCAGTTTTTACTTCTCTCTAAGCTAGGGCTTGGGTTGGCAAACTATTGCCCAGCTAGGCAGGCCAAATCTAGTATGCAATCTCCTGTTTTCGTATCATCCAAGAGCTAAAAATGATTTTCAGAATTTTATAGGGTTATAAAAAAAGGAGAAGGAGCAGGATAGAGAGAAAAAGGAGAATGTGCTACAGAGAGTTTATGTGGCTCGCCAAAAACCTAAAGTATTTATTCTCTGACCCTTTACAAAAAAAGTTTGCTGCTTTCACCTAGGCAATAGCCTCCCTATTGTTGTCTGTGCTGCTATTCTCATTCCACTGTAATCATGCTCCTTAATATACCTTGAGTGATTTTTTTAAAGAACGTAAATCAGATAAATCAGAATAAAGCCCAGATCCCTCATCACAGCCCAAAAGGCTGCTGTGGCCTTGTTCCTTCCTACCTCTAATCTCATTTTACCCAATGATCACTTCCTCTCACTAAATCCACTCATTTACTATCTTTGCCTTCCAAACAGTTTAAACTCCTACCAGTATCAGGGCCGTTGATACTTGCCCCATGGCCTCTGGACTCTGTAGACTGCTCTTCATCATTTGGGTTCCAACTCCAGTGTCACCTCCGAGAGAACCCACCCTGCATAAGTAACTCTGTTCCCCAGGTTCCTTTCTATCACGCGATTTAATTTTATTATCTATATAGCACGTATCACTGTTGAAGATTATCTTGTTATTTCTTTTCTTGTTTATTATCACCCAGCTCCATTGGAATTTAATCTCCAAGAGAGGTTTTTGTTTTGTGTTTGATAGATCCCTAAGGCCAGGCATAATATCCCATAGTGGGTGTTCAAAAATATTTCCTGAGTGAATAAAAGAAATAATGCAACATAATATAAAGCATTTAGCAGATCAACATACAGCAGTTGCTCAATAAATGCTAGTTCCTCTATCTAGTATTTTAATTGCTATTTTTCACATGGAGAAGCTGAGGTCCAAAGCTGTTAAGTGACTTGCCTCAAGCCATACTATGAGTCAGATTTATAGCTGAGAATAGAAATGAGAGCTCCTAACGGCAGACTGGTTTGCTGACATAATTATCATTAGATTTGCTAAAATATGGTACTTATTATTTATCCACTCTACTAAAAGTTTGAGATTCCTGAGTAGCCTTTTTCTGTTCTCACTTATAGTCATTATACAACTTTTGTGGGTTTTAAGTAAATTTAAGCCCTCTAGAGTATCCATGAAGATGTTAATAGTTAATGTAAAACTTGTAGCATCTACTAGCATCACCCCTCATTGCCTTTTACTTGGGGGAAAAAAAAAGATTTATCTTCCTCTCCAGATTCACCTGGTGCTAAATTTTTATCTTCCCAGGTGAGAAACATGAACCCTCCCCAACTCTCCATGACAATTAATGTCCTTCATCAATGTTGTCTGTAGAATGTTGTCAAAATAAACTATCAAGACCCTCCCTTATATGCCGCAGCCCATAAATCCCAACTGCCAAGATCCAAGTTCTTCTAGTGATGTATGTGAGCTGAGATCACTAAGAAGTCTGTATTTAACAAAAAATTTATCAGATGGAACTTTAGAGATGATGTAAGCAAAAGATAAGAAATGTGTCCCAGAACAGTAAGTTTCAGAAAATGTAAGAACCATCATATGAACCATTTTGGAAACCATCATCACTACCCACATGCCTTGAGAACAAACCAAAGTGGGAAAGGATAGGACTAGAAGGGAGGTGGCTCCTCCACTGTTTACTTATGGAGCATACTAACCCTAGAGCCCAGTGCAGAGAAAGTCCTGGAGGCCAAGAAATGAGATAAAAAGAAATCCATTGACCAGTCAGAGGAGTGGAGGAACCAAGGGACAAAAAGGAGCTGCAACAAAGACTCCAGGGAGAAGGAAGTAGGGTCAGGTAGGTAAGATGGGAACTGTCTACCTTATGTATATAGCTACTTATACTACAAAGAAAAAGTATTGGGAAAGAAAGAAAGAAAAAAAAAAAAACACGGGAGAATTGCTCAATACTTTGTGACATTGAGGCCCTCCAGAGGAGGAGTGATAGAAAATCAAATGTCATCTACCCGCAAACAGTAATTACACTCTGAACCTAGACACAGCCACGCCTGAAGCTTGTCCCCAAGCAGATCCTCAGAGAGCTTGAGATTCCTTTGAAAGTGCTCTAAACCTTAAAGCTTGGTGACCTAGAATGGCAGCTACACTGTTTTTGGCCTTCACTCTTGGCTCTGAGAAAGTTTAAGGTTTCCTCTCCAGTGCATTTTCCTTGTTCGGCCACTAAGCTGTCTGTACTTGGTGTCAACCGTCACCAGCTGTCTCTAAGATCCACCAAAAATCGTTCTCTTTCAACAAAAACTCCATCTTGTGAGAAATATAGACCATACAGATGGAAAAAGAGCACTAGCCACAGACACCTTGATGATGCCCATATGACTTTCTCTTTATTATCTACTCGAATTGCCTCTGTACACTGGAATCACTTCAACAACTTTTAAAAAACTGCCAGTGTCTAGGACCCAGCACAGGCCACTGAAAACAATATCTGGGTATGGTCCCCTGCAATGGCATATTTCAGAGTTCTCTAACTTTGCTGTACATTGGAATCATCTGAAAATCTTTTTAAAAGTGCTGATGCCTGGATCCCACCCTGAAAAATTCTGATGTAAATGGGGTGCAGCCTGGGCATCAGGATTTTTAAAATCTTTCCTGCCACCAAATGTGCATCCAGGGTTGAAAACCAATACTCTAACCTAACCCCCTTCCTACTTTAGCACCCAACCTTGCAATACCTCTCAAGTAGCATGCACTCAATAAATATTTCTGTTTGAGTTACATCCCTGTTTCTCCTGCAGAAACACTATTGCCCTTTTTCCTAGAACCTCCGGTAAGCAGAGTACCTGAAACACCAGCTTGGGGACAAGGTTCATTCCTCTGCTGGCCACGTTATACCAGCTCAAGTATTAGCCAAGAGGGAGGAATGGGAAGCAAGGGCTTTGGATGAGGAGGAAGCTCTCCACAGGCACATGGGAGAGACTTCTCCCTTGCAGAAAGTCATGGTAGCACATGGACAAAGGAAGTCTTAATAAGCTTTCTAAAGAGATACTTCTTCAAGATTTGGTGTTTCACAGACCACAACCAGTGCTGTCAGTTCTACAGATGGCCAACTTCTGCATTTCAAAAAGTGGTTTCCAAACATAGCTCTCAACTTGCATCCCTAAAGCAGAAGACTCAGCTATGGGGAAGGGAAACATTGGAGTCTCTAAGCCAGAGGTCGAAAGCCACTACCCACATGTTGGTCAGGGACAAGAAAGACCAACCGCCAAAGCAAAGTTATTAGAGAGAATCAACTTTTGCAGTGAAATTAGAGTAACAGTGTTATATAATAATCAGGGCTTCATGGTAAGCCCACACTGAGAGCCACGGACTGGGCATCCCTCCAGAGAGGAGCATGCTCTAGACAAGGGTGCTGGCTCTGCCCTGCTGCCCACTCACTGGGTGATCTTGAACTGGAAATTTCACTTTCTAGGTGTTGATATCCTCCTTTGTAAAATGTGAGACTTGGGGACAGAGCCTGTCCTCGACTTCTTGTAGGCCTGCATCCAAAGAGAAGTGGGGAAGTCACAGGTTCACAAAGGTGATGCCACTGCATCACTACCAGCTGTGTTCCACCACCTCCTTCAAGGCCTATGGTTCTGGCTGGGGATTCAGCAAGCACAGCTGAGCTGTCTGCAGGCTGTGACCTCCACAGCTCAGTGTCTCAGTGCAAAGACCTCCCCAGGGCTAATGGTGTGACTAGGGTGAAAGCCTCTTTATTAGATTTCTTGTGCTGCCATTACAAATTAGCACATATTTGGTGGCTTAAAACAACAGAAATATATTTCATCACAGTTCTGGAGGCCAGAAATCTGAAATTGAGTTGTCAGCAGGGATGTGCTTTATCTGAAGGCTTTAGGACAGAATCTTTCCTTGTCTCTTCCAGCTTTTGGTGGCTAGGCATTCCTGGGCTTGTAGCTGCATAACACCAAGCCCTGCCTCTCTCTTCATGTGGACTTCTCTTTTTCTCTGTGCCTCTTCTCTGTCTTTTATAAGGACATTTGACATTGAATTTAGGACCCAGGTAATCCATTAGGACTTCATCATATCTCCCGGGGGGACACAAGTCAACCCATTACAGCCTCCAAATGGTAAAGAGTAGAGGGATATACAAAATCCTATCCATCCTTAAACTCCAGGTCAAATGCTGCCTTATCTAGGAGACCTTGTCACTTTATGCCACCTACACCATGTGTTCTCCCCTATCTCTAGACCACCTACATCAGAATTCCCCAAAGAGCTGGTTAAAAATATAAATGTCTGTCCTCAATGCTCCAGCCCCTACCACTGTCACTGCTGCCAGAGGGCCAGAGCCAGCCAGCTAAGATCGAACAATTCCCGGGATGGGGAGTGAGGATTGAGAAAAAAGAAAAAGAGAGAGACACAGAGAGAGAGACAAAGAGATAGAGTCGGGAGGGCTAACAGTGAATACTGCGCCCCAAGTTTATTAAGAACAGTATATTTATACCTTAGGATGTCCATGAGAAGCAACACCCACAGATATGCAAACAATTTCAGTAAGGAGCTTATTCATTAAGCCAATCTTTCTCCTTAGTAACGAGCTTATCCTTTAAGCCAGTCTTCCTCCTTCAGTAACCAGCTTACCTGCCCTGCAAACTTCTAGCTTGCAGGCAACTTTAACCCTGTCTGTAGGGCATTCAGCAATAATGGCTACCAACACCAGAGGCAGGCTCTCTAGGCCTGGGGCCCTGGAGCGTGTATTTTAGATCATCTCCCTGGAAGATTCTAATGCACCAGAGGTTTGGAAAGCCCCAAACTGTGCTGTGAATTCCATGACTGGTTCTCTGTTGTATCTCCAGCATTTATTTAAGCAGAAGAGAGGTGACATGTAAGTATGTGGCCTTGGAGTCAGAATGCCTGCGTACTGTACCCACTAACTATGCTTCCTTATGTAAATGAGAATAGTTATAGCGCCTACCTCATAAGGTTGTGGTGAGGATTAAATAAAATAAAATGTATAGAACACTTAGAACAGTGTCTGGCACATAGTATGCACTCTTTGAATTTAAGTTGTCATGAAACAGATTGGTAATGGCTTATTTTGTCACTATAGGCCTAGATCCTCCCTCTCAGCAATGTACCTTGATCTTTCCACCATCATCAGTTATTGCTAACATATATTGAATCTTCTTTTTTTTTTTTTTCTTTTCTGGGTGCTGTGCTAAGCTCTGTGTGTGCTTGATCTCATTTCTCCCTCACAACAGTGGTATAAAGCAGATGGTATTATAATCTCCCATTTTATGAACAAGAAAACTAAGAGTCAGATAGGTTAAGTAACTTGCCCAGAGTCCCATGGCCAGTGAGTGAGGAGGTTTCAGCTTGGGTGCCCACTTTCACTGCTACCCTGCTCTCACTTCTATCGACCCCGAAGGCATTCCCTGTACCCTCATCAGGCCCAATCAACTTTCTGAACCAACTACATAAACCTCCCCTCACAGAGCTTCCCCACATTAAGTTCCATCTTATCTGATCCCTTCAAACCATACTTTTCCATGCTTTGCCTTCTCGATCTGGGGCCCTCCAAAGAGATATCCTCTTTTCAGAGGTGTTAAATCAAACCACCTCCCCAGGGAGCTCCTTCAAATCATTTATCCCCCAAATCCAAATCCCTGCCTCACTCACAAACACAGGTTTCTCCCAAGTGGCCCAGTGTCCATTGAGAGCCAGCCTCCATCTTCTTTCCCTGTCTTTTGTCTTTATAGCTCCTTCAGTGGGGATACCTATAGGCCTGCATGCCAGGGAAGCCAACAGCCAGTCAACCCTCGTGTCTGGGCCACCCCTAACCCTTCCCTCAGCCCCTGTCAGAAAGGGGCCTCTCACCCTGCTCACTCTGCTGTCCACCTTCCCACTCCTTGTCCTTGGCCCAGTGCATGGGGCCAGCATCAGAAACACAGGCCTTATCACTATACAAACTTCCTCTTTCCCCCAATACTGGTTTTCACACAATAGGTAATCAGAGTAAACTTCCTCTGACAATTTACTGAGCAAATAGGCACTGCGCCCCTGCCCTAAGCTAAGGCCTGTGGGGAGCCCAAACCTGGTCTCCACCTTGGGGAGCCTTGAATCTCGTGGAGAGGAAGCATGGAAATGAGTTTCAAATACCCTGATGTTTTGTGGCCCAGCACATCTGGGTTCTAATCCTACTTCTGCTCTTTACTAGCTGTCTGTACCTTGGAGCAAGTTACTTACCCTTTCCGATCCTGAATTTCCTTAACTGAGAAAAGGGAATAATGCTGCCTAGCTTGTTGTGAGAGTTAACTAAGATAAGATCCCAAAACAGCCCAGTAGAACCACTGAGATAAGGACATTAGCTCCTGAGTTCCTGGGGTAGGGGGAGAGGCCTCCTTTAGGTAGAAGAGGAATGTGATCCCAGGAGTGGCTTCCTCTAGGGGCTGAATTCTGCCTTGAAAGCAAAATGCCATAAAGAATGTCTTCTTTCTCTAGTTCCTGTTCTTTTGAGGTCTAGGAGTAGGTGTGGTACCACCTTTCAGATATAAATTGAATGGTCCCTGCATATGACGGGGTCAGCCAATCAGGGTGTTGGAGAACACTAACAGAGTATAAAACATAACCCCTTAGTTTAATTTGGGATGATAGTGGTATTTAGTTATGTCCATATGCAACAGCAAGAGAACATCACTGGGTAAGTTGATTTCCTAGGTAAGTGCTAACTCTGTGGACACAGCCTGTGAAGGAGAAATCACTGGAGGCCTGGAGTAGTTGGGAAATTCCTCACTGTTGAGGAGTCAGTGTGCAAAATCACAGCCACCCGGGCAAAACAACGTGCGACATGTCAAGACAGGAATGAAAACAGTTCCCTCCCTCCCCCACTCCGTCAAAACACGCAAGTAAAAAGGACAAGCTTTCAACCTCCGTGTTTGGTTCTTTCTTTATACTTCGGGCTGCTTTGTGTTCCAGCCTGGGTTTGTAGGAAACATGAGGGAGGAAGAGGAGAGGGGGCCAGATGGGTCTGGGCGCTGGGAGAAGGCTCTGAGGCCAGCAGTGGGGGGCACAGGGTGATGGGCAGAGCTGGCTTAAACAAGGTGACATGGGGGAAGAGTGAGGCTGACTATCCCTCCACTGAAGGAAGATTCTGGAGAAGGACACAAAGAGGAAGCCTAGTACAGTGGTGGATGGCACCCAGGCTTTTTAGTTCAAGGACAACTCAGTTTTCATTGGGCCTCAGCACGACCTTGGCCAAATTATGTTACCTCTTGGAACCTCAGTTGCCTAATCTCTAAATGAGAATAACAGCATCTGTTTTGTGGAGCTTTTGTGAGGACTATAAATTAAAGAACACAGAGCCTGCCAGAATGTAGGTGATCAAGCTCTCTTCCCCCCGTCTCAGGCTTCTAGGAATGCCTTAGAAATACAAGACTGGCTATATTTAGTGCCTGGCTCCCTCCCCCATCAAACCATGGTGAAATTAGCATTAAACTACCTATGCTAAAGCTTCTTCCAGTTCTCGAATTCTTGGTGTGGACTGGGTGGCCGAGGACAGTCATCAATTCCTCTCCTGGGTGCTTGTTGGTCACTGGTGCTGCAAGGCTGAGCTCTGAGCAGCATACACAGTGACCCTGGGTACAAGAGCCTGCTAGATGGGGCCCCGTGGGGGATGGAGGAAGATTCAGAGAAATCTGACTACTCCTTTTCTATCCAGGTTTCCCGTTTCTGGGTTCCTTCACTCCGTTTTTGCTGAGATTTGAGTGATGGTGGGCGTGGCGATGGGGGTGAAGGGAGGGGTAATTATGGTAGAAGAAAGAGCTGCTGGCTGGCCCCACTGGATGGGCGTGCAGGGAAGCTACCCAGAGGTGATTTCAGTCTACCCTGAAAAAGAATGTTATAGTGACAGTGTGCCTGACTCTGGAAAGTTGTCTCGGGCAGCGGCAAGAACCTAGATCCTGGAGAGTTTGCCCAGACAGTGATTTTCAACTCTGAACGCATATAAAATATACTGGGGAGTTTCATTAAAAAATATCATTAGTCTGGATTTCATCTATGAGATTTTGACTCTGTTGACCCATGGTGATGACTGTGGATCCTTGGAATTTTGTTAACAGTGCCCCCAGGTGATTGCATTATGCAGGTGGAGATGAGGATCACTGTTCCCCAGGCTGGTGACCCCCCCAGGCATTCCTGTGCTTCTGGGTTAAAGCTACTCTATGCTCCTTTCTAGCCAGGAATCCACGTGTCTGGTAGGATGTTTGTATGGTAGTAGTCACCAGGACTTGCTTCAATCCTGGCAACTTGCAATCCACTCTGAGACACAGCAGCCAGAGTGATGTTTTTAAAACATAAATCATATCCCATCTTTTCCTCACTTTGGCATCTCCGGTGTGTCACATTTCAATCCCTACTCCTTACCCTGGCCAGCAAGGGTCTGCCATTGCCTCTCACCTCCGCCCCTCCTGGCACTAGACTCCTTCTGTTCTTCAAACACATCAAGCTGCTCCTGCCTGGGGCTGTCAAGCTGCTCCTGCCTGGGGCTATGCAGTTGCTGAGGCCTCTGCCTGGTGTGCTCTTCCCCAGCCTGGTTTGTGACTGGCTCCTCCTCATCCTCTGGGTCCCACAGCCCCCTTTTCAGAGAAGCCTTCCCTCACCTGCCTAGTCCACGTGGCATTCCTTCACCCCCACCCCATGCTTCCCTATCACACCACTAGGAATACTCCCCTGCTAGAAAGATCCATGAGAACAGAAAACTTGTCTAACTGGTTTATCACCGTGCCAGACAAATAGATTCTCAGTAACTATTTATTGAACAAGTTAATGAATATGTACATAGAATATGGCTATATATTAAAAGCTATGTTTTTATGTACATGTAACTGTATATGATGTCTGTCTATAAAGTCTGGAGTGGAAGTGAACAGATGGTATTAGGAAGGAGAGCATTAAAGAAGAAGGGAGAGGGATGTGTGTTGAGCGCTGACTCAGTGCCAGGCACCATTCTAGGGCTTTTCATACATTTTCATTTCATCCTCACAACAACCCACTGTTAAAATTCCAAAAATCTGTAGTTACCATGGTCCAACAGAACCAGAATCTTGAAGACAGAGGCCAGCATCATTATCCCCATCCTACAGATACAGAAACTGAGACCTAGAGAGAGAAAAAAACTTGTTTGAAGTTAAATTACTTATATTGTCTGCTTGATTTAAGTTCCCAGAACTCACTACTTATGAGTAAGATTTCCTGGATCATCAGGGTGTACTGAAGGTACAAATAACCTTTCTGGACACTAAAATGCATAACCCAGAGGGTTATAATATATAAACACAGGGGTGTTTGGTCTCATTGAGTGTCAGTGGGCTAGTTCATTTGGACCCCCAACTTAAACTTTGAAATCTAATTTCTAGCCAAAAGAATAGAACTTACCTTCAAGAATATACATTTTTAAAACACGCCCAGAATTTGATTTACACCCAGATTCTCTGTAATCCTAGTCTCTGGGAACCTTTTCTACTTTGAGGCACAGAAAGCCTTTTCTTTTTTTAAATGTCAGAACTGGTTCTCAATTAAATCTGATCAAAATACACCAAGCCATAGAGCAAGGAACAGAGATGAGTTAGATACCCTATTTGCCCATAAACTGCATACAGTCTAATAGCTTGCAGAGGATTGTTACATAGGGGCTTAAACTTAGTTAGGGAGGGGCCGTTAAGTGAGATATGAGCTGTGGAAAATCTGTACAATAGGATAATACGTTTAAATACTTCATTCTATAGACAGTGGAGAGCTGTGCTGGTTAGGGCTGTTTTGTTTTAAAAAACAGGAACCTATTCTGGGTTAACTGGAAAGAAAAAGGTGGCAATCTGTTGGAAGTATATTGGAGAGTTTACAGAATTGAAGGAAGAACTGACCAGGCCAGAGGGGATCTCGAGAGGAGGAACTCATGACTCAACTTTAAACCTCTCATTCCAGAATCCCCACACAGCATTCGAATTCCAGGAGACAATCTGTTTGGCTTAGTTTAGGTCACATACCCACTTCAGAGGAATTGTGGTTGCTTGTCCTCCAGAATTTTGCAAAACAGAGGAAGGGAGACTATTTCTAAAGGAAGAGATGCAGGCCAGACAGATAAGACAGGTCTACTCTAGTAGCCACCTGATGCTTCTGGACATGGAAATGATGAGATTAACTTGGATCACATGTCACTAGGTACTTGAATCAATAGTTTTGTTTGACCCTTTCAACAACCCAGGAATATGGGCACATTTATTAATCCCTGTTGTTAAAGATGAAGAAAACTGCAGTTTTGAGAGGTTACATGACTTTTCTCAAGAGGCAAAGCTCTTTTTGGACACAATCTCTTTTCTCTTTACTATATAATTTTCTTGTGTTTTAGAGTCATTGATTTGGCTCTAAAGTGTTTAAAGAGAGGGACTGGGGATAGGTTAGCAAACTGTTAGACTCAACCACAACAGAAGGAATGAACCAGTTTGGGCGAGTGGGGGATGAGAGGAAACACTTGATGGGAGATACAAAAGCTCAAAAAGTAGTTTGCAAACTAGACTGAATATCACAACCAATGGGGCAGTTTATTAACGCTGATCCTGAGAGTCCATTTCTCACCTGAACCAGAATTCTTTCTGGATAATAACTGAGAACCCTGTAATTTTTAAAACACACACCCATCCTATGGTGGTAATCATTTTGTAATATGTAAGCATATCAAATCAACACATTGTATACTTTAAACTTACACAATGTTATATATCAATTATATTTCAATAAAGCTGGAAACATTTTTAAACACACACCCAAATAGCTGACTATTCTGTAGCCAGCTGGACACTGATCTGTAGATGGATATTTGGAAATCATTGACCTTTTTTCTAAATGTCCTCTAGTCCAGTTTCTTGTCTTATCTCTCTGCTATTGCAGTTAAGCATTATCAAGGTATAGATTTTGAGTAGTTGCAATTTGTACTCATTACATTTAGAGTCATATATCTGCAGTATCTCTTCTGAAGTCTGAGGGACGAAAACAAGGATGGAGAGGTAGGGTGGCTCCTAGCTGTTCCCTGATTTTGTTAATGCATCTAGAGCTTGTGGCTCTTGGGACATGACTTTGACAGCTTCACCTTTAAGGAGAATAATCCTGGGGTCTTACCCTCCCTTTGCTGTAGTAAATCTCCACAACAAACACACCCATGTCTGGTATTTCTGAATTTATGGCTCCGTGCTGACTACATGCCATTCCTGGAGCCAGGCTCATTTTGCAGTTTCTCGTCCCCACCCCACCCTTCGGTTCTGCTGATGGGCTGATCCAGTCTTGATCTGTGACAACCTGTAAGTTCTGGGTGTTCTCTCTACAATGTTGTGGAGAAGTATAGACTATAAGTAATATCCAGAATTAAAGAGAATTGTGGTCTTTGGGATTGGTCTGGTACAGGTGGGAGAACAAGATTTATGGTCTCAGCTTCTGTTCTCCATTTGTACAGTGAGTGGCCTCATATGAATGAGTAACTAGGAAAGGGTTTCCCTAACCTCAGTTATTTTAATATCATCCTCATGTTTCTTTTCTTTTTTTTTTCTATTTGCCATATCTGTGCTCCATCTGTCTGTTATTAATATTTTCATTCAATTAATTAACAGGTTTTGCTGAAGTACTCACTGCCCACTCTAGTCTTGCCATAAACAATGATATTCATGAAGCCACTGATTCACAAAACCAGGTTTGATATGCTCCCTGTCAACTTCCTTCTAGTACACATTAAAATAAGTATGCAGTTATTAAAATTGTATAAAAATTCATCCATGTACTATCTAAAATCCTCCCACAGAGGGAGGGATATGTATCATTGGAGGTATATGTATCACACTTTGGGAACATTATCCTAGACAAGCTCATGTGCTAAGAGACATGTATGTGGTCCAGACCCCTCAATTCATCAGTTTGGACATCAACTATAAGAATACTTTTTGAGAGTTTCACTTAGTGGAAAATTATGCTTTTATAACTTCTTGTTGCAGAAGTTAAGGGTCAGAGCAGGAAACAAGCCACCCAAGGTATTTTAAGCTAGAAGGAAATTAATGATACTGTTATTCTCAGAAGGATTGGAGGACTGAGCTCCCTCTTGGAATGAATGCCAGAGCACTGCAAAACTGACCTGCCAGGGGAACTGTGACTCCATAGTAAGGAAGCTACTAAAGAGACAGCTCAATTTAAGAGTTTGCCAACATGGCTGTAATACAGCGATCAGGTACCACTTCCATCTCCTCTGCCTCTTGTTCCACTTGACACTTGTGGATCTGGAAGTTGAACTCTGGACTACTGCTGCACATGTCCACCAAGCCTTGTCATTGCTTGTCAGCAGTACATAGCCAAAACATTAGGAAGATGACCCCTGACTTCCTTCTGCCTTTTATCTCTCATGAACGAATCTAAATGATAGCATCTAATTTGTATCATTCAGAGTTGTAGCCACAAGGGAGTCTAAGAAACATGGTCTATAACGCTCTAGCTAGAAAAAGGGCTTGGTAAAAGACTGGATGCTGAGAGGCAATTAATCACATCTAACACTGCCTGTCAAGTGTCAGCTGTGCTGTTGATTCCCTGTGAACTGAGGAATTACTAAGCCAAAGAATAAAACAAGATCAATGCAGGTCCTCATATTACCAAACAGTTGTTCTTTTGTGAACTGGAGGTGTGTATATATACGTGTGTATGTGTAAATATGAAAGTATATGCTTGTGTAATATGAAAGTATATGCTTGCAAACATATCAGCTAAGTCAATACAAGTGACCTCGGTAGCACTAATTTGCATGCCATGCCGAAAACCTCAGGGGCTCCTTGCTTCCTATAGAAGTGAAGTCCAGTAATAGCCTTGTGTTCTATGCCTTTTACAAGTTGGCCTTAACACCCAGCATGTTCTGTGACAGCCCTCCACTCTGGACAAAGAGGTCTAGTAATTGATAAGGAACAGCCAAACAGTCCTCCTCCCTGCCTTTCCTGTCAACAGGGCCCGGAAAACTATTTCCTCCTCTCCGCTTATTTGAATCTTAATCTTCCTTCAAGGTCCAATTCAGTGCTTTTTTTCTCACTTTCTAAAACAGGCTTTGCTCTCTCACTCTCTGCTCCCCGCATTAATAAAAACTATTCTCCTTGTTGATATCTGGTTGGGGACCTTCCCAGTCACCGTTTCAGGCCTTTGCTTCCGTGTAACTGCTTGGGGAGGTGCTCCAATCCTCTGCTCCCATTACACTCAGCACTTCCATCCATAACATGTGAGACTGGAAGAAGGAAACCACCGACCCCCTCACTCCACAGAAATACAGAGACTTAGGAGGAGAGTGGTCTTGACTTGAGGATCAAATCTGGTTAAACCTTACAAGTGGTGAGACACCAAAGCTTTAGTCATCATCATCTGGGCGAAAGAAAGTCTGGAGCCAGGGAAAATGGAATCGTTCTGCATATGATAAGGGGAGAAATGGGGTTAGCTTCTGATCATCAGGAAGAGGTACAGCAATCTGAGAAAGGAAGTTGGAGAGGGGAAAGAAATAAACATCACGAAGGACCTCTAAAGAAAGGGATGTTTGGTGCTATTGGGGGATGATAGGGTGTGTGTCTCAAACCTCAGTAAGGTCTGCTGGTCCCCCTAAGGCCAAGTAAGTGGCTTTTTGTGCCAAGACAGGAATAGGACTGAGCTCTAGGTCTGGGCTGCCATGGGATAGAACAGGGACCCCTCACAATGATAATGATAAGATTGGCCGACTGACCTAATTCAGGGGAAGGAGTAGCTTGACCCCAGAAGTAACCACGATCACCAGAATCCCACAAAAGATTGGATAAATTGTGGAGTGGCCATATGAGACCTTATCGGACTGTGTGCAATCGGAACGGTTCAAAGGCACACCTCCTAGGAAGCCATCAGGATGCAGACTTCACTTCCACCCTTGCTGTAAGTCTCATGTAAAACTGGATGCTGACCAAGGCCAGCCTGTTAGGATTCCAAATCTCCATTTTGATCCCTAGTATCTGTAGTAGACAGAATTTCTAAAATGGTCTCACCCCACCCCCAAAGATGTCCTAATCCCAAGAACCTCCGAGTAGGATATCACTCCCATGACTGTGTTATTTGGTACAGTTAACCTAAGATAGGGAGATTATCTGGGTGGCCCTCTTTCTTCTACTTGTTTGGATAATTATAACATTTAACTAAGACTGGAGTCCCCATATCTAATGGGACTATGACATTTATTACCCATATCCCTAACACCTGGCATGTTGCCCAGCATATAGTTGGTGCTCAATAACATATGTTGATGGTGCCGATGCTTGCAGAGAGAAGAAAACCTCTGGATCATCTCCATAAAACATTTCCAGTGTTGGCATTTGCACTGTGTGCAGTTCCTAGGAGACACCGTGGTCTCTCTTGCCTCTGAGTTCCTCCACCCCTAACTTCCTTTTTTTATCACCCTCACCCACTGTGCCTTCCTCCCTTCCAACTGGCTAAATCTTGTTCTTCAGGTCTCATTTCAAATATGACACTCTCTGAAAAGTCTTCTCTGGTCTCTCAGTTGAATATTAAGCTTCCTTTTCTTCTCTGGCATTACCCCATAATCATAGTTGCCTTTGTAATTTTAATTGTCATTTTGCTTCTCTGGAATCCTTACTAGGCAGATGGTAGGCTCTATGATGGTGAGATTTTTTTTTCTTTGTTTTGAAACTTCAGCACTGCACACAGGGTAGGTTCTCAATAAACTTTTAGTGAATGGTCATGCTTTTTAATCACCTGGGGATCCTGTTAAAGTGCAGATCCTGATTCTTAGATCTGGGTAGGACCTGAGCTTCTGCATTTCTAACAAGATCCAAGTTGATGCTGAAGCCTCTGGTCCACAAACTATACTTTGAATAGCAAGGTAATAGGGTAGGCACTCCCATTACCCCATGTGGCAAAAAGTTTGCATTTAATAGAAGCTGAACAGAGTTTAGGGTGCAAATAATGGCCACAGGACAAAATTTATCCTGTTATTGCTAAGCTATGTGACTCATTTACAGAGGTGAAGCCAGTAACCTTGGCCATATTTGCAGCAATGGAGTTAACTGACACAAACCAATAAATAACATTTGGCTAATTTGCAGTTCAAAAGTGTTTCCTTTTACTCTGGAGCAGGTATTAATGAACCATGAAAATGGCTAAAGCATTGGCAGGAAGGAGGAAAAGAGGCAGAGTTGACCCATGCCTGAAGAACACGGATTCTTAAAAATCAAGAGCTACAAAATCCAATATGGTTTCCTGGATTGTATCCTAGAACATAAAAAGGAAATTAATAGAAAAACTGGTGAGATCAGAATAAAGTAGGGCATTTAGTTAATAGTAATGTACCAATGTTGGTTTCTTAGTTTTCATAAATGTACTATTAGGAGAAACTGGATGAGGGGTATCTGGGAATTCTCTATATTATTCTTTGCAACCTTTCTGTAAATCTAAAATTATCCACAAATAAAAAAGTTTATTAAAAGAATCCAGAACTAGACTGTATAGGTTTTCTTTACTTTGTGTTATAGTATTACAAATTTCTGAAAATGTAAAACAATTGTTATTTACTTAATATAAAAAAATTGAAAATGTTTGTTCATGGGAAAAGTCTCCAACTAAAACTCAGTGGCAATCGAAGAAGGAGTTAGAGGATGGCTGGTCCCAATGGCATACTGGCAAGGTAGCATACACTCTGAAGTGCTTTGCCACACATCATGGATTCGTTCCTACCTTTATTTCTTCAGTAATTTCATCCACTCTTGAGAATCTCTTGATTCCATACTCAAGATTCAGAGTGTCTTTTGTTAGTTCATTTATGTAGCAATATTATCGTAAAGATTTTGTCATAGTATCAAACTTTGCCTCAGGTGAGGCCTGTGGACTTGAACTTATCCGTCACTGCATATGCAGCACCTGACTGCAAACTGGGCACATTGCGGATTCTTAATAATTATTTGTTAGATGGATGAATAAAGGAGGTACTTCAACATCTGAAAGTGATTTCTTGCCTGAAAAACATGAATTTTCCCATGATGTTTCCCTATATAAATATATCCCTTTGCTGGAATTTGATGGAAAAACTTATCAACAGATCTTTTCCAACTCTGATGAATTCATGGAAAGTCATGAACATCCTATTAATTCTGATGGAAACCATGGCTTTAACTAATATAGTGCAAAGTGAGTGTACTCTGTTCTCAGGAGGCTGCTCTCCAGTACCTGCTCTGAGGCCTGGGGTCTAGGCTGGCCACAGAGTTGTTGTAAGGCCACGTGGTCAAAAACTTGTGTGTTTTTGCTCTGTCCTACAGTGCCCACTTCCCTAAGAAAGCTCCTGCTCTCCCATCCCAATGTGGTGGGAAAGGAGCTTGAATTTTGTCGGCCTCCCTGGTAGAACTGTGACCCCTGTTAGACCAATCAGAGCCTTTTCTGTGGTTTTTGAAGCTTAGAGCTGGAGGAGAAGGGGGTTTATCCTTGTAGAGCATAAAATTGGGAGGATGTGATGCAAGGGCTTCTGTTGATCACCTTCCCTGCCCTATGGAGAACTCTGTAGAAGGAAAGAGGGACCTAGGTCAAGATATGAAAATGGAGAGAGAAAAACCTAACATCCATGCTTAAGTGTCTAGATTCAACTATACTGTAGGCCACCTCATTCTCTGAACTTCCCAGTTATGGAAGCCAACAAATGCCCTTCTTTTTTAGGCTGATTTGGGTTTCTGTTGCCATAGAGAGTTCTGCCATAGAGAGTTCTATAATTCTGTAGAGAAGCAGGCAATTTTCTATCCACACCTAATGGGGACTAATAACAGCTTAGCCAGGGATCCAGCTATGCAGGCCTCTGCTTGGACAGGGTGCTGTGACAGGGATAGCTAGTTGCCCTCTCCGAACTCAGGCTCTCCCTTCCATTGCATGTCTAGAGGATGACGCCTCACCCCCAGAATGTCATTTCCCATCTCCTCTTACATTTAGGTGGGAAAACAGTTAGTTCTCACCAATGGAACATGAATGTCAGTGGCGTATGTCACTTCCAGGCTAGAATGCAGTTAAGAAGCAGGAGTTTCTTTGCCACTTTTTTTTTTTTTGCTACTCACCAGCTGGATAAAGAGGACTCTGAGGCCCTCAAGGATGGCAGAACCACAGTTGGAAGTAGCCTGGGTCCTGCCTTCCAGCCAAGAAAACTCCCACTTGATTGTTATGTGAAAGAGAAATAACTTTTTATTATATTAAGATTTGTTTGGGGATTTGTTTGTTATAGCAGATAGCATTACTCAATACATTTCCAAGAGTTGGAGTTGCATTGAGTTGAAGATTTGGTAATGAAGAAGAATCACAAGCAAAGCTCAAGAGCTGAAACAAGAGCTGAACTCTATCTATGGTCAAGTCCAAGGGATGATTTCAAGGATAAAAACAGGAGACAAAATTGAAGGATCAGCAACCAGGTGGGCCCTGGAAGAAGTGGTGAGTGGGGGGTAAGAGCAGGGACAGACACAAAGTGAGAGCAAAGCAAGTGGGGTGCCTGGGTTTGGTTTTGTGGCTGCAGTGGCATGGAACATGGGGTGGGTCTTCCTGGTTTAGAGAGGCAGGGGCAGGAAACACAGGTAACCTGGGGATGAGTCGAATCCACAAACAGGAAATCAGCCATGACATCAGAACCTCCAAGACTTGGGAACATGTTGGGATGTAGAACAGGAAACAGATCAAGGCAAGTGGTTTAAACTAATGACTGAGGTATTTGGGGAGCCTTATTCTCTGTGGAGTCTTGGGATGGGCCTAGTAGGTAATGGAAGGTAACAGGCCAGGTGGAATGGGGCTAAGGGGAGGGCACATGCCCCATTCAAAGGGGGCTGCTGCTGCTCAACTCCTAGGGATTATTACCATGTGTACACACAGCTCCAATCTCTTCAGATCCTCCCATTTTTCAAGAAAAGCAGGAAATCCGGATTTTTTTTTCTGGTGAATTCTGGTTTTTAAATGCTGGCAGCTAATTCAAAAATTTAAAAAACACCCTGTAGGCCAAACAAAACACATTCACAGGCTGAATTGGCCCACTGGCTCCCAGCTTCTGGCCTCCAGCTTAAAGGAAATGGGCAGAACCAGAAGCATGTAAAAAATAAAACAAACAAAAAAAAAAACCATGAAAATTACTCACAGTTTTCTCTGATTTTCACATATCACAAGATACTACTGGAAAAAAAAAGAACTTTGCAACAACTGCTTACAAACACACACGCACACACACAAAAACACAAAAAGACAAGGGATGAGTATCCGGAAGTTGCCAGAGATGTACCTTATTCCCCAAATATGCTTCAGTTTTCTCAAAATTGGATCGATATCTCAGATAGAGTTAAGTTGATTTTCTTTTATCTGTCAGGTGCATTAGTTTTTAGGTTTACTTTCTTTTCTGAAAGTCCATCAATTCTATCTTGACAGCTGGTTTTCCAGGAAAAGCAATCACCTGAGTGAGGACAATTTAGAGAAACAGTACTTGAGCCAAATGAGAGTTTGGCTAACTAAATTTTATGATAGGGAGTGCTTCCAGGCCAAAAACCTAAAAAAATGATCAAAGGTTTTCAAAGACTGGTTCCAACTAGTTCAGTTTATTAACGTTGGCTTGTGTCTGAGCCAAGGCCATGCTCAGAGAATGTGACAAATGCAGAATCTGATTTTTTTAAAAATATGATCTCTTGGGGTATATATCAACATGACTGGCTCCTGAGCTATTATTTTTTGTTGCCTCAACTTAATGTCTAACTCAAGGCTTTTCATATCACAACTGTCCTGTTTGCCCAGGACTGAGATGTTTTCAGTAATAACACTGGGATAGTCTTGGGCAAACTAGGAGAGCTGGTCACCCTACATCCCAGGGTCCTTTTCTCGGGTTCATGCTATGACGCTTTGACATTTTTTTGACTATTCCTTAAAAAAACAAAATAAAACAAAAAAACTATTCTTCCTCAACTGCAACATAGCTGTGCTCTCTTGATTTTCTTCCTGTTTCTCTAATTGTTCTTAGTCATCTCCTTTGCTGCATTCTCTTCCTCCTCATACCCCTCAACTGAATTGTACCTCAAGGTCTGGCCCTTGGGCTTCTGTTCTATTTTCTGCCCATCTCAATGGACTCATCATTACTTAGAAGATTTCCATATTTAGATCTTGAGTTCATGTTCTCACCTGAGATCCAACCCTCCAGGTTCAACAACTTCATAAACATTTCTCACCAGGATGTCCTCGATAAACTCAACCCCTGAGTCATTATCTTTCAGCCCAATCCAGGTGCCACTCACTCACCTAATATCCTCTTCCATCAGAGGTGACACATTCTTTTCAAGCCTTAAATCTCAGAATCCTAGACTATTCTTTAACTAGCATCCATGCACTATGTATGTATTCGCAGAAGCTACCATACTGTTGGGCACATCAGAAGGACAAAGTAAATACTTGTTGAATCAAATTAGATCTTGAGAAAGGAGTCCAGGAGGAGGACACATAATGTAAATCTACCAGAGGCTCTAGATATTCAAGGATTTGTAGCAAAGTGAAGATCTAGCAGATGTGATCATTGCAGACATAGTTAATTCAAATCATCATTGGTGCAACTTTGACCATTGACATTTGATCACCTATTAGTTAAATTAACTCAAGTGTTATTACATTTAGTCCACCCTGTATTGTGTTGATATACTTTTGGGCACGATCGAAGATATTTTCAAGGTTCCAAACAATTATAAGGATTAATAAGACAATTATTGATTCTACTTTTTTGCTTTGTTTGCTGGGTTCTTGATAAAGAGTCTGTCTTTAATCACCAAATGCTCAGAATTAGAGCAAAGTGGTTAGAATCCAAGCCTTTTTCTTCTACACTTTCTACGACAATCACTTTAAAAAATACTTTTGAAATAGAGCTATATACCACATTTTAATGAGATCCAGCAGCTTGGAAACATTGCTCTTATCTTTAGAAAAATCCACCTCCTTTTCAGATATCCTCAAGTAAGGGAATTTTTTTTTCTTTGCATTTGTAAGACACAGAACACAACTTACAGCAGAGTTCCCCAACTTCAGCACTACTGACATTTGGGGATGTATAATTTTTGACAGGGGAGGGTGCTATCCTGTGTATTGTGGGATGTTTAGCAGCATCCCAGGCCTCTACCACTGGATGCCAACTGTACCCACTGCAGTATTGACAACCAAAAATATTACCACACATTTCCAGATGTTTCCTAGGGGGCAAATTGCCCATGGTAGAGATTCACTGCACTTGATTCTTTTACTCAGAAACAAAAATGAAGCCTGTTTACCTGCATTCCTAAAATGTCTCTTTGATTTTTGAGTCCCTTTAGGTCATTCCCCAGCCTGTTTTTCGTCCTAGAGCTAGAAGAGGATTATCTCCAGGCAAGGCCCAGGGCTGGAATTGACAGGCCATCAATCAAGGAGGCTGTAATTGGACCTATTACCTTATCTGAGCAAATTCTTCATTGAGAGATCACCCCACCACTACCACCTCCACCACTTGGCTCTGGGATAATCTACCTTTACTTAGGGAAATAGGATGGAGCAGGGGTGCTGGAGAAGGAAGGATGGCTGGGATCTGAGGCACCATCAGAATGGGTGGCCTGAGTCAGCAGAGCTTGGGGATTTCCAGGGGGAACTGTGTGGACAGAATTCCCCCTGGATGATGGTCTAGACAGGGCTCACCCTTTCCCCTGCTCACAAGAGGCTTCTGCTTCCCCTTTAGGAAGAGGAAACACCCTGGGGCATTTATTTTGGGGTTGAGGATCTATTGTGAATAAGCCTCAGAATGAGCTGCAGGACAGTCTTTCCACACATTTTAGCAGCTGTCTCTTGCCTAGTGCTCCAAGGCATCATTAGATCAATTAGGAAAATAAAGGATGGTTAATGCCTGAGATTAAGTCCAGTAAATAAGAAAATGTAATTTAAAGTAGATTAGAATTCTTGATAATTTTTCCAATCTTAAAAAAAAAATCCTATTTGCTAAAATAGTATAATCCCATAGCCATTGACACCCATCACTGAAGTGGCTTCCATGTGTGAATTAACATTAAGAGCTGGATTCATACATATGTAATACTATTACAGAATTTTTTTTGCACGTAAATTAAGTATTCTAAACACTATTTCATGTTAATAATTAGATTTGCTCTTTAACATTTTTAGGGGCTAATAAGTTTTTCTATGATCTAAATATGCCATCGTTATTTTAACTAAAATCTATGCCTAAGCATTTTAATTCTCATTTTTGCCATTATAAATAAACTATGCCTGCAAACATATTTGTACATACATATGCTTTTCCCATCTGCAGTCTCTAAGACTTTTTATTCATTTAATTTCTTCTTTTTCCACCTTCCTTACACCTTTATTTGCACTCTTCTTCACCCAAACAAATGTTAACAGCACAGTATATATTTTCCACACCTTTCTCTATGCCCAAGCAATGCTGTACAGCCAGCCTGTCTACATACACATAAAGGGCTAATTTGTTTGGTCATCTATTTATGAGTAATGGAATGCTGCTCCATAGTCTTAGTGATTTGGTTTTCTCCATTGATGAGGAATCCTCTGTTCTCTACCCAGAGGTTTTTTCCTAAGTGAGAACACCCATGGGATTAGGAGATCTGAGAACTTTTTCTTTCTGAGTCTTGCACTGCTGCTTCGAGAGGCCTTGGATAGAAGCCATTATCTCCTCAGATTTTTACTTTTTCTACCTGTGAAAGGGGAGCATGCTGCTGCCCCATCTCTTCACAGTATTGCTCTGAGCAAATCCTTGAGTGTTTATATTTATTTATTTATTTATTTATTTATTTATTTATTTATTTATATAATAAACCTTTACTTGTTAGCTATGGCAGACAAGGGTCAATGTCTTTTATTTGCTATTTTTTAAAAACCTCTGGTAACTCCCTGCTTCTGTGCCTTTGCTTCTGCTATACAGCTTGCCTGGAAGACCCTTCCACCTGCTCCACTTATCCAACTCCTACCCATCCCTCACTACCCAGTTCAAATCCTGTTTCTTGTACATAATTGTCTCTATTGCCTCCAGCTGGAAGTCATCTCCTCCTCCTCAATATCCTTTATTTTTTGCCTTATTCACTTATTTTTTTAATAATATTCTGCTTTATTATTATTATTTTTTAATCTGAATTTTAAAGCTTCTGAGGACAGGAACTGTATCTCATATGTCTTGCATTACCATAGGGTCCAGTAGTAATACCCATTAGGCACTCAGATATTTGTTGAATAAAGGAATGAATAAAATGAATAAATGAGCGAATGAATGCTCTCTACTATTACTTTTTCATAAACCTTTCCCATAGAGACTGTTTCAGGAACAGATTAGAATTGTGGAAGATTGTGTGCACTTTGAAAGATATTTTAGATATTCTTTAACTATAATGTTTTGCCCATATTAGAAAACACTGCATCGTGAAAAACATAGAACAGTACAAAGATAAATGAAGACAACTCATAGTTTGGCCACCCAGAGAAAATCCACCTCTAATGTTCTAATGTATATTTCTTTTCGTCTTTCTATGCATGTGCATACTTACAAAATGAGACATATATGTGTATATGTGCTCACTGAGTCACTGAAGGATGGGGAGGAACCCTGAGCAGAGAACAGTGGTCTTTAGGGGTCCTGTGTCCCTGGGTCCCACAGAGACGAAGAGGCAGTGCTTAAAGTCTCCCTCTCTTTCTGTTCCCCACTCTCTATGGGGAAGTCCAGGTCCCGAGGAATTCTGGGTCTCACTCATCCAAGAAAACACTAACCCTGGGGCGATGATTTCCCTGTTGTCCCAGGCCTATTAAAGGCACCAAAAGTACAAGGGTTACCTAACAATTGGTTGGGTGAATCAGTTCTCCCTGGGAATTGTAACACTCCCAGATGAGGGACGGAAGTACACCTACTCCCCAGGATGAATCTTCAGGCAGATGTGGCTGACGGGCTGAGAGGTGTGTTTGGGGGTGGGACAGTGGATAAGAACCCATGTTCATTGTGTGTTGACTCTGTGCCAGGCACTGCTGGCCCTTGACACACTTTCTCAATTAACCTTCAACAGATGGTATCACCATGCCCATTAGACAGAAGAGGAAACTGAAGCTAGTGTGAAAGCCTCTAAAATAAAACTGAGCATAGCTGACTCCACCTGGTGTCATGTATGGCCACACTGCTGTTCACACACTGGCATTTCCTGATCACCTCCTCCCCTGTCACTGATGCCTAGTGACCTTTCTCCTCCCAGGATTCTTTTCCTTACCTTCACATCCAGTCTCTCAGTAAGACCTGTCTACTCCGGCTTCAAAACACTTTCTGAGTCCTGCATATCTTTCCGTTTTCACTGCCCCTACCCTGATCTAAAGCACCTCGTTCTTGCCTAAGCTATTGCAGTTGTCCTGCTGCTGCCTTATGGTTTATTATCTACACCACAGCCCAAATGATCTTTTAAGCAGATGATATCACACCCTACTTAAAAGCCTCTAGTAGGTGCCCAATAAAGCTTCAACAAAACCCAAACTCCTTGCCTGCTCCTCAGACGTTAGCTCCTGCTCCTGCCCCCAGCCTCCTCACTCCAGCCACACTGCCCTTCTGTCCTTTCCTCCAACAGTCAAGCTGGCCCCACCTCAGGGACACTGAAGTTGCTGTTCTTTATGTCTGGACTGCTTTCTCCTCTCAGCTATCCATTCTGGTTCCTTTTTGCCATTCAGGACTCAGTTTAAAGGTCATCTCCTCAAAGAAGTTCTCCCTAACCACCTGCTCTAAGCAGCCACTTAATTACTGTTATCACGTCGTCCAGTTTAATAGTCTGCATAGAACTTAACACTATGGGGTGCTTTAAAAATTTCATTGTTCATTCATTCATTCATTCTCTGTGTCATCCCCAATGTCAACAAGTGCCTGACATATAGTAGCTGCTCAATAAGTCTTTGCTGAATGAATTTGTGAATAAATGACATTTTTCTCTAATTAATTCTACAAATGCTTATCATGGGTTAGGGGTCAGATGCTAAACTAAGGGCTGTGTAAAAGGTAAAGATTAACGAGACATACCAACCCTCAAGAAATGTTTGATTTATAATGTCTGAGATGCACTTTAAAATAATTTAGGGGGAAAAAAGAGAGAACAGATGAAAGAAGGCCAGCCAAATGTTGATGACTGTTGAGGCAGCATGATGGGAAAAGGGGGTTTATTATATTTCTCTCTTAACTTTTGTGTGTTTTTGAAAATGTCTAAAATAAAAAGGATTTTTTGTTGTTGTTTAAGAAGCTTATGATCAAGATGAGAAATGTATAAAAATAACTACTTTGCTTCAGGCATCTGAGAATGCTATAAACGAGGGAGCTTGTTAGTGAATAAACATTTATTACATTGACTGAGCATCTAGAATGAGCCAGGCACTGACTATCTGCCAGGGATATGATGATAAATGAGACACACACAGGGCCTGCTTTCATGCAGCCTATGGTCTAGCCTTACAGTCATATAGTCAGTGAATAAAAGGATAAACCCAAGGTGCTAAAAGAGTGTGTTACAGAGAGCACTCACTTGGTCTGGGGTTCAAAAAAGTGAGAGGAATGTGGTTAAAGAGTGGGTAGGAACAGCCTCCCAGGCAGAAGAAACAGCTTTCACAATAGTTCGGTGGTGTGAAAAAGCATGGCACATTGGAGCAACCAGAGAAAACCAGAATTCAAAGGCAGACAGAGCAAGGAGGAAAGTGGAAAGAGATAAGACTGGACCAGAGAGTAGGGGTCAGACTTCACAGGGATATGAAGGTCCCGTTAAACATTTCTGCTTTATCCACTACCACCAAAGGAGGACGCAGGAAGTTTTCTTGAAGAAGGTGACCTATGACCTGGGCTTTGAAGGTGGGAGAGAATTGCAACAGGCAAAGGAAGCTCAGAAAGGCTTTCCTGAGCTGATCTCTTATCCGAAAGGAGAGAGTTCAAGGTATTGAGGAAATAGTGGGCGGCCCAACATGGGAGGGGCTCATGATACATGCAGGGGTGTAGAGGGCAATAAGCCAAGATAGAAAGGTCGGAGACAAGCGCCAGACAAGGTATGCTAAGGAGTTTGGACTTTATTCCTCAGACAATGGGGAGCCACTGAAGATTTTTTGATCATTGGACAGATATGGTTCAAAGTGCCCGTAGGAAGGATGTGTTTGATAGGGAAAGCAGGCAGGACAGTATTATTTATAGGGAAGCAGGCAGGACAGTATTATTTATAGGAGAGGTAATGTGGGTCTGACTTTAACACTAAACAATTCATTGAGCACATATTATGTGCCAGGTATTGTACTGAGAGCTGGAGGTGCAAAGAGGACAAAAGGACTACTCTGCCTTGCCTCATGGAGCTTATATATGGCTAAAATAACAATGGCGATACAGGGTGATGACACGACCAGGATGTTATAAAAACCCTTAAGAAAGGGGGCTATGAACTCTGCCTGAAGTGGGGGCAGCAGTCAGGAAAGGCTTTGCAAATGAGAAAAAGCCTCACTAAGCCTTTCTTGAGAAGTGAGTTACCAGGAAAAGTTGGAGAACAGGCAGTGGCAGCAGCACATCTAGAAAGGCTTGGACGTTTGAGAACAGAGTGACTGCAGACTTGGACTGACTATGGGGAAGCTGGTGCTGTGTCCACAGAGAAGGCTAGGGAGATAAGCAGGAGACATCTCAAACCTGTTCGTTTCCTATCATTGGAGTGTAATGGAAATTAATTATCCCAATTTTTCTTTGTGCCCACAGTCCTGAGAGTGCTAGATCTATTCTATAGTTACTTCAGAGGTATCTTAGCATTCTCTTTGTCTTTTTAGTTTCCTAGTAGTCAACTTTAGACTTAGTAAACAACTGATCTAAAATTAATCTTAAATCTTAAATGAGATTGTTAGAAGCTGTTGTGACCTTGATGGATAGCAAGGACTTGAGAGATTTTTAAGAGGAGATTCACATTTTAGAAAGATATCCCTAGGGGTAATTATGAAGACTGAAGCCAGAGTTGGGGAGTCCATTCGGGCAGGGGAAATAAGAGGACAGTCTGAATGGAGGCTGTGGAAGGGAGATAGAAAGGAAGGGATACAGTGAAGAAAGGAAATAGAACTCACAGAAGGTAGAGGCCAATTAGGAGGTTTGCTTAAGCTTCTGGGTTTGCACGGTGGTGGCGCTGAAGAGATTGAGTCTGAGGAACTGTAGAACCACCAGGTAGAAATGTTCTGGAGGCAGCTAAGTTAGGAAATCAACAGAAAATGATTATGGTTGAGCTCTGGGATGAGGTCACACAGAGAGCATGTGGAGTAGGGAGAGAGAAAAAGGGCTCAGGTTGGAACCTCTGGAATCTCAACATTTGGGGGATGGACTGAAGAAGTCACAGAGAAACCTGAAGACAACCCTGGAAACCACAAAAATGATGGAGGGAGGACTGGCCAGGGCAGCCTACAGAGGCAGACTTGTCAAGGGGTGTCTGTTACAGGCACAGGAATACATAAAAATAATTCCTTCTCATAAGTTTGGAATATTAAGCAGAAACTTTTTCACATCAATCCTGTTGCCACCAGGTGAACTGGCCCAGCCCTTCACTATTGTCCAAGTGCGTCAGGAGAAGCCACCTGGCAGGAAGGAGCCAGGTGGAGCAGAAAGCAGCTAGTCTTACAGTCAATAACCAGTGATAAGCCCAGATATGTGGCAATATCAAATAATAGAGAATCAGCGTCATCTCAGGCAGCATAGTCAACTGTCTTCAGCTGGGAGACAAGGAAGGGGTGGAGAGGTGTTCCAGACATCTGGGAGGGGAAGTAGGAGGGGTGCAAATTTATGTAGTGGGCCAGGTGCTGTGCTAGGCCCTTTGCATGGTATCCCAATTAACCCTCCCAACAGCCCTGCCCCTTTCAAAGATAAGGAAGCTGAGGCTTGAATAATGTAGCTAAAACCACACAATAACTGGATGATCTAAGATCTGAACACAGAAGACCAAAGCTTGTGCTGTGTCAAATGAGCTCTTGGTCTCCAACTAAATCTATTTCCCTGGTGACCTGCAGGACTATGTTCTTTAATTTTTGGGCACTGATACAAACCTTCCAGTTGAAGCTTGATCTGAGTGATGGCTCAGCGCCCAATCAGCAGCCCGACTTAGGTGTTCTACATGAGTGGTTTACTGCCGGTTCTTGCCTCCAAACCAGACTTCCTGTTTCATCATTTGTACCTATTGTCTCTCTCCTGGGTTTCTTGCCAAATGCCTTCCTCACCACTGCCCGTACAGGGGTGAGGTGACTGGAGAACAGGCTATAATGAGAAGTCTGTGAGACCTACTTGCCTTCTAGAGGCCCTAAGCTTTGATGAGCAACCAGTGATTCTAGGGGTGGGACAATTTCCACCCTGTTTCTGAGACCCTTTGAGCCTTGTTACAGGTCAAATAACTGTAATAGCTAAAGGGCACTTGGTAGATTTTGTATGCCAAGCTTTGAACTATCTGCCATACATGCATTATTTCATATAATCCTTAAAACAACCTGACAAGGTCAGTATGATTATTACACCCATTTTGCACGCAAGGGAATAGGCTCAGAGATATTCCTAATAAGCACCAGGAATATCTGAATCAAAGGCATAGAGAGGTGCCTGCCATGCCACCCTTACTTCCTCTTCTGTCCCTGTCCTCTCATGAGAAATCCCTCCTTCTTTTTTCTAAGGCCAAAGGAAATTCTGACCAGGTTTGCAAAGTAGTAGCAAAGGAAATGGGTGCCTTAAGTATGCCTAGAGTCCATATATTTATCCCATACACTTTACACAGAGAGGAATAGAAACCTCTGTCCTCTGTTATAGGTATTTATATTATCACTGGAGCCAATAAAGGGGTGTATGTGTGTGTGCATGCCTGTGTCTGTATATGTACACACACGTGTACATGAGAGTGGGGTAAGAATTAGGCAAATCAACCTCATAGATCTGTTCCGTTTTTATGGTCATAGGTGGCTTCAGTGACTGTATTTTCTAAACCAAATGTCAGGCCGCATAGACTGTCCATACAATTGTCTTTGAGGGGACAACACAGCAACAGTACCATCCATGTGAGAAACAGAAGCTATAGGCTAACAGTTCAACAGAGGTGCTCTGGTATGCATTTGAGATGTCCCAGAAGGCCTCTGGGAGAGATAATCTTTGGCTAAGAATTGAGGCCTGGGTGTAAGCATAGACTTGCCAGCCAGCTGCTCACAGCCCACTAAGAATCAGCATTATTACATGTGATTTTAAAGATGCTGTTATAAAGGATCTGATATTTCCAAAGCATTCAAGAGAAATGTTGTAGCCTAAAGCTAAAGAGGAGATCTGAAACAATATCTTGTTTTAGGGGCTATTATGGGGTACATTATATTAATAATTGACTTTATTTATATGCATGCAAAATGTCATGGAGAATTGAGCCAGCCTTGCCCACATATGAGGTCAAAAGATGACCTCTGCTTTAAATTCCCAGCAAGTAAAGATAAAAGTGTTTTTTGCTTTTGCATGACATAAATTCATATTACTTCCTACTATTACTTCCAGATACTGGATGCCAGGCCCAAAGAAGACTGAGTCTAGGATTGTGGTGATAATGGGGTGACAGATATGCAGGGGATAATTATGATATGGTGTGAGGAGGGTTGTAACACTGGTAAGTACAATATGCATTGGAGTCCAGAAGATGATTAATTTATTTCTTGGGAAGGGATTCGTATGAATTTTCTATTGCTGCATAATACATTACCACAAACTTAGTGGCTTAAAACAATAAACATTTATTACCTCCTAGTTCCTGTGTTTCAGGAGTTCAGGCATGGCTTACTGGGTCCTCTGCTCAGGGTCTCACCAGGCTGCATTCAATGTGTCTGTTAGGCTGCACTCCCTTTTAGAATTTGGGTACTCTTCCGAGCTTACATGGTTGTTGGCAGAATTTAGTTTTGAGCCATTATGATTGATGTCTCAGTTTTCCTTCTAGCTGTCAATGGGGACTATTCTTAATAACGAGAGGCTGTCCTCAAGTCCTTGTCACATGGTGCTTTCCATAGGCCTTCTTACAACATGATAGCTTCATTCAAGGCCATAAGGAGAATCTCTCTGATTTCAGGGGGAGTTCCAATCCTTCTTTTTAAGGTTAGAACTACCCAAGATAATGTTTCTTTTAATTAACTCAGAATCAGCAGATTAGGGACCTTAATTACATCTGCAAAATCCATTTTGCCATAATCAAGGGAATGATATCACAACAAATCCACAATCCTACCCACACTCAAGGATTTACAAGAGTATATGAGACATGGACACCGGAAGGCAGGAATCTTGGGACCCATCTTAGAATGCTACCTACCAATGGTGGGGGAGGGAGAAGGGAAAGGAAAGTGCCAGCCTAGGTGACCTTTCAGCTGAGTACTGAAGAATAAATTTAAGTGCTCCAGCCTGCCAAGGGAGGGAGGCAGTTGGGTAGGGAAGAAGGAAGTATAGCAAGGACATTCTGAAAAGACAGAAGGCCACAAAGGTACAAGAACATGAAGAAAGCTGTTCAGTGTCAATGAAGTTTTCCAGTGGGGCCATCAGTTGGGGTAGGGTTGAGAAGAAATGGGTGTGTTAAGTCATGAGCACCATGTTCTTTCAAGGAGTTCTTGGCCCTAACGCCTGTACAGGGTAGGCTAGAGACTATAAAAATTTCACTTTGAAGCTTTCTCCACTTGCATTTCTCTATTCCCCCAGCCCATCTCCTTTAGAAAGGTCCTTTCCAGGTAAGTCTCTCTCCTGGGATCCCTGACCTCACCCATCAGTGCATCACCGTTCTGCTGGTATAACAAGATGAATATCTACACACATCTTGAACCCTTGTGTCCAAGATTCTAAGGGGAACAGACTTTTACCTACTGAGTCATCTTTGGATGCCCCTGTGTGTGTGTGTATGTGCATATGCACACACATAGAAGTCAAACAGTGAGCAGACTGGAGAGGAGTAGATGAAGCCAAAGAGCTAGTCAATTTATACAAAAAATAAAAAGCTAAGAGAGAAGAAGTTGGAAGAGAGAAATATTCACTAGGGCTGGGGGTCTTTGAAGTTTTAGGGGGTTCAGAATAGCTATAAGGTTCAGAGAGGAGAGGAAAAGAGGTTCAGAAGTGTGACTATATTTACTCATCAGATCCTTCTTTTTAATTTTACTTTTTGCTCTTCTCATATTTAAATAAAAATGGGAATAAAATTAAAAATGAGTTTTTAATTAGATTATTTCTCCCGTGTATGCACAGTTTGTTTTGTTTTAGAAGATGAGACAGCACAGATCCTGGGTTACATGTGAGCACCAGGATTTTTTCGGGTTACCTTAAAAGGAAAAGGATCTGATAAATCACTGACACTTCTGTGTGAAATAGTTTTAATATATTACCACTCTCTGAAGAACTCTAAGGACAGAAACATCCTCCAACCCCAGAAACAAACATGTATTGGTAGAATTTCAGAGGTAATGGTATAAGATGATGACTCTTTCTTAAACACACACACACACACACACACACACACACACACACACACACACACACCAGTTTCATTCTATATTGTCTATACTATTCATGTAATTTCTCTAGTCTCTATTTCCTAGTGTCAACTATGCTTTCTACCTTGGAATTTATATCTGGTACCCAGTGATCAAGATAACAAATCTATAACTATATCTTTTTTTGGGAAAAAAGATCTTTTGCCCTGCCTGTCTTCAAGCAGAAAAAGAATAGATCACCTTGCTGCCTCAGCTGGACAGCATTTCTGCCCATGACACCTGTGAGCAGTGATCATGACTTCCAGATGAGGTCAAGTTCCCAAGGCCTATGGAACAGTCAGCCGAATTCACCCAGACTTGTCCCTCCTCTTGACACAGCCTTTTAATCTCCATATTGTGTGCATTTGGTCAGACTGCAATAAACCTGGTAGGATTTTTTTGTTGTTGTTATTGTTTGTTTGTTTTGTTTTGCAGAATAGGATTTTAAAAGGGGGAGAGGCCTTCCAGCCAAACTTGACCCCAAATAGTCCAGAGAGAAGTTGTTTGGAGGGCAGTGAAGAACTGAAAGGTAAAATGCGACTGGCATGGAAACTGACTTCCTCCAAAAAAACCTGGAACATCCTTCTCAAAGCCCCACACAGCCAAGCTCCTTGCACCAGCTCCAGGCCATTCCCTTGAAATGTTCTCCCCAGAGCAGGGTTCCACATGGTACACACAAACAGCCCATGTGCATGAACACACACACATACACACAAACACATCTCTGTCTGGTAACAGACTGGACCCGAAGAATCTGGCAGCCTGCATGACTGATGGCAGAGTGTTGAGGCTGTTCTCACTGTCTCCCTGGAGTCCCACTGCAGACGCAGGTGCGCGTCAGTGCCTGCTCTAATTTTATCCCTGCTTGATGGAGGAGACTAACTGAGCAGCAGGGAGGCTGCTATTTTGGGTCTCCGTGGCTCTGGGTTATATAAAGCCTATCGCCGTGACCTGCATTGCTTTGTGATTGTGCCTCACTCTTGCGCGTTCTGTCACAATATGTCATCAGTTCACATATTCACACACACACACGCTGGGCGCTGGGGCTCTTGGGGAATGAGAGGGGAGGTGTGTGTTGGAGGAGTGTGTGTGTGTGTGCCTGCGCGCGCCAGCGCTTCTGCCAACTTGCTGGGGGAGGAGGCCTGCATATACAATTGGGAGGGGGAATTGTATGTAAAGGAGGTTTGTTTTTGAAGGAAACGGAAAGATCTTTCTGATGGAGGAACGTGAGTGTATGTGCTTTGGGCTGTAAGACAGAGCATGTTTGTGAGATGATATTGTGGGTCTGCTGTTGGCATGGTGATAAGAAAAACTTCTTGAAATTTCAGTAACTCTTTTTGTTTTAAAGGAATCCAAGAGTTTCATAAATTATACACAAACAGCTCTGCCTCTGAATGGCAGGAATTTTTCAGCTGAAATTAGGAGTAGCAGCTAGAAGAACAAACATAAAAGCCTGAATTTAGGGATAGGTTGATGACAGAAGATGGCATTTTTTTACGTCACTGGGGACAAGTCTTACTTGAAATTTTTTCCTACAGATGAAAGAATGTTTATGGTGCCGGTATTGTGACTACTGTATAAAGATAGGGGCTTGCTAAAGTTAGCCATGTACAATATCTAATTTATCTTTTTATCTCCCAGTATCAAATCTTAATAAATACTTTTACATATGTACATTTTGATGGATGAACATACAATAGAATCCTAATATAATACAACTCATTAGTGTACGAAATTGAAAAAACTAGGCTTCCAAAAATACACATTTTCATACACAAGCCTAAAAGAGCTGGATGAGCTTATCACATAGGTATTTGTCCTATCCCTTGATACAAGCAGGAGAAAGGAGATGTTCTGTACCCGGTGAGCTACGTGTCTTCCATATATAATCTCCCAGGGTATGTTCTGGCTGACATGATGGAGCCCAGAAGGCATAGCCCAGGGGAGTGGAGACTTGGCATGTACACAGCTTGGCTTTTGGAGCCTGACAGAATGTCAGGCCTCAGGCTGGCACTCGTGTTTCTGATTTGGGTTTTCCCGTCATCAGCAGCTACCACAGACAGCACTGGGGATCCCATTACTAGTTACTTGACTAAGTCACTGTTTCTTAGCTGCTCTTTGAAAGGCATTGAAAACCCTTCTCTTCCACTGGTCAAAGCACTTCTAAAGGATTTTAGAGAGAAAAATTCAGGAGCTTTCCATGAAGAAAACCAGAAGAATCCGGCAGCCTGCTTCATAGGGCTAAAGGGAACCAGACCAGATTCAAAGACTGGGCTTGTAGGGGCCGGATGGGGAAATGAAGCTAGGAATGGGGAAGATATAAATGAATCACTGTGTCTAGTTTATTAATAATTGACTCAAGCAGAATCTCGCCAATGTTGCCCCTCCCCTCCACCTCTAGCTAGGGGCAGACATTCACCATCTGGCTCCTTCATGGTCTCCTCCCAGCATCCCCAGTCCTCCCCTCCTCCCCACCAGTGACCTCTCTAAAACACAAATCTGGTCACCCCACTGCATAAACATTTTCAAAGGGTCTTCATTTCTCTCTCCAGAGAAAACCCAAATGCTTTAGCAGGCACACAAGGCTTTCTGTGATCTGGAGTCTGCTTCTCTCTCTGGCTTAGCTTATGTAGCAACCCTCTCAACCCTCCGCAAAGCAGGTCTCCTCCCATTCCCCCTTATTCCACTCCCTGGCACCTTAAAGCTTGCTGAACCACTTGCAATTTCCTGAATGCTCTAACAACCTCTCTTGTCTTCTGTGTGTTAGCATGGATCCTCCTATTTATTGGGAAGGCCCTTCCTTCTCCACCCTCACCCCCTCAGTTTTCTTTAGGTCTCAACTCAAGCATCACCTTCTCTAAGAAGTTGTGTTAACCCCCTCCAGGCATGGATCAGGTGTAGATGAAGTGGAAGAGGCAAGGCCAGGTCCTGGGAAATCTGAATGTGAACAATGCCAGTGAGCCTGTAATCTCTGTCTTCAAAGCCTAAGATTGAGGGGCCTGTCCTTCCCCACTGCTGTGTCACTGCAAGCAGGACTGGTGTTTGGGGTAGTATAGTTAGCCAGACGCCCCTGCCACCACAATGATCAGCCATTATTGACTAGCATCTTTCCCACAGTCTACACAGGGTCTGCCTTTTCTGTATTCCACTCTACCATGCATCTATGATGTGAGGGGGAGGATTTGCATATGGATCTCAGCTTCCTTCTTGGAGGCCCGCAGACCTCAATCCATGCTGTCCCCATGGGTACCATCAAGCAATGGTCAAGGCAGCTGTGATTCTGCCACCAACATTAGAACCTGACAGCTCTATCCCATGGGCTAGCTGTTCCTTCTGCTGTGCCCCACCTGAGAGAGGCTGGCCTCGGGCACAGAAGGGAAGCCAGTGTGCCAAGCACCTCATATTTGATGGATTTAAATTAAGCCATTTTGGGTCAGGGTATTAGCTGGCACTGGTATTTTTGAGGAAATGAAGACAGGATTAGAGGAGGCTCTATACTATAAATCAGATTTTAAATGTAGTGAGACAGGCTCTTTAATTAAATCCTAATACAGCCTTCATGTAGGAAATAATTTTTTAAAAGATGTTTAATCATCACTTAATTCATCTGTCTTAATATTCACTGTTTCATTTGTTGGGCTTTATTAAAGTAAGATCTACCTTTTCAACACTCCAAAGGTATCACTGGCCCAAATATTTTCACTTAGTACCGTGTTGGAAGCTGTCTACTGATCTTTCAAAGATAAATCTGTGTGCGTGTGTATGCATGTGTGTTGTCCTAAGTCCTTTGTCCCTGTTCTCAGAGTTGCTCCAGGATAATAGAATAATAATATTAATCCAGAAATAAACGGGTATGGAGGAGGTGGGAACATAACTGGCATTTTCTGGGAAATTTTTAGAATTTTAAATGGTGCCTTTTTTAGGCTCGTAAATCTTGACAGGCATTCGCCCTGCTGTGACAGAGAGGGAACAGGAGAAAGCCTGCGTGCATGGGAACCTGAGGGAGTAGAGAGGAGAGGAGGATGGCTGTTGGCGTGCTCACAATTTTAGAACAGCTGCAGTGGTTAGAGTAGATCCCACTCAGGGGAAAGGGAGAGATGATTCCACAGCCGATGACGAGGAGGAGAGGGGACTCGATTTACACAGTGGGTGGGTATTAAAGGGATTATGTGTATCAGGCACTATTGCCATCACCTAGAAAGGCATGCATTTTAACTGCCAAGAAACTCATAATGAATTGCAACACCTTCCAGGGATGAGAACAAGTTAAAACAATATAGTCTGTGATCAGTTTGTGAGATATTTCAAAATCAGTAGCACATTTGGCTTATGCAGCCAAATGATGGAAAAATTGTAGAGGCTCTCATATTTGTCATTTATTTTGGTTCCTTTCTAAAAGTCACATAACAAGGCTCTTGATAGTGAGGATACTAGCTCCTGTTTATTGATTACTAACTGCGTGCTTCTTGCTCTTCTAAACATTCTATACTTATCAACTCAGGTAACCTTCACATCTTTATGAGGTAGGTACTCTTAATATCCCCATTTTACAGATGGGGAAATGAAGCCACAGGGAGATTAAGTAACATGCTCAAGATCACACAGTGAATGGAAGAGCTAAGATATGAACCTAGGCAATCTCTCACCAGATCCAAAACTTGCAGCCACCATTCTATACCACCTTTGTTGTAGCCCATGGGCCTATTTAAAACTGTCTGTTGATGGTATGCAAGCTGTGTGTTTTACCGCAATGCATAAGAACTAGAGAAGCTATGTGTAGATCCTGTATGAACGTCAGCATGATGTCAGCATGAAAACACTCTTATGAATCCAGGTCAGTCATTTCACCTTCAGGGCTTAGCAGCAACTCCAGAGTGCATCTCATTTCTAGAAGCCCTGCCCCAAAGGATTTAACAAGCTATCCCTTCATCTAGTCACATGATCAATGTTTATGGAGCACTCACTCTGTGCTGGGCACACTAGGCACACTGTGCTAGGCTCTGGAAATAAAACTGGGGTGAAGGCACAGTCCTTTCCCTCAAGGGGCTTGTAATACATGGACCTCTCACAACCAGTGACCGGCCAACAGGTTAAAAGTACAGCAGCAGGCTGCCAGCTGAACTTATTTGCTTTTCTTCTTTTCCATTTGAAAATCCAGGCTTATGTTCTGTGTATTGAAAAGGCAGTCACAACTTTGTGACTATACCAAACCAAAGACGTGTGTCCACTTAAAGGGAGCAGCTGTCACTTACTACTACCATTTTTCCCCCAAAGGAGGCAGTAAGTCAGATTGGATGCATAAGCTCACATGTGCGAAATCTCTCCATTCTTAAATATTGGCAAAGAAGCAAATTTTAAAATACACCATGTGGGCTGGAACAGAAAACTGTTGGTGGGTCAGATCTGCCTGCGGATTCCCCAGTTTGTGACATGTGATATTGTGATAAAGCGAATGAAAGTCCCGTCTTTATTTGTGCAATATCAAATCTGTGTGTTAACCTATGCCCAAATCAACAAATACCCAATGACAGCCTATTGCCCAAAGATTAGCCCTTTCATCTCCACTATCTAACTAAAATCTGAAAAACACTGTGTGGGCCACGAAAGAAGAGGGAACATCGCTGTGAGAACTGTACTTTCATTTCCTGGCGGGGGTGTGGTTAAATTCACAACTTTGGTGTGACACTAACCGTCAAAGGGTTTTACATTTGATTTCCTGTTTCCTTTTCTTAATAAAGAAAGGAAAAGAAGGCCCCCGCAGCAACGGGTATGCTGAGTTCCATAGGAAGACACCATGGGGGTTCCGAGTTGGCCACAGACTTGCCCGCAAGCAAAAACAAAACGTAACCCCGAAACCTGGTAAATAGCAATATGTGGAAGACTGGGGGTCATATGATTTCTCAGGATTGTTTTGATCATCTCCTGTAGCAATTTTCCACCTCTCACTCATGAGACTAGTGACCCAAGCCTCTATTTTGAGTTGCTGGGACCATGACCCACAAAAGGTTTAGGGAATAATCATGGTGATAATGATAACTATGGTAGCTGTCATGTGCCAAGGACTGTGAGAGGACATGCCTTGCATGTCTCTAATCTCACATGAATTCTCCAAGAATTATCCTCATTTTACAGATAAGAAAATGGAGACTTGAAAAAGTTAAGATAATTTGCCCAAATCACTCTTAAGTGATGGAGGTGGAATTTCGCTTTTTCATTTCTCACATATTTATTGGTCACCTATTTATTGGACCAGGCACAACAAAAAGATTTACAGTTGAAAGTAGCTGAGCTCAAAATGATTCTCACTTGCTGAAAATGACCTCTATATAGAGGCTGCTTTTGGATAATTTATCTTGAGTTTTCTTTCATTTATGCAGATACTTAGTGAGCATCTACTGTGTCCACAGTTCTAGGCTGAGAGCTGGGGGAATACACTGATGCTGACTTTTGGAAGCTTATAATTTAGTTGGGGAGATAAAGCCTATGCAATAAAATATTTGAATAATAATAGAAGATAATGCATAATTAAGTGTCAAAATAAATGGTTCAGATGAAAAGTTCAGGGGATAAGAAATTACTTTGGGCTGGGTTGGTTGGGACAGCAGAACAGAGGAGAAAGTATTTGAGGAGTGGATAGAATGGAGAGGACATTCTCAATAGCTGTGCAAAGAGAAAAGGCAAAAACATAGCATAGGCAAAGGTGTGGAAGAAGAAAAGAATATGGAGAATTTGGTGTGTAAGTACTCATTTTTGGCAGTTACATGACATGGTCCCAGGTAGGAATCCAGACTTGATACCTTTCTACTTGTATGATCCTGGATTAATTATTTTATTTGTATTAAGCCTTAGTTTCCTAACCTGTGAATTGGGCATCGTGAATAAAATGAGACAGATAAAGCAGTGCCTGGCACATGGTGACCCCTTGGTGGCAGCTACTATTATTATTAATACAGTCTGTTTAAGGGGTTACCTGGTAGCTGTTCCATCCGAATAGTGGAGAGAGATGTGTGGCCAACCTGAAACCATAACGTAAGAGCTTAAAGGAGGACTGGAAACTCTAGAGCCATGAACTAAGAGCAGTACGTATAACCCCAGAATTGGGTAACACAACCAAACCACAAATGTGCTGCACAAGTCTTTTAAGTTCTATGGCAGGGCAAGACCCACTGTAACTTACTTTGTGTGATGGAGTCAGACCACATTTTTTTCTTTTTCTCATCAGACTTCACAGGAAATATACTCCCTTGTTCAGATTTGAGATAAGGTACTTCTTCACCTTGACTCCCCTTTACAGCACTAACTCACCCATTTAATTGCTCACTTTCTATCCTAGGCCCGTATCATCATTAGCTTATATATAGTAGGCGCATGGGTTTGTATTGCCCTTGTTTTAGAAGTCAAAAAGAAGTTAAATCTAGTAAGACATGGTTTGTAGTTAGACTGAGATGATAATCTAAGAAAAGGAGGTAATTGTCTCCAGGGGGAGCACAGCCGAAGGGTTGGGGAAGATTTTTTTTTACAGGTTATTTATTTTGCCATAAGTACTCCCCTACATTGCTGTTGTTCAATAATTATTTTAGGTTTTGTGACTTTTAACCTAACTTCTGTGCCCAATAGAGAGAATCTATACTGGGGTGCTGACAATTTCTCAGCAGCTGCTAGGAATTAATAGCTTTGGTTGCCTTCCCAAGTTGACCTATTAAAATTTTCAGGTAATTTGACTTTAAGAAATTTCCCAAAGACCCTTGACCTAATCTAATCGGATTTTTTTTTCTCATTCTTAGAGTACTCATTCCTGGATCTCTTCAGAAAGGACTAAATAAGGATTGACAAGAGGATATGGGAAGAGGAGTATACACAATAGCCCAGAAAGTGATAATTTAGATCTGGTTTTCAACAAACGTATCTCATATCCAGAGAAAGAAGAATGCAAAGATGTAATAAACTACAACCACAATAATAATGCCCAACATTTACTGAGCATTTGCCATACATATACATTGCCTCATTGTCCTACTAACAACACTATAGGGAAAGTACTATTGTTAGACCCGTTTTACAGATAAGGAAACTGAGGTACAGAGAGAGAGTACTTTGCAAGTGAGTGGCAGAGCTAGGATTAGAAACCAGGGATTCTGGCTCCAGGGCTGGTGGTATTAATAACTACCAAGGTGTGTGTATCTTATTGAGAAGAGGTGGAGGAAGAGAAGGTGCCTTGAGGGTTTTGACTTTGGCCTTGCATGATACTGTCCCAGTCACAGAGCAGAACCCAAACACAGATGGACAGGACATAGTCAGACAAATACCCAGAAACATGAAAGTCTTAGTTTTGTACTGATCTCTACCCCCATCCTTTTCTATTCTTGTGGTGTCAGCCAGGTTCCAGCCCAGTTTTAGACTTGGTGTGGGGAGTGGTTAGCTTAAGGGAATTACTAAGCCATCTTTGGTTCTTAGTTCCAAAGTGTCCAGTGAGAGCCTGAGGACCAGAATCAGATGACACTTCTGGAGGTATGCATCTAGTGGTCCCAAGGATCCCCAGTAAATTGGACTTTGGGGCTTTGTATCCCCCAGTTCAATATGGAAATGTCTCAAGACTCCTCCCTGGTTCTGTGCCTCCACTGACTCTGAGGGAAGGTCTCTTACTTTGCTTTAGATAATTAAGAACACAGTCTCAGAAGTCAGTCCTGGGTTTGAATTTCACTTATTGCCTCTGCAGACTTGGGGAAATTAATTTCTCTGTGTTTCCATTTTTTAATCTGTCAGATGAGGATAATCTTAGAACCTATTTCACAGTGTCATTTTAAGGATTAAATAAATAAATCCATATTGCCACATAAAATATGCTAAGTACTCAATAAATGTGGGCGATAGTAATTATCTATACCTTGCCTACATTTAAGAAGTAATTCTAACTGTCTCAAGCCCACAGTGTACATTATCACATCCGGTAGGGAGCGGTCTGGTGAACAAAGCCTATGGCCTTGCCAGGCCCTGCAGGCCTCTCTTGAAGAGGAAATGGTTTCATCACTGGGCTGTCGAGGTCAGGGCCACTTTCTTCAGGGAAGGGCTCTGTGGCCTTGTCTGCTGAACATGCTTGGTTACTCTCAGCACCCTCGCCTGGCTCTGCCACCTCCCAGCTCGTGAAGGAGCACAGAGAGGCAGACGTAGGCCTGCCCAGTGGAATGCTTTTTTGTGACAGGCCGGGAGTGTGACTGGGCAAGGCCTTGTTCCTGCACCTGGGGCAGGTGAGGATCCCTTGGAAGCTAGTGTCCTCCTGAAGGTCTTTTTATTGATTTGGCTGGGTGATCATGACTCTCACTTTCACCTAGGAAATACCGGTATTCAAGGAGAAGCTAGCTGAGGGTGAAAGGCAATGGCAGTGACTAGGCATGCTTAAAAGGCCCTTTTCAAGTTGACCTGGGAGCCTTGGAAGTGAAATGTGGGGATAATAGGGTGGGGCCTGAGGGTTGTGTCTGCCTCTGCTCTCCATGGCATCTCTAGCCTCTGGCACAGTGTTGGCTCCCTAGGAAAAGGCGCTCCCTAGGAAAAGGCACTCCCACGTAGTGGTTAAGCACATGGGTTCCGGGATCCAGGCTACCTGTGCTGGAATCCTGGCACTGTCACTTATTAGTTGGTGATCTTTGGCAATTTCCTTAACCTCTCTGTACCTCTGTTTCTCATCTGTAAAAGAGGATGATAATAAAAGTACTCACCTACTCGCCTCTTTAGGTTGTTTTGAAGCTTAAATGAGTTTTCATAAAAATGCTTAGAACAATGCCAGGAATGTAGTAGCATAAGTATTAGCTGTTATTTCCCACAACCCAGAGATTTTAGTGTTAGAGGATTAGATAACTATGGGGACAAATCCAGAGTTCTAGACTGAGCCTTTTTGAACTTGAAGGCTGTCCTCTTTGAATGCCACCACCTTATCTGTAAACAATCCCTACTCTGGATGCTTTGGAAAAGTCTAGATTTCAACTTTGGGGACATGAGTTCCCCAAAGCAGAACATAATTGTCACCCTGGATTTTTGTTTTAGATCCGAGAGTTAAGGTGCCCATGAGTACTAGGGATGCAGGTTAATCCAGCCCCAATGGACATGATCAACCATCCCCTGGTCCAAAATCCCAGGGTGATGGTAGACTCCTAAGCCTGCCCTTTGGCATGAATCCGGGTGATGTTAGTAATACAGGAATAAGTAAAATGCCAGCCACACCTGGCTGGCCCACAAAAAGGAAATAATTCCCACACCTTGCTTTCGCATGTGGAGGGGTGGGGGTGGGGGGCAGGTAAAGGCATCTTGGTGCAAGCCGCTGGCTTTAATGCCTGGGTGTGGCTGCAGGCACCACCCAGTACAAACTGGAGTGAACCTGTTGCCCTTTTTCTTCCCAGCTGCCAACTCAAACAGAACACAGGGAACACAAATAGAATCATCACAATAAACCGGTTGTTGGAGCCAGACACAGGAGAACCTACTCCCTGGCACTGCCACCCCCTTCACGCGTCCAGACATGATGGGGTGCTTGGAGCGCTGAAGAAGGTGTGGCCTGTGGGCATTCCTGCCTAGCAAGAAACCCTCCAGCTTGTCTGTACTCACTGCCACCCACATGGCTCTCTCCAGGAGCTGCTTGCCAAGACAGGGAGGGAGGAGGGTCTCCCCTCCCCACAAGCCCTGGATCACCGGGAAATGCCCTTTCCACCCACTCAACTTGACTAATGCTGCTTGTCAAGGAGGGAACTCTTCAGACACATTAAAATCCTAAAGGCCCTGGAGGTTTGGAAGCATTCGTGCTGGACGTGCTTTTCTGTAGGGTCAGGCATGGGGGAAGAAAGGGGGAAGAGGAGGGGCCAGTTCTAAGTGACAGCTTCAGATAAATCTGGGTAGAGCTCTCCAGGTAGCTGGTAAACTTAAGCAGTGCCTCCCTAGCCTGGGGCAGGTCAGAGTCTTTCAGAACTCTCCCGAACCTTTCTGCTGTGTGTGCTCTGTCTGGGGCATGTCTCTCTCGTATCTTGGGCCAATGAGTAAATACGAAGGTTAGTCCCAGGAGGCAGGGATGGATCCATGTCCTTACTTTGTGCTGTCAGCACCTTTTTATGACATTTTAGCAGATCTCACAAAAGATCTTCAATCTCCCCTCCACCTTTTCTTTTTAATAAATTTGGGAAAAGGGGCTAGAGTCTCCTTATAGTAAGGTAAACTTGTGAAATGATCCCAGTGGAAGTTTTCTCTGCATTCTACCTCATCATGGGGATGCAGGAAGAACAAAAGCTCTGAAAATGGACACCTGGGTTGGAAGCCTGGCTCTGCACTACATCTTTGCAAGAGAGACCTAGAGAGAGAGAGAATCTTAAAGCAAACAAAATTGTCTTATTTTAACTTAATTGAGGGAAGATAAGGCCTGCTACTTCACTTTTTTTCTAGATGGTAAAATAGGTTATTTATGTGCCCGGGGTGAATCATATCAATGCCTCACTTTCCCATCTGAAACAAAACACAAACCACTTCATTCTCATGCCAAAATTGATTTAATCTAATCTACCTTCAAGTCAGGTCATTGACCTGAACTTGAGGTTTCTCTCTTTCCCATCTGCATCATGCTTTAAGTGGAGTAATAGGGGTGGAGAGAGGGCAACTGACAGTCCCACGGGGATCTAACATGACCATTAGCTGACAGAAAAAAAGAAGAAATTAATTGCTGCCTTGCCCATAGTCCTGTAGTACGTAGAATCTGCATAATGCTTGGGTATGCAGCACGAATCTCAACTATTAGCTGAGGATTTTTTTAAAGTGCAGATGATGACTTTGTTTAGCTCACCATGCCCTCCCTCCTGTGTTTGGCCTACATTTACAAAAGGCTGCCAGCTTCTATTAAGTCAGGGCCAGACAGGAAAAACATTATGGTGGAGATGAGTGAATGGGACAAGGGTTTGGGAGAGCTGGTCAACTGCGTAGAACCTGGGGAGTGGCAATGGAGTGGGAAGGGAGTTAAGGGAGAACTGTTTAGAGAAGGGTGTCAGGGAAATGAGTAATAGGTAGGTCAGAGGATGGAGCAAGGGATTGATGAAAGGGATGGATATGCTCTGGGGGCAGGTGGTAAAATACCTGAATGGGAGTCCTGGGAGGGCCAGCATGGATTAATAGGGAGGGAACCGTGAGGTGCTGATTTGTCAGAGATGGAAAATGGGATCAGATATGTGTTGGTGGGGGTATGGAGGATCCCCACAAACCTTATACACCATTCATTTTAATGAAATCCTTAATGCTTCTGCCATCAGAAAGATCCTACATACCTACCCCAGCAGCTTATGTTTAATTTCAGCAAATAATACCCCCTCTGCTTTCCTTCAAAAATAAAATTTAAATTCAATTTAAATTCAGCGAGACTGGAAGATTATATCTGTAGAAAATTCAAAGTCTTGGGCCACTCAGCTGTGCCTTATCATTCAAATGTTACATTCTGTTAAGGGTAGTCACTTTCACATAGTCATCTCAACCCTTCCTTCACTTGTCTGTTATTTGGTTTTCTTTACAATTATTGCTGCAACTTTCCTATAGCTGTTTCCACAGTTATGTGAAGAAAAAGGAGTCTGGCACTCTGAGAGATTGCTCACACTCCCCTAGCTTGTATAGTTAAGATGAAATTAAGCCATGTAGAAATCAAAGCTTCACTTCCTATTGGCCTAGGATTTTCAGGCCTTCCCATTTTTCAGTATCACAGTCCTCCGTGATTTTCAAATTTTACCTTCTTCTGAGAAGAAGCTGTTCTTGAATGGGTTTTTTTGGCAGCCTTCCTTCAAGTCTTCAGCATAAGTTTAAGGAATGAATGTTCCACGTTCTGCTACATTTAATGTATAAAAGGCAAATCCAAATTTCTTTCGGATTCCTCTTAACTCTGGAGTTTACTCCAAGAGTGGGAAAGTTTTCTACGCTGGGTTTTGTTACTGTCTCGTGGGCAAGGCAGCTTAGTCAGTGGTTGTTCTGTGGGCTACTGTCTGGAGGACACGGCGGTTCCAGAGGTCACCCTGACAATTATGGCTAACTAAGGGTGGAGGGAATGGTCTGGGTTTGGCCCTCAGTCTAGAGTCACAGGCAGCACAGAGAGATCTTGGCTCAGGACCTGGGTCTGAGGCGTGCTGGGACAGCCTAAGGGGTGTCCTGGCTTTCCAGTGGCTGGGGAACCCTCTGTGGCCCGGGGGCGGGAGACGTTTTCCAGAATCGGTTTTGGCTGCACTGCCGCCTCAGCGCTTTCTAATTCCAGCTCCAAACAATAACAGCCACAGCTGCAGCCATAGCGACAGGCCCTGCCCGCCAAGCCTCGCTCACGGCAGGGAGCACATGACGGCGACGCCTGCGTCGCTCTCTCCGCCCCTGGCGCTGCTGGAGGGCGGAGAGGCGGGGGGAGGGATGACGTTGACACTGTCGTCTCCATGGACATAATGCATAGACGTCAACGTCGCCCTGTGTTTAGCGTGCAATGTTCCTGTCTCCATGGCAACGTCAGGCGGCCAAATACCGGGCCCCAGCAACAGGCTTCTGATTGGCTCGAGGCTTCCAAAGGCGGAGCTTCGTCTCGCGCCCGCTGTAGAGTGTTGCTGTTTTGGTTGTTTGTCTTCGACTTGTTTGTTTATCAAACAGATCGTGGAAGCCGAGCTCTCGATCCTTTGCCAAAGATGAGATCCAGGAGAAAACGTGTTCAACGTGCAGCTTGCGCCTACCGATTACAGTCTAACAGATGACATAATTCCATTGTGACCAAGTCCATTGTAGGAATCACTGGCCCTCAGGCTCCCGGCGTCTGTGACGGCCCAATATTTGGTGTCACACCCCTGACCCCGTCCCGCATCACATCTCAGAAATGCTATGACCCTGTCAGCCCCATCCCAGGGCGGGTATTTCCTTCACGGTTACACTTATTTACGCTCTCAAGCGCAGTCAGAGATTTTTCGTACCTAATGCCAGGATTCAGTGCTATCCCCTACATATCTCCATCTGATAATAATTCTGTTAAATGACATCATTTATTTGCATCCCCACTCAGAGATGCCCAGATTTCTTGTAGCTCGAGTAGATATCAAAGTATCCCAAATACCTGGGCTGGTACTTCTGTTCGTGCCCTCACTGATTCTTATGCTTTTGTCTCTATTTAAATTCTAAATGAGGGGCCACTTGCCTTGTACGATAGGAATAGAAATAAATAGAGGATAGGAATGAAGGTGGAGTGGGGAAGGGGAGAATTCTGGTCTTAAAATCCCAAATTTCTTGATGTATGATAGTAATATATTGATGGCGATTAACATTTTGAGGCACAAATAATGTCTCTAGAACAGTTTTAACCTTACCTGGATTCCCATCAGTGAAACCAAGTTAACGTCTGGCAAGAGATAGTGATCTAGCGCCCTAAGGGGATTCAGAGAAGTTGTGCTTAAAAGAATGCCTTAAAATCTTTAGTTATGGTGTCAAATATAATAAATCTTCACTAGCTCATGCACATACATGTCTGAAATGTTTCATAAAAGGTTTAGATGACCTGATAATATGTTTTAAAAACTCAGAGAGAAAGAGTGAGAAACTGATGCAAACCTCAAGTTAAAAACAAAGTAAAATTGCGTTTATATTTACAGATTGGGTTGATAGGGTGGGTACTTGTTCTTTCTGCTCTAATCTTAACCCACTACCTCCTTTCCCCTTTATCTGCTCTGGTGATTATCCTTGCTATCCTCCCCCCACCCCTTGGTCAGCTTCATAGCCTACAATTTCCTTACAAGATGTGAGTGATATTAAATGAAATTGGGAGACTGCTTAATACAAATAGGACCAAAGGGCACAGCTCTTTATCGTAATGAACTTCATTCTGATTAAGTCACAGAGACTGCAAGTGCTTACTATTTACCCAGTAAATATATTAAATTGCCAGGCAAGTCTCCTTCCTGTCTTTACACTGCCAGGGAATATTTAAAAGTTTAATATACAATCATTTTTAGACCATCAAACATCTCTTTCTAATTCTATCATCTCTCTTTACATTTCCAGGAATACTGAGTGTCTTGGTCTCTGAGAGCCAGTATTTTGAGTTTCTCTGAGAGAGGAATAATGAGGCAATATTTATATCGTACACTGAAGATGCCTGAAAAGCTACTAGAGGGCACTGAGGGAATTTTCTCAGTGTGGATGAGAAAGACTGGAGGAAGATGGAAGATGACAACATCTCTAAGTGCCTAGATTTGACTCTAGCACATGAACTGGATTTTATGATTCTGTCTGAGGGCATCAGTTATAACCTAAAAGCTTCTCTGTCCTCCATCTCTCAGATTTAGTTCTTTTTTGCTTAGTTATTTTTTGTTATTGTTCTTTTGACCATGACCCAAACGTGGTCTTGGGTCATATGTGTGGCCCAGGGAGTTTTTAATCTGGGAAATATCTAGTAGATTATAGTTTTAATGGCACTAAACATGGCAGTTTGTTTCATATATGCTTGCATGCACACGTACACAGATTCTTTCTGCTCTGTGGTTTGGTTGAGCCACTCCATTTAGGTGATCATGCTTAACCTAAGGACCATGATATCCTGCTATACTGCTGATTTCCTCAAACTACAAGGTGATTAATCTCCCTAGCCTACTTCCCTGTCTATAAAATGACATCTGGAAAACTCACTGACCCCACATGCTTGCTTTGACCTAAGAGGATTGTAATGATATAGTGATTATTAGTTGGTATTCTCGAAATACTAAATGGTATATAAATACTTGATTATTATTAATGGGTACAATTTTCCCCAACACCTCCCTATCTTAGTGCTGAGTGGAGCCTCCTTCACCAGGTTTCCACAGCAAAGAAGCCTCGTCTCAGGCCAGGAGGTAGAAAAGCAGTGACCTACCTGGCCTTCTAAGGTACAAGTGTATACCATACACCTTCCATATCCCAGCCATGACTGAACTCAGTTCTTTTTTTTTTTAATTGGAGTATAGCTGACACACAATTTTGCATTAGTTTCAGGTGTATAGCACAGTGATTCCACTTTTATATATCTTCTTATAAGTAAGATACATAGAGATCACTGTAAGTCTAGTAACCATCTGTCACTGTACAAAGTTATTACATTATTGACTATCTTCCCTGAGCTATATATCACATCCTCATGACTTACTTATTTTATAACTGAAAGTTTGTATCTCTTATTTCCCTTTTCCTTTTTCACCCATCCCTCCACCCCCATCTCCTCTGACAACCATCAATTTCTGCTCTGTGTCTATGAGTCTGTTTCTGTTTTTTTTTTTTAATTCTTTGTTTTGTTTGTTCATTTGCTTTCTTTCTTTTTTTTTTAGATTCTACATATAAGTGAAATAATATGGTATTGTTTGTCTTTCTCTATCTGACTTATTTTAATTAACATAATACCTTCTAGGTTTATCCATGTTGTTGCAAATGACAAGATTTCATTCTTTTTTATTGATGAGTAATATTACATTTTGTGTGTGTATCTCTTGTGTGTGTGTGTGTGTGTGTGTGTGTGTGTGTGTGTGTATCCCAACTTCTTTATCCATTCATCCATCGATGACACCTAGATTCATCCATATCTCGCTGCAATGAACATAGGGGTGCACATATATTTTTGGATCAGTATTTTGATTTTATTTGGGTAAATACCCAGAAGTGGAATTGCTGGGTCATATGGTAGTTCTATTTGTAATTTTTTGAGGAACTTCCATACTCTTTTCCTTAGTGGCTGTGCCAATTTACAATCCACCAACAGTACATGAGGGTTTCCTTCACTTTGCATTCTTGCCAGCTCTTTTTATTTGTTGACTGAATTCAGATCTTCAACTCAAACTCAAGTCTGGCTTTCCTCAGTTGTAAGAATGAAGAAGTCACTATCTGTCTGCCCTGCTTACCTCTCAGGACTGTTATGAGGATCACACTAGGTCATAGTTATGAAAGGGCTTTGAAATCCATAAAGCAGAAGGCGTTTTCAAGTTTAAAATTATTTTATAAGATGAGGTGACCTGTAAATGGAGCAATGTTAAGATGGACTTGAGGAAAATAATTTACAGACAGGCCAGATAAATGCCCACCTGTGTGATTTGATATCTCCTATGTTCCCTCACTATCCCTGAAATTCTACTATCAGCAATACACGCCTTTGGAGTAAGTATTTTTCACTTTCTTCGGGTCTTAGTTTTAAAATACAGATTCTTTTATGAATAGTTAGCTTCTAAAGTTTAACATAAATTAGGTCATCAGACACGTTCTTCCTCAACAAGTGTGACAGAACCACACAGAAACACTGGACTCATGAGCCTAGGGAGAAGTATTAATTTTACTCAAAGTCATCCCTCACAGTTGTGCTGGTTGATGTCAGGGGATGCTCACAGCCTACCCAACAGACCTGTAGCTCTATCCATATATGAGAGGGGGAGACTCTTCTCCCCATCCTCACTCAAAGCTTCTGAGGACACTATTGTCCACTAATCCTGGGGTTCCCACAGTGCTGGATTTCAGGGCCCAGCTAACTTTTACAAAAGTTGTCAAACTGTTATGGGTTGCCAACTTTTAATTTTACCAAATAACAATAATTACCATTTATTATCACCATAATCTTATAAATGAGAAGACATTTTTAAAAAGTCAAGAAGATATAAACTAAGACTAAAAGACAGGCTTTTAAATTGGATATATGTAGCTTTATGAAAAATTCCATTGTCTTTATTTTTCTTATCTTTTTCATAAATCTTTTCTTTTTTCATTCTCCATGGGTTGGTATTGACAGCAATAAAGAGCAGACAGAGAAATCAAGGAGAAGAAAAAAATCTGACTCAATTGTTTGTTTCCTAATCAAACTGACCACTTGTTGAACTATGCATCTTTGTGTCACCAGTTTCTTTGGTAAAAGAAAGTAACATAATCTCACCAGGATGGGTTTCTGGTGGTTTGGAATTACTTCCACTTCTAGTTGGTCTAATCCTTGCTTGGACTATGCCCCACCCATTTTTTTCCCATTTTTTTCCCATTTTACCTGGGGAGGTGGGATTATTGACTGCTCTATGCTTGTTTAGCCAGATCAGATGGGGCTGAATAGGGGAGACTGGCATGGTTCCCAGAGGAGGGAACAAACCTGCCTTCAAACTGGTGTCCCAGGCAGGTGCAGGAGACACTGGCAGAGCCAGTTTAACCAGCATCTTAGGCAAGATTTAGCCCCTACTTTTCTCCTGCTTCTAGTTTCCTCTGGTAGAAGTGGAAATGCTGGACACGTTCTGTGGTTGCATATGAGCCCAGTGCCATGACCAGCACAACATGTATCTAATCTATCATCTATCATCTCTCTATCACCTATCATCTATCTATCTCATATATATTTTTGCCCTCCAAAACCCAATGTAAATAGAAGCTGAGGCTATAATTTAATTCTAAGCAATTAAAGCCATGAGACTGAGTTTCTCTCTCATCAATCATTCTTTGGTGGAAATCTATGGAAATAAATTCACTTACTTATTTGAGACTGTCACCAAGGCACTACCCACTACACTGGGGAGAAAACTTAGCTCAACTAATCACTGTGGATTAGAGAACTATATGACCATTATTTTAAAAAATGTACTGAACTTTTTCAACCAAAATGGCATAATACTATACCTATATCATTGATTTTTTGTGAATATTAAATTACAGAATATCTGTAAAGCACTCAGCATAATCTTTGAGCCAGTATTCAATAAATATTAGCTGTTGTTATTTTAATTAATTCAAGAAGTATTTTTTGAGGAGCTAGCATGTGGCCAGATACTATGTTAAGGGCTAAGGAATCAATGATGAGTGAATGAGGCAAAACTTCTGCCTTCTTGGAGTGCAGTGATAGACACTAAACAAATTCAATCAACAATTAATAGTTATTAATACCAGGCATTTTCTTTGCACTTGGGGTTCCATCACTGAACAAAGATCTTTATCCTTGTGTGACTTATCTTTTGGATATTAGCCCTATTGGTTTCTAAATAAATATATATTATAACAAATTGTGGGTGCTATGTGCTATAAATGCAAAGTCCAAGATGGAACGAAGGCTTCTAAGGAGTTCCTAATTCAGCCTGGGTTCTCAGGGAAGTCCTCTATTAGGATATGACATTTTAAATTTGAGATTTGGGTAAAAGTAGGCTTCATTGATGAGAAGAGTGGGCTATGCGAGCAAAGAACACATGTACAAAATTTAATTAACTTATATTTAATTTGTGCTTTCCATGTTACAATGCCTTTTCAGAAATGTTCTAGAGGCTGGCACAGCCAAAGATGGGAGATAGTCTCTGCATCAGAAGTCGGCAGATTGAATTTAGCCCTTAGCTCCAGAAAGCATGGTAGCATCTGTCTATAGTTAGTTCCTTCCCAGGAATCACTGACAATTGACAGCCACTGCCTCAGCTTCCTTGGCCTGTGTTGCCAGGAACAATTAGTACCAAATACGATAAGAATGACCTCTGAGAACTAAATTCGGCTTCTTTTACTTGCTGTAATGAAAATCACCCTTGTGTTTTCAGAAATGTGTCAGCATACATTTGCTGCTGGATTTAAATATTCAAGTGTGGGCTGAATAATCAATTTTTGAGGGTCAAGTTACCCTTTACTCCTGACACACACATAATCCTTTAAGTCACTTTTCCCTTTGCTTCCATATTTTCTCTCATTTAATTTTTACTGTTCTTCTGTCATTCCTATTAGCAAGTTTTCATAGCCTGGTTCATATTCCAGCTATGAAATAATTCACATAGTTCTGTGTAGACATAATATTTACTGGAACTGAAGATGGGCGGATTCTAATAATGGCTTTTGGAGTAGTCTCCAGTACAGTCAAAATAATAAAGAATTCAAGAAACAAATACTTCGAGAGTCTAGTCCCCATAAACTTCCCAAGTATACTTGCTTGAACCCTGTGTTAAGTATCAGCAGAATCTGGGTGAGTGTCGCCCTGGTTGAGAAAGCTTGGTTTGTTCCTGTTCTGTTGTTTTATAGAATAAATTCTAAGCTGAACCATGTTTATTGTCAACAGATCTCTAACAAAAGGCAAAATGGAATGTGCCTGTTTTCAAATTCCTTTGAAAAAGGGCTGTGGAAGACCTCAAAGCCTGGTTTATGGCAATTTTTATCACTGTTTTTCAGAGCTTTTACTAAGCTGTTAAGAGTGATCTAATCACCGATTTTAGTGTGGAGCCATCTATAAGAGGGATCCACATGGATTGTTATTACGTGAGAATGAAGTAGTACCATCAATATCCTATTTGAAGTGTAGTGACAGCTAGGGAAAAAAATGAAACTGGGAATAGCTGGGACATTTGCAGGTTTGGTAGCATTATCTAAAAGTTGGTGTTTATGGAGGAGAGAAAGATGGTTTGTTGGTAACTTAGACACTAGGGCTTGAGTTGCACCTTGCAAGGACAGTAGGGTTGCTGAGTTTGAAGGTGGAGGAAAAAGTTACTTTTCTCAGTACTTAACTTTACATTGAAAAACATTCCCTCAGAATGCTCCTCTGCTCCCTGTCCTTCCATTGCTGGTTCTTTCTTGTCATTCACTTCTCACGACGAATGTCACCTCCTTCCACCCAGTACAAAGTAGGAACACAGCCACTACAACATATCCTTCCATGACCTGCCCAGCAAATTACTAGATTGTGAGCTTCATGTTGGTAGGAAGCTTGTCTGTTTACTATGGATTCCAGTGAGTGACACATAGTAGGAGCTCAATAAAGGCATTGAACACAGACTAAAGAATAGGATAATCAACTCTGTATAATTTGAATTAAGAAAGAATTAACTTTGTAGAGGCCATACCCTAGTACCTGTAAATTGTTTTTTTCTGGCTCTTATGCAAGGCAATAATAATCGGAGGTATGTGAAACCTCTTTCTTCCCTGAAGGGAATTCTGAAACCTAAGCAAAAATGAAAGCAGGGTAGAGATATCTGATAAGAATACAACAAAATTAATCTCAAACCAGACGTGTGTGTTATAAACACCTCAGGGCTGCTCTTATCTAACATAAAATCTAAATTCACTTAATTTGAAACTCTGGTTTTCTCCATTATAATTATTCTTTACATGCTCCTTTGGTCATTTTACCACATGGGCCAGAAATGGGTAGGAAGTGTCGAAATATTCATTGTGGCTTGGAGCTATTGTTTGGCAAGCCTGTTTCTTTGGCGGGCCAATGGGTGGAATGCTATTTGAAGATCATCAGGTTTTCTCTATTTCTCCAGCCCATTTCACAACCCCTTGCTTCACCCTTTTCCAAGTTCCAAGCTCAGACAGACACCAACTGGATGAAGCCCCAGGTTCAAATAAACCTGATGTGGATGGAGAAGTATCAGTAGCGAATGAACTCCCAAATTCCCACCTACTGTGAAGTTTCCTATTCACAGCCAGCAGAGACTATGGGAAACCAAAAATTCTTCACCCACAGGCGCTTACCCATAATTTATTCCAAACCACCTGATTAAACTGGAGAAAGGAATAGAATGAAACTGCCAAATGATTTAAATGAAGAATCCTGTAGGCTGATTCTCTCCCTCAGAGTTAAGCAATCTGAATCAGGCAGGAGCATATGTGATGCTCTGTAACTTCGGATATCATCTCAGCCCAGATGGGGCTGATGTAGGCACTACAACCAGGCCTCAGGTGACACTGTGGTATGTGATACTACAGTCCTTCTGTCCTGTGCAAGTCTATTAGTCAACAAATACCAACCTGGCTCTGGCCATGTGACCAATCATGGCTGGTTTGCCCAAGAAGCCAAGTAAACCTGCTGGGGAGGGGGAGGGGTATTCAAGACAGCATTCAAAGAAGAATTGGAAAAACTGTATCCATTATTCTGTTTATGAGTGCTTGCTGTTGTGCCAGGCACTGTTTCTGGCACTCAAGAAACAGCAATTTTCCCCTCCCTCGTGTAACTTACATACTGGCATTATTTCAGCCTACTTGTCTTATTTTTTTTTTAATAAACTTTATTTTTAATATAAATATATTTTGTAATTTAATACTGTTTTTATTTTGAATTGTTTGGGAGGGTACTTTAATCATTTTAGAACCATGAAAGTTTTATTATGGTCCTATTCTCAGTGCTTTTAAACTAAAAAATTGGTTAAACGTTTACTTTTGTGGTCAAATATTTTCTAAAAGTTGCTTATGTTATTAGGCTGAGTTTATGAAAAAGAAAAGATATGGGGGATAACCCACTTTGGATGAAATTTCTTATTGTGCCAATCACTGTTTCTGGGCAGGGTAGTTGTGGATTTAAAACTATAGCATTCATACTCTCTTATGGATCAGGTAGTAGAAGCATTTAGACAGCAGATATGATGGGTCTATGCTCTTCTTAGGGTGAGTGTCCCCTTGTGTTTATGAGGATCTAAATTATTATGTCTGATAAGGAAGGTGCTGATCAGGATTTTGGTTCCCTTTACCCAAGGAAGGTATAGGTAAGAAGTCACCCATTAAGCCCTGTTATCCAGAAAGGGAATCCATGCTGCTGTCTCAGCCACATGGACAATAGCTGACAAGCTTTCTGTTTAACATTGATTTATTCCACAAATATTTATGGAGTACTTACTAATATCAAGGGGCTAGGCACTGAGGATCAATACCTACTGAATAAGACAGATAAGGTCCCTTCTTCTGTGGAGGAAGAGGAAGGCAGACAATACAAAGTACTCAAATAAACAAACCAGGTAACAGTGATAAGTACTAGATAGAAAATAGGACCACGTAATGTGACACAGTGACTGAGGGGCAAGGATAGATGCAACATTGGACAGGCTTCTGGGAGAAGGTGATATTTGAGCAGATATTGATTATGAGGAAGAGTCAACATGTCAAGATCTGGGGGGAAGAGGAAACAGTGAGTACAAGGGCCCAGCTGCAGAACAAGCTTGGTATATTTGAGGAACAGAAAGAAGGCCAGTAAGGCTAGAGTGGAGTGAATGAGGGAAAGTGGTTTAAGATGAGGTTGGAGGGCTAGGCAGGGGCTGGGTCACACAGAATCCACAGACCCTGTAGCAAGTGTAGACTTTTTTCTGTCATTCTGTAAATTGGTTGCTAAACACGTTTGGAGGGGTTTATGATTTAGTGTTTAGTGTTACGATGTAATTCAGAGCCCCACTAAGTGGGAGAGTAGACTTTCAGTGTATGATCTGTCTTTGTCTTAATTGATTACCTCACAATCTCAGGTGGGCCAAAGTCTGAAGGTGGAATTCTTCCTTAGAGTCATTTTGGGGATTTTCACAAGTAATCTGTAACTCATTGACAGTCCAGGTAAAACATCAGTGGAGATCATCAGACCTCAGCTGAGAGTTGCAACTGGAAGTTTTCTTGCAGAACATACTCAAATAGTGAATTAAGACAAACAGTGACTACATCTCAGAATGAAACTATTATCTATAGATCAGAAGGCAGCCTAACTCTGAATTCCTACAGACTGATGAGGATTTTCCTGGTTTAGAAAAGGGAAAAAAAAATTTTTTGGTATTACTATTATTAATGTCCTTTAGAAAGATCTTTATTGTTGAGTAGGGTGGTGGATAAAATGGTGTAAACTATGCTGATGTATTAACACCCTGGAGCATGTCATGAGCCAGCCCATTTTAGCCATCCATTTCCCTGCCCATGCTAATTGTGAGATTTTCTCATTGGATAGGAGCCCTGTAGTTGAGGTTTCTAGGTAGGGTGTGTTGTTGTGCTGTAGGTTTAGTGACGTAGATGGGGTTCCTTTGGAATTTCAGCAGCTAAGTCCACCGGAGCTGCAAAAGGTTAGCTCAGGACATCCAAGTTGCTGACAGCCCGGAGAAGACTTGCTTGTTTGCCAATGGGGAGCTCTCGTATGTGCAGCAAGGTTCGGCATGACTGACAGAATGAGGGTCTCATGCTGCTGGCGTCAGTGAAGCTTGGGCTGAAACGTGTCTTTGTTCAGCACCATAGTTGTTCCCCAGTTTCATCAGCTCCAGATGGAGTGTGTCCCAGGGACCACACAGAGCTTTGTTTAAATGCTGGCATTAGCAGAAGGATGGGGATCCCACTGAATCATCATCTGTCAAAAAGCCAAGAGTGTTCAGAATGAAAACATTTTTTCTCAAAGAGGCTAAATCTCTAGTACTAACTAGTGGTGGTGGTGGTGGTGGTGGTGGTGGAGGTGGTGGTGGTGTGTGCATGTGCGGTGATGGTGGCATGAATCCTGTGCCTCCACTCTTTTAAAATAGGGGAAGTCTTTTTTCTCGCTGTCTGAGCCATAGAATGAGTAACGTTGACCCCTAAAACCCTTAACTGGGCTCACATGTGTGTCAGTCTTGCTTGAATTGTGGAATGCTTCTCTGCTTTGGGTCCAGACATTTAGAATGAATAAATGAGAGGGTAGTGGTAACATGGTCATTGTCTTGTAAACAACGTGGCATTTATGTATGGGACTCAATAACAAAGGCAAGTTTGATGTTCCATCATGAACCACTGGGGTGTTCTTTATACACAAAAGCTGTACCAGTTGAAAATAGCCCTAATCTTATTATTTACTCTTGCCCAATTTTTGCCTATTCATACCTAAGAATAAAAGATTTAGCCTGTTTAACCTTTCCAAAGATTTAAAGAACATTATCTATTTGATTTCTAAGTACCCATAAAGGACAAGAATATATATTTGCTTTGCTTGGATAAGGGCATTCATCCATTCATTTATCTATTCAACAGATATTTATTGAACACCTACGATGGGTCAGGCACTGTGCTAGGTGCTAAGTGAATATCAGTACATAAAAAAAGACAAAGGCCAAAAGTATGTAGATGTTAAACAAGTCTAAGAAACGACTTCCCCAAGTCCCTGAAGGAGTTGATTTTGCTATACGTATCTTCTTGACTTCTGGTCTCGTGCTCTGACCACAATGCTTCACCACTAGACCACGCTTCCCCAAATAAATAACTACTTCTGCATGCTGGGGACAGGTTGTATGCGGCAGCATTTACGTAGGCAGCACAGACAGCAGCCTATCACTTAATGTTGCAATAACACCAGTCTAAACAATGTGCACTGACTTCCAGAGTTATTGAATAGATGCTCTGTGTTGGTCTGTGCTATTTATTCAAATGCCAGAAAAGTGCAAATTTGGAAAAGTCTCTATCTGATAAAGGAACAACTGCCATTCTTACTTCTGTCAAACCACTTACTGCTGCCCTGCAATTCTTTATTGATTTGTCAGTCTTCTCCACAAAGCTGGAATCTTTTTGAGGGTAGGAATAGGTCCACTGACCACATGGTTCATTTCAGTAAGACCCAGCTCCCAGCACAGTGCCCTGCCATAGGAGGCTCTCAGTAGTTCTCTGTCCAATAAATGAATGAATGAATGAATGAATGAATGGATTCATGGTCCTTTTCAGAGGATGGGTTTATTAAGTCTCCAGCTCTCTGGTCATAAAGGTACCAGGAAAGAAAGGGTTAAGCTATCTGGAGGAGGCAGGTTCATCCAAAGACTCTTTTTCTTTTTTTATTGGCATAGTCAAGATGTCACTTATGAGATAAATAGTGAATATGAAATTTTGACACATATTTTAGGTGCTGGCATATGAAAGGAAAGTAAATGAAATCATTCTTGGTTTTCTCTTAAGAGGTCTGAGATCCAGTTATGAATGGAATGCAAGGCCAGACCCAGGAATTCAAAGCTTGACCTACTTTGTTGGAAGCTAATAATAATGAGAGAGATGGATTTACCTCCATAATCTTTTTTTAAAAATTAAATAATCAAAGATAATGAAGTAGCCTGACAGATGATAGAATTAGGAAAATTGCTTTAGGAGTCGGAGCAGCTCTGAGAAGTCTGTGTTTATGTATTATGTGTTTTTCCTTTTCTCTCCCCCTTTTAAAGTGAGGGAAAAAAAAAAAACCCAGCGCCTAAATTCCCACCGATATAAACCAGTGACATACAATGATGAAATTCTGTTTTCACCTCTGCCTGTGACAGGGAATGCAAAAATAGCAAGTGGCCCAGTTCCACGAATCCCCGCCTCCCTACCCTCCCTGCTCCCGGCGGGTTCGCATCTCTAAGAATGGAGGTTAGCGCACAGCCGCGTGCGAGCGGTACTCAGCCCCTGAACTAGGCGGATGATGTCAGGCGGCGGGAGTGGCCGCAACCTGGCCGGGGAGGCCGAGGCCCCGGGGGAGCGAGGAGGGAGGGCGGCCTCGCCAGGCCCACGGCGCGCCCGGCCGCTCGGCGTCGCTTGGAGACGGCCCTGGCGGCGCACTGTTGCTGTAAACAGCCGCTTCCCTGTTACTATCTATAGCTGGATCGCCTGGCTCCGGGGTGCGGCGGCTGGAGGCAGGTCGGCTGTCCCATTCCCTGTGCGTCCTGAATGATACGCCCGCTGCCCTAATCTCGCCTCGCCCCTCTCCAGGTGCTCACCGTGACCCCCAAGCCCAAAGAGTGGGGAGGAGGGACAAAGGGGCTTTGCGGAGACCTGCGGCTTCGTGCCCTGTAGGTGGCTGGCGCGCTGGGACTGAGCTGGGGCAGTGTGACCCCGGCTGTCCTTTGCAGTGGAGCAGGGAGACTGGGGGCGTCTCTGCACCTTGTCGCTCCAAAGTCCCGTTTTCCAGGCTACGAAGCTGCGCCTGAAGTCTCAGTGGCCTAGGTCTCCGGCCTGGGTGCTGCTGGGCACGGTCCTTCCAGCGCCCCCTATTCTCCCCCCCTCTAAGGTCCCGCTGGAAAATCACCCGCTGCAGGCTCTCAGTATGACCAGCTTCCTGGAGAACCGAATCAACTCCCCTTTCCCAGCTAGGACTTACGCGCCCCCCTCTCCCAAGAGCTCACTCCACTTGAGTGACCCAGAACTGATTACCTTGTCCATATAACACCCCCAACCCCTCCACCGCGCCCGGAGCCCCAGCTCAGAGCCAGGCAATTGAATCCTTCGGACATCCTTGTATGGAGGTTTTCTGCATAATGTTTATTGGCTAGTGTCTCAGGGATTTGACAGTAACATTTATATCCCCATACATGATCAAGAAAAAAATGCGCCTTTTTCCTTAAAAATGAACAAAAAAATAAAATGAAAACACCTAGCATTGTAGATAAAGTAGGTTATCGTATCCTCTTATTTTGTGTCTCTCGACTTTGTGCTTCCAAACGCAGTAACAGTCCTAGTATTGCTCGAGCCCGGGGCTTGAGGCGAGGGAGTGAGGGTCTGCTTTTACATTTTGCATAGAATTTGCTAGAATTGGGAACGGGGGCGGTGGCGCATTCCTTCGCGGGCTAAGGTTTAAGCCTTCGGGGTTGTATACCTGTTTCTTCTGTACCTGAGCCTCAGAACTCTTCCTTGGTTTCTGTATTCTGGTAAAAAGGTGCCCTCACCCCATCTCCCCCCTCCGCCCCCCGCGGGAACAAGGGTCCGCATTGAACCAGGTGAGAATGTTTGCTCTCATTCTGCGCCTTTCCCGCCTCCCCTCCCCAGCCACGGCCCCCGCCTCCCCCCGCCTGCACCCTTGGTGTTGGCTGCAGCCCGCGAGCAGTTCCCGTCAATCCCTCCTCCCTTTTCACAGGATGTCCATATTAGGACATCTGCGTCAGCAGGTTTCCACGGCCCGTCCCTGCAGTTATGGGGGGAGCCATCCCCGCAGTCCCTCATCCTTGGGGATCCACGACACCCTCAAGACTCATATTGCTAAATGCTCACAAGACGGAGAAACACAAGACCGGAGACAGGGGGCCGCGAGAGCGGCGGAGGCGGCAAGGAGGCTGCGGAAGTATCGAGGCTTGCGTGCCCCCCCTCCAGTGCCGCAATGGTTGCGCCGTGACGTCATTGGTCTCATTCATAAAAATGCTGTTATAAAAGCGGTGGCTGCGGCTCCTCGTACTCCAACCGCATCTGCAGCGAGCAACCAGGGAGTAGAGACAGAGCCGGCAGCGGCGGCGCAGCGAGCGAGCAGTGACCGCGCTCCTACCCAGCTCTACCCCATAGCTCCTACCTTCCTCCATCCCTCGGCCTCTCGCCCCAGCTTTGACTAACCAAGACCATGATGTTCTCCAGCTTCAACGCCGACTATGAGGCATCCTCCTCCCGCTGCAGCAGCGCCTCCCCAGCCGGGGACAGTCTCTCCTACTACCACTCACCGGCTGACTCTTTCTCCAGCATGGGCTCTCCTGTCAACGGACAGGTAAGTCTGGCTTCATGTTGTCGCGGGACCTTGGGTTCGGGGTCACTGGGGAGGAGGCACCGGGAGAGATACTCAGGAAGACGAGTCGGGTACCCCTTTTGGCGGGGAGGGAGGCGGCCCTGGTTGGAGCAGCCCTATCTCTGGAGCCCCGGGACTTGTTGGGAGCGCAGGCACGCTTGTCACAGTAAGAACTGGTTCTCCTTCCCCGCGGCAGGCTCATTCTGAGCTGCCCCCGGCCCGCGCTCTCTGACTGACTGGTCTCTGACATTAGCTAGGGCAAACATGTCCCAGGCAAAGAAAGACTCGCTAACTAGAGCCTAGCTTCTCCCGGGAGGCGGCAAAAAGCGGCAACCACCCTCCCCTCGCAGCTTGGAGCAGGGGCGGGGGAGGAGGGCGAAGCAGGCGAGTGTGTAAGGCAGTTTCATTGATAAAAAGAGAGTTCATTCAGGAGACTCCGGAGCGGCGCCTGCGTCAGCGCAGACGTCAGGGATATTTATAACAAACCCCCTTTCAAGCAAGTGATGCTGAAGGGATAACGGGCACGCAGCAGCGGGATGAGGAGAGAGGCAGCGCGCGGCGGAATTCTTGGAGGAAAGGGGGACACCTTTCATCCAGGATGAGGGTGCATATAAAAAGACATGAGCAGTCACTGGCAGGACCGTTTCTCCTCTGTCTCCCTGCTGCATGCAGCACTGGGAACTCGGCTCGCCCCACCTGTGTCCCGAACCTTCACGTCAGCTTTCCTCTTCTGTTTCGTTCTAGGACTTCTGCACTGATCTGGCCGCTTCCAGTACCAACTTCATCCCAACTGTGACTGCCATCTCGACCAGCCCGGACCTGCAATGGCTGGTGCAGCCTACCCTGGTCTCCTCCGTGGCCCCATCCCAGACCAGAGCCCCTCACCCCTATGGAGTTCCCACTCCCTCGGCTGCGGCTTACTCCAGGGCTGGGGTCATGAAGACCGTGACAGGAAGCAGAGCTCAGAGCATTGGCAGGAGGGGCAAGGTGGAACAGGTGAGGATTTCTCACCACCTTTTCTCTGCATGAGTCAGGGGTAGGGCATTGGTGGGGATGGGGAGCACAGTGGGTAGGGTAAAGTCACTGGTGGAATTGACTATACATCCTGAGTGGCGGGGTGGGGGTGGGGAACTCTGGCTCTAAGCTCTTTTCATCCTGAAGCAGACTGATAGTCCCACATCAAGGAATACCTTAATAGTTTCTTCCCTAAGAGGTTCCTATCTCATGCTTTTACAGTGGGCTTTCATTCTCTTGCTGAGCATCTTATTTGAAATGCAAGTCACACTCAACCTGCAACTGTAGGTTAGATAGAAAAGGCTTTGCAGAAGAGAAGCCAGCTAGCTGGGAAGCTACAGGAGCCAGTTCCTTAGGGGTGGATGAATGGAGATGATGGCAAACATTGTTATTGAATATTGGTCTTTTTTTCTTCTAGTTGTCCCCAGAAGAGGAAGAGAAAAGGAGAATCCGTAGAGAAAGGAATAAGATGGCTGCAGCCAAATGCAGGAACCGGAGGAGGGAGCTGACTGACACACTCCAAGCGGTAAGTAGATTTCATGGATCACTCCTTTTTAAAACTTAAGGGGAAACACCTGAAACTAACATAAAATATTGAATGTCAACTCTGATTTAACTATAAAAATTAAGAAAGAAAAGAACAGAATCAACTTAAAAACTTAAGTGGAAAGGTAGAGATTGGCTTTAAGTGGAAAGGTAGAGATTGGGCTTAAGTGGAAAGTTAGAGAAGGGAGCAGTGTTCCTGAGCATTACTGTGTCTTATGCTTTGCTTTATCCCTTTGTATACAGGAGACAGACCAATTAGAAGATGAGAAGTCTGCTTTGCAGACTGAGATTGCCAACCTGCTGAAGGAGAAGGAAAAACTAGAGTTCATCCTGGCAGCTCACCGACCTGCCTGCAAGATCCCTGATGACCTAGGCTTCCCAGAAGAGATGTCTATGGCTTCCCTTGATCTGAGTGGGGGCCTGCCTGAGGCTGCCACCCCTGAGTCTGAGGAGGCCTTCACCCTGCCCCTCCTCAATGACCCTGAGCCCAAGCCCTCAGTGGAGCCTGTCAAGAACATCAGCAGCATGGAGCTGAAGGCTGAGCCCTTTGATGACTTTCTGTTCCCAGCATCATCCAGGCCCAGTGGCTCTGAGACCGCTCGCTCTGTGCCAGACATGGATCTGTCTGGTTCCTTCTATGCAGCAGACTGGGAGCCCCTGCACGGTGGCTCCCTGGGGATGGGGCCCATGGCCACAGAGCTGGAGCCCCTGTGCACCCCGGTGGTCACCTGTACTCCCAGCTGCTCTACTTACACGTCTTCCTTTGTCTTCACCTACCCCGAGGCTGACTCCTTCCCCAGCTGTGCGGCTGCCCACCGCAAGGGCAGCAGCAGCAATGAGCCCTCCTCTGACTCACTCAGCTCACCCACGCTGCTGGCCCTGTGAGCAGGCAGAGAGGAGAGGCAGCCGGCACACACCAGTGCCACTGCCAGAGTTGGTGCATTACAGAGAGGAGAAACACGTCTTCCCTCGAGGGTTCCCGTAGACCTAGGGAGGACCTTATCTGTGCGTGAAACACACCAGGCTGTGGCCCTCAAGGACTTGAAAGCATCCACGTGTGGACTCAAGTCTTTACCTCTTCCGGAGATGTAGCAAAACGCATGGAGTGTGTATTGTTCCCAGTGACACATCTGAGAGCTGGTAGTTAGTAGCATGTTGAGCCAGGCCTGGGTCTGTGTCTCTTTTCTCTTTCTCTTTAGTCTTCTCATAGCATTAACTAATCTATTGGGTTCGTTATTGGAATTAACCTGGTGCTGGATATTTTCAAATTGTATCTAGTGCAGCTGATTTTAACAATAACTACTGTGTTCCTGGCAATAGTGTGTTCTGATTAGCAATGACCAATATGAAACTAAGAAAAGATATGACTTTATTTTCTAGTAGATAGACATAAATAGTTATATCCATGTACTGTAGTTTTTCTTCAACATCAATGTTCATTGTAATGTTACTGATCATGCATTGTTGAGGTGGTCTGAATGTTCTGACATTAACAGTTTTCCATGAAAACGTTTTATTGTGTTTTTAATTTATTTATTAAGATGGATTCTCAGATATTTATATTTTTATTTTATTTTTTTCTACCTTGAGGTCTTTTGACATGTGGAAAGTGAATTTGAATGAAAAATTTAAGCATTGTTTGCTTATTGTTCAAAGACATTGTCAATAAAAGCATTTAAGTTGAATGCAACCAACCTTATGCTCTTTTCATTCTGGAAGTTTAGTAAGATTCTAAAAAGTATTGGAGACCAGTTTGTCAAGAAGGGTAGCTCCTTGAGGGGGAAGCACCGATTCGTTTGACCCCCTATCAAAGATGAAAAGGAAACTCTATAGAGCTGATGTTGGGATATTTTATAAATATGACGAGTCTTCACAGTGCATTGCTAAGATTCTCTGCTACAGATTCTGAGGGTGGGAACCTGCTGTGCTATAGCTTTTGTGGTAACATGTCTTTTCGTGTCTTTTTCTGTTTTGATAAAGAGGTGAATATTTAAATCTAGTGCCAATATTAAATTTAAATGTCTTGATCTTAAAGGGATTCTTTTAGCAAACAATTAAGCTTTGTACAAACTACTTTAACTTCTTATTCCCACAAAATAATGTGGAGTTAGCTCACATGACGGTGAACAAATTTAAGAATGGTTAGAATGAATGACTTTCTCAGTGATCCACTATTGGGATTGGAATGTTAACTTTCTCAGTCATTAACCTATCCACCAGGCTGAACTGCCTCTTGATACTTGATTAAAAAAAAAAGTTTTTAGTTGGTTAGGAAAAACCCCCAACCTTTTCAGTCTGTAACTCTAACATACATGCATATATTTAGTTAGATTAGTTTTATTCTTAGAAGGAAGATTGTTTGTCCTATCCTGCAGTAGCAAATACATTGATATTTCTGATGTTTCTTTAACATTCTATGCCTGACATTCAGTTTACACTGGGGGAAGAAAAGCTGGCTCTGAGAAATTGAAAGAGATCTCAAACAATACAAATAATGGTTGATCGTTTGGTAAATAAAAAGTTACATAATAGCTCAATAAAGAGAGGTCAACATGATTCTACATATGCTTTAACGTAGAGATTTTATCATCTTAAAGAAGAACGTGACCTTTGTCTGGGACACCTTGGTAATGGGACACTTACACGCACAGGTAAAAACCACAAAGAAGGGAGGAGGCACCATTCCTCCCCTGTGCTCAGGTGTTATGCGGGCATCAGCCTGGAAGCCAGAGACCATATTTGCACACATGCTAGGTGAAATTGCAGCTTCAGTGCCAGCCTTCTAATGCTTTGGTGATAATGAAAGTCACTGGGTGGTTATGGGGTGTCACACTCAGTCAAGTTGAAAGTTTTAATTTAAAATGACAGTTCTATTGAAGTCAATGTTCTTACTTACCAACTCCCTGCTTTTCACATAATAATTGACAGTTGAAAGCAACTTACTTTAGGCTCTTAAGAGCACTGATATATCACACACCACTTACATATTATTTTTAACTGTCTGGCAATAATGACAGTGGCTTTAGACTCCCTATTTGCTGTTCAGAGTAAATTTTCTGTAGCCTTTCTTTAAATACGACCTAAACTAAATACAGAATTGCTATACTGTAACTAATGCCCAATTTGAAATACCAAGGTGATATACCCTGTAAGAAAACCAGCTGGCTCCCTTACATGTACAGGAATAACGACTCTTGGAAAGAGATATCCCAGATGCAGTAGGGAGGCTAGACCTCTAGCCCTGGACATTGAAACTGCTTCTGAGGCCCCTGTAAGCTGCATGTTGACTATAGAGAGCATTGCATCTCACTTGACAGCCCTGGCCCAGGCCAGACATAGTCCCTTCCTCTAGTTCATCATAGCCCAGCAGAGATCAGGATGCTCCATGAACAAGACTGCATTAAAGGTCGAAGAATAAGACCTGCACACAGGAAATCTCTGTAACAGGCTTCTCAGGGGCCTGTTATAGGGCCCCCCTTAGGGTTGACATCCTACAAGCTCCTGGCCAACCATTCACATATGATCAAGAGGAGAAAGGAATTCCCTCTTTCCAGCCAAAATGCTCCTTCTAAATCCTCATTTTCTGACTCAGGATTCAACAACTGTCATGAATGATGGACACTGGGAATGTCAACTTCCTTTTGGAAAAGATTCTGCTCCTTACCCACAAAATAGGGCCTTATATTTGTCTCAACAAATCAATTGTCTCAGTGCAGCATCGTTCAACAGTGATGCAAAAGATGCACATATAATAGTAAAGATGGAAATAAGGATTAGAGGGGACATTTCCTTAGTTTAGCTCGCCAATGGATCCCCAAACCTAGCTCAGTGCCTGGCACATAGTAAAGGGTTAATGAATATTTGCTTCATGGATGAATAAATAAATTCTGTATTATTTCCACAGGCAGAAATATATTCTTCACATATTCTCTAAATTTTCCTATCCCAGGCCTGTTAGCTATTATGTAATAAGAATTTTACATCTTTTATGTCTGGTTTCAAACACATACCCCACTTCCATCTTTGGCTCCTGGAATTCTTCCACTGCCTCCCTTGGGTTACCTCTGCAAATCCAACTTCAAAATGAATCCTTCCAGGTCCAAATTAATTTTAGATGGGAAAAAGGATAGAAGAAAAAAATTATCTCTATATAACAGTGGATGGTAGAGTCTGCATCGTCTTTGCATATCTCTGCATCTTGTGTAATTATCAAAATTAAAGGGTAGCATTAACAATTTGTCTTAATAACAGTAATTTTGCATCAACAGCAACTTTCCATGTATAAATAAAAGTAAGTCAACTGTGCTATCTTTAATTAATGGACAAAGACGAGACCAAGGCAAAGAAAAAGTCAGATGATTACGCTAAGGAAATTATCTGAAGATTCAATGTTTTTCAAATAAAAAAAAAATTCTACAACACAAAATCACTCCTTAACTATGTATGAGACTTCCTCCAAACACAGAATAATCAAATTGCTCAAAAAATAAAGGAGATGCATATGAGCATCATTTGAAGGCTGAGTATCAAAGCGCCTTAAGCTATACTGTTTTGCTCTAAACGGTAAAGAGCACTCTTGACTCCTCTCCATCTCCATCTCCTGTCTTTCTCCCCTACAGGCACTCTGTTCATGGACCTTCTTTCCTTTCCGGATATATAGCATACTTGTTCCTGTTGCAGGGTCTTTGCACTTGCTGTCCTGCTGCCTGGGACCCTTTTCCTGGCGTTGGCTCCTTCCTGTCATTCGGTACTCAGTTAAAAGGACATCCCTTCCAAGAAGCCTTCCCAGGTCATTCTATCTAGAGTAACTGCTGCACACATTCCTCCGTGACTCTCTATCCCATTTTCCTGCATTGTTTTTTCACTATCTGTAACACTTAATTTATGTTTTCTTTTTTTAAAAAACAAATTTCAAACGAAGAATAGGTGCATATGTAAATATAGGGGTAGTCATCTTTGAAGAAAAACAAAACTATATTTTTCATTCTTATTGATATATAATTTTCAGACTATCACATGAATGCATTTGAGTTCATTGGTCCTTAGCAATTGGTATGCAAAACTATAAAACCTACGATGTAGAATAGAACAATAAGGGTTTGTTGCTATCACTATCATTATCAATATCAATGTCATTACTATCATAATCATCGTTTACCAAAAATAGGCCCAGACCTGAAGAAAAGCAGATGAGAATAGGTATACTGACTCCTGATGAGTGAGTTCAAAATTTCTGAAGGGTGCTGGCTGAATAGATTTCCACTTTCTTTGCATAAGGAAGAAATCGACAGCAGCATAACTCAGTTTTAGTTCAACGCCATTAATTTCAATGGCCCCACATATCCACTCATGTACTAAACTAAGTTGCCTTTCCTTTGCCCCAGCATTGTTCAGCTGCCTGGGAGGACAAAGAGCAGAAAGGGCTCTCTGGCCATTGTCCCAGGAGGCTGCCTAGCCTGATGGCCATCAGCTCTTCTTAATGAATAAACCCTTCTTACTTTCAGCTCACATTGACATAGTGCTTGGGTTTGGTTCAATCAGTTGATTAGGATAATAACCCAGAGAGATTTGATCATTGGTTACATTAGAAGCAGGCACATAGGAAGGGGGTCTGTTAAAGGGTGTAGAGGAAAAGGCAATACCTTCATCATAAGAGTAAAATAGCACAGGCCCCAATTGCTGCCATATTTACAGAGGGGAGCAATCTGTGGTAAGATCTACAGAAACAATGATTTTTTATTTAGTCAGTCATGAAACTGTCATCATGCTAAACACTGAAACAGTATGGTTAATCTGGATTTGAGGAATTGGGTGTAGTATAGCAAAGTGGTTCAGAGCATTGACTCAGCTTTGGATCTTGGCTCCTTGATCTTGGGCAACTTTAGTTTCTCCATCTGTAAAAAGGGAATAATAATTGTCCTCACTTCTTAAGGTTGTTGTGAACAATAAATAAGTTAGTGTGTGTAGAGTGCTAATTATAGTACCTAGACACACAGATGAATTATAAAAGTTTAGCTGTTATTTATTATTTTTATAATTTAGGGAGATAGAGGTTTAAGGGAGAAAGTATGGAACAAGTATGGGCTTCATTTCATTATCAAAAAATAATATGTAAAAAAAATATATAAAATATTTTTGGGTGTCTACTATGTATCAGGTGATGGATTCAGATATGAGGAAGACATAGCCCTGTCCTCAAAGAGTTCATGGCTAGTGAGGAGGAAGTTGCATAAACATATTTATCATAATATACTGACACAATTAAAATTAACATGGGGTGCAGGCTTTGAATGGAGGAGGGAATGATGAACTCTACACAGGGAGTCTCTGAGAAGGGACCTCTGAGATGGGCTTTGAAGGTGGATAGAGTTTGCTAGGTGAGCAAGTGGGAGGTAGAGGTTATTCCAGGAGGCAGAAGGATAGCACTGTAAAGACACAGACTCATAAAACAATGCCCTTGGTTTTGCTGGGCTATAAAATGTAGGGGGAGAAGGAGGAAAGGATGGGAGATGTTGATTAAAGAGTATCCCATAAGGTACATTTGATTTCATTTGCATCAATATTGCAGCATCAAAGTGGAGGGAGCTGGAGATGGGTCAAGAAGAGGTGACTGTTTCCAGATCATGAAGAGCCTGGTATTTACTCAGTTCAGTTGTGTGTAGGCTGAACCAAGGTAGTGGTGGTGGGAACAAGAGGTAATTAGCGGGTAGGACTGTTGGGACTTGGTGATTGAGTGGATGTGGGAGGTGAGGAAGAGGGAAGAATCCAAGCTCACCCCATGGTTTACCAGGCTTGACACACAAGGAGTCTTGTAGTTCCACCAATATCTTTGTGACTACAGGAAAAAGAGCAGGTTTGGGGGATAAGATGGTAAGCTCTGGGTTGCACTGTAGAGTTTGCTTTGCCTGCAGAATATCCAAGGAGGATACTAAGCAGTTGGAATTACACAACAGAAGTTCTATGGTGTGAATTAATAGAGCTCGTCTAGAGGCATGATGGGATAGAACCTGGAGCCTAACATTTACATGTACTTGCCCTGTGCCAGGTTGTGCTGTGTACTTTACAGGTAATGCTAAATCAGGGACCATAGTTGCTTTGCTGGTCATTTCACCTCTAGTAACTGGCACATAATGGGTGTGCAATAATTTTTGTTGAATAGATGCTCTCATTTAGTCCTTGCAACAATCTTATGAGGCAGATATTATTAGGACAATGATCTAGGTAAGGTTAAATAAGTTAACCAAAGTCACACAACTGGTAAATAGCAGATCTAAGATTTGAAAGCAGCTTAACTGCTTCACTAGAATATTAAAATTTGCCCCCAAATACGTTCTTATGTGACCTAACTCCTCTGAGATTGTTTCCATTACCATATCAAGAGTATGTTTCAAATAATCTCAGAGCTCCCTTTTTAGCTTGAAAACTCTGACATCAGATGAGTTCTGAAGGGGCCCAGGCTGCATCACTCAGGGCAGAAGGCCTGAGCCCTGTATGCAGTGCTGCAGTGGTACAGCAAGTGCCCTGAGGTGAGAGCAGTGCGCCCCAGGTGCTGGCAAAGAGGACAGATTAGTGTCCTATTTCTGCATTACAAATTACCACACACCTAGCACCTTCAAACAACACACATTGCCTCACAGTCTCTGTGGGTCAGGAGTCTGGGCACAACTTAGTTCTCTCCTCTGTTCAAGGTCTCGCAAAGGTGCAATCGTGGTGTCAGTCCAGCTGCGATCTCGGCGGGATGCTTGAATGGGGAAGAGTCTGTTTCCAAGCTTGTTCTGGTTGTTGGCAGACTTTATTTCCTTGTGATTGTATAACTAAGGGCCTGGCTCTTTGCTGGCTGTTAACTAGAGGCCACCATTATGTCCTTTCAGTTGTTCTTAGTTCCTTGCCACGGAGCTTCTACAATATGGCTGCTCACTTTGTCAAGTCCACCAGCAGAGCCCACTAGTGTTATATATATAATGACATAATCACAGGAGTGATATCCCATCACTATTGCCAGCTTTTATTACTTAGAAGCAAGTCTCAGGAATTACCTTTATTCAAAGGGAGGGAACTAGACAAAAGTAGACACCGAGAGGCAGGAATTATTAGGGGTCACCTTAGGGTCTGTCATCCACAAAGAGTCACAACACCTGCTGAGAATTTAAAATTAGTAGTAAAACAACATAAATGGGCAATTCTAGAGGTTGTCAGAGACAAAATATTTCCTCTTGAAAAAAATCTTGTTCTTTGAAGTTCTAAACAGTGGCTGCGATTTCTATTGAGTTTTCATAATGTATATGTAAGCTTCATTTAAAAAAATGCTTATCCTTTAAAGCATTGTAGTCTACATAAAAGTAAACTCTCAATTACATTACAAGTTGTTCCCCAACACCTGGGCTTCACTACATGCCTTCACTTTAAGAGTAAGTTTGTAATGGTTTAGAATAATTTGAGATTGTTTTTTGAGTGTAGTGTGTCTCCAACTCTGTGGTAGTACACAATACTGTGTTTAAAAAGTAGATCTGAAGTAAAGATAACACAGTGACTGTAAAGACAAAGAAATTGAAATTGAGTTACTTTAGTTATTCTATGTGACCACCTGGAGTTTTTGTGAAGCACTGCAAATTGAGAAAAGCACAATGTTTTTATTTTGTAAATGCTCATTTCAGTTAATACATGAAACATTTTACTAAATTTTAATGTTAACTTTACAATGGATAATTCTTTTAAAATTGTTTTAAAACTGAAAGATGAATCAAGAATAAATATTTCATTAGTGGTATGATTTAATAGTTGCCTTATACTAGGTAAGTTACTGTCATGCTGTTTAGAATAAAGATAAATAGCTAGCACCTGTCTTTTGTCTCACAAGGTGCTAGATACTGTTCCAAACACACAAACACACACGTATACTAACTTATTAAAACAACTTTAGCAGGTAAGTGTTGCTATTATCCTTATTTTCTAGATAAAACAGGATTGGGGGCACAGGATTGCAATCTGTTCAGGATCATTCAATGGCAGAGCTCGAATTTAAGCCTCGGTACCGTGGTTCCAATGCCCGAATTCTTAGCTACTAGTAAGAAAAAACAAAGCGAAACCAAAGTCCCCAGCAACCTTGGAGGTCCATGGAAGCCCTTCAAAAAGAACACGTAGGCTTCTTTCCATCCCGGAGCGCTCCTTTCTATTCTTGACCTGTCCCTGCTGGATCCTAGGCCGAGGGAGAGCTGACTTCACAAGGTACGCTCCTGGTGTCACCTCCCCCGCCCTCTCAGCAGCACCCTTGTCTGCCAGGCTCAGGTTTCTCCTGGCCCTTTCCAGCTTCTGGCTCTTTGCCTCAGGCCAGGTCGTTGGGTCAGGCCGTGCCAGGAGCTCGTGAATCCTCTATTTACTGTTTGGTGGCCATGGTGACACGTAGGCGCCGTCGGCGTCTCCCGTCACCAGCCCCGCAGCGCGGCCTCCACCCGGCGCCGTGACGTCTGCCGGCTGCTTCCGCTCTGCCCATATTTGGCGCCGCCACTGCGCCGCCGGACGGGTGGAGGCTGGGAGCGGGACTCCCGCCTGGCCTCGCCCCCTGTCCGGGTCACGTCCCGGTAGAGAGCTCCCGGCAGCTCTGTTCCACGTTCCCGCACCCCTTCCCCTCCACTCCCACGGAGGCAAAGGGCGGGGTCGCTAGGGACTCCGAAAGAGGACGTGGGTGATTGATGGATGAGCGCTGAGGTCTCTTAATATTCTTTGACTCATTGAGGCTGCTGTCAGGATTTGGCGCTGTCTCGTTTGTTTGGGTGGGGGAACTGGGTTCACGATTTTCTCACTTTGCCCAGAGATCATGGAGACAGCCCATTCCTCGCCTATTTTGTATTTATAGGCTTGACCTTAAAGATTCTCGCCCATGGTTCAGTGCAAAGCCTCTGAGACAGGTTTTGGGATCACCGGTGCCCTTTAGGGGATAAGTAACCTTGGGAAGGTCACTTCCCTTTACCCACCCTGGTAAAATGGCCTGGGGGATGGGGGCAGGGCCGTAACGGTTGCAGCAGTATCATCAGGCTTGTGAGTGGAGATCGCCTATTACCCCCCGCATGATATATTTGGAATGTCAGTGAAGTTCTTTGAGGACCCCTGCAATTCTGACCCCACAGAAACTGGATTAGTGTCTCTTTTCGCCTAGCCTATATTAGGCGCTTAATTAATTTTAGTTAACTGATTATTGAGTTAATCACAGAGAAATTACCTTCGGATTTCACCTTCATAAATCTTGACCCCTGCAATTCCTCTTACAGGCGGAAGGAGGAATAATACGATGATTAATAATCGCGCAGCAAGGTTGCTGATGTAAAGCGATTTGTAGATGTAAAGGGCAATAAGCATTCCTGGGAGGAATCCAGCGAGATTCCAGAAGTGTCTGAGGGAGCCGTGGGTGTGTGCCGCGGGGCCTGAGGGCGGGGGTGGGGCGAGAAGTGTCGCAGTGGCCGCTGCTGGGGAGCCTGCTGCTGCGGACGTGGGGTTAACTCTTCAAGCTGCTAAGTTGCGGCGGCCTCCAACCCCCATCCCATTCCTCAGTTCCTCTGGCCAAATGAGTGTGCCTTTCAGTATTTCAGAGCTGGAACGCGCATCAAGAGATTATTCTCTAATTCAGCCTTTCTGTTTCACAAATGAGGAAACCAAGGGTCAGAGAAGTTGATTCACCCACCCAAACTTGCACAGCTAGTTAAAGACAGATAAAAGCCAGGATTTCTGACTTCAAGCTAGTGACCCCTCCACCACATCGAGGTGCCTCTAACCTCCTGCCCTTCTGTGGCTTTAGGACCCTGTTGCCTGGCTGAGCTGGCCGCGTGCATAGTGAAGGTAAAAACTGACTTCAGGGCCCTTTTAGGCACTCCTGCTGCCTCTACACGACACTTGGCCCTGGACTTGGGGTGATGGCCAGGAGGTGTGTACTCCCAAGCCGCACTCATTCCTCCTTAATAGTGCCTGGAATGGCCAGAGACCCTTAGTCAAAAGCTGTCCTGAAACCAGCTTTTGACAGCAGTTGGTCATTATTCATAGTTACCCAAGCTTTGCATTAAGCTTTTGTCAGCCAAGACTACAGTAGAAGACATGAATAGTCCGAATCCATGGAAACTTTTTCTGCTCTTTGGAAGATTTTTTAATGGTAGGTAGAGGTTAGATCCTTGGGGTTAGGGTGGGGGTGGGGGATGTTTCTATTCTCTCTTCCCTTTCAGTCTCACTCAATTTTCTCTTACAGTCTATATTCTATTTCTTCCCTAACTTTTAAGCTGAATATGAAGGCAGCTTAGACTAAGGAGACTGGTGCCCGCTGCTGGCCTCGGGCCATCCCAACTCGCGGATTTGAGAAGGGATCAGATTCCTCTACCTTTTTCTCTGATTGCTCTTGGAGCTGAAGCAGCAGAAGCGGTAGCTCTGCCCCCTGGTGGACATGTGAGGCAGAGCTCCCCCTGTCTAATTCCAGAAGCCCCATCGCTGTGGTTGGTTGGTACAGGATAGGGGAACAGATTTTTGTTTACTTTGATAGAAATAGCAAAACTTGGCAGGAAAAAAAAATCCCATTTTTCCCATCTCTCTAGTTTATTTCTGAGAATCTGGTCAATTTGAAGGTAGAAAACACTTCTGATTTTTCTCTTGTCTGGATTGCTTTTTTCCTTTTTGCTAGTCAAATCCTGTCCCTGCTTTCAAACACTATTTCAAATTCCATCTCCTTCATAACAACGTGTCAGACTCTCCTCTCCTATGTATCTTTAAAAATGCAACTTTACACAGACCCAGACATAGGGTGCACACTTATATGCTGTCTTATTGTTGTTTCCTTTAGTCTGGGGCCATATCATGTGTATCTTTTGTGTTCATAGACTCCACAGTGCCCAGCACAGGCCTGAGGATATAAACTATTCTCAATTAGCTTTTGTTGATTAATTGATTAGTTAATTGATTAATTTCTACAGAAACAATTCTAAGCTCTTGCTTCAATAAACCTTGCAGAGCTCTAAGTTCTTTGGGTGAATCTAGATAGTGATCTAATCAAGTATAGCATTGCACAATAAGTAGTTTCACAAAGCAGTTTCACAAGAGAGCATCACCAACACCCAGAGAGGGATGAGGAAGTTTGAAATGGACTCTCAGAGAGATGTGGAGGAGGGTGGCGATGTGGAAAGGTCAAAAGATGAAAAATTAGAGAGGGGGCCTTTACTCCTGGGATCAGAGAAACAGTACAAATTCTAACTCCAGGTTTATATCCAGACTCCCCCATGTGGCCTTGGGCAAGTTTACTGTCTTCTCCATGCATCAGTTTCCTCATCTGCGAAAATAAGTACCCTTCTCATAGTGATGTAATGAGGATAAATTATGTTGATCTTTGCAAAGTGCTGGAACAGTGCCTGGCACATAGTGAGTGCTATATAATAGTTTGTAAATGAATTTTCCTGCTTAGCTGTTTTGTAAATGGAAGATTATATGATCTCTTATTTTTCTTCTGTACTGACCTTCTGGGGCAAAGCATGAGTTTTGGAGTCAGGCAGGTCTGGGTTGACCCCTGTCTTTGTTAGCAGTTTGTGACCTTGGGCAGATAACTCTACTTCTTGGAGCCTCAGTTTTCTTATCTGCAAAATGAGGATAATTGTGTCTACCTCAAAGACTGTTGTATACATTTCATGCTTGTAAAATGCCTGGCATAGAAGGAGCTTAGTAAACAGACATTATAGTTATTATTGATAAGAAGAGCCATATATAGGAGAATAGGGTTTCAAAATCTTTGACATTTGAAGAAAGACAGCATATTGAGTAGCAATGAGCCCAGCTCTAGTCACAGAGCTTGGGGGTGGGAGGATAGGCTTTAGGTCTGGGCCGTGATGTGATATCATGACATCTGAAGAAACCGGGAATGGTTTGATGAACATATCAGCTCTAGAAAGATTTTGTGCTTGAGAGATGTATTGAGGGTGTGGACCCAGTGGGGCCCCGTGCCAGCAGCTCTAGGCCCTACCTGCTCTTCCTCCCAGGAGGGGGGACTTTAGTAGGAGAGGGTGTGGGCAGGGTGGGCCCTTGAAACCTGTTGTTGTTGAGTGTATGTGTGTGGGAATGGCCCAGAGACATCCTGCTCCAGGAGCTGGACTCCCAGGCCTGGTGTGGCCTCCCTTATGGCAGAACCTGTCTGCACAGCTCCCCAGAGCTGCCATTCCCAACCCTGATGGAGGACAGCCCAGACTCACTGCCAGTAATTATCCGAGGGGTGGGGGGAAGGAGCGTTATGACAATCTTAAAGCCAAATTAATTCCCTTCAGCTACATGTGTGGAAAAGTACTAAACGGAATATGCAAATGCTGTATGTAGTCCTTTGAGTTCTTTTCGAAGGGAAGGAGGGTTGCAAAATCCAACAATGACAGTGTTGCAATCCCAAGCATGTTGGGAATCACTCTTATGATCCTCCCACTTGACAGCTCTTATCCCCTATGACCCACAAAGAGTTGTGTGCTCCCCAGTAGGTCAAGGTCTGCATTAAGTAAATTATTCAGGGATTCCAAAATCTGGACCAATCCACCTGAAAAGCTGTTTGGGGGTCACAGAGGAATCTGGCAGCCTCATTCCAAACACATATTTCCAGTAATGGCAACGGGGTGGGTCCCCATGAGTAGCTCCAAGAGCAGAACTCAAAGGTAGAAACAAGGATTAAAAAGAGTCAGGAAGGTGATAATATTGGTTGTCTCTGTGGAGGAGGGAACATGTTTTTATTTTCTTCTTTTTGCTTGATGTATTTTCTGACTTTTTTTTTTTGGCTTTTGGCAAGTGCATATTGCTTTTGTAATAAGAAAGAAATATTTTCAAAATGTTTCCAGCAGAGTGGTATGTTTGTTTTTTGAAGAAAACAAAATATTATAAATAGGAAGGCTCAAACGCCTCCTACCTTTTCTTTTCTTTTTTTTTTTTTTTTTTTTTTTGGTTTTCTTCCTTTCCAAAAGAAATAGATGTTTGTGGTAAAATCTTTGAAAAAATGCAGATAAAGAAAATAAAAATCACTTGTAATTCCATTACAGAGATAACCACTGTCAACATTTTTGATTCTCCCTTTCCAATATATATTTTAGTTGTATGCTCTTTAGTTTATATCCTGTAGTTTTTTTTAATGAAAATAGGACTATGCTGTAATACTGTTTTGTAATCTGCTTTTTCTATGCAGTAGATCATGAACATAAAATCTTTTCTATGTGATCACTTTAATAGCTAGTCACAGGATTCTAGTTATCGACATCCAAAAATTTAACCAACTGTGTTTGGGTGGACTTTGGGTCATTTCTGAATTTTTTGTTATTGTAGACGAGGAAGCAAATATCTTTGTGGCTAAATTTTTGTGCACATCCAAAAAATATTTTTTTTTGAGGTGGGCCAAGGGTATGTTCCTTTTTAAGGCTTTTGAAATATAGTCGTGCAGTGTCACATAGTACAGTGTGCAGTCCCTGTTACAAAAGGGAAGAGAATATTGGCTCAACCAGTTTCTAACTGTGTAATCTTTCAGAAATTATGTATTCTCTCTACATGTCCATTTCCTCCACTGTAAGTCTAGAATGACAGCGGCTATCCAATAAGATTATTGTGAGAATTAGATGGGAAAAAAATGTACAAAGTGGTGCCTGACACAGCACACGATAAGCCCCTAATAAATGGTGCTTGTTTCTGAATTATGGATTGTCTTGTCTTCAGGAGAAGAAGATGTCTTGAAATTGAGAGGTCTGGTTGCCTGGGAAAGTTGCGAGGAGAACTCAAGCGAGTTTAAATGGTGAATGGGGAAGTGCTGGAGAATGGCAGGTAGAATTGGACAAGTAATAGAAAAGGGCTGATGGTGGGTAGGGTGAGGAAAGGCTAGCAGGGAAGAAGAGAGCGGGCTGTGGGGAGAATGGGAACTCAATGGATAAGGGTGAGATGCTCACATGGGACATTTAGAACAGGGACCCTTGCTAAGAGAGCCATGTGCCAGTCACTTTGCAGCCTGGGAGCCCACCTCTGTATCTGAGGCTGAGCTTATGTCTTCTAGTCCCCTGCTCTTTGAGGCTGATTTTGCCTTCTTCTCAGCCTCATGTTTACATCACCCCATGCCAGTCTTCTTTCAGTTCTTTGAGTGCGCCTTGTTTCTCCTTGTTGCGTGACCTCGTGAGTTCTGTACCATTCTTCTACCCCCACCTCCTGCCTGGGCCAGGAACTCTACTCTTTTCTTGGCTGTCTCCTAGGCAGTCTTCAGATCTCAAGCTGAAAGCCACTTCTTCAGAGACATTTCCCCTGACTATTCAGTATAAAATAGCCCTGCTCCCTCCCATTACTCTTTCATTGACTTCTGTATGCAAATAGCAATGTCAAAGTTGGCAGTTAAGTGTGTTTGTGCACCCTTGGTGTAGCTACTAGGCTGAAAGCTCCATGAGAGCAGGACCAGGGTTTGTTTTGGGCTCATTATTGTATCCTCGATGGCCAGCACATAATAGACACTCAAACAAGCATTTAGTGAAATGGCAGAAGAATAAGCCAGTTCATTTGTGACCTGTAAAATGCTTTTATACCTCATCCTGTGACTTCAGTTCCTTCGTCACTGATGCTGGCTGATTGGCTGAAGGAACAGATTTGGGGGCTGTGACAGATGCAGTTAGCCAGCTTCACTCCCCTCCTCGTTTCCCTTGAGGAAGCAGGCTTCCCTTTCTGAGCCTAGAAACTTTAAACCAGGGCTTCTCAAACTTTAATATGTATGTAAATTACTTGAGGATCTTATTAACATGAAAATTCTGATTCTTGAGGTCTAAGATTCTGCATCTCTAACAGGCATCCATCCAGTGATGGCCTCGTTGTTGGTCCCCGAACGGTTCTGAGCAGCAAGGCTATCAAACTACAGGCTACCAATAGTTTTACTTTTAAGGTTGAATTGCTGCGCCCTCTGTCGGTCACTGAAAGGCATGACATTCTTGACTAAGTAGATAAAGACATCACGCATGATTTAAAACTCACACGCAATTCTTGGGGAACAAGATCTGCTAAAAGCAGATGGGCACACAGATTCTTACAGCGTTAAAAATGTACTCTCAAGAATACAATCTGTAACGGATCTCTTCTATGCTGACGCTAAAGGAACTCTTAAAAATAAAGAATGCAAGAGTTGGGAAGAAACTTTACGCTCAGCTAGTCAGTGATTTTCTTCTGGTTTTACCACTTTTTCCATGCCCCGTCCCATCTTTTTGAATAGCAAAGGTCTTTCTTCATTAGGGCTGCATTATAACTTTCATGGGCACTTTGGCCTTTGTGGGCTCTTCCTCTATAAAAATTAATTTAAAATTATATTTTATGACTTCATTAGTATAAAGGTGAATATATTAATATATAGTCATTTTTGACATAAAAGTTCATTTTTTCTTGTAATTTTAAAAAGAAATTAAAACATTTCTGTGGGTTCCTAGAAATACTGTGGGCTCTAGGCATCATGACTCCTGTTCTCCACCTGCTGGCTGGGTATATCTCTACATGAGTCTAAGGCTGTCCTAGATGCCTTGAAGGCTATGTTGCTTTTTAAGCAGGTGACCAAGTTGAACATGTTAAATGACTTAGACATATAGGTGCTGTGTTTTACTCTGTGCCAAGTGCTTTAAACACATCATTTAAGTTTCAGAATAGCCTTGTTAGGTAGGAATTACTACCACGTTGTACTCATGAGAAAACCAGAATTGAGAAAAGGTGGCACCATTTTTCTCACATCACAGTAAGACTAGTAGGTGGTAGATATGAGATTTGAACCGGAAGGGTTCTGTCTGACCCCCTCCAAAGGTCATGCCCCTCATGCGACAGGTTGTATAAGGAGATGCTTGCCTGGATATACATCCCCAAGTGTAGGTGAGAATATCAAACATACTAAGGGGCAAGAAGTTAGGGTGGGCTGGAGGGTTTTAATGAAAGGGAGGGCTGAAGGCTGGCTTTGCAGAAATAGTGATTGTAGAGATGAAGTGGCAGAGGACTATAGTGAAGTGGAGGTGGTGTCCCCTGATTCAGGGGACCATGAGGGGACTTCCTCAAGGGAATAAATTCCAGGTTAGAAAGCAGAGGGCGATGAAGCAGGATGTGGCTATGGAGGGGGAGGAATTTGGGCCCAATTTAACATTTAGTGAGAGGGTCTTTGTTTACTTGAGCCCTAAAATCCAGTCCTAAATTATCGATAACATAGCAAGGTTTTATCCTTGTCTTGGTTCCTTAGCTTTCAAATGGGAGTTATAAAACTTGCCCTACACTCTCAGGTGTGTCAGGAAATTCAAATGACTGTCTGCCCCATCAGGGTGGGGGGCATGTATCTGATTCAGGCTGTGTTCCTAGGGCCCGAGTGCTCAGCAACATTTGATGAAGGAATGGACTTCTTATTCTCTACAAATCCTTTTAAAAGCTGCAGCAGGAGGCAGCAGCGTGGCTGGAGAAAGCGCTCCAAGCCAGAAGAGGGCGCACTTCAGCGAACCCACATTTTACATAAGGAACCATGGGGATCTTTCTGCAGGACTGTGGACAGAGTGAAAATTTGCAACCCTGGGCTTTGCTTTAAGCTTTAGGATTTAGGAGGCCAAAACATTTTATTCTAAATAACCTTAACTCTAGTTTCTTAACTAGGAAAATGGGCTAAAATATAGTTTATTTCCTCCATTTCATATTCTCGTAATGCTTTGGATACTTACTACCAATGTCATTATTTTTTTTTGGGGGGGTGGGCATAAAATAGCAACTAACTTATCATATCACATGATTTTGTGGGTCAGGAATTAAGACAGGAATTGGTTGGGAAATTCTTCTGCTCAATAAGGCCAAGACTGATATCTTTGGTATTTAGCTGAGGGTGGGCAGGGCTGGAGGATCTGAGATGGCTTCACTCACATGACACAGATGTAGTTTTACATTTTGCGTGGTTATCTGACTAATGTATGTATTCCTCACTAATCAAGAAGCTACCAAAGGGCCAGAACTGTTTTGTCTATCATTTTATCCCTAGTGGCTAGCACAGTGCCTGGCTCACTGAAGCTTACTAAACATTTGTTAAATGAATTAATGATGTAATTCTTATAAAGAGTGTCAGGATCTTTAGAAAGAAGGCACAGGTGGGAGTCAACGATGATGACAGTAATTCAATAAGGGACAGACCTGAGCAAAGTTCTCTACAGTCTGGCTGATTAGCTTTATTTACCTGCATTTTACAGATGAGAAGCTGAGGCTGTGCTGACACAGCTTTGAAGGACAATGAAGAGAAGCACCTTTTACATCACAAATCAGAGGATCTGGGGTAAACTCGGTAGCCCTGGCAACCAAGTGAGTTTTTAAATGAGTTATTAGGGAGATAAAAATCTGATGAAATGACAAAAGGCTAGAAGGTGTGTTTTCAAAATTGTCACGAGGTTCCAGATTCCTGCTTCTACAGTTATCCAAATAATGGAAGGAAAACCTCTCCAAATGTTGAGGTGAAAATTCACTTGGATATCTATCACTGCATTCATTTTAACTTCCTCAAAATCCACATAATTGTCTCTTCTTCCTGGATTTCTTTATTTTTGATATTTCTGCACAGTTGCACTGTTCTGCCAACATGTGGCGCTTGTTTTGTTGTATCAAACAGGTTGGTCTTTCGTCATGAGTGCGGCATTGCAAAGCCAGCATGGGTTCATTGTGAAGCCCGCATGGGTTGATAACAGTGCCCTTGACTGAAACTGGCTGTGGGGTCAGAGCATTAGCTGGTTATCTGATGCCAGGGCTTCCTTCAGGATCTGCCTTGCCTGAAGGGCTCATCTAGATCCTGTTACCTTGATGGGGAAATACCCCGGAGTACCTGGAAATTCTTGCCTGGGCAGAGAGCTGACTTCCCGTTATCCCGCGACTCCATGCTCCTCCCCCTGCAGCCAATCAGCAACAGAGCTGCCTCAAACTGACAAGCAAAATGAAGCCCAACAAAAGCATCTGGAACCCAAACAAGCAGACTTGGGTGAGGCAGGGAGGGAATCAGGCTCTGGGCCAGGCGTCATCCAGGCTCTGGGCCAGGCTGTTGTCATGGTGACAGCCAGTCCATTTTTACCAGCGGGCAGCAGAGCCGGTCCTCTGAGAGGGAAATATGCTGAGGGTGCTGGGGTGCCAGAGGGACTGGAGTTTCTCCAAGTAATAGAAGTCCACAGAGAGGGCATGGCCACTTCCACAGAGAGCAGCACTTTCTCCCAGGAGCTAGGCAGGCAGGCTGGGGGCCAGTGGGCCTGGAGAGATGGGTTGGCCTGAGAAGGAGGGAAGTGGCCAGTGAACCAGCAAAGAGTCCTCCGGAAAGTCTGGAAGGTTTTCTGGGCAGAAAGGATTTGCAGCTGTGTTAGCTTTCTGGGCAAAACATGATTTGAAGTGGATCACGGCGTTCTTTAAAACAACAACAACAAAAAAACCAAAACACGCGTGCGCACGTGCGCGCGCGCACACATACGCCAGTAAAGGAGAGAGAGGCCTTTGGGAACCTGAGAGGTGGAATGTGAAAATACGTCCTTCTCCAGGAGCTTTTATTTATTTATTTACTTACTTACTTATGTATTTATTTATTTAGCTGATGACCACAATTTAAATAATTACCTGGAGGAGGAGACATACGAACAGCATTCAGTGTAAAAAAAAAAAACATCTTGGAAAACATCTGCTTTGCAGGGCGGGGCCTGGAAGGTGTTCCTGTTCCTGCCAGCGGGTTACTTTAGGGTAAGAACAGATGCAGTGGAGGAAAGGAACCCTCCTCCAGGAATCTGGCTGCAAAAGTGTGTCACACAGAAGGACAAATATTGTATGAGTCCTCTTCTATGAGGAACCTCGAGTAGTCACATTCACAGAGACTGAAGGCAGAATGGTGGTTGCCAGGGGCTGGGGGAGGGGAGGGTGGGAGTTAGTGTTTCATGAGTGTGGAGTTCCAGTTTGGGAAGATGAAGAGAGTTCTGGAGATGGATGGTGGTGATGATTGCACGACAGTGTGGATATACTTAATGCCTCTGAGCCATACACCTAAAGATACTTGAAATTCTAAATTCTATGTTATGTATAGTTTATCTCAATTTTTAAAGAAGTGTCAGTTAAAGACTGTCTTCTTGAACCAGGAGATGGTGGCATTTGCTTGTTCCCCAGGGCTCGGTGGCTCACCTCTCTGAGCCTCAGCTGTGTCATCCTTAAAGTGGACTTATGTCTTCCTTTAGCCAATAACAAAGAATGGAAGTGAAAGTACTTCGTGAGAACGTGAAATGTTTAAAAATTCATTGTTAGGGTACCCAAATGCCAAGGGGCGAGTTGGAAGCACAAAGGGGAAGCTTTGGAGGAAATAAAGAAAAGGATTATATTTGGCATTAGAGGAATTGGAAAAAGCCCAAATATCTTAATGGAATAGAAGAGAATTCTGGACTCATTCTCAGGGGCCAAAAGATAAGCCCGACTTGGACTATGACAGCGATTGAAAATACTTCTCCCTTTTGCTCTGCCTAAATTGAGAAACAAGCCCACCCATTAGGAGGAAATGAAACGAAATGAAACAATGTCAAAATATCACCTCTCAAATTTCATGAAGGGAAATGGTGCAGTTACAACACAATGTTGGGTCAAAGTTTATGGGACCTGGAGGCCAAATGTGTGAGTAAAATGCAAGTCACCATCAGAGAGTCTCATTAACGGTCAGCAATCTATTGAAAGCAACTTTTTTTTTTTTGTTTAAAGAAATATTCCATCATCACCACCGCCACTTAACCAATATATGTTGTATTAGCATATATTAGCATGTGCCAAGCACTAACCTAAATGTGGTACGTACCTTTTTATTCCTTGTAAGAACTATGCAAGGTAAATCTCTTCATAGATAACAACCAGTTTGTTCTTTCTGGTTCTTTGTTTCCTCATCCATAAAATGAGAATAATGTTACAGCTGGAGAAATTTAGCAGCTTGTCCCAAGTCACACAGCTGGTATTTGTCAATATTTGAACCCATGTCCATCTGACTCCAAGGCTCTGCACTGGAACACCACACTCTGGTGGAGAAGACCCTATTTCTGAAAACCTTATGAAAAAAATTGGTAATGAGTATTCTGCTCTGAGAGCACTTAGAATGAGCAATTAGTAAATTGCATTATCATGGCACTGCCTCATCATGCAGTAATGTATTTTGTGATTATATGTCACAATGACATACAATGTGGAAGAACAACGAGCATCACGAGTGTGAGTTAGCAGGGAATTGGCTTAAGTTGGCTGAAACTGCCAAGTACAGAGCACGAAACAAAGCTTGGCTGTGTTACATATGTATGTTGTCTGTCTTGCATATTTTGTTCTGTGTGTGTTGTGGATGTGTTGTGTGTCTTTTGTTGTGCATTTGTGTGTGCTATGTGTGTATTATGTGTATGTGAGTGGGTTGTATAAGTGAGGGAGACTTGCATGATGATTTCTTCAACACTGAAGGAAAGGCATTCCAACAGCCACCACTTCCATGGTACTCACTGTGAGCCGGGCACTCGTCTCTGTGCTTTGCATATAGTAACTCATCCATCTTCACAACAACCCTGTGCAGTAGCTAATAATAGTATCCTCATTTGATGCACAAGGAAATGGAGGCACGGAAAGATCAATCAACTTGTCCTAGACGCCCAGACAGTAAGAATTGGAGCTGGGATTTGAACCCAGGCAGATTCGCATTCTGTGGTCTTTCATTCTTTTCTGGATTGGTGCCTCCAGATTACCACACAAGAAATGGTAGAATCACTCTCTTCATTTTGTGGATGGAGAGTCTGTGGACCACATGAACACGTGTTGGCTAAGACAATCAGCACCTCTTAATTAAACATCAGCCAAGGTGAGTCGGCCATTGCTGACCTTGGGATTCATGTGCAATTTCTATCAACTTAATGATCATTAAGAATTAAAAAGAACTGCTATAAGTAGAAAGAATCTTATGGCAGCGGCACGTGTTAGGGAGGAAGTTGCTGGCCAGGAGAGCTTTGGGCTTGGTCCGAGCACTAAGACAGGTAGCTTAAAGCATCTTTCTCTTCTGTGGCCTTTGAGCAGCTCTAGACACTGAGAAGGCTACTTCCCAGGGTCTAGTTTTGCAGCCATCATCTTTGCCTCCATCTTAGAGTCTAAGTTCTCTTAAGAATCATCCTTGTCCTGAAGGAAAAGGGTCATCCTCAAGAGGTAAGACTCATGACGCCTGCGGGGGGTGGGCTAGGGTGGGGAGAGGAGCATTGCTGAAGGCTCTCCCTCAGCGACAACACCTCATAAAAGCTCAGCAGCAAATCTAGGCAGGATGTAGAGGACTGATTAATGACATAATTGTCCATGTGAGGTTACCTGATCTCTAATTAATACATAGACATCAAGCATCTGGCTTTTATTCGAGCTCTGTGGCCACCTGGTCAGCGGCAGGCTGAAGATTCCTGGCTTCAGACCAAGCCAACCTCCATGCAATGATTCTTCCTCAGTGCAGAGGTTTTGAGAGTCTGTCAAAACCTTAAGTAAAGTGGTTCTTAAACTCCAGTTTGCAAAAACACTACCTGGAGTGCTTTCTAAAGACACAGATTTCTGGGCCTCACTTGTAGAGAGATTCAGACTCAGGAGGTCTGGGGTTGGGGTGAGGAGTTTCCCAGTGTGGCTGGGAACAACTGGTGCAAGGATTGTAATTGGGAAAAGGGAAGATCCAGCATTTACTTATTCAGGAAACATAACAGTCCTGTGAAGTAGGTAATATTATTTTCATTATTCTTAATTTATAGATGGATAGACTTAGGCTCAAAGGGTTAAATTAAACTGCCCAAGTTCTCAGAATTTGTAAATGGTGGAGCAGGGATTCCAACCCACATTACAACAAACTGTGCTCCTATCTGAGATCTGGAGAGAGAATAGCAGGAGATCTAGCTGACTGCATACATACTCAGGTTCTCTCCTGATGCATCCAATATAAGCCCTTTGTTTTAGCCAGGCAGATAGTATCAGTTTGGAACAGGCTAGGTTATGTTGCAGTAACAAATGGCCATTCTGACCAGCAGGGGGCTCTACCGATTATGGTCACTCTGGGATCCAGGCTGATGGGAGCTCTATCTTGACATGTTTCTGCTTTTGGAGAGGTAGGGAAGGAGGACATGGGTTCTTGAAGCATGCATTTCTGTCTGAAAATGACATTTGTGTCTCTTCTCAAATTTCACTGGCCAAGTAAGTCCCACGGCCGTGCTTGAGTTCATCAGGGTGTAGAAATATAAACAAGAATTTAGTTCCATCACAATCCACTTAGGACCTGAATATGCCTTCTTTCTCATGTCTTTTGCACATGCTATTGCATCTGTCTGAAATGTCCCATCCTTGTCTCTCAGCCAGGCTAACTTGACTTACTGTCTAATTCTAGACAGCCTTTTCTAACCAGCTCCGGCTGGATTAGGTGCCCCCGTTTCCAGGCTGCCAGGAGGACCTGGGCTTATCTCCATTAGGGTTCATGTCATGCTGTATTGCAACTGTTGGTTTACTTGTCTGTTCCCCAGCCCACTGGACTGTCCTGGGAGATAGGAATGTGTAGTCGTGACAGGCCTTGCAGCTTAGCCCCTGGATGGCAGGAGATGTACAGGAGCTCAGGGAGCCGAAGATCAGAGTGATTAAGAGCTGGATTCTGGGCCTTCCTCCCTTTCCCACAGGAACAGGGCAGCTGGGGGCTTTAGAAAATGGGGAAGAGGAAGGCAAGAGTTCTGTGACTTCAGGATGAGCCAAGTGCAGATGGGGGAAGAAAAACCCCCTGTACAGAGAGTGGGCTTTTTCCAAGGCTTCATTGCCTTATTACGGAAAGACACCTCACACACGGGTTAGTCACTACCCGGAGCTGACTGTGTCACCACAGGGTGAATTTCAGGAGTCCAAGGGGGGGACATTCTGAAGCTGTGGGAAAATCATTGCTGTCCTTGCTCTGGTACCAGTTTGGAATGGGCCCCTGATGCCCATTACAGGTCATTGTTAGCAAAGGGGCAGGTATCAGTGGCCTCTGCAGGGAGTTTTGCCTGAGTCTTGTCACGCCAGAGCCTCTGGGGCCTGGCAAAGGCTGTTTGGAGTCAAGAACAGGGGATTGAGTCCTGTACAGCAGGACAGACCTGACTCTGATGTGAAGCTCCGCATGGTCTGGGTCACCTGTTGGGTGCCCACACCTGGAGTAATCACAGAAGAGAGGCAAAGAGGCCCAGAACTGTGCATGGGAGTGAAGTACAAGGTCTCTTGAGCTGCGCAAGGCAGGATCCATCACTGTCCACCAGAATTCTGGGACTGCATCTTCTTCTCACTTTCCGCCTCACACCTTGGGCTCTGGGGAATGAGCCATTTTTAGTTCTCAGGATATCCTATGCTCCCTCATTTCTGGGCCTGTGTGACTTAACCCCAACATAGACCTTGGCCTCTACACTGCATTTTTCACAAGAAATCAAACTCTTCCAGTGTTTTGCTTCTTTGTGGTGTGGCTTTTCCTTAACTTTGAGGAAGGGGACTGTTCTAGGGCCAGTCTCATGCAGCACTCAGCTCACCCTTTCTTTCCCTCTGCCTGCCTCCCTACCTGGATTTCATGGGAGGTCCCAGTCCTTCTCCCTCTATCACGCACAGTAACTCCCTCCTTCCTTAAAGCCTCAGGGCCATTAGATGTACTGGACTTAGAGGTTCAGTTTTTGCCCAAATTCAAGGTCTTTTCTCCTCTTGAAAAAGAAAAGACTTTCTGAATAATACTCTCCCTGCTCAGCTGCTGAGATCACATATCATCCACCTATTATGTGCTGTTTCCTTGTCTAGACACCTGGTCCCACCTGGCCTCACTAAGTCCCACACTCTGGTCTTAGCTGGCCTCCCCCGCCTAAAGTTTAGGTTGGTGTCTTACCAATATTCCTGGCAAGAACTGACTGTTAAATTTTCAGGAATTTTGTAAGCTGGTTGTTAAACTCAGCCACTATTAATAATTCAACTATGGTAATAAATACTTGGAATTCATCACTTCTTAACTTCTTTATTATACTTTTCTATTGCCTATGCTCTTGAGGTTATTTATCTCTCTTGTATCCATGTGGTGGAAATACTATATATTTTATAGGCTACTATGCATCTCTTCCTAAATCTTCATTCAGTGGTAGATATTACGTCATGGCTTAGTCTGTTTGGGCCACTAAAACAATATACTACAGACTGGGTAGCTTATAAACAACAGAAACATATATCTCATAGTTTTGGAGGATGAAAAATCCAAGATCAAGGCACCAGCATGGTCATCTTCTAGTGAAGGCCCTCTTCCTGGTTCATAGCTGGAGACTTCTCTCTTCCCTGTCCTCACATCGTGGAAGGAATAGGGGAACCCACTGAAGCCTCTCTTAAAAGGGCATTATTAACCCCATTCACAAGGGCTCTACCTTCACCACCCAATCATTTCCCAAAGACCCTGCCTCCTAATACCATCATCTTTGGAGGTTAGAATTTCTGCATAAGAATCTTGGGAGACACGAACATTCAGACCATAGCACGTTGGTAGCTTGAAATCAGCCTTTGTGGGTATATTTACACCATGAAAACTGACAAATATTATAAATCAGGCATTGATTTACTGTTGTGTTGATTGTCTAAATGTAAGAAATTGATGGAGAAAATGTTAAAACACAGATTGTTGTGTTGTCTCACTTTTGTCTTCCTTATTAACATGAACAATAATACCAGCCAATATTCTGTTGGAATGACACCTGCTCATCAAGTCTAACAACAGGTCGGCTCCAGACCCAGCATTAGCAAAAATCAATAAAACAATTCTGTGAAAGTCTATTGGCTCTACTGAATTTGCAATAAAGAGTATTAGACATTTTGTTATTATTTATGATAATCTGAAAATCTGTATGTGTTTTCTTATCTCTTTGGGGTTAGCACCCCTGATGAATGGGAAATGCCACTTATTCTCCAGGGGACCTGAAACTCCAGAACGATTGCCAGACAGCATATATAAGTGGCACCACTGGGCAAGCCAGGCAGCCTGACTTTTTAGGTAGTCCCTGAAGCCAAGGACACAGACCATTTGGCTGCAGTCAGCTGGAAAGAGAGTTCTGAGTTGCAGATGCCTTTATTTTATTTTTTGAATTTTATTTAATTTTATTTTAATTTTATTTTTTTATTTTATATTTTACGTCTCAGTCAGAAACAGAGACATTTTACAAAATATTTCAGAAGATCCAGCCTCAGTGGGCCTGCGTCTTAGCATCCTCAGAGCTGAAAAGCTGGCCCTGTTTTAGCTCATCTCTCCAGTTTACCATGATCCTCACCACTCTGGCAGCATGTTTTGGTGCTACCTCAGATAAGGCACTCAAGTGGTCACTTTTCTCCCCACACCAGCTGTGGGACTTGAGCAAAGGCTCTGAACTTCCCTGAGACCCCTTCATCTGCAAGGTGGAGTTCCCAATGTCCCCTGAGCCTGTGGTGAGGAGTGGGTGAGAAAGTCCTTGGGGAGCAGAAGACACTCTGCCCTCCCTGATGTGTTGCTCTCCCACTTCTTCCTGTGGCTCCCGACCCAGACCCCATTGCTTCCGTCTATGAAAGTTGCTCTCTAGCCAGCTCAGGTGGGTTCCTTCTCAGCAGCTGAATCTGCTTTCCAGGTGGGGAGAGCTATGGGCAGCCACTTACTGGGGGCTGCACCTGCGACAGTGTGTGGTCTCCACCTGGGAAGGATGCCCATGTCATGGTGAAGGGGTGACTGGGATGCAGGAGGGCTCTGAGTCTTAGCTGGGTTTGGCCTCAGAACAAAGAAAAATGAGGTTGGAGCAGTGGTCAACTGCCCCCTCAGGTGACCACCAGATGGGTGGTTGCCACTGAAAAGCCTTCCCTTTCCAATCCCAAGGACCTTGTTCTAGAACCAGATGTTACAGCAACTGCCACTGAAGTCAGCAGGGTTTGCTCAGCGTTGCTAGGAAGTACCTACTTCTTCCCGCCTGGGGCTATTAAGTTAGTGCACCGTTTAAAACGGTTTTAAACTTTTACTGCTTCTTCGGGGTTGGGGTTGGGGGAAGTGTTCTTCCCATTCCAAAATGAATTGCACTTCAAATGGATTTTCCAAGACTTTCTTATTTTGATTGCAAAAGTAATCCATACCTGTTTTTTATACAAAGACTTGGGAAATATATAAAGACACAGTGGGAAATGAAAACTTCTTATCTATCCTAAGGATAGTGTAGGGACGAAAAACAATATTTGTGACAGTTTTAGCTCAGGTTCTAAGTCATAATAAATAATACTCTTTATGAGGCTGTATATATGAGGTGGTCTGGAACAGCAATCCCCAACTTTTTTGGCACAAGGAACGGGTGCTCCTATGAGAATCTAATGCCTGACGATCTGAGGTGGAGCTGAGGCTGTGATGCTAGCGCTGGGGAGCGGCTGCAAATAAAGATGAAGCATCTCTAGCTGGTTCACTGGCTGCTCACCTCCTGCTGTGCTGCCCTGTTCCTACAGGCCATGGACCGGTACCAGTACACAGCCTGAGGGCTGGGAACCCCTGGTCTCGAACACAGGTTAGATCTGCATTAAAATCCTGGTTCTGCCATTCACCAGCTCTGTTATCTTGGGCAAGTTATTTAGCCTCTCTGAGTTTAGCTCATGGGGTTTATAAAGACTAAGCACTAATGTATGTGATACTTGGCTCAGAGCAAGTGTCTAACATCAAAAATTGTAATGAGGTCCTCCTTGCCTTCTCTTGGTCACATTGCTCTTTGCTTTTTTGATCCCTGTAAAGCCTGGACAGCATAATGTAGCACTTGAGTATATGCTGCCTTATATTGTCCTGCCTTATATTGTTTTTCGTTCATGTGCTGAACTCTGGCCTTTTTTTCACGTGGCTTGGACCCTTGAAGGCACCATCTGGGACATAGACTTCTTTAATATTCCCTCCAGGGACTCACGTGTGAGCACGCTGAATAAATCTGTGCTGCCTTGAATTGCATCTGATTGATGCTTCTTTCCCTGATGATTTCTCAAGGTTTCACCCAGATTGAGCTGCAACCCCTGGGAAAAATTATAGCAACCCGCCTGCATCCCCAGAGCCCTATACTTTTGGCTCTGCTGAAAATGACAAATGGAGAAGCCGAAAGGTCTGAGTGCTACCACAGGCATCTGACAACTAAGGAGAGGGGCTGCTCATCCCCCATCCTTGGCCCTCCCCACCATCTGATTCAACAGCAGTGCCTGTGGCTTTGTAGGACAGCTGTGGCCTTAAATGGCACCAGAGATTAAGATGCTTCTTTAATTTACATAGCTGCTGTTTCAGTGCCTAGAGCAGGACCTTCTCTGGTCCCACTATGTAATGGGAAGGACAAGTTAAACATGAAAAAAGTGAGGTAGGGGTAGAGTAAGGATCTGGCTGTAGATTAACATTTGTATGTAGTTTCCCTAGCTGAGTATAAGTCATTAAAAAGGGGAACTTTCCACCCTTCCAATTCCTCAATTATTTCTAATAGTTTACCACTAAAATTGGGACTAAAGACAAATTAAAGTAAAACAACTGACCTTTGGTGTAGGGCAGAGCTGAGGGGTGGATATGCTAATTTGTATACCTAGCCATTCCCTACCCCATCACATCATTTCACAAGTAAATATTTTGAAGAATATATCTCTAATAGATAAGGACTTAAAAAAAATGAATGCAATAACACCCAACAAAAATGAACACTAATTCATACGGTGAAGTTTTAAAAACTGGGGAGGTGTTCGGTAAAGCCAGAAAATCCTATCTATGACTGTTCTTTAGGATTCCTTCAACCAGACCACACTGGCCAAGCCAGAGTGCCCAGGGGTGAAGAAGGAGCAGAGTGAATTTAGGAAAGCGCAGGATTGTGAGGAAGGACCCTAGTTTAGAGGTCAGCAGCTGTGGGGCCAGGAGAAACTCCAAGGGGGCCAGAGTGGCCTCCTCAGCCCTACTGGGTGTCCGTGGCAAGCAGGAGGCATCCATCCATAGGAGAGAAAGGGGAGAAGGGATGGAGCAAAACACAGAGAGAAAATGAGATGGGAGGAGAATGGCTGATATTGAGAAAGAAAAAATAAAAGAAAAAGAGGACAGCAAAAATAAATAGTGACTGAACACTCACAACATGCCAGGTGTCAGGGGCACTATCTCTGCCCCTTGAGGTTTCCAGGAGAGGCCGGCTCCCCACGCCCCTGCCCCAGCCTGCATCTCGCTGCTCACCCTTTTAGTGAGTTACTCTTGGTGCAGCGAGGTTAGGGGCAGGTATGTATTTATAAGGGAAGAAGGCTACGCTACGTGTCTCTGGCAAAGGAGGGGAAGGGCTCCACCACTGCGCGTGGGGCAACCTCCAGCAGGGCCCCACAACCGCAGAAATGGTGCCTGCTGGATGGCATCAGTCACAGCAAGGAAGGAGGCCCGCAGAAGTGAAAGGGTTCATCTTCGCGTCGCACCCGGCGTTGCGAGGCAGCAGTCTCCTTCGTCTTGGTTCTGCGCAGTCCACGCGAATGAGGCGGGTGGAGAGCGCGCCCAGCGCCCTGCGGCCGGCGGAGAGCTGCCTCCGCGGTTCCGGCCGCGTGCGCCCCTGCTAGGGGGCGGGGCAGAGCAGGGTGTGAGGAGGGTGACCTGCGGAAGGAGGGGGTCCTCGGGTTTCTGTAAATCTGAGGGGAGGGTGTTTGGAGCCCCCCGGGGCTGGGGGCGCGGGTGGCCCAGAGCGCAGGGCGCGGCTGCGGCTGGTGCGGTCCTGTCTGACCTCCTCCCCGCTGGAAATGCTGCGGGTGATATTACCGATGGAAAGGCGAACTTCGACACCAGAGAGTGCCTTCCTCGAGGGCTTTGGGGGACAGGACGACAGGGGCCGTTCCAGCAGGTACTCGGGCTGTCCTGAGGGGCTCCAAGCCCCTCGCCACCCCCAGTTCCGGATGAAGTCCTGGGCCTACGCCCTCCTGGGGTTTTCTAGTTGCGTCTCAGCCAAGCGCTTGCTCATCTACCAAACCTGGATGGAAGCACCCAGAGCAGAACAGACTCTGGTCCTCTCCCAGGCTCTGGCAGTTACTCAGTGGTCGGTCTGCCTGTTGATGTTGCTCTGAGCACACATTTGTTGAGGGCTTCATTCTGAGACTTTGTAGGATGGAATGCAAGAGGCCTGTGGTCCAGTGAGGACCTTAACCCAGGAAAGCCTCTTTCTGCCCTTTCTTACTGAACAAAGCACAGGCTAGGAGTGAGCAGGATGGATTAGAATCAGCACGATGGCTGGTGTCCACATAAGGCCACATGAGCTCAGGGGATGAAGTCACTAGCGGTATGGCTTCACAGACAGCTAGCTGATGTTGGTCAGCACATAGCAGAAGGAGGTAGACTGAATTAACCAGATATGGGGTTTTGTCTTGACCTGCCACTAGTAATAACTAACACGTGGAGCTCTTCTTACTTGCAGAGCACAGTTCTGCTTAGATTGTTCTAATGCAGATGAAGGATCTGAACCACTAAGAGATGAGGTCACTTGGCCAGGGTCACACAGCTTCTGGGGCCAGTGTTCTCTTTGGTCTTTGTGAAGAGGAGGGAATATGCACTGCACTTTTCTGAAGGAAAAATAAGCTGATGTCAGGGATTCTTTCAAGAAAGCAAATTTCAGAGCCATTGCTGAGCTCATCATCCATATTCAGCAAATGTCCCAAACACTGAGTGCACTTCTGTGTCTCAGCACGTGGCATGACCTGCACATAATGACTTGCAATGAACAAGGAAAGGTTAATTTATATTTTGCAAGCTCTGTTTAACAAGGTAGGGGAGTGAGTAACAAGTTATAAAAAGATCTGCAACAAAACCAACTTACCAGATAAACAGTTCAAGGAATTTGCTTGGCTACTCTGGTAACTTATTCTAGAGGATGCTTAGTTTTAAAAGTCGTCCTCTCTTGAGGGGCTGTGCTCTTATGTCGCCACTGCATCTGTGAAATAGAAACAAGCAGTGTCTCTCCATTATTTCCCCACAAGTCCTCCCAGAAGATGGCAGGGATCACGTGGTGAAGTTCTCTTTTTCCACCAGTCTCAGTCTGAAATTCCCCAAACGCTTGGGGCTCTGCGATGCTGGGCAGCCAGCAGTTTCTCCAGCAGTTGCCCTGGCATCTTGCCCCCTTTACACAAAGCTATCCCTGTTGCAGAAAATGAGGGTCCTGTGACCATTTGGCACCATCCCCTGCCTGGCATTCGCGTGGGAGAAGGAACTTTCTCCCTGACAATAGATTCTGATCACAAACCAGGCCCCTTTCAGACAAACAGCTTTCCATAGAATGACTTTGCTTAGAGGTAAGAATTGAGTGGTGGAACAAAAGTGGTTTCCTGTAGGAAGTCTGTTAACGTCACTGAGAAATCAGTGAAAGCCTGTGAAGGCCTCCAAGCCCCACAGCTTTCCAAGCTCCATGCTCATTGCCATCAACTCTCACACAGGCCTCTCTCCCATTACCCTGGTCCTCTCTCCCATTACCCTGGTCCTCTCCCATTACCCTGGTCTTCTCCATATCTGGCCACTGAGATGAGCACTCTGCAGTTAGTGGTCTTGAATTCCAGCCTTACTCATAAACACAGATGTAAGGATCCTTTGTTACAGATAGCATTTCCCTGGGTTACTTTACTAAGAAATTGACATCGATATAATACTATTACCTAAACTACAGATTTTATTTGGATTTCCCAGTTTTTCCACTAATGTCCTTTTTCTGTTCCAGCCTAACATCCTGCATCACGTCTCCTGTGATCTGTGAACCTGTCTCTGTCGTTCCTCATTTTTTATGACCTTGACACTTTCAGGTATCTTACTGAATGTCTCTCAATTGACATTTGTCTCGGGTTTTCTCATGATTAATCCAGGGTTATGGATTTTCTGGAAGAAGACCACAGAGGTGAAGTGCTCTTATTCTTTGCACCATATCGGGAGGTATGTGATATCAATATGACTAAAGGTGAGGTTAGCTTTGATCACATGGGTGAGGTGGCTCTGCCAGGCTCCTCCACTGTAAAGTTACTGTTTTTCTAGACTCTTCTTAGTGAGTCACTAAGTCCAGCCCACACTCAATGGGTGGGAAATGAGGCTCCACTCCCTAGAGAAGGGAAAAATCTACATACATAATCTGGAATTCTTCTATAATTTACTTATTTATTCAATTATTTATTTCCATAATATGACTCGTGGATATTTATTTTATTATTTGAGTTATCATCCAAACTGTTCGTCAAACTGTTGCTCAAGCTGTTCCAGCCTTGGTCCTGGGGAACTCCTTCGGGCTGGCTCCTGTGTCCTTTTAACATGCCCCCATTTCTTCTTTTAATTTCCTTATTTTCTGGTACTATAAGATGCTCTAGGTTCACCTTGTATTTTTCCTGCTTCGGCCTTAGAATCAGTTCTTTCTCCAGGGAGCCCTGGTTCCTTTTATTGAAGAATGGTATTTGGAAACAATGTTCTAAGCACTGGGTATGTGCTTTTTGCTACTAGGTGTCACTACTTCTGTGCCCTTTCAGTGGACAGAATTAGGAAATGTATGTATGTGTACTAACACATGGATCTGCACATATCTACATTTGTTTTTGTACCTGTCTATATACTTAAATAAAAATGAGTTCATACTGATACCTCCAGTTCAGCACCCCAGGATTCACCCTATCCTTCCCCCTTTCCTCACTTCTTTCTCTGGCAATGAGAAACCTGGCTCCCATTGTCTGCATTTTACATATTGTACTTATTTGTTCAACCCTAGCATGCATATGGTTTCAGAATTTCTAATCCTTATCCCTATGAGAAACAAATTTTAAACTAGAATACAGTGGTTTTATATAGTTCTTTTTGTCTTTAGCTTTATGATCGCAGTCAAAGGATTATTTTCCAAAGTTACTTAGATCAGCTCTGTTTTATTCTCTTTTTGATGGATGCATCTTAATATTTCCAAAGCATTTCAACATCTGCCTTACCTTTGTTGGTATCATTATTGTTGTGTGAGGGAAGAAGCCATGCCACATGGAAGTTGGATTGGTTGCCTCAGATAACATGATCGATTGGATCCATGATTAGAACTTGGGGCTTTGGGCTTTGCTGGACCACATTTCCTTTCCCAGAACTGCTGTTTGCTTCGTGGGTCTGGGCTGCAGAGACAGCTGTTATATAGATTGGTCAAAGGAGAAGGTGAAGTATGGCTGAGCAGCTTGTCCTGTCCTTGGTCAGGCAGAATCATCAGATGTCAGAGAGAAGGAAGGAAGCTTAGAGATCTCATGGCTCAACTTACTTCCCTTATTAATAGGGAAACTGAGGCTTAGAGAAGTGATGTGATTTGTCCAAGATGAGCCAGCTGGTTGGAGCCATAAATAGGGACAGGAACCAGGAGTTAGCATTCCATATCTGTGCTCTTCTCAACCACTCTGTGAGGGCTGCAGGCTTGGAGGTCATAGGTCTCCAGAAAAAGCCCTTTGAAATTATTTAAACAGAGTTAGGAGAATTTACCACCGCTTTCTGAATAGAAAGGTAGGCCCAGTTTCCTTCATACCTTGTGCATCCTGAAATGTGTGGAGAGCCAATTAAGAAATATCTGATGGGCTGGGAAATTTGGTCCTGCATGTCACACGGTAGTAACCTCAACCCAAATTGGCAACTTGAGGGATCTTGTGAATTTCAGAGCTACCATTTTTTTCCCAGTGTCTATCTTCTCTTAATTGTTATCCCCCTTGCACCTGAAACGCCGAGGAGAGTCAGTGCCTGCAGTTAAGTGCCTCCCAGCCTCAACTCAGTACACTTGCCACAAATCAGTATCTCGGGTCCGGCCATCCTGCCTCTGCCTCTGCCCCACCAAGTCCTTTTGTTTTGTATTTTATTTACAGAGTTTTACAGAAAATAAAAAAAGCAAAATGCCTTTCCTAAAAAAAAAAAAAAAAAGGCAGTAACTAATACTCTGACCTCAGGCAAGTCGCTGAACTCTGGACTTCAGCATTCTTATTTTCAATACAAAATACTCCAGGCTCATCTTATATTTTTAATTAAGCCAAAAGACATCTAAAGTTTCTTTCAGATCTGTAATTCTATAATTTCAGTGTTCACTGTTATTATAGAATATTGTGAGGATTTTCAGATTGATGTAGGATACAAAAGCATCACAGACCATCACAAGCTAGAGCAAGGATGACACATTGATTTCTTTTTCTATGTGAATTCTAGTTGATTAGTGGTGGCTGCCTGGAAAGCAATGTTGAGAAGGACTTTGAAGGTCTGTGTTGGAGTTATAATGATTGATTAGTGATGTCTGTCATGGGCACAGAATATAAAGCAGTAGCAAGCATGTCAAATACATATTTGCCATCTCCAACCTAGATGCTTAAAACAGCTGCTGCCCTATAATTTCTGAGAGCAATGTTATTTTTCTCTGATTTTGCACAATGATGGAGAGACCATTTAGGTGAGGCCAGGGTTTCCTGGAGGTAAATCCAGAACTCACTGACTTGTAGTAAATCACCCTTCTGCCTAGCATTGTCCCTCTTTTTTATTTATCAGGCAAGTAAAAAGTTAACGTGATTGACTGATTGTTGAGAAGTAAAATCTAGACTGAGAATCTTTCTGCCACCCTGAGACTCAAAAAGATGCATGGCCTCTGTTCTTGAGGAAAACAATAATGTAGAATAGTATAAAATTCCTACACATAAACATGATCCCATTCACCCAGTGAGTACATGCTGAGCACCTGCATGTGCCAGGCAGGTTCAAGCAAATGCGTGACTCTGAAAACACAGATGATCTCTTCAGGAATAAGGCCTTTCCCCCTTCTCCTGTTTCCTTAAGAGTGGTGGTTAAACCATCTACTGGTCAGTGTGTGTGGGTCTGTGAGCTTTCTGAATGTAACCCTTGTTTTTTCCAGTCTATCTGAGTGATGAGAAAATGATAAATTTTCGGTCTGAGTCCCAGAATTCCTGAAGGAAATATACAAACGAGGCACCTTAAATTTCTCATTGCACACAGAGGCCTCTAACCAGCCAAAGAAAGATCTGCCCAGCCCTCAGGTACCATCCTGTTACTCACTGTGCTTTTGAAAAGCAAGGGTGCTATGAAAGTGAGGATGTTTCCATTCTTCCCTGCCTCCCTGAAAGTGTGGGGGAGGCCTCTTCCTCTTGGTTGGGAGGTCATGTGTATTGATCTCTACCTGTCATCACTTTACGGCTGACAGAAGTGTGTCACAATAGTGGAGTGACAATGGCAACCCCCTACTCCTCTTCTCCCTCCAGGTGGTCTGCCTTTGCTTTGGCAATATGGGCTTCCAGTTACCCTCCCTCAGGATTGGTCTTTCTCCACTGTCCAGGCAGTTCCTGAAAAGGCTGCCCTGAGTGAGTGATTACTTCAGGACTTGAAATAGCCTTTTTTCCTGTCCCAGATATGACACAGTCACTTCCCCAATAGAGCCATCACTCCAAGAAGAACAGGATGTCCTTGTAACAGTGCCAAGAGGATCACATGATCAGATAGCAAGGAAGGGGTTGGTGCTGGGACCGTTTGTTCCCCTGAAGCTGTTGGCTAGGACTTGTTGACAAAAACTGATCTGTGACAGACCCCGGCAAGCCATCCTAAACCTACCCTCTTATGTAGTTTCAGTCCAAAGCAATTTCTCTAGGGAATAAATGCCTGATGAATGAATGACTAGAAGGGTGATAGGGAAGAATTTTTGTGGAGCATCTCTGGTGGCCACATGGAAGTAAACCCAGCATGCACGTGCTTCTTCTCTAGAGTTGGGGAATCCCTATGACTCGTCATTCTTATCCCCAGTGGCACCCCTCAAGGAGGCCATAAAGTTTTGACATGCAGCTCAACTTGCTAGTTAGGGAATTCTTGGCCTAGTCTGGAGCCAGCTGGAGTAACAAGTGGGAAGCAGAGGAGAAAAGGTTAACCTTAGAATTCTGGATCAGGCAGAAGAGAAAATGCAATTATAAAGAATGAACCCCAGCTCTAACCCCAGCTCTGACCCAGACCCAGACCCCCAGACCTCGCAGACACGTGGTCCAATTTTGTTGGGAAGTTACCAGGCGCTAAGCGGGGGGAAAATATGATTTAGGCAGCTGTGCAGGAGCAGGGTGGAGGAGCTGAGAAAGGTCTCAAGAAGCCCGAGGAAGGGGAAGATTAGCTGAGTCAGAAGCTAACAAGAGGAACCTGAACTAGAGGAACTTGGTCTTTTGAGTCAGAGGCAGCCTCACACTGGGAGAGAGGTTTTTTTTTTTCCTTCTTTTTTTTAAACCTTGAATTTCTGGTGCCATAAAGATCTTTAAGACATAAAGTGAGTTTTACATTAATCTAGTGAAACCTTCCAGTCAAAAGTCGCCTTTGAGGTAAATGGGAGAATCCCCTAGGAAACTAGGAAAAACTTCCCGCATGCCAGGAACCTAAGCAGATTTTCCAGGGCCATCTGGTCTTACAGCTCAGCGCCTTCTCTCCCCTCCGAGAGTGAAAAATCAGATAAACCCAAAAGCTCCAAGGCTTTTGACTTCCACAAAGATTGAAGCTGGCCTTCAGTCAGGTGAGGTCACATAACTTCAATTTATGCCTGTAGTATGGGGAATGTGGGAAAGCCGCTGGGCCAGGCAGCAGACATCCAGGTTGCATTTGTGAGAGTGTACACAGATGCAGACAACAGGGTTCACTCTAGCTACTTTAAGCAAGAAGGAGTTTATTTGAGAAAGCTTGAAGAATTTTCAGAAAAGTTGGAGGAACAGGCTCGAGGCTGAACCTCTCTGCACAGCTCCCAGAGCCTCACTGCAGGACTGGGTTGGTAGGGAGCAGCTGTCACTGCCAACCATGGAACCGTGCTTACTTCTGCTATTGCCAGGATGCTACCACGGCCACCTCCACCCCCAAGAACCTGCTGTACCTGCCATCACTTGGGGCTACAAAATACATGCCTACATCCATTCTATTTCCTCATGTGGCTCACTTCCAAATTAAAGTCTCACATGGGTGCATGTAAGTGGCAAAATCTAAGCCACATGTCTGTACCCAGCAGCAAAGGAAGATGAGAAATGCTCTCTTACACACACATACACCCAATCGATGTGGAGAGATTATGCAAAGCCTTTTGAGAAGTTAAGAATGACAGATATTTGCTGCAAGGGGTCTGTGAGCTGTGGCCTGGGATACCCAGGGAAAGGTAGAATGAGACAATGCTTTACTCTCTGGGTGGGCCTCCTTGAGCAGCATTATGCTTGGTTGGTCTTAGACGAAATAGCGAAGTAAAAAATGTTTGTGTTCTAGATTCTTCATTCAACCAACCCAAACTGTTATCACCATTTATTTAGTTTTAAGATACTTTAGAAGAGAGTTGAGTCGACCAGGGTGTTGTTTTGCATACTACAACACTAGTCCGTTCTGGGCATTATGAAAGACACAGTTACATGTATGGCTTCTAATCCTGATTGGGAGCCAGAAAAACATACTTGTATTAACATTATAGAATTAACCATGTTATGAAATCACCAAATGAATGGTGCAGATAGCAGCAATCAAGGAGCTCAGAGGAGAGCTCTGGTTCAGGGTGGTCAGGATGGCTTTTTGAGGAGGCAAGACAGGAGCTAGGCTGTGAACAGTGGGTAGAAGTTAGGCAGGCAGTCGTGGAGGGTGGGAATGAGGTGAGGATGCTCAGAGTGGACAGAGCTTGTGTACATTTGTGAGATCCATTGGGGAAAGAGTTACGAGTCTGGAAATCTGGCAGAGTGTGAGTAGAATTGTAGAAGACAACAGTAGAAACTTGAATTTGGACCATATTTAGAGAATCTTGATTGCCCAGGGGTCCCTAACGCCTAGGCTGAGGACAAGTATCAGTCAGAGTCTTGTTAGGACCCGGGCACACAGCGAGCAAAGCTTCATCTGTATTTGCAGCTACTCCCCAGTGCTAGCATCACTGCCTCAGCTCCACCTCAGATCATCAGGCATTATTCGATTCTCATAGGTAGGCTGCTGTCATAGACTATTTTAGTTTGAAGTGATAGAAACCCAACTCAAATTAACAAGATAAAATAAATTTATTGTTTCATCTAGTTAAAAAGCCCGAGGGCATGAGTTTGAAACATGGCTAAATCCAGGTGTTCAGATTGTTTCATCAGGACTCAGTCTCCATCTTTCAGCATTGGGTTCATCTGTGTTGGTTTCATTCTCCAGCAGGCCTTCTTCATGTGATGGTCGCTGGCAAGCCCAGGCTTACATCATCTCAGTTCAGTAATCTTTCACCCAATGTTTCTAGCAGAATTCTTAGGGCTGGGGCTTGTTGATCGGCTCAGCCTGGGTCATGAGCAATCACCCCCTATCCTCACTGGAAATATAACTAGGGCAGCGGAATGTGGGGTCTCTCACTAACCAGGTCTGGGACATAGCCCAAGAGGGCAAGCTGAGCTCCACTCTCAGGGCCTCTTCCTTACCCCTTGGTCCTTCCTGTTTCAGTGGATTCTGGCTCAATTGCCAGTTGTTAATACCTGCATCCCTTTGCCTGAGGACTTCCTCTGACCACCAGAATCCACCCGCTCACATTTAAGCAGAGCCAGAAGTACCTGGGAATTAACACCTCCTAGGAGCAGTTCTCAACCAAAGCTGATGATGTTGGTGTATAAATGCCCCAGATCTCTTGGCTCTTAGGTGGGATAACTCTGAGGCTCATGTTCTACAGTGCTGCTCAGAGTTTCCCAGTGGGACTAAGTTCTAGTTGCCCAGAGTGGTCGCTCGACTGATAACACACTCTTTATTGACTCCCTTTACCCATCTCACTTTTCAGCCTCCCTGGTGTTTCCTGGAATTACCTCTTAAGTAAACTGCTCACACTGGAATCTGTATCTCAGGATCTGCTTTTGGAGAAATCCAAACTAAGATAATCTCCAACAGAAGAACAAGGTGCTATTGTCAGTATAAGGGGGAATGGATACTTGGTAGGCAGAGACAATGGATGTCAACTTCCCTTGTCAAAAGATTGGGGCTTTTTAATTTTCTTGCCTATGACATGTTCACCTCCTCCTCGAGATGAGCAGCAAGCTCCTTAAGGGGAATGACACAGCTTGTTCACTGTGGTGGTCCTAGAATCTCATGCATAGAAGATGTTAAAACAATATTTATTGTACTGAGTTGAATTTTAGAGGCAATAAAGAACCATTATAGGATTCTGTGAGGCTAGGACTGGCAGAATGTGTTTTGTTTCTCCACCGAGATTAAATAACTCAAAGGCAGTGTGCAAGATACATTGGAGGGAGAGAAGCCAGGGAGAGTCATTGAGCAGCAATAGCAATAGTTTGGGCTTTAGGTGGTAGAGACTGGCACATGATACGTGCTCAATAAATGTTTGTTGAATGAATTAATGCTAGCAATTGTGTAGGATCTATATTATTTAGCTGATATTTTTGGGTATGTTGAACAGCTGAGCTGGGCTGCTTGGTTGAACCGAGGCTGAAATTCTTCAGGGTACCCTAGGCTGAGAGCCCTTAGTTTCAGATCATTGCTGTGTGTTCACCAGTCCTTATTTCCTTTTCCTCCTGGGCACATAGCTAGACTACATTCTTAGCCTCTCTTGCAATTACGTAAGGACATATGACTGAGTTCTGACCAATGGATTATGGGTACAAGTGCCATATACCACCTCTAGGCCTGGCCCCTGAAACCTTCCCTGTGACCTATCAAGCTGTCTCTTGCCTTTGTTTTTTTCTGGCTGGACAAAGGATGCAGTGGAGGACTCTAAGGCTTTAGGAGATGACAGAACCGCTAGGGTGACAGGCTTCGGTTTCTGTGTGGAGCAGAGTTGGACTGGCCTACCGCATGACCAGCAAAGTCACCCAAGTTGATGGCAAAGCTTGAGGTGAACAGGAAGACTGTAGGTCTCTAAGCTCTACATGAATGAACAGAGAATGGTTGGAAAGTTGGTCAATGAAACCAGTGCCGAGAAGGTGGAACAGCATGTTCAAAGGCTGAGAGGCAAGAAAGAGGTTGAAGCATTTGAGGAACTGAAAGAAATTCAGTATTTTTGAAGCTTATATGCTAGGTGGAAGGAGTAGCAAGAGTTGTGGCTGGAAGTAGAATTTTGCCTTGCACAAAAAATTCCACATATATTATATCAAATAATCCTTTGGCTCTGAGATTTCATTCTTTATTTAAAACCTTATTTATGATTCACACTGTAGTAGAGGCATGCTGATTTTAAAGAGGAGAAAACCTATAGTGGCTTGCATTCACATCTTCTGAGACCCAGTTTAGAGTATGGAACTTCAGGACAGACAGCATGTCTTCCCCCACGAGACAAAGTCCAGGCATGACTTTCAATAGCTCATATGGAGCCATAATCTGTCCTTGGACCAATCACTGTGGTGAGGAGAATGGCACATGCTGAACAGCCAAGACCCAGGTCGTGTGCTCTGCTCTGGAGCCATAGAGGTCTCAGTCTGAAGCCTTGGCCTTGGGAGTGGAGGGGCAGGTTCCCCAGGGGAAATCAGGGAATTATTTCTGAAAATAGGACAAGTAGAAGTAAGGTGACAAAAATGGCTGATGTCCTCAAGAGTCAGTGCTTTTCTAGAAGGATGAGGGTCTCAGTCAAGTTCTCCAATGTTTTCTTGTTCCTCTAGTGCAGGAATGAACTCTTATTGGCCTTTGGATTTCAGCTCCTTAGGTAGGGCCTGGAAAATTTTACAACTACTTCCACCTCTGCATCGAAGAGGTTAAAAGGTCAAGAGTCTAGTATCCCACAAGATAAAGAGTGTGGCCTGGGGTCTGTAGCATATATTTTTAAGGCACTTATGTGTGCTAGGCTCTGTGCCAAGTGCTTTCCTGAATTGTCACATTTTATTATCCTCATGGCCATCCCCCACTCCCCAAAGTAGACACCAGTTCTAATCACCCTATTGCAGAGGAGAAAACTGTGGCTCACAGAGGTTAAGTGATTTTTCCGCTCAAGGACTCATGTTGGTAAGTACCAGATGAAGAAATTGTTATGAATGGTTCAGTGTTTAGACTTCCAGAGACTGATTGCCTCAAAAAAACTGAAGCAGCAGCTGGCAGACACTGGCTACTTGGGGAAGAGCCCCCTGCCCCATTCCCAACACATAGGAGACTGTTATGTTGGTTTGAGGTGCTGGAGACAATTTTTTTTTTACCCCTATAGTACCCGGTCTTCAACAATTTTTAATAGACAGTGCTTCAGGACAACCAATGACTCCTTTGCAGCATCCAAAAGAAGGACTTCTGGAAAGTTCATTCAAGCTATACCAAAGTCCCCTCCCCATCACCTCCCACTCTGTGTTAAGGCACAGCCACAGGTCCTGCTCTAGACTCAGCCCTCTTACCTCTGGATATACTGGTGACTGTTACTCTGTGGCCTCCTTCAGCCTACATATTTAATTTTTTTTCAAGGCATCTGCCTCCCTTGGTGGAATAGAAGCTCCAAAGAAACAGAATTTTATTGGGTTCTGAGTTATATACCTAATGCATAGGACAGTACTTGGTGCACAGTAACTGCTAATAAATATTTGTTGGATGCATGCCTGTTTCCTAGGCATTGTGCTAAGTTCTGTCTCTGCATTATTTCACTGAATCCTCAAAGCCCGTGGTTTGCCCACACTGGACCCTAGAACCAATTTCAGCCGATAGTGAAGTAGGTAGGTCTCCCAACACCCTTTCTTGCAGTCTTCTAGCAGGACCTGGGTGTTAGAAGCCCTGAGGACAGACCAATTAGACTTAACAGGCTGTGAAATTCACAAGGCCAGGCATTCAGGGGGGTTCCACCCTGGTTGCTGTTAACAGCACCATCTGATCTCAGCACCTTCACACCTCCCTTGGTGTGATAGTCCTTGGGGGTACAGGATAATCACAGTTCCCAGAACCTTCTTTTCAGAAATTAGCAACAAGACAAAGAGAAGAGAGCCATCCATGGAAATGCTGGTCATACTTAGGCCTCCTGCTGCCTGTTGACCCAGGAGAGGAGGATCCCAGGACTGTGAAAGTAGAGAGAAGGCTTGGAGTAGATAAAGGGGAGCTTTTTTGGCCACCTTCCCCTTCTCATCTCCTGTTGCTGCCCTCCACTGCTTCAGGTTCAGAGGGAATGGGGGCTTTGGCTTGCTCCAAAGATGACTGTAGTGTACCACACAGCTCTCAGCTGGTAACGGGCTCCTTTACTAGGCTAGATCTTTGTAGACAAACAGGAAATTTCACCATGTCATACTCCAAAAGGTCGTAGCCGTCTTCCTATATATAATGTATTTAAATCTTTGGGAGCAAACAGCAGCCTAGGGTGGTTCACAAGATTTCTGGGGTGAAAGTTTATGGTCCTGGAATGCTTACAACCCTGACCTGCCATTCAAAGAACCCCCTCAATCCACTTCACAATTTGGGCTGTAGTCTCTTTTTCCCTGGCCTGCTCCTCTATTCACTATTCATTTAAAATAAACCTCATCTCAACCAAAGCCTACCTGCTCTTTGGTTCATGAACAAGCATACAGCAAATATTTTTTGAAGATCTCCTGGGTGTGAAGCTGTGCCCACAACAGTGGGCAAGACAGACAAAACCCTGGCTTTCTTGGGGCTCATAACCCAGTGGCAGAATAATTTATCCATCCCACAATACAGGCCTAGTTCTGTGTTCTTAGTGTATCCTGGTTTAGCCTTTGGATATATGTGGCAGAAACATCCAAAACTTGTTAGACTTATAAAAACATAACTCAACCATCCAGAGATCTCCACCTCACACAGCTCTCTCCTCCCTTCCTATTTAGGCTGCGTTTCTGTGCTAAGAACACCAGTTCTTAGGAAGGGCTTTCTCTGACTGTTGTGTGGCCAAGGCTGTGGCTGGCAAACATTCTCAGGGGCTGCCCAGCACCAGCTGCTCCAAGAGGGTGGGAGCTAGAGACAAAAAACTATCCTCACCATCTCTCCGGGCTTGCTGGCAGGGCCTTCAGGGGTACTGAGTTGGCAGGTGGGAAAAGGGAGAATCATTAACCTTGGCAAACACCCCTCAGCTCCTCCTGCAGTGGGGCAAACATTACTCCATGAATTTGCTTGTGGTTTGGACCAGCATCCCAAGTTTTCTGCCTGGTATTATGATACCATCAGCTGTTCCCTCCTAGTTTCAGGGTCTGAACATCACTCTGTTTATACTCAGCAGTACGAAGCTCTGTGGGTCTGTGGACACAGGAGGCCACCAAATGTCTGAAGAAAGAGGAGGAAGGTGAGAGTGTGCAGACATTTGCCCAAGAGGCAACTGGTTTCAGTTCTTATCTAGGAAACTGGTCAGATGCTCCAGGGCCTGCGTGTATACGGTGACAGCTTAAAATGACTCAGGGCTGGTCAAGGGGCAAAATCCTGGGCATTCAGTGTGGAGGACTCTTTGAGGTGAATCTGGTCTCACCTGCACTTTCGCGGCACAGCAGACTGAGGTTCAGAGACATGAGATGACTTACCCTCTGTCACACAGTCAGTGGAAGAGCCAGCCTGGAACAGAATGCCTGTCCCTCAATTCACGGCTCTTCCATTCCCATTTTATAGTTAACCCATCAGTAGTAATTTAATTTCATACAAATACGTGTCTACATTTATGGTCGAAAGTATAAGCAATATTTTTCTGGTAAAAGGTTTAACTATTCCCAGGAGCCTGAAGAGAAAAGAATGCCACTTTCCTTGATTCTTGCAGCACTTCCCTGGAAGGACATTGTGACCCCGTCTACTAAGGACAAATCTTAATACAAAAAAACCTGACCCGGTGTGCTGCATAGTGCTTTACTACGTTTGCTGTCCAACCCTTGCAACTCGGAAATCTGCGTGGGGTATGTGTGTGTGTTTGAGGGGGTGTGCGTGTACACATGCATACACACTATTCAGGGATTTCTGTTGTAATAGTTTTTGTTGCATCGATATCTCAAATAAATTTCTGGAAGATTTTGTGTCTAGAAGAATCTGTTCTTTTTTAGATGCTCAAGCATTATTCATTGCCATTGGTGGTAAGTATCCCCAATTCCTACTTTTCACGTGTGTAGGTGATACTGGATGGGAAGTACCCAACTTTCTATACCAGAAGTTCATTTAAAAAGTGGATATGGGGACTGGGAATACATTTTCCCATAAAAAACATTATATATGGCTATGTGGTTTAATTAATCCTCGAAACTTGTTTAACTTCATATACAGTTGAAATACTGCCCATTTGGAATTAATGCCAAGTATGAAACAGTACTTTTTCACCATCAGTGCTTAAATAGGAAAACTATAAAATCAAATAAGATTTAAAAAAAATTATCGTGAATGTTGGCGGTAGGGGTGTGCAGCTTTAATTCGAAGTGGAGATGTATGAAGACTTTGTGAGAATTCTGGATGGGACCTTTAGATTTGTAGGCGCTTTAAATGTTAATGGTCCTGGTTCTTGGGAACAGTTAATTTGACGTTTAAACGTGTGGCTGTCTCTGCCTTCCTAAGGCATCATTAGCCTCATTGTTTAAATTGATCAGATTAGGGCTTTGGTATTTGTTAACGGAATAAAGTGAAGGAAGAGAGAAAGAAGGAAATATTTTTCCTCCTGGGATTACTTAAGTAGGAGTTGGAAGAAAGTGGACAAAGAAACTGCCTGTGTGTATGTGAGCAGGGGCACCCTGGGGTGTGTGGGTCTTCTGGCACTGATTATTTTTGGGGGTTGGGGGAAGGGAGGCAGGAGAGAGCAGATGCATGGCCCACCCATGCAGCTCAAGTTCAATGGTCAGTAGTGATCACTGATAGTTCAGAGCCCTCACTTCGCTCTGTTTGTGATGTGAGAGCCACCTCGAATGAGCATGTCAGCACCATCTGGCAGCAGGAGTGATCCACTCACCCTTCCTGAAACCTGGACCCAGGCAGAGTGCCAGGACTCCTCAGGGTATCTGGTCAATCTCATACACTTGGGGTGGACAGAGCGATTGGAGAGCACCCCAAAGGGAAGATATGGGGTCTGTGGCAAAAGAGGGGGACTTAGAACATTTTCAACAGGGCATGAGCTCCACATGTTTAGAGGCAGTACTGCATGAGGGAGCTTTTCTGAGACGGGCCCAGTTAGGCCTTGAATGTTAAAGGGGGAAAGGAGAGGACTTGACATTTCAATCTTCCCTATAAAAGAAGAAAGGGCATGGTGGAGATGAGGTGTGGTATCTTCCTTACACTATGCATGAGGGACATTGATGTCAACCCTGGCTTGGCTCAAATTAAAGCAAATAGAGTGATGTTTAACTAGCATCACAGGTGCTGGCCAGGGATAAAGTAACCATAAACTCATTGTGCTCATGATGCTAGCTAATGCTGGTTTAGGAATATATAGGTTGATGAGAATTGTTTGAAAATTATACAGTCTATTCTTTTAGTTCTTAAAATCTGCCCTTGAATCACACCAGCTGTGGATCTAAACCATATACCTTTGGTCTCCAGTGGAAATGCTTTTAACGAACTCAACTTTGTTAAGAAGCCATCAGCCTATATTGAAGGATGTTTTAGAAGACAAAATTATGCAACTCCTTGTCATATATATAGTAAGAATATTGTTTTCTTTGTAAGGATCAATGGAAGAAGTTTTAGTTCCAGAAATAGTTGTGTTTCTCCTAATCGCCTGGCCTTTATTTCATGGAAACTATAAATCATATAGCTGGCCATGTCTCCTTTTTATTTCTTTATCCACTAGAATCTCATATTTAAATTTGAAGCAATCTTGGGCAAGTGTCAGAGCCTCGAAACTTGTAGAAGTGAAATTTCACCCTTAACATCTTCATCTTATTTTTTCCTTGTTTCTCCTTTTCCTTTATTTCCTTATTTACCTATTGTTTTGCTTTCATTTTATTGCATGCATTTTTTAAAAACCGACTTAAATTGTTTTTGGAATAAGGTGGTTATAAATAAATACAAAGGTGGTAAAGGGGTACTAGTTCACACAAGTCCATTTGTTGACTGTGGTTGGGTGGCTTGAACAACAGGCTATTCATAAGTACAGGAAATTTGCAAGATTGATGTTAGAAACTCTGGAAGTACCTGCACTATTTATAGTTGCATTTTTAAACAAATTCTTGAATCTGAGCTGTGAATATGTGCCATTCTAACTGGAAAGGTAATTATCAAATTCCTTAGTAGTCCATTTGGCCATAGTATAGAAGTACCTCGACACTCAGGGGAACAAGAGGCTGGTGATTTCTTTCATCTAAACAGTACTGTTTTCTTTTTAAGGTTAATTCCATGTATGTATCCATTCAAAGATCAAAGTCCAAATACTTAATCAAAACCACTGATTTTGCAAATCCTTAGCCAGTCTTGGACTAGATCTGCAACCATCAAGTAGTGAAGAAAGCAAAGCAAAATGGAACCAAGCCCGAACAAAATACATAGTGTATTGAACATTTTCCCCCCAAGTTAGCACTTAACTTTGAACGCTATTGCTCTTTAAATTATTCCTTTCTTCTCAAGTGGGAAAAAGAAACAAGCTGAGGCCATAAATGGTTTGAATGGGGCAAAAAAGGGTATTGATTTTCTAACTGTCTCTCTCAGTCCAAGTAGTCCTTTCAGTTCTTCCTGTGCCATCTGGTCCCAAGAGGGAATGAAGATGGTCTACCTGTTCCCAGATGGTACAAGTATTGGGTACAATTCAGCATCCTGGGGGTGGGCTGAGCATAGGTGTGATCTATGGAAGTGGTACAGTCTTTCTTGGCTTGTTCTTTTACAGGACTGACAGAGGCCAAATTGGGAAGAAAAAAAAGATTGGTCCAGGTTCTCTTGGCCTTTTTTCTATTAGGAGTGATTCTGACTCTGACCTGCTTAGAACTGAGGAGGCCAAGAAGATTTTCTGGTATAAATATTAACAGTGCAAAAAATTGGCCCAGAACCTGGAGGGGAGTTTGAAAAGGAGAGAATTAAGCCCACTGTATCCTTAAAGGAAAGACACACACACAAAAAAATCACAACTTATAAATTTCAAAACAACATCTTTTTTCTAGTTTTCCCTTTCTGAGATATGGAAATAATAAGTATCCATTTGTCCTCATTTGTCTTAAAAAAAGTCCCTCAGAAATGCATAGTGGTTATCTCTGAGGGGTGGGATTCTGGGGGCGTGTTTTTTCTCTTTTGACTCTATAGTTTGGCAATAGATGTAAACAATAATATGGTTCTAAAGCCAGTATGTAAAGAAGAAAATCATGTCCAGTAAAATTACACTTGAAGATAACTTCCCTATTAAAATAAGATATGTATGGCTTTGTGCACCACAAAGTAGTTGCCTTGCATTTAGGGGCCAAGATGTATGACAAGAGACACATCTTCACACATCAGAACCCACTTAAGGTGTTAAGCAGTGCTAAGGGAATATCTGCCACCTTGTTCTTCATTCTGTGGAGCCTATATTCACTGAGTGGAATGGCCTGAAAAACATCTTCTCTCCTCAGATCTCTCTCTCTCATTCTCTCCCTCCCTCCTGGCCTCCCTCCCTCCCTTTCTCTCTCTTCCCCCAAATATGTGGTACGAGGCTTTGTCTTAAAGCTAGTTTTACAAGGTAAGCCATTATATTAACTTAGATCGCATATTATAAATTAATAAAATTAGCATTTTATTCTAAGGTGAATTTATTTATTCAATTAATTTAATTGATTAAATTCTAAGGTGAATCTATTCCCACTCCCCATAAGATTAAGAAAGCCTTAAGATGTATGGTACATCTAGGTAAAAAAGCAGGGCCCTTTGGGAGGCCATGAGGGTGCCTGTCCATGTTTGTTTGATAATCCAACTTGGAAGCTCCGGGATGCAGCGAGGGTCCTCTGTGAGGATGACTCTTAATTGTGGGTCATTTTCCTACTTGGGGTCCTGCTCTGGTTAGGTTGGGGTGGGGAGGGCAGGTGGAGAGATAAGTTGGAAGGAGGGAATGAAGTCATTTTTTTTACCCCTCTCTCTTACCCTCTCATCCCCATATAGAAACAGGTTCCCACAAGTCTGGTATGCCACTGGGAGATATATGGGGACATAGGCAGAGGGGCTGTTCACCCAACACGTACTTATTGGGCACCTAATATATGCGAGGCTCCCAGGATAAGTACTGAGTCACCTTGGGGGCAGCCCATACACATTCCTTCCTCCCTGCCACATGGCAGGCAGAAAGTGACAGAGAAGACACAATTATAGCTGCTCTATGCCCTCTCATTCAGGGACTTGTCCAGCCTTGCTGATCATGTAGAGCAGGACAGTGGAGTTAAGACCTGGGTTTTGGAGTCAGACACTCCTGGCATTTGTGAGCTGAATGATCTTGGACAAGTTATTTGGCCTTTCTGGGTCTCCAGCAAGTTATTGAATCATTCTGTAAATGGGAATAATTCTTATTGAGCACCTATTTGTGTAAAAGTACTGGGGATAAGTACTGAGCAATGTTCTCTGCCTAAGAACCTTACAGACTATGGGAAAGACCGACATTCATGTTTGTAAGTTTAAACTGTGGTAAGTTCTCCAAAGGGGAAAAGAAAAATCCTATGAGATTGTGTAGCCGAGGCCCTAATCTAGGTCACTTTGGGGAAAAGGCTTTAAGAGAAGGGCTCTCTGAAGATCTGCTTTAAGTGGAGAAACGTGGGATGAGAAGGTGCTAGCCAGAATATGAGTATGGAAGAGTGCATTCCAGCAGAAGATAAAACATCTGTTTCACCTCCAGCCTCTGAGAACCCCTGCTTACTCCCCCTAGAGCAGAGGAAGCCCTTCTGAGCTAAAAATAAACTTGCTGAACCTCTGGGGAAAGCCCTGTCACTGCCCAGAGAAGCTGATTCTGTGGCTCTAACCCTCCGTGCCCCACCCCACAGGATGTGTGGGGCCGGTGGTCCCCGACCTTTCCGGATAATTTCGCCTCCCTGAGAGAATGTCTCCAGCCAGGCTGGGCTCCCAAGCTGGGCGCCTGCCAGTCAGTCTGGCCAGGGAAGGAACTATTTTGGGAATTTTTATGATGGAACAATATTTTTTTGGTAAACAAATGGAAAGCTGTTAAACAGAGATGCTCACCCCCTAGCTCTTGGTTCACCTTTCTCCTTGTGGAGGTGTCACAGAGGCAGCACTGTCCAGTGGGGAGAATGTCCCTAGGGCTGCCCACCTTCAGTGCACGACCCAGCATTTCTCTTGGGATAAACATATACAGAATTTGGGGAGGCTGCCCCCTGTCCCCCTGATTCCTTGAAAACAAAAGCCCTTGGTGTGCTCTGGGACTGTGGGAGTCTGTGGGGCTTGAGGGTGGCTTGGACTTCATCATTAGCTTTGGAAGGGACCTTAGAGAACACTGGCCGCCTCCCTTTCCATCCCCCTTTACAGGGAAGGAACCAAGGTCCAGAATGGGGAGGCCCCTTTTCCAAGACCACAGAGCTCATCAATTGCAAATGAAGTCAGAATCTCAGACACTAGAGTCCTAATCCTGTTCCCTTTCTTCAGGAACGATGTCAGTCCAGTGGTCAAGAAAAGGAAAGAATAAAAAGCAGATTCCAAGCTTGGTATTTTGCGGAGAGCCTATGAACTCTATACTCGTAGGAAATCACGAATGTATGAAGTTCCTAAGCACTGAGCCCACTCTTAAGCTCACCTAGGAGAGGACTCTCTTTACCTCTAAGGACCAGTCCTTTATCCACGCCCTACCCTGACCTGGCCTGGCCTCTCTAATGGCAGACAGCTACAGTGGCACTGTCCTCTGACTGGCTACTCAGTCAGCTGGGACTTTGTTACCGAAGACCCTTCTCCTTGGTGCTGGAAGACCATTCCTGCCCAAGCATTATTCCTCCAGCAGTTCCATCATCTCTTTTTCTATCCTGTGGCAAGCATCCACAGTTGGCTGGGCTTTTTTCTAAGACTGGGTTCTGGTCATTTTTTTTTTTAATGTTTGAATTCATAAAAAGGTAATTAGGACCCTCATCTGAAAACAAGTTTAGTGCATTGCCTACTGACAGAGCTTAGAGGCCACTATATTGTTATAGTAATAATAGCTACCTCTTATCGACAGCTTTATATTTCATACATTTTTTTTTTTTTTTTTTTTTTTACTTTACAGACAAAGATACTGGTGGCCAGAGAATCCCAAGATCACATGACCAATGAGTAAGTAATGGAACCAGGATTCACTCCAGCATCTGTCTGGCTCTAATTCCACAGTTCTCCTCACTAGGCCACATCCAGGTGTGAGACAAAGAGAGTCTGGCCAGAGATGTGTAGTAGGAGGGACTTTGTTTACGAGCTCCAATAGATGAGACATTGTGGTTGAAGGAAACAGGCAAATAGAACATATCACCTAAGTTTCAAGTCTTGTATTTGTCAGGAGTCTTCTATTTTGAGTGATAGACACCCAACCTAATCTAGTTTATATCTTCATTTGTGTGCCTGGGAAGTCCTAGGTTATGGCTCACTTTAAGAACAGCCTGATCCAGGGCAGTCTTTCTCTTTCTTCTCTGCTTGACTCTGCTTGGCCTATTCTTCAGACAAGCTCTCTCCATAGGATGATATCAGGAGTTGCTGGACTCTCAGAATCACACCATCTCAGCAGAAAGAAACCATTTTTTTCTCCTATAGCTCTAGTAAGAAAATTCCCAAAGACTCCAATTGGCTGGCTTTGGTCATGTGCCCATCTCTGAACCAATCACTGTAGCCAGGGGTCTGGAGGCTCTGCATCCAGGGACATGTGCCACATGTGAAGGGGTCAAAATTTCTAGAGAGGCAGAAATAACAGCTATCCTTGGGCTTGGAGACTGGGAGATTTGTCCGTAATAAATGATCAGAGGGAAAAATTGGGAGGAAAGATTACTTAGAAATAATAATACTAATTATAACAATAGGAAGAAGCAGCATTTATTACTTTCATACATAGCCCTTTCATACATATATTTAATTCTCATTTAACCTTGAAAGGCAGACAAAACAGGTATTGTTTTTGTCCTCATTCTACAGATGAGGGGCCAGGTTTGGAGAGGATAAATGATGTGCTCAGAGCTGGCAGGTGGAAAGTCTGGGACTCACACTTATGTTCCCCGAGTTCAGGAGGGAAGACACACTGAGTGTGAAGTGCCTGGTGTCTTAAAGGCAGATGCTATTCTCAAGGTGACAAGCACACCTGAGCATACCGCTTTGGGGGTTATTTAGCTTTGTGTGGTCCCATGTTAGGTGTTACATGCCATGAGCACAGGGTTCTTCTCTGTCTAGTTCACTACTTGGCACACAAGAGACACTGAATACAAAGTGATCCAGTAGTGTCCCATTGAGGGGCTGAATTTCCACTGGTGAATGGAGTGTAGGGACCAGAGCTGCAGCCCAAGGACTGAGCCTTGGGGAGTGAGTGAAGGGAGAGAAAATGAGGGGAACCCAAAGTGTAATATGGTGGGCCCCAGCTCCAGACGACCTTTGCCAAAAGTACTGTAAGCCTTTGCATCTTCTGAGCAGACCAAGCTGGGCATATGGCATCTATAGACTGAAAATTCCATTATGTAACAGGACTGGGTGAATTGACACAGGTGAATTGTGCCTTCTGGGGTCTATCTTTGCTGTGCCTGATTGCATTTCTCTTTAATTAAGTTCAAGTTAAGTCAATCAAGCTCCATTTATTGAGCACCAACTATATGCCAGGCATTGTGCATATATTGTGCACCAAATATATGGTGATAAGTGAGATACAATTGCTATCATTTTAAGAGTCACTCATTCTTATTCTAGTTTGGGTGGAGTGACACATTTATGCTCCACTGATCATAATACATACAATGTGATAAGTGATTTGATCTGCATATTAAAAAGTACTTTGGGATTATAGAGCTAAAAGTGACTAATGTTTGTTTGGGAGATTCAGAAAACTCTTTACAAATAGATGTTATCTGAGTTAGAATAGCAGAACAAAGGAAAAAGTAAGTGCCTGGTGTGGTTGGAGAATGACTGGTGAGCTATTAGGGGTAGAGAGCTGGTCCACAGGGAGAGGTGGTGGGAAAAAAAGGGTGGGAAGGAGGCTAAGCTTGAAGACAAGTCCAGAGGTCTTTACTTTATCCTCTGATGCTCTGGTGTCTTGGAAGGGAAATCCTTGTCTGGTATACGTGTCTATGTTTTGCCATTAGGTCGTCTGTTGGTTTCATACTTTGTTCTCTGGTCAGCATGTCCTGTTATGTTTGGCTGTGTTGCCTCTTAAAATGTAAGCTCCAAGTGGGCAAGTATGCCCAGTTTTCATGTTTTGTTTTGTTTTGTTTTTGTTTTGAGCTCAGTAGAGCAGTCCCCTGGCACTGCTGTGGTCCAGGTTATTGAAGGGAGAGGCTGGCCATGAGCTCTACGGTGAGACTAGGGAGCAAACTTTAGGACAATCAGAGTTGCTGACACTGAGCTCTTCCTGGGTGTCTCTCATCTACCACTGGGGCTGCCTGTAATGTATGTGTTGGTTGTTCACTGACTTCCATGCCCCTTCATTTGATAATAGAACTACTGAGTTTGATCTGGGCACATGCCTCTCGGCCTCTTTTGCTGCTGAGTAAATCTATACAGCCATGTTCCAGCCACTGGGATGTGAGTAGAAGTGACCTGCATTTGAGCTGACTCTTAAGGGAAGGCATGACCTCTCCCCTGCCCTGTACCGCTTCACAGTAGTGGGTGAGAATCACTGGAAAAGCCATCTTAAGCACAGCAACAGAAGTTCTGTGTTGAGCATGGCAGAGTCACCTAATAGCTTGGACTGCCTCTCTATGCCCTGGTGTATTTTTAAGCCTTCTTATTATAGCATCTAATCTGTACCTGAATCTAGTAGCAAGGACCTTGGACAACTAGTTCTTGATCCCATGGACAAGTCACCTTATCTTTCTAGGCCTCAGTTGCCACAACTATCAGATGGGAATGCTGATCATTCTTTCCTTGCTCCCTGAGGAACAAGTAAGAGCTACAGCTGTGGCTATAACTTGAAAAGCACAGGAGCAAGGCAAAGGTGCATGGGGAACATTTTCACGGTGAGTGAGTGATTGTCTGTGACCCTAGTTTATCACTCAGCATTTCCTCTTCAGGAATTTTCAGTGGCTCAGTTAAACTGCTGGCCCAGCTAATCACAGCCAAGAAGGGCCCTGTGGGTATTCACCATCTGCTCAGAATAATTCTCCCCAATCTTTAAAGTACTCAGAAAACAGAGTTTGTCTTGGCTGTAATGGGCCAGACCTAAGGAAGTGATCTGGGTTGAAAAGCTTTTACACAATTGTAAGAAATGAAACGTGCTGAATCCAGTTGAACCTCATTAAAATGCCACAGTGGGTTGAGTGTTTATGTTTCATGTTCATGATGTTTGAATGTGAAATTCACATGAAAAATGTAAGCACTGAGGTGAAATAACTGGCAGGATCTGGGCCACTATTTCAAGATGAAAGGTATTTAATGGTGACAACAGTGTTGACAGAACACACTGTGAAGTACTTGGAGGGCCCCAGCTCAGACGGGACCCATGCTTCCTACTCTGCTGACCCACCCATTAACTCAATTTGCCTTTTCTTATGTAATCCCATACTGGGTACTGGTGCTTGCTCAACATACACCTGCTTGATTTATAATAAATGAGAGATAGAGTCTGTGTGATTTGGGAGAACCAGGCAAAGAGTAGAGTTTAGGAGTTTATTAGGGATATTGAATGAAAAAAGAAGGATGTGCAGGAAAGTAATAAGATAACATGTTTGAAAAATTGGAAACACATCCCTTAAATCCCTCTCAGTAGGAGAATAGTAATAGGGCCACATCATGGCCCAGTCATGCATTCCATTTATTAAAAAAAAAATTAATTGTTGACAGTGCTCTTTGGTTCTGGCATGAAATCTCTGACCTCATATTATACAGCTATTTAAAATTATGATTATGAAGCTTAGGTAATGAATGCATATGATATAAATTTAACAGGAAGTGCAAGGGTCAAAATTTGCATACAATTTGTTGATAACTAGATTACAAAAAAGACAGATGCAGAGGAGAGTGAAATAAAGAAAATATGGCAAGGAAATAATGATTTTGTTAGGCAGAGTTATGGCCAATTTGTCTTTGTTTTCCTAACTTATTTTAGGAAAAATAATGCCATAGTAGTTGTATCCCATTCGTAAATCTGAAAACTAAGAAGGGGCATCATCTGGCCAACAGACCCTCCTATATTATCCACCTGGTCCAGCCATCCTCCGAGGAGTCCTTCTTACTGGACAATCCCATCTTCCCATGCCAACCGACTGCTGACATTCTCCAGGTGTTGGGCCCTGCTGCTCTGAGTCCCAATCATAGATATTAAAGTTGAGGAGGGGCCTGGATGTACAAAGAGGCACCCCAGTTCTCAGTGATGGCTCCCCAGTGGAAATGGGGCTGGTGTTTTCCCCAACTCTCAGGGCCTGGGCGCCCATCTGTTAGGGGCATGAGATGAAAAACTTGGCCAGCTTCTGGCCTTGGGAGTGGATGTGCCAGGCACCAAACACCAAGCCTTGGTCAGGCACTCATGGCTGTGCCTGTCTCCACTGGAGAAAGCGAAGGTTCTCTCTTCCCACTCCAGATAGGCTTGCTTGGGGCGTGACTCTGGGGGATAGCTTGGAATCAGTTAGACTCGAATTCTTAAAAGTTTTACAAATATTTAATTGAAGAACTGCATACAAGTGGTTAGAAAAATAAAATGATACAGAAGAGCTTATAGTAAAAAACAGATCTCTGTTCCACTCCCCTTGAACTCAGTCTTGTCTCCTGGAGGCAACGGCTTTTAACTGTTTGGGTTTTGGGTTCTGCCAGTTTATCTTCCTGTCTCTAAGTAATGGGCTAATCCTGCTGTGTCCTGGTGGGTCTTCTGGGGACTTTGTCCCCCTGCTTTAATAAAGCAGGAGTTAGCTCATCTGTACACTTGCATAGACATGAAGAAGCGCCATCCAGACCCTCCCTTCAAAAACGGACTTGCTGCCCAGCTGCGGATAGTGTGGTCAGCAGATGGCCACCAGCTGCCCACTCCATCAGGGCCAGCTTCAGAAGTACAGAGCCACATCACCCCAGATCACACCCTTTGTGGGGCAGCCTGCATCCCGTGTCTGAGCACAGTGAGCAGATGTGGCCAGGTTATTTCTGCTCAGCGCGGGACTCTAATTAAAAATGAACACCCACTTTAGTGCTCTGGGCCTGGTCGGCAGAGACTCGGCAGAGTCTGCACTGCTGTTTGACTTCTCCTTCTGCTCAACCTGCTTCTTTCTCTTTTCACAGGTGTCTATCCCAATAAACATCATGTGTCCCTAACTGTCTCAGTGTTTGCTTCCAGGGAACCCACCCTGTAACTATTGCCTTTTGTTCCTCTCCCAGTTTTTCAGAATATAAAAATTTGTACTATGTCAATGGTAACTACATTTCCCATAATTCCCTCCCTGGCATGGTTTCAAGTTAGGGTTAGCCATGAGGGACATCTGTACCAAATTTGGAAGGCAGGAGTGAAGCAACAGCCATTTTTACTCTGTGAAAGTTGGCATAGGGCCAGGTGCTGTTACAGCTTGCCTGATGCTGTCACCAGCATGGGGCTCACCTTGCTGGCATGCTGCCTAGGGCTCCTCAAGCTCTTCTGTGTCTTGGGCTAGATGCATGTGCAGCTCCCTGATGGGGACACCTGCTTCACATTCACATAGTGAAGACTAGAAGCTAAGAGAGACAGATGCAGATTTCAGGTTGTCCTTATGGGTTCCTCTTTCCCCTTCCTCACGTCCATCTTTTCTTCTCAATTGCCTGTCCTGCTGACCACAGGTCCAACACCAGACACAGAGGAAGCAGTCTTATCTTACACAGACTGTTTACCAGGCCCCATAACTATATAAGGTCTAATCCCCACAATGGTTCCCTTGTTCTAGAATTCTAACTGATATGGTCACTATTTCTAGTTCTTCCATTAATAACTTTGGCTCATCAGCTCTCAGCTGTATTTGGCTCTTCACCCTATGAGGTAGAGTATTAACTTCATCATCCTTGTTTTCTCCCTTTCTTCTTCCCCACTAACCTCTTTTATCAGCTGTCTTTAAACTTCTACATTTTCAAGTGTGGTAACATTACATCCTGTCCTAAAATCATAATGAACGCTTTTCTTCTCGGTTCATGGTCCACTCTACAAGTTGAAAACCAATAACCATAAACTGGAGTAGTACATTTTGTGTAGGTAAGTAGGCACAGGGCTAGTGATGATCTATGATCATATTTCTTGTATGTCAAGGGCAGACACCTGTCTCACTCAAGGTTAATATTCTTAGCCCCAAGATCAAATACATTTTCTTGTTTTATATTCCGTCATTTGCTTAAATGCATCTGACTTCTTATGTTGTTTTCTTTTTGCATCATAACTTTCTTGTTTAGTGGCTTGTTTTTCCCGGATTTTTTGATTGCTAGAATTTTTGATTGCTTTCTTTTTTCTGTTTGGACAAAGAAAGCTGAGTCTTTGCCATCATGTTTCAATGATCTAGTTTACTCATTTTATGTGTTTCTTGGAATCTCTTCTATTCTTCTAGAAGAATTTCTCCTTGGAACACACTAACATTTTAATAGACACTAAATTCTTTTGAGCCTTGCTAAACAGCTGTCATCCTGAAATAGCTTTTCACTGGATTCCTGGGTTAATGCCACCATTTCTTATATTCTCACATTATTCTTTTGTTCCCTGGATGGTCACTTCAGTTTTGCTGAAGTACATTCCCACTTAGCTTATCCATGAGGCATGCTCAAGAAGGAAAAATTAAGTACGTACATGAGGACTTAGCTGTGTGACTTGGAAAAGTCCCTAACCTCTTTGCATTTCAATTACCTCAAGTACAATATGCAGATTATGTCACCTACCTCATAGGACCGCTGTGAGGATTATATGTGATAAATGTGAAGTGCTTGGTCCTTGGTGCTGAGCAAATTTTGGTTTATTTTCCTAATTAAGGCACTTTTTTTTTTTTTTTTTTTTGCCAAGAGATCTTAAAATGCTCTCTTTGCCTATGAAATAAAGTCCAAATATATATTTCTTTTTTTACGCCTATAGCACCTGGTCTTCATAGGTGGTCTCTCATCTAAGTACTAACTGGCCTTGACCCTGCTTAGCTTCTGAGATCAGACAGGATCAGGTATGTTCAGGGTGGCATGGCCATAGATTAAAGTCCAAATTCTTTAGCATGATCCAAGACCCTTTGTAATTGAATCCCAACTGATCTTTTCACATTTATTTTTTATTGCTCTTTTCATGTACCTTGCACCCTGCCAAACACTTCTCCCAGCACACCTGTGTCTCCCAGCCACCAGGCCTTGACTCTCTCTGTTCCCTCTGCCTGGACAGCCTTTCCCATGTCTGTGCATCTAAACCATTTCCCTGCTCAGTGCTCCCTCCACCATCCAGCCTTCCCTGATCTCCAGCTACAAACAATCCAGATGTCTCCGCTGGCTTTTATTCCTTTCTCCTGGGTATTACAGGTATAGTGGCCACAAACTTGGCTGGCTGCCTGTGGATGGACCAGAGTCTTTCAATGCTTTTCTACAGCTGAGGCAGCCACAGTGGTGAATTATCCCCTTTTTGCAGGCTGGGAAGAAGCCAGAACGTCTCTAGGCAATGTTTTCAGAGAGCCAAAAAACTTTTGTTCCTCTCTCCTGCCAGTGCAACTTTCCTCACCTGTAAACAGCACCTCCTCACCCCTACCCTAGGGAGGGGCCAATTTTATTTTTAGGGATGCTACCTATTTAAGGTCTCATGGCCACTGAGAAAGTGCTCTGCCATCAGCTCTCTCTTCCATTAGAATTTAGGGAAAGGAACAAAATGCACATATCCCTGGGAGGGGTATCAATTAAGTTTAACTTATTATTAAGCACTGGCATTCAATGACTCACTCACTCAAACATACTAGATGACTCTGGTATACCAGGCATTACAGAGGATTTGTGGACACAGAGAGGAAAGACATACTCCCTGCCCAAAGGGAGATCACAACTAGCTTGGATTTAAGATCACTTTCCAACTGAAAGCAGGTCTCTGGATTATTTGAGGGTGAGTACAGGGTTGGGTGAGTGGGCTGGGTTGGTGCAGGAAGAAGGGTGAAGGCCTTGGGGGCCTGGGTGGAGGAGGGTCCACAAAGTAGTAAGGTGCCTGAAACAGATTTTTCTATTTCACAATTTAGCCCTCAGGTATGAGGGAGCCTGACTGGTCACCAGGCAAGGCAGGAAGTGGGGGAGAGGGTAGAAGGGAAGACGATGCAGCCTCTGAGTACAGGGTTCTACCCACCGCATTCATGCACCATTCTCTCTCCTGACCCAGGTGAGGCCACAGAGAAAAGAAAGTTCCTTTGTTCACCCAGCCACATTCTGGCACTTCCCGCTCATTTTCAGGATAGGCATGGAAAGCATGGGAAACGAAGGGTGGCCCAAGCTGGTGCTTATCCCAGGCCCTACTCTTCTGTGCCAGGCCAGACCCAGTCACCCTGACGTGCAGAGGGCATCTGGCACATGGCAGAACTGGGTTCAAATCTCAGCTCTGCCATAACAACTTAAAATTGTCTGCTTTTGAGCAGACATTGAAACCAATTAAAGGTTGAATTCAGTCTGGTGGTCGCATCCTGGTCTGACTGCCCCATGGCAGCAGACAAAGCTTCTTTTATAGCCAGTGGGACCAAGGGAGGGGAAAAAGCTGAGTTTTTAATGTGGCCAACCAACTTCCAGTTTCTATCAATAAATGTATTCCTGGACCTTTCCAAAACAAAGCTTTGCTAATACGAAACAGTGGGACTGCAGCAGCTGGCTAAGGCCTGGCAGTGTCCACAAACCCAGGTTCTCCTTGCTCTGGGACAAACTAGGGCCTAGGCTATGAGGTCGTGGGACCCCAGCCTTCTAACTGGGCTTTGGTGTGATCTGCCCTATCCCATAGGAAGGCTGTCAGGGAGCCCACCCATACACAAATCAAAGACCACAGGTTCTTATGGCTGGGAGGGGGCCTCGGAGATAGCCCGTTCACCACTTTTATTTCATGGGGGAGTGAGAGGAAGAGGGTGGAATGCTGGATCTTTGTCATCTGCAGAGATAGTGACTGGGATGGGGTTAGACTTCAGGTCTCCCCAACTCTACTCTACACCAAGAAATGCTTTTGCTTATACCACACATGACTTTACTTATGGAAGTGTGTATGCTTCAACAGAAGGGAGAAGGAAGAGGGCCCTTAACTCTAAAGAACCAACCGTTGATGGTGGAAGCTGAAACAAAGTGACTGGCAGAGCTGGGTGCCTATCCCTACAGGCCATGGGGCTGTCCTGGTCCTTCCGACATCACTCCACAGTCTGTAGTCTGGAGATAGAAGGAAGCTGCGGTGTAGCTCCAGCTGGAGTCTGAAGGCCTGAGAACCAGGGGAGCCAATATTGTAAATCCCAGTCCAAGAGCAGGAGAAGACCAACATCACAGCTCAAACAGGAGGAATTTTCTTCTGTTTTGTTCTATTCAAGCCCTCAACAGATGGGATAATGCCTACTTACACAGGGAGAGCAGTCCACTGAGTTCACCTGTTTAAATGCTAATGTCATGTGGAAACATACAGACACACCCAGAAATGATGTTTAACCAGCTATCTGGGCATCAAATTGACATAAAAAATTAACCATCACAGTGTCCTTGATTTTCACCAGTATCATAAGTGACCCCCACCCCCGACCCCTGTTCTCAAATTTGAAAACAAATCAACTACAGCTCTTCATCCCCAGTATATCTTCTATACATACCTAGAGTTTCTCAGTGAGTCAAGGACTGCTTGGGGAAGGGGGAGCAAAACCCATGAAGTTTATGGTGGACTTATAGCTACAAATACTCACTGGAAGGGTAAATCCATGCCAGTTTTTCTGTTGTTTTGGCAGTAAAGGATAGCTTTTGGGGAACTAAACTGATAAAGCATTTTAGGGTCTTTACTTCAGGGGAGGTAATATAGCCTAGTAGTTTAAGAGCTAGTGAAGCCAGATATAGGGCTGGTTTCAAATCTCAGCTCTGCCATGGTTTACTGGCTCTGTGACCTGTGGTTAATTACATAATCAACTTATGTACCAGTTTCTCCATCTGTAAAATGGGGATAATATTAAGGTTGTTTGGGAGACTTAAATGAATTAATCTATGTGAAGTACTTAGAAAAGGGTCTGGCACATAGGAAATGCTCATTGTGTGTTAGCTATTATTAAAGGAGGAATAAGTGAAAATAATAACCATTTGTTGAGTGCTTGGGTGAGGTAGATGCCGGGAGCTTTGGAAGATGAAAAGGTGGACCGAGCTCTTGACTTGCTTTCAGTCTGTGAGAAAAGAGAAGATGATGATGTCATGCAAGTGAGACTAGTTAGAAAACTAAATTTTGAGAAAGGAGGTTGAATCCTGGAAGGGAAAAAGGAGAAGCCAGGCCAGAACTGAACACTCTGAGATCTCAGAGATGGGAAAATTACATTGAGTTATTTGGGGCAGTTGGAAAGTAAAAGTTTTTTCAGGTTAGAGGCCTGGTGTGTGTGTGTGTGTGTGTGTGTGTGTGTGTGTGTGTGTGTGTGTACACTCCCACTCACAAAATGAAAAAAAGACTTTTTTTTAAAGAAAAGAGAGAAAGGAACTTTCCCAACACCTCCCTGTAACCCCATTCCACCAGGAGCTTCATGCATTCATTAGCACATCAGCTATGGCGCCTTTGTTTCAGCAACCCCAGCCCCCAGGGTACCTGGGGGAATTCTGAGAGGCCAGCTTTGCCTGTCAGAGAGAGAGGGAGCCAAGCTGAGATTTCCAGGTCAGAGCAGAGCTGGGTGCCCAGCCCTAAGAGAGGGGACTAAAGACCTAACTTCTTGACATCAGGAGGAAAACAGCCCAGAGGCCGTTTATCTGGAGGCCGATTTATGTATAATTTTCTAAAGTGTGGTTGTTTTCTTAAAAAATAACTAAGAAAAAAAAAAAAAGAAAGACTTCAACCTGATTTATTATTTATTTTTCAACCTGATTCACATATTTACTTTGAACTTTGTGGTAAGACCTCAGCTATTTGAAACTGCAGAGGCATAAGGTGTCCTAAGGGTTAAAATCTGGGTGCCCAAACTTAAAGTTGAATCATTCTGATGGGCTTTCAAAATATATACTTGCTTCTTTGCTTTGTTTGTGAGAGTATTTGGAACATGATTCACCCTTTTCTTGATGACTTAGGGTGCCGACAACACTACTCTGTAGCGCTTATGACCTTGTGAATAGGGTGCCTTGACCTCAGACTAAGTGGGCCCAGATTACTATGTATTTTGAATTTTATATAATTTTATTGAAAAAAAAATTCTAGATTCAGCTCTGGCATGTACAAGACTTAGAAGTTGTCATTCCTGTTCTTACAACAAGGAAAAGCTGTACAAACTGAATATCAAAGACTTCCTGAACTAATCAGAGAATTGGGGTTGCAAGGCAAATCACCACCTTGAAATCTGAAGAGACAGATGAGTCCAGAAAAACACAGCTGAGATTGGCTTTCCTGGAGTGGATGCTACTAGAACCATAAACCAGTGGGAACTCTTAAATGATAATTTGATGAATTTCTGGAGATTGAATGGACTATCATGAGCATGTGAAACCCCCACAATCCTAGGGACCCCTATGCCCTAGGATTTTACCTCTAGGAACTCCATCAGGTTCTCACAGTGAATGGCCAAGAAATAGCCCTTGCGGCTCTGGCAAGAAGACGGAGGAAGTACACATTCTGAATTACACCCAGAGCATTCTCCTTAATAAAGGCCTACTATTTGGGGAAAAGATGTTGCCAGAGCCTTTGGTCGCCTTGGGGAAGAGAATTTTCCAACTCCAGCCCTCTTTATTTTTCCTGTGTAAAAGGAGGGGGCAAGCTAAGAAACACCTGTGAAGAGCTCAGCCCAGGGACACAGGCCCACTAAAAGACTGAGATTAAATCACCAGGTTAAATGCCATGTCTTCTCCCCACACTCTGCCACCACATTGACAAGGCTCCTGTCTGGTAATAGTGGATTATGGCTGAAAGAGCTGCAAGATACAGACTCCACTAAAAGAGGAATTCCTAGGGAAGGCCAAAGGCAATGGGAGACACAAAAACAAGGACACTAGAAAAATTTGAAGGCTCTGACACTTGCAGTTACAGCAAAACAATAAACAAAGCCCAGCACCAGGTCGGATTAACCTAAAACTTCACATTAAAGACTTTTTTGCCTCAGTATCTATTGCTCTATGCTTCATCTGAGGCATTTGACAAAAATTACAAGGCAAAGCAAGTATTAGAACTAGACTCAGATATGACACGGATTTTGGAATGATCAGACAGAGATTTTTAAATAACTAATACATTAGGGGCTCTAATGGAAACGTAGACAACATGCAAGAACTGATGGGTGATATTAGCAGATAAAAGTAGTCCATGTATGTGTGACTGGTCTGGTGCCTTAGCAAGGTACCACAGCCTGGACCCCAGAGTGCTTCCCTGTGGATTCCCAAGTTTGTACTAGCCACATTTCAAGTTCTCAGTAGCTACATATGTGGATCAGTACTGCTTCAGGAGATTGTATAAAACTAGAATTAGTTTTGGCTGCTTGTGTTGAAAGTGGCTTAAACAAAATAAAAAATGCACTTCTCTCATGTAAATGCTCAGGTAGGCATTGAAGTCTTTCTGATTTTGCACTTTGTGGTAATAGTCAGCCCAGCCTCCTATTTTGTGGCTGTATCACACATGGGCTTTATTTCCAAATTCCTCAATAGTCCAAGATGACTGTTTCTGCTCCAGCCAATGTATCCATATTCCAGCCAGCAAAAAGAGGAAAAGAAAGGAGAGGGAAACCCTACTCTTTTTTTTTTTTAATGGCACTTCCAAGAAGTTACATTATGTATTGCTCTTAATTACTTGCATTTAGTCATGTGGCCCTACCTAGCTACATGGGAGGCTGAGAAATATAGTCTGTATGATAGGTGACCATGTGACCAGCTAAAATTCTAAGGTTCTATGACTAAGGCAGAAAAAGAGAACAGATATTGAAAATTAACTGGTAGTGTTGGTCTCAAACCAATCCACACTAAAGAAATGTAGATTAGGATGGTAAACCAGAAAGCCAATTTATTAAGAAATTATGAGACTGTAATTGCCAGCCAGGTAGGAGTGCCTGGGTCTGCAGGACCACTGCAATGTCTTCTAAGTAGGATAATCTAAGTGGCTGGAAGATTAAGAGATCAGGCTATGATGGTCTGAAAGCCTCCTTTCTATTTAAGAATGTACCGACCTGCCAAGTGAACTAAAACATTCCTGCCAGCCATGAGGAAGCCCTCTCTCTGAGATGACACTAAAGATCCCTGGACAAACTCATAGTTTCAACGTCCTTTTATCCGAACTCCTTGGGGATCTCATCCTTTCCTCCTCATAGTTTTACACATTACAACTCCACTTACATTTGTTACATTTTAGACTTTAGGAGGATGAGATTTTGAAGACACACTAGCTTCTCATTGTAGACTTCAGAAATACTGTTATCTCATCAGCAACATCCATTCATTTAACAAACATTTATTGAACACCTACTGTGTGCCAGGTATTATTTATGCTGAGAAGGAATAAGAACCTGGCTTCTGTCCTTAAGGTGATCACAATAGTTGAGCAATAGGAAAGGTGATGTTGGACAAGGGCTTGAAAAATGAATAGGTATTCACTGAGCAAGAGGAATGAAAAGGCAACCCATGTGGAAGGAAGAGCATGTACAAAGGTTTAGAGACATCGAAAAATCAATCCAACAGTTTTGGGAGCAGAAAGTAGCTGGGTGGAGCTTGAGGGGAGTTGGTGCTGGAAAGTGCTGCAGTGGACACTGCGGTGGCCTCCTGAGCATCCACTTTAATTTTGGTAACTACCATCCTTTGCTTTGGTTATCCACCCTCCCTCCACTTCCCATGCACTTTGGAGGAAGTTGACTCCACCCTAGCCCTATGGGTGGGGTGAATAGCCGCAGTATAGAAGCATCAGCAAAATCCCTTCTTGCCTGAGGATGAACAGGTGACCCAATTATGACTTGAAAGCCTGGAGAAAATTTACTGACAGCTTCAGGGAAAGAAGCTCTCTCTCTTTCTCCTACATGGCATGGAGTGTGGGTATAAAGCCAGGAATTGCTACAACCATTTTGTCCCTAGGAGAGAAGACTGCCCAAGGATGAAGATGACATCATGGACGACAGAGAGGACATCTAGAAAGAAGCAAGCGCTTCGACAACATTGTTAATCATTAAGTCAAACTTACCCTGAAGCCTGCGCTACCCCTAGGCCTTCAGCAGGTTTGGGCCACAGTGTGAAGGACCTTGGAGCTTAGCCTTTATTGTAGAGGCAGTAGGAAACCATAGTTTTCTTCCTTCCTTCCTTCCTTCCTTCCTTCCTTCCTTCCTTCCTTCCTTCCTTCCTTCCTTCCTTCCTTCCTCCTTCCACTCTTTCTTTCATTGTGAATTCATGTTTATTAAAGACTTAAAAGGGCAGGTATTGTTCCAGAAAAAATTCTATTAGAAGGCATTCCTTAAATGATTCCTGTAAACTTCATATAATTACTTGTAAGGGAAAAGAAAATCGATTTTTTGGTAACTTTTTGTTTATTTTACACCTTTACTTGGTCACTACTTTTGGGTACTAATCTCCTTTTGCTTAGTAGCCTCTAGTTTCCTTTCTTCCACCTCTCAACCTCAGAGATTTTCTATTCTTATTACCATAATCACACTTTAATTCCTGATCCTATCCACCTGCTCTCAGTAGTCTCATTTACTGACTTTCTCCCCACAGAGGGCTTTTAAGCAGGGGAGGAGCTGATTGGACCTGAGTTGTAGGAAGTGGCCTCAGGGTGCTGAGTGCAAAGAGCCTGGATCAAGGCTAGAAATGAGAAACTGAGTCAAGACAGGGGGAGAGGGGGAGAATTTGAGGGTCACTCAGCCAGATTGACTGGATAAGGGAGGCGTGAGGAACAGGGTGTGCTTCGGGAGTGCTGAGCCTGACTGCACAAATGGAGATGCTCTTCTTCCTCCTTTTTCTGCCTCTGGCACTTTAGGCCATAAAACCAGTGAACTTCCAGACTTAATTTTCCTCTTTGGCGCATTCGCACCTCTGATTACAGCTCCTTATGGGCATGCCTGGTCCTTTAGAATATAGACCACGCCTTTTTCATCTTCGCATCCCCAGGGACTAGCCTGGCACACAGCTGGCACTTGGTCAATGTTGAATTGGATTGAGTTGATAGCTTACCAGTTCTTGCTGAGCTAGGCATTAGCTGCACCCTCTTTCTACCCCTGGGGCTTAGTCATCTCTTTCATAAGTAGCCTCCCAAAGCTGCAGCCACAATACCCAGCTTCCTTGTTATTGGCAGGTGATGGCAGCCCGAGTGCCATACACCGAGGAGTCAGCCACTGGGAACATGCCAAGATGGTGAGGGTGAGCCAAGTAATCAGGGCCCTATACATTTATAAGAGGCTTGAGTGTGCTCCTCTGGAGATCTGCAACAACATCTCCTTTCCAGGAAACAGAAATCAGGCCTTTTCCTTTCTGTTTTCTCACCTGTTGTATCTTGTGGCCAAAAGTACATTCATTGGCTTTCTATGCTTTTAAAATAAATCGTTTTTGGGACCACACCCTTCTGAGCTACGCCAAGTTTGCTCCCCAATAGTGTTAACCCCTTTCCATCCACCAGACCTAAAATGCTGGGGTTCTACTTTATGAAAATATTAACCCTTTAGCTCCTTCCCCACAAGAGGGATCTCAGTTTACCTGATGTCTGCCCCCCACCATTTCTCCCTCTGCTAATAATTCATCCCATAAGATGGATGTTGACTGTTTTTTGCGGATGGTCACGCATTCAGTGGTGTTGGGGGGAACCATATTAACTTTTACCAACTTCGTAAGTCACCTCTCCTTATTTCTTTTAAATCAATCTTTATTGTTTTTTTTTAGGTGCCCCTTCTTCTTTCAACCCCCAAGTTTTCCTCACTACCTCTCCAAGATTTCAAGTTTTTCCCCTGGTTTGTTTCATGATGGAAATTCCTGTCCCCCTGTGAGCCTGAAGGGATCTGAAATTCAGCTCTGATCTGCCCCAGTGTTATGTTGTTTTCCCGGTCGCTATGGCAGGGATTAAGACACGTGCCAGGGAAGGAGGGCAGAGGGAAGAAAGTCAGCAGGGAAAAGCAGGACACAGAGGACCAGGGAGAGAGCCTGACTAGAGGGTGTCAGAGCAGGAGGGAACAGAGAGAGATAGGCTGAGCACGTCAAGGACGAAAGAGGGACTCTTATATTGTTTTGTTTTGTTCTATTTTGGGTTTGGGTTTTTAGTCTGGATTTGTTTCCAGAGGCGAGGAGACAGGCATTTAGTCCTGAATCCTGCTCCCAATGCAGAGTCAGTAATCCACAGGCAATCTCCAGCCCCAGATAACAGGAAAAACTCTCAAAGTAGCTTCCAGTTATTTTCAATTCACTTTATGGACAGGCCTACTGAGTCAGTGTGGCATGTGACCCAGTATCTCCTAAGACTCAGGCAAGAGAACCCTGCCCAGGCCTCCCTGTGTCCTTGGGGTAAGAAGTTCTCAGATCTAGGTGGATGCCCAAGCAGAGCCCATGCCCATGCTTATGCCTACCCTCATGTAGACCTCAGTCCCGGTACTCAGGACCTCAGAATCTCTGCCCAAATGGTCCAAGCCTGCTTCCATGTGGGCCTATTCCCGTGGTCCACCCTATCAAGGGTGGCGTGTGAAGCTAGCGGCCAAGGGGTGGCTTCTTGGGACACAGGGCACAGGCAGTGGACAGAAGGTGGAGTTGCAGGAATGTGCAGGTGGACAAGGTTGAGGGTAGGAACAAAAAGGGGACAGGCCCTGATCAGGGACTGTCTGTCCCTGTGCTGTCACATTCTGTCTGAGGAGTCTCAGAATTCTAAAGTCACACGTGGCCTTTCAGAATGTTGCGAAGATACATTTGTAAAGGTAGGCGGCTAAGGCATTTTACTTAACAATTTGTTAGCTTGACTAATAACTTTTAAATATTTAGATACATGGCATGTGGGTATTACTTGAATTCTTGCTCTGGTCCCATGAATCTGTGAAAAGAACAAGATTTGCCTGGCATGGATGCCTCTATCTCCAGCTGTGCCTCAAAGTCCCTTTTTTGGAAATTCAGAATTTTCCAACACCCTCGTTTCTGAAGATGCTTTTGGTGGGGACATAATTAGGTTATTTGAAATACTTGGTGTCTCTTGTCACAGGGATATGTGCCATCTGCTAGCTGAAGTCATGATATTTTGGGAAGATAGCAGCAACCAAAATTAAATACGAATTTAATTAAATTTGATACCAAATTAAACCAGAAGTATATTCAAAGGGCAGCAGCACTTATTCAGAGGTGATTTATAAGAATCTTTGGTTATTTAGGACACTGTCAGAAACCAGAAAAAAAGCAAAAATGAACAACAACTGAAAACAAATAAGAAAACTACCCCCCTTAAAACAAAGCAAAAATGACTGTCACTGCTAAAATAAATGCCACAGAATTTATCCCCTCCTGTTCATATATTTACTCACAGTCAAATCATTCAGATTCTCCTTTAGAGACCATTTACTCTTTATGTAGACATAATTCAAGGGACGATTTTGGTGAAGAACTTCTCATTCCACATATATTTGAAAGAATATCCTAGAAGGGGAGCAGGGGAAGGCTGCTGGAGACTTGACACTCTGATCGGAATGAGAAGATGATTGTCAGTTTGTGTTAAAGGCAGAGACAAACCAAGAATAAAAAGTAGACGGAAGAAAGAAAAGTAGACAGGCAAGCATAGCACAGTCTCTGAGTCCAGTTAGTGTGATAAGAACAACCTTGTGTCACAGTCCAGTCTAAGGAGGGGGATGAGTATGCACAAAAGAGGGAAGTATAAATGCTATGGTCTTAATGTTCAGGTCTCTCAAATTTTTATGTTAAATCCTAATGCTCAAAGTGACGGTATCAACAGGTAGGGCATTTGGGGGGTGCTTAGGTCATGAGGGCAGAGTCCTCAACAATGAGATAAATGCCCTTACAAAGGGGGCTCCAGAGAGATCCCTTTCCCTTCCACCATGTGAGGACACAATGAGAAGACTGTGACCCAGAAGAGAGCCCGCACCCAACCATGGAGGCAGCCTGATCTTGGACTTCTGGCCTCCAGAACTGTGAGAACTAAGTTTTTGTTGTTTATAAACCAGCCATCTGTCATATTCTGTTGTGGGAGCCTGAATGGACTAAGACAGTGTGATTCTGGGCATCATGAGAAGTTAGGGAAAGTTTTAATGTGGGCCAGTGTCCAGTGCTGGGAACATGTAGACCAGTGGGGATTCCCCTACTGCTGGTGGGAGAACAACCACAGAGGAAACTGGTTTGGCTACACCTTGTAAAGCTGAGCACATTAGAATCTTTAACCCTAAAGTTCGACTATTAAGTATGTACAGAGACAATCTTTGCACATGGTCATGAGAGACATGTGATAGAAAATTTATGGCAGCAGTTTTTATAGTATTCAAAAGCCCTCAAACGTCCATCAAACAGTCATGGTATATTCTGCATGGAATATTATACAGCTGAGAAAATGAACAAACTACAGCCACACATGGCAACATGGATGAAACTGAAAAACAATGTTTAACAAAAGGAACTAGTCACAACAAAACAAATAAGTAGGATTCAATTTACATAAAGTTCAGGAACAGACAAGACTATAGTGAGACTCTTTTTCTTCTTATCTGGGTAGTGGGTCTATTGATATTCACTTGACTTATATTCCTTAAACTGTATGTATATGCTTTATTCACATGATATCAACCAATTCTTAAAAGAAGGGAAAAAAAACAAGAGTCAGTTTCAGTCTAATTTACTCTGTCTAAAAAGGCAAGATAGTGTTAATAACATTAATTTGAAATAATAATGAAAAAAATCGTTTGGGGCATGTGGAAAGCCAAGTTTCAATGATCTGGAAAGTTCATTTATAAATGACAGCCACTCAGCTTCTTTTCCATACAATGGAGATTACTATGGCAATGACCAGGGTCCCATCTCTTCTCTCTCTCTCTCTCTCTCTCTCTCTCTCTCTCTCTCTCTCTCTCTACCTCTCTCCCTCATCTCTCTTTCTTTCTTTTTCTTCCTTCTTTCAGTTTTTTAGGCAAGGCAACCCTTGGTTGACTTCGCAGATTGCAAGGACCTTGTCAGCTTACAATCTCTTATTTTTTTATTTTTTCACACCTAGCACCTGGTCTTCCTAGGTGGTCTCCCATCCAAGTACTAACCAGGCTTGACCCTGCTTAGCTTCTGAGATCAGACAGGATTGAACTTGTTAAGGGTGGCATGGCCGTAGACCCCATCTCTTTTCAAATGAATTTCATGTAGGCTGAGAAAGGACAGAGACGGGAACCTTCATGGGGGCTCCTTGGTGAGGCACAGAGTGCACCTCCACCAACCAGCTCTGAGTCTGTGTTTTGGCCTCTTTCTAGCAACCTTCCCGTGGCAATCGCCCGAGAGTTCGTTACAAACGCAGACTCTTGCGTCCCATCCCAGACCTAGTGAATCAGAATGTGCACATTAATAAGATTCCCAGAGGCTCCAAACACACACCGAAGTGTGAGAAGCACTGCTCACATCTAGACTGTGACCAGGGACCAGATACTCAGCTCTTTATAATTTCAGGAAAACCTACCTTTTGAACAGGTAGACCCTCCTTGTACGGAACTCCATGCTGCAGCGGATAGTCCTCAGAGAAACTCAAATTCATTCATTCGTTCAATGAATATTTGAGTGAATTATATGAAATTGCCATTCTGTATGCTCCAAATGGTTGAACATTGTCAGTTTGATATGGTCTAGCTCTTGATATTTATTGAGCTCTTATTATGTGCCAGGCATGATGCTAGGCATTGGGGGTATAGCAGTGGGCAAAACCAGACTTGGTCACTGTACTTATAGAGCTTACAGTCTACCAGGAGAGATAGTAATTAACTTAAAAAAAATCCACATGAATAGAAATAAAATCACAACTCTGGCAATAGCTACAAGATAGAGGTCCCTGGTGTATGGACCATCCATGAGTTGATGTATTTCAGGGTGGGTGTTGGTCAGATGAGGCATCTCTAAAAAAGCATGGCCAGAACTGAATTCTAAAGGGTGAGGACAGGGTGGGGGTGAAGACTCAACAGACTCAGGGGAAGAGAATTCCAAGCAGAGGGCACAGAAGGTACCAAGGCCTCCTATAAAAGATTCTGTGGAAGATGATGACTCCACCTTGACTGTAGGTACCAGCCAGAAGAGCCTCTTCTCCTAAATGACCATGCCAGCGAGATAGCTGAGTTTGTCTACAGCAGCAAACTAGGCTTTCTGCTTCTGTTTAAAGAGGCTGCCAGTGCCTTTTCTTCCCCTGGGATGGGACTGGCAGAGCACTGTGTAATGGTCTTTCTAGTCAGATTTACTCACTTCACATCTGTGTGCCCTGCTTTTGATATTTCTTGTTTGAATAAACTTTGGTGGCCTCAGAAACTTCTTTCAATTCCCGAATGCCTGCAGTGATCTCTCTTGCTACTAGGTCTTTGCACATGCTGTTCTCTCTGTCTAGAACACCACATGGGCAGCCTGCCCAACTTCCTTCACTCCAAATACCTGGCTTACTCCTGGCCACATTCAGCACCCATCTGGAAATCTTTACCCCTCTCTCTACCACACCGCAAGCTCCGGTGCTGTTCCCACAATCCCCCGCAATAGACATGTCAAGCACTCATTGTCTCCTGGCACCAAGTCTGATTTTGCTCATCAAATCTCTCTGTGGTTTAGGCCACAGAAAGTGCTCAATATTCACTTGCTGAATGAATAAAAGAAATACTATATTTAACCTGATGTACAGCTATGGCTCACACTATGGGTTGGCTTATTCGACAGCTATTTCTTCACTTCTTTCTTCCTTGTCTGCCTCCATTCAAGAGGCTAGTTTGCTTTCCCAGCCTCCCTAGCACATAGACTTGACCATGTGACGGACATAGTCATTCAATGAGAAGTCTGCTGGGGCTTCTGGGAAAGTTTCTCCTTTTTTATAAAAAGAATTCACAGCTGATGCTGCCCCTTTCTCTTCTTTCTGCCTGGAATTGAGCTGTGATGCTAGAAGCTGCAGTAGCCATGTTTTAATCGTGAAGGAAAGGCCAACAGAATCAAAGAGACAGCAGTCCGAATGTGACTGAGTCACAGAACCAGAACCAGTGGCTACTTATCTCTAGATTGCTCCTTATTTGAGGAAAATGAATGCCTGTTTGGTTCATCGTTGAGGATTTTTGTTATCTGGAGCATAGAGCATGCCAGAGGGGGTGTAAGGAGGAGAAAACAATGGGAAGAGTCCAGCTGGCTTGTTGAAAAAGGACGTTAACATTTGTTGAGCTTTTATATGTCCCTGGTTATTGTCCTAGTTGCTTCATATTTATGACATTTAGCTTCACTATCAGTTCAAGTAGAGTTATCTTGTCATAACACAGATGAGGCAACTGAAACTCAAGACTGGAGTGAATTGCCCCAGCTACCCACCTGGTGGTGACAGAGCTGGAAGGGGTCCACCCTCTCGCAGCTCTATTTCACTGCTACCCAGATGACAAGGGTGGCAGGCCCTCAGCAAAGTTAGCCAAGTGTTATTGGAGGTGGAGGTACCAGGAAGTTTGTCTCAAATCTAGATCTCTCCCAGATTGACTAGGATTCTTCTAACTCAACATCTTTTGTGTAGCAGCCACACTAGCTTTATGATAGTCTACCTATTGTAGATAGAGCAGCAGTTGATAAATTTGCAGTATAGATTGTTAAACACTGCTAATGTTTAACCACTGACACTGCCAGAAACATCCTGCAGAGAAACAAGTCTTTTCAGCTGAAGCATTTTAGTAGAGTTCGTGTCAAGGAGGTCCCAGGCTGGCTAAGCAGTCTCCGTCTTTAGCACATTCTCTCTTCCCTACTGAAAATGCCTAGTGCTTTCGCATTTTCTCAGGCTCCTGTATTGAAAGAAAAACAAATAAGCAGAGGAACTTATAATCACATCAAAGCATTGGCTATTTAATTGTTCCTGCTTTCAGGCCCCTTTTTCTACCCTAATCTAACCTGGATAGCTGAACATAGTGCCACTGATAAACATCCCGGCCCAGGCCCAGACTGTCAGAACCAATCCTGGTCCTTGGCTGGGGATGTACAATGATCTTCTTGGTTGGTCCTACTTTGAGGTCTTGAAACATTGTATCAGGCTCCATGCCAGGCTTTGTGCTAACAATAATATAAATTAAACATTATGACCCCATTTTGCAGACAAAGGAACAGGCTTTTACCCAAGGTCAAACAGGGAGGACTCAAACCAAAACCTGGTTGACATTAAACTTGAACTACAGTCTTCTTGGTAAGCGTGTTTCTCATCAGATCGCTCAACCATCTCTCTCCTGCTTCCTACTCACCCCCACCGCCACTGCTCCCAGGGAGCCCACAAATACACTATTAAGAGATTCAGCCCTTGAAGCAGAAAGTGTTTTGGTTTTCAAGAGTCTCCATTAAAATGCAAAAGCCTCTGGGAAGTATAAGCCCCTAAAACTTTATCTTATACCATCAGACTAGGGAGAGTTTAATGGACCGGTCCTGTGAATGGAAGTGAAGGCCTAAGGGGGGCGGGGAGGTGGGGAGGGCCAGAATGAAAGTGTTTAATTGGCTGAGGCCCCTTTTCCCTGGGGCCTTGAAGAGCCCAAGGCTAGCTTTCTTTCTGATTTCCCAGGGGCCCTAAGGCTCATCATTTCCAGCAACTGCTTTGGGAAGGCATTTGTCCTGAGAGCACCTACATCCCTTCCCTCCTCTGTTCCACCAAGTATACAGTCTCATAAAGCTTCCAGGACCCCTGAGCTTGGAGCTGCAGTGCCACAAGCTTTCCCTTATCCACGGGACCCAACTTCTGAGCTCAAAGAGCTGGAGTCCTTCCAAGGTGGGTCTGAGAGTATAGTGTGTGCACATGTGAGTGTGGGGAGGGGTTCAAGTTTTACCAGGTGACCTGGCCCCGGGGTTGTCATGGCAACCTTTTTCTTGAGCCAGTCTCAGGATGATCTGGGTGTTTCTGAAGGCAAACTGATAAACTTCCTGGCTGATAGCTTTGGTTTAGGCTGAACTGAGAGACCATTGCATTCCAGGACTCACCTCAGGAATCAATATTTTTATTTCTGCAGGAATAAAACTGCCCCTTGACATTCTGAGTCAGAGCCTGAAGACAGGTGACAGACGTCCCCTAAATATAGGAGGAATATTCCATAAACTCCCATTCACCGGCTACCATCCCTCCCGCTTTAGTACTGGATCTGCTCTCTTTCCTGCATATTTCCCAGGAAATGAGATGCAGGTTTCTGAAGAGGGACTAAGGAGTAAGTCATCTACGTGCCAAGCATTGTGATAAGCACTTTACATGCCTCATTTACCCCTACTACAACCACATCAGGTACAGATGGGCGCTCATTTTACACGTGAGAACACTGATATTCAGGAAGGGTAAGTGGCTTGCCCAGGGTCATGGAACCCGGCTGTGGCAGAGCCTGGATTTGAGCCCAGCTGTCTGATTGTCGAGCTGGAACTGTTAGCACACTGCCTCTCCATTTGGGTCCTGTGAGTAAGACCACTGAAAGCATGGTGCATGGTGAGATGCAGAAACCTAGCCAGAGGAAATGTAAGTGCAGGATAGAGAGGCCTCCTCTTTACTGCCATTCCATTCTTATGCCTTGCATAAGAGGCACCCCTCCTAGGATTTATTTATCTAGAACAAATATCGACCTTCCTCTAAAAAGTTTAAATTTGGTTTAAAATAGCAACATAAGCTCTTTTTAGATTTGTATTGCTCTATTACTTTTGGTTGCTGTTTGTTTCTTTTGTTTTTTTAAATATCCATTTTATAAAAGGACATTTATCTGCCATATGACATTCTATTAAAAAAGTGTTTTCCCTGAAAACACTTACGGTAACTGGAGATGCCTAAAGATGTTACCTGAAATTAGTGGATCAGGTTACTAGGTATGTCCGCTTTGTGAATATTCGTCAGATTAAGATTTGTGTACTTTTTTGTTTGTATGTTATACTTTAAGAAAAACTTTAACTAAGTATTAGGAAATTAGAAGAGTAAGGGCTGTCTCTGAGCAGTGTGCAAATGAGACCATGGGTGTGGGTGCCCATGGTCTCTGTGTTTTGGTGGAGCAGATGGGCTTTAATTCTGGACTCCACGGATAGCTATCAGGCCCCTACATGGGCTTCCCTGTATGGTCATAACTCTGTGAAGTGCTTTTTTGTGGCAGCATTTTGGTGGTCTACTGTCCTTGCCTTTTATCTTCCAGGAGCTCACAATGTCAGGTTTGCCCAGGATTGAGAGTGAAGACTTCGGTGCCTGTGTGCACGCTCACATGTGTGTGGAACAGAAGCTGGCCAACAACACTAGGTTATTTTTATTTGCATGCCAACTCCAGCACGTCCTAGCTGTGTGACCCTGATTGAGTTCCTTAACCTTTCTGAACCATAGTTTCCTCATTTGCAGAATGAGTAATAAAATGGTCCACATCATAGAATTGCATAAGGAAGGATTAAACAGGATAATGGGTGTAAAGGGCTTATCTCAGTACACAGCAAACACTAAAACAATGTGCAGAATCAGAATGTCTGGGGAGGGGGCTTAGGCCTGCAATTCTTAACCAGCTTCATAGGGGATGCTATCACACAGCTAAGGTTAAGAATTACACTCTGCTCTGGCCTCTGCTCTTATCATTGCACCATGGAAGAGCTACAATGCTAACTCTCTTCTCTTCCTGTCTTACAGATTAGAGCGGAGGTCAGAGGAGCCTGTCCTTTGGAAAGGGTGCATAGATGCCAGACGAAAAGTCATTCCTTCCTCCCTTCCACAGACATTCACTGAACATATGTCAAGCATGGTGCGAAGAAGGACAGACAGATGGCGAGGCATGATGCCTCTCCTTGAGGAGTTAACTGCTTGCAAAGCAAATTGCCTGTTGACATGTACTGTGGTGAAGGACCACAGAACTCTTAGGCTGTGATTTCAGGTTTGCTCTGTCTGAGTTTCTGTGGGCCTTATTTTTCACATCTCTAAAATAAGGGGGATGGACTGATGATTTCTGAGGTTCTTCCAGCCTGATATTTTATGAATTCTATAAATATATTCTTAAAAACTCTGTATTGTGAAACTCATTAGAAAACAAGCAACTCAATTAAAAAATGGGCAAAAAGACTTGAACAGACATCTCATCAAAGAAGATATAGAGATGGCAAGTAAGCACATGAAAAGATGCTTGACGTCATGTATCATTTGGAAATTGCAAGTTAAAACAACTTGAATGAAATACCACTAAATGAAATACCACTAAACACCTATTAGAATGGCCAAAATTCAAAACACTGATGACACCAAATACTGGTGAGCATGTGAAGCAATAGAGATGCTCATTCATTGCTGGTGGGAATGCAAAATGATGCAGCCACTTTAGAAGACAATTTGGTGATTTCTTGTAAAGATAAACAGTCTTACCGCATGATCTAGCAATAGCACTCCTTGGTATTTACCCAAATGAGTTGAAAACTTACATCTGCACAAAAGCCTGCATGAGAATGTTTATAGCAGCTTTATCCCAAAACTTGAAAGGAAGGAAGCATGATGTCCTTCAGTAGGTGAATAGATAAATAAACTGTGGCACATCCAGACAATGGAATATCATTCAGCACTAAAAAGAGCGATGAAACTATGAAAAGATGTGGAAGAAACTTATGCATATTAGTAAGTAAAAGGAGCCAATCTAGAAAGGCTACAGACTGTATGATTCCAACTATATGACATTCTGGAAATGGCAAAATTAGGGGTGTAGTAAAAAGATCAGTATTTGCCAGGGGTTAGAAGGAGAGTCGAATCTGTGGAGAACAAGGAATCTTTGGGGCAATGAAACTATTCCGTTTGATACTATAATAGGGGATACGTGTAATTATACATTTGTCCAACTCCATAGAATGTACAATACCAAGAGCAAACCCTAATAAAACTAGGAGCTTTGGGGTGATAATGATGTGTCAGTGTAGTTTCATCAGTTGTAACAAATGCTCCACTCGGGTGGGGGTGTTGGTGGGGAAGGCTGTGCGTGTCTGGGGGCAGGGAGTATGTGGAAAATCTCTACGCGTCCTACTGAATTTTGCTGTAAATGTAACATTTTTCTAAAAAATAATGTCTATGAATAAAATAAAAACAAAAACAAAAACAAAAAAAATGCCATGTCATGTATGGTTAAGAACACAGGTTTTGGAGCCCCACTGTTGAAGTCTGAGTCCTGTCTCTGCCCACTAACTAGCTGCTGTGATCATCAGCAAATTAGCTAAACATTCTGTGTCTCAGTTTTCTCATCTGTAAAGTGGGGATAATAATAGAGCCTGCTTCATGAGTTTTTGAGAGGAACAAATAAATTAATAAATCTAAAACATTTGGCACAGTACTTGACATATAGTAAGTGCTTGATCAATATTAGCTACTCTGAGAAAAGTGAACCTTTTAAAGAACTGATTCCAATTGATTGGCTGTCACTACCTTTGGCTATAGCAATCCCTTGCTCTCAGGATAGACAATCAGATGCCTGACAGGATGACTTCTTTTCACTGTGTTGGGGTAGAAGATATTTTTCAGAGCTAGAGCTTTCAAGCCTACACACGTTCTTCCGAGGCCCAGAGAAAAAGCCTCTTGATGGGACCATGCCAATGAATCAGTCAGGAAAAACAGTGATATATCTATGTCTCATTTGCCTGAATGACCTGGCAGATTCCCCAGCCCCCAATCCTTCTCCAAGCATTGTTTGTTTCTGATGTTGCTCTAGGGGAGAAAGCTCTGTGCTAGATTAAACTGATTTGCATTCATGCTTCAGGTGATCATATCAACCAGTACTGAGCATCATGGCCTTTGAGAGATTAGTTGAGAACCACTGATGAACTTTGACATTTCGCTGTGTACTTAAAATGTATTTAATATTTATTGTAATTCTTTCAAATAGCTCTAATGACATAATCGTATTTGGAATTTATACATAGACATATCAATATAAGTAGTTTGCATCGCAATTTATGATTTTTTTTTAAAGACATATACTTTTTAGGCCCTAAAAGCCTTACATGATATATATTGCTTTCAGATAAAGAATGAGCTAGGCATTAAGAACAGGTACAATAGTTGACGTTGGCCAAAAAAGGGTTACTTGCCCACAGCCTGTAAAGACCAAGGAGTGAACGTCCCCAGTAGGCAACTACAAGCATTTTCCTATCCATAGAAGATGTATTTGTGTCATCCCACTTTCACTGATCATGACAATTGTGAGACAGAGGACATCTTACCTATAGTGTGGAATGTTAAAGTCTATCAAGGGCTTGCATGAACATCAGGTTGCCTCATCAGACCCTCAGAGAAGTCTTGTTAGATGAATCTGAGGCTCTTAGAGGCCAAGAGTCCCACTCAAGTTTTTAGTTGGTAAGAGGCATAATTTGGATGCAGCTCTTTGGCTTCAAAGCCATGTTCAATCCTTTGAGTTTTAACACCTTCGCTGGTTGCTAGATGTGAACTGGTCGCCTGAATAGGTATCGCTGGTTATGCCTCTAATAGAGCCCACCTCTCTCTTCCCAGTGGATAGAACCTCAATATATTTAGTTACCCATGCTGCTTCCAAGCGACTAAGGCAATCACCATCACCCCAGCACCCCTGGGCAGGGATTGGCCTGGAGATGGGCATTTGTCTAAGTCTGGCCAATGAGATTTGAGAGGAGATCTAAGGAAGAGGTTTCTCTGACCTTAAAAATTGAGTATGGAAAAAATAGTCTTCTTCCACTCATAAGCAGAGCTCAGGTCCCAGAACAATGTCATTTGGTTCAACATTATTTTGTTACAATGTCAATAAGATGCTATAGAAACTTAACTCTTGTTTATATCAATTAGCCTGAGGTAAAATTGGTTTTGTTGTCATTTTGCTTAGCATTGCAGAATGTATCCACGATGTTAAATGAGGACTTACTGTATTTCCACCAGACTCATTTTATTTTGATTCCTACTTTACTGCTCCTGGTCTTCTTTTAAAGAGCACCTGACTGACTGCCTTTGACTCTGAGGCTGTGGGCCTTGGCTTATCTCTGGATGGCACTGAGTCTGGGTCTGTGGTTTGATGGCACTTGGGCAGCAGTTCCACACTGGCCTGAGGCAGGGAGCCTCCCCCATGGGGAGGGTACAGCTGTCACTGCTGGCTCTGTGGTAACATTTGTGGACTCAAGCCTCTAAGCTGCTCTCAGAGGAGGCTGACAGCTAAACATGCACTTTGCCCTGATGCTTCAGTAATAGCAGGAAGAGGGATGACCCTCAATGATGCCCTCCCTAAGCGAGCTTTCTCCATGAGACCGTGATTACTAAGCACTCAGGCTTGGAAAAGCCCTTTCTTCTCTGAGAGTCCCAGTCCCAAATGAGAACTTTTAAAAAACCAGAAACTGAGTTTTACACATCGACATTAACCCCCTAGTTCTTAGTACCCTGTCCGGCTTTCCAAATGGGGTTAGTAAATCTTAATTGGTTGGGTAACATCAATAGCACAGAACTATTATGTGGCATTTCTACTTTCGAAGTGAGTCTTCTATTGCTTTACTTTATTCTTTGGTCAACCTGGTGAAGAAGGTAAGGGAGAGCTTAATTATCTTCTAGTCATGTGACACTGGGAAATGTCATTGAGTACTTTTGCAACCATACCCAGGCTGGGGGAGAGATGCATCATTTGAGGTCTCATTTAGTTCTTATGGTGACCCTATGCAGTAGGAATTCCTATGTTCACTTTTTCTCTAACAGTATAATGAATCCCAGATAAGACAATAAGTTATGGGACTGGGATTTGAATCTAGCCCTTGCTGCCTATGTGACAAGACATTTTTGGCTCTCAATTTATTCAGATGAAAAATAAAGAGGTTGCAATATGGACTCCCTAAGGTCAAATTTAGTTCAAACTTCATGATTCTATGAATATTATCCTCTGCCATTAAAAACTGGAATTAGAGCATGGAAATGATCTTTGTCTAGGGCCACATAGAAGTAAGGAGAGCCTTGCTTCAAACCAGGTCTCTGGGCTCCTTTCTCATTGCTCAGGCAGTGGGCATTTGGAATGATTCCTGGTATTGGGGAACTGAGATTAGCACATTGCACATCCAGTTGGCTTCAGTGCCCTTGTCTATTTAGCTTCGGGCAGTCTTCATGGCTGCCAGTACTTTGTCTCTTTTAAAAAGTTCCAGCTTCTCCTCTCATGCAAGCAGCAGCCTGAGATTCTGACCCAGGCTGGCTTCCAGAAGCAAAGGCTGGACACCTTGTGGGGGGAAATCCAAACTCTAGCATCTAAGAGCTCCCTCCCTGAGGCTTTATCTGTGCTGAGCACTGTTTTAAGCGCTTAACAGGCGGTAACTCTTTGTATATTTATATATTTAAATCTTTATAATACCCTTATGGGTTGGGTGTTATCACAAACACACTACCTTTTAATGATGATAAAACTGAGCATAGCGAGGTTAAGCAACTTATCAGCTAGTATGCAGCAGAGACAGGATGCACGCAAGGAACGTTTGGTTCCAGAGTTCATCTCTTTATTATTAGGCTCTACTGTCTTGTATGATGCATTAGCTTAAAAGACCAAGTAACTAGGTAAAAATCACATATGTGACTATGGATGACAACCTGGGACCCTGAGATGACCAGCAGGTCTGTGAGGGTTCGGGCAGAGAGGGGGAGTCTGAAGAGATCCCTGTTGTATGGAAACTTTGACATATGGGAGGAAAGAGCAAGTAAGTCCCCAGGAAGGCTTTATAAAGGACATCTGCCCCTGTGCCAGTGAGTAGGATAGGTCTGGGACACCAAGCTGATTTGGATAAGAATTTCTGACATGTAGAAAAAGGTTGGTTCTAAGGGTTTCTCTAACCTGTTTCATAACATCCTTTAATTCTCCTTTGCACACTTGTAATTAGTCACCAAATAACTGGGCTAGCCTCATTCGTGATTGTATTGCTACAGCCCTGCATATATAGATAATCAAATATTTGTTGACTGGACTTATGAGTAGATGTCCGGCCCTGTGGTCGAAAGTATATTTGCAGCCAGAGCTCTTGAGGAGGGCTCTTGAAGGGGAGGGCACAAAAATAACAAGTTGGCATTTGAGGAAGTATTTGAAAGGAAGGGCAGGCTTTAAAAAGGAGGAAGGAGAGGATTAGGGAGGTGTATTTAAGAGATAGAGAAACACTGGCAGAGGCGAGGGGAGGGAAATGTGGACATAAAACCTGAAAGGGAGCCTGTGAGCCTGGCCAGGGCTACCAAAGAAGCCCTTGTCCAGAGGCCTCCCTGGGCAGGGCCCGTGGCCTCCCTGAGTCTCTGCCTGAGGCCAGCTCTGCAATGTCTCCTTGCATAGCAATGAGTTCTAATTGTAAACATTTTATCTTCATTGCCCAAGGAGAGCTGATTTCCCCCAGGTTCTGAGTGTGGGGACCTCTTTCTGTGAACTGGGCCTGGGGACTCCCCTAGCCCAGGTACTGAGCTGAGTGAGCAGGGCTGTTGGACAGGCAGTCTTGGGCCAACTGAAGGCAGTGTGCTTAGAAAAGCAGGTGTCAAAACCTGGCCCGGATTGCCTGGAACTGGAAGAATTTTCCTAAAAGTGAGAATCCCACCCCTCCCCCACCCACCGGGCCCACACAACAGCCCAGTCATAGGGCCCCCTTGGCTCCTTCCCACACCTCTCTCTACCACACCACCAAAATTGTTGAGTGTAAGAGGAAACACCACCTCCCACAGAAAACCTAGGGGACTTTTTTTTTCCCCTTCAATAAACATTTGCTGAAATAACTTTTTATTGGTGGTTGTTTTAAAACATATAGCATAAAAAGAGTCCTGAGAATTAATCCCATCATAACTTTTGTTCAGCTAGATCTGTGTCATCAATGTGGGCCTCAATTTCCTCTTCTATAAAATATGGCCCCTTTCTCGCTTTAGTATTCTGCAAGTGTGTGCTGCACAGGAGTGACTGATCATTGCATTCTGCTCAGCATCTGTTCAATGAATATTCTTTAAGTGCCAAAAGCCCTGACTGCTTTTGATATTATAGGAGACACAAAAGAAATTTCCTTGCTCCTGCTCATCATTTACTTAAGTGTCCACTGAGTGTCAACCATAACCTCAGTATATAGTAGATGCTCTAGGAGTTTTAAAAATGTAAAATTTTATCCCTCCCTTTAACTTCAAGCACACAGGAATGACAATACATATATGAATAAAGAGAACAATTTAAAATAGCATATTATTAATGTTAGATGGGCAGAGAAGTGCTACTTCAGGTTAGAAGAGAGAGAAATCACCGTGATTTTCACAGATCTAAGAAGGCCACATGACAGGAGGGCTTGGGTTGGCTAAAATGTAATGTTAATGGTGATGATGATGATGATGAATATAGTCAAATTTATTAAACTCTTAACCCATGGCAGGTACTAATATGATGCTTTATAAGTATCAAATTTAATCTTCACACCAACCCTCCAATGTAGGCACCATTATTGTCCCCACTTAACAGATGAAGAAACTGAGGCCCAAACATCCTATTGAGGAATCTGACCAGTTCATAGTAACACTTTCTGAGAATGGAGTAGCAAGGATTAAGAAGCAAGGAAAGAGTGGAGGGAGGCCTTCAGTCCCACTAGAAGCAGCATTATGGGGGTGCTACCTGGAAACATCTTTAGCATAATGTCTACGTTTTCAGATTCAACTCCCTCTTTTAATAATGATGTATAATCCCTAAGGTGACAATGCATCTTCCATATTTAAACAAATAAAATGGACTCATATCAGATCTTACTTCTTTGTGTTATATTTAACTGTATTGACAACCTATTTTGGCTTGTGGGGAAGCCCACTCCTGTGTTAAGTGGGAGGGAATTGAAGGAGCCTTGAAATTCTGTGATTCTATGTCTGCATCTTCCTTTCTTCTACCTTCTGGGGCACACTTGATCTACTTAATTCTTTGCCTCCTCTTATTTCCCCAGTTTGTTAATTATTAACATCTCCTAAGACTGAGCCCTAGACCAGCTTCCACTAACTCATTACTCAAAATTTTGGTTACCTATTATTTGAAATTTAAAATTTCTAAAAATCATCTTTGATCTAAAGGAGTTTGGTGATTCTATCTACAATCCTGGTGTCAGCCTCAGGGAGCACCTACATATGGATGACTTACACAGTGTCACCCCAACATGGACCCTTCATTTTATTTTCAGGTGTTTTCAAGATGTATTTTGACACATAATATTCTGGAAGCAGAATGCATCATGTATTCCCTAGCTCACTCAAATTCTCATTTCCCCATTTTTATGAATATCATCTGTTTCCCTGGGCTTCTTGTCCATCACCCTTTATGGACAGGCCTGATATCTTCTTTTTGCTTTGCCTCCTCAAATAGGGTGGTGATACACGGTGCATGGCTCAGCAAATATTCAAACAAGGTTGTCTGACTAAATTATTTAAGTGACTAACTGAACCTTGAGATGTGAGAAGGCAATGCAATGCAGTTCTGTATTTAGTCTCAGATGGTTGAGTGGCATTTGATGGATGAAGCAAGAATAGTAAGCAGATAAAATGCCATGGCGTCAGTTCAGCAGTCCATTATAAGATTGACTTTGGCCCATTTTATTCATGTATTCTTCAGCTTTCTTTTGGTGGCAAGTGTCAGAAAACTTAACTCAAGCTATCTTAGCAGAAAGAGAAAGGGGACATATTGACTCCATCACTGTGAAGTCCAAAGATTTGTTCAGCATGTTCTCATGACATGTCAGGTTTAGGGACTCAAATGATGATCTCGTGGTTGTTTCTCTCTTTACATGTCTTGGCTCTCTGCTCTGTGTTATTTTTATTCTCAGTCAGGCTCTTGTCACATGACAGAAAAAATGGCCACGGACAGTCACAAACTACATCTTAACACAGGTGTTTTAAAGAAGGTGTGCTGCCTCTTCCTTAACAGTCACATATCAAATCTTAGGGAAGATTCTGGTTGGCCCTGTTTGGGTTATGAGCCCATTCCCTAAACCAATCACTGCAGCTTTGGAAACGGACTATTTTCATTGCCCAGCTCAGGTGGCACCCCCACACCTGGTTGGGGTGATGGGGCACCAGCATTGCCACCCCTCCAGGGCCACAGGGAGAGTAGTAGTTCTCCAAAGAAAAAAAATGCTGTAGAAAAAAAAGAAAAGGAATGCTGAGGAGCACAACATACATCTGCTATACCCCTCTTTCCCTATCACCATCTGGCACAGCATTTTGACCAAAGAGTTTACTATTTCTTCACTTTCCAAAGACTTACTGTGCTAGGAGATTAAGAAGAAGATTCTAGGCTTTCCCCAGAGATGGCTGCATTGCTATAGGTGCTGATTTATTATTAAACCTTTACACATGTTGTTTGTTGTTTTATAAAATTCTCATTGGTGGTTTTAGAAGAGAAGCCTTCTCATTCCCAACTCACAAATTTTCTTCTCAAATATTTCAGCCTTGACCATATAAATTTTAAAAAACTTTAAACCAGACTCTCCCTAACCCCCAAATCATGACTATGCAACTTCTCCTCCCATGCTGCCTGATTTTGATTTTTTTCAAGAGGCTCATTTCTCCTTGTCTCTCCCGGTAGGTGTTTGATTAAGAAAGGAGAGAACAGGAGGAAGAAACTGTCATTAACAGTTTTCTGTAATTTGTAGAAAATATAACAACTAGTTTCAACTTGTTTGATTTTATGATACCATCCTGCCCTTCACCAAAGAATACTCTATGTCATTTTTTAAAATTAGCAAATCAAACAACTGTTTTTGAAAAATTTGCTATAACTCTGTGGATCAGATCACCAGGGATACCTGAAAGATCGATCTTGAGCTTGGCTTTGTCTGCATCAGAAACTGCAAAATCAAATACCCCCAGGAGCTAAGCAGGCCATGTAAATTACCTGGCAAGCTGGATGGAGACTGTGTCAAACTGAGATTTAAGTCCCATCTTAAGGCAGCTGCTTTAGTGGGCTGCAGCCCATTGTCGCTATTAGGTACTGCATGCTGAGGCAGATATTGATTGTTCACTAATACATGGTTGGTTCCCTTTTCCTCTGTGGAACACCAGAGGACTGAGCTTTTTTTCCTCTTTGAAATTAATAATAGCCGTATGACTTGCTTTGGCCAATGAGTATAAACTGTCTTACATCACTTCAGGAGGAAACATTTAACTGCTGGTGCCTGGCCCTCTTTACTTCTTTCTTTTCCCTGCCATTGACCATGAATACACTTGTTGATATGGAGGTGCAATACTGAGCCATCACTTGTAGGACAGCCATCCTGGACAATCACCTGGATCTACAGTAGTCTCATGTGGATGAGAAATAAACCTTTCTCATGTTAAACCACTGAGTTTTGAGGGTGTTTGCAATTGCAGCATAACCTATTCTATTTTGACTATGACATATTGCCTGACTGATTGTTTTCAAGAGAAGTTGGGAATTTAGATTTTTGGGTGAAATCTTATATATATAATTTTAAAAAATAATTTAAAATTGAGGCAGCAAAGCCAAATTTAGCCTGCCAACTACTAGTTTGCAAGTTTTGGTCTACACAGTTTGAGCAGAGAATGGAGCAATTAATGATTTTTCTATGTGTATCAGTTCTATCTAAACTACAGAGCTTCTTATCTGTGTCACATAGCTCTTAATTACTTTTAGTCTTCCTGTTCCTCAGTATTCAAGCCATTCTTCCTAACTAGGTGGGAAGTAGGAACAGGAGAAGAATCGTTTTAAACTTTGTGCATCTCACAGGTACATAATCAAGTTTCAGTAAATACTAGTATAAAGACTAATTGATTACTCAGAACTATCACTTTCTTCTTTTATACTAGAGGAGCACATCTGAGGAATTCTTTATTTTGCTTGCCATTTCACATTTTTCTATTTGCAAAGAGCTTAGAATTCATTGATGTCCATTAAGCTTTATTTATTTATTTTTTATTAAATTTATTGGGGTGATGTTGGTTAATAAAATTATATAAGGTTCAAGTGTACAATAATACATCATCTGTATATTGTATTGTGTGTTCACCACCCAAATCCATTAAGCTTTAAAATGTAATTATCTAAATAAGTCAGAGATGCAAAACCTAGTTTATTAATCAGAACTTCTCTAGTTTCCAGTAATAGAAAACCTAAATTCAAACTACCTTAGGTAAGATATAATTTACTGATTCCTGTAAAATTCCAGAGGTAGGAAGAATGTCAGGCGTGGCTGGATTCAGCAACTCAGACAATGCTATCTGAACTTGATCTGTCTTTCCCTTCCTTGCTTGGTTGCACTCTTCTTTGCATTAGCTTCACTCTCAGTAGATCCCCTACACGTGGTAGCTTCTGGCAATTTCAGGTCCACCTTCTGGCAGCTTCTTTTCTTAGAAGAACCACAGAATTTCTAGTCGCATCAGACTAACTTGAGATATCTGGCAATCTCTGCTCAGCCCATTGGCCAGGGCTGAGTGTATTAATCAGGACTTTCCTAACTTCAAGTGATAGTAAACCTAAATTCAAACAGCCTCAGGCTGGGTCACTTGTCCATCCCTAAGAGTCAGTGGTAGATGAGCTCCATCCAGCAAGGCAGAGAGAAGCAGGCCAATGTCTGCACAAGGCCCATTTGTGGCCTCTCCCTCCAGTCACTTACAAAGGCAATGACTATATAAAGGGGCCTGGTGGGGGGCAATGTGCTGGAAATGAGGTCTTGAAGCTGTGTTTACATAGCATTCTATATAAAATTAAAAAACATCCACATCAAATAATGGAGGAGACCTGAGGGATAGTATAGGAAATAGAAGGGGGCTAAAGACCCCCAAGTTAACCCTTGGTGACACTCCTGAAGTATATTTCATTTGTGGGGGAAGTAAAGATCCAGAAGGACTGCCAGTGGCCTAGCCAAATCCAAAGCAAGCCCTGGAGGGGATTTGTTCTAATCACACAAACTAAATATTAGTCTCTATTCATATATCAGTTTAGTTTTTTCAAAGTCCCAGATGCATAAAGTAGCATTGCTCCTGTTCAGTGTTTTCTTCCACATAAATGTCCAGATCTCAGTCTTACAGGAGAAACATAAGGTAGTTTCATAGTACTCAGCTTTGATCTTTATGCTGTCGTCAAGGTGCTTGGCCTTTCTGGGGCTCAGAGTCATCATGTTCTCCCACAAGACTACCAAATTACTACTAATTTTCAATTTTAGATTCTTCCAGAACCTTACTTTCTATTCATTAATTTCAAAATTTTGAGGGAGAGATCTGATCATGAATGTGGAAATGAGCAGGCAATGTCATTAGGATGTGATCTGCCTTTCCATAAGACTAGACCTCTTATCCAGAAAGATTTCACAGCACTGAGGAGATAAGGAGAGTAAAACCTCACTGTATTCACATTGCAGAGACATGTCCATTCAGCTCTGCTCTTTTGCTCCCACCTGTCTCAAGTCTTATTCTTTTTTTCACAGTGAACATCTGCACTCCAAGAAGGCATGAACTTTTTCTTTCATTTCCTTTCTTCTATGGGTGATGACCTGACATCACTCTGAGAAGGAGGCTGACGGTCATGGAACATAAACATTGTCACCCCTATCTGGCTCAGGCAGAAAGGTAGGTTGACTGGTTGGCTAAGCCCCCAGGGGTCTGGAAGCAGATGTCAACCACTGTGCCAAGGTTTCAGGTGCCAGATGTGTTTGAGCGTTCTGTCCCTGGCCTTTAGATATTGGGGGGCACCGTGGAACTCTGGAGTCACCCTTAACTACCACTCTAGGGATGAAAGGTGAGAGTAGTGTTGGCAATGTAAGTTGCAGTAGGGCAGAAGGCCATTCGGCTGGGTCTGCTCTGTCCCTGAGCAGAAAGGAGAAGCCTGTTGGAGTGACAAAAAGCCCAGGGATCAAACTGTGTGAGCCACCCACCGAGGAGAAAGTGGTGGGCTCAAGGCTGCAGCCTCTGAGGAGGCCTCTTGTAGTGGACCATCCCAGAGCTTAAGGGCGCCTGTGGTGGCCAGGTGGGCTAGTAGGTGGGGGGGTAGAAGCACCCATATGTCTTAATCCTCTTCCCTTTTCTGCACAGGAAAATAAAACCGGCTTGCGAGATCAATCCCTCACTGACTCAGTCATGAGGTGTCCAAGGATGAAAATGCGCTGAAATACTCTCTCTCGGTTTGGAAAAAAGCGCTAAGAACTGAGAAAGAAGGTTCAACACAGGCTACATAAGCTTCAAGGGGCTTTTGACTTGTCCCGTCGCTTCCTTCTCATTTCTCTCTCCCCGAGCCCAGCTGCGGCTTCTGTCTTGGGGGTGGGGGAGGCAGCCGGTGGCTGTGCGCGGGGATGCTCTTACATAACCGCTCGCCGCGTCCTGCTTTCTCGCGCGCTCCTGAGCCTCGCGGTGGGAGATCCGGGGGACGCGATGGAGCCCCGGCTGGCGCTGCGGGGCCAGGGCCGCCCATGCGGGGAGAAGAGCGCGCGAAGCTGCGGAAGGAGGGCGCGAAAGGCGGGGGAGGTGAAGGTCAGTGGGTGTGAAGTGCCGGATCCACACCGCCCCCCCTCCTCTGTCCCCTCCTTCCCTTCCTCTCCGTCCCCCTCTGACGTCTGGAGCTGGCAGCTCGGCGTGTTCCGCATTCCCGACCCCTCCCCGCCGCCCAGGGGCCGCTATATAGCCGGGGCTGATGCAACCCGTCCCGCCGCCCGCCACAGCCTGCGGGAGGGACGCTCGGCGTTCGCAACGGGGGGCGCTGGCGGCGGCGGCGGGGCTGGCGCCGCGGCTGCTCCCGGGCCGGGACGGGCCTGGGCACCGGCCGGAGCTCCGCGGCCGGGCAGCAGCGGCGCTGAGTGGACACGGCGCCTGCAGCCGGGCCCCAGCCCCGGGGGCGCCGCCTCCGCCCGCGGCTTCTGCACGGTGGGTGCGAGCGCGCGCTGGGGGCGCCGGGGCAGGGTGGGGTGAGGCGCGCCCGCCTCAGGCACCTGGGACGATCGCCCCCGCGCGGGCAGAGTGCACCGAGCCCCGCAACCCTCTCCCTCGGGGGGCGGTTCCTGCAGCCCTGGGACCCCGCGTTGCCCCGGCGGGGGGCGCTGTAGTCCCGGGCCCTCCCGCAAAGCGCCTAGGAGCTGGTGGCTTCCCTTTGGTTCCCGCCCTGGGACAGGAGGCTCTGTTCGCTCCCAGGGCAGCCAGGGCGCTCCCTTCATCTCCCTTCTGCGCGCTCCTCCCCCGTCCGTTTGCAGGGAGGTGCTCTCTTCGGGCGGCGGGGAAGGCGGGTGAGTGGGGAGGAAACTGACCCAGGAAGACGGGCCTTGGGGGTGCAGTGGAAGGCGAAAGGCCAGGGAGGTGCAGGGTGCTAGTGGTGGAGGGATGACAAGGACCTGCTGGCAAGTGGTGCCGCCCCCTCCTCTCTCTCAGGGAGGAAGCGCGGGTTCCCTGAGGACTTGGAAGAGGGTAGTGAGAAAGGCTGGGGCTCCTTATGCAATGAAGAGGGCTTCTCTCAGGGCCATTGCTCTGGGATTCTGGGCTGGGAGGGGACGTAGGGGCGGCCCAGATCCCCTGTGCACCCCCCCCCCCAACCCCCCAATCCCCCTAACCTCCCCGGCACCCAAGCTCTGTTACATAAGGAGGCAAGCTGGCTCCTCAGGTAATCAGCTTCTTCTCTCCTGACCAGCCCAGTTTAGAAGGCTCTCCCCTCAAAGGGTTGAGGGATTAGGCCTTAAGACCTGGACCCCAGACCCTGGGGTGGCAGACTCACTCAGGCTTTGCATTAGTCAGCGGGAGGGACCAGGAAGATGGGGAGGCCTTGGCTTTTCTGCAGGAATGGATGGGCCATGCGTGCTCTTGGATGGAGAGGCTGATGGAAGGGAAATCAACTAAACCTTTGGGCCAGCTCCACTTGCAAGGTTGCCTGGCCCTGGCCCAGGCCCAGTGTGCTGCCCTCCCTACTGGCATGGGGCTGTGGCCTGACCACATGTGCTCAGGGTAGATGAGCCCAGGTCTGCTTCTCAAAAAGGGCTTGCAGACTGTGGGTGCACTAAATCTTGGTGGTCTCTCCTCAGGGTCTTAGTTCAAGGAGCATTAGAAACTGGGGCTTTGAATCATGATTGGGTGCCTGCCTGTTTGTCCTTTAAGGCCTTGCTGTGAACTGTTTACCTATCAATCATCTCCCTTTCCACCCAACTCCCTTCCCTGAAAGTTTTTAAAAACACCTCCCATTGCTTTCATCTTTCCAGAAAATCTGGCTGCAGCTTGGATGGCGGCCTTACCTTCCTTTGCAGGTTTCTAGGGGAGAGTTTAACCAGGTATCAGGTGTGAGCATGACTCTGATTTTACATAAACTTGAGGACCAGGGAATAGAAGCAAGATTATTCTCATGCTTGCAGGTTAAGATTTTGCTTTGTTTGAAACAGGGAGGATGGATTTCTCAAAGACTCTTCTGTTTCTTTTCTACTTTGGCTTTGGTTCAGAGCAGCAGGCTGCTCCAGAATCTTCCTGAAGAGCTGGGTGCTGTGAGATTTGAAAGGCTGCTGGAAGTCATGGTTGTGGAGGCCCCTGACTTTTCTCCTAGGTTGTTTGCAGCCACAGCCAAGGAGTTGTGCTGATAAGTGGTAACAGTGTCCCCTAAGGAAGGATTTAGAAAAGGGTCTCCTGACTCACTCATTGCCTAGCTTTTGCAGCTGTGGCCCACCCCACCTGATTGCAGGATGTGTGGGCATCTTTTCCAATCTGCAGAACCCTTGGTAGGATGAGAAGGGCTAGGCTCTCCAGGCCTTGTTTGTCATGGGGCTGCTGGTGTTGCAATGGGCTATCTCTCGCACCACTCTTTCTGTTTCCAGCTCAGCTCTGGAAGAGGGGCCTATGCAGACTCTAGGTTGGCCTGCTCTGTATTCATTCAGCCCCAGCTCAACTTGAGCAATCAGAGCCAGGGCTGAGGGCAGGCAACATTCTTTTCTGCTTTTCTGCTGCAGGATGCAGTTTGCCTTTTTCCATGTGAATGAATTATGTTTGAAACTGAAATGGGAGGAAGAGAAAAATAGATTGAGTGTGTATGAATCTGTGTATGTGCATACCTGTATAGGCAGGGGGAGAGCAGCAGGCACATTATTTTTCCATTTTCCTTTAATTAAGGCTCTGTGGAGGTGTGTTTGAAAACAGAGGGTCTCCTATGCCTTTGAGGAGGGTGAGAACACTGTTTTGGCTGCGTCCCGGGCCATATGCAGTGTATGGTGGCCAATGAAACTGGGCCTGGCTCATTCTGTTGCTTGTCTTGGCAGTCGGTTCCGTGGCTTGTGTTACCAGCTCTGGAACTTACGGGCTGCCAAGCTCCGTGTGCGTGTGTGTGTGTATGTGCACTCTTGTGCATGTGTGTGGTTTGGCCTCTGAAAGCTCAGCAGAGACAAATGCCTCAGCGACCCAGGGTTGGAATTTCAGACTGTGTTTCTTTACACTCATTGCTGGCTGTGGGAGGCCCGGCCAGAGCCCACCGACCATTCTGGGTTATTTTTAAAGTCCTGTTTTCTTGCTTCAGCCCATGGGATTCCAGTTGTAGAGCTTCATTTCCAAAGCTTTAGCTGGCCAATGACATTTTTTCAAAAGAACCAAGGGATTTATCACACATTCTGTGTGTACATCCTTGTAATATATCATATTATGAACTGCTGACACCAAGGAACAGAGATGGGTTGAGGTGGGGAGAGAGGATAGAGGCTTGTTGGGTGTCAGTATCTTCTCAGCTTCTTCTTGCTGCTCAGGATAAGGATTCCTGGCAGAAGTGACTTAATGTGTATTTACTGGGCACCTACATTAGGCAGGGAGACAGCTATGTTTACAGGCAGATCCTTGTCAAAAGCATTTCTTTTGTCTCCTGAGAAGAATTTTCCTGGAGAAAGGTTCCAGTTTTTTCTGTGACTGGGATGGCTATGCAGGGATCATGCATGTCAGTGTGCTGTGCCAGGAGCTTCTCCTAACCCTTACCACCCCTCTTTTCTTATGACTATCTGAGGAGTGACCCCTTCTAAGTCCTACAGGGATAGAGTAGATTGAAGGACACAGAAGATGCTGGCCTTCTGCTTTGGAGGCAGGGGCAGAAACCCATGCAGTTGGTAGTGCCCTCTTGCCAGTGATCTGTGCAGCTGTGTTCTGACCTGTAGGATGGAGGAGACCTTAGGAGAAACTTAGGCAAAGGGCGGGCGCTGGGCTTCATTTCTGCACCTCTGTACCCAGCCCTGACCTGGCCCCTTCATTTTCTATTCTGCAGTAACTACCTAGATACTGGATTGTCCTGGCCCCTTGGGGTTCAGAGCTGGATAGTGGGAGAACAGAGAATCCTCTGGAGGAATCCTCTTCATGACCATAGGAAAAGGAGATCAGTATTAGGTGGAAACCATATGGAAGGGACCTCGAGGGGTTGTCCAGCACTTGTGTTCCTCCAGGGAGGTAGGTCCTTGTGGCAACACTGACTGTACACTCACTAGTGGCAGGTGTCGCTTTAGGAACTTTCCAAGTTTCACCAATGTAATACTCTTTGCAGCCTTACAGGGCAAATAACATTATTATTCCCACTTTACAGCTGAGGAAAACAAGGCACAGAGAGGTTAGGGAACTTGCTCAAGGTCACACAGATAGTAAGGGGCAGAGCTAGTTTTCACACTCAGACAATCTGGGTCCAAAGCTCCCACCCTTAACCTGCCTCCCTGCCTTCTGGATCTTTGTCTTTTTGCAGCTGACTGACCTACATCATTTCAGATTCCAGGAGAGAGGTCACCCCAGATAATTTCTTTGCTCCAAGAACAGGTTTGGTGTTTAATTCTCTAAGATTCATGAAAACTAGTACTATGCTCTGTGATCACTGGCCTGGTACCTTTCTACAGTGTCCCCCCCGACACCCCATGTTCTCTATGTTTTCCTTCTGGGACTTTTCTCAGTCTCCAGATACCAAGAGCTCCCACCTCGTCTTGCTGATTCTCAATTGCTGGCGACCTGCTTTTGACTTCCAACTCCAATAGTGCTCCTGGGGCCTGAGCCTGTGAACTCCCTTGCTCCTTGACCTGCCCTCGCTCACCCCCACTTTTTCTTAGCATTGAGCCACCAGGCCTTGCAGCCTTAGGCTGTCTGCACTCACTTGCACACCCATTCCTGGCTCCTAATGCCAGCCCAGGCCAGCTGTTTGCCTGGAGGGGAGCTAACCTTCCCAAAGAGGCCCAGGGCTTTTAAAACCTCCTTTCAACCTTTGTTTCTATGGAGAGAAAGTTCATGATGCAGACTCTAACTTTCTCTTAATCTCTCTCTTTCTCTCTATTTTTTTTAAATCTGTCTTTGCCATTCTAGACAAAGATGCCAAGTATTGGGCACTTTCTAATAAGAATAGCCCTTTACAAGTTTGACCCATCGAAGCAAGACTATTATTTATTTGTGGATAACTTCTATTAAAAAATTATGGTGTCTTACAGATGTATATGCAGTAAACAAGAGACGATAAGAAGGGAAAACTTAAGTTACCTCTACTTTTTTTTTCTCTTGGCTAAAATGATTTTTCATGTTACTGTCTCCCAATATGGCCTGTTTTCTAGACTTGAAATGTTTTCTGGCTTTTCTTCTGCTTATACAAGGTAGCACCCCAAACTGTGTAACAGCAAGTCCTGAGGAGATCAGAATAGAGAGAAATACGTATCAGATATTTTCTTCAGGTTCTTTCCTCCTTTGATCCATCAGGTCCCTGTTTCTTTTAAGCTGGCTTTTAGGGAGCTGCATCAAATCACCTATAATCTTCAGCTCAATGACAGTTTAGGGTCCACTGTGACCCCCTGAATGCTCTCTGTCTTATTCAGGCCTTGCTTGTCGGTCTCATCTTGTGCATTACCCAGTTTTTCTTCATTGGTTAGTTTCGAGTTTATTCCTGGTCAGTGTCCCAAATTGCCAAAGTCTTTTTGAATTCTAGGCCTGCCTTTTGAGGCACACGCTTCGTTGACCAGTTTTGGTCTTCTGCCAATGTATAGCGCTTGCTCTTTATTTATGCATGCCAGTTACTAATGGAGACATGAAGGGTGTTTATCTTCCTTTTGGACCTCCTGGGCCCTGAAGGGAAAAAAACTCTGGGTTCTTCCCCTAAAGCTTTTAGTGCATAGTTCTCCTTTTCGTACTAAATTGTTTCCGTATGGAACAACCAGTTTGGGAGATGATTTCACCTCTTGTCATCTTTCCTATGTCTTCCTTGAAGTGGGTAAATTCCTCCTGGCTGTTATTGGTTTCCTGCCACTGTCCCCCCGCCCCCTTTTTATAGATTCCCTAAATCACATCAAATTGTTTTATTTTTCAAATCACCAAAGTTGCCGTTCAGCCTTGGATCATCAGCCAGCTCCTTCCAGTTAATAAGGCTCCAGTTATGAAAGGCAGCCGCTCCACCTCCTCCATCTTCTACCCCCCACCCCCTAGCTGGTTAGATGACTTCTCACTGGTGAATGTCAGCTGTTGTGGTTGTTTCCTAGGAATGACATGTGTTAAGGACTTTGTGGTTTGTATTTGAGCAGTTAGGGGCACCCTTGTGGGGGAAAGGAAAGAGAAGGGTATTGTTGCTCCTGCAAAGGAAAGCCTGGAGCCTGATCTCCTAAGTGAGGCTTGTCATTGGGATGGGTTCACAGGGAAACAGGAATGGCAAGAATTTATGAGGCTGCTGCTCCTAGGGGGTGGTTACCCCTCTTGTGAGGGTGGGTTTCACAGTAGCAGATATTTTGGGATCATTTGTTAGTGTCTCATTTATACCATCTGTAGGAAAATAAACAGAAGCTGCAAGCAGACCCTATCATTCCCGGAATAGAGCAGGGTCTGGCTTCCATCTCTCAGAGATGGCTTAGGCGGGGAAACACACAATCCTCTGAAGTATTTTTCTTGGGGTCTACTGTGGGAACAAATAATCTGGAGGTGGCTAACAAGCATCTAAACTTTCAGAATTTTGCTCTGCCATGAATTTATCATTTGTTCATTCATTCATTTATTAATTCAATAAGTGTTGATTACCCTTTTTGTGCCAGAAATGATGCTGGGCACTGGGATCGCATGAGGCAACAGCCAGTTAGGACTGCTGCTTGTCCCCTGAAATTACCCCTCCACTGCTGAGTGGCCACATGGCATATTTTGCCACATAGAAATGGTCCTTCCAGTTCAAGGAGGTTCTTGGGCTTCCAGCCAAGGAGGGGACTTTGTTCTGTATTTTGCTTTGCTCCATACCAGGGGTGTGGTATCCTCAGCCCTGTTAGGGCCTTGTGTTCAGCCGAAGTACCAGGCACAGAGCATTTTCCAGCCTCCCATCTCCTGCCTGTTTTGATTCGCTCAGCTAAGCATCCTTTTTAGGGTCACTGACTCCTTGTGGTGTACGTTCAGGTCTAGAAGAGGGGATTTTGTAGGGTTTTCTCTTTTGAGAAGGAGATGTGAGTTTCCTTTGTCAGTTTGGTTCAGGTGGCCTGAAATCATCCCCTTCTGCCTGCCAAGTGTCCACATGGCTGAGCCCAAGCATCATTCTGCTGCACAGGAATGAATCCTTACACTGGCTATTTTCTTGTTTACCCTGGAGGAGGCCTGGGGAGACATGCAGCTTCCTGGTGTGGAGTTCTGCAGCCTTCTCTGCATTGCAGAACCAGCTCTGGAAGGTGGAGTGACTCTCTCCCTGAACCTGGACTAAAGTTCAGCTCAAATTTAGGGAGGGTCATAGCACATTAACCAACCACATGTGAGACCTTGCAGAGGCCATTTCTATGTCTGGGCTCCCACCCAGGCTTCCGTGGGGTTATTTAGGGAACTTCCTAAACCTGAATCTTCATGGGAAGCAGAGTAGAGGGTCCTCTGCAAGAAAATGATCCTCCATTATGGCTAGTGTCTGCAGTTCTGTTAGTAGGTCATTCCTTCTGCATTAACATCTCTTGGAGTCCAGGACAGGAAACGAAAAGGGCAGCCTGAGAAAGCTTTGGTTCTAGACTTTAGGGACCAGGAATCCAGCCCTGGCTCTTTCCCTCTCTAGCTGTGTGACCTTGAGTAAATCATTTAACCTCTCTGAGCTTCAGAGCCCTCATGTGCAAAATAAGAATGTGATGTATTTAAGTACAGGGCCTCCTCCAGCTCTAAGACTATAACGATGTGAATGAGTCTTAGCTCCTTTTCTACAATGGCTTAGGGGACACTGGGTGCTAAGGAGAGAGAGAAAAAATGTGGAGTGAGGAGGAAGGGCTGAGAGGCTAGGTATTGGAGGAAGAGCAGGTGGAGCACGGATGAAAGAGCCTTGGGCAACCAATTAAACTTGGGTGCAAGGCTGGGAGCTGTGTGCAACGGTGTCATGGGCAGATGCGGCCAGTGTGCCAAGGATGAAATAGCAGATCTACTGTGTTCTCAAGCACCTTTCTTTAAACAAAGTGATGTCCAGTAGAAGTCTTAGTGGTTTGAGGGTGCAAATCACTCACATGCTTTTCCCCTCAGAGTGAAGGACTTATTAAGAAGGGACACAGGATTGAACAGGGAAACACATTTCACCTTTGAAAGTGAAACGGTGATGGAGAATGCAGGGTGCACTTGTGGCCAAAACAGGCCCCCTTATATGCCCCTCTTTTGAAATCTAGACCTGAGAACCTGAATGGAGTAGGAGGTTGTGGGTCATTCTCCACAGCCAATCTCGTGGGAGGCAGAGGGCCCAAGACAGCGAGGCCATATGAGTGCATCAGCTCTGCCCAACAGAGAATTGTGGTCCAGTGGATGTCACGTCTCCCCTGCCTCGCCATATACATCCATTTCCATGGGAAGAGACAGGTGAAGATGGAAGGATAGACCAAAGCTTCCCCCTTAGGATTTCCAAGACAATTGAGGTTTTGTTTGTTTGGCCTTATGCAAAACAAAAAACAAAAAGACAAAAAAAAACAAAACAAAAAACAAACAAACAAATAAAAACAACTATTTTCTTGGTATTGACCTAATTTATGTTTTCTTTCATGCCTGAGTCTGACTTACCTTACAGAACTTCTGGTTCTGGCAGAGCCAGAATATATGTTTGCTTTGAGGGAAAGGCGACCCTGGAGGACTTTTCTGGTACTGAGCTCTACTGGGAAAGCACATGCTAATTAATTCCATCCCCTTTGCCTCAGTCTTTTCCTTTTAGATACGAGATGCACACACTCACACACACATACTCACCTTTAACTTCGATTTGCTTCATGTCACATTCAGGGTGTCTTAACAAGTATGCAGAACGGGATGTGTGATTTGAGGGGAGGCACCATGCCAGACCAAAAATAGCTCTCTCTTAAACAGGTGCAAAGGTGCTTGAGATTCCACCATTATAATCGTTCTCTTGGGAGGCAGTACGTTTCGGTTTTAAATCCCAGCTCCTCCAGTTTTAACTGTGTACAGTCTTGAGAGAGTTATCTTTCTAAGCCTTGGCTTCTTCCCCTGTGTAATGGGCACTGACCTAGTCTTGTGGTGCTAATGGAAAGATCACGCAGTGCCGGGCACATAACAAATGCTAAACCAGTGTGGACTGTGGTTGGATTAAGCATTACCTTGAGTGATAAGGATAACCTTGGTGTGAATTAATTGATCACATTTCTCTCTATAACAGAATGGGCAGGAAGAGCAACTGTGTCGGGAAGGGGTTCCAGGGGACATGAATGAAATAAAGGATGAGGTCCTGGTAAGACATGGAGGCCTAAGCCCCTCACAGCACCTTTTCTGGCTGACAGTGCTTGTCTTGCTCTTCTCCTGCCCACTCCAGGCTGGACTGCTGCTCCTCCTGCTATGATGCCTGGGCAGATCCCGGACCCTTCCATGACTGCGGGCTCTCTGCCAGGGCTCGGCCCCCTGACTGGACTCCCCAGCTCGGCTCTGACTGCAGAGGAGCTGAAATACGCCGACATCCGCAACATCGGGGCCATGATCGCCCCCTTGCACTTCCTGGAGGTGAAACTGGGCAAGAGGCCCCAGCCTGTGAAAAGTGAGGTAAGCAAATCTTGTTCCCCTAGGCAGAATCCAATGGTAGGATGCCAGGGTTAGAGTTCCTACGCTCCCGCCTTGTGGCTGGTGACCTAAGTGTTGCTATTCAACAAGGGGTCTGAGGACCAGTGGCATCCATGTCACTCAACAGCTTGTTAAAAATGCAGAATCTCAGGCCCTACCCCAGACCTTCTGAATCCTAATTTGCATTTTAGCTCCCCTGGGGAAGCCTGTTAATGTGATGGACACCTTAAAGTTTGAGAAGTCCTGGGCTAGGACAGGATGCTGAACCTTTCTCTCCTTCTTTATTCTTAGAGGGGCAAGGGAATAGTGATTAATAATAACACAATAATGACTAATAATGTACTGGCAATCTCTCTGGGGTGTTAGGAGGACCAGGGAGGTAATTGAACTGTACACTTGCTTTGAAAAGTATACAAGAGAATTCCAATATTGGGTTATCTTTAAGAATTATCATTAGTCATATCACTGCTCTAATCCTCTTGGCCCCAGGCTGGAGCCATGAGAACTTGGAGGAAGGGTGGTGTGGCCTCCTTTCCCAAGGAGCTGCCAGGGCTGGGAATGGCCTCAGCTGCCCATAATTGTCTGCCTTAGATGGTATTTGCAGGGGACCCACACATGGAGCACTTCTTCCTCAGGCCCCTTGCAGCTGCAGCTTTCATGAGCCTTACTTGCAGAAGAGCAGCTTTTCCCTGGAGACTGGTGAGAAGCAGAAGTCCCCAGCTCTGGTGCGCCTCAGTGCAGTGCATGCCCGCAGCCACCTCCCTAGGGTTGGTGATTTATCCAAAGGCCTGAGGTCCACAGCAGGGTGATGTCTTCAGAGGCCTGACAGAATGGCTGCCTACCTGGAAGGGAGGAGTTGGTAGTGAGGGGTAGAGAGGTGGCTGGGGGTGGGGGTTGGGGGAGGACATGGGAAGCAGCCGAGTATCTGGTGCTTGGCAGTTGTGATGAGAGGGAGCATTCACAGGCACAGGCGTGCCCGGATTGGGGATCATGCTTTAGGATGGAGCTTGGAGGACTGGACATTCCAGAGAGTCTCTTGAGTGGAGAAAGGTGTCTGTATACTGTAGGGGAGAGTTGGATATGTTATGCAACTACTGCACCACCCTTTCTCTCCCCATGAGTACCATACAAAGAAAGGCTGCTGGGGGCTTGTCTGGGGTGGCAAACTGGCCATTTGTGAGCTGGATCTGGCTTTCAGATGTGTTTTGTTTGGCCTGCACAGTGTTTTAAAAGAAGCTTGAACCAACATTTTACTTGAAAATTTGCATTTTAAAAAATGGGAAGATCTGGTCACACCATGCCCTGTTCTGCCATGGCAACAGCTGCATGGAATGGAGAGATGCCCTTCACTTCTTTCCTCTCTCCAGTTTGCTACAGTTTCCCGCCCATCCCCAGCCCTTCTCTATGATTCTTGATTTTGCTTACACTGTTGGTTTTTCTTTTGTTCTCATTTGCCTTAACTGCTTGGCCCCTACTGTAGGCATTTGCACTTGAGACACCCAGATTAGGTGCACTGCAGTTGCCCACTAAAGACTGTTGATTTCAGGATGAGAGCTGATGGTAATTATATTCTTCTGAATTGATTTTGTAAATCACTGTGCTATTGATAGCACTTCCTGGATTATTTAGTGTTGTTTTCTTTATGGGAGAGCCCTTGCCTTTGGTCCTTTGCTATTCACCTTCCCAGGCCCATCACTTGAAAGCACCCATTTCTGGGTCATTCCACAATATAATTGCCATTTAAAACCAGTAACTGAGGAGTTTCACTGGGGCTCTGAGGCTGTGGCGTTGATGAAGAGCCGTGGCTAGGGGCTGGCCAGCGGAGCTTTGCCTGGGAGGCAGTTACCACCTCTTCCCTCCACCAAAGACACTGGAGGAGCTTTCTTTTTTTGCGGAGGGGGGCAGACCTTTATTTGGGTTGGGTATTTTTACATTTCACAGCCTCCCCCAAATTGATGGCATATGCCCTGTACCTGACGGTGACGTGCTGTCTTCACAGGCGCCCACAAACACTCACCCTCCAGGCGGTGAAAATAACAAGCTGTTTTTAGGGCGTATTTGCATGTCATCTCCCTCCTGTCAGACTGCAGTGTTATGGGGGTGAAGAGGCAGGTGGAGTAGGTAGATTGTGCTGGTGTGGAGTAAGGTCAGCCCTGCCCTGGGAACTGACCTCCAAATGCTTTCTAGGTCAGACCCAAAGTGGGTGGGTGGTGGTGGCAGGGGGCTCATTCTTAAAGCAACTAAAAAATAAAGTGGATAGAAAAAGAAACTTGCTGTTGCAGAACATGTCCCAAAGACCTATTTCCATATGGCAAGCTGCCTTTGGAGGATTTTCACATTGGCATTTTATACTAGTAAAAGTTTCTTGAGTTATGATAAGATACTAGCTCAGATTTATTAAGCATTTAATATGTACCAGGCCCTGTACTAAGTGTTTAACATGAATGATCTCATTTGTTCCATACCTGATCCTGGTGACTGCGTTCTGCCCATTTTAGAGAAGAGGCATTTGAGGTCCAGGGAGGAGGAGGTCAAGTCACTCAGGCTCACAGCGCTAGAAAGTGGCAGAGCTGGGGCCTGTGGTGACAGTGCTGCTGCTACAATAGCCATGCAATAGCACAGTGCTGGACGTGCTTTATGAACTATCTCATTGAACTCGCATAGGAATCCTTTGAAGTAATTCTTGTTACTGCTTTTCTTGTAATGCCCACATGATGGATGAGGTTAACAAGGCTTGGGGAGGTCTAAGGTCATGCAGCTGGGAAGCTAACTTTAGAGCCAAAGCTTTAACCTTATGTCATGGCTGCCACTCCATCAAGCTGGGGAAGGAGATGGGGTGGAATGAACTTGGCCCCGGAATGCTGGGGCATTTTGATAACATGGCCTGATTAGAGCTGAGCCCTGCAGGTCTGCAGCCGTATCCTCTCCCAGGCTCTGGAGAGAGAGCGGGCCGAACTGCTATGCAGACAGCTCTGTCCAAGGAGGCTCTTGGGCCGTCTGCCTTGTAGAGGCCAGCAGTCTCTTGGGCCATTTCCAAATACATGAAGCAGTTTGGTAAAAGAAAACTGGAGGAATTACGTTAAATGACAGGGTTTGTAAGTGATAAAGTGCGTTGTGCTGATGTTATTATTATGTGTTTGACACATAATGCTAAACTGTTTTGTTGCCAATCGCTTGCCTGCAGTCCATTTGTTCGGCAGATATTTGCTAAACACCTACTATGTGCTAGGCACTGTTCTAGACACTAGGAACTGAACCCTAAATAAAGTAGACAAGCTCCCTTCTCTTGAAGCTGTATGTTATAGTGGGGACATCCAGAAAGAAAAATAAGTCTAGCAATATACAATATAAAAGGTCAGGTAGTAGTCAGTATTGTGCAAAAAAATTAAGCAGACCAAGTGATGGTGAGGAGCCAGACTGCTGATGGCTGGCTAGGATCTTATATTCTGCGGAATATAATATAATATTCTGGGTTATAGAATTTTTAGAGCCCATGCTTCTTTCTTGCCCCTTTCTTCTTTCCTTTCCAACATTCCTTTTCAGGAAAGTTTTGCTCTCTGGCTTTCTCTAGAGCTTTCCTTCCTACACTTTTCATTCTGTAGTCTTTTCCAGCTGGACTCTTCAGTCAGCCAGTCCCTGTTGGCCTGAAGATTGTGGTCCTTCCTGGGTCATCTCTGAGTGGGCTGTTATGGCTGCAGGGACCACACCCTGCCTCTGGGCCTGGAATGCATTTCTAGGAGGGAAAGGGGGAGGCCAGAAGCTCCACCCTTGCAAACACATATACACACTAAGCACTTATTTAACCACCTGCTCGATGGGACCACTCATCCTCTGTCACTTTGCAGGGCCTTAGAAGGGACTCGAGTTCAAGGGAGGTTGGACTGGATGACCTTTTAGGAGAGAGGCTGCAAACTGTAATTCCATGGGTGGGATGAATCTCGTATGGCCCTCACAATTTTTTCCTTTTTTTTTTTTGAATTGAATGAACTGCTGAAATTAAAAGCCAGGAAATGCAAACTTCTGGCTTCTTTTAAAAAACCAGAATATCTGGCTACTCTAGACCCATACCTTATATTGCAACGAGAAGCTAGGGCTGAGTAGCAGATAGATGCTCACTGTATTAGCATGCAATCTGTAGTTTACCATGGTCCCCACTACTCTCTTTTACCTTACACCCAGCCCCCTTTACACTGTCTGTGTCAGCAGGCTGCTTTTGAGTTTGTGTCCTATGTTTAGATCACAAGGACAGGGACTAGATCTTACATTTCTTTTTATTTCCGCCAGACTATGTGTAGTGCCTTGCATAGATTGTATGATTAACAGATGCTTATTGGTTTGAACATTAATTAGCTGTGTCAACTTGGCAAGTCACTTAAACTTTCTGTTTCTTGATTTTTGTATCTCTCAATTCTTACCTCCAAGCATTATCTGTTTATTCTTCTGTTTCTGAACTTAAGCAACCTCAGGCAGAAAAAAAAAGAGATCACAATGAAAATCAAAGCAACCATTCCCAAACTTGGCTGATCATCAAAGCTGCTTGGAAAACTTTGTATAAATACAGATTTCCAGACCCCACTGGGGCCCGTGGATTCAGAACCTCTGAGGGCAGAATCCAGGGAATCTGTATGTTTAGTAGGCTCGGGGATGACTTTAACTGTTTATTATAAGTTTCCTCAGGATCTTCTGATTTTTGCCAGGGAATGTTTTGAGGCCTTCACCTTGAGGAAGTAGTGTGTACGTTCCACTGCAGACTGCCTTTCCAACACAGATTGCCCACGGTTACTTGATCTGTGTCCTTGTCATCTTCAGAGCGGGAGAGGAGAATTAGCTATTTGTGGACTTCACACTGATCATTTCCCAATTTCTCTGGGGACCCCAGAGGACATTTAGAAAGTTTTCTCCTTTGGTGAAGTGAGAATTTGAATCTGTGTATTATAGGGTGGCCTTGGGAGTTGTGCTCACTCTCAACTGCAGGGGGTCTTTCCAGAGTTTGTTCACCAAAAAGACCAAAATATTCACGCGTGTTTAGCCTGAGCATAAAAAGTTGCCCCCAACCAGACGATGTGCTAAGTAAATGTTGATGTAAACATGCTTGTGTTTTTAGTGATTTAAAACATGAAGGCAGCCCACTGACATTTTATTGCAAACCTTGCATAATTGATTTTTAATTTGTGGCTCTTTCAGAATAGCATTGGCCTTCTTCCCCCTGACTCAGACGCTTTTTCTTTTTCATACTTGTTTGGCAGAGAGATCCAATCTGTCCCTTCTTGGAACAGAATCTCCCGGTTTGTATTTGAAATACCGAATTTCCATTTTAGTGCCGTCACTTTGTTAGCACATTTTGAAAAGCTGTTAGCTTTTTTCCCCTCTCTCTCTCTTAATAGTTTAATTTGAGGGGTAATGAGTGATAGCTAAAAGCAGCTATGACTGTATTTAACATTGGCCTCTGTAGTATTAAGTCTTATTTGATATTATACCCCAAGCATTCCTGGGGTTCTGAAGCTCTTATTTAACTTCATAGGTTGGTCACAGGGTCCCTTGGAGAGCTGGTGGTGGGGACATGGCTGGATCAGTGTATTCTTAGCAGAAATCAAATACCTCTGAAAAGTTCAGGAAGTCCTGTGCTGCCTTCTTAAATTCTCTAAGATGGGGATAACATTAGTACCGACCCTTAAGTGTTTCTGTGATGATTAAATGAACTAATAATGCAGGTAAAGGGTTTCTCATAATGCCTGGCACTTACTAAGATACACAAGAAATGTAAGATATGATGACGATTCACCTTTCAAATGTGTTGATTATGCAAATTAGTTTTAATAATGATTCAAAAACTGTTCCTTGAGCTTTTATTTTCTTGAGAGCATTTTGCCCTTGGGGGCAGTGAGTAGCCTGAGTGTTTGGAGGTGCCCAGGTGTGTGGGAGCAGGTCGCTATCTTGGTTTCCTAACCAGAAGGGCTGCTTCTAGGATCTGAGAAGAGCTCTGGGCTTGGATTCAAGCTTCTGGGTTCAAAGCCTGGCTCCTTCGCTTACTCCCTGTACAACCTTGGACAAGTCAGCTGGTCTTTCTGAACATCAGGTTTTTTCATCAGAGGAAACTAAAAAGCATAGAGTTTCATCATGAAGATTAAGTGAGGCACTGTGTGTGACAATAACCTTGACTGCAGCACAATATGTAAATTAGCTTTCAGAGGACTGATTCCATTTACCTTGAATGACACTACAAATTTTGACAGCATTGGCCTTTCCAATGTGCTTCACCCGTGACCTGGGTTTCAGGGAAGCCAGCAGATCTTCCTGTTTCTGGTTGTTTAAGCAGTGTAGATGTCGCTTGAGTTGTAGTTACCATCACAAACTATAAGCGAGAAGGACCTTCAACCCTCCAGTTTCCCCTAAGCTGCCTTGCATGACCCCTTGTTTCCTGTGGTGTTAAGATCATTGCTGGATTTCCACAAACCATCAGTTTTTTAATAGCCCTACAAAGTGGCCTGTCCTGTCAGTGCTGGTCATCTTGCTTGGGCATTCCCAGATCCACTGTCGGCATGGACTCAACAGCCCTCTTGCAGGTGAGGCTTCTCTGGCTGAATAACTCTGGAGCCAGCCAAGTCTCTCTCCCCTTGACTATGCCCAAAAGACACAAGACAACTTGGCCTGAGGCTAGAGCTCAGTGACCTACAAGGACATTTGGGCAGATTTGGTCAGGCTGCAGAGGTGCTGGGAGGGAGATCACAGGCCTCCTCTGGGTTTAGCAACCTCTTGAAGCTGTGCACATCCTGCCCTAGGTTGGAGCTCACTGACTGTGTTCTCTGTGGTTTTAGGGTCTCCTTTACTAAGCATAGCGTATGTGTATGTCCTGGGTGATAAGCTCCTTTGGGGTTTGCCTCCATAGCCCTTCTCCCTGCTCCTTCCCACAACCACCACCAATAAAAAACCTTGGCTGTTTGGAAGCAATGTAGCAAAGCAGGATTGCTGCACTGGAAGAGTTTAGCTCTGAAGAGGTCACTAAATTTGATCTTAAATTCCCTCTGTTGTAAAAATAAAAGGAGGTAGACCCCTATCTCAAAACATATACAAACATTAACTCGAAATAGATCATAGACAGAAGATCATAACATGGATCATAACAGAAGAGCTAAAATTAAAAAACTCTTAGAAGAAAACATCAATAAATCTTTGTGACCTTGAATTAGATATGACACCCAAAACAGAAGCAACAAAATAAAAAATAAGTTGGACATCATCAAAATGAAAAACTTTGTGTTTCAAAGGACACAAAGTAGAGACAATCCACAGAATGAAAGAACATTTTTGCAAATTATATATTTGATAAGGAACTCATATCTAGAATATAAACACCTATTACAACTCAATAATAAAAACAAATAGTCCAATTTAAAAAAGGGCAAAGTATCTCATGCACATTACTGCAAAGAAGAAAATGAACAGCTATTAGAGCACATGAAAAGATGCTCAACATCATTAGCCATCAAAGAAATGCAAATCGAAACCACAAAGAGACAGCTCTTCACTCCCACTAGGATGGCTATAATAAAAAAGATAATAACTAGTATTAGGATGAAGAAGTAATAATCCTGATAAACTGCTGGTGGGAATGTAAAATGGTATAGCCATTTTGGAAAACAGTCTGGCAGTTCCTGGAAAAGCTAAACATTGACCCATACCATCTGACAGAGCAGTTCCACTGCTAGGTATACACCCAATAACAAAGAGAACATACACAAAAATTTATACATGAATATTCATAGCAGTATTATTCATAGTATCTCAAAAGTAGAAACAACTGATATATGTATTGCTTGATGAATGGATAGATAAAATGTGATATATCCATACAATGGATATATTTGGCCATAAAAAGGAATAAAGTACTGATACTTGCAACAACATCCATGAACCTTGAAAATATTGCGTTAAGTGAAAGAAGGACCACGTATTGCAAGATTCCATTGGAGTGAAATTCCAGAATAGGCAAATCCATAGAGACAGGAAGGAGAACCAGTTAGTTCCCTGGTGTCTAGGGCTGAGGCTGATAGAAATGGGGGGTAACAGCTAAGAGGTATAAGATTTCTTTTGGAGGTGATGAAATGTTCTAAAATTGATTGCAGTAGTAGTTGTACAACTTTGTAAATATACTAAAAGCTGTTGAATTGCATACACTAAGTGGGCGAATTGTAGGGTATGTGTGAATTATATCTCAGTGGAACTGTTTTTAAAGTGGGGAAGGATCTTATCTACCTCACAGAGATGTGGGGAGGATTAAAAGGGATAAAGTATGTAAATCACTCAACACGTATTGGTGCTCTAGAATTAGTAGCTATAGTTATTAAAATTCCCTTTCGGGCCAACAGCAAAGAAAAAGCCAGGATCTGGTTAGGGGCATTTTCTCCTCTTTCCTTTTTATTGCTAGTGGCCATCTAGAAGCAATGAGAGCAGTTTGGCAGGATTTTGTATGGAACTCTGGAGGAAATATGGAGTAATCCTGGTTACTTATTAGAGTCCCCTGGAGAGCATTTTAAAAAATATTGACTCGGAGCCCAGAGATTCTGATTCAGTTGGTCTGGGTGAGGCCGGCAGGTGTTTCTAGCCTGTGGCCATTGGTTGAAACCCTGGTATAGTATAAACCGGCCTAGGACTTTGAAGGAGTGAGGGCATCTAGGTTCAGGACAGAAGGCTCACACAAGCAAACTGCTCTTGCAGACATCTCCTTTGACCTGAACAATAACCCAGTGAGAAAGGTGTTATGAGTACTATTAGTTATTAGGGAACTAAGGATTGGAGGGATTAAGTAATTTGCCAGGCTCTCATTTTTAAAGCATAATTTTATCTATTCTGTTTTTCTAGAAAAGCAAGATCCACACACATACCTTTTAGTTATCAAATCTAACACCTTGGAGAGCACTGCCAAGGTGACCTCTGGCATCAAGTTAATCTGTTTCGCATAGACTTCAGAACAAAGCTCTTCCTGCTACTTCCCTTTGATGAGCATCCTGAGAGTGCAAGGCAAGCTGATGAAACCTTATTTACATATAAAGGCATGTGCTTCTTAACGATGGGGATATATTCTGAGAAATGCATCGTTAGGTGAATATTACAGAGTATACTTACACGGACCTAGATGGTAGAGTCTGCTACACACAGAGTGAGCCATATGGTGTTGCCTATTCTTTAGGCTGCAAGCCTATATGCATATGACTGCACAAAACAACACAAGATGAAATCAAGCACAAGAGAAAATGATGCGATCAAGCGACACGGTAAACACGTGGTATATGAGGCTGCTGCCGGCGAAACACAACATAGCATGGTATTCTGTTTTACGACAAACTTTTTTTATAAATAGAAAGAGTATATATTAAAATAATGGTAAAAAGTGTAGTATAGTAGATACATGTACCAGTAACATAGTCTTTTGTGATCGTTACCAAGTATTATGTACTGTACATAATCGTATGTGCTATACTTTCATATGACTGGCAGTGCAGTAGGTTTGTTTACAGCAGCATCAACACATGAGCAGTTTGTACTATGATGTTGTCATGGCTATAATGTCACTAAGCAATAGGAATTTTTCAGCTCCATTAAAATTTTAATAGAACCACATTCACAGATGCAGCTCATCATTGATCAAAACATCATTATACAACATTATATGCATGTATGTGTACACACACACACACACACACACACATCCTGTATGTAACTACTGAGCTGTGTATCAGGGAAAACATAAGACAGGAATAATTTGGATCCTGAGGCTCTCAGAAACCTGCATCCCCATAATGTCTGAGTTAAGGGTTTTGTGTCAACACAACACATCATACTCTCAGTGAAGGCCTATAGTAAGTATCTAATACAACTATCAGCTCCTTAATAAAATACTGCCTTTATCTATTTAATTTATTATGGCAACATTGGAACAAGAGCCGTCTGCTGCTGAAACCAATCCGAGATACACTGGTTTATATCAGCGCTAGTCAAAGTGGGGTATCTGGGAATATGTTCCAAGTGCACTTTTTTGGGTCTCACCCTAAACTTACCGAAGCAGGCTCTCTAAGGGGTAGAGCCCAGAAATCTGTGATGTAACAAGCCCTCCAGGGGATTCTGAAGCTCTCTGCATGTTTAGATGCCTGGAACCTTTCAGCTCTGACTAGCAATGATTGTCTCTGAGAACAATTACAGGGTCTAAAAGCACATTTTTCTCCAAACTTATCTCAAGTTTCCTGGAGGGACCTACACACCATCAGATATTCATTAACGTGTGTGGTACCTGAATCTGCAAGGCAAGGTTGCTCTCTGAGTCAGCAAACACCTTAGCATTTACAAAACAGTTATTTCCAGACCTCGAGATCCTCTGAGATGCCAGCTTTCACACCCTAAGGGACTTCCTAATTAATTAAGCTGCTGAGCTTGTCAGTAGGCCGGCTTCTTTATTGTTTTAGAAGGGAGAATCAAGTACACTTTTCTGATGCCAAAAGAGCCCCATTTGGTGTATCTGGCTGGGACTTCTCAGCAGTTCTAGTCGAAGAACTTAGAGAGCTCCCCCCACCCCCTTAATCTGCCTGGGTGCTGCAGAGCGCTTCCTTTCCCCGTCTCCAAACTTTAATTGCATCCAATTCGTTAGATATATCACATATAGTGATACCCTTCTGTCCTCCAGGCCGGGCATTTCTTCTGGACCAGTCTCCTGGGTGGGATTTTTATTAGCAGATATTCAGTACCTGAAAAGTAAGAGGCTGCTGTTCTGCTCAACGATTTGTCTGTTATCTGTGACTTCTGCCTGAAAGGAATTGGCTGAAATCTGTATTTTAGTTGCACTGCCTGCATACAGATGAAACGGAACTGTGCATTGGTAGAGAATAATTAAGCCAAGGACGTTGTTTTTCACCTTCATGATGAAAGACAAATGACTTCCTAGGCTTCAATACAGTGGTGGTACTTAAAATGTTCTTCTATTTTGACCAGCTGAAGGTTTTCAGAACAGCCCTTTTCATAGGTTTTTTTTTGCAACAACTGCATTTTCATTAAATCATGGATAGTCGTTTTGCAGATAATCTTGTCTCTGTTTTTTCCCCCAGTGTAATCAAGGCATATTACACTGCTTGTTGTTAAAGATTCAGTTTCAACTGTATTATTAACTCTGTGAGAAGAAAACATATTTTTTCCTCTGAAGCCAGATATATTCTGCTCCTTACCTGTCTTTTGGGCGTGGGAGAGTCTTGCTAGGGCCACTATTTCTCTCCTTTTTTTCATCTTTTAAAGCAATTGTCAACCAAGCAAGAAAATTGATTGATTACCTAATGGGAAACCAAACCTCAACAAAACCATAGATACTAAATAAGCCTGAAATAGATATATTTCAGCAAAGAACAACAACAACAACAAAAAACCCAGCCATCATTCTGCAGAGAGCCCTTCTCCAGCAACAGAATTCCCAGGCAATCATGGTCCCTTTTTCTCTTGAACGTCAGCTTTTCTGCCCATGCCAAGGCGATTTTTCCTATGTCTCCTGGCCTCTGCACCTCACTTTTGTAGTAACAGTGTTTGCTCTTTTCTTAGCAGGACGGTCCGCAAATGGGTGTCACCCTGCCTAGCCGGCTTTTTCAGGCTTTGTTCCAAACACACTGCTCTCTTTTCTTAGCAGTGGAAATGGGCCGTTCTCCAGTGCTTTCTGAGAGAATGGCCTTTCCCTCTTCTGTTCATATAAACCAGCCCCCTGTCTCAGCAGCCTATTGTTTTATGGGTTCTCTTAACCCAGGAGGTTTTTATTGAGGATGGGGGGTTGGGAGGGTCAAGGTCAATGCTTCATTCTGCTGAGATGTGAGTGGGCTGAGAAGTCGTTGGGATGGATTCTCCTGTGGGCTCTGATGCCCGATGATGATAACAGAGTCAGGCTCTCAGTTAGTAAGGAAGGCATTCCCGGCCTCTTTTCAGAAAGCAGTGCGTTCTGGTTGGTCCTGTCACTGTCTGACCCAGGGACCTGGCAGACTCACTCTTTTCCTCTGAACTTGAGTTCCCTGGCCTGCAAGTACAGCAAGGACCTAGGATTCCTAGTTCCAGAACCTCAGGATGGAGCTTAGCGTACAGCCCCATTAGTCCCCACTGCTTCCTGCAAATGCCAAGTGCACTGAGCAATTGCTTATCCACCTGTGCTCTCAGCCAGGGGAGCTGAGTGAATCATCTTGGCAGGTGGAGCCGTTACCTCTGCCAGCTCTTGTTCATAACCTTCACCTGGTGGTTGGCTGGGCTGTTTTGACACTTTGAGTGAGCATGGTGTCCAGTGTGTGGGTTTGTTTATAGTCTGTCCAGTGCGAATATGTTTGATTATAGTCTATCATTGGGGCCATTTGGAGTAAAGTGGAAAGGACACAGGACCAGGAAGCAGGATTGGGTTCTTGTCCAGGTCACCAGCTCTGTGGGTCAGGCCTCCACGTAGCAAACAATTATTATTGAGTGCTACTGATGGCCATAAACTTGGCAAGGTACTGGGTACACAAAAAGTCCACAAGACACATATTTCAGCCTCATAGAACTTCCATTTTAATGGAGGAGGCAGGAACTGAGGATAGAATACAATATAGTAGGGGCCAGGATAAGCTCAGAGTGCTGCAGGAGCCTGAATCAGAGGGAGGGGATGAGAATCAAGGAGGACTTCCTGCAGGTGGTGCTGCTTGAGCTGAATGCAAGCCAGGGGACAGCAGGGGCAAAGGCATGAGGCCAGGGAAGCATAGGATATATAGAGGCTCAAGTGGGGCCAAGTCATGGGCAACATTGATTGACATATTAAGGAGCTTGGGCTTGAGGGTAATGAAAAGCCCCTCAAAGGCCAATAACTGGATTAGATTTGCATTTTAGGAAGATCCCTGGGATGGAATATGGTCATGCAAGGTCAGGAGGACTCTTGAAGCAGGGGGAGAGAGAGAGAGGGAGGGAGAGGAAGCAAAAGGGAGAGTGGGAGAGAGAGGGGTGGGGGAAGAGCACAAGTGAGCCTGGAAAGTGGCAATGGGGATGGAGAGTTGGGGGCAAATCTGAGGAAGATATAGGATGTAGAATTGGATGGCCTGTATGGTCAAAATTGGCAGTAAGGAAAGGCCTTGAGTTTTTAACTCTAGTGAATGGGTGGATGGGTGGTGATGTCAGCCAGGGTAGAGAATAGAGATGGAGTAGCAACTGAAGATAAAGACTTTGAAGGGCTGAGAGACAGCCAGATTGAATGCCCAGCTGGCAGTTGGATGGTTTGGCTTGAAAATAAGGATCTGGTTGACATTAGTGTGTAGATGGTAGTTGAAACCACATGAGCAGATGAAAACGATGCTCCATAGATGGTGTGTATAGAGTGAAAAAAGCAGCAGGCCAAGGAGGGATGCCTGGGAGACATCAGCCTGATAGGGGCAGGAAGAGGGTCCCTGGCAAGAGACAGAAAGGAGAGGTTAGAGAAGGAAGAGGAGGACAAACGAGGTCCGTGTCCGTATCTATCCAGGGCAGAGAGAAGTCCAGAAAGGGAGCGATGCACAGTCAGGGCAGAGCCAGAGGCCCGGGGGGCCCAACTCAACAGTGTTTTTTGGACTTGGTCTTGAGGACTCAGGTTCTGCCTTCAAGTGTGAGCCTTGGAGCCATTTGCTTCCTTCCTTGGGCCTCTGTTTCCTCATCTGTAAAGTCTAGGAACTGGCCTTTGTGCTTTTCAATTGAAACTTTTTAAAAGCGGGGAAGAGTCCCTCTCACACTCACCTCCATCTCCCCTTAGTCAAGCAGACACTGCCCCTGAAGACTGGACGAGTAAAAACCCAGAGACAGCAGACCTAGGTGGGACTTTGGGAAGGTTTTAGTCCAGCCCATTGTTTGGAAGGCAGCATAATGTAATAGAGTGGAATCCATGACTTTTCCCAGCTGGTGACCTAGGCCAGACACTTCACCTAATAGCCACCTGCAGAGATGTTTGAATTAGCAGGAAGTGGGAGCTATTGTATTTATTAAGGATGAGCCCCAAGAAGAGAGAGATTAACTGATTGGCCCAAGGTCATGGAGTAGGGCATCCGAGAGGGGCATGTGGTGACTAGAACCAGGTGTCTAATGACCAACTCTGCCAGGGTCTGTCACCTGTCAGGGGTCATAAATTAGCCCACGGGCCAGTGCAGCCCACGGCTGTGTTTTGTTTGGCTCACGGCGTTCTTGTCAAAATGGAATTTCATTGCCAATATTAAAAATTGGGAGATTTTACTTTAAAATCCATATATTTTGATGTTCTTGAAAACTTGGAAGATTTGGCAACACTGAGTTTTCATTGAGATGGGGCTGGCTGGGGTACCCCCTGTGGAGGCCACAGCCCCATCCAGACTTCCTCCTTCACTCAGGCTTACTTTCTCAGCCCCTGGAGGTGACTTGAGTTTGCAGGCACAGACGGAGATGGACCATTTGTGTTGAACTTTCTCTTACAGCCTTGTCCATTGTTCACACAAACTGTCCAATATTTCACAGCTGAGGTCCAGACCTTGGAGGGGAAGAGCCTGGCCAGAGAAGGTGGTAGAGAAAGGAAGTTAGAGAGTTTCCAACAGCTGAGCCCCAGGGGAGATGCTGGTGGGAGGGCCTGGCCCCCAGTGGCTGTAAGACAGCAAGGGTGTTGGACAAGGGCCTCAGGGTTTCCTAATTCCCTGCAGGGGTGGGAAGAGGCACAGGGGATCGTGGGCTCATTCTGGCTGGCCTGCCCAGTGAGGTCTTGTCCCTGGACTGCCCTACTTTTTTGTTGGTGTGTGGAGTGGGCAGGAGAGTGGGGAGGGACTGCAGCCCCTGGCTCAATGTGGGCCTGTTTATATGGGGGAATGTCTGGTATGTTTGGTATTTGGGTGTTTACTTCCCAGGGTTCTCATGGGTCCCTGGTGTTGAAATCTGGCTCTTCCCTGCAGTGGGGGAGGGCCCCTCTGGGCCTGGCCAGGGCTCTTACTTCAGGCCTGCTTACCAACAGCTCACACTGTTGCACCTCCACACTACCCCCCACCCTGCCCAAGTCTCCTTTTATGCCGGGTTCTGCCTGTGGGTGCTGAGGCAGGGTGTGCTTTGGACAGCATTCTCTCTGCCTCCCTGTCTCACCTGAGAAGACAGGCGGGAGAGCTGGCATTTACTGAGCCCTTCCTGTGTCCGGAGCGCTGGGCTGGGACTTAGTCCTCATTTTAAACATTTGCAGCAGGGCTCAGTGCCTTCCAGGTACGGGAGAGGAATGGAGGCTCAGAGAGGCCGAGTGACTTGCCAGAAGCACGTAGTCCATAGCAGAGCTGCTGGGAGATCCAGGCCCTTAGACCCTAGAGCCTGTGCTGCCACCCTGGCCCCCTGATGCCGTGAGCCCCAGAAGCCTGGTCTCTGTGCCCATGCTACAGGTCCAGTATGAGAGAAGCCTTCCAGACCTTTGCTTTCCTGGTTTGTGCTGGGGTTTTGATCCACCCCTCCTCTATTTCTGCTTGTTGCCTGCTTTATTGCTCTTTTCTCTATTGCTTTGTCCTTGTGATAGTTTCTGTATTTTTCTTGCCTTGGGTTAAAAAAGTATCATTGCTTTTTCTCATCCTATCACTTTGTGGGTCCCACAAGGTACATTTTAAGAAAGACTTATGAAATGTCAGAATTCACAATCACATCTGGGTGACAGTTGCCACAGTGTGATGCCGCGTGGCCAGCAGACGGAGCCTGATAAACACAGGCACGGGTGAGGTGAAGTGGGAGCAGAGTGGATGAGGCCCCTCTTTTGAAACCAGGATGATTTAATGCTGCACATTCGGTGCTAATCGTACAGCAAATAGTTTTTATTTTAAAAGACCCAAATAGGGGAAAATAAAATGGTCATCACCTTCAGAGCCAGAAGCTTCTGCTGATTTTTTACAGTCCTTGTCAGGATGGAGCTGAAAGGGTGGGGGGCCTGTTACCATGTGTTCGAGGGTGCTCACACAGACCACCCATCCTTCAAGGAGCAGGAGGCGTTCAGGCCCTTGGACCCAAAGTCTGTCGCTGACCTTTTGTACAGCCTTGATATCTCTAGTTTCCTTATCTATGAAAGTGGGGAGGATAATGGACCCAGCCTGGATGGTTTGCTGAGGCCATTTGACCTGCTGGGACCCCTAATCTAGGGCACTTGATTCCTGCTGAGGTGACCTGCCTCTACGTGTTCAAGGGCTATTCTGTACCAGACTCTGCCACTTCTCCAGCTATTCTAGAAGCATGGCTCCTGGGTAGCAGTGATTCTCCCCTGAATCATGGGGACTGCCTTCTGCTCCTCCATTTTCACCTGGCGTCACCCGACTTCACAAGGGGGAGGCACCCTGGTATCCTGGGCATCTTTCAGTGTCAAGAGGCAGAAACTTTCTGAAACTCCATCCAGGCCAGAGGAGAAGTTTTCAGGATGGATTCAGGATTATGCATCGTGGACCCTAAAGACAGGAAGCATAGTCAGCCCTCTCTAGGGGTGGAATCAGGGGACCAAGACAGTTTCTTTCTCCCTGTGTGCTTTCTGTCTATCCACTCAGTCTATCTGTGTCATTGGCCTCTGTCCACATCTCAGTGTGTGTGTCTCTCTGTGTGGCTCTGCTGCTTTCTCTGTGTCTCTTTGTCTTTCCCTTTATCTCTTTGTCTCTCTTTGTGTTTCTCTCTTTCCTCCATGTCTTGGTCTTTACCTTTAGTCTGTATCTCATGTGAGGCAAGCAAGATGCCCTGGGCACCATATTTAAGGGGGCACTCACTCTCGGGCGCCAAACCTGCTTTTGGCATGAGCCCTAGAGTGAGCCCCTCCTTAATTGTGTATCTTGGGCACCTCACTTGCCTCATCCTTACTCTCTTTGTCTCTCTGACTCCCTCCTAAACCTGAGTGTTTGTTTCTGTCTGGCACATGATCTCTGGTCTCTGCTCATCTCTACTGATCAGCAATCTGCTCTTCCTGCTTCTCTGGGCACTTGGCTGAATTTGGTTGTCCCCCAGTCCAGCAATCCAATTTCAAATTTCCAGGAGGTGAATACAGCCCAGCTTGGGTCAGCCATTCACACCCTGCCCAGTCAGCTGTGGCCAGGGTTCCCAAATCTGTCCCTTCACCGTGAAGGGACATAGATAACTTTGCCTTGGGCCTTCCTAGAAACTTGGGAAGAACAGCCAGAACTAAATTTGAGAACAGGAAAAGATACGCTTCTCTCCCCTCAGCCCCACCTCATGGTTCTTTAAACGTATTGAGTGTTCATCTGCTTACTGGTTTTTCCAGCTGTATCTGTAGAAAAAAGTTGTCATCTCCCCTTTTGGGGTTCTGTTTTTAGATGCCTGAACCGAGTGTGGTGAAAACACTTTCTGCTGTGTCTCATCCCCTCGCGGCCAAATGCTTTGAGAATCCAGGGGGCATCAGAGAGGAGGGGCGGCAGTCCTGACTCTGGGGTGAAAGAAGGTCTGGAGGAGGACGGGCAGGGGGTCTTCAGTCAGTCCCTGTTGGAGGGTACAGACCCTGCAGGCCTGGGCAAAAGGAGCCAGAGTTAGGCCGTGGGGCTAGAGAAGGCTGTGGGGTACTGCCTGACCCTATATTTCTGGTGGGGCCTCGGGAGTTTTCTCCATGTCCTCTGGGTGGTCCTTAAATAAATGGCAGGAGGACTTGGGGGAGATATAGCAGTGTCAGTGGGACAGGTGTGATGATGGGGCTTTGGGGCTATTTCTTGCCTTTTTGAGAGATAAGGTGGGGGCATGGGTGTAGGAAAGGACTGGAGACAGGCTTAGAAACTGGTGGTGGCTGTGGAACTGGAGGCTTTAGGCTTCAGTGCACACCCTGGATTCTTTCAGGGCCTGCTCAGGATTCGTGTGGACCTCCCGTAGCCATCAGGGGCCTGTACCTCGAAACTAGGCTGTGGCTGGCCTTGTGCTTCTAGGGAAGGCAGGACCCAATCCCCAAGCTTTGCTGGTCTCCCACAGACAGAAAGAAGAGGCCAGCACAGACGTCGCCTTATGAGCACTGGGGAAAAGGTTATGCAAATGTAAACATAGGCAATAAATCACTTTTATAATTATAGAATCCATGCCTGTGTCATCTTCCTCCAGAACCCTTTTGTTCCATTCATTCGACTAACATTTGCTGAGCTCTTACGGAGTGCCATGTTCTATGCCAGGTGTCCCCAGTAGGGAGGACAGATGCCTACATAAACAGAATTATAGTAGGATTTGATAGCACCTCTACAGTGGGGTACTCTAAAGTGCTGTAGCAGCACAGAAAAAGCAGTTAATTCTATCTTGGAGTCCAAGGAGCCTTCCTGGAGGAGGTGACATTTGCTCTTGAAGGTTGAGTAAGAGTTTACCAAGTGGGAAAGGAAGGTCATTTCAGAAGGGCTTGGCTGGCTTGGGGAAGGGTGGGATGTTTAGATTAGAGGGTGATAGCAAGAGAGGACTGACATGCTGGAGGGGCAGGTGGAGCCGCCCTATATCTGGGCATCAGCTTGGCCCATTTGATTCCTTAAATTTACAGTGTTGAGCCTCTTTGCATCTACTGCTAGAGCAGCTTCTGTTTGCCCCCAACTTTACGTAGGATGAGGCTCTGCAGCAGGGTGGTGTGGGGTGGGGAGCTGGGTCTTGGAGGACAGAGGTTGTGTCCTAGGCAACAGCGGCTCTGCCAGAACCCAGGGTGCTCCTGGGGAGGGGCTTGAGGCCCTGTGCGCCTGGCAGTGCTCAGGTTGCACACATCACCTTGGCAGTTTGTGGGCAAACCCTCTTGGCCGAGGGGAGATTGCACTGCCTGCCACTTCCTCCAGTTCCTTCCCTCTGCCTGTCATCATGGTTACCTCTGCCTTGTTGGGGGTGAGGCTAAGGTTGGGCGGAATCAATTTTGTCCAGGTTTCTATTTTCCCAGATGCAGGTCAGCCAGAGGAGCTGTCACTTCTGGTTCTGTTTCAAAGGAGGCCAAGGGGCTGGGAAGTGCTTGGGTGCGGCAGTGTTGACAAGGCACCTCTCTAGCCAGCCTCCCAGGCCTGGTGGGAGTGGGTCAGGGAGAAGCTCAGAGGCGGCGGAGAAGGAGAAAGTGCTGCCCTGCCAGGGCCGGTGACGATGGCCGTGGGTGCTGGTCTCCGGCCCAGGCCCTAGGTCCTGACCTCTCGGAGCATGCTGGGAGTAGGCAGAGGGGGGCTGTTTATTTTCCTGGCCCAAAGTCCTTTCAGCTGAGACCTTGTTCCAGGCATCAGGCTGCCAGAATCACCCCCATTGGCTCGAGAAGTGAGAGAGTTGGCAAGCCCGAGGTAATCCAATGACTTCTCTAGTGGCCTTTCACTCTAGGCTGTCCCCAGCCCAGCTGGTCATGTGTGTCCTCCAGATTCTCCTGTAGGTAATGGACAGCAGGAGGCACCACATTAAAGTAACCCTGATGGGCTGGGGCTGTGTGGGCTAGGGGTCAAGCACATGAGGGTCGAAGTCAGTAATCCGAGTTGGAACCCTGTTTCTGCTGTTCCCTAGACCAGTAGCCCTGGGTACATTGAACTGTTGAACCTCAGTCTTACCAACTGTAAAATGGGACAGAAATAGTATCTTCCTCATCAGGCTTTGATTGTGAGGATTACATGACCTGTGTTTAAAGCATTTAGCAAAGGAGGCCACAAGCGACAGCTCTTGTGGTTGTTATTAATGAAACAATAATAACTGCCACTTTGATTAAAAACCAGTGTTGGTGGGCAGGGAGTTTCCTCTGTCCCACGTCATGGGCCCTCTTTCATTTGTGGTGCATTACCTGACATGTCGTGGAGAGAAGCAAGCCAAAAGGTTCAGGAGGCCCCTCTGCCTGTGTTGTGTGCAGGGCATGTTAGGGAGCTGCTCGGATACTGGGATACAGGTGGGTATCCTGGGGAAAGAACGTGCAGAGGTGAGGCAGGGACGAGAATCAAAGCCAGGTGAGGAGGTTGGGTGACTGTTTAGTAGAGAGGGAGATAGATCCAAACATTTGGAAGGACCAAGAGGGAGGGTGAAGGTACCTTAGGGAGGTGAAAGTGGGTGGCAATAGAATTCGAAAGCTGTACCCACACCCAAGGCAGTTTTAAACGAAGTGCCAGGGAATTGCTCGCCTGGAAAAGAGTGCCCAGAAGGCTTGGGCTGGGTGAAAGAGACTGCACTGCCCTTTGGGTGCCCCTTCAGTGTGAGTATCTTCTCTAGACTCAGGCCTCCTGAGTGCTGGCGGAACCTGGGCAGCCCTGCCCTCCTGGGGCTCTAACTCTCCCAAGGGGTGTCCACCTGCTCCCAGAGGATCCTTGGGCTGGCTGGGAAGCATTTCCATCTCACCAGATGGGAGGCAAGTGGCTGGCAGACAGGGACAGCTCGTTCACTGCCGAGATGTGGGTTAGGTGGGGGTTTGTCCATCTGTCTGTCTGTCTGGGTGTCAGGAGGGAAGCTGTATTCCAGGTCTGCTTCAGTGCCTAATCGGTGGCTCTCTGCCCTCACAGCTAGATGAGGAAGAGGAACGAAGGAAAAGGCGCCGGGAGAAGAACAAAGTCGCAGCGGCCCGGTGCCGGAACAAGAAGAAGGAGCGGACAGAGTTTCTGCAGCGGGTAAGCAGGGCAGCTGACCCGGGCAGGCAGTGGGCTTGTGCATGTGTGGACTGGGAGACGTCATCAAAGCCTGTGGGCTCATGTGTACCTGCTGGCATCTGCCCAAGCAGCCTTGACCCACCCTGCTCTTCTCTGCCTCCTAATGCACCTTTCTGAACCAAGACAACCTAGGGCAGCCTGCAGCAGGTCCTGCCTGCTCTGATCTCTGGGAGGCCAGAGAATGTGAGAGGAACCAAGTTCCTTCTACTGAGGTTAGAGCCTTGGTGCTGATTGACCCAGATGGCCCCAGGGTCAGTACTACCCATTTTGGTACCCTGATAGCTGCCAAAGTTGTCTAGGGTGGGTGCTAATGAAGTAGGTGATAATGCCATGCAGGTGAGCAGTGGACACAGCACCTGGACAGAGGAAAGCTCCTCCCGTAGCTGCAGGAGGCTCTTCCAGCCTTGCCTCCCAGCTGGCTGCCCTCAGCCTCACTGAAGGTGACCCCAGAGCTCTTTGTTTCTGCCTTTGGGGAATTAGAAGTCAGTTGTGAGGCAAAGGCCTGCAGAGGGTTGCTTTTCCTGGCAGCCCTCAGAGCAGGTCCTTGCCCTTTCATTTAGAATGTGCCAAGCAGATGCTAGTTCTTTCTCCACTGAGTCCCATCTCTTAGGGCTTCCCTGCTCCTCAGAAATGGTAGATGACAGTGAAGGAACATGACCAGAAAGTTAATTAATCCAGGCTGGTATCTCCAGACTCGCACCCCCAATCCCTTCTTTATTTTGAAATAATAATAACAACAATCCATAATAATAACAATAATATAATAACATTATAACATCCTGGGTCAGGCTCTGTTCTATGGTATACCACAGTTGTTAACATTTTTAAAGTTGGGGACAGTGCTAAGTGTTGTGTGTATATTATCTCATTTTACTGGCAGAATAACTATGAGGTAGGTGCCTTCATGATTCTCCTTCCACTGATGGGAAAACCAAGGCATGGCAAGATTCAGTAACTTGCCCAGGTCCCTCAGTAACTAAGTGGTAGAACCGAGATTCGAGCCTGAAGCTAACTGCAAAGCATTTGTTCTTAACACTCTGCTATACCAGCCCTAATTAATTCACTCATTTGTTCATTCATTCATTTATTTGTTCATTCTTAAACATGTACTAAGTGCCCAGCACTGTGCTGGGTACACTAGGGGACACAGAAGTAGGAGCAGAGATGGTCCTTTCAATGGGAGCTGGAGGGACAAGGCTGTGTTGGCCTTAGTTTTCTCTGACACTGGGGGATCTATGGGTCTCTTCTCATACTTCCAACAAGCAGAGAGTAAATCTGGAGTCATGGATGTAATCGGCATGGGGCTGTATGTCCGCCAGGCTGCGAGCATCTAGGTGGGTTAGGCCCCTAGATCTGGGAGCCCCTTTGCAAGAGATGGTGGACCAACACTGGGCTAAAAGTTTTCAAGAAGTTTCTAAGACACAGGTCTCACATGGGCCTTTAAATGGATGGAGTTTCATATATTCGTTTCCAGCCCTAAGTGCCTGCAGAGCTGGGTGAGGCACAGTGGGCAACGGAGCAGCCTCACATCGGATCCCTGCCTTCAAGGGCCTGTCAGCCAGTTAGCAGGCAAGATATACCAAGTGAATGTAAACCAATAACACACTATGTAGTAAACAGTCAGTGCTGAATGAACGGCTCTAGCTGATCTTTATATTCCTGTGACACTTGCTGAACACCTACTGTGTGCCAGGCATTTTACGTGCCTCATTTAATCTTATAACGTTCCTGTGAAGTAAATATTGATTATCCCCATTTTAGATATTGAGCCGTAGCTCAGAGAGGTCAAATTACTTGCTCATGGTAAGTCACACTCTGCTAACAAGCGGTGGCGCTAGAATTCATTTATTCCTTTGCTGATTCATCTGTCTATCTATCCATCTATCTATCCACCCATCCAGTGTTTAGTGAGTGCCCACTGCACGGTGGACAAGCAAGCGGTGTCTGCAGTGGGACAGCAGACAGGAAATGAAGAGCAGTAACATATGCTGAGCATTGCCTAGCGAGCTGTGAGAATGTTCAGAGGGGCCTTGGCCCGGTTGAGGCTGAAGAAAGACTGCTTACTGAGACATAAAAGAAGAGTGGGAGCTAGCTGAAATGAAGGACAGGGATGCAGGGGGTCATCAGGAAAAGTATAAGTATAGGCCAGAGGTAAGGGGTGTTTAAGAATGTGATTAAGGAATTGAAAAGAATGGCTGTTGTTCAGAGCACAGGTGGGAGAGTGGATAGGCAGGCGGTCCCCAGAGTCTCAGTGTGTCAGGTGATCCTCTACACTGGGTTGTCTGGGGCAATCCCAGTGTCCGCCTATTGTTCTGGCCTAATAGTTAATAGCACCTTCTTTCACTCTCACAAGTGTCCCCATTAGGATGATGAATTGTATGGTCATGGAGAGCCATGGATGGGTTTCAGAACAAGAGAGACATACCTTAGAAAGATCCATCTGGCTGCAGTGTTGGGCACGGATTCGGGCAGCTGAGAATGGAGTGGGAAGATCAGTTGCGGGCTGTGGGGTCATCCTGGTGAGAGAAGGCAACGGTGAGCGTGAGGAGCAGTGTGTGTGGCCTTGGGGTCAAGGAGGGAGGTTTGGACAGGTCTTTCTGGGCCCAAGCTCAGTCCTGCCCCTCTGCCCCATGTTCCCTGCCTCCTCTCTGGCCTTAGAGCAGAGGCTGGGTGTGAGGTTTCAGGGACAAATTTCATGTGGCTATGTTGACTGTCAGCATCCACAGACCTGAGGGATTCTCTTGGAATTTATTTTCTAAGAGGTAAATATTTACAGGGCTCAGAATTACAAAGGTGTGTGTGTGTGTGTGTGTGTGTGTGTGTGTGTGTGTGTGTGTGTGTGTATGTGTGTGTGTGTACGTATACATATATACAAACTCATATACACACATATATGTAAAAAGTTACTCTCTCATCCTTGACCTCTGGACACCCAGACCCACCCTGGGAGATTCCTATAACATCTCAGAGTTCTCCTGCCTGGACTAGCCGAGGTCCTGAAGGAGGCAGAGGCAGGAGGCAGGCCTTTGGATGGGTCAGATCCTTACCCTGCAGGCCCCAGGGTAACCCCAGTACTCCCTCTGTCTGCAATCAGGAGTAGCAGCCCCTAGGCTTCTCCCTTCTGTAATACCAGCCTCTGCAGCTGTGGTGCCTAAGTTTTCTGGGTGCCGGTAGCAGTAAACATCTCACATTCCCATGATGCTCTGTACTTTTTCTAGCCACTCTCTCCTTCATGGTCACAGTGACTCTAGGAGGATGCAAAGCAGCTCCATTCCACTGATGAGTACTCTGGGACTCAGAGGGTTTGAAGTTTGCTCAAGGTCACACAGCGGTCAAGTTAGTACTAGAATCCAGGGCTTCCTCTACTGCCCAGCACGTTATTCAGGTTGCCCTGGCTCAGGGAAATTGGGAATTTTGTTCACAGCAGTATAGCCAGCAAGTGGCAGGTTTAGGATTTTAATTCAGAGCGGTCTTTTGGGCTTAGAAGTCCACATCAGGCTTCTTCTTTACAAAAAGAATTGGGAAGTGAAACTCTTATTTTAAATACGTAAGATAACTTTTTTAAAAAGTCCAAAAATTTTAATGCTTAAAATCCTCTGGGCCAATTATTATATTTTTGGGGAGGAAACGGAGGCCCAGAGAAGGGGAGTAACTTGGCCAAAGTCACACAGCCAGTATGAAAAGCCAGGACACCCAGCCCTTCACTCTGTATTTTTTCTGTTGCCTTTACTGACCACAGTGGGGGAGACTGAAACATCATGTGCACTAATTCTACTCTAAAACAACAAAAGGTTTCATTTTCTCTAGGGCAATACATATTCATCAGAAAGCGAAAACGATAAAAATGCAAGCAGAGTAATTCACTTCATAATTAACATGTAAAGATCCTAGCCCACGTTCTTTAATTGATTAGGAAAACAGATCAGGTCATTGCTGTTATAAAACCACAAACCACTTCTGGAATTATGGTTTTAAAAAGAATCTTCTGAACTTAACTGATACAATAAATAAATATGTAGCACCAACCAATAAAACAGAAGGAAATAAAACTAAAAAGTAGTTAATTACATTCTGATAGCCAAATGGTATTCTATTATCTACTCTAAGATTGTAAAGCCAACAGAATGCAATGGGCATTCCTATGATAAATACATGCTTGAAGAAAGTTGCCACACCCCTTCTTGGTCTTTCTGTGTGATACAGATGCTCACATATAAGGTTGGTTTGACACGCAGTCATCTCAAGGCAGAGGATCTGTGCATAGTGCTGAATGCTGCGTGTTGGATTCTGCCTCTTGCCTGTCCAGTTTTAACTTCCTCTCACTGTTCCTACGACTTAACCCCTTCTTTGTTCTTCTGCACCACTCCTCAGAACCACTCCCCACCTCCCTCTCTCCCATTCTCCAAATCCAGGCAGTCAGCAAGACCTGCTAAGCTTTCTTTGACATGTCCTCACCCTCTTCTCCTCTTTCTTTATATTTTCTTGCTCATAGCTTAAAGAAAAATTCCTTAAGCCTCTCTAACCCTTTGGTTTACAAAGTGCCTCTCTCGTCAAGTTCTTTTAATCCCCATGATCATCATCTTTTTACAGATGAGATAACAGAAACTCAGAGAAGTTAAGGAACTTGCTGTAGACTCTGATTCAAAACCCTAAAGATTTTCACAGTCTAGATTTATACACACCTTCCCAACTTTTGACTCCACTACATCCTAAAGTGATCTGTGGTCACAGTGGAGGATTTTATCTCCTAAACATATCTTAAGCTTTCCCATGTCTGTGCCCCTTTTCACCCATTTCCTAAAATCCCTCACCCCCACTGACTTCTGTTCAACTAGAGTCTACCCATTTTTCAAATCCAAGGTCATACCTGGCCATTTAGCCCCTCTGAAGGTTGTCCAGACCCTGCCTGGCTAATGGGTACACTGTACACTCTGCCCTGCTGTATGGATCCTGCCCTCAGAGTAGAAGCCCCACAAGTCATGTTGGGAGCTCATGGGTCTTTATGCATTAAGATTTTTGGACTCTCTCTCTTTTTATTTTTAAGTTATCCTATGCACTTAAAACAGAGTTCCTCTCTGGGAAGAAGCTTGATGTGGCCGTCTGAGTCCAAAAGACCTATCTGAATTTTCCCCAGAGCCTTCATTGTACACAGCAGGTCCTCAGCAAACACACATGGGTAAATTGAACTGAAACTCCTAGAAGCAGAGACTCAGAAGCTGGGAAGAGCCGGATGGTCAGAGGGTTTGTGAGAACATCCCAAGGTCACTAGCTCGTAAGCCCCAGTGAGCCAGTGGCTAAGATTAGCACCTAACTACCCTAGACTGACAGGTCATAGACTCATGGTTTCACATGGGGTCTCTCCTGGCCCTCAGAAATGGACTTCTCCTGGAATTCTGAGAATAGTGGACCAGGCCATTCTCCCCATCTGCTTCATCCTGATGAACTTTCATCATCCTGATGAAAAATGGACATAGCTGGTTTTTAATATTTTCCCTCTAAGCATTTTTTTCCCTTTTTTTTTTTTTTTTTTTTTGAGGCTGTTCTTGCGCAGCATCTGGTCATGAGGACTGCACATCTCAGCAGTTCTGAGGTCCCCAGGCACTGACGCTGTCCCCTCAGGGACGAGCACAAGGAACAGTTTAGTCAAACTGGCTGGTGTGAGGAAGACAGCAACTTAGGGAGTGCATTGTTCCCACCAAGGGCTTGCAAGACCCAGAGAGAGGTGCCTGGGGCCCCACCCTGGGGAAGGGCAAGCTCGTGCACCCAAGCCAAGGCCACACAGCCCATCGTCACACACAGTTACAACCACAGCTTATTCTCTGTCTGATGCACGTTGCTCAACCTCAGTCCTGCGGACATTTTGAACAAGATAGTTCTTGCTGTGGGGCCTTTCTGGGCATTGCAGGGTGTTTATGAGCATCCCTGGCTTCCAGCCACGAGATGCCAGTAGCATCCCCCTTTACAGTCGTGACGACCAGAAACATCTCTAGATATTGTCGACTGTCTCCCGGGAGGCAAAAGGTGCACCTAGTTGAGAACCACTGGGCAAAGACGTTGCCGGCCCTAGAATACATTTCAACTGTCAAACTGGTTATAGGTTTTTAGACTCAAGCCAAGAAAAATCATTGAGGAGCTTTTCTATTTTATTATGTTGACCCTCTCATGACTACTCACATTATGAACATGTAAACCCCCCAAAATCAGACCAACATTCTTTCCTTTCCCTGGAGCCTCTCCAACTGAGCTGGAAATTTATTGGAAATCTCTCCTGAGGCCTATTTGAAACCTCATTTTGGATCCAGAGGGATGACTGTTATTGCCTCCCAAAGGGCAAAGCTTCTAGATAACAGGGGATAAGGAAGAGGCTGTTTAAACAACTACAGGCTAGTCATCAGAAAGCATGTGTTAGAAGGAATTACACGGCCACACTTGGCTTGCTCATCCCACAAGCCAAAATATCCCCAACACGCATTTGTCACACTTCAAAGCGCTTTCCATGGCCCTGCCACCCAGGGGCCGCCTCTGACCCCTCTGTGGACCCTCCACGCACCTGCTCTGGATCCACTCGGCCTCCATTCTTCTCCTACCCTTTGTTTCTTATGCAAGGCCCTAAAGCAGGAGAGTGTTTGGCACATCTGAGCAACAGCAAGGAAGCCACTGTAGCCAGAGTGGAGTGAGCAAGGGGAGAGAGGTGGGACATAATCTGGGGGAGCCCCAGGGTATGACTTGGGTTTATTCCACTGGTGACACAGGCCAGTGTCACAGGTGTGAAGGACACTGCCTGCAGAAAGTCAGTTACCCTGGGGTAGGGGGAATCAGGAGCAGGTTCTGTGCTTCCTGCAGTGGGAACCTGGCTGACAGGAAACAGGCAGATGCTGGCCTTGTACCTACCCAAAGGCAGAGCCTCTCCCTGTTGCTTAAAAGCTACATCTCTCTGTTTTTGCACAGGAATCTGAGCGGCTGGAACTCATGAATGCAGAGCTGAAAACCCAGATTGAGGAGCTGAAGCAGGAGCGGCAGCAGCTCATCCTAATGCTGAACCGGCATCGCCCCACCTGCATCGTCAGAACCGACAGTGTCAAGACTCCCGAGTCAGAAGGCAACCCACTGCTGGAGCAGCTGGAGAAGAAATGACCATGGGCTGGGAGGAGGAGGAGGAGGAGGAGGAAGAGGAGGAAGAGGAAGAGATATGAAAGAGGGAGGAGGAGGAGGGTCCCAGAGGGCCCTTCCTTGCTGCATCAAAAACTTCTCAATGAGGCTCAGCACAGCCAGCATCGGCCGGGCTTTTTTTGTGAAATTCACATCAGCCACACCAGGGGAAGAACAGGCTGATGAAACCCAGGACCAAGCGCTGAGACCAAAGTAGCCCCGAGGGTGGGGCCGTCCTGCTTGGGGCCAGGCTTGAAGGAGGCAGGACGGAGGCTCTGGGCCGGAGAGACGCCCAACCAGGCAGCCACGGGCACTTCTCCGGCCTCTCTGCCAGGGCACCCACCCAAGGGACCTCCGAGTAGCCAGGAAAAGCCATGAGTTGCAACCAAAATGTGGCTGAGGATGGAACTCCGAGTGAAACTGCAACCTGCCTGCCCCCAGGCCTGACCCTTGACCCCTATTCAAGGCTGGAGAGGGGCACGATGCGGGGCCTGCTGCACCCACCCACCTCGGTCCAGCGCGGTCCTGCCCGGGAGCGGCAGCCGGGGCGCACCCTCGCCGGCCTAGCTGGAGTTGCTGTGGGCACGAGGCGCGGGCGCCCTTCCAAAGCACATACTCACTGAATGTTTACAGACTGGCTGTCCTGGCAGGGCTTTCAACTGCACATGTTTTTTATACTTTTCTTTTTTTTTTTTTTTTAATATTTTTTACAAAAAAAAAAGATTTTATACAAGCAATATATATATGGATTTCTATAATCACTCGATGTGATACAGTATAAATATGCTATGGTTTGTTTGTTACGAACAGATATCTAGCAGTTATGGCCGTTGTGTGTAACTCCTAAGTACTGTAGTCTCTGGGTGTTGGGGGTGGCCGGGTGGGGGTGGGGTGCATTTCCATCCTGGTAAACCCTTCATAGTACTCAGTCCTGTATTGCTCAGTAAACGTTACTCTTACTTACACAGCTGCCTTGTGTGGTGTCTGCCTAGGGAATGGGGTGTAAATGCGCCTCTGGTGTGTGATGCCCGAGAATGTCTGGAGCATCTGCTGTAAGCTTTCACAGCAGCCCTCCCAGGTCAGTGTTTATCTGCCCATTTTACAGATGAGGAAGTCAAGGCTCAGAGAAGTTAAAGAAATCCCCACATGTTTACTGAGTGTCTCCATGTGTGTGCCAGGCACGCTACAAGGCACTGAGTTGTCACTGTGGAATAAAACAAACCTATGCCCTGTGCTCGTGGAGCTTCCGGTCATGAGCTAAATCCTGTGCTTGGTCTATATATGGTCTCAGTTCATCTTCACAACAGCCATGCCAGGGAGCAGCAATTGTCCTCCATTCGCAAATGAGGAATTAGAGGCCCAGTGAGGTAGAGATAAACTTGCAGCCACCCTTTGTTGACTTACTGTATGACAAGCATGTGTGGTCTCATTTATATCTCCCAATAGCATGAAATAGGCACCATTCTACCAACAGCTACACTGAGGCTCTGGGAGGGTAAGTGACTTATCCAAGGTCACCCAGCTAGCAAGGGGCAGAGCTGGTGTTTGAACTCTGCCTCCAAAGGCCCATGACTCTCTACCTGTCACCAGCTGATGATGTGGTTATCTCCGTGGTTGAATGTCTCACCTGATTAGAACAGGAAGCCTTCAAGGCCATGATTATAGATTTGGTTTCTGGGAGGACTAGATAGAGTTCCAGGCTATGCCATGATCCTACAGTGAACCAGTGATCCAGGCGAAGGTGTGCCTGACCCAGGGGAGTGGTGTGGATGACTTAGCCACACCCTGACCTGCACATCTGAGTACCTGACTCAGAAGAGGAAGGAAGGCTCAGTATGATATGCAGTAACTGCCATTCACTTGGCATGTGATAGTTCATGCATGTCATCTCATTTGCTATTACAGCTTTATGAGATAGGTGGTTAGGTGTTTTTAGCTCCACTGTATTACTATGCAAAGTAAGGCTTTTAAAGATGAAAATTCACCCAGCCACAAAGAGGCAGACCTGGGAGATGAACGCCACTCTCCTACCTTCTATTGTGAGTTCTCTCTCCTCCATCACTGAGGCTAGATGACTAGTTGTTGATGATGAGGTGTCATGTCAAAGACCACAGTGACCTTGGATTGCTTCCCAAATCATGAGCGAGGCCTGGGATGGATGGGAGCCGAGAATAGGTCATTAATATACTTTTTGGTTCCTTGCTCATCTCAGGTCCCCACCACTTAGCACGCTTGGTGTGGACCCCCTGAGCCCTGGTCAACTTATTGTCTGCTGTGGCAGCCACGGTAAACCCTCAGGCTGTAATCCTTTGGCATTTTTTAAGCCATGAGAGAAATGAAGATGTAGATGTACAAGGATCCCTCAAATAACCTGGTGGTCGTTACTGCAGAGAGGGTAAGTGACTTATCCAAGGTCCACTGCCTGCTGTGGCTGTGGCTCCTCTAGTTCTGTGCTTGGGTGCCACGAGCCTGTTACCTCCAGAATAGACGCCTCCTGGTCTGTGAGGATGGGCTGTCTCCCAGGATCGGTGACTTATGTTGTGCTGGGGCCCTGCCCTTGATACTTCTTCCTTAATAGGACCAAGAAGACTGCAGTCATAATTGCAATCTTTCTCATAAGCACTAACATTTGAGTGTTTTCTGTGTGCCTGACACTTATTTTTTTTTCCTCCTCTTTAATTCCCCACCCCACTTCCACCCTTGACCTACGGATGTTGCCGTCTCCCCTTAAGAACTGGATCTCTGAAGGCGGGGTGTCTCCTCCCATACACTCGTGGTGTGCACCCGGGGCCTGGCGGACCCAGGGTATGGTCCATGGCTCCACCTGGGGCAAGAACCCAGGACCTTCTGCGTGTAAAGCAGACGTACTAACCACTACACTATGGAGCCACTCCCTGCTGGGCACTTTAGATGTATTACTGCAGCCAGTTCGTATGATCTTGCCAGGAGATAGGTGCCATCATCCCCATGTTATAGATTAAGAAACAGGCACAGAGAAGAAGTAACTTGCCCAAGGTCACAGTTCCAGTGGCTGGCAGAGCCAGTATGTTCTTGCAGTTTGACCCCAGATGCACAAAAACTGGGGCCAGGCCTCATCATGAGGGGAAAAGTTCCATGTTTATGGTGTGACCTCAGTTGCTAGAAGGACTTGTGCAAAGGGGCCAGACCAGATGGCACAGACTAAAAATTCCCAACTCTCAGATACCCATCTCCAAATATACCTAAGAAGATACATTTTAAAGGCAAATAGGTTCAAGACCAATCTTCTAATGACTAGCAATGAGCCTCATTTTTATCTGTAAGGTGAGATATAATCCAAGTCTTTTATGGGATTGTCTGGGTCAAATGAGGAATGCATGTAAAAGTGTCTTGTGAAATATTAAACTCCATAAAATGGTAATATCTTGCCCTATGTTAGTGTGGATAGTTGTTGATATTTACCATGTAACAGAAATTATGTGAATGTCTTTTATTTTCTAAAGTTAGCGGCAGAGTTTGTGTTCTGGCTGTGTATCTGGTTCCCATGGTGATAATGCCTGAGACCCAAGACTCCTGGGTTCATTCAGCTCCCAAATAGCCACAATCAGCTGGCTCATCATCCCTGGGCCTCCCTCTTCCCTCTTACCAGATGGTCACAAATTAGACCCGTGCCACCTGTGCTCTGGGTTGCTATGAGAATCAACTGTGCAACCTGAGAAGGAAAAGGCCCATTAGCAATCAGATGGGCAGAAACTAGTATTGTGTTGGCCAGGAAACTGGCGTGACTACTGTGTAAAGCAATTTGGCAATAACCAGTGCCACTAAAGCTAAACACATCCTTAGACCTAGCAATTTTCCTCTTAAGTATATATCTTGGAGCAAAGGTCTGCAATCTCAGGTCCCAGGCTGCACAGCAGGAGGTGAAAGGCAGGCAGGCAAGCCAGCAAAGTTTCATTTCTATTTGCAGCTGCTCCCCAGCACTAGCATCACCACCTCAGCTCCAACTCAGATCATCAGACATTAGATTCTCATAGGAGCACTAGTCCCTGGTGCCAAAAAGTTTGGGGACCGCTGACGTAAATAATATCTTATTGTTTATGGGTACACACAGATCTGGGTAGTAGAGGTATAAAAGTATGCACAAGAATGCTCTAAATATCAAAATCAGTAATAGAGGATGCTCTTGGGGATGAAGAGGGTGGGAATTGGGGTGGGCATCTGCAAGGGTAAAGAGGACAGTGGGTTTCAATGATATGTGTAACATTTCATTTATTTTTAAAAATCTGAATCTAATGTAGAATAATGTTAGAATTTGTCAGAAGTGAGTGATGTGCACACAGACACGGGTTATATTCTCCACACTTTGTATGCTTGGTATTTTTCATAATAAAAGAGAACAAGCCACAACACAAAGAGAAGCTTTTGTTTTTCCATGCTTTCCTTAGCAAACTCAGGAAATAAAAACAAAATCTAAAATTACAATGAAGTTGCAGGAAATGGTCTTTGAATTGATGCAAATTTAATTACATGCCTAGAGGGAGAGACAATTCAAAAGGATATGATTTGTGTAGTTGGCCCTTCCAATCAGTAAGGTAAGCCTGGTAAGCCCGCCCGCCCGTGCCAAGAGATGAAGACACCTTGAGGAGTGCTGATCTGCTCATTTCAGCAGACTCTGGTCCCTGCTCTCCACATAACGGGCAATTGAAATGATGGCCAAGGTCAGTTTGGACTCTTTCTTTCTCACTTCACATCACTCTGACACTGACTCTTCTGCCTTCCATCTTTGAAGGATCCTTGTGATTATATAGGGTCCACCTGGATAATACAGAATAATCTTTTTTTTAAGGTTGACTGTCTAACATTTTAAATTCCATCTGTGCTCTTAATTCCCCCTTGTCATGTGACCCAACATAGTCAAAGTTTCTACCTTTGGGAGGCCGTTATTCTGCCTACCACAATAGAAACGAGAGTTGGAGGTTCTTAGCTATGGCCTCCCTCACTTTCTGGCAAGGTAGGCTCTTTTCCATGTAGGAGCCCTGAAACTGGGAGTTTCTACCCCCAGGGCTTGGTACATAGCGGATGATCAACACACAGTTACATATCATATCTGTGATACGATACAGATAAAGATTAACACAGTTACATACACAACCTACAGATATACATGCAGATACACAGACACACATTTATTCACATAAGGTATGACCAGGCATAAAGTAATGAGATCAATGCCAATCTTACTCCTTTCTATTGTATTTCTGTAATTTTAAAATGAGCTTGTTGTCCATACTGGTAAGTCATCTTTCATTGGGAAGAGCTAAATTATAGTTAATGATAAGGTTAGTTAAATTGGGCATACTGTTTTGGCTTAAAAACTAAGTCTTGTAAGAAGCTGGGTTTGTTGTTTGGCTCCTAAGCTGGCTCTGTGGGTGACTCATGAAAAACGACTCCTAAAGCTTTGTAACATTTGCAGTAAAATTAACATTTAAACACCAGCCTCTGCTGCGCTGAAGGACAGAACTCACCTGGATAGACTGTACTGGGTACCTGTCGTGCCCTATTTAAAATCCCCTGACTCCAGTTCTGAGCAGCTGTGAGAAACTTCACACAGATGCAAACTGATGGCCTCCCCACAGCCACATGCCCAGTACCTGTCCCACTTCCTGTCCTGGGGGACATCTATGGCCATCCCTTGGCACTTACATACATGTGACATGGAAATTCAGGGGAATCTATGTTTGTAGGGTCTACATTGACAAATTGGGGGGAAGGGCAATAGATAAATGCTTTCCCCTTTTATCCTCCAGGTAGAGAGTTCTGAGGTGCTTTTCCTAAGTTGCTTCAAAAGGTCTTGCATGATAAAGCAAGACCTACAGAAGCAGCCAGTAGAGATGGCCCAACTTTGCAGTGCATCCTGTACAGGTTTTTCTCCTTTCCTGTTTCACTTCCCTGCTCCCTGGAATCACTTCCTAGATATACCACCTGAGCACAGGCAGTTGTCTCAGCCTCTGCTTTTGGGGGGGACCCAAGCGAAAACAGTTGGTATTAGCAGGAGCCTGAGAAATCAGACCCTCAGAATGGGATGGTTGGAGCTGAGTCACTCGCCAGTCAGAAGGTGTGATAGTAAGGGGGTGTGGGGCTATGCCTGGCCTGCTGTAGCATGAGTAACTCAGTCTCCTGTGCAGGTTGAGATGTGAGACAGGTGGAAGGTGAAGTGATATCTATGGCACCTGAACGATATGGGACTAAGATAAAGCTTGAGTGGGCTGCCTTTGGTAACTGTTTTGGAAGCCTTGGAAAAAGAAAAGATAAATGGAGTTCAGCCAACTGTAAACGCGAGACATGCTGTGAAAGCCAGAATGCATCTCTGGCATTATTTAAGGAGACACTTGTCTCTTCCAGTCCCAGGGAGCACTGTGCTGAGAATCAGTCCCAGAATCTAATTGCAAGGGTAGCAGACCATGAAAGAGAATGAATATCTACCTTTGACAAATTTTCTATACCAAAGTCAAGATGCTAAAAGGGAAAAAATGTAGAACCTTCAGACATGAAAGGGTAGCATCTGGGTAAATGAGACTTTTGAGCTCCTAGAATTCCTTGGATTCTCTGGCCTCGTGGATCTCTTTAGATTTTGGAGGCAACATATATACCTCACCTAGGAATACTGCTCTAACTGATTTCTCAGTGACTTGGAAAGCTGCCGGTCCTGGGCTCTAGGCTGCAGCACGAGCTGCCCTGCCACTTGTACTTACTGCCATAGGCACTGTCACACATCACCTGGCAGACGAAGTGGAGCTAGAGGTATCCATAGTGCATAAAGTTTGATTTTGGGGGGTCAACTATGTGGTGACAGAAAGAAATCTAACTATGGGAGGTAAACACACAGTGTAAATATATACATATGCCTTACTGTTAAAACGTATAGCTAAAACTTATTGGATTTTGTTAACTAATATCACCATAAAAAAAGAGTAAATTAAAAAAAAATAAAATACAACTTAATATGTTATTTCCCAGGGTCCCCTTGAAAATTATCCCATGAGGATCTTTTTTTTTTTTTTTTTTGCCTGGATGAAAATTTCAGCAAGCCTGGAACTTTTCTGCTTACTTTCAGGTGAGAGACAGACCTGTGCCAATCCAAGTCCCAATTTGTTAATTAGAAGGCCCAGTCTAAGATAAAATTAAAACCCCAAATCTTCAAATCTTCTCTCCTTACCAGTGCAGGCCTGCTTCAGCTTGACAGCCTGCAGGCAGGAGGGAGAGCTGGGTGCCTCTTCTCCCTGCCTCCACCCCAAGCTGACCAGCTAGTTTCTGGCCCCTCCCAAGGATGGAGCAGGAAGTGGGAGCAGTGATGAGGGGATAGGAATGGCCTGCTGACCTTGAACTGTTAGGGGTCTAAGCTGACTTGGGGTGTACTGTTCCTGGCAAACGTTTAAAGCTGATTCTTTCTTTCAGAGGTTCTTCTCTGGGTTCTTCTGAAGTTTCTCTCTCCAGGGACCTCTCTCCTTCATGTTGCTCCACCTGGGCAGATATATCTTCAGGAAGTGCTTTCCTCAGGCCCAGGAAACTGTCACTCATCTCCAGCTTCTTGCTGGTACATCCCAGCATCCTCTAGATGACCTTAGTGGACAGAGGCAGGCCAGCCCACACCAGCCCACACTGGCCCCAGGAAACTCCGAGTCATCCCTTGCCCAGAGATACTCAGGGCGTATAGACCCAGCCCAGCACAACTGCTTTTACAAGGGGCCCCATGGCAGCCCCCTTCTTACATGGCTTGAGGAAAATGAAGCAGCAGAACATCCCTCCTGCCTGGGAGAAGTCAAGGACCCCGCAGGACAACAGTTCTCTCCAAAGAAATGGCTCCACAAATAAATGCCTTCCTTATCTCTCCATATCTGGAGCCCTTTTTATATCCTCAAACTGGATAAGGGTTCAATCCTCTTGGAACCATTTCTTTAAAAATCTTTAAAATTTGTAAAGTCTTTACTGGGTAACGTGGCTTCACATCTATTTTGCTTTGGTACCTCAGTCAAAACTTTAATTTGAATATCCTGATACATTCTTTTTTGGAGTTAAAGGGCAGGTAATGATTTAAAAGCATCACAGACTGATATTGCCTAGCTATATAAAAAGAAACTGCTGCACCCCTACAGTACACAGTGTGGCTATGCAGTGAAATAAAGGGTGGATATAAGTTTTTATGGAGTATCAGCTGTATGCTGGGCTCTTGTGTGGTGGGTGTATAATTTTAAATCCCATTTTACTGATGAGGAAACAGGCAGCACCACTGGATTCAATCCAAGGGACATTTATTGAGCAAGCCTGGAAGATAAATATGAACCCAAGGAAATCCCTGCTTTTAGGAAGGTCACAGTCCCTTGGTGAGGCAGACAAGGGCATGTCTAGGACAATTAGATAATGAGCAGCTACCTGGGGTCGGGTGGCCCTCAAGTGTGTGCTCTTTTTCAGAGGGAAAATAAAACCCCATTTTGATGGGCACATAACATGATTTGTGACCATCTTATCACTTTGCTCCCCCAGAGTTCGGTCTCATGTCCGCATTTAAATCGTCCTGGCCCCTCTGATCAGCTGATGGTACACAAATCGCTTTGTCCTCAGCCATCTTGTAGCTGCCTCTCTTAGGTGACCAAGAGGCTGCTCTGTAGTGGTAGCTGTGTCCTCAGGGAGCCCTTTCTAATTGTTACCCATTACTGTCACTTAATTCCAGCTTCTACCATCCTTCCTGTTAGCAGAAACACTGACACAGCAGCCGTTGGCCTCACAGCAGACTCAAGCTCCAGAAGGCTCCAACTTCTTTTTCTCTCAGCCCTATTTACTGTGGTATTTATAGTCCAAATGTGAAAGGTATTATTATTCCCCTTCTCCGCCTTTCTTTGCTTGAAATGAAGACTCCGTCTACCTTTCTACTAAACCAGATTTGCATAACTCGGGCCTGGGAAGAAACCTCCACCGAGTCCAGAGAGAGAGAGCTTCTGCACTCTTTATACTGTGCAGGGTTTCTGAAAAAGCTCTGTTCCTCTTTGAAGCTGCAGGGGAAACCTGGGGAGACTTCCCTCAAATGCATTCCCTTCAAGTAACTGAGCCTTGCAATTTCTAAAGCAGCCTCAGCCTACCCTCTGGAGACTTCCCTTCCTTCACAGTGGTGGGAAGAGGAGAGTCCAAGGTCACTGCCTGCAGGTCTTATGAAAGAAGTTCAAGTCTCAAGTAAAGCTTCTCAGGGAACTGATTTTCAGGGCCTGGTCACGTGCCCCACTCTGCATCAGGTAGATGGAGGTGCAGGTAGCCCCCAGCAGTCGACCTCCATCCCCGACTGGGATCCCCACTAAGGAGCAGAGGACTCACGTGGGTCCCCTGGACTTCCCGCTTCTACCCCTCCTACATATTGAACTGCACTTCTTTAATAGGGACTCACAAATAGGGGGCTTTCTTTAATCACAAACTATAAACAATGGGATTTACTTAATCAATTACATAAGTACAAAAACTGTTTACAAGTATAACACATAGGTGTGAATTTCATTTTGCTGCCAATTCCTCCTCTCTAGGAATTAGTACTAGTAGTCTAGCCAAGCAAGGGGGCTAAACAAAGTCATTCCTGTGCACCCTCATCTTCTTAAACATTTACTTGAAAAATACAAAAGTGTTAATTACAAGGATAAAAAGACAAGCCACAGACTGGGAGAAAATATTTGCCAAACACATATCTGAAAAAGGACTTGTGTCCAAAATATACAAGGGGAAAGAAATAAGTGATGGTGATGTTTAATACACACACACACACACGGAACTCTTAAAACTCAACAAAAGGAAAACAAACAACCCAATTAAAAATGAGCAAAGATCTGAACTGACACCTCATCAAAGAAAATATACAGATGGCAAATAAACATATGAAAAGATGCTCCACATTATATGTAATTAATTTGCAAGATAAAACAACAATGAGATATTACATGCTTATTTAGAATGGCTAAAATCCAAACACTGGTCATATTAAATCCTGGTGAGGATATGGAGCAACAAAAACTGTCATTTATTGCTGATGGAGATACAAAATGGTACAGCCTCTTTGTGAAGACAGTTTGGTGGTTTCTTAAAAAGCTAAACATACTCTTACTGTATAATCTAGCCATCAAATTCCTTGGGATTTACCCAAATGAGTTGAAAACTATGTCCACCTAAAAATTTATAGCAGTTTTATTCACAATTGCCAAAAATTAAAAGCAACCAAGATGTCCTTCAATGGGTAAATCGGTAAACTATGGTACATTCAGACAATGGAATATTTAGTCATAAAAATAAATGCACTATCAATTCATGAAAAGGCATGGAGGAACCTTAAATGCATGTTATAAGGTGAAAGAATCCAGTGTGAAAAGGTTACATAGTACATATATGGTTTCAATTATATGGCGTTCTGTAAAAGGCAAAAGTATGAAGATAGTAAAAAGATCAGCGGGTGCCAGGGATTCAGAAAGGAGGGAGGGCGAGATAAATAAGAGGAGCACAAGGGATTATTAGGGTTGTAAAACTTCTGTATGATACTGTAATGTTGTATATTGGTGTACATATGACATTACATCTTTGTCAAAACCTGTAGTACTGTGCAATAAAGTGTGATACCTAATGTAAACTATGGACTTTAGTTAATAATAATATATCTATATTGGTTCATCAGTGTAACAAATGCACCATGCTAATACAAACATTAATAGTGGGGGGAATTGTCTGGGGGGGGAAGTGTGAGGGGAGAGGAGAGAGGGAGTATGTGGAGACTCTCTGTACTTTCTGCACAATTTTTCTGTAAACTTAAAGTTGCTCTAAAAATAATCTATTCAAAAAGATCTGTAATGCTGTCTTTTAAAAATTACATTAAGTAAGAAGTAAACATTCTAGCCCATTTCATTCCCCCACACTACACATCCCCAATAAGGTAATCACTGTTTATAATTTGATGTGCTTGCCTCCTGATTTTTTCCTTAAGTTTCTACAAATTTATCTATCTACCTACCTACACACCTACTTACCTATCTTACATCACACATCACCAAAAAAATAAAAAATAAATAAAATCATGTTTTACATATTAGGCTGAAACTTGCTTATTTCACTTCCATTATGGACTTTACATGTGTCATTTATTTCAGTAAATCATCTCGTGCCACTTCCAGGCTTGCTGGAATCAATCCTCACAGCATGCCAATATGTACGAACCATACTGTATTCAATCATTCACATACTGATGGGCATTTAGGTTATCCCTCCTCCCGCCCCACCCGCACTGCTGTTTTAAATCTGGCCACAGTGAATATCTTCATACATATTTGCCTTCAGGTACTCATACATTTGTTTCTGTAGCATACATCAATCGACTGAAAATGTTGCTAAATCACTTTCTTTTGCTCTTCTTGATCTGCCTTTTGTCTTGTATTTTAGGAGGATGGGGACTCACTATGTGGCATGGCTGTGCTCACATGTTCACCTGTTGTGCTCACTAACATCTCCTCTAGAGTGCCTCTCCCATTAGCTCTCTGCATCTGTGCTGGTACCCCGCTGTCCTCTGGCTTTCTGTGTCTTGATTCTCTTACCCTCTTTTGCTCCAAACAAGAAAGATTGTGATTGCTTCTCTCTGGGGTCAAGGCTCTCAGCACAAGAAAAGGGATTATTTCTCTAAGGCAAGTCTATTATTTTGAAAGAAGACTATTACCTGATAGAACATACACTCACCCACAGGCATAAGCCTAGGAAACAAGACAAATCCACTTTTGGTGCAGCAACAGATAACCTCAAAATATCAATGGCTGACGTAAGAGTTCAATTCCCCTCTTCTAAAGTCCATCTGGCTGCAGAACAGGGAGTGCTCTTCAGTGCCCTTGCTCAGACAGCCAGGCTCCTTCCACTTTGTGCCTCCAGCCTCTTCTAGGACTTTAGAGTCCTCTCCCTTCTCCAGGGAAAGAGGGAGAGAGGAGAACCACACAGAGGTTATTATAGCCAAGACTGAATGTGTAGCAGATTGTGCTGGTTTTAAGACAATATCCAGAAATTCTTTAGTATTTCTTCTTTCAAGAGGCAGAGCTTAATTCTCTTCCCCTTGAGTGTGGGCTGGACTTAGTAACTCACATCTAACAAACAGAATGCAAAAGTGATGGTTATTTTCAAGATTCAGTTTTGGAAAGATTGCAGCTTTCGTCATAGGTGTAGTTACCCTCTCTTGGATCACTTACTCTGGGAAAAACCATGTCTTTAGCAGTCCTGTGGAAAAGCCTGTGGGGAAGGCGCTGAAGTCCCCACCCCCAACCCCCAGTCCCCGTCAACAGCCGCATGAGTGATCTTGAATCAATCCAGCCTTTGGAAGCTGCAGCACTGGCTGCAATCTCGTGAAACATTCCAAGCCAGAACCATCCAGGTGAGCCACTCTTGTGTTCCTGGCTCTCAGAAACCATGTGAGATAATTATTTGCTGTTTTAAATTGTTAAGTTTGGGGATAATCTGTTAGATAGCAATAGATATTTAAAACACATTTCCACCTGTACTTCATTGGCTGGAACTCAGTCACATGGTCTCGTCTAACCGCAAGGGAGGCTGGGAATCCCAACCTCTTGTGTCTACTTGTGAACCCTAGAGGAAAGGGGAAAGGCTTGGTGACAGCTAACTGGTGTCTGCCACACCATGGAATTTCTGGGATTTCCACTCCCACGCAGCGGGAGCAAAGGTCAGTTTCATCAACTCCGGAGACGTGATAAAAGCCAAAGGTCTCACTTGTGACTCGCTGCCTGCTCTATGTGCACTACCAACGGCCTTGGACACCTAAAGGAAAGTAAAGAATGCTAAACCCAAATTTACTTTTTATTTTGTGTATTTTAATTCTGTTTTGTTGATTGTTTTTCTTAAAGCTTCTGCCAAGTTGTTTACAAAAAATAACTGTATTATATATGACCTCAATGTTGCAGGGTGACATATGTATTCATATGCCATGAAAAAAGACTGGGAAGAAATTTACCAGAATATTAAACAAGGTTGTTCCCACCTGGTAATATGATGGGTGTGTTGTTATGTCACCAGAAAAGATCATCGTTATAAAAATGATAATTACTAAAAATAATGTAAATAATTATTGTAAAAAAACAAAACCCCTATTCCTCTCTATGTGTGAGAGCTCCATATCGTGAGCAGGCAGGGAGGGGCCAGTTGACAAGCACCTGCTGTGTTCGGGTTGAGCATGAACTCTGGGGAGGCCCCTCTGCACTTGTTAGTTCCCTAGCCTCAGGGAGAACCCAGCTGACTGGCTTCCCAGGGTGGCTGAACCTTGGCTCCACTGTGAGGAGAATCGCCATCATGCTTGATGTGTCAGATCATTCTCTTGACCTAAACTTTTCCCCCTTTGTGAATGGAAAACTTTGGCCTGCTAATGACTCCCTGCCTTCTCGATTTCACAGCCACCTACTCAGGAACAAGTCTTCGTTTCAGTTTATCATGTGGCTTCCTCAGGGCCATGTACTGTGCCCCCCCTCGCACCACCCCCTTCTTGCCCAGGTGCCTACTTCTTTCCCCTTATCTACCAGGCTCTGGGGCAAAGGCTGTGGCTAAAAACCCAGGTCCGATCCACACACATACACACACACACCCTGCCACTTCCTATCGTGTGATTTTGGGCAAGTCGCTTAAGCACTTAGCCTTAATGTCTTCCTCTGTCAAGTGGGGGCGAAAACCCTTCATAACTGATGTCATGCATTTAAAGCATCTAGAGCAATACATGCCGTGTAGTAAGAACGTAGTATGTTACGTGTGGGAATCACAAAGTTAGACAAGGTCCCTGCCCTCACAGAGCTTATGGCTTACTAGGGAAAGTCAGACACTGAATACATAATTAGAGATGTAACGAGTGATTAAAAATAAAAAAGATGGGGTAGAATTCAGTGACCAAAGAGGTAGGATTTATTGATGACCCTTTCTTCAGATGAAGAAACCAGGAGTTCAAAAACTACCTTTGTCTCAGCAGCTAAGTGGTGGAGCTGGGATTCAAAGCTGCTCTGTCTCACTCCATGCCCTCGCAATCAGGGCCACAGTGTGACTTTCTTGAGCCAAAGGCACTTCACTTTTGTGGGCCCCTTCCTCCATTTGAAAATATACATTAAAAATTATTACAACTGAATAAAAGCCAAAGGTCTCAATTTTTACAACTAAATTTATATAAAGACCAAGGCAACCCAGGCTGGGTTATATTCATTTTTTTTTCCTTCTGGTCTTAAAAGATATTAAAACATTTTCATAGGCTCCTAAAAGTATTATGGACCCTAGCCACTGTCCACACTGTTTATCACAGGAAGCTGAATATGATATGATTCCAGTCTCCAAGAAGCTTCCAGTCCAGTGGAAAAACTAACATGAGTAACAGTATTTCTAGTTTAGATGTCTTGAGTGCTGCTTATCTCATTTAAGTCTCTCAATAACCTAAACATTAGGAAATAATATTTTCCACTTAGCAGGTAAGGAACCTGAGGCCTAGAGGGTTTATACGCTTGCATACTGTGACATACTTGTTAGAGGCAGAAGTAGGGACGGAATTCAAACCTCGGTCTACAACCCACATATTTGACTTCTTCTCTGTCTGTCGCGTTGCCTCCCAGGTAGAGGGGAGAAGGCAGAATGGGATGCCTGCTGCAGCAGACTGTGTGTGTGTGTGTGTGTGTGTGTGTGCAGAGTGCTCTGACTTGGTGCTGCACGCTGCCAGCAGGGTGAGTGCCAGGGTACACTGAGCTCTGGAGAGACTTCTCCTCTGACGGTCATCTCTCTACTCAGCACCCAGGTGCCCCAACTGCCAAGAAAGAGGACTCTAGCTTACCTCCCCTTCTGTACCTCCCTCACCCCAACTCGGCTAGGCTTGAGCATGAGTGAAAGAGGTTGAGAAACACCACCTGAGCTGTGCATGTGACCACAGTAGATCTGAGAGGGTGACGATCACAAACTGGAAGCACGTCATGGGCATGACTGGGATGGAGAGTCAGGGTGGGGAAGCCTTCAGGTTGCACCTGGGAGCCAGTAGTTATCACCCAAATAAAAGAGAAAGATGCCAGTGATGCATATTTCTAGTTTACAAAGCCCTTTCTTTCTCAAATGCTTTTTTTTTTTTTTGGTTTTTATCATAACTCCTGTGAGACTGCTAAAACAAATATATATTGCATGATTTAACCCCTTCCTTAAAGACCTGCCATGGCTCCTGGTCACCTTTCCTAGGGTGGCATTCAAGGCCATCCTGTAGGCTCTCCCCTATTCCGTCTTCTCTCATCCTATGCTCCAGTCAGACTGAACAGCAAATGCTTCCCCCAAAACTGTTTCAACATTTTCACTTTGGCCCAGGTTTCTGTGACTTACCCAAGGCAACACAATTAGGAAGTGATGAAGATGATTCAAAACCAAATTAGTCTCAGTACAAAGCCACAGGCCAGAGTGAATTTCCTTAGAGGATCAGTGGTATCCCATCTAGTTGAGTGAATTAAGCAAGTGTCGCTTATAAGTACAGGTGGTGTGAGGTACCCTACCCCCTGCCTGATGAACAACTGCATCTTTTTAAAGACTTAATTCAAACACCACTGCACTTTCAATGTTTTTTTTTAGGTTTGAAGCTCGCTTAACAGTAGGTCACAGTGCAAGGATGCTGATGTTTTTTTCCTTTGGAAAGATGTGTTCACACCTGAACACCTGAACACAAAAGAAATGGCGTGGAGGCTCTATGTCTGGAGAGAATAGGCATGCCTGTACTGCTCTCTGGATTCCCACCATTTCTGTGCCTCTGTCTGGGGTGAAAGGATGATGTGATGATATGTAACCAGGAAGTGGTAACTCCTTACACCTTGCCAATTCTTCACACCTTCATTGTGACTCATTTTGATGAAATTCAACGAATTCTGAGCACCTGCTCACTGAGGAGGTTTCTAGCTTCTTTTTTAGCTAGAAACCTCCTCCTGCAAGACTTCAAGAAGCTTAGACTCAGGCTGTGAAGACACCCAGCAGAGTGACCAGTGGGCCTCAGGGGACTGCTCCTGCCCATGTGTGCCACACTTTAACTGGGTGTAGTGAGGACTAATCTTCAAGGAGCTCACAGGTGAGCAAGTGAGAGACACTTGGACAAAAGAATGCCATATATATGTGTAAATATATGTTATGTGTATATATATATATATATATATATATATATATATATATATGGCTTCACATGAAAGTGGACCATCAATGTGTATAACTGACTGATATCTACATGTGTGTATACATCTAAATATTTATTTTTATATCTATCTAGAAAGATATTAAAATGTTAACTAATGGCAGTTTTCTCTGGGTGGTAGGATTATAATGGTTTGATTGATGCATCTCTGTATTTTCCAAATTTTCTATCTTTACCCTGCATTACATGATGTGAAGAAAAAGCTCAAAGCCCTCCCCCTTTTTTTTTAACAGCTGGTATTCTAAATCTAGGAGATGCTCCATGAGTGATGGAGAAGGCCCTTTCCCATTTTTCCTGTCCATTTCCTTTGGAGATGATTCTAAGGAGAGCCTCAGGTGGGTCTCTGCCTTCTCTGACCAATGTCTTTGCTGCCCTCTGGTGGTAATTTGGGGCCTCAGCAGCTCCAATGACCAGCCCCTCTTTTTCCGTGGGCAGTTACATCTACTTTAGGTTTGTCCTCTGAAATCCCATTTATTAGAACTATTTCATTTTTTTTCTAAAGTTGAGCATCCTTCTAAACTTGATAGTTTGCTCCAGTGTAAACTTCTTTAAAGCTCTGGTAGAAACGTCATTCTCATAAAAACCAAAGGCCCTCAGCCTCGATTTCACAGCCAGAGGGCTTGAGTTTTACCACTGGAAGGGCTCTTGGGGACTCTGGGGCGTGCTTCTTTGTCACAGTTGACCGAAGCAGTAGTTGGTTTTGGTCAGCATTATTACTGTGAAAGCCACCAGCGCACCTGTGGAAACGTAGAACGGTGGTGCTTCTCATGGCCCGAGAGTGCTGCTGTGTATTACCACAGAAGCGCAGTGATGGGGGCGGGTTCTAGGGCCCCCACCTGGGGCGCTTTGAGACTGTGCATCTTTAAGCAAATTGTGTCACTTCTGTGTTCCTTCATCTGTAACATGGGAATCATAACCGTGCCTGCCTGGATTTAAACCCCAGATCCACCACTTACTAGCTGTCAGCCTTGGACACATTAATTAATATCTCTGTGTCTCAGTTTTCTCATCTGTAAAACTGGGGGAAAATAGTGCCTAATTCATAGAGCCGTGAGGATGGAATTAATTAATACATGTGAATGATTAGAATAGTGCCTGGGACATTATTAGTTCTCAGTGTATATTTATTATTATTGTTACTGTTACCAGTTACCAAAGCATGTTATTAGTTAAATGTCATTCTAAGAATACATACAGTAGGAATAAGAGATTCATTATTTGATAAGTCTTTTATGTCTTAGGAACCATTCTAGGTACTATTTATTGAATACTCACTGCATCCCTTCAACGAAGGTATTATTATCTTCATTTTATATGTGAGGGAACTAAGATTCAGAGAGGTTAAGTAGCTCACCCAAGATCGCATAGCTAGGAAATATGAAGCCAAAGTTTGAGCCAATTGGTTTGGCTCTAGAGCCTCTGTTCTTTCCTGTCTCTTTTGTTGACTGCTACCAATTCAGTTTAGGTTGTTTTTACTAATTTCTTTTTCTGCAATACTATTTCCCACTCTTACTTGATTATAAGTTAGAGTGATGCCAGATGCTGTAACAGGTAAACCCCAGATCTCCATGGCTTCACACAACAGAACTTTCTTTCTCGTGTGTGCAATAATTCACGAGGGCATAATCATTTGGTGGGCAGGCCCTTCACAAGAAGATCAGGGACCCACATTTCTTCTATCTCATGGTTCTGCTCAGCTCTGGAGCTCTGGAGTCCTCTGCATTTAGCCAATAAATGAACAAAGAACGTGGACCAGGCCTAGAACTGGCGCTTATAAACTTCGTACATATTTCATTAACTTAAAGCTCAGTCACATGGTCACACTTAACTACAAGGGAAGCTGGGAAATGTAGTCTTGGTTTGTGTCCAGGAGACAGGAAATGTGACCTGAGAGAGACAGTCTCTGTCACACCTGGCTTATGTCTTAAATGGCTGTGAGGTATTAGTTTAAATTTTAATTCTTCCTGTAAGAAATCCTGATCCCTGAGATCTGGACTGGGTGCCCCTCCTCTGTATGCCCTCTCCTGTGGTATTCAGTGCATGGAATTACAATTATTTACTCCTCTGTCCACCCATTATTCTGTGGGCTGCATTAGGACGGGGCCTATGCCAGTCTGGGTCATTGCTAAATTCCCAGCTTACACAGAGCCTAGCACACAGTAGGTGCTCAATACTTGTTGAATGGGTAATGTCCAGGACAAATGGTTGAGGGGCAGAGGAAGTGGTTGGGAGTGGTCTCTTGGCCCCCCAGAATCACTAAGTTTCAGAATCACGGAAGGCTAATCCTGGAACAGGGCTAGAAAGCCCTTTGAGGTTGAGGTTGAGGTGTTCGTTCTTTAAGAGTGGAACTGAGACGCTGAGTGTGGTTACAGGTTGTTTGGGCCTCTGCACCTGTCCCCAAGGAGGACCCGATGCAGACAATTTCTCTTTCAGTCTGTTCTAGCACATGTACCCAACAGGGCCTGGCTTTAAACTTAGAAAATGAACCGTAACAATAAAATGATGCATCACTTTTATTTGTTTACAATTTATATGCTATCTACGCACCAAAAACTTTGCAGTAGCTTACAAAATGAAAATGATAAGAGAAAGAAACTTGAATAACTGGGAAAAAACCAGTCAAGGTGATATTAGATCACTGAACATTTGGTGGCTCCAGATATAACAAGGTGTTTGTTTTTTGATTACAAGCCAAGTCTTTATTTGGAGGCACTATTTAACATTTTTTATATTGCTCTCTCTTTGTCCTTCTTTTCCCCTCACTGTTGCTGGGTGTCTCATATGCAGGAGTCTTAGCCTGTAGCTGAGCCTGGGATTGGGCAGGGACTGCGAGTGGTTCATGGCCTCTCTTTCCAAGGTTCCAGGCCCTTTCCAGCTCCAACCCTTCAGCTCATACAGTCCCAGTATAATATAACTGTCCTCATACAGAAAACCCAATTTAAAAAGACAGAAGAGGATGGTCCAGATTGGTGGTGAGGTCAGAATCCCAGCCTGGCATCTCCTGGATGGTCGTCTTGGCAAGTCACGTCATGGTTCTGAGCTTTCATCTTTTCGTCTGTGAAATGGGATAACTGAACATGGGTCCCCTGGGTATGAGGGTGTGATGACACAAAACACCCTCAAAGGGCAACATTTTACATCAGGAACACCTTAATCAGGCCAAGTATCAAGCCACTGCTGTCGGTACCAGCTGGGCATGGAGGCTCTGAGCTTAGGAGAAAGAAGGAGCATGGGTGGAACTGGGGGTCACTTGGCTGGGGGCTTTTCCTGGAGAGGAGGTCAGGTTACTCTCACGATGCCCCAGAGGATGATAAGTTGGGGAGTCAGGGAGGACCACAGTTTCCTTGCTGACTTCTCCCTTCATAAGCCGTGTAGATTATAGGGATCGCCCCCCCCCCCGCCCCGCTCCAAAGTCACCTCTCGCATTGGGGATTGGGGCTGGGTATCTCATTTCTGGGCCCAGGTTCCTGGAGGCAGGGTGGGCTGGAGGCAGCTTGAAGCCTGGGCTGAAACAACTCTGGGTCAGCAAGTCTGAGGGAGAAGAGAGAGCCTGTAGGCGGAGAAGCACTGGGACCTCAGCAAGATCTGTATTCCAAAAGCTTCTCTGGCCCACACAGGCCAATTCTGTGCTGATTCATCACAGATAGTAAAAAAACCCCTGGTTTCCAAAGGAGCCAATGTTCAGAAGCTTTAAAAAGAACCAGAGCCCATCTGAGCTGGAGAAGGGGTTTCCCCCAAACTCTCCCTGCACATACTCAGCAATGGCAAAGATACTGAGAAAGTGCTGGGTGGGAGATGAGGCCAGGAAGGGGGGTGGGTGCAGCTCAGGAGGGAGCATTTATCACCAGGTTGGCAGTTTATAGCCTCTTCCACACTAGCTTCCTGGCTCTGTCACCCCTGGGATGTTAGGAAGCAATTTCTCTATCCTTCAGTACAATGCACCACTGCAGGAAAACAACAGACGTGTTTACCAAGGAGAAGAAAAATCTCCGTGATCTTATCGCTCTATCAAATCAATTATTTTCATTTTTCTGGGCTCCCTTCCATCCCAATCTTCATAGTTTAATCATAGCTCCACTGCACTTATGATATTAACTTTTTTTTTCTTTCTTAACATCATATGATGTTGGGCAAGTTTCAGTTTCCTCATCTGTAAAGTGGGATCCTCATAGCACCAACCTCATGGAGGACTAGGAGCCTTGAATGAGATCATGACTGTAAAGTGCATGGCACATAGTAGGGACCCAGTAAATAGTAGCTGTGATAATTGTTTCTGGAAACATCTCCTTGGTTTGTATTATAAGTTCTTCTGCACTATTAGAAATTTTTATATGTATGATTGTGATAAAGGAAATTGGAACTACTTATTTTAAAAGAAATCTGGTCACAGCGAAATATTTCATATGATTGGCCTGTAAAGATTTGCATCAGCAGGTGTGCACATGCCCCACTCTTCTGCAACCAGGGGACCCAGTCCTTGTTCACAGGCTCATTTTGACTTGAGAAGATTTTGCTGGGACTGGGGGTGGGAGCGGGGGGTTCTTATTACAGCTGAGGCTTTTTCTGGCCTGAGTAGACAGTAGCAGGCCATGCTGATGTCGCCTTTCTTCAAATTCTGCCACCCCTTGGGTTTAACCGCCCCCTCTCCCCATTCCTGTGATGATCTAAGAATGAAAGCCACAGGGCTCCTGGGAATCTCAGCTGGGTTGCCCACTTACTGTGTGTTCTTGGAGAGGCGAACTTTCATCCTTGATGCAGGGAAATCAAAGTGCTGGGCTGCTGCTCTGTCATGCTGCAGTGAAAGGGCCATGCTAGGAAACTGTTAAGTGGTGCATCTCTGCATAGATAAGAAGCTGAGCTGAGACACAGGTTGTGAGGGGCTCTTTTTGATTTAAGAAGAGCTTTTTTTTTTTTTTCTTTTAAAAAGAATATGGCTTTGGCAAGCATGAGTTTTCCAGGATTGATGTCTATTGCAGGTGTGCTGCTGCCATATCCAACTCCCTTGAGGGTGAATGGCGTAATAGGTATATCTAGGAGGCTAATGGAAAAAAGGAAAACAATATATAGATATGGAATATAAGACCTAAGATGGTCAACCCAGACAAGGTTCATCTCCACCCTGTTCTTTCATCAGTGAAACTCAGTCTGTGAAAATGACTAGAGTTAAATCATTCCCTCTGGGGAGGGAACTGGAGAGGACACTAAACATTTGCTCTCAAGACTTGTCATACCATGTGACACCTCTTCGCTTTTTACTCTCTAAGTTGGGTGCCTTTAGAGGGAAAGGAGAAGCAGTTTGGTTCAGGGTTTCATTAGTGCAATTTACTGAATGACTACTGTGTGCCTTGGCTATGCTGGGCACTGCTGTGAATACCAGTGATGACCGTGATGGACCCTGCTTTTAAGAAGTACACAGTCAATTCAAGAGAAGTGACAGAACGTTATCTATGGGCATATTAACAAAGGCAATGGCTGCCATTCGCCAAGTGTACCAAATGCAAAGTCTCATGGAAGGCTCCAAACAGCTCCATGATGAATATACTGGTAGTATCCTCATTTCTTAGATGAGAAAACCAAGGTGCTGAACCATGAAATTATTTGCCCAAAGTTGCATAACCAGTGTGTGGTGGACCTGTGATTCAATTCAGTCTGCTGACTTTAGATCTCCCAACCCACGCCCCCCTTTTATTATTACTATTATTATTTTTTGGTTATAGTAAAAATTTCTTGGTTTCATTTAACATGACTTCACATTAAACCTCTGCATAGGTAGACATAAGAGATGGGTCAAATCTCAATATAAAAAGGTTTTCTTTTGTATTATTCCTATGAGTGGAGTTTCAAGGCCCCTCCAAATTACTGACATCTGACATTTGCCACCTTGAGATTTTGCCTACAGGCACAGAAAATTATGTCATCATCAGTATCCAAGGTTGCTGTAATATTACATTACAGACATTGCCCAGTCCTGAGGGATTAACGATTGCTTTATTTCTTTGACTCACATTTCAGTGCTATTTTCTTCTTAGTCACCTCCTCCTCTCTCCCTTATCTCCTTCTATTTCTTCTCCTCCTCTTGCTCTTCTTCTATGAAATATTAAGATACTGGACAACACTTAGGACCTCTGTCCTCATTTCTCTTCATACATTAAAGTGATAGAAGTTGGCAGATTTTCAGTTACACAACAGTCCAAATGCCACATGATATCATTGATGGGATTTACTTAACATTATAATCCCAAGTTTGGCAACCATTCTAGTACCAGCAATAGAGGCTGCAGGCTTGAATTTTCTAGAGTTGTAGAACTTTGTGCCGTAATGACAGTCAAGATCTCAGATGTAGCTAGGAAAACCCAGTGCTACTTGGATCATCAAGAGCTAATATGATCCCAGGTGTGTGAAACCACTAGAAATGGGAGGGCTTCTGCTTTTGCAAAGCACATGATACCACAGGAAGCAGCCAAACAGTCCATTCTAGATCATTCTGCAAAGAAAAGAGACTGCAGAACACAGACAAGTCACATCCTCAGAGCCTATGCTCTCAACCAATGCACCATATTGCATTTTTCATCTTGAAATATTTCATGATAAGACAAGTACAAAAGGAATCATGTCACACAGATTTTACATTCAAAAGAAGTTCCAAGGAGTTGGAGCTTCTAATTGTTCTAAAAGAATTCAATACATTCTTGAAGTTTTAAAGCTCCATCAACGTTTCCCTATAGTAGATTGAGCATCTTCAGCCCATAGATGAGGCAACTGAGGCTGGACAAGTGGGGCCTTCAAGATCATGCAGAGGTAAGACCAGGGCTTGGTGACTGACTCTCATTTATTGGCTCTCTCTGCCACACCAAACTATGTCTCTCTCTACACCAAAGCAGGTGTGGTGAGAGAAGGCTTCATTGAGAAAAATGTAACCTGAGTTTTGAGGGTTGGATGGGGTGTTGGCAGGCTTGGAGGAGGGGAGACTCCCTAATGCCGTTTGAGAATTGTCCAACTGAACTATTAGCTCCTATAATATAAGCATTTGTCTCCTCTGCCTTTTGCCCCATTTCAGAGTTCCTGGTATGGGGCTGGCCTGGTGTGTTGGGGAATGGATGAGACCTGCTTTACACGCTCTCTAGAGAGTTTACTCCTTGTTTTAAAATACTTGGTAAAGCACCTGACAATTAATAGAAACTCAGTTTACATTTCCTTTCTGTTTCCTTCTTTACTTCCTACAGATGACGCTTTTGAGAGTGTGTGCCTAGCCACGACCTGAGAACTATCCAGCCCTCCTCCTGCATAGGAATGGGCACTGGCAGCCATGTTTATATGACCAGGCCCTGACCACTATGAGTGGCTGAGTGGCCCAGGGGTGGACCCTTGATTTAAACTGGACCCAATTTGGGATTTCAACTCTGTGGGGCTTTTCGGGCTCCTCCGGTGGTTTGAACTGAGGCGACGTTAGCTCAGGAACTGGGAGATGTCCATCTTCAGATGTGGAGAAGGACAGTGTAGAGAAAGAGTGAGACGAAGCAGAGGCTGAAGGGCTACAGCATTGAGAAACCCCAAGAGCCCAGAGAAAGAGACCCTGAGAAGCCAACCACCCAGTACTTGGGGAGGCCCCTGCCCAAAGAAGGCCCTCACCTTTCTTGAAAGCCCCTCCTCCAATCACATGAGCAGGACAGTCTGTTGCCTGGAACTCTTACCATACTCTGATGTTATCGAGTTTCTGCAGAAGGAGCTCGCTCAGCCAGGTCTCTGAGAGAGCCACCAGGGGAAGTCCTTGGTTATGCTTTGTGCTGGAGGAACCACAGTCCCAAAGGGGGGCATATCGTTGAAGGGGAAATTTTTTCTCTTTCTTGAAGAGGGACCCTTGGCCTGATGGTTACAATTTTATCTAAACTCCAGAAGGAGTGAGACTCTGGAAAAGACGTTAATTCTTTTTTCTTGCAAAGGTTTTAATCAGTGGTCTTCACAGTGGCACAGATAGGAGAGGAGAGACCCCAGTGGTGGCTTTAGTCGTTGTGCTAGTATCAGAGAACAGAGCAAAACAAGACCTTCCTGCCTCACAGTGAGTGACATGGACATGTGGATAGAATTTCGCAGCCATGAGATGTAAATGCCATGATAAAGAAACGCATAAGCAGGGATGGTTTCTTAAGAGGGTCCAACCTTGTGGGAGTTGGGGTCAGAGAACATTTCCCATCAAGGACAACAACTGAGTGGAGGCCTAAAGGGTGAGTAGGAGTTGGCCGGGCCGAAAGAGGTAAGGGACAATCCAGAGGAAACAGCAAGAATAGAAGAGCAGAGCTGAGAAACAGTAGTTTCTGCCAAGAAGCACAAGTGGCTGAAACAGCTGGAGCGTGAACTCTCTAGCTCCTGGCAAGAAAACCTGCCAGGAAGACGAGTGACCACATCAGGGAGCTGAGGCTTTGTCCTACAGAGCTGTGATCTCTGAACTTCTTTGACTGTGCGCCCCATCTGTAAATTTTTCTGAGAGAGCAAGAAATGTTTTTATATGCATATTTATAACATAAATATATAGCATGTGTCTAATTATTTACAAAGCGTCATTGTATATTTATTGACAAAATAGATATTTGCTCTTGTATTAATATGTTAAGTATTAACATTTTAAAATCAAAATAAACAGACACAGAAATTCTAAAATATTCTCCACTGAATAGAGTAGATTGCCCTCCTGTTGAGAGTATGATTAAGCTACTCCACGATATTGCTGCCTTGGCATCCATTTCATTCTGCCAAGTGGCCTTCAAGGGCCTTAAAATGACACTAGCCCCCTCATGTTAGCACATGCCCTAGATAGTAGCAGAGTCACAAGCAAATATAAATTCCTAATATGACTCCCCCAAAAGCCCTTGTGATAAGCAGCTTCCCCTACATCCCAGGGCCTTCCCCTTATGTGCTCCTAGCTAAGACACCAGTGGAGCTTACCAAAACCCTGCTCTTTTTAGTTTAAATTAACCAATCTGGTTTTAGCCCAAGAACCTCAAAGCAATTCACCCATAGACTTAATGAAGTCATGTACCCCAGCCCCTGTAACTCTCTCTGCCTACACTCTGCCTTGACATCCTCGTTTGCTCCCTCAAAGCATGCCATGTAATTCTGCCAGGATCTGTGAGGAGTAAACTTCTCTATTTCAATTTCTCTTGTGCTAAATCAATCTCTCTTTCTCTTCCCCTCTCCCTCTCTATTTTTCCTACTGGTTCTATTTCTCTTGAGGACATTGCCTAAAACAGTGCCTTTTTCCTTTAAAAAAAAAAAAAGTAAAGGCTAGATAGGTGAAAGTGCTAATACTAATCACAAGCAAAAAAAAAAAAAAAATTTAAATCACTGACCATGCTGGAAGCAGCAAGTCTTTATTCACTTGATGTAAAAGTCAGTTCACTAGATATACAATTGTAAAGTGGAAAAAATAAAAGTAATTAAATAATAGAATTGAAATGCTAGAAATATATCAGCAAAGATGTGCCTAACAACCCCAAATTCCATTGACAATTGAGTAGATAAATAATAATGTAGTCACAAGAATATCAACAACAATTAAAAGGAATAAACTATAACTACACTCAACAGACAAATAGAGAAAATGAACAAAGAATAGAGAAAATCAATGAAATTAAAAGATATTTTAAAAGAGCAATTAAGTAACAAATAAGGAAATCTATAAAGAGAGATAGTAGATTAGTGTTTGCCCAGAGCTTCAGTGGGGATTTGGGGAATGATGGCTAAGAGGTACGGGATTTCTTTTTGGAGTAATGAAAAAATTCTAAAATTCATTGTGATGAATGCACAACTCTGTGAATATACTAAATGCCATTTTATTAAACTCTTTAGATTGTTGGATTTTTATGGCATAATAAAGTTACATCTCAATAAACTATTACATCTCAATAAACTATTAAAAAGTGAAGGAGAAATAAAGATATTCCCAGATAAACAGAAGCTGAAAAAATTTAATACTAAAAGATGTTCCCTACAAGAAATACTAAAAGGAGTCCTTCAAGCTAAATGAAGGTTGATATACAGAAATTTGAATCCACATGAAGAAATAAGAGCATTGATACTGGTAACTACATAGGTTAAAAGACAAAATAAATGTGTATTTTGTTTATTAAACTTTTTTGCTCCAATCTTATTTAAAAGAAAATTGCATAAGGCAATAATTATAAATCATTAAATGAGCATATAATGTATAAAGTAGAAATTATATATATATATATGTAAATGGAGTCATAGAGGAGGAATTTTTAATATGTTATTGCAATTAAGTTTCTATTCATCCAAACTAGAGGTTAAAAATGTTCATCATAATTCCGATGGTTATTTTCTCAACCACTAAAATAACTCCAAAAATATGGAAAAAGAAATGATAAAGGAATTGAAATGGTGCAATGGCAAATATCTATTTAACACAAAATAACGCCGTAATGGATGAACAGAGGCATAAAAAAGACATAAGATATGTAGAAAACAAGTAGTGAAATGGCAAACATAAAACTTTATTGGCAATTACACTAAATGTAAATAGATTAAATACTTCAATTGAAAGGCAGCAATTGTCAGAACGGATTGAAAAAATATGATTCAACTACATGCAATATGTAAGAAATACCACATGCTATTTATAAGAAAAATACATACTTTAGATTCAAAGACACAGATACGTTTGAATACAAAAGGATGGGAAAACATATACCATGCAAACAGTAGCCAAAAGAAATCTGGAGTGGCTGCGCTAATATCAGGCAAAACACTTTTAAGACAAATATTGCTACTGTTGCAAAAAAGGACATTTTATAGTAATAAAGTGTCGATCCATCAAAAAGACATAATTATAAACATATATGCAACTAACAACTAAGTCCCTAAAATATATGAAACAAAAACTGACAGAATCGAAGGGAGACATAGACAAACAATAACAGTTGAAGACTCCACTACTCCATTCTGATTAGTAGATAGAACAACTAGATGTAAGATTAACAAGAAAATAGAAAATAACACTCTAAGCCAACTAAACCAGATGTCAATAGAACATTCCATCCAACAACAGTGAACACACATTTTTTCAAGTGCACCATGGAACAGTCTCCAGAATAGGTCATTTGTTAGGCCATAAAACAATTCTCAGTAAAGTTAAAAGGACTGAAATCATACAAAGTATGTTCATCAACCACAATGAAATGTGTTATTTAGAATCCACCTATTGGTGGATTCTAAATAACACATTTCAAATAACCGATGGATCAAAGAAGACATCACAAGGGAAATTAGAAAAATTAAGATGAATGAAAACAAAAATGTAACAAACCAAAACTTATGAGATGTACCTCGAGCAATATTTTCAGGGAAATTTATCATTGTGCATGCCTATATTAGAGAAGAAAAAAGATCTCAAATCAATAACCCTCTACCTTAAGAAACAAGAGAAAAAGGCAAACTAATCTGAAAGAAACAGAAGGAAAAGAATAATAAAAATTAGAGCAGAAGTAAATGAAATGAAGAATAGAAAAGGCAATAGAAAAATTCAATGAAACCAAAAGTTGTCCTTTGAAAAGATCAACAAAGTTGGAAAACATTTAGCTAGTCTTATGAGAGAGAGAACTCAAATTACTCAAATCAGGAATAAAAGAGGGGACTTTATTATAGATTTTACATAAATAAAAAAGAATTATAAGAGAATATTATGAAAAATTGTATATAAACAAATTGGGTAACCTAGATGAAATGGAAAAATTTCTAAAAAGATACAAATGATTGGAACTTAAGAAGAAACGGAAAATCTGGATAGAGTAAAAACAATAAAAAGACTGAATTAGTAATCAAGAACCTGCTGCAAAGAAAAGCCTAGGACTAAATGTCTCCGTGGTGAATTCTATCATATATTTAAAGAAGAATTAATATCAATTCTTCTCAAACTCTTCCAAAAATTAGAAGGGGAGAAAATATTTCTCAACTCACTCTATGAGGTCAATATTACCCTGGTACCTAACATAAAGAAATCACACTTAGCCGTAAAAAAAGAAATCTCACCATCTGCAACAAGGATGGATCCAGAGAGTGCTGTGCTGAGCTGAGCAAGCCAGACAGAGAAGGACAAATGCCATATGATTTTACTTACCTGTGGAATTTAAAGAACAAAATAAATGAACAAACAAAACAGAAATAAATTCATATATAGAGAGAACATTTTTGATGGTTGTCAGATGGGAGTGGGGTTGAGGGGGGGTGGGTGAAAAAGGGGAAGGGATTAGAAATACAAATTGGCAGTCCCAACGTAGTCATGGGGATGTAAATTACAGCAAAAGGAATATAGTCAATAATGTTGTAATAACTATGTATGGTGTCAGATGGGTACCAGATCGGGGGGACCACTTTGTAGGTTATATAGATGTCTAATCACTATGTTGTACACCTGAAATTAATATAATATTATATGTCAGCTATAATTGAAAATAAAAAATTATTAAAAGAAAAAAGAAATCACAAAAGAAAACTATAGAACAATATTCCTTATGAATATAAATGTAAAAACCTTAAACAAATCACTAGCAGATTGAATACAACAAAAAAAAGGATTATACAACATGCCCAAGTGGAATTTATCTGAGAAATACAAGATTGCTTCAATATATAAAAAGTTATCAATGTAATATATCATATTAATAGAATAAAGAACAAAACATACATGATCATCTCATTAGATGGAGGAAAAGCATTTGAAAGGAGCCAAAAAAGGTTTGCATGATAATTGCAATAAACTAGAAGTAAAGAATGTCTATGAAAAACCGATAGCTACCGTTATGCTTGATACTAAAGACTAACTAGTTTCCCACTAAGATCAGTACAAGAAAAGGATTTGCATTCTTACCACTTCTTTTCAAATTTGTACTTGAATTTCTAGCCAAAGAAATGAGGCAAGAAAAAGAAATAAGAAACATCCAGATTGGAAGAAAAAAGTGAAACCATCTCTATCTACAGATGACACAATCTCGTATATAGAAAATCCTAAAGAATGCGCGCACACACGTACATGCACACACACACATACACACACACACACACACACACACACACAAATTGATAGAGTTAGTAACCAATTTCAGCAAGGTTTCAGGATATAAGATCAGTCTACAAAAATCAATTATATTGCTATATGTTAGTAATAAATGACCCAAAAATGAAATTGAGAAAACAATTTTATTTATAAAAGCATCAAAAAGAATAAAATACTTAGGATTAAATCTAACAAAAAATCTACACAATATCACTAAAAGAAATTATAGAATATCTGTCTGGAGATTTCTTGAGCTTTGAGGGTGTTTGTGACCAGGGGTACAGTTGCTTCTGAGTCTTTAATTCAGTTGTTCACCCCAGAGGACAACTGGCAAGGTCTAGAAACATTTTTTGTCTTCATAACTGGGAGGTTTTTACCGACATCTGGTGGGTGGAGACCAAAGATGGTCCTAAAAATCCTATAATGTGTAGGGCAGGTCTTCACAGCAAAGAATTATCCACCCCAAATATTAAGAGCGCTGCAGCTGAGAAACTCTGTTTAAGTCTTTGGGGCCCTGCCACATGCACCCGCTCCTAAGAAGCTTCCTACAAGTCCTTATCTGGACTTAAAGCCAGAGATGGTTGGATTACCGGCCATGCCCACAGGGGGAATTACCCTGTCATCACCTGGTCACCCTCTCTGGCCCCTTTGCTGGAGAGCAAACATTCAGGTAAATGTTTTCCCTACTTGTTTGGGAAACTTCGAGAAAAATCCCCTTTAGCCATCATATAAGCAGTGAAGATGTACCATGCTACGCTTTTTCCATCAAAAAAAAATTATGATGGCGAGGGGATTTTTATTATTTTTTTAGTTCAAATAACTAAAAGGTGGCAGTCAACCCTTAATATTTCAAAGGTGGCACATCCACCAGTTGGCCCTCAAAAGGGTATGCAGATGGAGCTCAGAGAACCAGTGGGGTTTAGTCTAGATGAGGGTTGGGGGCAGCCTGGAAGGGTAGGCAGCAAGTGGAGGGAAAGGCCTTTCTTCTCCTCCCCCAGCCACAAGCCACCTCATTGTGGGGCCCTTGGGGTACGCAGGGACATTTGCCTATACCTTCAGGAGATTCTTTTCTTCTCTCCTGCCTTCTCCCTGGGTTTGTTTCATCTTTGGTAACTAGAGAGCAACCTGCTCTAGGAAAGTGAAACCACCTCTCAGAGCAGGAGGCAGAGGAGTCTAAACTGCAGCCAGCAGCCTCATGCAGCCTCTCGAGGTACCAGTGAGGGCCTGCGAGGACAGGGGAGGACTGCTAAGACTTCAGACCCTAAATCTCTCTCAAGGGCCCCACTTTGCTTGACATGCTTTGTGGTTGGCTGGACTCTGGAGTTAACTCAAGCAGGTCAAGTGCCAACTCAAAGCAGATGAGGAGAACAGATCTGCAGCTGGTTAATCCCGGGGCACTGGAATCAGACTGTTGCCTTTGTGTCCCCAGGAAGGTAAGTGAGAATAAACAGAGATGAAAGAACCGGTGGCAGACTATTCTTCCTGGGCCAGCAAGCTGAACTTGACACTGAGGCCAGCAAATGGCCCCCTCCTGGAGAAGTGGGTGCCATGATTTCCCCTACGTCAAGTGTCTGCGTGGGGAGCTTTAAAAAAATAACCCTGCTGAGACCAATTAAATCAGAATACGTGAGGGTAGGTCCCAAGCAAGTAGTTCCTTCCTTCTTTGTGACCTTGGGAGATTTTGCACCCCTTTCCAGGGAGAGAAGTCTGACTACTGAAATGACTCTCCTAGAGGAAAAGTACCTAGTTCTGAGGTCAGCGCCCCTTTCCCAACCAGGGAGAGGCACACCACAGACACTCAGGTTTCTGCTCTGCTTGGTTCCTCACTTTCAGCCCATTGCCTTATGATTTGATCAGAGAGTCCCTGCTCTTATATAAAACACAGTTAGGTCTCGAAGTCTTGGAAATGAGCTGAGTCAAGAGGTGTTGGACTGAAGTATATATTTGTCCTGGTACTGAGAACAGCAAACAAACAGAATAACTGAACTGAGAAGATGTGAATATAGCAGGTTTGTGGCATGCTAAAAACACCACCTACTTCCAATTACCTTGAGAAGTCCATGTACCTACAACTTACCCTGTTCATTTTAAACAAGGCTGACAGCACAGACACTGGTAGTATACTAGTTACTAACACACTGATATACAAATAGCTGATGCCCTAAATTCTTGGGGTTCCCTGTTCCCCCACTTTCCCCTTCCCTTCCATCAAACCACTCTCTCTCACACCTCTCACAATCCAGAAACTCAAAGGTTAATTGCTCAGCATGTGGGGGGCCAGGATCTGTTCTGACGGGTGAATACCCATGCTATACAGTTTGTCATGTATGTCACCTTTGGTTATAAGTCATTTCAATCTACTCGTGAAAGCAGTTTGCCCCAAGGCTCTCTGCTTATTATATTTAGTTAGAACAGTATAAGTTTTGCTTTGTTTCAACAAAAAATTGTATTGTGGCACTGTCCTAAGAACTTTATAAACTTTAGCTCATTTCATCCTTATTACAATCCTATAAATTGGTAATATTATAGTCTCCCATTTTATAGATGTGGAAATTGAGGCACAGAAAGGTTAAGTAACTTAACTTCAAGGTCACCCAGTTAATAAGTGGAAGAGCCAAGTTTCTCAGCCAGTTTGGCTAGCGATCTGTTGCTCTCAACCATAGGAAATACACCATAAATAATAAGGTAGGATTTCTTTTTTCTTTGCCAAACTTAGATTCACAAAGTAGACACCAGCACTTCTCTCTACCATTTCCTTCCACCAAATTTACACATGGAAAAATAGAGACCCAGAGAGGGAAAGAGAGCTTCCCAAGGCTGTAAAATCAGCTGGGGACAGAGCTAAAAGCAGAGTGCTGCCTCGGGCTTCCTCCCCATCTCCTGTCAGATCGTTCACATCCAACGATATGTCCCCTCAGAACAGTTTGGGAAGCGTGGTGGTTTTCAGCAATGTCCACAAATTCTTTATTATTCCTCCCTTCAAGAGGTGGAGTCTCATTATCTTCCCTTGAGCGTGGGTTGGACTGCGAGCCTCACTTCTAATGAATAAAATAAAGCAGAAGTGACAGGAGACTAGGTCATAAAAGGTACTGCACTGTCCTCTCTCCCTCGGATTGATCAGTCTGAGGGAAGACAGCTGCCATGTGTCACCCTGAGAAAGTTACTTCACTTCTCTGTCTCTGTGTTCCACATTCCTAAAGTACATGTGTGTCGGGGGAGGATGTGAGGGGAGGGGAGTGGATCGAACTTACCACCAATGGCTGCTGTGAGAATTAAGTGTGTTGAGTCATGTACTTAGCACATATTAAGTGACATATATCAAGGACACTGGGGACAACTGTGTAAATTGTTCACTGTTCAAGGGCCCCTACCTTAGAAATCAGATAGATGCTCACCAGTCCATGTCCTTTGGCCTGAGATTACCCACCAAGAGGTGGCACTGTTTTCTAATTTGTACCAGGGCCATGTGTGAGCCAACAACTGTCCTGATACAGTATTCATTGTCAGCATAAGGGTGTTAAGGGTCTAGCAAATGTGACATTGGCATTATCATTAGGCTTTGGGCTGACATTAACTGAGCTGATGCCAGCTGCATTACAACTGTTCTTGTCAGCCTTATGGAGTTCTCTAGAATAATCTCAGTGCGATATCTGTATCCAGAGCTTTGCTGTGAACATTCAGATACTGCGTAATAATAATAATAAAATTAAATGTTAAAAAATTGACAATGTGAAAAGTGTTAAATGATGCATGGCAACAGTGTGTATTGCTTAGGTATACATATGGATATGGTTCACATGTAGAGGAATGCATAGGAATGATAAAGACCACATTCTGAATAATGGTTACCTGGGCAGGAGGGAACAAGATTAGGAAAGCATATACAGAAGCCTTCAGCTCTATTTATAATTTATTAAGCTTAATGGTGGATATACAAGTGTTTATTATTCTTTAATCTTAAGTATTTAAAATAATTTTTAATCAATACTATTGGAAGACACCATTTTTCTATGTCAAAGCTCATTTTTATTTTTTAAAAAATTAATTAAAAAAATTTTTTCAGAGCTAATTTTTTATTTCTCTCTTCATTAGTCTCTGTTAAATATTAAATCAGTGTATTGTTTTGGATCCACAGAATCAAGCAATCATTCATTCAACAAGCAATCATTCATTCAATAAGCAGTCATTCATTCAACAAGTATTTACTGTTGGATGATAAACTGTTCAAAGGGCAAAGAACTTCATTTGAACACTATAACACTTATAAAATAACCTGTTCGGTTAGTTGACTACTTCCCTTTCTCTCTAGGAGGGCAGAATCTCTCTCTTATTCATAATTATGATTTCTGTTACATCATAGAGGTTCATAAATGTTAAATGGAATAAAACATAAACATAACTGCTTATAGAGTTTTCAATATACTAAGGCTGAGAAAAGATATAGGACAATGCAGGTCATGATAAATGTTATAAAACTTGAGCAACATTCTGTGGGAATTCATTCATACATTTTTTCACTAGAAAAAATTTATTAGGCATTTACTCAGCACTGGCCATATAACTGTAAACAAGAGAGACACAATCATCAGTTTTTACATGGCTACTTCTCCACCTTCATTACCACCTTACTGTTCTATGCCACCAACATCTTTTACTTAGGTTATTGCAATAAATCAATGCCATTATCCTAACTGGTCTCTCTAATTCCACTTTGCTCCCCTCCCATAAAATCTCAACTGCATACAGAGAGATCTTTTTAAAACCTAAGTTAAAGCTCATCACTGCTCTGCCCTAAAACCTCCAATGGCTTCTCATCTGTGGGAGATTGCAGAAATGGCCACAATTCTTTAAATTCCTCCTATCAAGAAGTGAAGTCTGTTTCTCAACCCACTGCATCTGGGCTGGCCTTGTGACAGTCTTTGTCCAGTAGAATGCGGCAGAAGAAACACTGAATTTTGAGCCTAGGCCTTAGCAGAATGCTTCAGCTCTTACTCTTGGAATTCTGCAGCTGCCAAGTAAACAGCTGCCAAGGCAAGCCTATTGGGGGATGAGAGACTGTGTGGAGCAGAACCCTCTCAGGCGAGGCCACCTTAGACAAGCCAATTATCAGCCAATCTACCAGGTGTCTGAGGACACATGATGGAGCCCAGTTAAGATCAGCCTAGCCCAGCCTCTACTAGAAGTTTCCAGATGACCCTCAGACTCATGAGCTAAATAAATAGTTGTTGTTTTAAGCTATTGAGGTTCGCTGTGGGTTGTTATGCAGTGGAAGCTAACTGATTCACCTCCTTATTCTGAGAAAAAGCCAAGTACTAACTGTATTTCCAGTACTTAGAACATTGCCTAGTACATGGTAAGCACTCAATGAACATCTGTTGAATGAAATTTGTCAATGCAGTTAACATTCTAATGAGGGAAGCAGGGAAGCAGGAAAACAATAAGTAAACTAGTCAAATAGTTATAAAATTTGATAGCTGCTATGAAGTAAATGAATAGTGGCTGAGGAAGAGCATCATAGAATAGAAGTGGGAAGGTGGCTCCTCCATGCACTCCCCATTTCTTTTGGAACAAAAGCCAAAATCCTTATAGTGGCCTTCAAGGCCCTGCCTGATATGCTGCTAACTTCATCTGCCATGCACTGCCTCTCTGCTCCAGCTCTCCTGGCCTCCCTACTGTTCCTCTATCACATCGAGCACACTCCCACATCAGGTCCTTGATGGAATAGTCTTCCTCCAGACATACACACCACTCGCTTCCTCCTTCCTTTGGGTCCTGCTCAGATGTCTCTCTTTCAGTAAGACATTCATAACCACCCTATAGAAACAGCTACTCACTGACCCCTTGATTTCCCTAATCTCTTTATTTTTCTCCATAGAAATTGTTACCATCTGATGCATTATATACTAACTTATTTGTTTGCTGTCTGCCTCCCCCACTCAGATACAACTACCACAAGGGAAAGAATTTTGTTTTGCTCAATTTACCCTTAGGACAGTATCGTCTTAGGGCAGAAATTCAGCCAGTGGATACAAAATCTATTAAGGGGCGTGCTTCCTTTCAATCCCAAAACTAAGTAAGGTAAGCATTTGTCTTGGAGCCTTACTGGGAATAAGGCAAGGCCTTTTTAAAAAGCCAAAATGGCCAGGTGAGTGTTGGTTTGCTCACTGAGAACGCTACAAATGTGCTCATGGCAAGGCTAGTTATGTTACAAGGCTGATAACACAAGTAGCAGCCATTTGTAGCATCTTTTACAGTCTACTAGGGGCATTTTAATCCATGCTATAATTTGATTCTTGAAACAGCCCTGAGGAGTGGGCGGGGCATCTTTTATCACCCTCCATATACAGACCTAGGTAGTGAGGAGCATAGAACTCAAGAGAGCTACCCAAAGCCACAGACTCACTAAGTGGGTTAAACCAGATTTTAAATCCTGGGTGGTATAACTCTAAATACAATGCTCATTTCTTCCTTTCCTTCTTTGTTGTTGTTGTTTTTTAACTGCTTCTCCATTTGGGGCTCTAACCTGGTGACCTTCTTGAATCAAGATTCAAAGCCAATCTTGAACTCTCAAAAGACCCTCAACATGAGGCATCATTTCCTCTAAAGGGAGCATCTTGCTAAGAAGCATAGGTGATGAGTAAATTTTTAGAACATCAGTTCTAGAGCCTCTCCAGTGGCTTGGGATGACCACAGCCTCTTCTGTTTGATAGTCAGGAAAGAACCTGGGGTCCCCTGGGGTGACTTCATCCCCAGCCCACCTCAAGGCTAGCTAGACTGCTAGGGCAGTGATAAGGTCTCACATAAGAAAGAGGGAGTAACTGCTTTCAGGCAAAAACCAGAAAGAAATCCCAGTCTCATTGCTTTATTTTGGTTAAAAATCAAGTCGGGTGACAATGGAAACTCTTCCTTGCTCTCCTCTCCTTTCTGCCCATGTTGACAGTAGACTGACTTGCTAATTCTGGCTGGGGTTTTTCCCTCCCTGGCCTGTTTTTCTCTTTTATCTTCATGAATTGAAGAAAGCTGTTCTGCCTTTCAAACTGTCGGAAGGTATCTGGGGTTTTGTGTATTTTTTTTTTCTTTCACATAATTCTGTGGGTCTTTTCCAGATATGTATTTTATCTCAAATTAACTTCTAACTTCCGCCAATGTGACTTCCAGCGTGAGTTACCAGAAACCACAAGAGAGAGAGAGAGAGCGAGAGAGCCCCAAAGCCAGCGACATGTCCCTGTGGGGAGCAGTGCTTCTGCACCCCAGCGTGAAGAGGACGCAGGGGTCAGAGGTGGCTGAAGGGAGCACAGAGGAACCTGCCCGGGGCAGTGGGCTGGCAGCCTGGGAGCAGTCAGGAAGGGAGGCCACCTGGTGACAAGACAGCCCAGAGGCATCTGTGGTTGGGTGGAGAGTTCAGAAGATTGCAGCCATGCCTCACAGCTCTGACAGCAGCGACTCCAGCTTTAGCCGCTCTCCTCCCTCTGGCAAACAGGTAGAGCCCCCTATTCCTCCCTCCTACCTTCTGATTCTCCTGAGAAGGGGTTTAAGAAGAGGGCCGTGCCTCCTTGTCCTGCCCTGGAAACTGAGGAGCAAGGAAGTGGCTTGTGGCATGAGCACTCAGTTAGACTTAAGACATGGTATTTGCGATCAAGCTGAGCATATTGGCAGAGACTCTCATTTTTTAGCTCATTCTGCCAAAGCCCCTTTTCCTCTTTGTTCCTTGATGGTGCCCATTGCCTCCACCTCACCTGGATTCCCACTCCATGAAGCTTTCTAGGAAGCTGAGAGGAGAATGAGCATGAGAGAACTCTGGTCTCTCAGAGGAAAGGCTCTACCTTTCTCCAAGGCAGTAGAAAAGTGAGGGGAGGAGCATTAAAACAGACTGCTGGCAGGCAGTCCGAAGGGCTAGATCTATAGTTTCCCAGGAGACAGCCATCAGGGCAAGAGAGAAAGGGGGTCTGGGAAAGAAAAGGAAGAAAAAAAAAAAAAGGCAATTTAGGAGGAAGCACCTGGGCAGCTCAGAAGGATCTATCTTACCTACTGGGTCACTGTTTCTGTTGCTAGCAAGGCCAGCAGAGAGGGATGCTGGAGCAGCGACCCTTTTCCCCTGTGGCTTCTGGACAAGAGGGAGGAAACAAATCAGGAGGTGATTTTGGAGTCTTGGAGACGTTCACTAGTAGCTCAGCTCAGCTCTGGGGAAACCAGAGAGATCGAGGTAGAGATTCTGGGAGCATTTGGAGTCCAGACTGACTTCCAAGTCAAAAGTTCAACTTGAGGGTGGCCAAAAATTCGGGCACCCTGCCTGCCTAACAGCTTCTGGGGCTTTTTTTTTTTTTTTTCCACTACATTCCTACATTCCAAAGTATAGACATCTCTCTCTATACTTCTTTCTCATCTGATACATCGATAAATTAAAATTTCTTCTCCAACTTTGAGGTTTAAAAACCTCATTCTTTCCTAAGCACAGATATCCAAGAGGGCTTTCAAAATGCTGCAGCCAAAATAGAATATATAAACATGTATAATATAGCATTGGTCATAAATAGCTGACAGAAGAGCAGCCCATTGGAGGAAGTCGTAGTGGGAACCTCTAGAAGGCAAGCAATCCAGTCCTCTGCTCAAGATGATATCAGAAGGGCTCTGACTGCCTGGAAGTCTGTACTCTTCTTAGGAAGGAAATTACTCATGGCTTCCATGGTAACCTGGTCCCCCTTAGAGGAAGAGCATTTCCTTCCTATCTAACCCAATGCCCTCCTACTGCGATGGCCTGGATGTGCTGGCCATATTAGTGAGGTGTGTGCTTGGTGTGCACAGTCTTGCCCCAGGGACTGTGCACCTCTAGCTGGTGGGGATGTGAGAGGGAAGAGGGCAGGAAATGTAGAAGGGTTTTATTCGGACTCCGGCACTTATTCTGCAGCATCTGGGGGAAAGTTTGTGCTAACCTTTCTGCTCAAGTAGAGGATATGCCCACCTGTGGGCTGTGCTTAGAGAACACCAAAGGTTCCCTTGTCCTCCTAAGCATCCATTCGTTACCTTCCATGGCCAGGTAACCATCACCATTAAAGCTGTTCTTGGTCTCTAGTTTTTATTAGGCATTGTGCTCAGGGCCATGAGGGAATGTCAAGGTCACTGAGAATAATGAAGGAAACATGGGAAAGAAGAGACAGATCTGGGGTAGGGAACTCAGCCCAGGAATGCAGCAGATGGCTTATGGGGTACAAGCCAGTGAGGTTCGGGGAGCGGGTGGTTGGAAAGGCACCAGTCTTAGCACTGGAAGATGTTACTCGCAGATTACTGTCAGTTTGTGGTTAAGTTCTTTAATAAGCCACATATAAAATTGAAATAATAACTTCAATTTTACAGAATTTGGAAAATAAGAGCAACTCTGAAAAATCACTGTATAGAAGCTTGCACATAGTAGGTGCTCAACAAAGTTTTGAAAAAAATAGCAAGAAGGTTCTAGGACAAAAAGTGAGAGAGTAAGGGTGGAGTGGCCCTGAAGAGGAGGAGAGGTGATAAAACACACTTCATCGCCTTAACCATTTTTTTCCAAATACAGCTCTGCTGAGGCCTCAAGGTCTTTGCCCTCTTCCTGTAACTCTTGGTCAAAAAAGTTATAGAGACCTAAGGGAGTGTAACAGACTGTGGGTTCAGCCTTTCGGTAAATAGGGAGTGGATGGGCAAATGAAAAGATGAGGAAATGGAAGGATGGACAGACAGACACCAAACACCATGAAGGCACGCTTTAGCTCAGAAGAGAGGAGCAGCTGTGCCTAATTCTCAACACCTCTGTTTCCCAGGACTCATCTGATGATGTGAGGAAGGTTCAGAGAAGGGAGAAAAATCGCATTGCTGCCCAGAAGAGCCGACAGAGGCAGACACAGAAAGCCGACACCCTGCACTTGGTGAGTGTTCAGACATTTCTTCATCCTCTTGAGTTTTAGGCTTTGCCCCTACCATCCATGGGTGCTTGGACTGTAGCTTTGAACTTGCCAGTGTGGGGATGTGGATGTGGGGGAAGAAAGTGGAGGAGTGAGGGCTGTGGGGTGAGTTGGGGAGGGAGGCTCTCCTATGAGAAGATTCCGGCAGAGAATGAGCCAGAAGGCTGAAAGAGTCTTCCTGATTCCTGAGAGGGGTGAATGAGTTGAGTATGGGAAACCCAGAGGCTGAATGAAAGGCAGAAGCACCTGTTCAGAGATGGGGCAGCCAGAGAGAACTCCATCCCTCATGAGCCTAGAGGGCAGAAAGCAAGACTGTCTTTGGGAAGAATTTAGAAAGTGTGAAGGACTTTTGGGGGAGCCCCATATGCCGCAACGCTAGATCCCATATAGTCCCATTCCTCCAGAAGCCAGATGGGCAGCCAACCTGGGCCACAGAGTGCTGTACCTTATTCCTCTTTCCTGCACATCGTTAAGATTTTATTTTGAATTTTTTAAATATTTAATGATGTCCTAAGGCATCTGTGCCAATGTGGTTTCAAGTGCACTTATCTGGGATGGTCGCCACACTGGTTGAGTTGTCTCCAGTCACAAACTTTCTAGAGAAGCCTTGACCCCGGACTTGAGCAGAGGCCCTGGGCAAAGGCACTTCCAACGGCAGCACGGGGCCCTAGTTGGCGTTTCTCAATTCTGGCTATGTGCTTCATTAGGCTCCCTCCTTGTCTCCCATATCTTACCACCTTATCTCTCATCACTTTGCCTTTTAATTTGGTTCCTGTTCAACCAGCTCTTACTTCACTGGCTCCTTCCCCTTCCATCCCCCCTTCCGTCTCTTCTTCTAGCAACTGCCTTTCTGTCCTGCTTCCTGAACCATTCTCAAACCTCCCGCATCCTAGCAATTTATTTCAATGGTAAAAAGAGCAGTTGGCATCCAAAATGAATAGGCTTATGTTTATTTGAAGGATTAGCATGAAAAGCAGCCAGTTAAAATAGTTGTTTTAATCTCATCAAGAAAAAGTGAGATGTCTATATGGTATCAGACAGGTACTAGACTCATCGGGGTGATCAACTTCATAAGGTATATAAATGTCTAATCACTATACTATACACCTGAAACTAATATAAAGTTTTTTGTCAACTGCAATTTAAAAATAAATTTACAAAAAATTAAAAGTAAGAAGTCATTTTAGAAAAAAGATGCTTCTTTGAGTTTTGTAAGGAAGCAGAGAGCAGGCTACACCAACATCTCTGATTGGATATTTGTGTTTTATTTGAAATGTATTCAGCATATCTTCCATTGCATACTAAATAGTTTTAAGTTCATAAGTATTTGTTGAATTGAACAATAATGAATGACCAGCAAGTCTGTTCTTCTCTTTGATAACTGTGATCAGCAATCTAAATGTGAAGCTGTTAGTGGCTTTGCTACTTGCATATTATCTATGATTTCATTATGGCTTACTGTCTCATAATACTCTGGTTTACTATTTTAAGCTTGAAAATCTATGATCACTCATTTTGTCTCTATCAGAGTCTTATTCTAATTTAATATTCTATAGAGCAAGCCAATGGACAAAGAAATACAAATTAGAAAGGATAAACCTTCCTCTTTTTGTGCAAGTAGACAATGTCGTGAGACTGGAAAACCACTATAAGCTTTTAAGTTTGTAATTCTTTTTTTATGTGGCAACTTAGTATAGCTCAGCAGCTCTGCAATCAAAACAGCAGGGTGTGAATCCCAAGTGCCCTGCTTGCTGTCTGTGTGACAGACCTTAGGACATTCTTAACCTCCTTTAGACTTAATTTCTGTATCTATAAAATGGGAAATTACAGTAATTACATTATAGAATAGTCCATATAAAGATATCAGCACAATGCCTGGCATGAAACAAATATTTAAAAATTTTAAGTATAATGAGTACTATTAATAATAGTTATTATTATAAAAAATGAAATAAATAATCACAAATAAAATTTCATATATACATATAGATATATGTATATATATTTATATCTCACAGAATCTTGGGGCTGAAAGATTTCTTAAAGGCTGGAACATTCAGACACACTTTTGATGCTCTAGACTCCTCCCTAACACTCTCCCACCTTGAAAATTGTCCCCGACTTATTCCTGGTCACTTCTAGTGACAGAGAGCTTTCTTTCTCCTAACATGAACAAATGAGTTGTCCCTATCTTGAGCTGCATTCCTGTCTCTCTGCACATTTAGCCTACTGGTCTTCATTCAACCCCTTGGGTACATGTCAGTGAGAGTTATATGTATGTTTCTTTGCTGGGGCAGGTTTTCAACTCTGACTCAGTTGTGTCTCTCTATAAGACAAGAGTTAGAACCAAAAGATTTAGTCCATCTGGTTATACTAGCCATGACTAGATTGGGATCATCTCTGGGGCTTGGAGTCCATGGAGCCCCCGGTCAGGTAGTCACCACGTCCACACCTACACCCCCAGCCTCAGTCTCTGGAATGTTCCCCCTCTTCCCCACTCCTGGACACAAACTCTTCCCTACTCCTTTCTTTTCAGCACCACATGGTTCATCTTCACTTTTTGCTCAGTGATGAGATCACATCAGAGTTTACACCAGAGTTGCAAGCCTGGGGATTACAGCCAATGCAGCCTGTGTTTCTCGACTTTAGAGAGAAGGTTTTGGTAGCAACATATCAATCTGCCACCATCAAACAGAGGGTTTGGCTGTGGTCTGAAATGTTCATTTCCTCTCAGACAGTGATCACCTGCCTTCCATTAGCCTCTCAATTATGTTTGTGATTCAGGTAGAAAATCTTCTGGTTTGCCACCAACATTCTTAAGATTGAGTGCTTGCTTTGTTCTTGACATCTTTTCATGCTCAGCTCCACATGCTGAGGTTCTGGAACCATTTCCTGGCCCTCAGACATAGCCATAGGACTCATCTACCAAATACTCTAAAGACCAGGGTTTAGAAGCTACCGAGAGTGCAATATGAAATCAGGACCACGTTTGTATTAGTGTGCTAGCCTCATATAAACTGGTATAATGTTGTTTTCTCAATTTCAACTTTATCACTATTATGTCTTAGAATACCAAAAGAATTATCATGTTTCTCCAGTGAGATTGTGGATACTTACTATTTCACATTTTTCATATCTATCCTATAAGTAGTTTGCACCAAATGCCATACATTGATTGCTTTTAAAATAGCAAGCCAATGTTACAACATCCCGGCATTCCTCACATAAGCTAATTCAAGTGCTTCTTTTCATAATATCAACAGAGTCTACATTCTGTTTTACTTCTCTTTTGGTCGAGTGTCTCACATAGCATACATCACACTTAGTTCTTTTCTCGCAGACAACTATAGAGCCTGTTAGGCACAGTAAAAGCATTACTTAAAAAAGAGAAAGGAATATCGTGACCAGTTCATTTTTAGACAAATCAGTAAGTAATAGGCAGATCCAAAATAATCAGCTGAAAAAGTATTAAAAATAATAAGAGAATCCAGTAGGCTTTCAGAATTAACACAAAAGTAATAACTTTCCTATATGTAAACCATAACCAATTAGAAAATGTATGAACCTCGAGATAATCATGCTAAGCAAAATGAGCCAGACAGAAAAAGTTGAAAACCATATGATATCACTTATATGTAGGATATTAACCTAAAAGCAACAAATGAACAGGGCAAACAAACAGAGACTCATGGACATGGACTGTTAGACTAGTGATTATCAGAGGGCAGTGGGGAGCGGGGAGGTAGATGGAGGGAAAGGGGTCAAATATGTGGTGACATTAAAGGATTAAAAATAAATTAATTAATTTAAAAAAATTTTAATAGGAGGGAAAATTCCATTTATAATACCAGCAACAGCAAATGGAAGAAATAAATTTAATGAAAAATATGTAGGGTTTAATTTTTTAAATCTTTAAAATTACTCAAAGTGACTTAAACATTCAACTAAATAAAAAAGGTATATCTAATATAAAGATAGCAATTTTATTAAATTAACCTAGAATTTAATTTAATGTAATCCCAATAAAAACCAAATAGAATTTTCTGGGATTTGGAGAACTAGATTAGCTATTCTAAGTTCCCAGTGAAAAAGAACCATGTGAGAATTTCTAGAGAAATTCTAAAGTAGAAGAGTAACTAGAGAAAATTAGCTGAACAAGATATTAAAGTAAATTACAAATAAATAAAATATGGAGAAGAAATAAAAACAATATGGAGAAGACAGAATAGAATAGAATACAGAAAGAGACCCAAAATCAAAATCAAATTTCAGTACCAAATACATGTCAATATATCAATCCCTAAGACACAAGTTCAAATGCAAAATGACTAGGATGACATTTCAGTGAGTGAAAGCTGAATTATTCAATAAGCAGATTTGGGACAACTGGCTAGCCATTTTGGCGGCGGGGTTGGGGGCGGGAAGCTAGCTTCTTTATTTCTTACACACACACACACAGATTGAATGTAAAAAAAGAAAAAGAAAACCAAAGAAATTTAGGGGGAAAATGAACATTAAAAATTTTATCTTGGAATGGAATCTTTTCCAGATAAAATAAAAAACCTTAAAACTATCAAAAGTTTATACATTACCTTTATACATAAAACGTGGTTTCTATACAGCTCAAAATACTATATGCAAGATCAAGGCAAATGACAGATTGGGAAAAATATCTGCAACACATAAGGGCAAGTTTTTTAATATATGAGAGCTCTTATTAGTAAGAAAATAATTAACAACCCAAAGAAAAATGAGAGGTGATTTTGAATAGGCTTTTTAAAATATATATATATATATATATATATATATACAAAAAGAGAGAAGAAATAAATAGCAAATAAACATGGAGAAGATGCTAGATCTCAGTGAAATGACAATTAAGGCAATGTGAGTCCCCAGCCAGACTGGCAAAGACGAAAATATTGCTAACACACGACATTGCTAAGGCAGTGAAGAAGCAGATACCACCACAAACTACCGGTAGAGGTATAAGTCAGTACAACTCCAGCAAAGAGCAATTTGACCATGTCCATCCAATTTATAAGTATGCATACCTTGTAACTTGACAATTTTACATCTAGGAATCTATTTACAAACCTATCCACAGATTACACAATTGTGTAGATGTAAAGATACATTGTCACAGCAAAGACTGAAAACAAGCTAAATATCCATCAGTAAGGGACTAATTAAACTATAGTTTGCTCCTTCAGTGGAATATTATGGAGTTGTTAAAATAATGGGTTACATCTGAATGTGTTAATCTGAAAAGATTATCAAACTTCTATACTCTTAAGTGAAAAAGGTGTGACTATAGTGCATAGTTTCCTCCCGTAAATGTTTTTAATAAAAACAAAAAATATATATGTGCATATGTGTATAAACTTAAAAATTTTCAAATGGGTTTCCCACAAAACTGTTAATGGTATTTATTTCTGAAAAGTAAAATGGAAGGTCTAGAGCAAGAGAGAGATACTTTGCATTTTTAACCCTTTTTATATAGTTTGGCTGTTTTTATCGCCTGTTTTCATTTTTATGATATAGATATTTAAATTGTCAACATCAATCATTACTACATATGCATTAGAATGATTTCCTTTCTAATTTTGATTTCAAACATTGAATAGTCTTCCAAAGTGACATTTTATCTTTTGAACATCCTATATAACTATCACAGTCTTTTGGGAAAACCAACTGTCAGTTGGTATGTGTAATGAGGAATTCTAGGTGCTACTAGACTAGAATTCCTCAGTTATAGACAAGCCATATAAGGATGGCAAATCGGTTTCATTTGTGTGGCCGTTCTGGTTGATTGTAGTGGCTCTCTGGCACCTTGTTGTAGAAAGGATTCTGAGTCAGTGTCCCAATCCCAGGTCAGTGGGAAAGAGAGTTGAAATTAATTGAGAAGCTTTGTTCAAATAAAGGTAAAAGTAGAGGAGGTGGTGGGCCTACAGAATATGAGCCCAGAGCTGTGCTTTTGGGAGTCAAATCTGGCCTCCAGGAAGAAACTGCAATTAAGGTAGAATAACAAGGCCAGATCTGAAAGCTAGCACTTTAGACACTCACTTAGATGGGGGTGGGACAGGTGCTTGCCTGGGGCTTGCTTCTGAAGGAGTCTCACACTAATTTAATAAAAGAGAAGAGTTTACAGGTTCCAGAGCTTATCTCTAATGCCATATATAGCAAGCATCAGCAGTGCAGATTATGCATGAAATGAAGTTTTAAGCTGACGCTGTAAGAAATAGGTATTTAGAACTGGAGGAAAATTGAGTTAATGAAAGAAAAGGAGCTCGGTCAAGATATTAACTTCCGGGGCCTCCTTGAGGAGACACTATTGTTCTTGGTCTTCTGGGGAAGCCTGAAAGAGAAGTCTGCTGATGATCCTTTTTCATTCATAGAGCTCTGTCTTTCCCTGTGCCTTAACGTTCATTGGCATAGAGAAGCTATAGGTAAAAACAACAATAAAAACAAAAACCACACAGAAGAAATATTCTGGCTAGTTCTAGCCTTAAAAATTTCAGTGTAAAATCAGTGACCCACCTGTGGAAAAGAGACATTTCTCTTGGCCTCTGTTGCTATGAACTTCTTATTAAAAACATATTAATTAAACAAATGACTGTGCCAGGCACTGTGTGCTAAGTGCTCTACCTGTTGTGTCTCATTTAATCTGCACAAAAACCTTATTTTATAAGTCCGGTATTAGGTTAAGCAACTTGTCCAAGGTCACACAGCTTTTAAGTCGGTCTGTAAGTATGAATCCATCTTCTTAACCACTAGGCTACACTACCTTTTTCCTCAGACTCTCATGAAGAGAATATATTTATTTTCCATAACCTATATCCTTCTTGAATCTCGTCACAAATTTATTTTTTGTTCTTTAAGTAACATCCTCCAAATTCCAAATTTTCCTCCTCCATCATTAGGCCTGGTGAAGAAAGTAAAGTTGTCTCTAATGCAATATACCAATATATCAATTGAAACATTTTTTAGAGAAAGCTGTGTAGCAATAAATATTAACATCTTATATATGAATACCCTTTGGTACAACAATTATACTTACAAGTGTTTTAAGAAAAAATAATGCACAAAGATGCTCAAGTCATTATTATTTGTGAACAGTAAACGTTTTGTCAATAATAAAATTGGGCAGATGCCCAACAACAGGTGATTAAGCATATTATGAGACATTATACTCTAGAATTTTATGCTGGCACTAAAAATGACAATAGGATCTGTATTTGTCAACACAGAAAGCTGTCAATGACATAGTGTTGAGTGAAAAAAAAAACAGCTACAAAAAGAGTTCAGAGAACGTAATCCCGTTAATGTAAAATTTGTGGATTTGGGGTATATTTGCATGCACAAAGGAATAGCTGGGAGGATAGTCTCCAAAATGCTAACAGTAGTTATTTCTGAGGGGTTGAATTTTGAGTGGCTTACTTTACTGCTAGTACTTTTCTCTCTATATTTTTTATTATGATGAATGTATACCATTTTTTTTAAATCAGAATAAAAAAATAGACTATTTTAATTAGGGAAGGAAAACCATGTCAAGGCAATCTACCACCTCTAACTGTCCCACTTACAACGGGTCAGTGTGGTTAAGTTTGAGAGGCGTTTTTGAAGGGAGGCCAGCTCCACACTGTTCTTGACATTACAAACAACTTCTGTCCTGAGGAGAGAGTAACAACAATTATGGTCACAGTGCCTTGTGTATAGAACCCCAGGATTAAAAGGAAACTCAGAAATGCTTTCGGCCAACCTGCCATGTTACCGATGAGGAGGACACTGATGTCTTTCTCAAGGACACCCAAAAGCCTAAACCTCTTGCTTTGCCACCATTTGCTTTTGTTTTGTGCCACGTTGCTGTGCAGATCGTTGCTCTCTCATGTCATTTTGCAAAGAGTAAACCAAGAAGTAGGCCACTGACCAGGATGCCTGAACAACATACGTACTTTTTAGCAACAGAACCCAAGCATACAGTAAGAGACCAGAAAGAGAGTCCAAGGTTGAGAGAAGCCAGTTTAAATGTTCCTTTATTTTAAAAAGTCTTAAAGTTATAATCCAAAATTAAAAGGACAACGACATATTGGGGAAAATATTTGCATCAAATTAAAGAAATGCAGATTTATACTATAGAAAGAACATCCTTTTAAAGAAAAACATTAAGACTGTAATAGATAAGTGGGCAGAGGCTATGAACATAAAGCTTATTAACAGTCTTCATGCTATAATGAAAATAACCCCATTTTCTATTCTGATTGTGAAGTGATACACCTAAGGGTTTCTCAACCTTGGCACTATTGACATTTTGAGTCAGATAATCTTTGTTGTATGTGTGGGAGGGGAGGACTTGTCCTGTATATTGTCAATTGTAAAATCTACCCATTGGATGCCAATCACACCACCTTACCTCCCAGTTGTTACAATAAAAAATATTTCCAAATATTGCCAAATGTCCTTGGTTGAGAATCCCCTGGTTGAGAATGCTGTACTATGGAACAGATACATAGAAATTTTTTTCCTCCTTAGTAATTGATAACTTGTAACATTAAAATGAAACTATGAAACCTTTAAAAATCTAGTCGGCAAAATAAATTATAACACCTAAATACTGATGAGGTTGTAGTGAAATTGATATATGCATTCACTGATGATGTTATACATCTTACATAACCTTTTTACAGTAATACTTGCCATGAACTGGAAGACTGATTATGAACTGTGTCCAGTAATCTCACTCCTAAGAATTTATCCTAGCAAATAATTGAACAAAACCCCAAAACTAGTATGGATCAAGATGTTCACTGCAGCATTACTTGTAATAGAAACATTTTGATAGCAACCAAAATCTAACAGTAGGAAATCATTTTAAAGGTATTTGTGGATCATCTATTTGATGATGTAGCCATTAAAAATAATAATTATGGTGATATGACCAAATTATGACAGAAAGGAAAATATAAAATGCATAGTAGATGTACTATGCTTGAAATTTTATAAAAACAGGTATTTTTATGTTTGTTGAAAAGAACAAGATGACAACATATACAAATGAAAACAGTGTTAGAGGACTAGGATCATGGCTGTGTATAACTTTTTAAAGATACCTTTAATGTAGTTATGCTGTAATTTTTTATTAAAACACAAGAAAATGGTCAAATAGAGAGCCTAGTGAACTCTGGAGAGAATCAAAGATGAGAATAGAGAGATATCATTGAGCTAGAATTTGGGGGTCAGGTTTTGGTAAGGGATCTTATAATTTATTCTCCAAATAGAATCATTTTTGAGAGTGAATAGGGGCACTAGTAAAAATAATACCAGGACAATAGGTATGAACTGGGACTATCCAGTAAACATCTGCTCACCCTAGATTTAGAAGAACCAAGAAGGGGGACCTAGAGTTGTTAGGAAAATTCAAGAATAATGATAAAATTCACAGCCAAGCAGAGGGGACCAGAGTCCTAGGGCCAAAATACAATTTCATGAACTTGAGGACCCTATAACTAAAATATTTTCTGGACACTCAGCTGGCACAAGAATATGCCTCATTGCTAAGAGGGTGAGGTGGTCCAGAAAATTACAAAAGCAAAGGCCATATTCCCAGTATTAGAATTAATGTCAACAGAAATGATTCATTCTGCTGTACAAGTATATAATAGCCTCCTATGAGCCAAGTACGGTTCGTTCTAGGCATTGAGAACACAGCAGGGACAGGGCAGAGTCACTGATTTCATGGACTTTACATTCAATTGGAAGTCAGACTGGAAAATAAACAAATAAATGAACATGTTAATCACACAAAGTGAAAAGTGCTTTGAAGAAAACCAAAGAGTGCAACTTTGAAAGTGACTAATGGATGGGGATGGGTCCAATGATCAGGGAAGTCCTTTCTAGGGCCCTGACTTTGAGATCAAATGTGAATCAAAGGGAAGGAGACTGGGAAGATCTGAGGGAACAGTGCTCTCAGCAGAGCCTCGAGACCAAACAGAGCATAGTCAGTCAAGGGTCAGAAAGATGCTGTGTGGGACTGGAGACAGTGAGGGAGTGCGGAGTTGCTCAGGAATAAAGGCAATCACGCTGAAGGAAACAGAAACTAAATTGGGGCCAATGAAGCTAATTCAGAACCTGGCTGGGGGGTATGATATATCTGAACCTAAATTCTGATGTGCAAAATGGGAAGTAATAGCACTTCCCTGGGCTGTTTGGGAGTTAATGAGAGAGCAAATACAAAAACAAAGCGATACTGTACATTTTGTTTGTCTTCTGTTTAACTAAGAAGGTTGTATTTATTCATTTTTTAATGCAGAGTCTGGCATTTTTCCATCTATCAATCAGACGAAGATATCGGATGTATCTTCATGTATAAAAACATTTAGCCTCCTTTCCAGTAGTTTATAAAACGTTAAGAACACTAACTGTTTCACTTGTTTTCTTCACTGCAGCTGGTCCAGTCTCCTTCATTTGGTATGGATGGGGAAAGTTAAATCCAACCTAGGGCAGTTGCATGTAGAGTTCTTAAGGTGGTATGATTCTGTTACCTCATCTTCATGGCTTCAGTTTGGGAAACCAAAGTGTTACTAAACAAAACTAGGACTTAAAAAAAAATAAATTTCTTATAGTCATTTGTAACTATCCTAGAGTTACAAAGCGGAAGCTATTAAAGTACTTAAAAGATTGGTTAAATGCTCCTGGGAAGTTTCATGGACATCACAAATTTACTTAGCAGACTCTTCATTTGCAGGTCTCAGATTCTGGTAAGTGATTACAGATTCCAAGCTGGCCGTCAAGCAACGGGATTTTATTCAACACTTACTGTGTTCCGGGTACTATCTATCACAGTCACTGAGGACAAAACTGTGAAGACCATGATAGTCCCTGCCCCCATGCAGCCCAACACTCCATAACTAGTTTTATAAAGTTATAATTAATAAGATTCGAATAGATGCCCTATCTCTTGTTTTTCCATCTTAAAAATTAACTCTTCTGGGCTACTTGAAATTGTTTTCACCAAATGTAAGGTAGTAGTAAAGCACTTTGTCTTAAATAGGCATTAACTTTTAGAAAATATTTTTAACTTAGAAATGTTCTCCCACCTCTTTATTTATGTTACATTTATTTTATTTATACTATATATTATAAAATAAAATACATTAACAAAAATATAAAATAAAATACATTAATAAAACAAAAAATTAAATATATACATGTAATAAAAATGTAATACAATTATACCTTGTACATATTTATATTTTTATATTACTTTTAAGAGGAATCAGCTATGGACATGATTCCCAAGTCAGTTGCTCATTTAACTCACCTGGGAAGTATTTTTTAAAATCTTAATGCCCAAGAGCCACTCCAAAAGCTAATTAGCTTAAAATCTTTCAGGGGTGAAGTCCATGAACTGAGGTTTTTTTAAAGTTCTTCAGGTAATTGCACTGAGCAGCCAAGGTTGATAATTGGGTAGCAGTGACATTTGAAGCTTGTTAGGAGCATGTGAAAAATGTGTGGACTGAGCGTGGGGTGATTATGTAGCTATATACCCACTCTGTCCCAGAGGCTTAGCAGAATAAAATAAACAAACAAATAAAAACCAAAATAAATGTTTTAAACCTTTGCAGTGATGGCAATTATTAGTTGTGTGTTTTTTTCAGAGTTGGGCTTGTAGTGATAATCTTTCTAACTTGAGATATCAGTCAGGATTGCATTTAGCTACAATAGAAAGCTATCAAACAGTAGTATTGATAAGTCACGGTTTATTCTTCTCACATATCAAGAGATTCAGAAGTAGACAGATCAGAGCTAGTGTGAAGATATCATCAAAGAACCAAGCTCCTTCTCTCTGTCTCTGTGCAGCCATCATCACTATGTGACTTTCATCCTCAAGACTGCAAGATGGCTATCGATCTGTGGAGAGAGAGGGTGGCCTTTGTCCTGGTGAGGCTTTGCCTTTTAGCTCTCATCCAGGGAAGGGAAACTCCATCCCTAGGTACTTCTGCTTATATTTCATTGGTCAGAATCCATCACATGGTTATCCTTAGCTGAAAGGGCAGCTGGATATTTGAGTAATTCTTTTCCCAGGCTATCTAGAGGAAAGTAAGGGAAAGTTTAGGACAGATGCTGAGTGAGCCAACCTGTATTGTTTCTCACATATGAGGTCAATAAACTCAGTTTTGAAAGCCAAGGAATAGGTGACTGAACTCCAGACGGGACCCTGAGGGCAGACTGGTATGGCCAAGCATCAGCTGATGATGAGAGCATTGACAGTCCTAGAACTTCAGCTTCAAGGCATGAAAGTGAAGATTTCTTCATAATCAGACATGTACATTATTCAGTGCAAAGATCTGTGGTTTAGTGATTCCTCTTCTCTCTTCATGGGGTAAGGAACAGGACTTGGGGCTGATTTCCCTAAGATTAGTGGGAAAGGTAGGCATAGATGCCATTACAGCCTGGACAATGTCCTATCTCTCGGTTTATAGACTTCTCCAGGAATGGCAGGCTCTACCTATATATGTATTTGGTGGATGGGTATTGATAACTGCTGGAGACTGAACATATAACTGGGTATGAGGGATATAAGCTTCAAACACTGTTCTCATATTTAAGTGTGGGTGAGAGTTAAAAGGTCGCTCTACCAGTGAATGACTACATGTTCTGTTAACAAAGAAACTCACAGGGACTATTTTCACCTTTCTGGAAACTGTGATTAGAAAATTCAAGGAGAAGGTCAAGGCGCTAAACCAGAGCTGGCAGGAAGGAGGACCACGTCCTGCTCAGAATGCCTGGAGAGTTCCTGCCAGGGCTTTGGGTGAGAGCCTGTCCTTAGCCTTGGTCCCAGCTGGCTTCCCTGTGGGTAAGGGACCTGCCTGGGGATTCCCCATCATTCAAGAGCTCTTTGAGTGACCCCCACCTTGGCCCCTCCAGTAGGGAATTCCCTAGAGTGTTCTCACACCCACATGAAGCCCGCTCCTTAGCCACCCCCAGCTTGCTTGTGCTTTATGATAGGAGTGGTACCAAGTCATCCCACAGGTGAGGATAAATTGTGAACATTAGCATCTGGATTTGCATAAGGTAGGAAAAGAGGGAAGATGAAATTGGAAAGCCAACAGGGCTGAGGCTTCATGGAAGATAATGATCAGATATCATTAGATTTAAACAGACTTCAAAGGCAAGAGGATTGTAGGCACAGACTCTGAGGCCAGATTACCTCATTTCAAGTACTGGTGCTGCTACTTGCAAACTGTGTGACATTATACAATGTCCTTAACTTCTCTGTACTTCAGTTTTCCTCTTCTGCAAAGTTTGCATAATAATATTAAATACCATATAGGGGTTTTTTTGCAAAGATTAAATATAATGATAAATGTAAAGTACTTAAAAGAGTGATTGTCACATGGTAGCATTCACTAAATGTTAGTTATTATTAAGTCAAGCTGTATTTTTCTTTTATTTTTAGGTGAGGCAACCCTTAGTTGACCTCACAGATTGCAAGGACCTTGTCAGTTTACAATCCCTTATTATTTTATTTTATTCTTTTACACCTACAGCACCTAGTCTTCCTAGGTAGTCTCCCATCCAAGTACTAACCAGGCCCGACTCTGCTCAGACAGGATCGGGCTTGTTCAGGGTGGCATGGCCATAGACTATATATTTTTTTTAAAAATTTGGTTTTTACTACTCATTCTTATAAATTGAGTCTACATCCCTCTTCCCTCAACACACACATACACATGCACGCACACACACACATGCACGTGCGCATGCACACGCACACACGCACGCGCGCATATATTCACTTTCTCAACAGGTGAGGGGTAGAGGCCCTAGTTTGCTAGTGCACTCAGGTAGTCCATTGGAAATATGAAATATTCGGGAGAGTCTAGGAGGGCTTGGAGATCTTCTAATTCTGTGGTTTTCAACATTCAGTACAGATTAGAAACCCCTGGGGAGCCTCTAACAACCCCTGCCGAGGCTGCACTCCAGACTGATTAAACCAGTATCGTTGAAACTGCAGGGGATCCCACTGGTTCCAGTGTGTGGCCAAGGTCGAGAGCCACTGTTTTGGTCCAGTTGTCCTGTTTTAAAATGAGGCAACTGGCTCAGAAAGGGTCACCCAACCAGGACCAGGACGCAGGACACCTGTCTCCAGGTACCACTGATGGATCCCACTGTTGTCATGTATTTCAGACCTCACTCTGCATCTGGAGGAAGGTTTAGCCTGGAGTTGGACCTCTAGCCGAGTAGCTGGACAGGAGATTCTCTCCCAACTCAGGGTGGGAGGCAGATGACCAGGTCTGATTAGAAGAGTGTGATCAGTACAGGGATCTTGCGCTGTGTTGTTTAAGGATCTCCCAAGCCGAGACCCAGTTTTCTCTTGGGAGTCTATAGGTCAGCCAGTGATCTCTCTGTGTGGTTACGGGGCTTTGGATCAATCACTCACTCAAAGTTTCTGGACCTATGAGAAACTAAGAGTCCTGAAGTAAATCCAATAGCCTTTTCTCCTATTAGCTGCTGCCACCAGCCTATAGTTATTGGGGGGGGTGGGTGTAGGTGGAGTAGGTTTATCCCAGAGTCTGTTTTAGCTTTGTCTGTTAAGTGGAGGTAATGATAGCAGCTGGCCTTCCATATTCAACTTGGTTGTTGTAAAGAGCCTGGAGAACCTAAATAAATTCCAAAAAGTAGAAAGCAGGTTACAGGGAAGCACAAATGCAGGCCCACCCTCCCCCACAGCAGAAGACATGTATGTTAGAAGCCAAAATTTACTTCTCAAATTTCCTTTCCTCTTCCCTTTCACTGAATTCTGGGTTTCCAGCACCCACTGGGAAGCTAGGAGGAAGTTAGGGGGTTTGATCATCGTATTTCTGGATAAACAGCTGCTCCCAAGTCAGCCTTTGCCAGATACTCCTGTGTGAGTCCTTTCCAGGGCATGACTAGCCCAGGGAGGGTCAGACTGGACCTAGCAACAAGAGGTGGGGATGTGGAGGGATGAGGCCCCAGATCAGCTTCTTTCCTCCCGAAAAGGTGTCCAATTCTTCCTCCTGTAAATGTCTGGCTGACTGCATGGCCCCCGGGTAGGCAGTGCTGGTTTCTCTGGGGTCCTAGCAAGAAGCAGTCTTGCTCCTCAAGGCAAAGACAAGTTTCTTGTCACAGGCAGTGGTTTTTTGGTTAGAGGCAGCAGCGGTTACGGTTACGAGCCCCCCTCTTTGAGCTCTGGGGACTGCAAGCCAGGGGCCAGGGAGAGGGAGCTAAGAAAACTAGAGAGAGCTCAGCCAAGCTTGCTCTGAGAGGAAGAACTGGCTGCTACTTCCCCGAAAGCTGGGTCTGCCTCTAGGCAGGGAGAGAAGGTCAGAGCGGTTGGTCCCTGCGCCCGCCTACCCTGCCCCTCCCTTCTGCCTCGGGGTTTGCCCAGGCTCCTCAGAGCACAGAAGTTACAGTAAATGTTGTCACCAGTGGAAACTCTCAGAGGGGGTGAGGAAAAGGGTTAGAGGAAGGGGCCAGGACTCCCGGTCCCCAGTTCCCGTCTTAACAACACCCCCAGTCTCAAGTGTTGCTTTATCTTACCTTTCGGTAAAGAGGGGATGCCCTCTCTCTGGGATGTGCCCGTAAACAACCAAATGGTAAGACTAAGGAGCCAGCCACATCTTGCAGGAGCAGCAGCCAGTGCCTCTGACTCCATCATCATGGCTCTGAGTATCCCACCCAACCCCATCCCATTTTTGAGATGGGGGTTTCCTTTGTACTGACCTAGGTACTATTTTCTAGCTCAGAGCCACATACAGGAAATGCCAGCCTGAGGCTGAGCATGCTCAAATCTGTCCTTGATAAACAGATGGAAGCTAGTTTGATGGGTAAGGCCACAGTCATATGCTACGCTACCACTTAACCGGATGTATGGGTTAGGGCAATTGACAGTGTAGCTCTCTCATTACCCTACAGCTCATGCTCCTAGTGGATTGTTTAAGGCCAATTTTAAATGTTAAGTTATCTTACATTTCTTCTCTCCCCTTCATAATTTTGAGTCAGCTTCTAGTCTAGCAGTTGATATCATCTGCCAATCAATAAACATTTGAGTTGACACAAACTGTGCCAAGCATTTAATAAGTGCTTGAATAATTAAAACAAATTTAATAACATATTTAGCTAGTGTTTTCAAACTTGCCTGAGCATTGGAATGACCTAAGGCACTTGTTAAAAATTCAGATTCCAAGAATTCACTCCAAATTCCAAATCCAATGGGTTTAAGTTTCTTGAATTAATTCTGATGACATGGTAAGTTTGGGAAATGCTGGCCTAAATCAAACAAAACTAGAATAAAGCCTGGACTCCAAAGTTTAGGTTGCTTTTTGGACTGAAATGTTTCTTTGCCATTTCCAGTGCCATTGTCCCTTCCTCTGATGATTAGCAGTAAAGGTTTGCTTGACTGAGTCAAGGGATGTGAACCTTAAAAGCACATTGGAAATATAAGGCCTCTGTGTTTTCTAAAGGTGGGATTGCTTCTAGTAAATGCTAATTCCAGAGCGTAACTGTTGACTAATTAGTGGTGTGATTGGTAATCAGCACTCTTTACCCTGAGTTTTCCTGATCAGCAAGTATCCTATGTTTCTCTCAAGCAACAGGAGAAAGGTGTTTCTGGAAAAGGGGAAGCATAGGTTCCTGGGACACACCCAGAACACTGTACGGAACAGGGTGGCATCAGACGCTGTGGTGGACATTGATATTTATTAAGATCCTCAGTGTTCTAGGATGACTTAGACAATTAACCGTGAATTCCATTCGTAAAACTAACTGCAAAGTCTGGGGCTGCTTGGAAAACACGTGGTATAACAGAGCGGAAAAGAGTAAAATTGATATAAGATGTTCTCATAAACTCTCTTCCATTTTTTCAGGCTCTGGCTTGCCAACCTGTTTCCCTCGATATGCACTTGCCTCTCTCAACCCATGCACCCAGAAAAGCACACTCACACACAAATTCACACATACACCTCTATTAGTTGGAACCATATGAAACTGTAAAAACGGACAAATATCAGCAATTTCGTATGGTTCAACCTAGAATCTATGCATGCACATGCACACATATACGCGAACTAATACAGATGCACTCACACACACACACAGTGCATACAAATGTATATGCACATGTGCCCACACTCACACGTGCTGACAAATTCACGATGCTTTGCTCCATGGCTGTGCTAGTGACAGTTCTAACCTGGGCTCCTCCTGCTACCCCCACCTGCAATCTCGGGGCCTGCCCTGACATTAATGCCCATCCACCCCCCTCACAGGAGAGTGAAGACCTGGAGAAACAGAATGCGGCTCTGCGCAAGGAGATCAAGCAGCTCACAGAGGAGATGAAGTACTTCACGTCGGTGCTCAGCAGCCACGAGCCCCTGTGCTCGGTGATGGCCACCAGCGCCCCCTCGCCCCCCGAGGTGGTGTACAGCGCCCACGCCTTCCACCAACCTCACGTCAGCTCCCCGCGCTTCCAGCCCTGAGCTTTTCTATAGGTGGAGGAGAACAGAGCCGCCCCCTGCCCCCACCCACCCCTAGCTGCTCCGGCTGCTCGGGAGGGACACAAAGACTGTGGCCAGACTGCCCTTGTCCCTCAGAGCCCTGTGTCTACCTGGAGATATGAAGACAGAGGCCTGGACCAGGATTGAGCACAGGACCGTAGCAGCTCCAAGTGTGTGGGGCCTCCCAGCAGGGTGGCAGCCCATCAGAATGTGCTGGACCCCACGCTGGTCCAATGCATTTGTAACAAGAAAAACGCCTAAGACCCATGGCACAGAGAGAGAAGGGCAAGGGAGGGTTATTTTTCTAAATAAATATCTTAAAAGAAGCCAATCTGGTAAGGCAGTTTCCCTTTCACACTGTCCCCTGAAGCCTTAAATTCTGGGGGGCTGGGGTCTGCTTTTGCTCTTGGCCTCAAGAGCCCGTAAAAGTCTGGAGACTGCTAATCTCTCTCTCTCTCTCTCTCTCCCCACCGCCCCCCCCCCCCCCCCCCCCGCACCCGCCGCTCCCTACTGTGGTTTATTAATCTACTTGGGAAGCTGAATTTTTAAAAGAATTTTTAATGCTTCCTGGAAGCACATTCTTGATTGTCCTTCTCAAATCACCTCACCATGGCCTCCTACCTTCCATTTCTCATTGCCTCATGCTTTCTAGATTGTCAGTGGGTCATTCTCTAAAGAGAAGGACCAAAGCAAAGTGCCGCTGGGTGGAATGGTCATTCAGGTTGACGCTCTCATGTCCCACTCACACAGCTACACTTACTCAGCTCCGTCCAGACAGCCGGCCCTGGATACTGCAGTGTGCCAGGCCCTGAGCGAGGAATTCTAGTAACACAAAGGCAATACCTCACGTGTAAGGCAGGGCTTTCCTGATGCTCTCATGGGGCAACATGTAGTGTTGGGACTCAAGCACATCTCTGCCAGTGGGGCTCCACATCCTGCCGAAGACTCCACCTCCCTTGGGCAGCTAGCTGCGATAAAGTACACAAAGCATTACCTGCCTCTATAAGGTTCCACAGGCTGCCTTTCTAAGCACTGTTTGAGGGCGGCCGTGGCACAGGTAACATAAAGTTGTCTTCAGGCTTCAAATTTTGGCAGAGCCCGAAACCAGTGCTCTCTGGTTCTCGTGCTCCAGTGTCCGCCTGCTCCTCAGAGAGCCCCAGGCCACGTGCCTGCTGGCCTGCCTGCTGCAGCCTTACCCACACCACTGCTCGAGAGCAATGGCAAGGCCTGCCCACACACAAAGTCCCTGCTAAGCTAGCTGGGGACAAAAGTGACAGGAAGTGCCATGGGGGGCATCTGATTCAGCCCCTTCAGCAGCCACCCTCAGTCTTATCCCTTGGTCCTTTAGAGGAACTGCCACTGCCCCCTGTCTCCCTGAGGACAGCCATTATAGGGATGTGGGAAAAGAGAGGAGCAGGCCTGTTTCTCTGGGCCAGTACCTCCTCAACCTGCCAGTTGACAGCTCTGATTGATTAGAGGCAAGGTCTCAGCTCCTGACCTCTCCCTCCCAAGTGTCTCCTGCTTTACTGGGATTATGCCAGTATCGGGCTAGTGTGATTACTAAACTCTGCAGAGGCCGGGAAAAGCTGGGACCTTGCATGTTGTCATCTGACCTCCTTGTGGCCTATATATGGGAGAAGTTGAACTCAAGGTCCTGTGAAGGAATGTGGCCACCGTTGGGCCCCTCACCCCTGAAGCCGATGTTCGTGGGTGCCCACTGTGTGGGAACTGGGCTCAGAGCCGGTTGGAGACAGACCAGAAGACCTTCCCCAAGCAGCAGCGTTGATTCCAATGCAGAATCTAGCATTGCAACCTTTCGTTTTCCCACCAAAACTTGGCAAATGGGGCTCTTCTTCCAGTGCACGGACTCAGTATGGACTAGGGGATGCGATGAGGGTCTGTGGTGAAGAGGGACTGACCCATCAATTTTCTCCAGGGCCTGGCTTCTGGTGGCTCTTCTCCTGTGTTATCCGGCAGAGCAAAGAAGCCAGTGGTCACTTCAGGAGTTGCGTGCACTGAAAAGAATTCATTTTTTCTTTTACAGTCTTGTGAGGCAGAACTTCAGGTCCTGCTTTGTTTATAGCCAGCTCTGCCAGAGTCTGGCCTCTCATGAGAAGCTGGGGCAGACCACTTTTCAATCAGAGATTTTTCTCCCCGCCCCTGCTCTAGTTCTGTGATTTTCCCCCAGAAACCCCCACAGAAGACACATGACCTGGGCTGGGCATCTTCTGAATGACACTCCGGGTCAGAACTCAAAATACAGAGCTCACGTGCACAGTCTCCCTCAACAAGGACTTCTCTTCCTCTTTCATTCTCCACTTTCTAGTGACCCCAGGCAGTCCTACTTCTCCTTTCTGATAAGTCTGATAGAGGCAGCAGAAGGCTGAGCCCGGGGTAAGTGCCAGGGCTGATTTGTCTCCACACAGGGGAATTGTGGGGTGGTGGTGGGGGGGCACCTATGAATAGATTTCAGCTTCCAGAGCTTTGGCCATGGATCTCCCTCCAACCAAGGTTGGTTCCAGCCTCCTACCTAAGACGGGGATAATAGAAGATGCCCAGTGGGGCATTGACCTACACTCCAATGCCTTCAGGGCCCAGGCAGGCACTGTAAATACAGAAAGCTCATTGGTCATAGGATAAATGGGAGTGGTGGGAGTGTGGCAAACTGAGGAGCAAGTGATTACCTGCCTAAAGAAGGCAGCTGCTCCTTAGTTCTACCCTATACTGCCTGTGGGAATTTGGGCCCGGTGTTACCATATCATACAACATGTCAAGAAAAGCTCATGAAATCTCCCAATTTTTAAAACACTCTGCAGACCAAACAAAATATGTTTGTAGAGCAGGTTTTCCCCTAAAATTCACAGGGCCTGGGGCAAGAGCATAAACAAAGGCCACATACTATATGTCTAAATGTTTACACATTATCAATCAAGGTTACAAAATACGTTAAATATGTTAAACAGAATAGATTCTTCTCTCCTACCTTGACAAATATATCTTCTTAATTACCTGGAAGGCGAGGTTTGAATTTAGAATTCTTAAATATTTCTAAACTTTGTATTAGCACAAGTCAGCACAGGGAGAAACAGCCCTCGGACGGCATCCTGTCCCCCATGGCTCCTCCTGTACCACAGCGGCCTCACGTTCACGTTGCCTGCAAGACAGGGTTCCATGCGTACCCTCCCCCACAGCCCTCCGTCCCCAGGGCCACCCCTCAGGTCCAGGGGTGCACATACCAGTGGTCTGGTCTACCCTGGGGAAGAAGCAGGGGAAAAAGGCTACAGCTTCCAGAAGCCAGCTCAGAGCCACTCAGGCAGGGGATGCTAGTGTCCTGGGTGCATAGAGCATGGTCTTAAAGGAGACAGAGGACTCTGGGTAGTCATGTCCCTTTGCTCCTAAGGACTCCTTGCTCCGTGAGAAGTGGTATAGCAGCAGGAGAGCCAGTGCTGGCCCCTGTAATGTGGAGAGTCCAAGGGAGGGACCTCTTTCGCCCAGTCTGAGGATGGTATTGCAGATCTGTAACCCTGATCTAGGTCAATAGTGTTTCTCTGGAAAACCCAGGCTAAGGGAAGGTTTCATGTAGCCAAAAATGGCACATGATAGCATCATCATTATCTGTCACTTTGATGTAAGGATTCCTGGGGAATGTTTGATTCCCACCTTTGTCCTGGGTGTTTATCTCTTACCAGCAGTGTTATTCCCTGAGTTAATGTCAAAGCAAATTACAGGAAAGCCAGATTTTCAGTCTTCAGGTCGAGAAGTGTGGGTGGGGAGAGAAAAGGAGGTGAAATCAACTCAAAAGTCACGGGGTTGCCATCTGCTGGACCCAGACTTACCAGCAGTGTTTATTAATACCTCCAGCCAATGTCCCAGTTGTGGCTGCGGCTTTACCGTGAAGGAGGTAATACAGCTGGGCGCCCTAATTCTTTCCGGGACAGACAGACTCTCCACCCACCCACCCCCAGCCTCTTTCTTCCTCTCGGGCTTCAGCATCCCAAAACTGCTCAGGAATTTCAAGGTGAAAAGAACTTCCAAACTAAGACCAACCCTAAGGTGGCAAGGATTTAATAATCTTTTATCTCTATCAGAGGGTGTTGGCATTTTAAGAGGCACTTTGGAAGAGTAATGCCTAACCCAAAGGAGCGAATGTCTAATGGTGGCATTTTAGGCTTTGTAACAAGTCTTGCCATGTGGATGACTGGCTACTGCACTGGCCTAGTGTGGGTCCCACGGGAATGGGAATGGGAAGGGAATAGTGACATATCCCTCCTGAAAATCTTGTTTTTAAACTGCTTGATATGAGATTTATCTACTGTCAAGAATATAGAATAAAAACTTAATCCTGGTTTAAAGACCCCACCAGCAGGCAGAAATAAGGAGCCCCCTCTTAGGGGAATTCACTATGGAAATTTGCATGACAAATTTTATTGCTGCCTGGAAGATTTGTCTGGCTCGTTCTGGTAGATTTTGGGGGAGAGACTGCTGAGCTTGTCACTGTACCTAGAAACCAAAGTTAAGAGCAGTGGCAGAAACTGACAATTGACCTCTCAAATTCATTCTCCCTTTTCTCCTTACGACCGAATCCTCATTTTGTCTAGCATAGCAATGTGCCTGGCTAAACCGAATACATTTCTCAGACTCCTTTGCAGCTAGGAATGCTTGTGTGACACAGGCCAATGAGATTTAAGCAGAAATTGCTGGGTAGGGTTAATGGGAAAGTTCTTTAAAAGGTAGGGCCATCTCATTGGGCCTTTCTTCTTCTTTCTGTCTGAAAGGCAGATGTGACATAGAAATGGGGCAACATCTTAGGAACATGAGACAACCAGGTATACAAAGGAGAAAAAGAGATTCTGGACCCCTGGTAATGCTGCAGAAATGTGATGCTACAAACTCTGGAAGGCCCACCTCTGAGTTTCTTTTAAGTGAAAGTTGGAAAGAGTTTATTTGGTTAAGAGACTATGCATTGCACTACAGAATGTTGCTCTACCTAATTCTGTCTAATGCAGGAGCCAAGAGAACAAACAACCAAACAAGGAATTTAAACAATTTCCCCAATTCAGTGGTTTTCAACTAGGGGTGATTTTGTTCCTCAAGGGACATTTGGCAATATCTGGAGACATTTTTTGGTTGTTACAATTTGGAAGACAGCTGCTACTGGCATTTAATGGATAGAGAGAAGGGATGCTGCTAAACATCTTATAGTGCACAAGACAGACCTCATGACAAAGAATTATCCAGCCCCAAGTGTCAGTAGTGCAGAGGGTAAGAAAGCCCACATCTAGCCCTCGTGTCTCCAGAGCTCTAAACCTGAGCTCACTATTCTACCCTGGCACCCTTGTCCACCCTCTCCAGTCTTGGAAACAAGCCCTGTGTACTGCTAAGGCTGAAAAATGCATGTCTTGACTCTATTTTGCACTTTTCTTTCGCTGAGCCTTTGCTGATGTGCTGTTTCCTCACCTAGAATCTGTCTATCATCTTTTCAGTGGTTCTTTAGGTGGAGCCCACCTAAAGGAATCTTCATTTTTAATAAGATTCCCTGGTGATTCTGACATAAGTAGCATGAAGTGATTCTGATCTAATTGGCAGGAGGTACATGACTTTATTAAGCCACATTTGTGTTTTGAAATTCTACCCATTTTTCAAAATCCAGTTCAATTGCCACAGATGCAGTATGATACTTGCATAAAATGTATTTACTTTAGTTGGTATATATTTATTCTAATCAACTTAGAAGTTTTCCATCTATTAATGTGTAAACAGTAATATAAACAGAACCATTTTAAAATGGAGCTTCCATGCCAGAGAAACTGCCATGCAGGTCTTAGGCCTCGAATCTTTAAAATATTAAAATAGGGCCAAATAACCTTTCGACAGGGCCTAAGCATTATGGTCTCCCAAAAAACCATTTGTAAAATAACAAGAAAACAGACATTGTGACTCCTGGACTAATGACTACTGGACTGAAAATTAAAAACATTCTTTAGAATTAGCATCATTATGTTATCTGAATCAACAGAAATGCTTTCCTGCTATCGATGTAATTTTCCCCTTTCTCTTTCTCTTAAATACCCATTGCCTTTGTTATCTGAGTGTCTACTCAAATCAATGATTCCCGAATAGCTATTCTTATTGATCTCACTTTTTTGCCTCTCCCTTTGAAAGGCCTTTTTAATTCTAACTAATGACATACATGTTCCTTTACAAATGAATTGACTTTCATTTAAAAAAAGTGAATTGATTTAAAGAAATATATGCTGAAAACACAGTCGTTTCAGAAAACACCACCCTTGTAAATATGCACCGTATGCAGATGTTGGCTTTGTTTTCTAGTCATGGCTTTTTCATACGCACAGAGGACTAGGAAGAAGAGGATAAAAGAGAAAGGAATAAAACCTCTGTGTTGGCCCAAACCAAGATCAGTCATAGTCTTCTTTGATTTGGAAATACATATATTTAGATTTGTAAAGCTTAGCAAATCTAGGGTATAAACACTAAACTTTGAAAACTCAGGAGCATTCCTGGGATTTCCCTATTTTTGTTTTCTCTAGAGAACATCCAAGCTTGAAAAGTGAAAAGCATCATATCTCACTTCCCTATTTTGTAGCATTTTAAGATACTGACACTAAATTGTCCAAACCATCTTGCAACATGCAGTCATAGACATAGGTCCCCATTCCTGGAGATCAGCTCTTCACAGGCATGCTTGAGTCCTATCGGTGGCCGGACCCTGTCCCCACCTGCATTAGCACATCTTCTCTCAGGAAGGCGAGCATTATTTACATCAAATGCTTATCAACTGCTTACTGGCACATGGCATGATTGGGATTTAAGAGTTACTCAAAGTGACTATGAAGGTGAAGACCCAAATCCTTGATGGGACCCCAGAGACCATACTGCTTTTGCCCCTTAGCTCATCTCACATCCCTCTCCTGCTCGCTCTCTAGCTTCAGAATTTCACTCATGCTGTTCAGTCTTAACTGACTACTCTTTATCCTGTACTCCCCCTCCAACTAGTGAACGCCTATCTTTTCTTCAAATACAGAAATATATCGGAGATATTGCAGATTCGGTTCCAGGCCACTGCAATAAAATGAGAATTGCAATAAAGCCAGTCATAATCTTTTTTCTCGTGGAGGGTCTAGCCTTCAATTTGTAAAAAGCTCAACAAATGTGATGGGCAATAAAATGAGGTATGCCTGTATCAGTTTAGAGGAATTCTGGCCAATTCCCAGATTAAATAAGATCCCCACTATCATATGGTTTTGCAGCAGCACATACCCTTCCATCAGAGCCATTAACAGACTGAAATTTCACATGTATCTGCATGGTTACTGGGTTAATGTTTGTCTCCATTGCAAAAGTTTTGCTCACCTTTGTCCTCTCAGCCCCATGCACAGTAGCAAAAAGCCTGACACAATAAATATTTGTTGAATGAATAAATTAAAGAAAGGATGGATGGATGGACAGAGTACCTGCCTTCTAGGAATGTAAAATCCAGGACAATTCTTGTTCTGACAATGGAAAACAAGTAACAAATTAAACATTCACCAATATACGGACAGCAAGCATCAATCAGCTCTTTCAAGAGCAGGAATCAAGGGAAAGGGACTCATTCCTGTGGAAATGATAGAGACTGGGGACAAGAGCCCCAGGTGGGGCCAGAGGAGGCTAAAATGGTGAGCTGTGTCTCTTGAGTCACACTGTCATCTACCTTTTAGTCTTGTATTGATATGTCACAGATACAGGATCAAGTAAAAGCAAGTTAGAGTCCTAAACAGAGCTCTATTAAAGGACTTTCGTCTCTCATTAGCCTCTGATCTATTTTTCAAAGTCCTGCTTCCATAATAATATGCAGTGGAAGCTGGTCTGCCTGCCTGTCTGTGAGCTGACTCTCCATGTCCCTGCCCCACCTTTCCCCCCCACATATACACTCCATAAACCAATCCTCTCACCCAGAAAGGAAGAGGACATACTCCTAAGCAGACTGTTCAGTTGGAATCGCAAACGTGACAGCCCTGTTGGTTTCTCCTGAGGCCATTGGGAGATGGATAACATGGATAATCCATAACATGGGCAAGGCCACCAATGGTGACTAATGGTAGACAGTTGAATGAATGTCATAAATGGGCCATTCATTAACTCATGAGCAAAGATGCAGACTATCTCTGTCTGGGATACTCCTAGACTCTTAGTGCCCAGCACAGCTGGCACTTAATCTTTTTGGTTGAAGGAAAGAAGGAAGGAAGGAAGGAAGGAAGGAAGGAAGGAAGGAAGGAAGGAAGGAAGGAAGGACCTTTACTTCAGATTAAAGTTACCTGTGGCTTCCTCAGATGTTCGTGTCCCACTGTTTATCCCCAGGGTAGGAGAAACAAGGCCATAAGAGCTCCCAAATCCTGAAGAAACATGGTTTATTGGGTGGATCTGGTGACCTTCAGGAGATTTATGGTACTATCAGGATGGGGATCTAGTTCTGTTTGGGTCTAAAGACAGGGTGTCACTGAACCATGACCTAGAACTGGGATGCTGGTGATTGGAATCACCACCCAGAATCCATTTCTCTTTCTTTTGGTGAAGCACCCTAATTTCTTTTTCAAAAATTCCCTCTTGCCCACATGTAAAGCTGTCATTCAGGTGCCTTGCCTTATCTGGTCAAGGTACAATCATGTGACCCAGGCTGAGCCAATCATTTTCTTTTCTGGGAGTATGACTCTTGAGTAGAGCAAAGGAAAGACCCAAAAGATAGTGGGAGCTGCATGCCAACTGTGAAGCCCTGAGCAGTTGGGTTTGTTTTAGAGAAATCACACTTTGGACCTTCCCCCTGCCTTCCCACTTCCAGACTTCAGATGTTTATCTAGTGCTCATTTTAAATAAGCGTCAGGGGCACTCTTGAAAGATGAGAAAAGGTGCAAAACAAAGGTGATTATAAAAGAGTAAGGGAACTATGCTGTTTAATCTTGCTGGGGACAGGGAAGATGGTGGCTGCCATTTATCAAACATTTACCTCATTGTCTGTTCACTTTATTATTTTGAGAATGATTATTATCCCCATTTTACAGATAAACAGATTTAAAAGAGGTTGACTGGTTTGCTAGAGGTCACCCGGCTTAGAGTGGAGATGGGACTCATTTGTTGCCTCCAAAGCTGTATGTGTACCAAGCTTGAGTGCACTGGTACCAGGACCGTGGGGACTGCAGCCCTGAGTTGGTGCTGCCACCTAGAGACGAGGCAGAGAATTGTGGAGACAGACCTTTCCCTTCTGCCTTCTCCAGGCTCCATCTACACTTCCCAAATTAAGAGAAACCCAGATAGTTTGACGTTTTCCTCTGGCAGCCAACTATTATATGTTTTGGAAGAAGAGGCTTGGTTACAGAGCACTGACCTCTAGATGTAAGCTCGCACCTCAGCAGGCTTCCTCGCTGTATAAACAGCCCAGCTCCAAAGAAATATTTGCTGAATGAATGACCAAGGATGCAGATCTCCACAGGTCTGGGGATCAACCTAGCCTCCATAGACAACCTCTGAAGGCATTTCACTATTCAGATCGGGGTTGATTACATCCGGTCTAGGGACAAGACTTCTGCCTCTGTGTGGGTCCTGCGCAATCACTTTCATCGAGCACCTGGTATACCTAGCTTGCCTTGCATTATATAAGTTCATCTGAGACCCAAATAGATTAACGTAGCATGCCTAAGTTCACAGGGCAGGGACTCGAACCCAGGTCCTCAGATCCCAAGTATAGTGTTCTTCCTGCTCTGCCGCTCGGCCCTACTCCCCAATTCCCCCCGCCCCGTTCAACTCACCCAATGAAACCTTGTTTTTATCAGCCTAGTCTTCCAAATGTGATGACTCAAGAGTCGGTGTGGGGCAGGCTGCCAGGGTGAGAAGGGTCTGTGTCAGCACGGCGGCTTTCCTGACCTTTAAGGCAGCGAGGAGTTACCTCAACCTGAAACATGTGGCTGCCGAGTGATTTCAGTCTTAACCATAACAGATAATAATAGCTGAGGAGAAAAGCAGAAGCAGTCCCTACTCCCTGCATTTCCCATGGCTCTTTCTGGATTCTCTCCCAAATTCAATGTCACTGAAACATGAAAGCCAGAAGGTAAATGTTCCTTTTACATCTGGTTCTTGGAACCTTGTTGCAAATGGAGAGAAACTAGAAGGTCGCCTACTAGAAGGCAGGATGGTTTCACTAAACACAAATTTTGCTCAGCCCAAAATTAATCTGGTAAATTTCCTGTTTAGTCCTGAAACGTTGCCTCCAAAGCACATAATTTGCGTCAAGAAATCTACTTTAGATTATGTGCTACCTAAACCAGTTGCCCATGGTGATGAAACAAACATAACAAAATAGTCAGCCCTGTCCCTTAACAGCCCACATCTAGTGAGAACAGATACTAGGTGGTAAGCTCTTAAGTACTTTTTTACCTGAAATTTCTAGATAACCTACCTAAACCAGTGATTTCTTACATTTGGTAGTCATCAGACTGCTTTGAAGATCAGATAAAAACCACGGGGCCCTCTTTCTCCTTACAAAATATATAGGTACTCATCAAATTTAGATTACACATTTTCAGGGGTTCATAGACTCTTATGAAGCCCATTCGTAAGCCCGTTCATAGACTCTTATGACCCCCAAGGTAAAAACCTTTTATCAGTCAACACAGCAAGCACCCAAGACTCAAGAAACACAGCTGCTGGTAGAGAATGCAGTCCAGGCATGCAGCTTTAAATTGGGAGACACCACCTGTCACAATTTAGCAATCAAGGAGGTTCTCATACTTGCAAGAAGGAAGCTACTTGCATGAAGCAAAATGTTTAACTAAAGGGTCATTTTGGTGTGGCAACTCTGATATAATGTGTCATCAATGGTGAGAAGGAAAGATTGGGGATAAGGATGGTATGAGGTTCAGGGATGGAATGAAGGTGCATGTTGGGTACGTTATTTGGTAACTTTGTAATGATTGAAAGCTTAATGGTGTTTTTAAGTAATATATAATATTAATGTACCTTTGACAAAATGCTCATGTCCAGTGCCTTCCCAGCACAGTAAATAGAAGATTAGGACAACCTTTGTGAGATAGGTGGCTGTCCATAGAATATAATCACAAAGGCATAAGAACCCCAAATTTTGTTCCTGTGGCTTAAGGTACTTATTACAATCAAAGTGCAAATGCTCCCAGTAAGAATAATACCCGGAGTTCTGAAAATACTTAGTCTTATCAGCCACTTACATTGTAGACAGAATTTTTGCCTGCTTGTTCTCTGAAGGTCTTCTTTTGATTCACAGGAGGGTAGAGAGAGCATAAGAATGCTAGAGATTGGAGAAAAGGGTATGGGAGAGGACTTGGAGGATGAGAGCTCGAGGCATTAAAACCAAATTAAGTGTATAAAGATTTCCATCAGGATTGATCCTGGTTTCAGTTGAGGCTCAATGGACTGAGTTGGTTGAATCATTTGCCTCAAGACAAAGTCCAGTCATCAAAATCTTAGTACCTGCTCCTGCTCCAACTTCAGTAGTGTCCCGAGTAGAGATTTTATGTTATCAATCAATCTTTATGCTTCATATTGGCAGATACTGCTGTTACTGCCGTGTGTGTATATGTATGTGTGTGTATGTGTGTGTATGTGCATTTGCACATGCATGAGCATATCTGCCAGGCTGGGTCTGTCTACAAATCTGGGACAAAGTCCTAATGTTTTCCGTACTAGGCGATTGTGAGTCCTTTGGTTTCTAAGCTGATACAAGCTCTATTCCTATTTGTATCTCTTAAGAATCAACTTTCCTACTTTGCTACATCTCTGGTACCTGCTCTACTGTACATGTGCTTATTTATTTATTCATTCAACAAAATGTATTGAGTTCCCTTCTGTGTCTGGCACATTGCTAGAGACTGAGGATGGAGAATGAATAAAGCATACCCACCCATGCCTTCATGGAGCCTATAATCTGGTGGAGGAAACAGACCAAAGAACGAATTACATTAATTAATGAATGACAACTGTGATAAGTACCATGGCAAAGAAGCACAGAGAACTAGGAGAGTATACACCCTGAGGGCCTGATCTACTGTGGGAAAGAGAGGTGGTCTGAGAAGTTTTGTCTGAGGAAATGATATTTCAGCCAAGTGATGAAGGATGAGTAATGTCAAACAGTTGGGGAAGAAGCATGCTCTAAGGAGAGGGAACAGCACAAGCCCAGGGTGGCCTGAGATGACATGAGATGCTGTCTCCCAGCTCGTGGTGTCCAAGGAACTGGAGAAGTGCCTCTATCTCTTCCTAACTTTACTGCCTCTGAAAGTAGCGATGAGTTACATTTTCGCAGAAAGATTTCTCAATTTTCCACCATTTTTTGGTGACACAACCTGACCAACCCACCTGTCAGTGTATCTATGCCTCCTGTCCCAGGGCAGACACTTCCATCCCTCCTCTTCATCCCTCTCTGGCATCTCCCAGCTATTCCCCTGTCTACTCTCTATGGGCAGCCAGAGTGATCCTCTTTTAATGCAAGTCAACCACATCACTCCTCTACTTAAAACCCTCTCATAGCTCCTTATATCGACCAAAGCCCTGGTCCGCACCAGAGCCCACAAGAGTCCACGCAGTCTGGCCCCTATTTGCCTGCTGACCTCCTGTCCCTCCCCCAACTCTTCCTTTCAGTCTCCGTACTCCAGCCAACCTCCTTGCTGCATCTTAAACGTTCCAACCATGTCCCTGCCTCAGGGCCTTTGCACTCGCCATTCCCTGTGCCTGGGGCGCTCTTGCTCCGGATATCCACAGCTTGTTTCCTCACTTCTGTTCAAATGTCACCTCCTCAGAAAGGCCTTCCCTGACCACCCCCTCACTCTCTGTCTGTTATCTTACTTGATATTCTGTCCATTGTTTATCCATTAACTATCTCCTCCACAGGGTTGTAAACTTCAAGAAGTTTAAGACCTCATCAGTGTGTTCACCATTATATCCCCTGTGCTTAGAGCAGTGCTGGACACATAGTCAGGGCTCCACAGTATTTGCTGAATGAATAAATGAATGAATGGGTATCACCACCCTAACACCATCCCCCAGCCCTGCATCCTCGCCACTTCTCACTAACTTTAGTGAAGGGGAGGAAGAAAATACTCACTGTCAAGATCCCACAGATTCCTTCTGATGTCTCAGACTTCCCCAACACACTAGCCGGGGAAGGCTTTTGATAGCCCAGGAGTTGCGGGGAGAGGGATATGTCAACTTTCAAAATGAGCAAGTGTCTGGGATACAGAGGGAAACGAGGTCCTGGATGGTACTTGGGTCCAGACAGAGAGGAAGATGGAGTCCTAGCCCACGTGCCACAGAACTCATGAGAGATGGAGACAGAATGTGTCAGTAGTTTCACATTGTAGTTACCTGATTCACAGACAGAGCGGAACCACAGATGAAATTCTACAACACACAGCCAACAGATGAAATATGTGACACACGGATGAAACTCTGTGACACACAGCCAATTGCTGTCATTGTGTAAGTTTCCCATTACTTGTCCTCACATGGCAGAGAGGGCAAGGGCTGTTTCCCATCTGAGTTTATACCCATTCCTCTAACTCAGTGTGCCTCAAACTTTAGTTACCCGCACATCACCACCAACCGTTTCTGTTGTATCCATGAACTATCTGCATTGTTATTGACTTCGTTTTTCAAATCGATTCACTTTTATTACAGGGACACATGTGTTTTAAAAGGAAACTAGCAGACAAGGGAGACCAAAAGGAAAGGTGTAACCAGGAGGACAAACCCTACCGCAGAGGAAGAGCTGCAGACAGGTGGGAGGCAGAGGCAGCAATGGAAGTGAAGGCAGGGAGTGGGGCTGGGAGTAGGAGTTGGATTCCAAAGAGCTGAGCACAGGGAAGGGAAAGTGGAAGGGGACAGGCCACAGGCCCCTGAAAATCTCGTGGGCAGGAGGGGAAATAGGAAGCTGCAGCCTGGGATGGAGAGCTGGGCTCGGGGAGCTTGTGAGAAGGGAAGCTGAGGAAGAGCGAGATGGGGACTGACTCAGAGGTGCTGTGGGTATAGGGGGTTTGGATGAGGTGAAGGCAAGGTGCCGAGGACAAAGTGCTGAAGCCAAGGGCAGGGCTCAAGGAGGGAATGTAGGAGGGGACATGTTGAAGAAAGGACACTGGGAGAGGGCTTAGGCTGAGACGAAACCAAGGTGCTATTTAGGGAAGGGGTTCTGAAGAGCTGGGCACAATGAGGGTGGGCCCTAAAGAGTTAAGGAGAGAAAGGCTGTGGTTACAGAGGAGGAAGCTGAGATTGGGGAGTAGAGGGGGCGGTGTCAGGAGACATCACAGTGGGGTGACCTGGAAATGGAGGGAAGGGCAGTGCTAGGGTGTGTCCTCCCTCCCCAAATGGGCTGGGCTGTCCTCTTGGGACTGGGCAGTGAGTGTGTTGGTCTCAGCTGGGCATCTGTCCTTGTGTTGCTTGTGTAGCATCTGAAATCATCTCAGGCATCAGTGGTACCTGTCTCCCTGCTCTAATGCAAGGAATGTCAGTACAGGAATTTGCGGGTCAGAGGGCCAGAATTGTGCTCTCTTGATGGGCAGATAAAAGAGTTCTTGGGGTGGGGCACTGAGGACTATGAAGCAATGTTAGGAAATGAGAAATAAGGCTGGAAAGACCAGAAAGGTAAGCTGTCATGCAGAGATCTGTAACAGCAAGAAATACCAACTGCAAAGACTCAAAACCACATATGGTTTCTATAGTCATCTGAGGAATCACAGATTATTGTCCATGAGAAATTAAATGGACACAAGCAACCCTTGAATGCAGTGGTGCTCCTGGTCATTACTCTGGCTTATCACAAGAAAATGGGGGTGCTTCCAAGCACCAAGAGGGTAGGGAACAAGGTACCTCATTTCTAAAGATACATGATTCTCAGTCCATATGACTCAATGGTCATGGAAGGCACTGATCATTTTATCTGCCTGGTTATTTGCTCCTGCCTTTCTGAAAGCTGCCCCTTCTCCATGACAATATGGCTCCCTTGGAAGCTGCCCGCTTTTCTCCCATGGTCACTGTTGGTGAGTCTAGGATTAGGCATTTGAGAGTTTGTATTTAGGATAGAAAGTCATGGCAATCTCTCTCAGGAAGCTGAAGCAATGAAGAAAGTAAAACCCCAGTCCTGTCGTCTGCCATGTTTTCTGTCATGGGGAGAAAGCCAGTTGTTAGCAAGAGAAAAAAGGAAGCGGACATGCAGCATGCTGTGGACTATTTGCGTCTCCCCAAACCCCATCATATGTTGAAATCTAACCTGTAGGTGACAGTATTAGGAAGTTGGGAGGTGACTGGATCATGAGAGTGGAGCCCTCATGAATGGGTTTGGTGCCTTCGACTTCAGAAAGCTCCTGTGCCCTCTCTGCCATGCGGGGACACAGCAAGAAGATGCCACCTGTGAATGAGGAAGGAGTCCTCACCAGACACCAAATCTGCTAACACCTAAGTCATGGGCCTCTCAGGCTCTAGAACCGTGAGAAGGAAATTTTTGTCATTTATAAAGTATGTTGGTTATAGCAGCCCAAATGGATTGAGACACAAGGAAAATCAGAAAAGGAAACTGGTCCTGAGCACATTTCAGTCCTCGATTCTGAAAGTTCCTGAAGTTTCAGCCACACTCTGCCTTTTTTGCCACGTAGTAGCCAACTTCCACTTGAAGTCTGTGAGCTTCTATAGAGTTCTCAAAACATATTCTCTTCGAGCTTAAGCTGGTTCGAGTAGGGCATCTGTCATTACCAACTCAAAGTGAAAAAAAAGTTGTTGAAAAAATTGGGGAGTCAGCACTCTGGGTTCCCCATTTGAGACACCAGGAAGCACTTTCCAGACTACTCAAGGCTCAGGGCAGCTGATGCATCAACAGTAGAGACTTCACAACTGTTGACTTGGACGAACTTAAAGGGAATCCATAAATACTCGGGTTTCATTTCAGATTTCTTTCCTTCTAATTATTTTATTTATTCGTGGAATGAAGGTGAACCTGAGCCAAGTGCCCCTCCCTACAGCCTTGAGAAACCATGATGCCAGAGAGCGAAAGATGACAGGACGAATTCTGGAATTGTTACTTTCCATGAAATTTGGTTATTGAACTTCCATGGGAATTCGCATTCTGAATTTAAAGCAGGTTCTGTGGCCTCTTGATATTGCAGTGGCTGGGACAGCTGCAGGATGGGGTGGAAGGTCAAATACAGGAAGGAGAGAGGGACAGCAGGCAGAGTGATAATAGAGGGCACTTCTGCCTTAAAACTTGCTTTTCTCTTGAATATTTATGAGCTGAAGCTGTTACTCCCCCTCCAGAGGCAGGATCCTGACTCCTCCCTCTGCCAGTTCAGTTCACCACTACCCAGTCCCCTGCCCACTTCTCTCCAGCCTCCTGCCGCTGCCTGTGTTCACTTTGCAAACGTGGGTGACTACAACAGTCTTCTAAGAGGTCTCTCCATCCCACGTTTGCCCCCCATTACCCCAACTAGGTTGAAAAAAAAAGTTGAGCGAGAATAAGCTGTCCAAGTGACAAATCTGACAATGTCCTTCATCTGCTTATAACCACTAAGTGGCTCCCTTTTGCTCTTAGGAAAAAGTAAAAAGTCCTTAATTATGCCTGCATCATGTAGCTGCTGCCTCTCTCTGGTCTTACCCTCACCCTCCCTCTGTTTCAGCCACACTGACTTTGTTTGCCTCCTTAAAGAATCATGCTCCCTCTCAGCTTAGGACCTTTGCACATACTATTCCCTCTGCCTAAACTGCCCTTCCTGCGCTTTCTTAAAATCTAGCTTAAGATCTAACTCATCTGTCCTTCTTTACAAATTCTTACAAATAACCTTCAAAGTACTTATCACAATTTTATTTATAATGTGTGAGCATTTGGTTAATGGATGTCCTCCCAACTTGACCGTTAGCTCCATGAAGGCAGGGAGGGATCACGTTTGTTTTGCTCACCATCGGATCCCCAACACCGGCCACGGGACCTGGCTGACTCTTAACCTTCCCCTTAAGATCCTGCTCAAACATCTCTCTAAAGCCCTTTCTGGCTCCCTGCTTTGTCAATTCATGAACCAGTATGGATGTCCACCGCACATTTATTGCACTACCCTGAATGATCTGCTCACACATCTGCCTCACCACTAGTCTGTGGATTCCCAGAGGATGAGAACCACTGGCTTTGCTGTGCTGGTTACCCTGACACCCAGCACAGCGCTTGACATGTGTGAGATGACTGTGTGAATAAGTAAATGACTGTTAATAAGTAAATGACTCCCTGAGCCTGGGTGCTGTCACCCAAAAACCGAGAGGCCAAACAAGAGGATTTTGTCTGGCTCTTCTCTAACACTATGGTTCTGATATCACATAACCCTGCCAGTCAGCACCCCTCTGCTTTGTCACCCATGTGCCTTTAACCGTTGCCCTCCAATCAACAAACCTCACTGCTACCACAGTTCCTCTATTTCATTATGCAAAGAAAGCTTCGCATCTCTGGGTTTTCTATAGATTATGCAAAAAAGAAAAGCCATTTTAATATCTCCTTCCTCTTTGACATGTTTTTAAATTAGGTCTTTCTCATGTTTATGAAGCAACCTTTTTTTCCCTAATTATTAAGATGTATTTAAAAGATATAAAAAGATATGAAGAATAACATGGTGGACACCCACAAATACACCCAAGTATGTGCAGCCGAGGAAATAAAATGTGACCCGTGTACACAAAGCCTTTTCTTTAGATAAGGTCTATTACCACCTGTGGTCTCTCTAGATTTAGCCATGTATTTCCAAGGAACTGAAAAAATCACACAGCACCTCCAGGTCAGAGTCTGGCGTCCCTGTGCCCAGGCAGGAGGCTTTCATCCCGCATTCTCTTCTAAGGAAAATAGGTCTCTCTCCTCCCTTAGGCTTCAGTAGGCCCTGACCACATTCTCTTCATGGACAGACTCAGAGACTCTCTGAACCAAGAAGATCTAAGAGGGAAAGAAATCCAGTATCCTACTCCCAAGCATCCTGCCCTGTGGGCTCCATGAGATATGGTAGTGAGGTCCAAACGCTGTGGGGAAGGCAGCTCAGAAAGGAAAAAAAAGAAAACAAATAAAGGAGACATGAGCATTTGGAAGAAGCTGAACATATTTTTGTTCATTTTGAGGTCATCCACAGGTGGAAATCATCTAGAAACTGCATCCCAGAAGTCAATTCAATCATTCTTTCATTTCCCTTCTGTAGGCCAGACATGGAGCTAGATGTTGGATTTGGGTATGAATAGGATATGATTCATAATCTCAAGGAACTCACGGTAAGTGGAAGACTTAAAAAAGTCAACAAACACTTGCGATATAGTGCTACAGGAGCCACCATAAAGGTGTAAGTGCAGGGTAGTTAAGGCACTGGGGAAGGTTTCCTGGAGGCGATTGTTGTCCTGCGTCGTGAAGGAAGGCATGTGCAAGGCATGATGCATTCATAATGCTTGTAAGGAGCTGCAGGTGGTTCCACCTGTCTGAAGCAAAAGGTGGGAGTGGGCGGTGGTGGGAGCTGTGGCCAGAGCGACATCACAAAAGCCTTGTGTGCTAACCTGAGGAGTCTGAACCTTCTGCAAGCTGGGGGATGGGGGCATTGGAGGATCGAAGGCAGGGAAGAGGCCTGAAGAGCCTTATACACGGTGAATGGGAGTAGTAAGACCAATGAGGAGGGAGTTGCAAGGTCAAAGTGAGAAGCCATGAGAGTCCAAACTAAGTTGGTGTTAAAGGGAAAGGAGGGGAGGCAAAATGGTAAGGATATAAGCATCGAATGGACACTGGGAGCAAGAAAAGGGAGTGTTCTGGGTCATTCTCAAGGTCTGGGTTTGGCTGAGTGAGAGCTGGAAGTACTATTTATTGATAGAATTCCAGAAGGGAGGCAGACTTTGAAATGGTCTTTAGATGATGGGACCGAAGTTGAAAGTAGAAGGGATAAGACCCCCACAGAATCTACAGGTGTAAAAGTCACTAGACGCAGAAAGAAGGGCAGAGAAAGGTGAAACAAGACTAGAAGGTAATAGGGCCTCTGATCACAGAGCCAATTTTCTGAGGAGACCCCCTGACACAACTTTGGAGGAGACAGCTCAACTGAAGAGGCAGCTTTGAGGTTTCTGGGTTGGAGTCTTGGGTGTCTATTTTAGCACCAACATAAAATTCAAGGTGGACTTGACCACACCCCTAGATATCACCTGTGCACCACAGTGAAGCAACTCGATCTCTATTCATTTAATTTCATCTTTAATTTTTAGGGTATTTATTTATTTATTTATTTATTTATTATGGTGACTTTGGTTAACAAAATCTAGTAAGTTTCAGCTGTACCCTTTAACAATAAGGCATATATATATATATATATATATATATATATATATATATATATTTACACTGTGTGTTTACCTCCTATGGTTAGATTTCTTTCTGTTGCCACATATTTGACCCCCTTTACCCCACAGGTTTTTTTTTTAAAGCAAAGTTATACATAATTTAAATAATCTAAGAATTGTGTACCAAAATTTCAGTGGCTTAACCCCTTTCCTTCTGAGAGCAGCACACAGAAGAGCCTGTGTGGAAGGGAACTCTGGGCCCAGGAAACCTGTCTTAATGCTGGTTCTGATATTAATCAGCTGTGGGACTCTGATAATATTCTCTGACTCTCTCTGGACCTCAGTTTCCATATCTATAAAAGGAAGTTAAGAATATATTCTGAAGAGTTTGGGGAGAGGACCATGATGGCCTAGGAAAAATTAACAGTGAGGGACCTCAGGAGGCTTTCTAAAAGATTAAAGTTTCTGTGCTCCCTGGAGAATGATGGGAGACGTTGGAACTTCGGAAATAGGGGATGTTAAATTAGTGCAGAAATGCTTAGATAGGTATAAATTCTCTCTTTGAACATTCCATTACAATCCATAATTTCTACCAAAAGGTGGGTGCCTCCAGTGTTTTCCTCCTGGGAATCTGTGGTTCTGACCCCATAGGGGTGCTTAAATTTGGCTGCCTGTTGTAATCACCTGGGGAGCTTTACACCTGCAAATGCCAGGCTCTACTCCCAGAGATTGTTTGGTGATGAGACTACCCCATGTGATTTTAACATGCAACCCACGTTGAGATCCATTATCCTAGAGCTTTAAATTCTTCGTTTTTGGTTTGAGATTAAAAAAGAAAAACGGAAAGCAGTGGCCCGCTGGTTTCAAACTTTAATGTGCAAACGAATCACCTGGAGATCTTTTAAAATGCAACCTTTTGTTCCAGTGGTTAGTGGGCCTGGGCTTCTGCCAGTGTAAGAAGCTCCCACAGGATGCACGTATGCTGTCCCCAGGTTGCCCTTGATAGCCAGGCAATAGCTTGAATGAATACAGACTTGCATGAGAAGTACAGGGCTTCAGGCCAGCTGGGTCCTTATGTAAGTTAACTTCACTTTTATGAGCCTCTGTTTCTGATGTATAAAATGCAGGCAAGCAATAGTAACCTCATCACAGAAGTCTTGTGATGCTTAAACAAGATAATGCAGTCAACATGTTTAGCACAATATAACAACGTTAGCTTTTTAATTGTTAAGATAACCAGTAAGATAGGAATGCTTACTATCTGCCAGGAATTTTCAAAGTACTTTCATGTCTTAACTCATTCAAGCCCCCAAAAAACACCGTGAGGTGGTTATTATTGTTTTATAGTCCCCAGAAACTGAGGCACGGAGAGATGGAGTACTTTAATTTACGTTATACTCATAAGAATACCTAAGCTGGTATTTAGACCCAGAGAGAACGTGAACTCTTATCCCTTCACAGGGCTGAAATGAATCAGTGCGAAAAGGCACTTGCAGGCCTGACTTTCTGGAGGCTAGGAGTTGAGGGCTTATCCTCTGGAATGGAATGGGACCAGCAGATGGCAGCCGAGGGCTGCGTGGGTGCTGTGCATTTCATCACACAGCCGCCCGCAGCTCGTAAGCATCTCGGAATTCCCACTCTCTCCTCCACCCTCAGGTCCTCGCCTAGGAGGCCGCCCTGGATCCATCAGGACAGAAGAGCCCAACCTAACAGGTTCAAATCTGAGTTCCGCAATATAAGACTACGTCCGCACCGAAAGCAACCCGCAACTCCCCTTTACCCCAGGAGCGCAACCAGACCGCGAAATCTACAAATTTCTCTTTACACGGAGAGTTCAGCAAGGGTCTGGGAGCCTAGCCAAGTGTGGAGAAAGTCGGGAATTCCTCTTGGATCCCTCAGAGCACTCTGAAGGCGCCGGGCGTCGGTGCACGCGCTCGGGAGAGCTGACCCGGGCGAGGGGACTCTATTTGGAGGGCTGCTTCGGAGGGGCGCACGGGATTTTCTCCTGTAGTCTCCTGAGAGGGGGCAAATGAATTTGAGGGGCAGTGCAGGGGGTGAGGGTTAACCCGACGGTTTCCATGGCGCCCGGGGCGTGAAGGAGGAATGCACTCCACAAACGGTGGCGAAACAACTGGGCGGCCCCGCCAGCCCGGCTGGAGAAGGCAGGAGGGAGGGAGGGAGGGCGGTGTGGGAGGAGGGAAGCCGGGCGGGACGGGGGCGGGGCGGTCACGTGCGCCCTAGGGGGCGAGGCCCCAAGCCCGCCCCGGAGCGCACCAAGTCTGGCTAACTGGCTGCGCAAGGAGCAAACTTTTTCCAAGACAGAGGGGCTGTACGTGGCCAGAGCGCCTTGGGGAAACACTCAGGTGGCCCGCGGCCAGGACAGGGCTGAGGCGTCTGCGGACGGCCTGGGGGACAGCGGTCGGGGACAGCGGGTCCCACGGAAAAGTGGGAGCAGAAGCTTGGAGGTGATCGTTGAGAGGCCCACTCGCGGCTTTTACGTAGGCTTGCATCTCCATTTCTTCTGGAGCAGACTGGGCAAGTGCCCCGTCAGCTTTAGGGGTCCAGTCAAGGCTACTGTCCTTTAAGACTGCTCGAGTCCTCAGCACCCGTCCAGGGCTCCAGGAGACTCCGTGGTCATGGTGAATGAAGATCCCAACCTGGAGGATCACGGTGGCACCCCTGAACCGCAGTCCGCGCTCCGGGCGGACCCCAGCATCTCGGCCCACCCCAGCGTCTCAGCCCATCATAGCGTCTCCGCTCACCCCAGCGTCTCCATCCACCCCAGCGTCTCTGCGCATCCCAGCATCTCGGCCCATCATAGCGTCTCCGCTCACCCCAGCGTCTCCGCTCACCCCAGCGTTTCCATCCACCCCAGCGTCTCTGCCCACCCCAGCAGTTCAGCCCACCCCAGTATCTTGGCTCAACAGAGTAGCTTGGCTCAACCCAGTATACCTGGCACCGAGGACCTCAGTGTGATCAAGGTGAGCAAGCGCCGTTGGGCAGTGGTCTTGGTTTTTAGCTGCTACTCTATGTGCAACGCCTTCCAGTGGATCCAGTACGGCTCCATCAGTAACATCTTCATGAACTTCTATGGGGTCAGTGCCTTTGCCATCGACTGGCTGTCCATGTGCTACATGCTGACCTACATCCCTCTGCTACTGCCAGTGGCCTGGATGCTGGAGAAATTCGGCCTGCGGACCGTCGCCCTCACCGGTTCGGCTGTCAACTGCTTGGGCGCCTGGGTGAAGTTGGGCAGTCTGAAGCCACATCTTTTCCCAGTCACTGTGCTGGGCCAAGTCATCTGCTCTGTGGCCCAGGTCTTCATCCTGGGCATGCCCTCCCGAATCGCCTCCGTCTGGTTTGGGGCAAATGAGGTTTCAACTGCCTGCTCCATAGCTGTCTTTGGCAATCAGGTAGGTAGAGAGGTGAGCTGGTGGGTGTTCAAGAGGAATGGGCATCACTGTGGACTGAGCGTGTTACATTGTATCTAACTGTCTGTCCTTAACTGTGTGGGAGACTGATTCTCTGACTCAGCTGTGTTTGTGACTCTGGTGACTGTGTGGCTGGGTATGACTACAAGTGAGCGATTGTGACTGGGTGACTGTGTAAGAGAAGTGTCAGGAAACAAAAGGAGGGGACCTTTTCCTTCCCCTCACACTTTCTCTGCTCCCATCAGAAAGCATGCTTCTGAAACATAGATGTTTTTATGATTTCATTCCTGAACCTGTCAGTTCAGGGCTGTAGACCTTAGACTTCAAGAAAACTATCTTTCCAGGGAGCAGCCCCAGGAAGTCAAACTATTCTGATATCAGTTTGGCAGGTGTTTTTAGTGTGACCTACCAGCTTTCCTAGAGTGCAGTATCTCCTGTACTACATAGGACCACAGAGCGGTGCCCTGGTCGGGTTTGGCACTGTTCTTACCTTCTTTTATACACAGCTAAAGCCAGGACAGTGGGAACAATGCTTTGTACCAGACTCCTTCTCTGGGGTTTAGAGCCAAGTCCAGCAGGATGGAGCAGAAGTCTTGCTCTGAATTTCCAAACACTAGACGCCTTGGAAAGGCTAGAAAGCTCATCTCTTAATCCCTTCTCTTTCCTTCTTTTTGGAAGGAGCATCTCAAATTCTTTGCATCGCAATGTGGTTATGACCCAGAAAGTTGGGCATGTTATGAATCTGACTGCCTTCTCTAAATATTTGGAGCAAATTATATATGGGGTCTTTTTTAATCTGGACCACTGCCTCCAGGTCACACTGCTTCCCAAGTACACTCAGTTGTGTTTAAAATGACCAATAACCCTTAAGTTCTTATAGGTCTGTTTTCTCTTACCTGTTTATTGCATTTTGAAAATTTAAACTTTCATTTAGAAATTTCTCACTTGGGTTAGAATTTCCCAAAACTTCTCTAAAGGCAAATTTTTAGTCTGTTCATCTTCACCAGCAGGAAGTTAACTTGAGGTAAGTCCTGCCACTTGGGTAATAGTGTAAGCAATCCATGAAAACAAATACAGAGGTCTTCTTTAGCACACAAACAGGCAACATAAAATCTTTTTACCCACTTTTCTTTCACCTGTGGGTTTAAATGATATTCTGAAGATTGAATTGATTAGAAGTCTGGGGATGAAACAAGATGGATCTTATGTTCAGGGTAACTAAAATATAGATGTTGAGGGTGACATTTACCAACCTCTTATCCTCTAAAGTGATGTGACTGGGGCTTTTAACATTCCCATTGCAGCCCTGCTGGTAGGTTTGACATTATCGAATTTTTCCTTTATAGAAGGGTACAGCTGGACTGTGGGGGTGAGGGTTCAATGAATGGCAGGGACTTTCTAGCTTCCAAGAGGGGAAATCTCCCTATTTGCAGATAATAGGATACAGACAAGGTCACTGCAATCCCAACCCCTTTGGGGAGGGCAGTAGAACTAACTGGGAGAAGCCCTCAGGTGGCCTGGTGAGAGCAGAGCATCCAACACTTGGTTTCCTTCACAAGTATAAACTAATAGGTTTTCAGACCCCTCTTCACACACCTGCGTGGGAACTTAACCCCAGATATATCTTTAAAATTTAGTAAGAATAGTTATTCATTCCCTATTCCCCCACCAAGGCCAAGAAATGCTAAGAATTTTAATTTAAAAACACTCTGACAGCACATATTTGTATCACAGAGCCATCAACTTAGCTTGAACTTTTAGACTCAACCCACTGTGCTAAGTTAAAAAAAAAAAGTTAGGAAAAAACTGAATGTTTATGCTCTGTGACATAGAGATAAATGTTTGGTTCTCAGCATGCATTTTAATCTTTCTTGCTGAGTAAAGATGGCTGAATGGAGAAAAAAAATGTTAGAGCGCCTTGAACTGTGCTTAGAAAAAAGCCTCCACAAAGCTGTTAAATAGATTTCGAATGTAATTCCGCAGAAAAATTCTTCATGTCCTGCAAACTTCACGCTGATCAGCAAAACTGCATCCTGGTAATTCTGACCTGTTTCTTCTAGTGCTTCATGTTTGCTCCATACATGCACCAGCCCTGCTTGCATTCAATCTGACATTCATTCATTCAACAAGCATTTACCTATGCGGAGAGGAAGAAAATTTCTTTTACTCTTCTAGGTGCTTTTGGCTAGTCTAATTATTAAATCAACATGAGGCAGATCAACAAGAGAAAATTTAATTACATATGTACACATACACGAAAGAATCAGAGACCCCACAGAGATGAGAGGTTCAGAGGCAGAAAGGTAAAATGAGGTGTATATAACATCCTGAGCCAAGCAAGGTCTAAGATAAAATTCCTGGGGCTTCAGAGGGCAGGAAGGTCATTTACAGGACAATAAGAAGAATAGATGTTGAGTAATTAGAAGTTTGCCCTGCCCCATAGATTGGTCATCAAAGATTATTTCTGGTAATAACTCTTATGGGCAAGGCCCCCAATTTAAATTTTTCTAGGTAGTTAAGGGTCGGGGCAGAAATTTCTTCTGAACCTACAGGGTCTCAATTACCTTTGGCTCAAAATAATCCATTTGCCAAAGTAGCACATTTTGGGGAGGGCTGTTCTGATCCCTTTCACCCAGCTCCTACCTTTTTGTCAGACCCTGTGCTAGGGCTGCAAAGATAACCTCTGCCTTTGCAGAATTCTTGTACTAGACTTTGAAATTGTACCAGGCAGCAAGATTCAGATTAAAAAGCAAAAGAAAAAAGAAAAGATCAGAGCATAGAGATTTATTTTCAGTTCTCCATGAGGTTTGTAGTATCTTTTTTGCCTAATTGCTATGGAAAATTGAAGGGGAATGAAACTAAATATCTATCAAACACATAATTTGTGGAAGGCAGTTTTTCATCTATTTAATTTTTCAATGCTGTGAGGTAAGTGGAATTGTCCCCATTGTCACAGGTGAGGAAATTGAGACTCAGATAAATGCAGTAATTTTATCTATGGTCGGTCCTAGAGCTACTGAGTTTTAGAAAGGAGATTTGAACAATTTTACCTCCAAAGTCCGTTTCAGGAATTGGCCAACATTGATTCTTCCCAGAGATAGAGCATATTTTTTTAAAAGGGCAGGATTCTGAGGTTTGACTTTTGTCTCTGTGTCTCAAGGTTGTTGGTGGTGAAAAAGTATCCAGCAATTTTTTCCAGAACTTGAGAGCCTAGCTCCTGTCCCCTGTTTTGAAGTTTCAGGTATTAGCATTGCCTCCCCGGGGCTGCACTGTAAATTGCTGAAGGGCTGATGCTGCCGCTCTGAGCCTAGCATGGAGAGGCACAAGAAGATGGGCCTGAGTCTCTGAGAAGAAGAAACCAGTGAATCCTGAGCTGGGGTGGGAAAGGGAAGGCGTCTTAGACTGCAGCGGAGGCTCTCCTGGTTGGCTCTGACAAGTTACACAGGTGGTAACAGGCTGGAATTTTTAGCAACACTTGCTCCTTTGTTCCAAGGGAAAATGATCCCGTGCTGTGGTGGTGATGGGTGATGGGGAGGTTGAGTGATGTGGACACATTGTTATTCTGCAAGCGGTTGGCAGAAAGCCTTGTGTTAGAGTCCTGATGGGTTGGTAGCACAGGATGAGGGAGATATGGAAGCTGAGAAAGACCCTCAAGTTAGCTTCAGCCCCAGTAAGGAGTCTACAGCCCGGATATAAGAAGGGACCTCCTCAAGGATCCTTGGGCAGCTCATAGTTCAGTGCCACCCAATAACAGAGTAGGAGAGGATAAGTTTGCTTTCAAGGTAAGGAAAGTACAGCAACCTTACAGGATCGGTTCTATAGAAGCCACAGCTGGCTGGGCTGTCAGAAATGGCACTGTCCAATAGAGATGTAATGCAAGCCACATATGTAACTAAATTTTCTAGTAGTCACATTAAAACTATATAAAACAAATTTTAAAAAGTAAAAAGTAAAATTATCTTTAGTACTATATTTAACACAATATATCCAAAGTATTATTTCAACATGCAGTCAATATAATAAGATTACTAACAAGCTATTTTACGTTCTTTTTTCATACTGAGTCTTTAGAAATCAGCACGTATTTTACACTTATGGACTAACCACTTTTGCCAGCAAGTGTTGGGACATGTTCAATAGCCAGGTTGCTCTAGTACAGGTCTAGAGCAGTGATACTATTTTGTAGGGGAGAAAAGGTTTTACTTGACCTTCTTATGGTCCCTGGCTGGATCTGAAATTAAGCTGACAAAGTCACATTAACAGAAAGTCATCCAAATTTATTTGATGTGTTACATGATGCAGGAATCTTCATAAGGAAATGAGGAAACAGTTAGACCTCTGTACTTTTTTGCTGAGTTTGATGAAGAGTGGATAGTTTTGGAGGAATACCACCGGTTAAGGAGTTTGAAGGAATTGTAGTAAACTAGAGGAAACTGGGCGAGATCTGTTTGGATTCTCCTTGGCAGCTTTTGTGTGTCTTCAGAGGGAAGGATGTTCCCTTCCTTCAGGTCAAGGGAGGGCACCTCATGGGAGGCTTTGAAGGAAGGTCTGTTTCAGGGAAGAAGAGCAAGAAGGGGTGGGGAGGTTAGAGTGACCTTACTTCCGCCGTTTTCTCAAACTCCTTCAGCTTAAAGTATTCAATACGCCAGGGTGCTGTAATCGGGGTAGTAGGTCCAGAGCCCTACCATATTTCAAGTAGCTAGAAATCAGCTTCTAGCAGATAAAAATGGACTTTAGGAAACTGACTGCAGCCTTGAGGAGGCTGTGCTTGCTGGACTGGCTGATCATGTGGTATCACAGAGAGAGGCTGAGTGTTTCTGAGACTGGTTCAGGAGTCAGGGTCTTGAGGGAGGTGGTCGGCCTAGTCTTCCAAAACCATTGCCGCTGGGGTGTCTTAGAATCTAGGCTAGGCATTCTGGATCATCTAATGTCAGATGCCTTTTAAGGTCTGAATTTTTTGAGGTGAAGGCAAACGCTTGTTCTCCTACATTGATTACATTAAGACACACTAAGTGACTGCCCATGTAGCTGACCAGTTTCTGGCCTCCCTTTAGGCCCTAGAAGAGAGAAATAGGCAGGGACTGAGAAGACAAAACAAGGCGAATAGCCACCGAAGAGAGATGGGGGTGCAGGGTCCTGGGACCACACCTTCAAATGCTCATGTAGGCCAGCCAGGTCATATAAATGTGACCTAGTAAAAGTGACATTGGAGTGTTGGGGTTACAGCACATGTGGGAGCCCATGTCCCATCTCAAGACAGCAGCTGCTTCAGCTCCTGCCAACCGTTGACATATAAAACACTACCCAGTATTGTCAGATCTTATTTTTTTCTTCTTTGAGATTTTTATGTGAAATCTAGAAATTCAGATTTTTATGTGAAATCTGTTTTTGTTTTATTGTGGTAAAATATACATAGCATGACATTTATCATTTTAACCATTCATAAGTGTATAAATTGGTGGCCTTAAATATGTGTCCACTGTGTTATATGAATGTTACCACCATCTACACCAAAAACTTTTTCCTCGTCCCCCAAAATCTACCCATTAAACACTAAATCTCCCTTCCCCCCTACACACCCCTGGTCTCTAGTTACTTCTTTCTACTTTCTGTCTTTATGAATTTGCCTATTCTAGGTACCTTGTATAAATGGATTCATATATTATTTGGCTTTCTGTGTCCAGCTTATGAAATCTCTTTTTTTAATGCTGACAACTAATTAAAAGCTTGAAATACTTTATTATATTCTATTGTTTTGACACTGTGGGTCAGATAAAATTTCCCCATTTGAGACTTCTGAAAAGGATAATGTGAAACTGAATTTCAGTTCTACTTTCTCTTTTCTGGGAAAGCCGTTGAGAGAGGCAGGCAGGTGGAAACAAGCTCAGAGGATACCAGACCTGGGGAGGAAGCAGAGACGAGTGCTCCTGGAAAGATGATGCTCATTTGCCTCACCCATGGGGCTGGGTGAAAATATAGACGCCTGGGCCCCCACATGGACTTTCTTAGCTGGACCCTCTAGAAGAGGGGCCCAGGCTCCTGTATTTACCACTGGTCTTCCAGGTGAAGCTAGTGATTAGACTTTTTGAAATCATCAGGAGGGAGGACCAGTAGCCATGGAAAGATACCCTCCTGCTTGGAGCCATGTTCTTGTCAGGGCTGATTTATTATGTTTGCTGTATGCTTGGTCCAGCGTCCAGGTGGAAGCAGTTGGGAGCTCAGCTAGTCACCCTTCTGATTGAGAGGAGAGGCTTGGCTGGGGTTGGGGGCTCATTGTTCTGATTCACTCAAGATTCTGAAAATATATTCAAAACCCTGAGTGGGGCTGAGGGAGGGGAAGGCCCTGATGGAACGTGAGGTGGAATCCTTGCAGATGCTCCTAATCCTTCTGTTTCTTTGATCTTAAACCCAGTGCACTGAAGGAGGCTGGGGCTGGCCTGGCCTGACTTCTGTTTTGGCTTTGTTGCTCTGCCAGGCATTGTTGCAGGTGCCTGCCAATTTCACGGAATCACATCTAAGTCTTCAATTTAGTATTCCAGGCCCCCTGCTGCCTCCCCACTCCTATCCAGTCTGTCTCGTTCCCTCCCAACTTTGTCTGTCACTTCTGATCAGTCTAGCTGCTTAATTACCTCCTTGAAGATACACTTCTTGGGGACTAAGCCTTATGCCCTTAGAGAGTAACATCATCAAGATAGTAGATTAGGAAGCTCAAAACCCGCACTCCCCCACAGAAACATTAAACTAGAAACTGACTAAAATAAGTTCTTTATAAGAGCTCTGGAAATTAATCAGAGATCAATAGCAATCAAATGCCCAACCAAGAAAAAAATTTTCTTAATGATAGGAAATTACACGGCCTTTTTCCTTGCCCTTGTACCCCCTCTCTCATGCTATGCCTCCTAATCCGCAGTTGCCTTTTGCCAATAGACTCTGCAATGTTTTAACCCAATTGTATTTCTATACACTAACAATGAACAATCCAAAAAGGAAATGAAGAAAACAATTTCATTTATAGTAGCATCGAAAAAAAAAAAAAACAACAGGAATAAATTTTACGAAGGAGGTAAAAGACTTGTACACTGCAAACTATAAAAACATTACTTAAAGAAGACTTAAATAAAGAGAAAGACATCTCATGTTGATGGATTGAAGACTTAATATTATTAAAGTGATGCAGCAATTACTACCCAAAGCAATCTTTAGATTCAGTGCAATCCCTATCAAAACTCCAAGGACATTTTTGCAGAAACAGAAAAATAAACTCTAAGATTCATGTGGAAGTTTAAAGGACACAAAATAACCAAAACAATCTTGGGAAGAAACAACAAAGTTGGAGGTCTCACACTTTTTCATTTCAAAACTAACAAAGCTACAGCAATCATGACAGTATAAAGTTTGGCATAATGACAGATAGACCAATAGAATAGAGTTCAGAAATGAACCCTCACTTATTTGGTCAAATGATTTTTAACAAGGGTACCAAGACTATCCAATAGGAAAAGGACAGCCTTAAAAAAAACAAAAAACAACAACAACAAAAAAAACAGACTATTTTTAGAGCAGTATTAGTTTCACAGTAAAAGTACAACATGTGTACTCAAAAGAACTGAAAGTGAGAACTTGAACAGATGTCTGTACACCCATGTTTATAGCAGCATTATTCACAATAGCCAAAAGTTGGTAGCGAGCCAAGTGTCCATCTGTGGATGAGTAGATAAACAAAGGTGATACATACATACAATGGAATGTTATTTAGCCTTAAAAAGAAAGAAAATTCTACATGCTACACATGGATAAATCTTGAAGACATTATGCTAAGTGAAATAAGCCAGTCACAAAAGGACAAAAACTGTATAATTCCACTTATAGGAAGTATTGAGGTGTCTTTTTTTTTTTTTCCTGGCAACGAGTTCTCCAAATCTCTAACACCAGCTGTGTGTCCTACAATTCAATTCTAACACAGAGTTAGTGCAGACCCCACAAATTGAGGGTTCAGTTCCACATGACTGCCTCCACTTAAGACACCATTTGCCACCCATACTTCTGACTGACTACTTATTGGTTTATTATAAAGGATACACTCAGGAGCAGCCAAGTGGTGCAGCTACGAGGGCAAGTCATGGGGTAGGGACACAGAGCTTCCGTGTCCTCTCTTGGCACACCGTTCTCCCAGCACTGTGACGTGGTGTGTTCACCATCCTGAAAGCTCACTGAATTTCCTTGTTCCAGAGTTTTTATAGAGCTTAATACCCAGCGCCCCTCCCTCCTCAGAGTGAGGTTGAAAGTTCCCAAATTCTAATCACTAGATCTTCTGGTGACCAGCTCCATCCTGGGGCTATCTGGGGGCCCCAGTCTAAGTGACCTCATCAGCATAACCTAAGGTAGATGGAAAGAGGTTCCTTTAGGAATAACAGAGGACACTTCTATCACTTAGGAAATTCCAAGCATTTTTAGAGCTCTGTGCCAGGAGCTCTGGGACAAAGATCAAATATATTTTTATTATACCACAGGTACTTAGAGTAATGAAATTCGGAGAGAGTCGCAGAGTAGAATGGTGGTTGCCAGGGGCTGGGAGAGGAGAGAATGAGAGTTGTTAAAGGGGTACCACAGTATGGGAAGATGAACAAGGTTTTGGAGATGGATGGAGGCCATGGTTGCTCAATAATATGAATGTACTTAATGCCACTGAACTGTACAGTTAAAAATGGTTAAATGGTAAATTTTATACCGTATATTTTGCCACCAGCACACACACATAAAACAAAACGCTAATGGGGAGTTCCCTTCTGGCTGGGTACTGCTTACTTCTTCCTATTATCTCCTTAGTCTCTGCTTAGAGGAATCCATTCCCTGGCCTTCTTGGTGTTTGCTCAGGTTCCTGAGGTACTATGGGACTTTGTTTTCTGGTGGTTCCTCTTTACCCACTCTTCCTCATCTCTTCTGTTCTCTTCCACTTCTCTACCTGCTGTTCAGACTAAATGAGATACTGTGGGAGCCGGGAGGGAAGGCTGGAACCCTGACTAATATGTCTCTCCTATATCTTAGGGCTCTGGGCATAACAGGTGCTTGCAAGTGGGGGGGGGGGACAAATTAATAAACAGGTTTGCATTTCATGAAAGGGATTTAAGGTGACAGTCAGTTAAATGGAGAGCTCAGGTGGCTGGAGGAAGAGATTATCATGCCTGTATTATCTTCCTGAGGTGACTCAATCTTATCGTTTTCAATGGGAAGAGCTGTTAAGTCGTTATTGTGTGCCTTGAATTGTGGCAGACCCAAGGTGGTTGAGAACACCATCTTTAGCTCTGCTGCGTGCCCATAGATAAGTCCCTTTACTTTGCTAAGTTTTGGCTTCTTTTATAAAGTGGAAATAATATTGCCTATTTCAAAAGATAGAGGGGAAGATTAAATAAGATAGTAAGTGAAGGGCCCTTAGCTAGCAGAGTTTATCAGAAAAGAATTAGTAAATGAAGAACAAACGCTGTCAGTACTATCACTGATAAAGGTAGTTAGTCAGTTCTTGTCTGCAGGGGCCTCCTATCTGGAAGGAGAGGCCCACTCTTAACCACCCAGTCATAATATCACCTTTAGCAGGCTTAAGGATATAAGTGCACAGGGCATTAAGGTGCACAGCATATGGGGTTCATTACCCCAGTGTGACTGCAGTGGGGAACAAGCAGGACAGCGAGCAGGTGATGGTAATAGCCAATTCTTAATGAGTGAAGTGACCAGGAGTTGGGTGAACAGGGAAGGTGGGCCATTCCAGGAAGTTTCCAAGCCATGTCTTGGTGGAGACTTGTCCCTCTTGAGAGCCACTCAACCTTTTGTCTGTGGTGAAGATTTCAAGGTCTCTGGTAACATAGATGCTGGGTCAACACCCACCCCCCACACCTTAGTCTCAGAAATCTAAGACTACTGAAGGAAGTGGGGCGTCCAGGCTTATCAGGTGGACACAGCTGTTCGCTGCTGCCTGGTTCCTGATTAACAGGATGTCCTTCCCTGGACTTGAACTCTCCACAACTGCTAACATCAAACAGCCTGTGTAGGTTGCAGGATGAAGATAAAAGCTGGCGTTTCTTCTTTTTCTTTGTTATCTGTCTCCTGGCTTCTACCCAACACCATTCCCCACTTCACCCAATGGAGCATCTCCCTTCCCTTGACTCTGCAGGACTAAGGACTCTTTTTTTTTGCTGAGTCATTCAAAGATGCGAAGGCATCCTGCAGACTCTTCTGCTTATGACCTTACTACAGGCTACAGGCATTTTTCTTTTATGCTGTGCAAAAATGTTAGCCGCTCACCCCGACACAATTCAAGATGCGGCATTGCTTTAGCATGAGGGCAGATAGCAGCAGCACCATCTATGTTTGCAAAAGGGAGAATTGGGAGGCAGGGCTGGATTTCACTTGCTTACCAACTTCTTGAGATTAGACAGTTTGTCTCGGAACCTCATGGTGGAAACCTCAGCATTTGCTTTGGCTCCCATCTGATTCCTTCTCTAGAGAGAAGGTGAACACAAGCCTCTTTCATTTCCAGACTACTTTTGATTGGACATCTCTGCTGGCTCCAGGGCATAGAAGTTAGAGCAAGATGCGGAGGGGGAGGGGCGGGGGCTATTTTTTCTCCTTTTTTTCCTTCTTCTCTTTCCTAGAATTCCTGATTTCTTCTCAGATATATTGCGTTACCATAGCTGGGTGTCCTTCAGCGGCTCTGGAACAGCTCTCTGTACAGAAGGCTATTTGTTCTGTGCATCTACTCAGAACTGTAGGAAGCGGGTAGCCATGAGTCATCATGTCAAAGCAGGGCCATTCCAATGAACGGTTTGTTTAGGTGCTGGCTGCCCCCCAAGTAGTCTGTGCTCCCTCAGACCTTTGTTCTGGGCTTCCTGTTTGGTGCTGGACATCTCTATGGAGCCACTCAGTGAGCTAACTCAAGGACCATTTCTACTCTACTGAAGATCTAGGCAGGAGCATATACCTCTCTCCCACCTTCCCTGCCTAGGACCCACAGGGAAGCCAGCAGCTGAGAAAGGTTTCTTGATTTCTCTCCTTGGGGCAGTGGAGATCAATATTTTTTTTAAAGTGTAGCCCATTAACCTTCAGCTCCAGAACCACCTGGGATGTTTGTTAAAAACACAGGTTCCTGGGCACCAGGGCAGACCCAAGGAATTGGCTTCTCTGGGGTGGGGCTCGGAATCTGTGGTTTTGATTCTCCACCAGGGGTTCTGATGCCACCGAAGTCTGAGAACTCCGGTGTGGAAACCGTGGCACCTGAACCTGGTTCTGGGGGCAGCTGTGTCTGGGGCCTCCAGCAGGACTCCTGCCTACTTTGGGCATCAGCTTCTCTGTAATGAGAATGCCTGCCTCACAGGTTACCACCAAAATTAAATGAGGGAGTGTGTAAATGAAAGCTCCTAGAACCAAATAAGCCCTTCACAAACATTGCATTCATATCTCTTCTTCCCAACCAAACTCAGGTACTAACTACTTTCTTTAATCTCAGCTGCTATCTCTAGAATTTTTTGCTGACAGATCCTCCTTCTCGTATCCTCCTCAGTGTCATACATTGGAACTAAAGCAGACCCACGTGTTCACTCTCAGTGCTGGTGAGTTAGGTTGAGGCCAGGTCACAATCCTTCTACATAGAGTTCAGTATTCTAAGTACACACGCCATAAGAGGTCACGCCTGGCACACGGTAGGGACTGAGAACAGTTAGATGGAAGGATGGATGACTGGTGTTCTGGTTTTACACTTTATCTCTGGGGCTTTATCGTGTCATTGCTGAAGGAAGATTCCAGAGCATTTTCTGTGATTGCCATTTAATTACAGGTCCCTATGACTTCGTAGGGGTGGAAGTGGGGGTGGGGTGGGGAGAAATGCAGCTGACCTGACCCTCTTGCTAATCTTTCTCACTTTTTATTGATAACTGGTTACTCTGAGAAAACTCCCTTCACCTACTTTCTCACTTCCTAAAGCCTTAGTGGCCAATTCTCAGGGAGAGCAGCAGGTGGTGGGGCCCCTCCCACTGTGGGGCTGGCTGAGCTGGGAGCAGGGCCTGGGAAGGCCTGGGCTCCCTGGTGCTGTAGAGCTACTTCCTTTCCTCCAGCCCTCACCAGCTTCCCAAGTATCACAGTCCTAATCAACAAGAGACAGTCTCAGCCTCTGGCCTGCTGTTTGGCCTCGGGACAGGCATCTCAAAGATCCTTTGCTTTATCTTTGAAGAGAGGACTGTCCTTGCTAACATTTGGTTCTCAGAAGGCCGCAGTGGGGAGAGATGAAGTTATGTTCTCAGGGCCCGCCCAGATCACTGGCTGAAGGTTTATGTAGGGACTTACAGAGACAGTGGTTGGCATTCTCTCTTCTCAATGGACTGCCTTCTGACTTACTGTCCAGAAAGAACTTTGATAAAAGGTGCAGAGTAAATATATAATCCATTTAATGATGAACCAAACACATTCTTCCGTTACATAACGAACCCTCTTGCAAATGATTCTGTTAATGTAAGAATGTCCAAATCTGAAGAGAATTTTTTATGAGTTTATTTGAGCCAAACTGATGATGTGCCAGGAAGCAAGATCTTAAATGCTGCAGAGAGTGACAGTCTTAGAGTTCCTTTTATACGTTTGGAATTAGGGAGAGAACAAAAGGAAAATTACGTGAAGGCTGGAGAAAGCAAGGTGCGGAAATCTCTATGACTGCATTACACGAGAGTTAACAAGATTATATGCTCCCTTTGAGGCGGTGACCTCTGAGATGTCTGAAAAAAGAGGATTGCTCTGGCATTTCAAAGGTGTGGTAACACAAGAACAATGGACAGGGCTGGCTTCAGACAAAGATCAACCTTTTTGTAGTCCTGGACATGACTACCTACCATGACCTGCCTGGTTAGAAATTTATGATCAGATCATTCTGTGAGTTACTTTTGGTCAGATTTATTACAGAGCCCCTACTTCACCCACAATCCCCCCAGATCCTGGATCATCCTGCATCTCAGACCATGTCTTCCCGGGACATGTAGCTGCTCTGTGCCTTGTTGTGGCTCAGCAAAGTTCTGTGGGAAAGAGAGCAGGGCTGGGAAGGGGGACATCAGAAATCTAGATGTTTACGTCACTACCAATTAATTCTGTGATTTTAGCAAGTTGTGGAATGGAGAGAACAGCATGCCCCTATTAGTGTAACCGGAGGAGAACTGAGTCTGGGACTCCCACTGCCTGTGCCGCTCAGCCAGCAGACCAACACAGGACCTGGGCTATTTAGAATAAGTGTTTATTGTCAGAGCACTGGTGATCTGAGGAGGCAGCAGGTTAACACCTTCGAAAAACTGCCTTACTTTTTCAGTCAGGCTTAGGGTATTTAAGGGGAAATCTGGGCATTATTTCAGAGGCTGCGTGACAGTTCCGAGGAATGGGGTGGGGGGTCTGTTGTGCTGCATGGGGCCATTCCTCTGACAACATGGTCCTACGGTGGCATTAGCAACCCAGGAATAAAGATAGGAGTAGTCTGAAAAGAATGCTAGACCAGATGGATTGTGATCAGTCACCATAAGGGCATTAATCATAAGTTTCAGGGCAACTTTTTATGGCAGGGGATGTTCCAAGCTCTGGATCAAACTGCAGGGGCCAATATATTGTTAAGCCATAGGGCAAGGAAAGATGAGGCTGGGGACTCTATGAGGCTTCTACTATGTGGGTCCCAACAGGAGCCCTTCTTCATTAGGGCTCTGTTGCCTCATCTATACTCTGGGCATCCTGCTATTAACTCACTGGGTAAAGTTTTGAGGCTCAGATTATATGCAGGTGTGCTATGCCTTGAAAGATGGAGTATTGTGCAAATATTAGCTTTTATGTACCCTTAAAAAAACTCTGGACTTGCCCCATGACCCTTGGAGAATGAAAGGGCTTCCCTGTACACAAATCATGTTCTGTCTATCTCATGGAGTGTGACCTTGGGTGCACTTGGATTAGGGACCACACCCTCTGCCTACAGGGCTCAGCATTCTTACCTTTACAGTTAGCTCTTTGTTTCAGATCGAGCTCTGGCCATTCTGGTTTTAAGAACTTCTCTCAGAGCTTCTGGGTTCCGGACCACCTTGACTGGTTTGGTCCTTTTGAGCTGAGCCATCCTGTAGCTCTAGGAGTCCTGCAGAGCATCCTGATTCCTTTCGATTCCTAGAAGGGCCTTTTGCTAAGGGTTGGCACAAGGCAGCTTGTCAGTCTATATGTGCCTAGGATGGCCCCTCTCTTCATGTAGGAAAATGGAGGTGATGGCAAAGCATGGAACTGATTCAGCCCCCACCATCAGGAGATAGGGCCAGGGAGTGAGAAGCATTCTCCCAAGGGCCTGATGTCCTGGCCTTACCACACGAGTGGCAGTGATCAACGGTAACAAATGGGGGCTGGTGGGGCTCGGCCAGTCCTTGCGTAGATGTTGCGTTTTCTCTCTGCAGAGTTCCTCCGTCTCTCCGTACAGAAGAGGCCTCCCTGTTACCTGCCCCAGGAATGACTAGCTCTGAATTCTCATGCCACTCCACAAAATCCATGATGTTTTCTAGGGTGCCCCCACCTTGGACCAAATCTCTGTCCTTTGCAAACAACCTGTAAAGGCCCTTGACCATCCAGTCATTGTCTTTCTTTGAACTACTTGCCCTGGATTACATCTCCTCCAACCAGCCTCCCTGTGTCTTCGCAGTTGACAGCAGTGATGTGACAAATGAGAGTCCATGAATGAAGGCTGTCATCCCCTTGGCCTGCCTATCTCGTAATCCAGCCTTAGATCAGTAGCCACACCCTCCACTGATAGGCTCAGCCCTCTTACCTTTACAGTCAGCTCTTGGGAGCTATGGTTGTTTTTTTTTTTTTTTTCAGACAATGCACCATAATCTTTATTTGTTTATTGAACAAATATTAATGAGCATCTATTCTGTGCCAGTCAACATTCTGAGCTCTGAGGATGTAATGGTGAAGGAGAAAGAAAAGGTCCCTGAGTTTATGTTTAAGAGAAGAGAGATTAGACTGTAAGGCAGTCATTTATGGAGTGACTAATGATAGAAATGTCAGGCCAAGGAGGAAAGGAGGTGGCTGTGGAGCAGGACATTGGGAGATATTTTTGTGTAAGTAGGTGTCTGAGTAACTCCCTAAATTACAGGGCCAGATCTGGTGGTGCTGCTTTCTTGGGGTAGTGTTAGGTATGGGTGATTAATAGTTTTCCTGGTGCAAAGTTTAGATTTCTTTTTCTTTCCTCATTTCTCTGGGATCACGAGGCAGGGTTAACTTATGAAATTGGCATCTTAAAAAAAAGCTACATGGGGCCCACCCTGTCTGTTTTTGGAAACACACCCTAAACTAAGAGGAACCGCATCTGGCTCGTGGCAGCTTATAAAGCAACAGCTCTTCCAGAGGCTGCCCACAAGTAATTGCCTGGGTCTGTGTTCCACTTCTGAAAATTGGAAGGGCGGGGAGTGTTACCAAGAAAGTCCAACCAGACTTGCAAGAAAATTTGGGAAGTTAGAAACATTTATTGTCACATGAACTACTTTTAGGAATGACAACATATTGACATTACAGAAAAGGGAGACAATGCTTCTTCTGCTTTGGGCTGTTTTACCACCATCTTTCCAAAGTCAGGGAGTGGTAAAGTTGAGCAGCACACTAAGATCTGTTTGTTGGCTGCTATAGGCTGGTGTCTGGGACAGAGTGGGTCCCAGCATTTAATGGCAAAGCATTTAAATGGGTCTTTGCATGTTCCCTGCTTCAAAAATAGAAAGCGTGGAGAACTCCTCTTTCCCGGCTGAGTCACTGGGGAAGTTCTTTGAGCCTGTGGTCATTGGCCGCCAGCGCTGACAGCAGAGGGACCTTTGAGTGTTGAAGCCAGCAGTGACTCGGGCTCTCGGTGAAAGGGGAGGCAGAGGAGGATTCACATCTGCTCTCGTGTGAACCTAGTTACCCTTTGCAGATGTCATCATGAGGACAAGTTCAAAAGGAACTTTTACCCTTAAGAGAAGTAGTATGTTCAACAGGAGCTTCCTGAGTTGATGATTGAAAGCAGGCACAAGTAAAAAAATGAATAAAGCCCTTTGTCAGCATTTCTTTTCATTCTTAATAAAAAAAAAAAATTCCCTGTAGAACTCAGACCCATCCCCTAAATGTAGCATCTTCTCTGTTTACAGCCTAGGGTACCTCTGCTCTTCAGCTACCTTGCACTCCCCAAAGATGAGGAGGAAACCCAGCACCAAGGCTGTAGGTCAAGACTGAGGTATATTAGCTTATAAACTTGGCTATATGAGCTTTGTTTTGCATCTGTTTTCTCCTACCTTAATTTTTAGTATGGTACTTAATATCAGTAGATGTTCAATAAACATTGAGTATAGGTTTGAGGGCAAGAAGTTGATCAGCCTGTATTCCAATGGCCTGTATTCCAATGGCCTTGGGGAGCCCCAAATTTGAGGTCTTCTCTGTGACATTCTACCTTACATCTGCTTTCTTTTGATGGTAAACTCTTGTAATACAGCAAACTGCTACTGTGCCCCCACTTGTTTGCTGCAGAGGAGACTGGAAATACTTGAGTTAGGTTTGAGCTTCTGAGGGTCATCTCTTTATTCAGAAGACATTTCCCAAGCATCATCTCTGTTGTCCTTGGCATTGTGCTGGGAGATGTCACACAAGGAAATGTTAGTCATTGTCCTTGAGGTGCTAACATTCTAGTTGGTGGGACAACACCTTACATAGAAAAAAGCCCAAGTTTAGCGTTACATAAGAACAAGAAATCCCATTGGGTGTAACCAAGTGGTAAGCAAAAACAGACTATGGCTGGAGACACCTCTCACCATTGCTTCCTCCATCAACTAGACATAGGGGAGGTGCTTGAATTACAGAATTGAGTGTATCAAACTGGAGGGCTTGTCAAGTCTTTGAGGGCTGTGACTCCTATGACATTTACCCTGTTCAAGGGATTTGGAGTCAGACGTCACGGACTTGATATCTCAGCTTTTTCGTCAGAAACTGGGTGACCTTGGGCAAATTACAGATGTTTTCTGATCTATAAAAACCAAACCAGAAATAATGATGTCAACCTTAGGGGGTTGTTATGAGGTATTAAATGAAACAGCCTGTGAAAAATCCTTTAGCACTCTGTCTAACACAAAGTAGGTGCTCATTATATATTAGTTTTCTTCCTTCTAGTTTGGATAAAGACCTGAGCATTTAGCCTAATGGCTAAGAGTACAGACTCTAGTACAGGTTGCTGAGCTAAAAGTCTAGCCTTATCATTTACTGTTATGTGACTTTGGACAAGCTACTTAAATGACAGTTTCCTCAATTTTAAAAATAGGGATTAAAAGACTATGTGTGTATATACAGTGTTTAATAGTGCTTAGGATGGTGCCTATGGCATGGTGGGCACAATGTATCAGCTGTTATTAGTATTCTTACATTCCCTAGGAATCAATCATTTGGAATCATGAAGGCTACTTAATTTCAGTAGCTGCTGCTCCCTGTATTTTCCTAACCCCTTTCTCCGCTCTACTCCCAAAAGACTGAGGAAATCCAAGAGTGTCAAGGTAGTATAAGCCACCAACATAACCACAGATCTGAAGACAAGTTCTGTGCCTGGGGAGGGAGCTCTAAGGAAGTCTCGAGTTGACCAGCTCCCTAAGTTCTTAGAGACTGAAGCTTAGCCTTTTAAATCCATAAACCCCTTTCATGAGTCATTTCCCCCCAAATCAATGGGATTGTTTTTGTTCCTAAAGGTCTGCTACTTCCTTAATCCTAAATTGGCCTTTTCAAAAGAAGCCAAGAGCCTGGATTTGGGGATTCCAAAAATATTGTCATATGAGTGGGCTTTGCATGCACATTACTGTTTACCATGACATTTGTCTAGAAGCTGCCTAGTGTTCCTACTTAGCTGGAACACCAGGCAGCTCCTACTTGTTTTTCATGATTAAACTGTTTTTCAGCTTCAGTGTTTCAGTGTCCTAGCAGCCACCTTGTTCTCCTTGCTTCTTTCTGGGGTATCCACAGACTCAGCCCCAGGACCACCCACTTGAGCCTCCTCCATAGGTTCAAAAGTGGCTTTCCTGCAGAGTGCTGTCACTCTGACCTAGTCTCTTACATTTGGAATCTGGGAGCCTCTGTGCATCGTCTTGCCCAGATTAGTTACTCACTGCGGGTGTGAGCAAATGTCTAACTGACACCAAGGAAAGAGAGAGAGAAAGAGGTATTCACAGGATGAGAACGATGTATCAACGTGTGGAAGCGTGCCTCAATCAATAGCACCGTCTTTGTGGAGTTTAAGTGCCCACACCAGGACACACTGGGGGCGGGTGGTGATTGTTGAAGTCATTTACAGGTATTGTACATAATCCCCCATGTGGACGTGGTCCTGGGAGATGACTCTTCCGTGGTGGCCTCCCTGCCAGTGGCTGTGCTGTTCATGCCTCGGACACCAGTGTCAAGCCACGCAGTCCCAGCAGTATGTGGGCATGTTTTTGTATGGAATGGAAATTAGGCATACTGTATTTTTAAGCACATTTTAGTACCCACAAATTCTGTAAGGACTTAAATGACCCTTTATATACTAACATTTTTCTACATTTGTCTGTGTAGCTTAATTTTTCCTCAACTGTGGTCCTCTGTGAACCTTAGCTTCAGATTGAACTTTAGTAAGACCATCACTCATATACACAGAGGTGTGTAGATACACACATGTACCTAGTCAGTCGCTCATCGTATAAAATACCCTTGTGGCATCATACTGTGTGTTTTCAAATTGCTGATATGGGTTGATGGGATTTAAGTGTGCAGAAATCCTAATCGAACCCCAGTTGATCTTTTATGTGGTTCTGATTTTAAAAGGAACCTAAACTCTACTTTTTAAAATAGCAAATTTTCTCTGAGAGCCTTGCCTACATTTAAATTTCCAAAGCAACTCTTTCTGTGGGTCTGGGCTCGAGGTTTAGCTGGAAGTGATGTTTTTCTGACATGCCAGTTAACTGCAGCCTATTCATTCAACACACATGGATTGAGTAAGCCCCTTTTCTGTTTACCAGGCACCAGAAAAATATTATAGTATCAGAAAAATAACTGAAAACCAAAGGATCAGAGGAGTTTAGGGCAAGGAGATCACACCTAGCTAGAATAATAGAGGAAACCCAGTGACGGAACTGACTTTGAGATGGGCTTTGAAAGATTAAAAGAGGACTTTCCCAGCAAGGAAACTGCCTGGATAGAGGTGGAGACTAGATGTTGACAATGTTGGAACTGTAAATCGTCCAACCTGGCTGGAGTACTGTGGACACAGGGTGAAGTAGCAGAAATGGGACTGGAAAGGTCACTTAAAACTAGGTGAAGAAAGGCGAGAACGGCAGGCTGAGGTGTTTGGATTTTCGTCCTCACTCTGTGCAGCACTGAGGACCATGCACTTAAATACATTGTGCAGAGCAGCAGAGGAGAGATCGCCGTTGCACGATGTGGGGCCGGGGAAGGTTTGGGAAGGCCTGGGACAGGGTGGACTGGGTGTGAGAGGGGTAACTGAGAACTGAGAAAGAGCATAGAGGAGCAGCCTGGGAAGGAAGAGGAAGAGAACTAGGGGAGAGTGGATTGTGACTACTGTGAGTTAACCAAGTGTGTCTTGTGAGTCCCGGTGGCTTTTCCTCTCCTTCCTGTCCCCATGGCTGTGTGAGAGTGTATGGGGGGAAGAGCCAGGCTTGCAGATGGGTAGTGAGTGCTGCCTCGCTGTAAAGCATTCTGCTGAACAACAGTCCATTCAAACAAACTCATTGAGCCCTCAGGATGATCCTGTGAGCTGGATAGTGTAACTAATATCATCTTCCTTTTGTGGTTTAGGAAACAGGCACAAAGAGATGAATGAACCTGTGCCAAGGTTAGACCTCTAGCAACTGCTAGAGCTGGGATTTGAACTCAGGTCACTCTGATCCTAAAGCCTGATTCCCTAACCACTGTATTAGAGTGATGATGTCTGAGGAATGTTGAGGTGGAAGGAAGAAAGGTGAGAGGTTCATTTTAAAATGAACAACGTTGGTGTGAGCTCTCGAGGAGGTCCTAGGGAGACCAAGTTTGAATAAGTCTTCAAGCTAAGGGACTCTACTGCAGGAAATTTGCTGACCCAATAAGGGGACATTTTTGACCCGTAGTGCCAGGGAGCCAGCTCCTAGGAGCCCTGAGATCTGAGAGAACATGCCCAACTCTGACCTTGCCCAGGGGAAAAGAATGAGGCAATAGGGGCTGAGAGTGGGCTCACCTTTCTCTGAATAGCAGAAGTGCCTGGGGGAAGGAATGGGCAGAGGAGGAATGAGGTTAGGTGGGTGAGAACCTATTTGCTGAGGTGGTTGCCTCCTACCAAGAAGGTCAGGGTCTATCTTGCCAATGGCCTGGGTCAGGATGAAGTGCCTGGGGTCTTAGCGATGGGCTCAGATGGGGACCAATGTTTCTGTCCCTGATCCATTAGGACCAAAGCCTTTACCATGGTGTTGACGTAGAGATCACTTTCTTTTGTGGAAATCCCAGGGTCCTCCCTTGATAGTCTAGGAGTATTCATGACCAGGTAACACTTGGGAGGGCAGCTGTGTGCCACGGTTCTGATTCATCATGACTCTGGGCTTCATCATGTACCCATTGTGGATGGAGATGAGGACAGTGGTTTTGTGCTCTCAAAGCTGATAGAACACATGTGTTTGTGTAGTGGGTTAAATGTAAGAATTCTTTCCCCAGATGCAATCTTGTGGTTTTCTGGGTTCATTTTTGCTCTGCCAAATGCATGGGCCAAGTGATGCATTACGCAAAGTATGGTTTCTTCCTGTTACCCAAAGCCCTTAGGCAGCACAGATGTGTTTTTAATTGTGACATTTGCTCTGAAAGTGCTCATGACCACTGATATTGCTGCAGTGTTTAGATATCACTCTTTGAGTTTGCAGAAAGAGCAAAAACGAAATAGAAAATGAAAATCGAGTCTCCCAGTCTGCCTCTCCATCTTTATTTCTTGAGGCAAAAGATTACTGGGGATTAGGTGATCCTATATCAGGGTCCTTTTGTGAGTGAAAGAATCACAGAGCCTTGGATGGTGTCTGATAACTTCCCCCATTCTTGTAAAAGGGACCCTTCAGGATACCATTTAACTTTGAGATCTCCAACTCCCAGACACTTAGGAGGCCAGATAAGACCCGAAGTGGGCCCAGGTTTCCAGCTATGAAGGCTGCATTTGCCCTTCTGTCTGTGGCTGATTTTTATCTTCAAAGTCTTAAAGATCTGCTGTTATGAAGCCATACTCAACTCTGACAAATTAGTGTGACCAAGGATCAGATAAAGCTCTAAGAACATAAAATATCTTCTCTTCTGGAGAAGCCTGCTCACTTACGCTTTCTTAGCCCCCAGGAGGGCACTGTCAGGCCCAATGGAGGAGGTGCTGGCCTGAGAAGCCAAGAGATCTCTTTCCTCATCTGAACTCTGCTGGAACTTTATATGACCCTTTTTAAGTCATTTAACCTCTAGAGCTTAACCTCATTTACCCTGCATGTGGCCCTCTAATAATCAAGTTGTAATAGAGAATGACAAAGGAACTTTTAAACCATAACATTCTATAATTTTAACACAAAAATATTACCATTTATATTATCTTTTCTCTTTGTTTTAAATCCCCCCACCATCCCCACTAGATTATAAAGCTCCTTGGAGGCAGAACGCTGGCTGTAAACATCTTGGTATCTCCTAAAATATCGAGCAGAATATTTTTCACATAGTAGATGCTTAAAGATGTTCGATTTATTGATTATATATTGACATACATTGGAGGACCTCTACACTGAGCCTATAGATGATGACTTTTGTGAATATTTCAGAGCTGAGAATCTTTAGTGTCCACCCTGATTGGCTATAATTGACAGGCTGGAAAATCAATCAATACAGTCAACAGATTGGCAGCTGATGAATGGTGTTGTAGTGTGGAATGAAAGCAAATTGCTTCTCTACCTGCATTTTCTTTCGTGTACAATAAAGGAAAGGTGTGACCTTAAGACAAAGGACTTACTTATCTGCCTTCACCCTTTGAATTTGTGTGGCAGAGGGGGTTTGGGAGTTTTGTCACAGCTTGTCATTACTGATTCAAGGCATTTCTGACCTCAGAAATACCCAAGTCACATTATCCGTCAGGTCACTTGAGTTTGAACTCTAAGGCAGGAATGAAAGGTTTTAATTTGTGTGTGTGTGTGTGTATGTATGTGTGTAGCCAGTATGCATGTGCCCATGTCCTGTGTGTATAAATGTATGCAGTTGCATATGACTTCACACTACTGATGCTTTGTCAATTGCTAAGTTTTTTACACAATGAACTTAAGCTTTCATGTTCGTAAATGTGGCAACAACTTTAAGCTTCCATGTCTTACTGAATGCAAGTTCTTGGAGTTATAGGTGTCAAAATTCCCCCCAGCTGATCTCTGAGCTACCAGTTAACAGATTCGGTGAAACCAAGAGTTTAAGTGACACAGGAAAAAGTCAACATTGTTTTACTCTACCGTGGATGGGGGTATAGGAGCCATTGCTCATTAGTTTGCAGCCAGAGAAGACCCAGCCTGCGTCAAGAGCCCCAACTACGATTTTTTAAATAGGTATTGATGGTGAGGGTGGTCAGGGGTGTGTGTGGGTTAAGTTGTCAATCAAAAGAAAGCTCTCTCTAGTGTCCTGATGGAGGAAACAGTCCCTGTTTGGGCTTTAAGAAAGTTTGGGATTATGTTTCTTATTAGGAGTCTCTTTAAATGTGTGCCGTCACCTCTTGGCCATTGGTGACTGTGATGACTTTCTGTCTTCTATAGCTTGGAATTGCAATTGGGTTCTTGGTCCCTCCTGTTTTGGTGCCCAATATCAATGACCAGGACAAGCTTGCCTACCATATCAGTATCATGTTCTACATGATAGGAGGTGTGGCCACTCTGCTTTTCATCCTTGTCATCATTGGTAAGTTTCCTACTAGACTTCTGGAGGGTGGGGAGACAGGAAAGTTCTGCCGGCTTTGATGGAGCCCTTGAACATGGCCCTAGTATACTGTGGACATTTATATAAACTGGAAGCCAGGTTTCTAATGGTCTTCAAATGCTTTAGCTTGAGCAGTTGCCCGCAGCACAGTGCTAGCTTGTCTAGTGCACTTTGTTAGCAGCTCAGTAAAAAGGTTTATTTGTAATGAAACTGTTCCCCAATATGACCTCACCGGAATTCATGGGCAGACTGATGATCCTTTTGAAGAAACCCCATGAGTACTTATAATATCACAGGCACTGTGCTATGCATGCCTGATTTTATGTAATCGACAGCCTTCTGAGTGAAGGTACCATTATCAGTCCCATTTAACAAAGAGGAAGATGAGACTTAGGGGAATTAAAAAAATTATTCCAGGTTAAATAGCTAGTAAGTGCTGGAGGTTAAATTTAAGCCTAAACTTACCTAATGCCATACTATAAATTTCTGGAACAAAACAAAACAGAATTAACCCACAAACACTAATAACCTCATAGAGTCATCTGAGAATACCTGGGTACCACATTTTTTAATGCTTTAAAATTATATGCTCATTAGGGAAAAATTAGAAAATATAAAAAAGCATAAAGAAAAAGATGACTGCTAATTTAGCCTTGTGTGAGTTAATACCAACCACCAACCTTAAATAACTACTGTTAATTTTTTGTGCATGCACATTTAATAATTGAGATATTTTGTTAATATAATTTAAAAAATCCTTATATAATATAAGTTTTGGGTGTACAATATTCTAATTCAACATCTGTATACACTTTGAAGTGATCATCACCATAAGTCTAACTACCACCCATTACCATAGAGTTGATGGATAATATAATTTTATATGCTCTTTTATCATCTGAGTGATAATACATTGGGCTGTGATAAATTCAGAAACAGCAGAGTAGAGGTTTTCATTTTCAGTTAGTCACCTGTCTAAAGGTTAACCAATTTTCTTTCTAATAGCCGAAAGTTCCATTCACGTGTTAAAGGTTTCATTCCTTCCTTCTGGCCCCACCTCCAGAGTCAAACAGTTTTATAATTGTGTACCTCATGCAACTGTTCTCACTGTGTCATTCCATCTCTGGAGTCCAAGCTGAGAACTGGCTGCCTGATGGCTTCTAAAAGCTGGCAGGATATCTTGCACAGTGGATTTGGTGTTCCTGGGAAGGTGAGAAGCTGTGGAGCTGTGGAGCTGTGGATGAGAGCAGGGAGAACAATCCAGCCAGAGACCCTCTTACACAGCCAGACTTTGTTTCAAATTGTAATGTGCCCAGCTCCAAATTCTTGTGTTGTGTCAGCTGAAGGCCTTTTTCTTTGTAGTTGAAATCCTGGAGCTAGAACATTTCTATATTTTGGCATTTTATTATCAAGCACAGATAGTAGTTCATTGAGTAAAGAACTGAAAGATCTTATCTGAATTCTGGTTTGTGGTTGCCAAATCCTTGAGCAAGAACTTGCTGTTGCAGAGGTAAACAGCCACTTGCCTTGCCTTCTTTACCCTGATGGAAGGGAAGGTGAAGAGTCAAGACAATGGATGAGAGGTTCCCAACAGCAGGAAGTTATCCAGGAGGAGATTACCCAGGATTACTTCTGGAGCAGAAAGAAGTAGGGCTCTGAAGTCAGGGCTGAAGGGTTTTTAGTGGTAGGGGGAGGAAGAGAGGGGTGACTTTGATCATTAGCACATTAAATCTCATTTCCAGAACTACTTCTAACTGGAGCAGGAATGTTCTCCTGTGGTGTGGGGGAGCCCACGTGGTACTTGATTTAGATCCCATTGGGGACCAGTTTAGTCAAAAGAACTGGTTAATCTGATCTTCCCCCCTAGATAACTGAATACCATCAATGCCGTTAAATTGATTGTACCAGTTGTATTGAAAATAGAATATAGAATATAAAATAATAGTTTTCCCACAGTCCCTCCCTAGCTCTTCATATCAGAGTAGCCACTCCTACAGTAGAACATGTAAATACTCTTGTCCCTTTGTGAGGCAGATGTCTGGTTCAGAATTGGAGAAACTAGGACTGGACTCCTATTTTTCCAATAGAAGAAGTCCTTTCATTTACTCAGGGAATATTTATTGACTGCCATGTGCCATGTGCTAAGCATGGACAATACAATCTCTTTCCCTTTGGGAGGAGATCTGATGCTAAGCCATTAACTGGGCTTCCTAATCTCAAAGCCTCAGCTCTCACTTCCTGTCTACCATGTGTTACTATTGTGTTTTTTCAGTACTCTGTGGTATGTTGTTGCTGGTTATAATGAGACTCTGTGATCCTTGAACACTGCCTAGTAGGCCCAAGGATTGCAGCTGTCCAGAGGCCATTAAGAAGAAGAGACCATTGATTAAGAGACCATTCATTCAGCCAGCCACAGACAGTGGAAAGCAACTTCAAGAGAAGAACCTGTAAAGGATTTAATTGAAGAATTAATATTTTCTTTTGAATATTAGGAAATGGTGATGGAGCCGGCTATTGTTATGTGTCAGTTCTGCTGGGGTGGGATCACAGTGATGTTCAGTGATCTGTCTGTTTCTTTCCTTCCAGTATTCAAGGAGAAGCCTAAACATCCCCCCAGCAGGGCCCAGTCCCTGAGCTATGCCTTGGCATCCCCTGATGCTTCATACTTAAGTTCCATCATCCGGCTCTTCAAAAACCTCAACTTTGTGCTGCTTGTCATCACCTATGGTAAGGTATAGATGTGTCCACACATCTATAGAACTTGGAATGTGAGACAAGAGGTGTGATGTGTCTGTGTCTTACTCTTTCCAAATTTAAAATGTGCATGTAAAGTAATTATTTAGGGTCAACTGGAAGAATCAGCTGTGTCTCGGGGGCTTTACGTGTTTTGTAAAGTCCACCTAGAAAACCATTTTTTCCCATGTCAGGTCATCTGACAAATGCCTGCTGATCCTCCAAGTCTCATCTCAGTATCATTGCTGTAAAGCAGTATTAGGTGACCTTTCCTCTCTTACTGTGCTGTTCCATTTCCAGGTCTGTCTTCTCACTAGACTATGAACTTGAGAGCAGAGATTTATGTCTTTTCATTGTTATAGTTCTTCGATGGTGGCTGGCCTAGAGTGTATATTTAATGAATGAATGAATGAATGTATGCATGTATGCATACATGAGTCTTTTTATATAAACTACTTTTTTCTTTATCTTATAACATTGATGTCTTTTTCTTTTTCTTTTTTTTAACCTGAATGCAAGACAACATCCCTCTTATATTTCATTTTCTTGGCTTTCGGTAAGATAACTTTGAATCTTTATGCTGGTGTATTAGCTTGCCTTCCCTGCATGGTGTTTTCTGTATCACTTTCCAACCTCTAATTAGAAGGTTTGACCAGCCAGGGTAAGGACAGAACCTCATGACATTCCATCAAAGAGATCCACCCAACTGCACTGCTATCCATCCTACATTTGACCATTTAATCCACCAGCTATTTTAAAGTCAAGAGTCAACAACTGTATAACATGCTCAGTGACCATATAAAAAGAAATGATATTGGTTTGACATGGCTTATTTTTGGTGAAGCCCCAGTTGGCTCTAACTTTGTGTTTTCTATAGGTTCAACAAACTGTATGTTTTATAACAACAATAACATTTACTATGTGCCAAGACTTTTTCACATATGCTTATATTTAACTTCCATTACACCCATGTTAGGTGTGTACTATAATTATCCCTATTTAATAGATGAGGAAACTGAAACTCAGAGAGATTGGGTAACTCACTCAAATCACACAGCTTTTTAAGTGTCAGAGCCAGGATCCAAATGCAGGTTTGTCTAACTCCAACATCTACATTCTTGATGCCTGTTCCATAATTGCTGATAGTCCTTAGAATTGTGCCAGGGTTTCATTTTAGGCTTATCAATGTTCTTTATCTCAAAGTATTTATCTGCTTAGACATTAGATAAGAGGTGGTATGTCATCCATGAGTAGAGAGGCACACCTAAGTTTTTCAGGCATACACAATATCTAAGTGACCTCTCAACTGGAATAACTCTAGATAACCAGATTAGTCTTCAAGGTCTCTGGGTCATTCTCTCTAGCTTCTCAGTTCTGAGTATGTCTCTGCATTCATCCACAGTATAATGACAACGTTTCCAATATTTAAGATGTTCAACTGAAGTTATGAGTTGCCTGCTACTGCTTTTAACTACATTCAAGTGTAGAGGGGACCAGCCACTTAGTGGGGGGGCCGTTGTGGGGCATATTAGACTACATATATGGATAGTGAAGCCAGATAACCTTTTTTGGTCCCTTCCAGACTCAGAATTCCATGGTTCCAAGAACTTTTTCCCTAGAGTTAAACATTGTGAGTGCATTAACCTTTGACCATCATATTGGATCTGACAACATGGTATTTGAGGCCTACCTTGGGATTCTAGGGTAGATAATAGATTTTTTTTTCTATGAATGAAAATGGTGGTGGTGGTGATACCTGTGCAATGATCCCATTCTAGATGTTGTAGTTTTCAGGGCTGGAGGCTATCAATGGCAGGATCGTGTCACTGATCCATGGAAGCAAGAAACAAAAACAGAACATACCAGCAACAATGTTGTTTCTGGTCATTGAGGGCTCAGCTCTGGGCATGTTATGTAAGCAAAGCAACTCCTTTTTCCCCTTGTATGGCTGGTTGCTTATACGGTCTTCAATCTGGCAGTGTTGTTTTAATCCTGTACTTCTGAACACTGTTCCTTATTTATTTCGTTAAATGATAACCCAGGAAATAAATGATGTGATCAGGACCTTAGATAATCTGTTCTTCCATGAAAGCAACAAGAATATTGGCAAGCATTGTCAATATTAATTTCTTCAGAGCTCTTAACCAAAGGCTTGCAATAATCTAAGGGGCATTTATTCAAGAAAATGGTTTAGTAATGGTAAGAATAAAGAGCTTTGTGTTTTAACTTGCCCTACTCTGATCCCCTGCTTGGCTCTGTGGTAGCCTTGATAGTTAGCAGCCTCATAGACACTAGAGAGGGCAAAATAGTTTGGAATTCCCTAAAAGTCCCATCACTGGGTCACTATTTGAGTCCTCATTCAGAGGACTTGCTTTTATTTGACCTGACTCAGCTTGCTCAGTGGGAAAGCCCTATTTATAGAGCATTTATTGAAAAATAGTCTTCAACATCACAGCTACCTGAGGTAGCAATACTAGTTGGGTTGAACAAAAGGCTGGCCAAAAATCTTGAAAAAATATCTGGAAAATGAGATGTCCATGGAGGCTTTGAAAAACTCCCAAAGCTGTGCACATGCCCAGAAAAGACCTGAGCAAGCCCTAACCTCTCACCTCAGGCTGATCTTGGGGTTCTATGCAAGCAGGAAGTGAAGGTTAAGGAAGAGTTGTCACCTGCCTGCTGGATTTCTGAGAGAAAGTCCCAATACACACACACAGAGGAGGTCTTTGGCAAAGGTTGGAGACTTATTGGAAATCTCTGTCTAATCATTAGTTTACCAATAAGCTAATGGAGTGGAAACTTCAGTAGCTGCACATGACAAAGAATTCAGATTTTCTAAAATTAGTCCCAGAAAGTCACTAAACAACAGTAGCAATGGCAATAAATTCTAGGTACAAAATATGGGGAGGGGTGTCTCATTTCCAGTGTTGACATGATATTTAAAATGTCAAGTTTCAACAAAAAATTACAGACATGCAAAGAAATGGGAAGGTATGGACCATACAAAGGGAAACAAAGCAGTTAATAGAAACTGTTCCTGAGGAAGCCCAGATGTTGGACACAATAGACAAAAATTGTAAATCAACTATTATAAGTATGTTCAAAGAACAAAAGGAAACCATGTCTAAAGAATGGAAATTCTGGAGTTGAAAATATAATAACTGAAATGAAGAATACACTAGGAGGCTCAACATCAGCTTTGAGCGGGCAGAAAAAAGAATCAGCAAGCTTGAAGATAGGTCAGATGCAATTATCCTGTCTGAAGAACAGAAAGAAAAAAGAATGAAGAAAAATGAGAAAAGCCTCAGAGACCTTTGGGAAACCATCAAGCACATAACATGGATAATGGGAGTTCCAGAGGGAATGGAGAGAGAGAAAGGGGTGGAAGTAAACCACCATTTAAGTTGAACCATCACTAAACTAGAAAGCATTTGACTGTTGTATGTCGACAGAATTTATTAACATTTTTCTCAAAGGCCTAGGATTATCCTTGTGAGAGGGAGCTAAACTCATCTGGATGTTTTCACTCATTTCAGAGAACCACAAGCCTAATTTCTATGTAGAGAACTGGAGTTGGAGCCTGGCTCTTTGACAACAAGGAAATGATTTTTAGGTTCAATCACGGCTTTTACTGAGGCATTACTGTGTGTCGGGTACCATGCTAAGTGCTTTACATGCATTATCTTTTTTTTTTTTTTAATGTCTACAGCACCTGGTATTCCTATGTCATCTCCCATCCAAATACTAACCAGACCCGAACCTGCTTAGCTTCTGAGATCAGACGAGATCGGGCATATTCAGGGTGGTGTGGCCGTAGGCATTATTTTTTAAAAATCTTCAGAACAAACCCATGACATGGGTCCTTAACTCTATTCCATTTTATACCTGAGGAAATTGAGGTTCAGATTTAGTTCCATGCCCACAACTGGACAGCTAGCAAGAAATAGAGCTTAGACATAAACTTCTGTGTGATGCTAAAACCCACCTTTCTAACCACTGTGCCTTTGCCTCCCTGTGCAGAAAGGAGCCTCTGAGAGACAGTGCCAGGGCTTTTGCTTAGCCTACTTGTCTGAGTGGTCTTTGGGCCTACCTGAGGGAGTGTGTCCTTCTTTAGATGTAATCCTTCAGACCAGTTCCCCAGCAGTTGCTTTCTTCCAAGATGTGGATCTAGAGTTCTAAAGTTTTGGAAGTGGGAGCAACCTATTGATCATGATGATGGGGTATCAGCCTTAGCATGTCTCTTTAAGGTTTACAGGTTGTGTACCACAAGTGTTTGGCACTCATTCCACCTGAGAAGCTTTTTTTTCCCCTTTCTTTCACTGTCTTTGCTCAAATTAAAAATAAATTCTAGAAATTCAACCAGATGCTTTGAACACCCTCCCACTCCTAGATCCCCCAGAATCCCCACTCTCCCTGTAGTTTCAGGTTGGACTTTGAAGAAGGAAATGGTTCATACATTTTATATTGTACATATGATGTTTATATTTTCCTCTGAATTAAGAGCATGTAGCTAGGAATCTAGCAAATGATGGCAGTTCACAGAGACATTTGTTAGACGTGGGTGGTCATTCCTTGGAGTAAATGCTGTGAATGCTGGACTGGTGAGTTCAGAGTTGGCACATAAAGAATGGGAGGTCTGAGTTTGGGTGTCAGCTGTGCCAGTTATTGAGTGTATCACCTTCATTCATCTTTGTCTCTTTAATTACCTCCTCCTCAGAAAATAGTAATAACATTTGCTTGCCTCTGGAGTGCTCTGAATGGAAATGAAAGCTTGTAAAGCAGTTGAGAGCGAAGATACTGCATGCTTCTACATTGCTGTTGCTTTGCTAAGCATGCATAAGCATGCTGATTTCCTACATTTGTTGATCTGAACTGGATTTCCCCATGTAGGTAGTAGCTTTGTGCAGCTGATATAATGTCCAATATTTTCTCTGTAGTCGCTTTCCAAGAGTTTCTCCAAGATGTTGAGTCTGCTGCTCAGAGCTGAGGTACAGTGGTACAGTGAAGGCTTTGGGGGAATTCTAGAGTCCATCCTGCTGTTGGCTGGGTTTTCCCTGTAGCTTTCTGGCCACACCCTTAGAGGTTTTCCAAAGGGCCTGCCAGTTAAATTTGAATTTCAGATAAACCACAAATTCTAATTAGTATAAACATGCCCTACTTGATATTTGGAGCATATTTATGCTAAAAATTATTTATCTGAAATGCAAATGTAACCTATGTGCTGTTTTTGTTTTTTCTTAAATCTGGCAGCCCAACTTTGAGAGGAGGCGGTACAGAGGTTAGGTTTGTGCTCGATGTTGCCAAACTATCACAAGAATAAGAAACTGCCTCCTCCTCTAGTAAAATAGCCTCCCTACTCCAAGTCTGGCAGTGCAAGAAGATGCAGACTGGAACTAGATTGTCCCAGGGTCTAACATAGTCTGGGGGTAGGGCTGATCTTGTGATGTGTATCAGCAGTGAGGGTAGGGTGAAGAAAAAAACCTTTCTTTGATTACCTTCTCTTGGTGTCTCTAGGTCTTGCTTTCACATGGCTTCCTCTAATGTATTTTTATCTATGGCAGTTGCTTAACAACTGCCATGTTAAAAACAATTGTTGGAAATTCTCCTCTTCTAAAGAATGTCTTCAGAGGGAATATTTTCCATTTTATCACCCAGCCTTGCCTCCAATGATCCTGAATACTCTTCCAGTGTGGGGTGTCCTAACTCAGAGCCTCAGCATGTGTCCTGAGGACACCTTCCCTTGGTGTTCTCAGGGGCTTAACCGTTGTCCCACTTATGTGGGCCTAGGGAAGGCACTTTGTGCCCCCTCTAAAATCCTAACCTAGCAGTGGGAATAAAATCCTTCTTGTGATTCTCTGGAGCTTTGCCAAGGTTAGGCTGACACTTTAAAACAAAAGTTTACTCTAAGTTCAGGAAGGACAAAGGGGAAATCAACCCAGAGTAACGAGAACCCAGAGATAGGATCTGGGATCAGTGTTTCCCAGGCTTGCCTTCTGATAGAGTTCCTTGGTGTGCTTGGTTGAATGTGTGCAGAGAGTTCTATGCCTCTTTTCTGGAAATTTAAATTACAAAAGTCTGGGTTGATGCCTGAGAATCTGCTTTTAACAAGCATTGTAGGTGATTCAGGTTTGCAGCAGGGCTGAGAACCTCTAAAATAGGTGTGTTATGGGGTCATTCTCATGGTCCTGTAGCCTCTTCCCACCCCAGCTGCCTCCATGTTAACCCCACCACCTGGAAGCCTGGCCTTTGACCTTGAGTACTCTCAAGGCCATTTATTTCCAAACTCCAGCGAGTTTAAGAGATGCCCAGGGTTTGCTTGCTTGTTTGTTTTTTTTTTTTGTTAAAATGTTGATTGCTAGCCCCATGCCAGGAGATTCAGATGTAGTAGGATGAACCCCTGCACGCCCCCATTTCTCTGCCCCCCACCTCTGCCTTTGCGATTTGGTCTTATTGCTGCCTGGGAGCAGGAGATGGCTATTGTTAAACCACATGAGTACAGCTGAGCCAGTGGGTCTCAAACTTGAGCAGTATCAGAATTCCCTGGAGGGTTTGTTCACACATGCTTACCCACTCCCAGAGTTTCTGCTGCAGTAAGTCTGGATAGGGTCAGAAATTTGCATTCTCACAAGCTCCCAGGAAGTGCTGATCTGGAATGGATTTCTCTAAACCACTGCTCCCCCATGAAAGTGTTCAGTTCTAGTCGCAAAGGCTGCCACTCAGGACTCTGCTAACCTCTGCCTTTCTCAGGGTCATGAAAATGCTGGTGTTTGAGGTGTTTTGTTGTTGTTGTTTTATTTTGTTTTGTTTTTTTTTGCTCCCAACCCTTCCAGATAATTTCCCTCTATTTTCTGTGGATTCTGCCCTCCTTCATCCCAAGTGGGCCCCAAGCTGAGAGCAGCCTTCCTACCTGCAGCCACGAAGCCACGCACATATTAGAGCATTCCTTTGCCCCTTGCAGTGATCAGAGGCTGAGAGGGGCTGAGAGAGGTGTGAGGAGCCAGAACTAGGGGCCACTTTCTTCCTTCTCCTGCCCACATTCCGTCCCACCACCCTGTTCAGGCATGTGTCTCATTATGGGCCACTTGACTCAGGAATGGAATTTCTCAGTGGCTGGGTGTGTGGTATTAGGGTTGGTTGGTTATGCTTATTGGGTAAGAAGTTGCTGAGAGCCTTATAGTTGTGGACAAAAAGGAGTTCTGTGGAAAGTAACCTCAGAGGGTGATCTGATCATAAATTTTTAACTGAGCATGTCATAATGAGTAGTTAGGCCCCCAGCATATGGCTTCTTTAGTAAAAGGCTTCTCTTGCCTTAAGCCAGCCCTATCCCCTGTTTCTGTACATCTAGGTTAGTGTAACTTTGAAGTACCCCCCTTCAAACCCCTCCTTCTAATAGCTGAGCACCACTTCAGACCTCTCCTTCTAAAGCATACCACCCTCAGGGGAGCACACAATCTTAACTATCCTGTAATCTGAGCCCTGCCTTGCTTTCTCCCACTTTCATGTAATCTTCCTTAATCTCAAATGCATAAAAGAAAATGCGAACTGTTATTTTCTGAAGCATTTCTCTCAGTCTGTTGAAATCTTGTTTCCATGCATATCTTTTGTTTGATTCAAATAAATTTTAATACAAATACTTTACAGGTTTTGGACATTCTTATGTTCACAAAGTCCTTGTGACCATTGACCTAGCAGTTGTAGTGATGTTTGGTGACATTTTTTGGTTTGCTTCCCACTGTGGTCCTGTGCCACTCAGGAGGTGGCACTGAACCAGCCTTGTTGCATCCCTGACGTGACCTATACTGGGAGAGGCTGGGATTCAAGGAAATTGTCTGTAACCTGAGCTGGGGAAATGGTTGAGAATCAGTTTTATGAGGCTGTAAAATAACATGATTAAGAGCGAGGACTCTAGAGCTGTATATATAGTCTGGGTTCAAATCCAGCTCTGTCTTTTACTACCTATGTGATTATGGGAATGGTAAGCAAAACTTTCTTCCCCGTTTTGCACAAGAATTTGACTTTCATTTAACTTTGTATCTTCCTTTGGGAACGTGAAAATAAGTCAACTGCATTTAGGCAACATTGCTTATAAAAATGACCTCTTATGATTGACTGCACCTGGACTGGGAGATCTTTCCTTATCTGGTGAGAAGCCATTCTTTGTGTTTTGCTGAATATGGTGACTCTTTTCACTGGCCTGTCCTTTATAGCAGGGGTCCCCAACCCCCAGGGGTCACTGGCCTGTTTTTTATAGCAGGGATCCCCAACCCCCGGGCTACGGAATGGTACCAGTCCATGGCCTGCTAGGAACTGGGCCTCATGGCAGGAGGTGAGCAGCAGGGAACCGAGTGAAGCTTCATCTGTATTTGCAGCTGCTCCCCAGCGTTATCATCACTGCCTCAGCTCCACTTCAGATCATCAGGCATTAGATTCTCATAGGAGCACTGGTCCCTGGTGCCAAAAAGGTTGGGGACTGCTGCTTTATAGGGACCTTGGAAGCTATACCTATGGAGTTGTTACAAGCAATAGTGGCTCCTGTCAGATGTTAAACCGGGGTGGTTGCCATACCAACCTTTCCCTACACCTGATCCATTACTTTGGTGGCCAAATACACTAGCTTTGGGATGGGTCAGTGGACTGGTGTCTACGGACTGGTCTCAATGAAGAGGAACTCCTAAGGTTGCCCTGTCCGTGAGCTGTGTCTTATCCTTCTAAGTGGATCTAATGTCAGATGTGCCCAGTGATAGTCTTGTAAACCTCAGTGTTTAGTTAAAACTAAAAAGACTCCCGGTAGGCATTACAGAGAAACCTCTGTATTTGTTTTTAAAATGTGTAAATTTTTCTCATTTATAAAATGAGGATGATAATATCACCTACCCTCTAGGGTTGTTGAGAGGATTATAAGGTGTTTCAAACAGTGTCTTGTACATAAGTATGTGCTGCCACCACCACCATCATCATCATCATCATCATTAGGAAGGGAGGGCAGAAGGCCCTCCCTTTTTTGAGTCAGTCCCAGTCTCATCTTATTTACTAACTCACTATGGCTTTTGACAGATGCCCTCATCTCTAAAAACACAGATTCTCACAGTATATTCTGGGTTTTCCATTTATTTGTTGAGTCAGTGAATTAGGAGAGTCAACTAAATGCTCTTTAGGGTCAGTCCTTTCTGGTTACAAATATAAAATTTTGTGTGATATTGAATCTGAGAAAAAAGCTGAAGGAGGGATGGTGAAAGAGGTAAGAAACTGCCTGCAGAGGGAGTGAGGTCATGGGTCAGAGGTCAAGCAGTCTGGAGAGGGCATAAGTCATCAGGAGGAAGTGAAAGGTGTCCAGTAGTTCTACTGACCCCATAGATCTAGCCAGGGTGTATAGGAGGAATGTAGATGGTTCTGACTGGGGAGTAATACTTCCTAGAGCCCATGTTTCCAGGGCAGGCCTACAGGGATCAAAGGGCAAGGATGTGTGGCTACTAGGTCGAAGTGGCTACTTTTAGTTGTTTGGAAGTACTTCTCTGAGAAGAATTGCAGAGTAGTCTCATGCTCCCTGGATTTTTTTCCTCCAAGGACACCATTCACAGTAATAGCAAGGAGGAGGATTTCTGACCTCCTGAACCACTGGGAGGAAGAAGATGGCAGTGGCCCTAGCAGAAGGCCAACACTAATGCTGTGTGTCTCCCTCCCTCCTTAGGTCTGAATGCTGGTGCTTTTTATGCCTTGTCCACTCTGCTGAATCGCATGGTGATCTTCCACTACCCGGTAAGAGTCCCCTAAGCATGCTTGGCTCTGAGAATAAGGTTTCTGAGTCTATCTTTGCAGGTGCTAGGCGTGGTTACCTTATGGCTCCCCCAGTTCTAGGCAGTGCAGTATGGTGATTATGTTTATGGGATTTGGAGGGCAATAGCCTGGGTCTCAACCCCAGGTCCAGTGGCATTAAACTGTGACAAGCTGGTTAGTGTCTCTGAGCTCGCATTCTCTGTTTTGTAAAAGAACCATAATTATGTACTGAAAGATTATTTTTAGGATTAAAAAGTAAATAAGATCATGTGTGTATAAATACACTCATATCTATTATATATGTAAAACACAGCGTGGTGCCTGGCAACATAGTAGGTACACATGTACATGTAGAATCACATATGAAATATTTCCTTTGTAAAATGTGGGCAGGGTTTAATTTTGAACTTTTACTCAGTTGAAAGCATTTTTAAGATGTTTACAGAACCAGTGAGGTCTGGATACTGGGAGTCAGGAATGCCAGGTCCCACCCTCTTGTGAAAGGACCAGGGTCTTATATACAGAGGCGGTGAGTGTTCCAGTTTTGGAATTTGACAAGTCTGAGTTCAGATCCTAGCCCTGCACTTAACAAATGCTTCATGACCTTGAACTAGTAGATTAATTTCACTGTGCTTCAGTTTCTTTATCTGAAAAATGGAGGATACCGATTTTTAATGTTATGGTGGGGAATTATGAGAATGAAATAAGATAATGATGTAAAATCCTCAGCATGGTGCCTGGATCATAATAAGTGCTCAGAAATATGTAACTGTTATTTTTCTCATTCATTTTGGTACTGATAGCTCAAAAAAATCTAAGTGTGGAATATTTGGATATATATATTTCCCTATCTGTGAAATGAGAATAATAATAAGAGTTGCTGTAAAGATTACATCATTAAAAAAAATCTACCTAAAAGTGGTTTTAAGGACAGAATTTTGTTCATTCCAGCATCCAGTGTTGTGTACACACACCTGGGGTTATATTATGTTGGGAGGAGCAACTATTCTAGGATTTTCTCCCCAATGGCAGCTTCTTAAAGGCCACTTTGTTATACTTTCTGAGAGTTGGCCTTAATGAAACCTGAGTTACTTGCCTCTGTCTTCTCATTCCATGGTGACTATACTGTCTGTGTTTTGTCCTTTCACTGGATGATTGCTAGGGCTGTGATTTTTCCAGGGGGAAGAAGTGAATGCTGGAAGAATCGGCTTGACCATTGTCATTTCTGGAATGCTTGGGGCCGTGATCTCAGGCATTTGGCTGGATAGGTCCAAAACCTACAAGTAAGTGACTCTTCCTCTCAGACTGAAAATTGGGGACCCACTTTTGAAATGATATATTCATTACCAAAATGGCTGCAAAGATTTGGGTGCGGCAGCTGACTGGTCAAGTGGGCAGTTCAAATTTATCTTCTCTGACCCTCAGTTTTCTCATTTATAAAATGAGGGGAACAATACCCACCTTCTGGGTATCTTAGGGATGTTAGAGGATGCAAGGCCTAGCACAGTATCACCCCCCAAGTAGCTATGGAAGGGGCGTATGGGGAGAAATGAAAATGAATGTAGAAAAATGTCAGCATTTGGAAAGTTTGTGGAAACCCCAAAGAGTGGAGATGAGGGGCTGATTCCACTGGCCTGTTTCCTATGGCTACCTCTTGGACCCCGTAGGGTTAACCATGGTGCTCTGTGCTTACATTGATTTGGAGTGTATTATCTTGTACTTGCTTATACATTGTTGGTAAATATTGCCATGTGCTTTGAGTCTGAATGCCCAGTGCATTTCTAAGAATACAGAGCAGTCTTTTTAAGATTTTAGTACATGTCAGGCTAATCCAAGATGCTTATTAAAAGTACCGATTCCTGGGCCCCATGCTCATGGATGCCATTTCGATAGGGGACTCTACATTTGTAAGAAACACACTATGCTTCAAATCAGTAGCCAGGCTCAGAGAAAAGACTGGAGAACAGAAGCCCCAAATCCTTCCCTTCTTATTGCATTTTTTTCCAGTGCTCTGCATACAATGGGCGCTCAATTAATGCTGGCCAGTGGTGTGGCTGCCAGGGTTGTCCGGCACTGGGACAGGGCTGGATTCTGGGCTTCTTTGTTGATGCCTCCAAATTTCCCAGTGTCTGGAGGTGACAGACAGTGGCAGACCTGTTCTCTGTCACACAAACCCACTTCTGTGAGGCTCTGGTCAGACCAGGTTTCCCGCTGGCTCCTCTAGTCAAAGACCAATTGAGGCCATACCCAGGATGTGGCCGCCTGGATGAACAGAATGAGGAACCTGACTTAGCTTAATTAACTGTTGGTGGAGCTTGGCTGCCATCTCATCTCTGTCATCCATCAATTGCTTGCTTTAGCCAGACATGAGAGCAATGTGGACTGGCCATCCTCAAACCATGAAAAGCACTGTCTCTGTTTCCAGGGCTTGCTCTATGGTAGGAGAAGGAGGGATTGGAATGTCGGCTGAACTGGGACTTGGGCAGCCAGATGATTCAGATGAAAATACAGTGAAAGGGCTAGGGAGGACACTTCAGAACCTAGAGGTCACCAGTTTCTTAGCATCATTTGATGCCTAGATCCTGCTGTCAGCATGAGACATTCTTCTCTCTGTGCTATTATCCAGGCAGAGAAAGCTTGAGCAGACTTTATAAGCTGGTCATTTCAGTGCCAGTTCTCTCTTCCCTAAGGCTCCCAGATTTATCCTCTGGTTTGGAGGCTGGAAATAGGGTGTTTAGATCTCTTCCTTTCAGGTACTATGGATAGTTTTTTTAGATGGGTCAGTGGTTTCAGATTAAGCTAGGGTTAAACAAATTTAGCAAAAGATGACCTTGTGGAGTCAGCAAGAGAGACTGGTGTCCATAAAGTTGCTTTCTGCAGGGTGGGTGGGACTAGACGAGGGGAGTGGGGTGGAGGAAGGGTGATGCTCCTCTGCCCTCAGCAGCTTTGAAGCACCAGGTTGGAAGGGCATCCTTCAGGGGCTCTGGCCTTGGGCTTTTCCAAAGCTGCAACCACATAGCATAGTGGTATTCCTGTGTGCAGCAGCAGAAAGAGCACAGGGTTCCAATCCCAGCTCTGGGTTCCAATCTCAGCACTGCACTTACCCAATGGGTGACATTGGACAAGTAACTCAACTGATCTGAACCTCAGTTTCCTCACTTGTAAGATTAGGGGTAGTCTTACATTTCTTGCAGGGCTTTTGTAAGGTTGAATGAAGTAATAAACACATGTAAAATGCTTAACAGAATTCCTGGCACCCAATAAATATAGCAGTTAGTTTGACACTACCAGAGTATACATCTGCCAATGCCTCTACTGCATTTCTGGCTTCAGGGGAGACATGTGAAGGCTTTAAACTTTCATTGTCTGAGTCCTAGTGTTATGGTAGGAGGGCAGAGAGGTGTGTACAGGCCCAAGCAGGAGTCAGGGCTACAGCAGAATCCAGAGTGATTACCATGGGAGAAGTGTATGCAGGGGCACGAGCAAGGTGAGCCTGAAACAAACAAGCACGTTGCTCATGGTCTTTCTGAGGTGACTGACAGAGGGAAACATGACAGGGACATGGGTGGAGCTTTCTCACTTTGGCTCTGGGGTCAGGCACTTAGTTTAGGTCTGGAGATTGTTCTCTCTTAGTTCCTGCTGTCCGGAGCAGAATTGTTCAGATTCAGCAGGAAAAGCCGTGCTACACCTGTGCAAGTGGCAACAGGAAGAACATAGAGATGACAGAGAATCTGAAGGTCAGATCACTTCTCAGCATTAGCATTATTGTGTGGCCCTGATGCAGAGCAGACTTGCATGTCGTTGCCACCTGAGCACAGCTGATGTTTGTCCTGTTTACTTTTTTATTATTTTTTTTTTGATGGAGTATAAGGAAAAGAAAGGGCTATGTTCTTCTTCCTGTGAGTAGGACATGACAAGTCGAAGAGCAGCTCGATATTGTCGTAAGGGTTCTGTGGGAGGAGAACACACATACAACAAGATGGCTTCATGCCCTCCTGGTCTTTGTAGCAATAACCACAGTGTAGTTAAATAGTTATCTGTGTGATCATTGGTTCAGTGTCCATCAACCTCATGGACAGAAAGTTCTATGAAAGCAGATGAACCAGCTCTCACTGTGGAGGGCTTGGCACACTGCAGGGCCTTGATAGATACTTATAGAATGAATGAATGGATGAATGAATGAACAAGTGAACAAATGATCCTGTTTCAGAAGTGGATGATTCAACTTTTTTGTCTCTGCTTGTAGGGAGACAACCTTGGTGGTCTATATCATGACTCTGGTGGGCATGATAGTATACACATTAACCTTGAACATGGGACACCTGTGGATAGTGTTCATTACCGCTGGCACACTGGGGTAAGTTTCACCTCTTAACATGTTTAACTGGAAAGTACCATCGCAGGACCCCTAGAGCTGCCGACATCCTAGGAAACAATATTGATCCCTTTGCTGCCTTCTCACTGACTTCTGTGGAAATGTTGAAATGGTGCCCAGAGGTCTTGTTTATTTGTAGCACTTCAAAAAGGCCACCTGGTGCTTCTAGGCTTATCCATGCTGTCGAGATGGAGCATGTTCTTCATAGACCTCTGGGAGGCTAGGAAACATTTAGAGTCATTTTTAGCTCTGCCTGGGACAACATGGGGTCACAGCAAATACTCAGAGCTTGGAATCTGAAAGTCTGGGTCCCGATCTCCGTTCTGCTGCTGACTGTTTATTAGACTGCAGGCATGTTACTTAACCACTGTGAGCCTCAGTCTCCTCGTATGTGAAAGAATATGAGAGTGGCCTGCCTTGTAGAGTTGTTGGAAGGATTGAGAGATGGCAGATGTGAGAACAGTAAGAAGTGTAATGCAGATGTAAGGAATTACAATTGGAATTTTCCAGATCTGTTGTATGGGAAAATGTAGGAATCAGTACCCCTCCCACAGAGGTCTCTGCTAGCTTCACCTTCCAATTATTTACTGTGGGTAATGTGTGTATGAGAGAGAGAGAGAGACAGAGATAGACAACGGATAGACAGACACTCAGTCCTTCTTAGCTGGTGACTCGGGGGGAAATAGGGAGGACTCTGAGCTCTTCCTTCTGGGTCCCAGAGAGTCATGGAGATGCTGTTTAATACCCAGGGACTTTCCATTCCTAGCACAGGGCCTGTGTGCCCATGACACAGACTCTCTCAGCTGAAGGCTGAACGCTCCAGGCATCTCCACCCTGTCTGTAACTGATAGCTAGATGTAGAAGAAGGGAACCCCCAAAGGCCTCCCAAGTACAAAGCCTGTAGGTGAACTTCTTCCTGGCCTGCAGGGATCTCTCTGTCCTTGATATGGCCACCTAGGGACGGCCTGATCATTCAAGGGCCTGTCATGTCTCGATGGGTAGAAACAAAACAGGAAAAGGAGTTCTAAGGGAGGAGGTGGGCTCTCCATTCTCATTCTGGAAGTTCTCCATCACCTTGTTTCTGTGATCCTACCTTCAGTTTCTTTATGACGGGCTATCTCCCACTGGGATTTGAGTTTGCTGTGGAGCTGACATATCCAGAATCAGAAGGCATTTCATCTGGCCTCCTCAATGTGTCTGCCCAGGTAGGTCTTATTTGATGGTGGCCCCATAGCACTGGCTGTTTGTTCCCTGCTCTGCTTTGGCTGGTGTAGGCATTGCATTATGGCAGCTCAGCTCTGTTGTGGGCTAGTTGGCTGAGCCTTTGTTTCCAGTCTTCTTTTTACCTTTCCAGGTCTTCGGGATCATCTTCACCATCTCCCAGGGCCAGATTATCAACAACTACGGAACTATGCCCGGGAACATCTTTCTGTGTGTGTTCCTCACCCTCGGAGCAGCTCTCACTGGTGTGTGGGGCCTTAGGACAAGATGAGGCTTGAGCTGTTCATGGGCTTAGGCAATTTGGGACCCAGTGTCTTGATTGACCATACAGATTGGGGGTACACATGCAGGACAGTGGGGAGGGCTCACCAGGAAATCTGTTTGGGAGGCAATAACATGTTTTTGTAGAATGAGCATGGCCTGTGGAGACAAAAGACCTTGTTTGAATCCCAGACTGTGTACAGCTGGTTGACCTTGGGCAAGCAGACCAAACTCTGGGAGCCTCTGGGAGTTTCTTAATCTATAAAATTAGGAATTGTCATGAGGTTTAGAACAATGTTTGCCAACTCCCTGGCAAATATAAGTGATCTATAAGTGAAATCCAGTGTCTCCTTGGCTTCTGCCTTTCCGAGACAGCAGTGATTTCCAGGCTTTATGAAGTTGTGTGATGATGCCCTTAGCTCCCGAGAATATCCAAAATAGGTCTGGGATATCTTTGACCCTTGGGAAACCAAGGGCTCCCTCTTTTGGATGAACTTGGCCATTGGTCTGCTTGATAACTCTGTGTCTCTGTTCCCTTCCTTCTCAATCTCTCAACCTCAGCATTCATCAGGGCAGATCTCCGGAGGCAGAAAGCAAACAAAGAAACTCCTGACAATGTGAGTGTGTGGGAGCTTGCTGGGCTGAAATCTGGGTCCTGGGCAGGATGGGTGGGGCATCAGGACCTCTCCCATAGTAGACTGGTTTTGTGGTGGCAGAGACCAGCTCAGATCTCACAAACATGGCACCCAGAGAGTTTGCTCAGTACGTGTTTCAGCACTGCTTTTCTGCTGCTGCTCTTTCCTGCAGTCTTCCCCAGCTCCTTCTCCAGCCTCCCTGCTCTGGACCTCAGAGCATGTCACTATTGTCACAGTCTGATGAACACTCACTCCTTGGATCCTGAGCCCAGTCCTTAGGCCCTGGTTCCACTGCTTTCAGCCCGGGGTCAGTGGCTGGGGAGGAAAGGTGAGAGGCTGGTTCAACCATTCTGTCATGGTGGTGGTGGCCCCAAGGCAGTGGCTCTCCTGGCATGTGACAGCTCCTTAGATAGTGCCATGGGGATGGAAGAACTGGAGCCAGTGGATTGCTAGTAGGGCTCAGAAAGAACAAGACAGGAAGTGGAGCTGACGGTGGTAGAAGGGGGCAGAAGCAGGACTACGATCTAGAACAGAGACGTGCTTTCTTCCTGCTCTATTAAGCTGGGAACCATTTTACCAAAATGTTAGGTATCACATCTGAGACAGAATGAAAGGAGTTTCAGATCAGAGGAGTAAAAGTGGGATATTTCTTAAAAAACAAAACAAAACAAAAAACCCAAACCCCAAATTAAAAAATACAGGAAAGTGTACAAAATTTTAAACCCCCCCTGTAATACCATCATCTAGAGGAGAGATGCCACTTTTTGCATTGACTCATACTTGTCCATATCCACATATATATGCACGTGTGCGTGCGTGTGTGTGTGTGTGTAGTTTTAAAATAAACCTGGGATCTTGTTTGATCTGCCTTTTTACTTGTTGTGAACACTTTATCAGCCCATTAGTCTTTTACAACCTGCCTTCAATGACTGCACCGTGTTCTTTTGTGTGAGTACACCGTGACTTAATGGTTTTCCTGTCCATGGATATTCAGGTTGTTTTTGATTGCCGTTTTAAACCACATTGTGATTAATGTTCTGGAAGCCAAATCTTTGTGCATGTTCCGAAGCACAGTATTTCCTTTAGAAACGCATCTGTGGTCATACACATTTTAAAGACTGATATGTTGCTAAACTGTCCTCCAAGTAGGTGCTATCAATACTACACATTTATATCGATAGAACACTGAAGAGTACCAACACCGCATTTATCATTTTGAAAAATCTTTGCCAATTTCTAAGACAAAAATGGTATCTGCCAGAGGTATATTTAGTATTTTAAAAATATGCATTTGGCACATAGATGATAATCTTTAGTTCTTTACTATTTGTCTTCTAATCTCGAGCTCTAGAGTTGGCAGCAGCAGAAAGCATGTGGAAGTAGGAGCTAGGATGGGAAATTCACTGGGGAGAGAAGGAAAGCCTTAGGGCAGGAATGCTGTTCTGCAGGCTGGCGGGAAGACCTCAGCATTGCCACCTCGGAGATGGGCTTCCCCTTGTGCCGTGCGCAAGGAAACGTGATGCCCTGGAAACCTTTGGCGGATGTGTAGGGAGCCTGGGAAAAGGTGCCTGTACTACAACAGAGTGTCAAGTGATAGATTTTGCTTTGTTTACTTTATAATCTGTGTTTATGTTGGCAGACATAGGCAAACAAGAGGGTTACCTATAACCCTACAGATAACCTAGTTACATTTAGTCCCCTTTTCCATGTTTTCTGTGGGTATGTATGCTCATGCACGTTTGGTTTTCTCCTGCTTGTTTACTTCATATAGCTTGACAACCTTTCAACACCGTTAAGTCCTACCACCTCATATTTACATTATATATTTCCCTTTTCTCTTGTTGAAATTTAGGTGGTTCCAATATTTCACTATTTTTGCAGCCAGATCCTTGTGCATATAGACGAGGTTTGTTACTCAGGGTTCGAGTTGTTGGCTCTGTCACTTTCTGTATGGAGTATTGGAAATAGTACTGGTAAGAATAGGAGACAAATCTGGTGACGGTTCTCAACCGTCCGTGTCCCTTGATAACTTGCTATGTGTTGCTGAAGCTCACTTGCACCTGGGGCAGCTTGGTATTATGGGGAGGTTGGAGTCATGCTGTGCCAACACACAAGGAAGCCAGGGATGTCACAGAGCATCCCTTCTCTGGAGCCTGGCATTGCATACCCCATGGCCGTCAATGTGAGACCTGCACATTAGCACACAAATTCTTTATCAGAGCTGGGTGAACACAGGGCACACGGCAGATCTGGCTGGAGCTGCTCTTTCTAATCAGTGAAGTGTTGCATTTTGATAAAAAGAGACAACTTCTGAGATGAGGATAACAATCGACCTTGACTATGAAACCTTAGTTTGGGTTTCTGTTTTTCTTCTAGTTGGTAGTTTTCAGCCACAGAGACAGTGGTTGTGCTTCCATTCTCACTAACCTGTGCTTCTGACTGTGATTTCAAAGTGACGGCTCTGGAGGAGGCAGGAGCGCGCACGCGTGTTTATATATATGTGTGTGTGTGTAGGCAGGAGCGCGCATGTGTGTGTGTGTGTGTGTGTGTGTGTGTGTAGGCAGGAGTGTGTGTGTGTGTGTGTGTTTGCATGCGTGCGCATTTGCCAGAGAGACAGACTGCTTGATTGACTTAAGTTGCCTGAATGAAGGCTTTTCATGACTGAGGCTGACCTGGTGCCAAAGTTAGCAGGATGAGAACAGGAAGGTTGAAGGTGTTGCCATTGCCATGGACTAGCCGACACGCTCCCTGGGGGAAGCTCCATTTGTCCAGTTGACAGAGGTCTCCAGCTTGGCCCTGCACGTGTTCCTGCAACCCCCAAGCAGTGCTGTGCCCCAGGCCTTTCTCTAACTAGATGAACCTGGAGCTAAGAAGCAGTGTTCCTTAAAACAGCAAATGCCCAAGGTGGCTCCACAGGATAATTTCTAGGCCATGTTTAATTGCAAACCCACCTAACAAGTACAACCCAGGAGACTCTTCTAATACTGTGCCATCTCTCACCAAGAAAGCTGAAGCCAAAATGACCCAAAGTCTCTTTTTCTCTGTATAAAGTATAGCCATTGAGTTTATATATACAATTATGTATCCTGCCTTTATAAAAACTTGTTGTATCCACTCCACGCACATTGTAATAATATTCCTTATCCTGGGGGTTGCCTCCAAAAGGGGGCCGTCAGAAATTCTGAGGGAGTTTTAGACCTGGCACTTTGGACGGCTACTTGATGGTCAGTCCAGGTGACTTTTAGGCTGTCATTCTAGGCAGGGAACGTGAGGGAACAACAGTGGCACTTCGAGTGGGGTGATTTGTGGTGACTATGGCATCACAAAAAGCTGGCCTTTTTGGTTTTTCCTTTGATGGCACTGTGATGCTGTGTGTGTGTTTAGAGAGCACACTTGTGCCAGGGTCTGGTTACTTTTCTTGTTCCCTTTGTTTGCTCTTGAAGATGCTGGGTGGCCTCTGGCTCTTGTTTTTCTCACTGATTACAGAGTCACTGAGAGGCAGTTGCTCCAGCAAGGGTGGAATCCCATGCTTCCCTCTTCACCCAAAGGGCTGCCTGCTTGTTTTGCCTTGTAGAAACTCCAGGAGGAGGAAGACGAGGAGAGCAATACCAGCAAAGCACCCACCACTGTATCTGAGGAGCATCTCTGAGAGAAGAAGGTGGTTGCGACTCAGGGAACATGGGAGCACATCCCCTACTTCTTCAGTCAGCACAGCTCTCACTGCCACAAAGGTCTTTGCTGGAGCAGCTTTTGGAGGGAACTGGCTGGAATATTTGCGGCTTGGATGGCAAACCCTATGCCTCCTGGAACCCACTCAAGAGCTTCCAGGGTCTAGTTGGGGAAAATCGTGCCTTTCAGCAAATGCAGAGTCGATCTCCGCCCCCTCCCCTTTTAGAGTCTGGGAGCTGGTGTTGGGAGAGGCTGGTGAGTAGTGGAGTCAGTCCTGGCTTGGCACCCTGCCTTCCCTCTTCATATCCATCCCTCATGGAGAAAGCCTGCAAATTATCACGGAGAGAAAACCTATTCAGGATATTAACTTTTTCTAGTGTCTTAAGACCCTTAGAAGCTCAGTTCTAAGGAGCAGCTGCTGTTCTGGACGAGGGTCATCTTTGGGTCATCAGACTTGACTGCTAAGGTTCTGTGGGAGAGAAAGTACCATCAGAACATGCAAGCTCTGTCAGAACAAAGCCATTAGTACTCTGGGCCTAGGTTTTCCTGGCCTAATGTTGAGGTCTATCTCCAAACCCTCTTTCCTAAGAGCTGATTAAACCAAACATCAAAAACTTGAGGAAAACTTTGTGGTGACCCTGACGGAGAAACTGATGTGGGAGAGGTAGCCGCCTAGGTGTGTGAGGGTGCTGGGGGCTACATTCTGAGAGTTTGTGAAGGCCTGTGTTTGGGAACTCTGGTACCTTGATCTGGGAATGGGAGGTTCTTTTCTACAGAAGAAGTCATTGTCCAGGGACTTCTATGTGTGTGTCACCTCTGCCTTCATCTGGACACTGCCTTGAAAAACTGTCATTGGCCTAACTACTTGTTTTCTCTGGAGAGAGGGAGATGCCAGGCAACTTCCCGTAACCTTCACTGAAAACTAACTTTGATTCATTCCACCCGGAAAAACCTGAAGCTGCTTCTGAGCAATGAGAGGACAGGGGCCAAAGGAAAGGGGCCCTTGAAATGGGAATTGAGTGGTCTTCTTGAATTACGTGTACCCCACCTCTGGTGGGGACAGTATTTGCATACCCACCCCCTTCTAGCAATAATCTTTTATCAGATTCCCTTTAAATCAACCCAAGCTGACATTCTCTCTCCTGCCTAACCTGTTGCCTAGCTCTACTCATGGGCTTGGGTAGCGTCTCCTGAGAGTAAGACATTTTGGTTATTTCTCCTTTTATTGGGCAGCTGCAATCACAACCCCTGTGCTGTTTTGCTGTAGCCACTGCCCTGGACTTGGCATATTGGAGCAGCCTGTGCTGGCAGCAGCACTAGGGTGCTTGGGTCAGGGGTCTGTGTGTGAGTTTGTGTGTGTCTGTGTATGTGTGCATATATACACTCTGTATGTAATAAAAGAAGTTCACACTTCAGGTGTCAGGTTGGGGGTGAGGGGTGAAAGAGAGGTGGAGAGAAAGTATGCCTTTTTGATGAGAAAGTTGTTTACTCTTCAACCCCTTCAAATGTATTAACAGAATGTTTACTGAATCCATTGCTTTATTTTAAAAATGTGATTTGTATTTCCTATTTGTAAATCAGAAGTTTTAAGGCAATAAAAGATTGTCCAATGGTCTGCCTTGCCTTTTGGTAGTCCCCATGAGGTTATCGCACATTTCTGAGAACTGTGACTAAGGTGTAGGAAAGGGCTGGAGAGGTAGGCCTTCCATAGGTGGGGTCCTCTATTTACACTGATGTTACTATCCTATCCTAGTGGGTTATTTTTAAAAGATGAGGCTGTAAAGGTTACTGCTGGCCTACGCGGGAGACTACAACTCAACATCCAGTACATGACCTTGACCACTTTCCATCCTGTGTACACATGTAGGTTCACCCAAGCGTGACTGCTGATGAGAGAGCCCACTGTTGTATCAGGTTCTGCCTCAAATGATGGCTGAAGTGTTTCTTCTACAATCACTGTAACCACACAGACTTAATTTCTTTCGATTTTTCTTGGATTCAAACAGGCTTTGCCTAGTATAATGTCATTGTGACTCACTGCGCTGGGGAGCAGCTGCAAAAACAGGGGAAGCTTTGCTCACTGCCTGCCGCTCACTGCTGTGCAGCAGTTCTGAACTGGCCATGGACTGCTACCAGTCTGTGGCCTGGGGCTTGGGGACCCCTGCTCTCCATCATCTCTAGATCCTTTGGGATCTTTGTCTTTATTTATCTGGAATCACATTTCTGTGATGCATGCCTAGAGAATCCAAGTCATCTTATGCTTTCATTCACATCTTTCTTGGGTTCCATGTGGATCTCCATTCAAATGTGACCTCTGTAAGATCATTGCTTTTCTTCCTGCTTCCTTGCAGTAGTTGGTGAGTAAGGGAAAGACAGTTCTCAGCACTGGGCTAGTTTTCTAGATATAGTATTGTGGGGATGTGAGTGGAATTGCTACTACCACTTCTAGCACCACAAATGAAGCCAGCCTGAGGATGATGCCAACACAGGCAGACAGAGCCAAAAGAATTACAGAGAAATGGAGCTGAGTCTTGATCAAACCATTCCTGAAGCCTAAATCCTCTTAATGCTCCCATTTTGTGAGGTGATGTTATCTTTACTGCTTACGCTAGTTTTAGATTTTGTTCCTTCCACCTAGAGAGCTTGAATTGATGATTTCCAATGCCTTTAAGTATCAGTTTCAAGCTTCTATCCTGCCCTTACCAGTCCCCTGCCTTCCTTTCTGGCCTATCTCCTACCTTCCACTTCCTAACTTCATACTGTAGTTACATTGATCCTCGTACTGAACAAGACTGATCCTGCCTTCCAGATGCTGCTCCTCTGCCCTGAATACCTGCTGCGTATGACACCAGGGCATTTAAGACTCAACTAAAATCGTATTTCCTACTTCCTGGTGGTGTAAGTTAGGCATTCCCCTTCCCTTCTTTACTATAATACTTGTTTTCTAGATTTCTTATCACTGTCTGAGTTGTCTTTCACTTGCTTGCTTATTTATCATCTGTCTCCTTGACTATTATGTAAGGGCTGTGGGAGCAGGGTCATTGCCTGGGTCATTCATTGCTCTTTCCCAAGTGTCTGGCATAGAGCAAGTGTTCATTAAACACTTGTTTAAATAATGAATGGGCTCTCAAGTCCTGTGGAACCCCTCAGGATTGTCCTGGGAAGACAGCTCTCTTCTCTAGGACATCATCCTTGGAGTTCAGTGTTCTTTTCATTGTCATGCAGCTGTTCCTTCTATGCTGTCCCCCCCTTTTTTTTCTGTCTCTGCTTTTATAAGAATCTATTTCTTAGGAAGAAAACAGGAAAGGGTCCTGACTATTCAGTTGTGAACCTAGACTCTTAAGGTAGAGAAGAAAAGGAAGATTTGACTTCAAAGGAAATGAACAAGTGACAAAGGACCTGGAGGCAGCCAGGTCTGCCTGGGTTTTGAGCTGTCCTATTTACTATGGTGTATTGAATCAGCGAAAAGCTGTGATTTTCCTTTGTCAAATCTAAGGCTCAGAGGAAGGCGTGTGTGCTCTTGGCTTGAGGGAGGTCAGAGTACAAATACCAATCAGAGCAGAGGTTTACCAATTTATTACAAAATTTGTTATGCAAATACAGCTGACCAAAAGGTCTAAAAACAGCCCAGACTCTTCCAACCCTGATCCACCTGCAGATACGAGGATTAAGCCATGTTCACTCACAGGGGAGCCCTTCTTAGAAGAATCGCCTGTACCTTGGGCGGCTCAGAGTCTTGGGTTCAGTAGCAGAGAGGAGCCCAGCATGGGTGGACAACCCCTTGAAGCAGCCCTTGGTGGCAGCTGCTCTGGGTGAGGCAGCAGTTTTAAGTTTCACAGTCCACATGTTCCCACCACAAAAGTCAAATCAAGGGATGGAAGTAAAAAGAAAAAAAGCAGAGGGCTGGAAAAGAGATCCTGAAAGAGGGTGCAGGTGGGGGAAGGGCACACACTAAGCTGAAGTGCTGACAATTTCTTGATCTGAATGGAGGGACAGTAGTCACTTTAAAATAATTCTTTAAATTTTACATACATGTTATATACTTTCCTGTATGTATGTTATATATTAAAAAATTTAAATGTAAAAAAACCCAAAACCAAAAGTAAAAGGCAAGTAGTGGATAAGGTGGCTAATGATGGAGCAGAAAGGAAGAAATTAAAGTGCAGAGAGGATGAGGGATGGGACAGCAAAGATGGAAGACGAAGTCTCGGAGGTGGTAATGCTGGCCTCAGTTTCTCTTCTTCTGTCTGGATACTGGTTCTACTTCTAGGTACTGCAGGCCAACTAGCATACCCAGGATTGAGAAACCTTAAATACAGAGAACAGATTAGTGGCTGACAGAAGCACAACCTTCTCTTGTGTCCCTTGTATGTCTGTTAGGGCTAGGACAGTTCCCATGGGAGGCCATGCTTACTTGCTACCATCAGGGGCGCCAGAACTCCGATTGTGGGAGCTGCAGTCCCAAAGATGAACAATTCAGAGAGGAAATGCCCCAGGGCGAGGAGGAAGGTCCAGAGCGTGATGTGGTAGAGCCTACAAGGGGGCAGACGGAAATAGGAACTGAAAAGTACTGCTTGTTCAGTGCAAGGGAAAAGTCATGGTCAGACCCAATACACACAAATAAAATCCTAAGAAGTGACTATAGTTAGAGGAAAAAGTTACTTGGTCCTGAGAAAGACATGGCTGCTTGATTACATCCTTTTATTCTCTACTAGGGCAAAACTGAAGGTTTCAACTGCTAAACTCCGAGGAGAATGGTCCAGGCACCCATAGTGAATCCCCAAGTCTTAGCAAGGGGGTGAAGCCAGCTATATAGCAAAGCAGTATCTGGGTTATGGCAATCCCACGAGGTGTAGACAATTCTGGATCGATCACGCTTACATATTCCGCTTATTCACAATGGCTTGGCTCTGTAGTCAGAACCCACCTGGCAGGTATTTGGCCAGGGTCTGCCCAGTGCTCCTGTGATAGGTGCCACAGAATAGAGGGCTTGAATGGGGGAATGAGCATCAAGGACCTCTTGGGGGCTTTTAGATGCTATTGCAATGTGGGCTGGTTATTTTGTGTCTTATCCTAGGAAAATGGTCAGATGAAGGACACGGTGATAACCTCATGGGAAGAGAACTTTTTCCTCAGCTTTGTCAAAGAGGTGGAGAACAGACAGGTTACGGGATGATCGACCATTTGGATTGCTGATATTTTTTTTTTTAACTGAAAAATTTTAAATTGTGAAATACTCCAAACATGCAAAAAAAATTTAGAGATAATAGGATACTATAGTTTACCCATGTACAACCAATACCCTGCTCCATCAAACTGGAACATTTTGACATTTTTGCTTTAGATACTTTTTTTCTAATAAATAAAATATTGTAGATATCAGTTAAAGCATCCTGTGTATTCTTATCCTACCCTGATCTCATTCTCCTGCCTCCCCCTGTCCCAGTAGGAACCAGTATCTTAAATATCATTTTTATCATTCCTGTGCATATTTATATTAAATCTCATTTAATAAATATGTACATATGGGAGTTGATTTAGAGTTTCCAGTTAGGGAGATAATAGAATCAAAGTGTACATCAGAAGTGCATGGACAAAAGTCCCAGGCTAAAAAGAGGTTGGAAATGGACATCAGCATTTACCACTGTCCTATATTTGGAGAAGGGGAAATGAATGGGTAATAGAAATAAAGATAAGTCTGACTTGTTTTTGCTCATTCCTAAAGCAAACAAAAGATACACCCCTTATACTTAGCAATTTTCATCATGACAAAGGTCTTTAAAATGATTCCATCCTTATTCCTTCCCAGTCACCCTGAGAGGTAGAAGAGATATAAAAGTTTCATTTTATACATGAAGAGACTGAGATGCAGAGAAGGTATATAATGAACTTGCTGCTACCAAAAAAACTGAAACCAGAGTCCATTCTCTTGTTTTCATTCTCAGGCCTCAGGCTGTTTCCACTAAACCACATTGTTTCCAAAAATATACGTCAATCTGTAACAAGTAAATCAGTTTCAAGTTAAAAAAAAAAATACTTGGAGAGATAGCAGGGCGGATAGCCCTGCTTCAAATCCCATTTGAATCAGTCTTCCTCAGTTTAAATTAATTGGGTCTCTAATGTGTAGATCTTCAAAATCAGGAATGAAAATCACTACCTCCCAGGGCTGCTAGGAGGAGGTTTAATCAAGGTCACATAGAGAAAGCTCTTGGCACAAAAGGAGGGGCCCAGTAAATATCATTACCACATTTCTCCTCCCCAGATGCTGAGAATCTAGATAAGACAAAAATATTTTAATGTGAAGTTGGCGTTTCGGTGGCCTCATCCACTGACCTGATCCAACTGCACCTTGATTGTGGTGATAACTATAGTTTGGAACAAGGCTCGAGCCCCCTCCAGTGGCCAGCATCAGTTACAGCATTCTCTAGATAAGAAACTAGGGTTGTCTGTAATGGTTTCACAATAGTCTATTTGAATACCCTAGAGAGGTAGAATACAGAGGAGTCCTGGGTTCTCTTTCACCCTCCTCTGCATAAACATACAGCAGTCACCTGTGGGTTCCTTTTTTAATGGATTATGATTTCTGATCATTCCTGCTTAAGGAGGAATGTGAGAATAAGGTATGTGTGGGTGGCTGCTCTAAAAAGAGCACACTACTTCTTTAGTAGAAGAAAGGTTGATTCTTTAGTAAAGCAGAGGGGTATGGTGCAGGCCAGTGGATCCATGGCACTGTCAGTGTGCTATGTCAGTTCCAAAGAATTTTCAAACTTTAAATATCTGTTAGGACTATTACTTTTTTTAGACTTGGATGGAATAGAACCTGTTAACTTTTTGTTATCTATATTCTAGGCTAATATGTACCAAAATAAACCGGTCTCCCAGGGGAGGACCACAGTGGGTATGCTTAGCACCTGATTTCCAACCAAAGTTCTGCTAAATCTCTTCCTTCCCTTACATACGTCTTGTTGTGGATGTCAATAGCACAGAGGCAGCGAATCACTGATGAAAGTAGTGTCCAGATTCCAAAGGTCCGAGCTTGGAGGCCATTCACTATGTAACAGAAAAAAGCAAGTGTGTTGAGAAAGGGAAGGTTAGGGTCCCCTCCAAACTCTTCCTACTTCACTGGGGGTTCCTGGGAGGCAGGAAGCTGAACCTGAACTACCTTTGGCTCGGCAGAGTGGAGGGTCTGGTGCTGCTCATGGGAATGAGGAGGAACATAAGGAATTCCAAAATGAGAACTCCTCAGCTCCTCTTCAAATGTCTATAGCTGGGCAGGGGAGTTCTAAGAGTGGAAACCCAACAAAGAGTCCACTTGGGCAAATAATTCCTGGATGTAGTAGTTTATACCTCTGCCCTGGAAGCTGCTCTGGTATTGGTGAAGCCCAGCATACCTGGATCAGGACAGGTTTGGGGGAATGTCATAGAGAGTAGTCCAGCAATACAAGATACCTGGGAGGTCAGTAGACTCTTAAGGCTGTTGTGGGAGAGAATTCAGAATCCTGGGACCTATCTAGATACCCCCATCTCGTAAATACCTAAGTCTCTGGGTCTTCTCTTGGATCCAGATCTATATTATTTGAACAAAGCCCAAATCAGGCTGGTTTCCTGTACACATGGTCGTAGAAAAAAGGACTGTTTCTTTAGTGTTTGCCAAGGCCACCCTGCTCTGTTGGTGGCTTTGTTCTGACTTTGCTGCAGTAAATATCTTATCCTGAAAGTAAGGATGGTAATCCACCATAACAGTGGTTCTTGAACCTGGGCATTTAACAGATCAATGGAAAACGTTTTATAAAATTATCAACATCTGGGTACCAGACTAATTAAATGATACTCTCTGGAGGTATAAGTATTTTCTGAAAACTCTGGGCATAAGTATTTTCTGAAAACTCCTTCCCTTGGTGATTGTAATGTACAGCCACTGATATAAGGCATTCAGTGGTCAGAATGCAAACATAGTAACAGCAAAGATACTTCCTTTGCTGGTGTACTGAGCAAGAGAAATCTCAAGGGACACGACTGAAAACTGAAGTTTACTTGGAATTTAAGGATTTTTCAGCCTTTGGAAACCAAAGTGATATCAATTCACAACCTGATGACTTTTGGATAGTAGTAAGGCGAGAAAAAATCACGTACACCAACCAAATATCTAGTGGTTAGCTCCAGTGGGTTACATTCTTTATAAATCAATTTGATAGCTCTTCTGATGAAAAAATGAAGAAAATTTCTGTAGTTAGAGAGATACAAAAGTGGAATATTTCACCAACCCTAACCATGATAGCCCCCACATCACCAGGGAGGAGGCAGTCTCTACCTCTGGGCTGGATACAGACAGACAGAGAAGACACACACCACACATACTTCTTTTGCTCAGCTCTATTGTCCTTCAGAAAGTTACATTACCCCTGGGCTTCTCTGTCTCAACATAAATTCAAAGGGCTAGATCAGATAACCTCTAAAATCCTGTGAATCTAGACAGGATTCCTGGACCATGTGAGGGCAGTGTTTGAGGGTGAAAGTGGAACTGTCCTGCTCACTCTTCTAGGTTCTTTACTCCTACTGTATTTCAGCTTTGTTCAAAATGAGCTTTAGCCTATTTAGTTTCATTTATACCCAGATGTTACAGAAAATGAGCTAGGTCAGAGCCTGAATCTGGGTTAGCTATAAATGTGACACAGAATTGTCAGCTGCTGTGAAATGCTGCTGCAGCTCAAGCTACCCCACGCATCAATGCAAGGAAGCGCAAGCTAAAATGTGAAAACACTCTGAGCAGAGAGGCTCAGGAAACTGGGAAAGGCAACCGTGGGCCTTATGAAGTTTCATTTTGGGAGACCAACTTGTAGGGATCTAGGATGTCTTCTCAGGGACTATGTCATCATTTGGGAAGACTTTAGATCAGTAATGCTCCATCTGCAACATGGAATAGAGCTATGTATCCCATGACCTGATTTCTGAGGAGGGCTGAGATAACATGAAAAGCTTCTTTATGGCTTTCTAGTGGGGGCATCAAAGAGTCACCAAGTAACTCTCTTTCTTCGTTTGTCCTTGTAATGCCTTTTTTTTTTTTTTTTTTTTTTTTTTTTTTTTTTTTTTTTTTTTTTTTTTTTTTTTTTTTTTTTTTTTTTTTTTTTTTTTTTTTTTTTTTTTTTTTTTTAGACAGACTAATTGCCAGGGCAGTATAAAATGAATAAAAGGTATTCAGAAAATCTTTTGGGGAAAAAAGGGCCAAGTATTATCCACAAACTCAATTACTCTAGTGGTTTCCAAAGGCTAGAGTAGGCAGCATCAGAATCACCAGGAAAGTTATTAAAAAATAGATTCCTAGGCCCCATCTAGGGGATGAAAGTTTCAGTAAAGTTTTAGAGAGGGAAATGGGCACCTGTGCTTTGTTCATTTGTTTGTAAGTTTACTAGGTTATCTTGATGTACAGCCTAGTGTGGGCACCACAATTTATGCCACTCCTGCAAAGGATGCCGTTCTTTGACTTCTTACCCAGGTCTGGCTTGCCGGTGTAGAGCTTTTCATAGAGAAAGGTGTGGTCTCGGAAGCTTTGCAGCGTGTTCCCCATGGCTATGATGGACACCATAACTAGCCAGCTTCGCAACACATTCAGAAAACGGCTCATGACTCTCCTCAAATCTGAAAGGGTTTCTTGTCTTAGTAAAAAGGCAAAGGACATGAGACAACAGACTACTTCAACCATTAGCTTTCTCACCTCAGTACTTAACCTGTGTCCCACTCATGAGGGCTGTACTAAGCTTTTTTGGTCAATTTATCGCTTCATAAATTCCTCTGCCAAGTCCCCTAGGTTCATCCGTCCCCAGTTATCTTAACATGTCACTCTTACACAGGGTTAGCACTCTGCCTTTGAAAATTTGCCTTAAGCCAAAGTATGATAACTTTACCCAGAGTGAGAAAAGCTAAATAATGCAGTGGGTAGAAATGACAAACCCAGCAGAAAAACTGGAGAGAAGAAAGGGAGCAGAAGAGGTGTATAAATATTATTATAAAGTAAGAAAGTGGATTTCTGTATAAGACTTGCAGAAACTGGTTTCACTATTTAGTCATACTAATAGTGGTGAATCAACAGTATATTTTCCAATAAGTGGCACAGTACTTATCTTTATCTTGAGCAATTTTTCCACAATATTATCTTACATCAGAACTCTTTTCTTTTGGCTGCAATCAGTCCTCTTACATCTTTACTTCTCTCCTGGTTTCTTATGTCATTCTTTGTAATACAAGTGGCTGAAAGGTGATGATAAAACTACTAAGAGATACCTGGCAGCCTACTGATGACAGATCCTTCCAAGTGCACATTGGAGTAGAACTTATGGTGTGAGGAGGCAATATTTACATCCTTAGGTTTTTGTCTATGCTGGTTCTCAGGTATACCATGCTCTCTAAACTAGAATAATAATCTAAAAGTTAAAAATAAATAAACTGCTGTGACTTGAGAAGTAGTATGCAATTATATGGGAAAGGAAATAGCAATGTTGGCATTGGGATGCAAGATAAATTATAATAGCTAATAATTATTGGGCACTTGTATGTACCATGCACTGAGAGAAGCATGTAACGTATATTGTAGGTGCTATTAATATTTCCATTTTACAGATGAGGGTTGGTACAGACAAGTTAAGTGATTTGATTGAGGTAACACAGCTAGTATATGGCAGAGCTGAGATATAAAGCATTGTCTACTGGATTCTACATTGCAATACCACCTCACTGTTTCCAGAAGAGTGTGATGAAGTTTTCATTTTTGAGGAAGACAGTCAAGTTGTATGGAAAATACACTTAGGTTATGTACTTTTCTTTAAAAAAACACTTAGATCAACCCTTGTTGAGCATTGATTTCAATCAGCTTGACTTAAATAAAACCTATGTAGATAAAGAATCTAATAAAGAAATTCTTCCCATCTTGATTATGTTTTTTTTGGGGGGGGGCACGGTTTATCTGTTGTCAGATTAACTTCTTGGGGTTGACATGGTGACAACTTATCAGGCTTCCTTTGACACTCTGGCAGTGGATGTAAGGTCCTACACACTACCCAGATGAAACAGATATTAAAGTCAGGCATGGCTCAAGACAGTGTAAAGCACCAAAACAACAAACAAAAAAGAGCTGAGAGGAAGGATGAATGGATAAATCCTTCGAGGAAAGACGGATCACAACAGTGAACTTCGTCAAAGTCCAAAGAGAATAGGACTCTACTGGACATCACTGGCAGTTACAGCCTGGGCCAGGATGCCCCCTATCCTCCCTCATCAGGACTCAGGTTCTCTCTTCCCAGGGTCAGAAAAGCTGCATGGATGTCCCCTCTTTTTCACAGAACTGATGCCTTCCATTTCACAGAAGCTCTTAGAAATCCCAATTGATAGCTGATGAGAGCAGAGCCTGAGCATGTTCCTGAACTGTGCTACCAATCCCTCAACCCCATTTCCCTCAAGCTAAGGGCCTCCTGGAGTATGCAACATCTAGTTTCAAATTTTGCCCTGGCCCAGCCCAGCAAAGATGTGGTGTTAAAACTTGAGCCGGGAGAAAGGCATTCCTATCCTGCCTCTACCAATTAGAAGCTGTGTGACCCCGGGCAAATCGTTTACACTTGACAGCCTAGGTGTCCTCACTTGCAAATTGGAGATTTAAAAAATACTTATCTCAGGGGTTTTTGTAATAACTACAGGAGAAAGTGAAGGTTCCTTGCACCGTGCTAGGCTCATAGTGGTCGCTCATTTCGTTCATCCATTCATTCGTTCCCCGAACCTATCAAGCCTTCATTTTCTTAGCTCCTCTTTCTCATGGTCTCTCAAACCCCTTTTCCCCCAAAAAGATACCTCTCCCTGGATACTCTCAATCAGATGCCACACAGACACCTACATCCTTCTTCCCCATATTCTCCTTACCTGGAACCCAGCGCAGCAGCACCAACAGCAAAGACGCTACCCCAAGACAGCTCTAGCCATAAGTCTACCTGAGCCATTTGTTTCCGCCCCCTCCCTCATTCGGCTCCAGGATTGGGCCGTTTCCCTCAGTCCTCGCTTTGATTGGCTGTTCTGGTTCTGCTCAAGCAGGAGATGGGGCGTGAACCCCTTTACTGCCAATCACCGGTTGCTTTTGCCCAAGTCTCTGCTCCGGTACGCCGCTCACGCAGTGAACCCGCCTGTCGAGTGTGGCGGAAAACCTCCGGGCTTGGCGTCAACCCTTTAGGGGCAGAGGTCAAAAAAAAAAAAAAAAAGCAAAAAAAAGCGGAAAACCGAAGTCCAGATTCTTCTGCTGAGAGCGGGCTCCGAACCCGCGCTGCGCAGCGGTGACGACATTCGTCCGCGCCCGAAGTCGAGCGTTTTCAGCGCGGGGTAGCGGGCGCCTGCGCAGTGGCTCCGAGCGGGCGGTTGCTTGTTGGTTGTTGTAGTAACCGGGGAAGCAGCCGTCCGCGGCCGCCGTGCGCTCGGCGGGGGAAGGAGGGAGCTAGGCGCTGAGCGCGGTCCCGGCCTGCCCGCCCCGAGCCATGGGAAGATGAGACAGGTAAACGCCTGCGCTGGCGCGCTTCCCTACCCGAGGGAGGTGCGCTCCTGGGTCTGGGCGGGTGCCGGCCGCTGCACTTCCCTCTCAGAGTCCGGGAGCAGCTGTTGGTTTCCGGGCACGCTGGGCTGAATCGCTGCGGCAGAGTCGCCCGCGTCCTTCCCGTGGGGCACATCTAAGGACCTACCCGGGATTGGGGTGAGCGAGGGGTGGGGCTGAGAGGCTGATCCCTATAGTGCAAGGACGCTCCTGGGGCGAGCGTCCTTAATCTTCTTCCGAACGTCCTGTCTCTCCCTGCTCTGCAGGCAGCCCAGGACAGGTTAGTATCCCTTCCTGGTTGGAGGTTTTGTTTTGTTTTAATTGAAAGGATATACGAACATTTGGGGAAGATCTAGAAATCCCATTGGGAATCCTCGGAAGAACGCCTTTGGAGGTTGTTAGATATTGCCCGCTCCGCTAATTATCTGTAGGGATCATCCAGATCTGCTTTTTTAGGTCCTGTTTATAACTTATATATGAATGCATATAAAAAGTAAGTTTGGAAAGATTGACATCGACTGGTTATCTCAATTATGGGATTATGATGATTTAAATATTTTAGTTTTCTTTATCTGTAATTTCTGTTCCTTCCTCAACGAACGTTTTCCCTATGGAAAGTTAAGTTAGAAATTGGAAATATGCTAATTTTCATGTCTGTTCGAGATTCAGGTCACAGTTTGTGGTTTTAGCAAGGGAGAGTAATTTTTGAGAGAGTTAGCAAGGACCTTTTTCCACCAGATATTTATGACCTTGATTCAGGAGAATTTATTAGTTGGTTCAGTGGTTGAATTTATATTAGTGAAAACATGAGTATATTTTTACCTGTATGCTTGCCATGGAGGCTAAAGAAATACTTGTAAGGATCTTAAATCTTGAGTTTTTACTTTTAACCCAGGTCTGGTTTTTCTAGCAAGGAATCTATGTTTAAGGCAATAATTCACCTAACTCAGATTTTCCTAAAAGTCAAGTAAGTCGTACCTTTTGGTGCATGTTGGATATGATATATAAAAGAAAGATGAGAAACTCTAACTTAGTAACAGTTCTTCAAATACATAGAGAACAGACAATTTGGGGAAAAAAGCTTGATTTGGCGGCGGGGCATAGGTGAACTACTGTAATCAAAGATAACCTAGAGATTGGGCACCAGTTAGGTAAATATTTTTATTACTTGGGAGATCATCAGCAATAATCAACCAATAGATAACTATGTGTTTCAGATCTTTTGGCTTTCTTACAGGAATCAGTGCCATCCAAATTGTTTGATCCAGTCTATGTGCCAGGAAAGGTCTCTGAGCCCCCCGTCTGCTGACTGCATGACAAACCCTAAAGGAAATGCCAGTCGTGATGGCCCGGGACCTGGAGGAAACAGCATCGTCCTCAGAGGATGAGGAGGTGGTAAGCCAAGAGTAAGTAATATCAAGCCTGCTTTTAAACCTTTTTTTTCTAGGATGGGAAATAGTTCTCTTTTACTGATCTACTCTTGTACCTAATATCTTTCCTTTGGTATTGTCTGACTCTGGTTTTAGCTTCTACCCATGATCTAATTCAAGAGCTTATTATTTGGTCCCCATCAGCTATCTGAAATGACATAGGGCTCTGGACTCACAAGAGAACATCAGCTCTAGATTCTGCAGGTAGTAGCTCTCAGTGAACTCTTGATCAGAGCTGCTAACATAGGAGATTTTGAACTTTTTAGTTATTGAAGAAAAATAAATCTCCAAACTCTGTGACATTGGTTACGTTACTTTCTCAGAAACCTTTACAATGATAGAATGCTGATAATATAGAGAAGTCAGGTGACTTACCACAGTAACTGTAGCAGGACATTAAAATTATATAGCCTGTGTTCCATCTATTGAACCACATTGTTTCCTGAGTTTTTTTTAGGTAAGAGTCAAGTTTCTCGATTGCTGGGTTCTCATAATAATAAAAATATGAATGCTAATGATACATGCAGTTGCTATAGATGATGGTAAGGGCTTTAAGTACTATATCATTTAATTTGGAGATGTTATTATTCTCACTTTATTAAACTCAGCCTCACAAATATCAAAGTACTTGCTCAGGGACTCAGAGAGAGTAAGTGATGGATTGAGATTCAGACCTAATTTTACTGAATTTTGAAGTACGTCACTGTTTTGCCTCCTTTAACATTATTACTTAACACAGAGAACAAAGAGAAAAGACTTGCTTAAAGTTAAGATTAGTTTTTAAGATTTTCAGCAAGTTTTTTTGCATATGTGTATGCTGTGTAACCTGCAAAATGGGAATAATATATCCCAGGCTATTTTATAGGGTTTATGGTTAGAATGAAATAGAATAATGTGTATGAAATTACTTTGTAAATTATAAAGTGCCATACAGATATAAGGCATTATTCTTACTGGCACTAATATTGAATTATAAGGTGGAAGACTACATTATCTAATATAACTTTAAAAAATTATTGAGGCATTATTAAAGCTTTGGGGAAAGACTTCTCATTACTTTTAGGTTGTTGAAAATAATAGAGATATGACATTATATTTGGGTCATTCTCATTTAGGATAATTAAATGGATAATTCCCTCTGGCTACTTTGCCTTCCTGTGACTTTTTGTTTTCTGCTTCTTACCCATTTCACAAATTTTCTAAATGCTTCCAGCTTTGGTCTTTCCAATTTCAAGATCATTCTTTTACTCCATAAATAGCTCTTTTATTAGTGGGCTTGGAGGTTGGGCCTAACAAGTATTAGGTTGAACTGTATGAAACTATCATTTTCTTAGGTCAAAAACAGTCAAATATTGACAATTTCAGCTGGTTCAACCTAGTATTATAGTAGGTACTCAGTAAATACTTGCTCATTGAATAACTAACCAAATGAATGAATAGAGGCTTTGTGCTATAGATCACATTATATTAGGCATTCTTAATTTTTTTTAATGCTGTGGATCCCCTCTCAGAAAAATATTCTTAAGTGCTTAAACTAAAATACATATCATTACAAAGAACATGAATTACATTGAAATGCAGTTATCACAATTAAAAAAAAGACTTGTGGTATAGTGATATATGCTTTCTCATTAATACATTAAATAAGATTAGTCATGTAAAACATAGAGAAGTTAATTTTTATTTCCTAAAGAAAACAGTGAAAAGACTGTTTATGCTTAGTTTGCATAAGAACAGCACACTATAGGGTGGTCTTTGAGTAACACTTGTAAGTGGAGAATACTGGGAAACATCATAAATATCTGGACCATCAATGTGAGATGTCACCATTTGGTAGCTGAACAATTGTCAAAGCATTCATTGTCCAGACTCGTCACAGATTGTGATCACAGGTGATCTATTATTGGCAAGTTTAATAACTAACATAACTTAGCAGTAGGGATAAGTGTAAATGATATTTTAAGATACTGGCATCGACTATAAGATGGTATAAAAATCTGTAATTTCAAATAGAGTCAACAGTACAGATAATGCTAATACTGCTGTGTTTTGCTGCCTGTATTTGTCATTGAGAAATGTTAAATTTGTAGAAGTTAGTGAAAATAGAGATATAATCCCCACTTCTCCCTTTCCCCAGTCCAAATTCATGGACCTTTTGTTCTCCTTCCTTTCAAACTCCTGTTGATTTTTGACTGTTAATCTTGTTCCATCAGGTCATCGTGTCTATGAGACACTTGTTTTATATATTAGGAATCTTAAGTTGGTCTTGGTCACACTTGGAACAATAAGCTTACATTTAAAAAAGTTTTGGAAGTTAGATAGACCTTAAATCATCTTAAGGATTTTGATTTGATCCAAAGATATATATCCATGGACATCTGTTAGTCTGCTCAGATCTCTAGCCTGTATTAAAGTATTAATGCCTTGCAGTCCTGGACTTTAGGACTAGAAACTGTTTAGGCAGTACTTGTTTTGCATGGCATTATTTAAAATAGTAAATGTAAAAGAGGTTCATTTTCTATATTTTCCTTAAGGATCCCAAATACAAATTTATGTACAGATATGGAAACTTCCATAAAAGGATTCGATACAAGGTTTCTTTTGTCTCTGAAAAAATAGTAACTTTAATTTCTATCATAAAAGCTGGCTTTATATCAGTTGAAAAGATCATCAGCATTTACATGGAAAAAATAAAAGATTATCAATAAATGATTATACAGCAAGTGGCACAGAAGTTCCAAGAAAGAAGGCACTATGGGCTGGAGGAGCTGGGGAAGGCTCTATAGAGCTGGTGAGATGAGCTGGGCCTTGGAAAGTGGGATTACATGCACAGAGAGACTTGGGGAAGGCACTGATATGAATATTGCATGGAAACTTTGAATTATGTGATAATACATATTCCTCGTGAAATTGCTCCTTAAAAACCAAAACATTCTTAGGCTTTCAATAAGATAAATTATAAACCAGGTCTATTTTGGTAATTAATCGTTCAAATACTTTGCTCTTTCATGCCTATAAAGCATTTTTAAAAAATGTATACCAGTTTCTAGTGTGAATGAAAATTTAAGGTCCCAATTTTCAGTTTTCTTATCATTTTGAATCTTTTCCCTTTAGCACCACCTGGTGGGAGCATGATTTTAATGACAATTTAGCATCTGCCTTATATGTGTTTTGGTTGACCTTGCTGAATTAATAATTTGTCTATCTCTTATCTTTTCACAGATTGTAAGTGAAAAGATTTCTCTTGTCAGGGATTTGAGTTTCCATGGATAGCAAAGTTAGGGCCTTGGCTCTTCCCAGCTGTGTCTGACTCTTGGGAGACATTTTAAAGTTTACTGCAGTAATCCTTTGTTTGTAAGTGTTAAGGCTCAGTGATGCTATAACACAGTTTGTAGCTAGTGCTTGATTGACAAGGAACTTGGGATAGTTTCCAAAGTTTCTAAGATTTTGTAGTTTATATTGCCTACTTTCCTCCTCTATCCTCTGACTGAGAAACACAGTGGAAAATTAAAATTGGAAGAGATCACAGGAATTATTTGGCCCATGCCTGTCTTACAGGTGTTTAAGATTAAAACAAAAACACACAAAAAAATTCTTGCTAAAAAATGCATCCTATAAACACCATTTCTCACAAGTGGGCACTATAACTCAGATCAAAGAGCAAGAACAATAAGCATCTACATTCCATTTCTAGAAAACAGGAAATGAACTAAGTATGGTGTTCTTTGCTTTCCTCACTAAAAGGCTTTTGGTGGCGCATCCCAAATCTAAAGACTGTCATACTTCTAAGATTGGCAACCTGGCAGCCTGTTAATTCAGAGTGTGGATCTTTTTAAACTTGGGCTGGGAGGGTCTGATTTGGCCTTGAGATTTGTGGTATGATATGGCTTTTGTTAAGGGGTGTGGTCATGTGAGGTTTTGAGAGTAGCCTGAATCTTGGCTCAATAGATCTTACTTCATTGAAGAAATTGATTAGTTTAAGTTCCCAAAGATTTGAGTTTAAGGTGTTCCATATATAGAATAGCACTGAAATGTGGTTAGGGTAAGGGAAAGGTGGAAAGAGTACAGACACTTGAGTTGAGATACTTTTCCCTTACTCAACCTTGGGCAGATTACTTAGCCTCTCTGAGATACCTTTTCTTCGGTTCATAGTGTGGGCAAGAGTGAGATAGCATGTGAAGGCTCTTAGTTTAATATCTGGCTCGTAGGAGACACTCAAGTCATTTCTTTCTCATCCTACCTCCCTGCACTAAAGAGGTTGAAATCTCTTATCTGCGAGTAAATATGTTTCTGCCTGAGATGGATTAAACTGAGATTTCTTGAGGATAGGAAAAGAGGATAAAGTAAGGGGTCCTTTTCTGGAGGAAAGTATCTATTGGTCCATTTAGTATAGGCTTTCTTTAAAATATGTGGCTTTAATTGGGGTATTAGTATTTAGGGTTCCTAGCTCAGAATCTTAGGTTGAGTCATCAAATTGGCTTAAAGGGACTACAGGGTATAAAGGAGATATATACATTATTGTGAATATTAGTCAGAATCCTTTAAGTATTCTGGATACTAAAATATAATTATCCTAAAAATAAAGAGAATTTATTAACTTGTATTTAGGGAAGACTTGATACTTCAACTCCAAGTGTGCCACTCAGGATCTCATTTTTCTCATTTTTCCTGTCAAGTCCCCACTGACTTCCTTCCTTACCAACAGCTTCAGGCTCTCCTGCCCAGGTCACAAATGACAGTAGCACTTCCAGACCTCTCATTCTCTTATACCATCAAGGGAAGAGAGGCCATTTCTTCTTGAACTGCTTGAGAAGAGAAAGAAAGCATTGTTTTCTCAGAGGGTCTCACAACATGTCACCTGACGCTCAGTGGCTCCATCTGGCTTAGGTGCTCACCCCTGAAGCCACCACTGTAACTGGGGGATGGAATACCCTGGTTGACTGATATCAATCAGGGACCATCCCTGGATCACGGATGGAATTAATCTTCAACAAACCACATGGCTAAGAATGGGAGATGAATGATTTCCCAAAGGACATTTAGGGTTCTTGTTTCAGAAGGAGGGGTAAAGTTGCTAAGTAGCCAACCATAGTGATATATTTCAGCAGTTAATTCAAATTTTGAGCTATAAATAAAGCCTTTGCTATGGTTGTAGGGATCATCCATGTATCATGTGGACTGGAGGCTGCAGGAGAATTCCAGTTTTGGTGTTCCATGCTGAGGCAATTCTGACCAAGGACAACAATATTCGAATAATTGGAGGTGAGTATGACCTCCCCCACAGAAGACAGGGCTGGGGATGGCCCTGACAACCTTGTCTTGCAGAAGTTGATATCACCTGTAGATAGGGAAATGGCCATAGCCATCAGAAGATGCTATTAGTTTGTTATACTTGAAAGGATTATTTATGATTTCTTGGATTGTTTTCTGCATATTAAATTGTTTTTACTTTTTGATTTTTTTTCAGAATTATGTGTACATATGTTTATTGTTATTTTTTTTATTCTGGTAAAATATACAAAACGAATTTTACAATTTTAACCATTTTAGAGGTTAGTGGCATTTTAGTACGTTTACAGTGTTGTGCAGCCATCACCACTATCTAGTTCCAGGTCGTTTTCATCCTCCCAGAGGTAATCCCATTAGTCAGTCAGTAACCAGCCCATCAACCCTTAATCTTTCTTTCTCTAGGTTTGCCTGTTCTGGATATTTCATATAAATGGACTTGTACAGTGTGCGGCCTCTTTCACGTAGCATAATGTTTTTAAGATTCACCCACGTTGTAGCATGTATCAATACTTCATTCCTTTTTATGGCTTAATAATAGCCCATGTATGGACATACTACATTTTGTTTATCTATTCCTCCGTTGGTGAATGGTTGTTTCTACCTTTGGCTGTTGTAAATAATCCTGCTATGGACATTCAAGTACAAATTTTTGTTTGAGCACCTGTTTTCAATTGTTTTGGATATATACCTGGGAATGGAATTGCTAGATCATATGGTAATTCTATGTTTAACTTATTAAGGAACTGCCAAAGTATTTTCCACAGTGACTGCACCATCTTATATTTCTACCAACAATATATCAGAGTTCTCATTTCTCCACATTCTCACTAACATTTGTTATTTTCTGGTTTTTAGGTTATAGCTATACTGGTGGGCATGAAGTGGTTGGTATCTTACTGTGGTTTTGATTTGCATTTTCTTAATGACTAATGACACTGAACATCTTTTCATGTACTTGTTGGTCATTAATATATTCTTTGGAGAAATGTCTATTCAAGGCCTTGGCTTATTTTTTTAACCAAGTCTTGTCTTTTTGTTGTTGAGTTATAAGAGCTCTTTGTACATTCTGGATACTAGCTCCTTATCAGATATATGATTTACAGATATTTTTCCTGTTCTGTCTTTTCACTCTCTTGATAGTGTTCTTTCATGAGCAAAAGCTTTTTATTTTGATAATGTCCAATTTATCTCTTTTTGTTGTTGTTTATGCTTTTGGTGTCTTATTTAAGAAACTGTTGCCTAACCCAAGGTCATGATCTCTATGCTTTCTTTAAAGAGTCATAGTTTAAGCTCTTATATTTAGAGCTAAATGGTCTTTGAATTAATTTTTTTATATAGTGTGAGTTAAGGGTCTGTCTTCATTCTTTTGCCGATTGACATCTAGTTGTCCCAGCATGCTTAGTTGAAGAGACTATTCTTTCCCTATTGAATAGCCTTAGTATTATTGTTGAAAATCAGTTGGCCATAGGTACATTGGTTTATTTCTGGACTTTTAATATTCCTTTGTTCTGTATGTTTATGCAAGTACCATATTGTTTTGATTACCTCATGGAACGATTCCCCTGTCCTCGTTGGAAGAGTTTGAGAAGGATTGGTATTAATTCTTTAACATTCGATAAAATTCACCAGTGAAGCCATCTTAATTCATTATTAGTAAAATGGAGATAATATCTATTTTTAGGCATTGTGAGAAACAAATGTTATCATTTAATGTTTGGCACACAGTACACACTCGAAACTTATTCTACTTGTTGAATAGGATCTGCTCTACTTTGAAATGACTTTAAAGTCTGTCCTTGCTCCATAATAAGCCAGGAGTTCAGAGATAGTGAGCACTTCTGGGATTTGAATCCTCCTCCCTCCCCAGGGGTCCTTGTGTTCTAATCCCCTCAGCAAGTTGCTAGGTTACCTCTTAAAGGGACATTGGTCCTTTACAGTCTCTCAGGCCCAAGTAACTGAATGTTTACTAACATTTGCTGAGAAACTCTCTAAATATGACTTGAGTCAAAATACCAAAGGTGGGTTTGAAAACAGTGAAGGTAGATAATCACCCCAAGACATAATTTCTTTTGGCGTGCTTGTCACATAAATGAATCTTTGTATTCCATGGCAATAGGCAGTTCCTTCTTTTTAAGAATATCTTAACATTTATTGGAAATTAGTATCCATTGATATAGTCATCCCATTATTCAAGCAATCACTATTTTTTAGAACCTGTGTGGTTTTTTTGACCTTACACATTCCTGTGATTAAAGAAAAAGCCAAATGGTTTTTGTCCTCAAATTGTTTTTGAATTTTTAGTATCTTCCTAATTTCTTGAGGTTTAATAATTTTTTTCATCATCTTGTATATAAAGAATGATTTGAATGACTTTTGCTAGTTGCCTCAGATTTCTGAATTGTTAAACACTCTTGGTCTATTTTTTTTTCTTTTTGCTCACTTAAATAGCTGACATAGATCTGCTGAAATCATAATCCTGTAGTTAAATCCCCTTGAGAAGTGTATCTGGGGCATTAGTTGTCTTCTGTTTATCTTATGTTAGACGCCAGCTTTGTTTTTTCTGTTATCTAGTAAATGTTTCATTGAATTTACTGTTAATATTTTTGGTACAATAGGATTTTATATGCTTTATGAAATATTCCAAGAATATTTATCTTCATTTATTTTATATGCTTTATGAAATATTCCAAGAATATTTATCCTCACTATATCCTCATTTTTTACAAAATTATATATGCATTGAACACATAAATGGGCTTGCATTTTAGAGGCAACAGAGATAGTTTCAGTTTAAAGGGATCTTTTCCTATAATGAAATACCGTTTTATAATTTGCCTTTGATTGTGTCAGTTTTATAAGTTTACATTTGTATAGACTAGCACTGTCCAATAGAAATGTGATGCAAGCTTTATATATAAAATTTCTAGTGGCCTTATTTCAAAAAATAAACAGAAATAGGTGAAATTAGTTTTAATAATATATTTTATTTAATCCGAAATATCATTTCCATGTTTACTCAATATTAAAAAGTAGTTAAGATATTTTACATCTAGTATGTATTTTACATCTCAATATGGTGTAAAATTTTCATTGGGAGTACTTATCTGTATTTAGATTTCATAAATGTTATAGTTAGAAAAGTAAACTCATGCTCAAGTTATCTCAACAAGTTTTCCAATAACTGAATTGAGTATCAATTTTTAAATTTAAGTTTACATTAATTAAAGTTAAATAAAATTTAAAAAATTCAGTTACTCTGTCACACTAGTCACATTTTAGGTGCTCAGTAGTTACATGTGGCTAGTGACTACTGTATTCAACAATGTAGTTTTTAATTTTCCAACAAGAGGCCAAGCTACACTGTTTTGCCATTGAAGTATTCCAAAAGTAAAAAGATCAGTTTTATTTTCATTGTAGTTTCCCATGCTATTTTTGACCAAACCCCTTAGGGCCCTTCTCCATTCTCCAGTAAGATTATTGGTTCCTTGTTTTCACATGCTATGCTGCAATCAGTCCTAGAACTTGCCAGGGGTCCCAGTACATCAAATTTTCTTCTGAAATACATGTAGGTGATTGAAGAAGAGGAAATTCTATGGTCTTATGGTGGAATGGATGCAATGCAGGTTCAGAGGGTCTGATATCAGATATTTGGCAGTTTGCTTTCAGCCAAGAAGAACCCTGCCCTACCTCTTGTTTTGATAAGAATACAACATGCACAAAGTGTTTTTTTTCTTGGGCAGTTGGGCAGATTCAGTTTATAGTTGCAAGTCTCCATTTAACTCTTGCCAGGGTAAGAGAGAGCCTGGGGTTGCCAGGTGTTTCAGGAGAAGCCCAGATTGTATATGAATGATTCCAATTTTAAAAGGTTAGCAACTAATTCAATTTTATACTTTAAATGCCACAAAGAATGAACAAATTATGTCTGTAGGTTGGATTTGGCCCTTGGGTCACCCATTTGTAACTCTGGTCTAATATATACTGGTAATCAGCATTGTGGGTCACAGGGCTGTTGGACACAGAACATGAGTGCGAGTTAAAATGCCCAGTAGTCACAGTTGCTTTATATCGTCCCACCCAGCCTTTCCTGCACTTCCCTTTTGGAATATACATGTTCAGTGTATCTGAGCTGAGTTGTAGTTAGTACGTATGGATAGAAGGAGTTGGTCACTGCTTACTACTTACATGCTGTGATAATCAGGTCTGCCACTGAGCACAGTCATGATTATGTTTTTCTTCTGTATTAGAAGTAGGAGGAAGAGTATTAATAACATTTTAATTTTTTTGCCATATAAAGTGTATAATTTACTATGTATAATACTATGTGTTAATAGCTATTTTACTACATATTTACTTTTTATTATTTAAAAATTTTTATTATGAATCAATAACTATTTTAAAAGCTTTATACATATTACTTTAACTTTGTTATCAATCCCACTTTACAGGTGAGGAAATTGAGCATAGAAAAATAAAGTAACTTATTCGAGATGACAGCCAGGAGATAGTAGAGCTAGGATTCAAACCCTGGCAGTTCAGTTCCAGAGACATACTCTTTTTCTTACTCCCCCATGTCCCCCAGTTCCCATGTAATCAGTCATTCTCTATTTTCCCACTTACCTTACTTATCATTGTCCCTGTGGCCTGGTACTGCAAGGCAAGCACTGCAGAAAAGGCACAGTCCTGGTCTCCAGCAGTTGATGATGTTTGGCTTTTTGCAAGTGTAAAAGAGATGTCAGTGATTACAGCTATAATAATGAAAAGACCTGATTTTCTTTCATTTTTCTAGGTTTTAAGAATTATATAGTGAATACGTATGTACTCGTTCCCTAGATTTTGCCATATTTGCTTTGCTCTTGCTAGAATTAGTTTAAATGCTTCATGCCTAAAGTCTTTATTTAGCATGTATCTCCTAAGAACAAGGGCAATATGCAGTTCTTTTAGGAAATTGTTCTGTAGAATTCTTAGCTAACTTTTTCAAATAATTGTAGTGATGCATAGAAAGATTAAATTTAATGGGCCAGAGTAAATGTTAGCCTTTAGGGATATATAGAAAGCTCACATGATTATAGACTATCCTCTCAGACAAGGACCACAAGCACAGATTGCTTGCAGGGGCCAGGCAGGACATAGGAATGCGTGAAGCAGGCAGGTGGGGCTGTGCTGATCTGGACAGTGCGGGCCTGTCCTGGAGGAAGTACTTGTGCTTCTCCAGCTGACTCTTGCCATGCCAGACAGAGAGCCCAGGGTTTTCAAGAGAAGCCCAGAATTCTAGATTTTTATGTGAATTCCTCCAATTTCAAAGGTTAGAAATAAATTCAGTTTTATTTCTAAAGTACAATGAACCATGAACAAACCATGTCTGTATGTGGGTTTTGGCCTTCAGGTCACCAGTTTATAACCAATAATACTGGGAACCAGCATTATTGCACAGAGAGGGCTATCTAGAGCTGTGGTTCTTTACCTTTTTGGTGCAGTGGACCTTGTTGGCATTATGGAGATGTCTATGGGTCTCTTCTCAGAATAATATTTTTTAAATGAATTTAAAAAATTACATATGACTACAAAGAAATCAAATTGAAATATAGTTATCAACATATTTTTAAAAATCCAAATTTGTGATGTATATGCTTTTTTATTAATGCATTAAATAACATGATCTAGGTGTAGGTTTGTTAACTTCCATAATTTTTAAGTGCCACAAGAATAAGTGGCATTTTGAAATACCTGTAACAACTATAAAATAATATTAAAATCCCTGATTCCTATTGATAGCAGGGTCCAGGTACCTCTAATACTACTCTTCTTTGTTGCCTACCATCCTGATTGAAGGTAATATTAAATTTCAACTAGAAATTGGTGAAAACAAAGATGTTTAGTAAACATCTATACTTAGTAACCCTCAACAGATCTCAAGTTAAGAACCCTTAGTCCAAAATAATGTGCGGCCTCAACTTTTAGTAGCATAAAGGTAGCAGTATAATGTTACTGAGTATAATTAAGCAAGCTACCCATACAGTTTATGTCTGTTTCTGCAGTTAACTTTCTGGTTACTGAATTTGATTCTGTTTTTCTTTAGAACGTTATCATTTATCTTACAAGATTGTGCGAACAGATAGTCGCCTGGTACGCAGCATTCTGACAGCCCATGGATTTCATGAAGTAAGCTTGTTTTTAATTCTTCATTTCATCTGTCCAAAAGTTGAAAATTCTAGCCACCTATCAGTTAAGAGTGCCAGCTCTAGAAAGTACATGGGACCAAACGCTTAGCGGTGATGTAGAATTTGCACTGAATTTCTGAGTGACTTTACCAGCTTCTGTATGCAATACATGGAAAACATTTTCACAAATTATATATATATATATATATATATATACACATATAAATATATATATTTATTTATTTTTGTTATCTTTTTAGGCTTGGGCTAGAGGCAGAGTTGCCTATAAGGAACTGTCTGTTACTCAGTTAAGGTTCTTTGATTGCAAGCGACAGAAACACACTCTGTTTAACTTAAAACCAGAAGGGATTTATGGGAAAAGTGTGCACAAAATCACTAGCAAAATTAGAGGAAAAGCCTAAAAGGCAGGCTTTTGGAATAGAGACCAGGATAGTTCAGGGGATCTGGGAATAGGAATCCTCAGGACCATCTCCTCAAGCCACCACCATGGAAGTGACTAGACTCCATTCATTGTCCTTATGCCTTTCTCCACTCACGAATCACATTCTGGAGATACAATGAATGGCCCAGCTTGGGTCATGGATTCACTTCTCTGGGGGAGAAAGAGGTGATTGGCAGATTCTTTAAAACCAAAGAGTATGTTATTCTCAAAGAAACTTGGGAAAACTGAGATGTTGACAGCAAAAGAGATGGCAAAAATCGTGGACAGACTTCCACTGTATTTTAAGAAAATTGATAAAGATCTGGTTGCTAGCTCCTTATCCTAGGTTGAGATCTGATACATCTTGTCTCATTGCTGTTTTATCTCCAGGTCTTAATATGGCATCTGCCACAGAACACAGAATTATTGAATGAATAGACAAATGAATTCTCATGAACAAATGAATGAATTCTAAGTTTTTTTTTTGCTACTACAAGTTTTTAGCTCAGTATCTGCAGAAGATAAGGACACTCTGAAAAGGGAGTTGTGAGTTTGGGCCCTCTCATACTTTAATATGGAAGAATATTAAGAGACATCATAGACTTTTGTAGAAGGATTAATTTATTCTACTTTTTGCATTTGGGATTTGCCCAGTTCTTTCATTCTTTAAACTTGATTATCTTCGTATTCTCTAGACTCAACTTTTGTCTTGTTAGGCTCATAAACTAATTTGGCTACTCCTTGTGGATAAAAAATCTCTGGCCTCTTCTGCCATCTTCTTCTTAGAGAGGGGCTATCTCTGATGTTTATATCTTGTCTTTTTATCTGCCCTCAGGTTCACCCAAGCAGCACTGACTATAACCTAATGTGGACAGGATCCCACCTGAAGCCCTTCTTACTTCGCACCCTCTCTGAAGCACAAAAGGTTAATCACTTTCCCAGGTAATGCTCTGCTAGCTACTTTGCTACATTTAAAGGTACAACATTATCATAGATTCAAATGTAGAACTTAAACATAGGAAGAAATCTTTATGACCTTGGATTAGATAAAGATTTCTTAGATATAACATTAAAAACATAATCTGTAAGAAAAAAATTGATAAATTGGACTTCATCAAAATTTAAAATGTCTGTTATTTGAAAAATGCTATTAAGAAAATGAAAAGACAAGCCAGATAAAATATTTATAAAACACATATCTGATGAAGAATTTATATCCATAATATATAATAAACTGTCAAAACACAATAATAAACAACTCTATTTTTCAAAATGGGCAAAATATTTGAACAGCTATTTCACCAAATATATAGACATGAAAAGATAATGTGAAAAGCTGTTCAACATCAATAATCATTAATTAAAACCACATGAGAGCCTACTACATACCTATTAGAATGGCTAAAAACAAAACAAAAAAAGACAACTGGAACAATAAAATTTCGATGTTAGGAAATGCAAAATGGTACAGCCACTTTGGATAACAATGTGACAGTTTCTCATAAAGTTAACATATACTTATGTGGTGGTTTTAAAATGTGTCCACAGATTCCTTGACATTGCTTTCAAAAGATTGAGCTTAATTTTTCTGTTTTTGAATGTAGACTGGATTTAGTGACTGACTTCTAATGAATAGGATGTGACAAAAGTGAAACTGACACTTCTGAGACCAGGTCATAAAAGACATTGCAGCTTCTTTCTTGCTCTCTTGCTTGGATCACTTGATCTAGGAGAAACCAGCTGTCATGTCATGAAGGTACTCAGACTTATGGAAAAATTCACACGTAGGGAACTGAAGCTTCGCTGCCAACAGCCAGCCCCATATGAGTGCACTATTTCGAAGTTACATCTTCCGCTCCCAGTCAAGCCTGATGACTGAAGCCTTGGTCAACATCTTCACTGTAGAAAAACCCCATGAGAAACCTCAAGACAGAACTACCTAGCTCTGCCACTCGCACATTCCTGACGCACAGAGACTGTATGAGACAGAAAATGTTTATTATTTTAAGCCGCTATGTTTGGGATAATTTATTAGGCAGCATTAGATATAATACTACTTACTAAATAATCTTATTAAACCCAGCAATTCCACTGCAGAGAGATGAAAGTGTACATTTACACAAAAACTTATAAATGTTCATCTAAAAACCTGTATACAAATGCTTATAGTGACTTTATTTGTAATCTTTAAAAACTGGAGACAGCTTATATATTCTTCAGCTGGTGAAGGGATAAACAAACTGCAGTACACTTGAACAATGAACTACTACTGAGCTGTAAAAAGGAATGAAATACTGATATTTGCAATAAGAAGGATAAATTTCAATTATGAAATAGAGTGAAAGAAGCCAGTCTCAAAGGGATACATAGCATAGGATTTTATTTATTTATTTAACTTTCTAGAAAAGGAAAAACTATGAGGACAGAAAACAGATGAATGTTATGTTTGCCAGGGCCTGGAGGTGATTGGAAGGTTTGATCACAAAGGACTTAAAATAACTTTTTGGGTTGTTGAAACTGTTCTATATCTTGATTGTAGTGGTGGTTACATAACTGTATGTGTTTGTTCAAACTCATAAAATTATACACTAAAAAAGACAAATTTTCTTGTACATAGATTATACCTTGATGAATAAATCTGACCAAAAAATCTATGAAAATGATTACTAAACCTTTGGGGCTGATAAAGTGATAAATTTGAAATATACTGCTATCTTCGGTAACTGCTCTAAAACTATGAACTCTGAACTCTTTAGCATGTGACACCACTTGAAAACCTAAATCAGAGTTTACTGAAATGGAAATACTTTTATGATTTTTAGGTCATATGAACTAACTCGGAAGGACCGACTATACAAAAACATCATTCGAATGCAGCATACCCATGGATTCAAGGCTTTTCACATCCTCCCTCAGACCTTCCTGCTGCCAGCTGAGTACGCGGAATTCTGTAGTAAGTGCTTGACTCAGAATCCTTATCCTCAGCAGCTGAACTTGGGACAGACTTAACCTAAGGGCTGCCGCAAGTCAGTAACCAATCAAGGCGTTTCAAAGCCTTAAAAAAATTGTTTCTTTAGTAAAATAGCTACAGAGATAACCTAAAACTGTTTTTGTTCTGGCTGTGTACCTGTATGTTTGTTCTTAGTAAGACTGTCAGTATTATATATGTAAGGACACATTGGTGTAATATAAAAATACTCTTGCTTGATACAAAAAGTCTTCTTTGTTGACAAGAGTTTGTGTGCATATAAGGATGTGAGCACTTCTGCATATGAACTACACGTGCACACCCTTTTTGGTGTCTCTCTTCCACTTGCCATTTAGGGAATATTCCTGTCACCTTGATTTCTGGACTTGTGTGATTTATGTTCTTTGGGGTAAAGTATCACGTAGCTTTTGGTGTTAGAGTTCAGAGGTAGCAGTCCATCACAGCCTCTCTGCTTGGAATTGAAAAATATACATGGGAGTCAAATAAGGATTTCAATGTAAGCTGTATTTCTGGTAAATCTAGATAGGGACAGGTGGCCTTTGTTCAAGTGTCAGTGGGTTTCTTATTTCTTTTGCCTTGAGGTGAACTTACCTCCCCAGATCCAAGCATAGGAGATGGACTATTTCAGGCTTTCCTTCATGAAGCAGAGCCTGAATTAGTAGGCCTGGTGCACGGAGAAGTTGTGAGGCAGGTCTTTCATGAGAGTCTAGATAGTAATAATAATAATAGCTAACACTTAATGAACATTTCCTTTCTATTAGGCCCTCTTCTAAGTGGTACCTGTACTCTTATTCAATTAATTTTTCTCTTCAATGAATTCCATGAACTTTTCCTCTTTTCCTTAGATATCCACTTCTCCTCCCCAGAGGTAATCAGTGTTCCTAGTTTTTTACATATCCTTCTAGAGATATTCTCTGCATTTATTAGCATGTAGCTTGAGTGTATTTGTGAACAGATGGGAGTGGGCAATACACATTGTTCTATACTTTCCTGTTTTCATTGACTAGTCTGTCTTTGAGACCATTGCCTATCTGTCCATTAATAACGTCCTCCTTTTGTGTGTCTGCTTAATATTCCATTATGGAGATCAAGTGTCTGCAGACTATAGCCCTTGAATCAAATCTGGTCTTTTGCCTGTTTTTATACATCCCATGAGCTAAAAATGGTTTTTACATTTTTAAATGGCGAAAACAAAAAAGAATAAAATTTTGTAGCATGTAGAAATCACATGAAATTCAGTGTCCATAAGTAAAGTTTTATTGGAACACAGCCTGTCCCTTTGTTTGCACATTGTTTATGGCTGCTTTCGAGCTACAACAGCAGAGGTGAATAGTGGCGACAGAGATTGCATGGCCTGCAAACTCTAAACTATCTATTACTTGGGTTTTTATAAAAAATAGTTTGCTGGCCCCTCACATGGGTGCTAAATATAGTGGACATCTTTTGATATTATTACACAATCTTGTACAAATAACATTTTACACGTATGAACAAACTAGAGGGTACATTCCTAGAAGTGGAATGGCTTATGGAGTTAAATTCTGTGTGCCATGTTTCATGTTTCCTGTCTGTCAGGTTGCACTGAGGGTAGAAGGAGGGGAGGACGATGGGGAGTGGACAAGGAGAGCTTTGTTTCCTCCTGGTGAAATGGTTTGTGGCTCTGACAACAACAAGTGCCTGTTGGCAGGCCTTGAAAAACAGTTTGGCTCATATCAGAGGGAGAGTCCTTTGTTCCTCCTTTTCTCTTCCTTACTTAGAAGGCAGAGCCACCTGAAAGTCCTGGGAGTGTAGTGTGGTGGTTTTTCTTCCCATGACCCCAAGGTGTCTCAGGTATAAACCTGAACCTGTGAAAAGAACAAGAATAGAGGGCACCTTTTACTCACCTGTAAATTATTGTTATTCCTCTCCATTTGCACATTGTTTAATATTAGGTGATTTTTTTTTTCTTATAAGCTTAGAGAAATTGCTTAAGGAAAGTAACCATATTAGGAGATCTGGCCTTTGATTGTTGTCACTGTCCACAGTGTGAGTGTCTAGAGGTCCTTTAGTTAATGGAGGTGAGAATCTCAAAGGTTCATGAAGGTTGTTGGTGATGGTAATAGACTAACATCCTAATATTTGCCTTATTTTGTTTTCATCCTTTCATTCAAGAGGGGAAATGGTGGAAGAAATATATTATGTAGTGTTTGCTGTAATTTTGCTGTCTCCTACTTCTCTCCTCCTCCCTCTTTTTTTCCCCTCTCTTCCTCCCCTTTCCTCCCTCTCTCTTCCCCTCTCTCTTTTGGCCTCTGTCTCTGTTTTTGTTTTAATTTTTAGGGCTAGTTCAAAAATACAGGTTACTTAAGCTGCTCCACTTAGAAATTTGGAAAATTCTTTGAGTACCTGAGTAGTTAACCATTGTTGAAATTTAAGTTGATAAACTCACGTTCCTTCTTTCTCTCTGTTTCTCTCTCCCCCTTTATTTCCCACTATTTTGAGCAGATTCATATTCAAAGGACCGGGGACCTTGGATAGTAAAACCAGTGGCCTCTTCTAGGGGGCGGGGTGTCTACCTGATCAACAATGTAAGTATTCAGCACATGGCAACCTCTCTCCTTTTCTTCCCCACTTCATTCTTTGTCCCAGCTACTAATATGGTTCCTTTTCCTTAAGACCAGGTAGTTCCTTCTGAAATCTGCATCTGGAAGTATGAGTTGAGGGTGGCTATGAGTTGTTTACTGGCAGTAACCTCCTTTCATGGTAACAGTTACTCTGTGGCTGAATAGTTACTTGATCACATTTGCAGGGCAGGCAGCCTTTGGTGTCAGCAGAGAAGAGGTACCTTTTCTGCTTTCAGCATCCTGTCATGTTAATTCTTAAGCGTTAATTGATAGCATATACATTTAGTTTTTATTGTGAACAGAACTGTGGGTTCCTACTTGCAAAGTCATCGAGGAAATTAACCTAAATTTGGTATGGCATCCTTGCTGTTCCTTCCTACCTTCTTCCCTCCCTCCCTCCCTCCTCTGCTCTTCATCTTCTGCATCCTCTTTTTTTTCCAAAAGTCATCAGTATCCCAAGTTTTTGCAAAATCTTCATTAAAAGTTGTTTTAAAGTTGAATACGTATACAGAATAGAGAAAATAAAATCCCAACCCCAGTCCCACTCTCTAGACTTGTTACAGTAGTTCGTAACGTAATGTAGTTGATATCTGTTTCTTCTTTTCTCAGTTTTGCACTGTGTTTGTTAATTCCCAGTTTGATATTTATTGTACTCACATCACCTCCTACTCTCCCTTCCACATTCTATCTCTTGACTTTGATTACTTTTTATTATTTTTATATTTTAAAGGTTTATAGTATTTACATTCTCTTCAGTAACTATGGTTCAGTTTCTTTGCTTTATCTATTAAGTTGAGTAAAAAATTTAAACTCATTAGAAACTTTATAACATTGGAATTCTGAAATTTAACCAGTATTTCAGCCTGGGTCTTTCATTCCACTATTTCATCTCTTCTGGACATTTGGTCGGCCTTTTCAGTATGAAACTACTGTTTTTCTTTCAAGGAAAATTAACCATTTTTTTGGTCTTTGTTTCTACTTCTAGAACTTCTTTTTGAGGCATTGTGGGTCTTCTTGTCAACTTTTCTCTCATTTTAAATTTTATTTTCCCCCATATTTGTCTTCTGGATGACCAATTTGAGCTCTATCCATTTCATTATTCATTCCATCTATTGTATTTCTATATTGGCTATCATAGTTTACAGAAACTCTTATTTTCTGATTTGCTTTTTTTTAACAACCCGTTGTTACTTGATGGATGCTATTTGCCTTCTGGTCTTTCTGAGTATACTGATTGAAAGTTTTTTAAAGTTCTCTTTTGTTTGGTAAATTTTCTTGGGATAGTCTTTTTCCCTGCTGTTGTATTTTCTCAGTGTCAGCAAGCGTAGGTGTGTCAAGTCACATTTATGAACAAAGAACTAGACCGATTGAAGTAGATAGAGACAGCTGGCTGGAGTTTCTCCTCCTGTTGTGTAGTACTGGTTCCATAGAGCTTCCCCCTGGGCAGAAGGCTGTCTGTGAGCTTTGTGCCAGGGCGAAGCGTGTTGACTGTCAGGCTGCATGTTAGCTGGATGTGGGTGAGGAGCACGCCTCTTCCTTTCCCCTTGCCAAGATCGGGAAGGCCTTATCATGAAGATGGAGGAAGATTTTGGTGATTTCTTATTTAGGCAGTGCTACTTTCCCTCTCTTTTCTCCTTTATGTCTGTTGTAGGATAGAGTGGCCTCCAGTTCCACTCTTCTTTCAGATCCCTGCACTCACACAAGATGTCCTTCTCAGAGTGTCATCGTTAGGCTTTATCCCTAGGGCAGAGCTTTGGGTGTTGGAGAAGGTCCACTGGCCTCACTGTTCCAAATACTGTGTTAATTGCTTATCTGATTCTTGTCCTCGGCCCACTCCTGTTCCCGTGTTTGTGCACTACCAGCTTGGAACTTCTCAGGGGCCTCCTTGGGAAGATCACTCTCACCTCCGATATTCTGGGTTGGGACTTCCTCTGTTCCATTTTCTCAGCCTGTTCCCATCTGCTTTGCATCTTAAAGGATTTCTGTAAACTTTTGGTGTGCCGTTGGCTCCTTTAACTGCTCTCTAGCCTTGTTATCATTTCATTCTTTTAAAAATCTCTTTCATTCCTGTGGGACTCTAGAAGGGAAGAGGGGGAGGTAGATATGTTGTGTGTGTGTGTTCAGCACTTCATCTTAAATCCCCCTATTCTCTTTTCACGTGGTCTGAACTATTTCTTATGTACTCACTTCCTGAGGGGTCTTTCACATTGGAAAGTTCTTCAATTCAGTCTGCACTAAAAACCGTGTTATAAATTCTGATAGCCAGACCTTTGGTGTTGAAGGCATATAGAATCTGATTTGATACTGCAGCTACTACAGCCCCAGGATCAGGCTACAAGTCCTGTTACCTGGCCCTGGGTCACTCTGGAGGCCTCTTGTGACAGAAGGCCCTGCCTGGTCACGTGCCTTGGATCTCTCTCTTCTTGTTTCTGTTCTGACCTTGGCATGAAGGCTCCTGTTTGACAGCTTTTTCTTCAGCTCTATGCCAGGAGTTCCACTGTTGTTTGAATCTCATAGATGGCACTAGTTTGGGTTTGGGTTTTAGCTGCCAAGTGGAATAGCTATTGAAAGTCAACTGTGATACAAGTTTGCTTTTTTATTTTCTTAGACATGAGTCAAAAAGAATAGGATCTATTCCCAGCTCATCTGGGACTTTTTTCTTTTGGAATGCTCTTATGCCCTAGTGATTTGTTAGTTTTAAACCAACATCATAAAGAATAGGAAAGTTAAACTTTCCTTGGTAGGGCTGAGAACCCTGTGCCCTGACTCTTCCCTAGATGCTGTGTCTCATAAAAGGGGTGACAAGTCTTTAGAGAATGCATTTTTTGGCAGGCTCTCCTTCTCCCTCCTACCTCTCCATGGGCTGAATCCCTGGAGACCCCCTGCATAGATCAAAGTGCTTGGCTGGACCGTTGGTCCCCCTCCCCTTCAGAGAAGCTTTGGAATGAGTCTGATTCTTTGAGGTACTTGGTGGAGGTGCCAGACAGAAGCCTGGGAAGATGCCAGCAAGCACCAGGGGAGCTGGCAACATGTGCACATAATGGGAAAGTATTCCCATTTCACTCTAAAACTGGAGTTTTATCACCTTTTACCCAGACCTACAAACCATGTAGTTAATACTCTTCTCTCTCTCCTTATACACAAGGCCTAACCATTCCCTCTTTCCATACCTGGATCCTTTCCCATGGAATATGTGATCCATTTGCCAACTGGATGAAGTAACTCTTTCCGAGGCTGCTGCCTGCTTTCCTTTTAGTTTTGAGGGGGATGGGGAGGGAATGCCTAGGCGGAGGGGTCTGTGAGCAGAACTAACACTAATGTGGGTGGGTGAGGGACGTTGTTGGGGGGTGGTGGAATAAGGTGTGAGGGCCAAATGAAAACATCTTTCCCTGTCTTCTTGCTGGAGTGAGAGGGCCTCTTATTAAGCATTCCCAATAATAGTCATAACCTCTTGGAAACTATCCGCAAATAGCAACTTTCACCATTATGAGAACAGGGTAAAGGATAGAAAAAGCAGTACTTTTATGTAAAACTGAAGAGAAGTGTGAGCTCCTACAGATGGAAGCATCTTGGCAGACTGGCTGATAGTCTCTTAATAATGTGCTCTTTAAGTCTAGAAATACATCATAAAGGAACAGAGTTGTGTTTGATTCAGCTCCTTCAGTAACTGTGACTAAAAGCCATATTTTCTCAATTTACTATATTTAAATCGAGGAGGGAAAAGATCTGGTGTTTTCTGATTAGGGTATGAATTTGATTGTAGAAGTCAGATTTAGTCGTCCTTGTCTCTCACATTATCCATGGTAAATATGATATTAATATTTTCCCTGAGATTTTAAAGTACCAGGAGAGGATTTAGGTCACTGTTCACTCTTATATTTGTGAATATAACTCTGTACAGCTCTCGTTTCTTTTTGTATATATGCTTGCTGCTTTGTATTGTGCTCTCTGTGTTTTCATTGTTCAACAAGTCCTTAGGGAATCCTGCTATGTGCCAGGTACTGCCACTGCTTAAAACTTTTCGAGGGATAAGGACTAGCTCCCAAATCTTCATGTATCTTCATGATAATTCAGTGCACTGCTCTGAGTAGATTGGCATGTAGCATAATGTGATGGATGCTGTTGAGCTATGGAACTTAGTAAATAGGACCACATGGCTACTATTGAGATTGCAGTAATAATAACTGATATTTCTTGAGAGTTTAATATGTGCCTACCACTGTGCCTTCCAAATATAATCTTATTTAGTATTTATAAGAATCCTAATAGGTAATTACTATTATTTCTTTAGTAAGTAGCAGAGTCAAGATTGTAACTCAGCTGATTCTAGAGCATACAGTTTCAACCACTGTACCATTCTGCCTTGTAATAACAGATACGATGAGCTTTAGTCCAGTGAGAAAAATGGATGTATTTCCAGTTTTCTCAACAATTCATATTCTTGCTTAGTATACTTTGAAGGGCAGTTTGAGCTTGGAAATGAAATCATTTTCTTAAATTGCAATTATTACTTTTTATTTTATTTTTTTTACTAATTTTTATTTTTTAGTTACAATTGACATACAGTATTATATTAGTTTTAGGTGTACAATGTGACGATTAGACAGACATTTATGTAACTTATGAAACAATCACCTTGATAAATCTAATACCCATCTGACACCATACATAGTTATTATATTATTTACTATATTCTTTATGCCATACTTATGTACTATTTTGTGGCTACTAATTTGTACTTGATCCCTTCCCCTTTTTTACCCACCGACCTCCCCAAGCACCTCTGCCATCTGGTAACCGTCAAAATGTTCTCTGTATCTGTGTTTGCTTATTTTTTTCTTTAGATTCCACATGTAAGTGAAAACATGTGGCATTTGTCTTTCTCTGTCTGTCTTACTCCACTCAGCACAGTACCCTCTAGAACCATCCATGTTGTTGCAGATGGCAAGATTACATTCTTTTTTTTATGGCTGAGTAATATTTCATTGTATATCTGTGCCACCTATTCTTTATCTATTCATCTATTGATGGACACTCAAGTTCCCCATGAAGTAGTGTTTTGGATTTGTTTGGATAAATACCCAGAAGTGGGATTAGCAGTTCCTTCCTTGTCTCTTTGTTTCTTGTTATAGCCTTTGTTTTAAAGTCGTGTTGTCAGATATAAGTATTGCTACCCTAGCTTTCTTTTGTTCGTTTCCATTTTCATGAAATATATTTTTCCATACTTTGACTTTCTGTCTGTGTGTCTTTCAATATCTAAAGTGAGTCTCTTGTAGGCAGCATATGTGAGGGTATTGTTTGGAATTGAAATAATTTAAAATGAGTTAATTGGAGATTGATGAAAAGGAAACAAGCTTGACAATATCAAAAAACTTTCATTAGTTGCTTATCAGTATATAACTACCTACAAAGAAACTGTACTCTTTTATGAGCTTATAGTTTAATTCCTAATGCCGATAAAAATAAGAGGTACATACCATGGAACAAATATTTAAGTTACCTAAATAACGTATGGATTATATTATGCATAACTCAAAAGACAAATGTGTGTGATGAAGAAGGAAGGAGAAGAAATGGCCATGGACCTTCGATGTATCATGGAGTGAAGACCATTACCAGCGTATTCTCTGGTTCAGAGGAGGGTTGCATGGTCCTACATCCATTGTAGCCTATAGATGTTACTCAGCAGGAAGAGAGCTGCAATTGTTTTAATTTTAGTTTTGGAATACAGACTGCAGCTTGCTGCTTTGTACTGCGCTTGCATCAATCTTACTAAGCTGACTCAGAATGGAGAAAGTACTTGTGAGAAACTGATCAAGAAATATAAGGGAGTCAGGAAATGGTGTGGGTGACTGAGTCCATTAGTATGAATCAGTACTGATGTCATTGTCCATATGATGCATAGAGATGAGTTGTGAAAGCTGTGCTCTACATTTGGGATAGCAACAGTGAGAAGTAAGGGAGAACCTCAATATCCCGACTCTGGAATTGCTCATTATGGTTGTGTATAATGAGATGAATTACAAAATTATCCTTATTTTATTATAACTATAGTATTTGGGATAGAAAATGCATTATTATAAAGAGATACTTTTGAATTTGGGGGACAGTTATTTTTAGTTCAGAATTTTGGGGGAAAGATGTGAATATGCTTAAGAATTGAGCCTCTGAGGCACACTGACTGGGTTCAAATGCTGCTATATCTCTTACTAGCCGTGTGATTTTGAGCGAGTTCCTAACCCTCTCTGACTCTTTCCCCATCTCTAATATTTGAATGATGGTATACCTACTTTATGAAGTTGAGTGAGAATTAAAGTAAGTAATACTTGTGAAGAATTAGAACAATGCATAGTAGATGTTCAACACATTTATTAAATTTTTTTATTTTGTTGCTGAAAATGTTAATAGTTATTTCTATTTATGCTACCGTAGCTATTATCATCACAAATTCTATGATAGCCACTTTTTGGAGTCCTTTTGTCTTAAATGTATTGTGATAACTTCCAGCTGACTTCTCTGTCTTAAACTAATTTCACATAGAGTTGTTCTAGTCCAGATATTTTAATCTTACTATTTACTTAATCAAGAATTCACAATAATTTCCTGCTTCCCACCATGTTCAACCCTTGTCAGAGGTTCAAATTCCTTTGCCTGTGGGGTTTCCTCCTTCTTAATTGTCTGACCACATCTTTGATCATTGCCCATTTTAGTCTTTTAGCCCTAGGTTAAGGAATCTGCCCACTTTCCATTCTGCTGGGCTTTGTACATGCCGCCTTCCCACAATGGCCTCCTTTCCTTTCCACCACGTGCTTGATAGCTTTCAGCACTCACTTCTTCACCAGCTCTTCCAGGACAAGCCTTCCCTGACTGGTCTTCCTTAACTGGTCTGCTCTTCCTCTTTGCAACCCACACCTTGCACTTAGAGATATGCTGCTTTGTGTTTTAGATTATGTATTTTGCTGTCCCTCTACTTAAATATTAAAATCTTTGAGAGTAGGGATTAGGCTGGTGAGGGCCGAGATTGTATCTGTTTTGTTCTTCACTGTATCCCTTGTGCCTTATACATTATCTAGTACTACTCATTATTTATTGTAAAAACAATACTTTTTCATTGAAAAAAATCTTTAAAATATTTAGTTTGGTCTTTACATGCAATGGCATAGCAAGTACCATTGAATGAATCAGTGAAACATCGATCCCATTTCTCAGGGGAGAGAACTGTAAGTTCTCTAAGCAGCTTGCTGAAAGCCTTCATGTAAGAATAATGGTGGTATTTTAAAATTTTCATGATATTCTACATTTGGGAGAAAGCAAGTTTTTATTTATTTTTTAAGTAGCTTTTTTTTTGGCATATAACTATTTAATATCATGTATATAAATCTTTAAAGCTGTTTAGGCTTCATTTATTGTGTGAGATGCTATATCACTTCTTTTTCCCCCATTATAATTGGATATTGTAGTGTTTATGGAAGTGGTGTGTTTTATGGCCAATTGAATATATTATGGGTAGCTTGAAGGAAACTTTTCTTAGAGTTTTAGTTTTCTACACTGTCATCTCTAAAAGGTTAAGAACTTTGCGCCCTTATTGTGGGTTAGGGTTCCTTTGCGTTTCTGTCCTTTCATTCTTTCTCTTTACTCGATAGCCAAACCAGATCTCCCTGGAAGAGAACATCCTGGTCTCCCGTTACATTAACAACCCCCTGCTCATAGATGGTGAGTTGTGACTAGGCCCTTTGCTGGATTGGGTTAGATCTTGCTAAGTTTTTTTTTAACATTTTCATAGCCTTCTCTGATAAGGCTTTATTAAGCTCAAGTGAAATTCTTGGCAAATGAGCCTTTGGAGATGAGGCTGGTTCATTACCTGCCTCATGGGATTATTTTGAAGATAAAATGAGATAATGAAAAAGAAAGTGCTTTATAGGTTATATAATAACAAAAATATGTGAACACTGTATAGTACACATATAAATTCTCTCATTTTATATATATGTATGAAATATATAATTATTATTCTCAAAAGGCAAGGTATATTTTGGCAGTGTATATTTTGTGGGGAGAGGGAGACCTTTCTTTCATACTTCATTGTTACATTGTCTTGTTCATTCTGTAACAGAAAACAAATGTTTTTTTCTAGATTTCAAGTTCGACGTGCGCCTCTATGTGCTTGTGACTTCCTATGATCCTCTTGTCATCTATCTCTATGAAGAAGGACTGGCTAGGTAAGAGACATTTGGGGATTGTGGGGTGTTTATTAGCATGCACCCATTAAAGAGTGTACTAAGATCAGGCTTTTTCTTTCTGTTCCATTCAATTCTGGAGAATAGAGTGTACCCCGATGGGCTTCAGATTACTTTGCACTCTCACTTGCATATTCACACATATAAATAAGCATGTGTGTGTAAACACACTCCTCTCCCAGCAGGGATCAATGATCACATCATATTGTCATGTGATGGCAGTTGTTATGCAGACCTTAGGGCATTAAGACAATTTGTCATTGTTTTTTATAATCGTTCTAGAAAGAATGAAAAAATTCCACATTTATTTATCTGTAATATATCAGAAATTGATTTTAATTCTCACAACCACCTCATCACAGTTGGTGCATTTTTGCAGTTGAGGAAACTGAGGCTTAGAGAGCTAAGGAAACTTGAAGTCACTTTTCTGAGATCTCCCAGCTGCTTGGCTATGGAGTGGGAGTTGTATCTCATGGATCTGACTCCAGAGCTGAAGGCCTGAGCTATTTCATGCCCTCTTGTATTTAGGAGATATTAACTGCTTTTTGTTTTTCCCACCTGCAAGTAATATACTTTACCATGATTGTACATACATTATTCTGTTTTTCTTGAGGTACTCTTGAGGTTTTATGGTACTTATAAAATTTAGTTCAGGTTATAATAATTTGAATTTTTGTTTCCCATGCACAGAATTTTACAGGTGATAGTGTTTTCATAGATCCTTTAAATTCTTTAAAATAACTATGTAACTTTGCTATGCATGTGTTCTTTTCCCCCACAAAACTTACATGTATTTACCAACTAGCTTGCCCTGAAGTTCCTTTTATGCATAGTGGCTTTACAGAACATAGCAGCTTAGGAGGTGGTTTGCATCTGTGAGTAGTCATGACAAAAAGCATGATCTCTATGTGTTTCTCTATTTTAGAAAATGCTCTTCAAAGATGGGGAATACAGTGGTCAAAACCAGGCTACCTGTCTAAGTATAGGTGCTTTGACATATGTTATCGTACTCTGACAACTATTATTTTAGAATGACATTTTAATTATTTCATACACTCAATTCTTTTGATGCATCAAAAGATGCATCAGTGACTGGAATCTGAGGGTGAGAATTGGCTCACCAGATTCTAGCTGGTTGAGCTGTTTCTTCCTTTCACCTCTAGGTGGTAGCAACAGCATTTGTAAGCCCTGTCATCTTCTTAACTAAGATTTATGAGTTTGAGCTCTAGAACAGTGGAGACTACTGAAGCTTTCTAGTTCTGGCCTCTTGTTCCTTGAAAATTGTCCAGTGAACTCAAAAAGGGTCAAGAGGCTTTGGCTAGGAGTAAATTATAAAGAATTATTCAAGGGTCTTAGCGATTGCAAACAGGGAACACCACTAGGCAAAACCCCAGAAGTGTTCCAAAGGAGAAAGAAAAGTTAAGAGTTCTTATAGTAAAAGGTACAGTCCTGAGAATTGCCAGTCCTGCCTGCATTCTCAGCCCTAGGATTGTTCCAGGATGGTTATCAGTCAAACGTCAAGTGGCCTGGATGATGGATGCCAGGAGATCTGGTCACATCCAGTGGTCTGGATAATGGGTGTCAGGTGGTCTGGATACATAAGTCCTTCAGGAAGTTAATCATAGGGTTATCTGGAGGTCTGATGTGTGTCTAGATGTATATCCAGGCATTGATGCAGAACTCTAAAGTTCAAAAAATTTAAGTTGCCAGGCTAGTTAAAATAATAGAGTTTTTCCTCATGCCTCAACTTTCGTAATGTTAATAGTTTTAGCAGTTTTGTTAAAGTGACTCCATTTTATATATTCTCTATTTTTACTTGTTCCTCAAAACATTTCTCAGTTTTTAGATAAAGGGTTGAACAAGGCACCTGAGCACAAACTGATTGCTAGCTCTAATCAGATTCATAGCTAAGTTTTTAATAGTGTTTGTAGACCCATGTGCTCTCATACTTTGAAGTATAGGTTTAAGAGCCAAGTCTCCATATTACCTAGAAGAAAAAGGAGGTAAAATATACCTCTTACTTCTACCCAGGTGTATAAGGTGCTGAGGATTTTCTATTTTGTAAGTTGAGATATCTGAGCTTTCCTTATGTATCATGAGCCTATCCATCCTCTCCCATCCTCATTCCAGCTTGTCTCCTGTGCCTTTCTCAGGAGTGCTTATGTCCTGCCACCAACTGGACTTCTTGAATAGGGAAAAGACCTCAATTATGCTCACTATTTCTTTGGGATTTCACACCAACATGTTTTGCATATTCCAAAGACATTTTACCCACAATATTAATAGTCTTCTCTATTGGTAAAATTTGGCATAGATTTAAGACCTTAATGGTTCAGACATGAAATGAGAGTGATCCAACGTTTATTGTAGGATATACTACAGATATGCAAATGCTTTGGCTACTGGGGGTGTATCGAAGTCAGAATCTACTGAATTGAGTAGCTTTCTTGCCTCCAGCAGACACTCTGTGTGTACTTTTTAAAAAAAAAATTATTTATTATTATTTATGCCTATAGCACCTGGTCTTTCTAGGTGGTCTCCCAGCCAAGTATTAACCAGGCCTGACCCTGCTTAGCCTCTGAGATCAGACATTGGGCTTTTTCAGGGTGGCATGGCTGTAGACCATGGGCCATGGCTCCACTGGGGTGTGAACCCAGAACCTTCTGTGTGTAAAGCAGACATGCTAACTGCTAAACTATGGAACTATATATCCCGTGTGTACTTTTTATCAATGGATGCCTTTTCTCAGAATAATTTGGAAAAAGCTTTTTAAAAAACTCAGACCAAATTTAAGAACAACAACAAAAAAATAAATTTTCAGGGCTTTGGTTCAGTTTATCTAAAAGTATAGGTGAATATAAAATCTTTACAACAGGATAATACATGATAACAGGCTATTAGCTATACTCCAACAAGGGCACATTGCTCTATATGATAAATTCAGACTCCTGTGTTCCCGTGTTTAACTCACTGTGTATCTTGGCAGCTGTTGCTTTTTAATCCTCAGGATCTCCTTGACTGTGCCATTACATTTAACAATAGTCTATAGCACCTCTGGATCTGCAGCTTCTAGTAATCTTGGGTCACGTGTGTTTTATGTACACATTACTGAAAATAATTAATTTGGGATGAGCTCACTAGGCCATTTTACTTTGTGGCTCCACAAGGAAAACACTAAAGAGACAGAACTAGCACCAAGTATAATTGATTTCCTTCTTTAAAAAAGAATGGTCTTACCCCACATCACTTCTGTTTTGGGCTTCAACTTAATGCTGAGGTGACAGAGTGATTAAGTTCACAAGACAGTTAGTGAAATAAGTACTTTATGTAAATTTTTTACCTTCTTAAACTTAATAAAGAAAAAGATCCAAAGTAGTTTTTTTCTATATTATTAATTTCAGTTGTTCTTGTTTTATTAACTTAGGAAGTAGGAAAAATTTATTATTTTCTTATATGTGGGCAAAATATTGAGATGTTTAAAAAAAGATTATCTTTCTAATATTTGAGTTGAGCATTTTTCCCCAGAAGTCCACCATACTTTTGAGTTTCACATGTATGTTGCTGCTTTGCACCAGCAGGGGACACTCACTTTCCAGAGAGAGGTGTCATTCTCTACCAAAATGGTGTAGATTCTTTTTCCTGTCAGAAGTGGAATTCAAAAAGACTGTCCTGGGTTTTACAGTTTAAGGTTGATCCAATTGTGGTCTAAATGTTGACGAGGCCTCTTTTGAGACAGAGCTAATAGCAAATTTTCACTGTAACAGGAAAAATAAAACGTTTTTAAAAATGAAAACAAAATTTAGTTGAAAACAAAATATATTGTCAAAGTCCCAAAAGTAGGTAGCACTAGTAATGGAGGGAATGAGAGTGCCCCTCCAGAGAGCTGGGATTGTTCCACCTGTGTTGGGGAGGTGGGAAGAGAGGACTCTGGGAAAGTGGCCTTTGGGACTGCCTTTTTTCTGCCTCAGCCATATTATTCAGTGGAAATTCAGAAAAGACCCCAAAGCTTTGTGATGCCTTTTCCTTCCTCCCCACCCCCAGTTCCTTCTTCAGTAGCCTTCCTTGCTAATTAACACTGGCTCCGAAGGGATATTTACCTTTTCTCTGCTGGATTCCTGTGGTTTTGAAAGAATTCAGGTACTTGCTGGTTGCCAAGGAATTTATATTACCTCACAGGCTGTACACTGTCCAGAATCTGCCACAGCAGCACGAAGGGGGAAGAGACACCAGTGAGGGGGAGAAAACCCTCTCCAGTGCTCATTGTCACCCCCCCCCCCCACCCGCAGGCCCGTGCTGTTTGTGAAGTTTGAGTCATTTCTGGCTCTAAAGACAGGGGATCAGGCTGGTAATCCCCTCCCAGACGGCTCTGTAGGGCGCTGCCGAATCACTGCAGCACTTGGCAGTCTCCCGGCTGCAGCTGGTTGACAGCAGATCAGAGAGCTCTTGGGCCTCTTGTTCTCTTCCATAAGATTTTTCTGGGTCAGGCAAGGATGAAACCCAGTGGCTCCTGGCAGCACTGCCTGAGGTACTGTCTCTTCATCCTTTGGGCCTTTCTGGCTCTCAATAGCTACACCTGCTGAAAGATAACTCCTGTGCCATAGCCAGGGTGTCCTCAGGGCTGGCCTCCTCTTTTCTATGTACGTTGGCAGTGAATATTTGTTAGAATATGTAATTATCAGAGAGGGGGTGGTTAACTGTCCTAAATCTAGACTATCTATGACTCTCACTACAGTCTTATATTCTTAGAAAAACATAATAGTTTTTAAAATGGGGGAAGAGAGTTTTTTCCCATTTTGGTTCCATATTGTTGAAGCTCCCAAAACAAACAACTCAAGTGCAGTTTTGGTTAATGCTTATCAAGGACCTACTATATGTCTAACTTAGAAGTCCTTCTTTCACATCAATATTAAAGAGTTTTAAACAAATTATTATCGTTGTCTTGATTCTCATTGAGAAACATTAGAAAGCAAAAGGAAATGTAGCTTTTGATTTAAGAATTTGTCAGAATCATGATAATTCCTATATATTTCAGCACAGTAAAAAAATGGGCATATAGTTCTCTATTCATTAGGAGGCTGTGAAATAGTACTCAGAATTTCAGCTTTGGCAAAGAAAGTAGAGCCTCTTCTCTGTTTTTTTTTCCTTCTTTTTTTTCTTTCTTTCGTTCCTTTCCTTTCCTTTTTTTTCCCCTACCCTGTCCTGTCCTGTCCTGTCAAGGCTATGAAATTCTGTCAGAGTTTTCCCTAAATCATGATTTCATTAAGAGGGAGGTTCAAGACTTAATTCGTCATTCATCATGTAAATTTCAGTATGTGTTAAGATAAGTTTGCAGACTTGGTCCTGGGGTACTCAGTAGAGAATTACCTCTTTTCGATTGTTTCTAATAAAGAAATAGTTGAAGCTTTCAGACCTAAATCGGATGAAATTTGGTATGTGAAGGTCTAAATCAGGAGTCAAACCTAAGTGGTCACAAGGACATTCACTGAGGAAGAAGTTGGCCAGGTGGAGACTGGAGAACTAGAGAGAACATTTCCTACCTAAATAGCATTTACCCTTCAGTACCAGCGAGTCACTGGTCTGTGGCGGTGCTGTGGTATTAATATTTGTTTGTGTTATCTGCCCTGGAGTCGGCTCCGGTCCCTGGTAACCCTTCGAACAAGCCATATCCATGATGTTCTGTCCTCAGCAACCCTGCTCAGCTCCTCTAGAATCATGCCCATGGCTTCTTCTGTAGAGTCCTCCATCTCATGTTTGGTCTTCCTCTTTTTCTGCTGCCTTCTGTTTTCCCCAGCCCTATTATCTTTTCCAAAGAACCCCGCCATCTCATGATATGCTCAAAGTAGGACAGCTTCAGTTTTGTCATTTTTGCCTCCAGGGATAGTTCACTCTTAATTTGCTCTCAGACCCACTTGTCCATCTCTCTGGTGGTTTAGGGTATCCATAGAGCTCCCTTCCAGTGCCATATTTCAAAGGAATCAATTGTTTTCCCATCAGCCTTTGTCATTGTCCAGCTTTTGCATCCGTACACAGTAATTGAGAACATGAGGGTGTGGATAATCTTAGCCTTGGTCTTTTATGACATATCTGTGCTCTTCAGGGCCTTTCTTAATTCTTCATTTGCTGCCCTTCCAAGTCTCAGCCTTTTCTTGATTCTTGAATTTCTCTGAATGTTTGTGTCTTCCCCAAATTTATATGTTGAAATCCTGCCTTTCAAGGTGATTATAATAGGAGGCGGGTCCTTTGGGAGGTTATGTCATGAAGGTGGAGCCCTCATAAATGTGATTAGTGCCCTTTTATAAAAAGAGACCCCAAAGAGATTTCTCATCCCTTCCACCACGCGAGGACAGAGCAGGAAGGTGCTGTCTGTCTGCCTGCATGTTGATCGTGGCCTTCCCAGCTTCCAGGACTGAAAAATAAATTTCTGTTGTTTGTAAGCTAGACAGTTTATGGTATTTTTTTATAGCAGTGCAAATGAACTAAGACAGGTGGTATTGGCAGATCTTTTGTCTTTTTTTAAGGGATGCTGAAAAATCTAGATTTTTAAGGAAATTACTTTCTTGTTAGCATTTTAACTTTGAAACCTTTCAAATGTATAGAAAAGCTATAAAAATAGTATTAAGAATTGCTTTAGAATTGCTTTATTACCTTTCATCTAGAGACCACATTCAGATTTGCCAGTTGTCCTAATAACATTCTTTTTAACAAAAGAATCTAATCCAGGATCATGTGTTATGTTTAGTTGTCATGTCTCTTTAGTCTCCTTCAGTCTGGAACTGTTCCTCAGTCTTTCCTTGATTTTCTTGACCTTAGTATTTTTGAAGATTACAGGCCAGTCATTTTGTAGACTGTCCCTCAATTTGGATTTGTCTGATATTTTTTTATGATTAGACTCAGGTTACATATTTTTGGCCAGAATGCTGCAGAAGTGATGATGCTGTGTTCTCATTGCGTTATATCTGATAGCATATAACTTTAGTGGTATTTGACCACCTGATTAAGATAGTGTCTGCCAGATTTCTTCTCTGTAAAGTTACTTTGTCTTCCCCTCTGTAATTGATAAGTATCTTCTGAGGAGATACTTAGAGACCAAGTAAAATCTTATTTCTCATTTTCACCTAATAATTTTAATATCCATTGACGTTTCTTGCCTAAAGGAATTATTACTATGATGGTGGCCAAATGATAGTTTTCTAATTCCATCTCTCTTTTTTTTTTTTTTTTTTTTTTTTTTTTTTTTTTTTTTTTTTTTTTTTTTTTTTTTTTTTTTTTTTTTTTTTTTTTTTTTTTTTGCTTTTATTATTTGGCATTTTGTTCTAAGGAACAGCTTTCTCTTCTTCCCATTTATTTGTTTATTTATATATACCAACATTGTCTCAAGGATTCCTATTTTATTTAATGGGTTATAATTCTTTATTATCGTGATTTATTATGCTGCTCAGATTGCCCTAGATTTGGACAATAGGAGCCCCTTTTAACTGGCTTTTGTGTCCTTTTGACATGTTCCTTTATTCTTTCAGCACAAGATGTTTCAGACTCATCTTGTTCTTTCTCTTCCCTGGTCCTGGAATCAGCCATTTTCTCTAAGAAGCACTGGTCACTTTTAATGGAGAATAGTATTTAGAAATCAAGATCTGGATATTAGATATACTTATTGCTCTGGGGTGTCTCTCCTCTCAGGTCCTCACAATGGGCAGAACTGGAAATGTGTTTGTGTAACATGCACGTAAACATACATACATACTTACATCTATATTTATTTCTATATCTGTCTCTCTATATAATGAAAAGCAGGAGTTCATACTAATACTTTCAATTCTAGTGCAAAACTACAGAGTTCATTCTAGCTTTTTCCCTTCCATGGTTTCAAATCTCTCTTCTGCAGCAGTGAGAAATCTGACTCCCATTATCTTCAATAAATTTATTTATTCAGTTTCCTTGTTTATAGCCAGTCTCCCAATCTCCCTGGTCACTGTTGCATTCAGATGCCTTCCTTGTGTGGACTTTGACCCCTATGCGGCTACCTGGGTTACCCTGCTCAGAGAACCTCTGGGCTGCCTTCCCATCCTATCCACCATCTTCCTCACGTGGGCCCTGGCTGCCACTGGGCTGCAGGCAGGAAGGTCTGACTTCTAAATATTGGCCAAATAATTCAAGTTTTAAAAAACCTTTGTAGGTAATTTACAACTTGGTTAGTATGCCACATCTGAGACTAATGGGACCTCTAGTCTAGACAATAAGAATAGAATGTTGGGAAATGGCAATCAGAGATGAATCTAGTCTGTCTAATATGGATTTTAGTGAGAACCATTACAAAGAAATATGAGCTTTTACACTTACCTTTCTTCTCCACTGTCTTCTACGTATCCCATTGGACTAAGGGAAATAAAGAATGTAGCCCTTTTTTGCCTTTGAGTAACTTTTCCATTGAATTTAACTTCTTTTTGTTTTTATTTTCTCTAATTTTTACTTTTTACCACTTCATACACTCTATAGTGATGTTAATAATCTTGTTCATGCTGGTGTTCAGAATATAAATTTCTTAGCAAAAAAAAAAAGATTAGGAAGAAGAAAAGTTATTTTTGAGAAATGAGTTCTATTGAAAACAGGAGTGTAGGAATGACAGATGTGCTGGGTTACAGTTAACCACCAGGCTTTTGCTAATCTTCTCATGTTGTTGACCAAATTAGATCAGGTACTAATACTTAAGAGAGATGAAAATCTTCTCTGAAGTACAATCTTTCCCTCCCTCTAAATCATTATTCTTCTAGGGTAGAAGAATGGCAGGAAATATGGCACTGCGAAGTCATGTTTGGGTGAGGCAGGCAGCCTCTGTGGGACCAGTGTGGGTGCCCTTTGCATTTTATGAGAACTCAGAGAACAACTGTCACCCACTTGCTTGAAGACAATCTGTGGAAGGAAGATTGGGACATATAAGCACCATGGAGTGACATGGCTAGATAGAAGTTAGGTGATAACTCTGGGACTTTCTGGAAAATTTGAGGCTCTGTGTACAGACTTAATGCTCATCAAACTCTTGCCCCTTAGCTATTCATGCCCGGTCAACATTTTCTCTTTGTCCACATCCTTCTTCCTGGCTTCACGTTTGTTTATTTTAGTTTTGTTTGTTTGTTTGTTTGTTTGTTTGTTTGTACTTTTCTTCGGCTCTGATGTATTTCTAGCACAGGGAATAATGAGTGAGTGGAAATGGTGGGTGGGTGAGAAGAAATAGAGAAGAGAAAAATTTTTAAATCCTGCCCTTTAATGTGGTAAAAATTCATGTTGACTTCATAGTCTGAGTGAGCATATGTAAATAATTTGTAAATCATATGAAAATAAACTTGCGGACTTCCAGGACTTTTTTTCACACACTTGGATGTACCTCTTGGGAAAACCACTTTAGTGACGGGTGATATGATTATAACGGTATGTAAACAGGGGTTGATATTTACCATAACCATTCGACTCGAGTGTCCTTTTGTTGATGTTGAGCATCTCTGGAAAGTTTTCTCTTTCCCTGGTTATTTCTTTCAGAGGCACGTATATTTTATATTTTGGTCTTCTTTTGACAATAGTCCAGGATATCAAATTGCTGCCCTGTTTTCGGTGGGCTCCATGTTTAATCTCTGTCTTTTGCCTTTATTCCAAATTCAGGAATTAGTCTCCTGCACTGTGCTCATATTCATGCAGTTCTGCAGACATAGGTTTTGCCTTCTGTTGATGCTGCCATTGTTTTTTCCTCAGAATAGACTTTTAGACTTTATACATCAGTTCTGTTATTTCTGTGGATGTGAGTTCTAAGTCTGTATATTGTTATGCTATCTTTTTTTTTTCCTTTTGCTTAATATTTTTGATAAGATGCTATAATACCAGTCACTGTATAGGCCTTCAGTAGGTTTCTTGACCAGCTGATGCCTCATCGTTCACAGCATCCTACATACAGTTTCCTGGGTTGTGAATAACTTTACTTTTATCCTTTCTGTCGGTCTAAGAGTCTGTATAAGAGAAGTAGCATCTTGTGATTAAAAAACATGGGTTTTGAGTCAGTGTGATTTTGGGCAAGTTACTTAATCTTTCTAGGTTTCATTTTAGTTTTGTTACCTATTTGTAAAATTAGATATAATATTACTTACTTCAGAGAATTGCTTTAAGGGTTAAATTAAACGTGACATTATATACGAACTACTTCCCATGGAAGTTGGCACTCAGTATTTGTTAATGATGTTACCTTCTTTTTATTAATATCTCATTGATCCTGAGTTCTAGCCTGTATTTCCTTTAAACCCTGTTCTTGGCATTTAACCTGTGTCCCTTTTCTCAGGTTTGCAACTGTGCGATATGATCAAGGAGCCAAGAACATTCGGAACCAGTTCATGCACTTGACAAACTACAGCGTGAATAAGAAGAGTGGAGACTATGTCAGGTATTGGCTGTATCTGCAGTAGGAACCAGCAGCCAGTCTCAGATCCGGGTGTTATAGCAGTCAAAAGTTGCACTGGAGGAAAACTTTATGTTTATATCTACGTACCTTTGTGAAGAGCTCTCACAGTCATTTAACATAGCTTTGAGGCATATCTCTGCTGCCTCTTCACCATTGCTTGTGCAGTTACAGCGTCACCTTTCTCTACCAAATTATACCTCCCCATGTTTCATCTTCTCATTGTCTTCTCTCACTTGACTTAGGGGTGGGAATTTAATAGCCATATGCACCTTTTTAGAAGTCAAGAAATGAGATCATTTCAGCACTTGGCAAAAATGTATGAAAAGCTTTAAAAATATTTGTCCCCTGTGATCCAGCAATTCCATTTCTAAGAATTTAACCTTAAGAAATAACGAAGGATGTGCACACAAGATCAGAGACAAGAATGTTCATCGGTGTACGTTGTCAGGTGGAAACAGCGGGTTATCAAACACTACACTCAATTATTTTCTTTTTTGACTGTGTAAGATAACTAAATCTGTTTATTTTTTGCTAGGGTGGGGGAAGAAAACTAGAAAGATATGTACTAAAATGTTAACAGCTCTTAACCATAGTGGATGGGATTTATGAGTAGGTGATTTCTGTTTTCTTCACTGAGCTTTTATGTATTTCCTAAGATTTTCTAACATAAATACTTCTATGTGTAGGGGGGCGGTTTACTTAGGATAAATTAAAGAAAGAAAGAAATGAGGCCATCTCAGAAAAGGATTCAGTGGAAGGGAGAACGAGCCCAGCTGTGTGGAAATATTCTTTCTGCTCTGTTTTCTTTCATTCTGATAATTTTGCCAGAAAGTGGAAAAATAAAAAAGAAACCCAAACAGTTTCTTTCTACTCAGACTAAAAATAGGTGCCTAGAATGTCCAAGGAAAGAAAGAAAGAAATCTGGAAGTGATGGCAAAGTTGCTGAAGCTACATAGATTTCACTGAGTGTCCTGTGACCAGTGTTAGGAATTGGTTGGTGACATCCTTCACTTTAGAAGATGAGCAAAGCAGCAACTGATGGGTGATGGTAGGGAATTAGGGGGCAACTGCAAAACACAAGCATCGATTGAAAGAGCCTTCCAACAGGCATGGGATTCTACCCCATTTGCCGCTTTGCAGCTGTAGTGATGGTGTACTTCACCACTTTTATTGTCGCTCTAGTGTGTTCTCTGTTCAGCGATACATCGAATGGTTTTTGAAAAAGCTGTGTCTATCACCAGAGAGGAGGGAGCTTGCTTCAGATGCTAAAGCAATTCTGTTCTCGGTTAGCTCATTAAAATGCTGTACTAGGTTAGCTCACTAGTCCATTCACACTCAGTTTTGGTCTGAAAGTGGCATCAGAGGTTGTTTTGTGGGCTCATGTGGCATTTACCTCAAAGGCTAGGTTTGTACTCCAAACATTTCAATTTATTAATATATTGTGACTATTCTTAAATTTGTTTATATTCTTTTCCATATTTCTTTCATGATACATAATTGATTAAGGAAGAATTTTGCCATCTTCTCCCTTACACCATTCAATAAGGCAAGCTATATGCATTTCCATTTCAATGGAAATGGAAAAAAATTGGTACAAAGGGACATATGACAAAAAAAAAAAAAAGACCAAGAAAAGGTGGGTGAGGTAGAAGTCAATAAAGGGACTGTTTCTCTAAAGACTTAAAAGGACAAGAAAACTATTTGTAAAAAATCTTGTTTCTATAGCCAGGCCTTGTTGCATATGTGACCTTGATCCATTAATTTGTTTTAGTTGTGATGATCCAGAAGTGGAGGATTATGGGAACAAGTGGAGCATGAGTGCTATGCTTAGGTATCTGAAACAAGAAGGCAGAGATACAACTGGTGAGTACCAGGCCTTTTTTCGTTTTGACTTGTCTTGTTTGTGTAACTTTACCATTGTCTCATACCAGGAGTCATTCTCTCTCATTGGGATAGTATAGCTAAGACATTTAATCACCATTTTGGTGTGAATTTTTTCTCCCCTTTAAGATGGAGAAAAGGCTTTCCATGATCCTCAAAATACCTTTTCTTGTTCCTAGTTTGAAAGGCATAAATTTTCTCTTTAATCTTTAGTGAATTTATTTTCATGAATGTTGAACTGCTAACTGAAATATTATCAGTTCTTCATATAACAAATCGTCTGTCTCCATACTGGTCCTGAGTTCAAACTTTTCTAAGTTAATTTTCCATTCATGTTGCTAAATTAGAGAATGGGCAATGTCAAGTTTGGGTATAGAGCTTGGAATCAAAATGGACGCCATTGCTGAGCCTTGAGCAGAATGAGAAACAGTGTGCCAAAAGGCCTTTCTCAGTCCACAAAGAGAACCATGATGGGAAAAGCATGAGAAGAGGAGTAAGGTTCCTCTTCTATTCTTTGTCTGTCTTTTGCCATAAGAGGTCACTCAAATACATCTTTCAGCACCCACACTCTTGACTATGTTGCCCTATTCACAGAAATGCCTTCTCGTGGAGCACCCATTCACAAGACTGTCATGGAGAGACTTTTTTGAATGAGCACACAATCTTTAATATTATATTATGTTCTGGAATCCAGACCTTCTAATGCATGCACTGTAGTATTTCTTCTTCCTCCTTCTTCTTCTTTTTTTTTTTTTTTGCAGCACTGATGGCCCATGTAGAAGACCTGATTATTAAGACTATAATCTCTGCTGAACTGGCCATTGCTACAGCCTGTAAAACCTTTGTTCCTCATCGCAGCAGTTGTTTTGGTAAGGAGACTTAAGAAGCTTAATGTGTTTTGTGAAAAGGGGCTTGGGAAGTCGGGATGGGATCCTTGGGGTAGAGGCTTACTGAGTCTATAGGAGTGAGAGGTATGTGGTGGACTTTTATTTCTTTCCAAGTTTACATAGCATATGAAGATCCTACTGTGAGGCTAGTGGTGAGCTTAGTTGGAGGTTCCTTGAGAACTAACTTCCTTTCTGGGTGGGAAGCAAGGATTGGAACTAAAGTGTGGGTCTCTTTGTCAAAGTGCAATCAGAAAAAGTCTGCAACGGACTGTACAGGAATCCAGCTCTAACAAATATATTCCAGAGCTCTTTGGCAGCCAGACTGGGAACCATTCCAGGAAGCTCTGGCTGGTACCAGTATGTGCTCTCTCCCGTTTTCCGATGACTCCTCCTTTTTGTTTTAGCCTTCTCTCCAGTGGGTTCTTCCCCCTCCCTTCTTCTTTCTTTTCTTCCTCTTCCTCCTCTCCTCCCCTTCTCTGTCACCTCTAACTCCTTGATTGCTCAGAGGAGTAAGGCACAGTTTACAGCTATTAGACCAGGAAGCTTGTTGCCTAGTGACCTACTGGCTGTGATTGGAGCCCTGAGTGTGCCTGCCTACATTTGCTTTCGTGTGGATGTGAACTCTAGCGATTGCCAGGGTGAGTGAGTGTCCGTAAAGTCAAATAGGCTTTCAGTGGGCATTACACTTCGTTAGTAAGAAACACTAGAGTCATTGATGGGAGGATAATTAAAGTAATACAGTAGGATTGAAGAGTCATTGCTTGCTTAGGAGGCCGGGTGACAGGAAAGCAAGGAACATGGGATTTAGAGCCTGACAGACTTAGTCCGAGACCCGTTTGCAGCCCTGACTAGAGTTCTGATTTTCAGCAAGTTGCTCTAATTCTGGTTCTTCAGTTGTAAAATGGCAGTAATGATGGCACCTACCTCCTAAAAGTACCATGAAGATCAAGTGAGATTATATATGCAAAGCTCCTGGCACAATGTCTGGCCCATAATTTGTACTCAATACATTTTTTTTGTTATTTTTATAATTAGACATTATAATTCTTGATCTCTTCAACGGATTATCCTAACAGTCTTGAGGGGCACTAAACAAAGGAAGTACTGAGACTCTGAATAGAAGATGGTAGATAAATCAGGATCTAAAATTATATAGGAAAAGAAGAGGTGTTGATCTTTTTAAAATACAAATATGTTCATGTCTTCTAAAACCCTTGAATGGCTCCTTAGGCTTAAGTAGTAAATAGAAACTTGATATAACTTCAAGCTTCTGGGGATCTGACCCCAGCTGACTTTTCTAGAATTCTGTTTTCCCTCTTATACCCTATAATCCAACTACACCACTGAGCACTCCATGCCTTTGTGCCTCTGTATACGTTTTTCTCTTCAGCTATATTACACATACACTTCCCCGGTAGTCTCTGAGCTTACCTTTGTGAATTCTTAGTAGTCACTGTCTCCCCTTCCCCTGTCATCCTGTTTCTGCCAAATCAAACCTTTCACCATCTCCCTGGACCTTTCCTAACCCTTCGCTTTTGTACCTGCTTTATCCTGCGTCTGAAATACCTTTCCTATGTTACTTTACCTAACAGATTACTGACATCTTTCAAGACAAAGTCTAGTATCATTTCTTTGGCAAAATTTTTCCTAAGCTTTCCAGTCAGTGAGCTTCCCCACCCCCAGCTCTTCGTTCATAAGCTGCAGTGGTACCTGCATGTTCTCTGGTACACATTTATGTGTCTGTCCCTGCTCTGGGCTGGAAGCTCCTTGGTGACAGAAACAGTGTCTCCCTCGTTTCTGTCCCTCTGGTGCATAGCAGAAGTTTTTGCTCTTAGAGATGTTCAAGAAATGTTTGTTGAGTGATTAATTAATACTTGTTTGAGTTGCCTTTTGGTAGCCTGATGGGCTTCACAATAGATCTGGTTTGGTAGGGCCTAGAGCTTTTAGAATTATTGTAAACTGTTTGAGAAGGGGGCTCGGGGAACATAACTCCAACTTCAAAAACCTTATTAGGTTAAAAAAAAAAAATAAAAGTTTCTTTTCCACATCTACTAGGCTCTCATGAGAGGGTAAATTTCTTGATGTAAAAATCTTTGTTCTGGAAATCATCACAAGCTTTTCTGAATGTTTCCTTTTCTATTTTGTTTCATTCCTTGATTGCCTTTCAGATGCTTGAGAATTTCTAAAACTTAATGGCAATCGAAGTTCTAATGTGAAATAAGCAGTGACTTTCTCTGATTCAGTGAACTGCCCCCTAGGTCCATGTCATCAGCCATGGGTCTCCTTTCCCCCTCCCTGCTTGTGTTCAGTTTTAATGAACTGAGTGCATCTGGAGTTTTTAAAGTTGTTGACTGTCTTCCTGGCTTTTGTGGTTCTAATTCCACTTCCTTTCAGCCCTGGGATTTTATGTGCTTCATTAACCTCCCCCCATCAGATATGATTTTGTAAACGTGTATGTATTTGTGTGAATCTCTTTGCCTCCCACTGATCTCTAACCTCCCCTGTGGTTTAAGTTACAAGGAATAAGCTGTTTTTTTTTCTTTTCTTTTCTTTTTCATTTGTTTTAGAGTAAACAGGAATTGAGAGCTTCCCAGAAGAATTTGGCTTGAACAGAGCATTGGTGCTTTTATAGGAAGCCAACAGTCCAGTGATGGGGTTCACCATATTCTTTGGTTGCTGTTTCTGTCCTTTCTCATTATGGATCCTTGCCAGAAGCATCCATTACTCTCTAATTGTCCTTTTCCTGTTTCTTTCCCACCCTACCACCTATAACATCCAACTGTGTTTCCAGGTATCTTCAGGATGCCCATTCATTTCCTTGTGCATTTAACTTTTTGTTTAGTTTCTGCTGTGTGCAAGGTGTAGATTAATAGTTTGTTTCTCTCAAAGCAGATTTTACATAGGATGATATATACGTATATTTGCATTGTATTATTAGCATTTAAATATAGGCTTAGGAACCTTCACAAACTACCTGAAACTTAGCCATTTAATGTTTTTTCATAGATCTGTATGTCTGGAAAGGATCTCAGAGAATAATTAGTCTGTATAAAGAAATAGAGATCCTGAGAAATTGAGACTCTTACTTCAGGTTCCAGAGTTAGTAAGTGAGAGAACTCAGATGAAAAAGACTCAGCTTGGAAAAAAGTGGTCAGAAGATGGCTTTTGGCACTCATATCATCTTGATCACAGGACTCTTGAATTATAGAATTTTTGATACCTCTCCCAATAAAACAGATTTTTGACAATCTAATTTGTACTACCTTCAAGATTGTGAAAATGTGATACCACGAGAAATATATGCTTAAGCAGCACTCCTTTAAATATACTTAGGAAATTGGCATTGTGAAAGAACTGGCTATGAGAACAGCTTTTTTGACCAGTTCGAAAAAAACTCCAGCCAAAAACAACAGGATGTTAGCTGTCCTTTAAAGATGCTGCTGCTGACAGTGGTTTTATCTATGTGTGTGAAGATGACTGAAGTGACAGGCTATAACCCTGTTCCTCTCCAGCCTGGGATCATATGAACCAACTGTCATGCCACTTGTAAAATTGATGAGACTGACTTTATTTAGGTCAGAGACTAGTGACATCTTTGCTCAGGACAAACCATGCTTAATACACCTCTCATTCATGAATGAATGCTGGTTTGGCCTTTTATTGTCATTGTTCTAGACCATTTCACAGGGTAAGCTGACATTCTTAAAGGGGAAATGTCCACAAGTATTTGTTAAAGGAACGAAAGCTTGTAGTATAAATTCTCCAATAATGTAAACTACTTGATCAACAAAACAATAATGAAAGTCTACAGTAGTTCACTTTTTGAGATAGTCTTTCTTTGGTGTATCCCATGTTTCTGTTTAGAAGGGAAGGGAAGTTTACTGTAGACAGGACTTAGTAGAAAGTACTTACTGTTTGTCAAACACTCTTCATTGGTTATTTACAGCATTTATTACTCATGTTTAATAGACAAGGGCAAAAGATTCAGAGAGGTTAATGATTTGTCTGAGATCATACAGTTAATAAATGGCAAAGCCAAGTTTGAGAGGTAGGTCTCTGGCTGTTTCTCCAGCCCACATAAAGAGACAAGTTCTGATGTGTCTGGCCACTTTTGGTATACACCATATCTTGGATTCTTCTGCTCTCCTGTATCTAGATCTCAAGAAAAATGATAACATCCTTTCTAGCAGATCAGGCCTGAAAAAGGGCACTCTTTCTGCTGTAATCAACAGTACCTAGTCCTAGATACTCCTTTCAAATCTACCTTTACATATGGTAGCCAGATACTATATTGATTTATTGGACTAGTTAACAAATCGGCTCTGGGCTTTTTCTTTTATTTAGTTCATTTTCCTGTTGAACTTTGATCTGTTTATTTTCCCAGTTCTCCTTCTGGACCCCAGATAAAGACTTCCTCTTTAGGTTTTCAACTCAAATCCAAAGCCAAGGTGAAAAGACAATAGCACTTGACTGACAGCGAGTATTGGCTAATATCAGCACTTTCCAAAGCCTAAGATATTACAGCTTCATTGGGACTTTATTTCTGGGGAGGGTTAGTGGGTCAATTTCAAAATTAATGGTGTGACATGTTTAGTAATCTCTTAGGCCTTTGGATGCATTATTATTTTCTCTTTTTTCCCTCCATAGACCATGTTTTATCAAGTTTTTTCTTAATATGTCAAAATCTTAATAATAAGGATGTCTCATTTTCTTTATGATTGGTGGCTTTATTATGAATATAGTAAGTTGTTATCAGGATTATTTGGGGGGACTAGCTGGAAATTATTTTGTCATTCTCAAAAATTGTACAGTGTTCTTCATTTAAAAATTATTTTCTTTCCTTTTTTTTTCTTTCAGTATGTTTTGATTGCTGCTTTTGTGTTTTTTTATGGTACAGGCTGTTTGGTATATAATGATGAATGAGACATGGCCCCTGCCCTTGAGTGGTGGGGAGGAGCAGACATGAAATGATAAATGACAGTACAAGTAGTAGAGTGACTTGAGTGCTCTTGGAAGACACAAGAGTTAGCTTAGGGAGCCAGAGAAAGCCATACCTAGCCATACCTGGAAGGAATATGGCATGCAAAGAACAGTTTCATGATAGGATGTAGTATTTTTTGAAATGGAAAGTTTATTGTGACTATATAGCCTCCCTAGGATGGGGAGGCAGGAGATAAGGTTATGGTAGATATATTGGGGCTCAATTGTAAAGGCTTGACATGTTTAAGTTCATCCTATAGACAACAGACAGCCACCGGAGTTTTTAGAGAAGGAAAACAATGGGACAACTATGATTTTTTTAACTTTCATCATGATTTGCCCCAAAGCTTGGTATGATAGAATTACAACAAATGGAAAACTGTTCAACATTACTATAAGTGACTAATTTAAATTTCTTCAGGAACCAGCCTGACATCAATGTCTATTCCTGGGCCAATTTACTGCCTACTTCTATTAAATTTAAGTCTTGAAAGGTAATCTTAATGACCATATGGAGAATGGACTATTGTGGGGAAAGATTGGTGTTAGGGAAATGATTTGGAAGATAAGAAGTATGCAGTGATAATACTTATTTACCATGCGGACCAGCAATCCCACTTATAGGTATTTACTCAAGAAAAAGGAAACTATATGTTCACACACCTACCTGTACACAGATATGAGCTGTATTCACAATTGCCAAAAATTGCATGCAGCACAAATGTCTGTCAACTGTTGAATGGATAAATAAAATGTGCTATGTCCACAAAATGTAATACTGCTACTCAGTAATAAAAAGAATAAACTATGCTACTGATACATGTAATAACATAGACAAAAATCTCAAAAGCGCAATGCCAAGTGAAAGAAGCCACTCTCAAAAGCTAATTACTGTATGATTCCATTTATTTGACTTTCTAGAAAAGGCAGAAGTCAAATCGGTGATTGCTGATGGATAGGGAGTGAGGACTGACTACAAGAGGCACAAGAGACAGTTTGTGATAGAATTGTTCTATATCTTGATTGTTCTATATCTTGATATATCTTGATGTATACAGTTAAACAACTGTATACATTTGTCAAAACTCATCAAACTACAACTTAAAAAGGTGAATTTTATTTTATGTAAATGTATGTCAACAAACTTATCTTAAAAGCAGAAACAATGATAGATGGATGAACCTCACAAACATGCTAAATGAAAGAAGCCAGACTCAAAATTTTATAATAGACAAAACTGTCCTATGGTAGAGGAAATAAGAATAGTGATTGGGGGTATGATGGGGGAGCAGCCTCTTTACCAGGAAGGAATGTGAGGGATCTTTCTGGGGTGATAGAAGTGTTCTGTGTGGATTGACAACAGGAGTGTGGGTTACATGGATGTATCCAATTATCAAGACACATCAAGTTGTATACTTCAGATCTGTCCATTTCATTTTATGTAAATTATACCTCAAAAGGGACTATAGAAGGCTGGATTAAAGAGAAACAGAAGAGATCTGGTAATGTGTTAGATTTGGGAGATGGTGAAGAGAGTGCTTCCAGCTTTGGAGGCTGGTGGATTTTCCAAGATGAAGAATAATGGGAAGCCAAACAGGTTTTGGGGAAAGATGAGTTGTGTTTGGTTGAGTGTTAAGTATTCGTGGGACATCCTTGTGAAGTTGTCTAGAAGGCAGTTGGAATTATAAATTTGGTGTCCAGAAGACACCTGACTAAAGATACAGATTTGAATGTCATCATCATAATATTAATTGCAGCCGTGAGAATACATGTGATCACCCAAGAAGAGAAGTAGAATTGAGAAGGAAAAAGACCTGAGGATGCCACCATGAGCAAACCTACCAGTGAATAGCTGGGCAGAAGAGAAGGAATGAAAGAAGGAGAGGAAAGAGGAGGAGAATCAGCAGAGAGCAGTGTCCTGGAACCAAGGGAGAAGAAAGTTCCAATAAGTAAGGGGTGGTCAACAGTTTCAGATGCTTGGGCTTAACAGTAAGGTGGTCTCTGGTGATCGTAGTGAGAACAGTCCATTTTTAGAGTGGGAACAGAAGAAATTCTTATGGGTTGGTGGGTGAATAGGCACAAAGAAAGTTAAGGCCATTAAATATAGATTGCTTTATAAGAAGCTACATTAAAGAATTAGAGAGACAAGAGTGCTAATAATGTACTGTAAGAAGTGGAGTCAAGCTTCTTACCATTCACTGTCAAGTTTGTTTTGATTTGGCTGGGGGCTAAAGGAAATATGTCTCACCAAGGAAAAATTTCCCGAGGAAACGTTGGTGATGGTGGTAGCAACCGTTCTTTGAAAATACTTGTTCTTCTGTCATGATGAAAGTCAAGAAAGTAGCTCTTAGAACTAGAAAAGCCTTGTTTGCTTTTCATGACAGGAACACTGGTAGGTCTCATCCTGGATCCTGAATTTTTGAAATTCTGGATGTAGTTGCTAAAACACACAACATTAAAAGGTGAGGAACTTTGATATTTTCAGCACAACATGCTTCTCAACTTTTAACACCTTTACTGTCCACAGAAAAGACCAATCATAAGTTAAAAGTGTTATAAGGACTCTAACAGCCTGCCAAGGCCCCAAATTATTTTTCTTGAGTTGTTATTTTAAGAGAGAAACCTGAAACAAATGCTATCTTTCCATCCCGTTTCTCTCCCCCAATTCCAGCCTCTGAGGTGAGCTGGGCTTTGCACCGCATCACAGTGCTATCACATACTTACTCCACTCTTCAATGATAGTAGATCCAAGCCTGGTGCATGTACAGACGCAGTTAGACTCAAAGCTGGTTATGAGATTGTTTAGCACAGATGGGTTTTATTCACCTGAGTGCAAATTAAGACATTACTGTAAAGAATGTTTTCTCTGGGTCCTTTTTTTCTTACTTCCCTGAATGTTGGTTCTTAGCTTTTCAGCAGGGATTCTTGGAATTTGCCTCTTAATTTGGGAAATAGTTAAGTAAATGTGTTGTTGGCTGCTTAATGTGAGGTATTTACATAATGAGTTTCATTGATTGTTATTCTTATTGGAATTTGTCTTCCTTTGTGGCTCATTCTGCAAATCTGATCAATATGTGCACCCATCATTGTTCTCACCCTGTTCCTCCTACTATTATTCTCAGTCATATTACCACTTTTATGAAACAGTTGGATCCTGTGCTTCAACTTTTAAAAACTGAAGATAAATATTATTCTTTTGACTAAAATTCACATTAAATTTTCTCCCACTTGTGTGATATTAACATGGACTTATAGATTTTGTAATTAGGTCTTTCCATTCAAATGCCTTATTTAGTGCCACATCATAAAAGATTTTTCTCAGATTAAAGGGGGAATAGTTTGCAGGATGATTGAAGGTCAGGTAAAATATTCAGAAGAATATACCATAACAGTTATAGACTTGTTACCTAATGAAGATAGGCAAAAGAACTTTCTCTGCATTTTACAGTATAGGTAATATGTGATCTTTGTGTAGTTACATAAAGGTGAATCTCAACTCAGAGTCTGATAGTGTTTGATTATTCTTGCAAATTAAATGGAATCCTGAATAAGTACCATGGAAGCCAACTCACTCCTGGAAACATATGAGAGAATCTGAATATGAATGTCTACCTGAATTCATATTGCATAAATAAGAATTCTGGATATAGGTTTACTGAGCATACGGATATTGGCAAATGGTGGCTAATAGAGGGCATAAGAGAACCAAAGGATGCTGAAGAATCTCAGAGAGACATGATTTTCCTGTGTTCCACAGGGAGTAAATGGTTGCATCATGAGGAGGAGGATTCAGGTTTCTAGAGTCCCATTCTGGGATTCTTGGTATCACATCCAACTTCCTATATTCTAGAAGAGAGTCTTTGCTACCATCTTTTTAGAAGCCTACATTTAGTTTTCTGTGTTTTTAAGAGGATTGAGAAATGGGAAAATTTTCCTTGCAGTGAAGAAATTCATTTCAAAATGAATTTCTTGAAAATATCTGGTTGTGTTCTGTGGGTGTGAGTTGTGGCCTGTGACCTCAGATTGAACTGTAAGGAAGCTAATCTTTTTTTCCTTCAAAGAATGTATAAACAATTTATTTGAGGGACACAGAGGGGATGTTTGGGAATGAATGGGACTTCTGAAAGTCTGATATATTTAATATATGTGTATCAAGGAGGACTGTGGAGAGGGTCTCATTAATAATAATAATAATGAGAGTAAAGGTTGCCAGCTTGGGTTCCAAAGTTAGCCTCTCATCTCTGCATTCTGGAAAGAAAGCCAGCAGATGGTTCCTGCTTCACTCTTTGTAACAGTTGAGGTCTTAGAGGAGAGAGTTAGTAAAGAATCCAGAATCCATGGAAATTTGATCTTAGGCTCCCTCCCAAAGGTACAAGAAGGCTTAAATAATATTAGTGGTGCAAGGTGGCTTGTCACAGTCCTGCTCTGCTGCCACTGGCTCTCTCCTTTTTCTTCTGTCTTTCTGTGTGGGGCCAGTGTATTTTATTTTCTGTCTTCAAAGGGAAATTGAAACCATAGAAGTGGGACAGAATAAATATATTTTACTCTTAGATAGGTCTTTTTGACCTAGGTTGCAAAAGCAAGATCTTGGTTTAAGAAAATGAGATTGAAGGATCCTAGAGAGATGCCTTCAATAGATTTTCCTCTTTTCAGAGTGCAGTGGGGAAGTGGTAGGAGACAATCCAGAACAAGCCTAAAGTAACATTGATATTGGATGCACTTACATTCTTTTTCCCAGCATTTTTTTTTTCCTTACCCATAAGCACAGCAGAATCATGCTTGTTAACCTCTAGATTCTGGATACTTTCTGTGTAGAACTCGGGGATGTCAATGGAATAGATGATAAAAACAGTGGAATTTTGTTGTTATCTTTAGAGCTTGATTCATTTCTCTTGAACTTGAAGGACTCTCTGCTTCTACTTTCACTTATTACTTATACCTCAGCAAGTTTCTAGGCCTCTGCTGGGAGTTGATTGGATTGAATCTTCCCGATCTTTGTTTGATTGTGACACAGAAAAATGATCTTGTGTATTGTGTTATGTTGTATTTCTAGAACTCTATGGCTTTGACGTGCTCATAGATTCTTCTCTGAAGCCGTGGTTGTTGGAAGTGAATCTCTCTCCTTCTTTGGCCTGGTAAGTAGTCTGTTCTGTCTGCTGGAAAAAGACAAACCTCCAGTGAGTAGCACTGGAACAGCTTTTTTTTTTTTTTTTTCTGTCATTTCTCTTGGCACTAGGAGATTTTTTCCCTAGTCATTAGGTAAAGTTAACTAGAATTCCTACATTCGGGGGATTTGTGGTATGTGGTCAAAGCCCACGTGATGAGCACAGATCCCTATCTCACTAGTCAGTTTGCACTCTGTGTTCACTATCTTATGAGCCTTTAAGGATGCTTCTTGCATTCATTTTCATCCATAGTTCTCTCTCTCCCTCTTTTTTTTTGTAACTTTGTAGGTGTTTTGATATGACTAAAGAAATACATGAGGTATTATATTTTCTCTATTATGAAAAGTTTATATAGACTCAAGTCCACATATACTATAAATAAATAAAGGTAGGCCTAGGGTAGTGTAGGTAATAGCTGGTCCTTTTGCCCTATCCATGTCCTGGTATCCATCCATGATTAGAGTCTAAAAACTTCAAACAAAATTTAAAAACCTATTCAGAAGAAGGAAAGAAATATACTTTCTGTACTAGAGAATATTCTGTTTATATCTGCAGCTACATCCAGAGTTTCTATTAACTGTATGCTTCTCTAAACAGTTAGAGAACCATAGGGATTTATTCCAGAGACCACCTAGCTGCTGCACTTTTAAGGATAAGAAGTATTGGCAAAATGCCAAATAATCAAATAAAGGCAGATTAACTACTTCACGGGACTACTTCAAGGGGTGGGAATTTGGCTTCACTCCAGTGGTAGGTGTGGAACTAGATACTACAGATGCTTCAGATGTTGTGCTTCACTTTTGTTCAGTCAACTTTTTGCAGATTGCCTAGCATGGTAGGTTATATAATGTTAGAAATCCCCAGAATGAAGTGTTGGGTCCAACAGCCAGAGTCATCTGGTTCATGGAGAAACACCTCAATGCCACAGCCAGCATGGCAGTTACCACTCCAGGGAGGCCTCCAGCTTTCAGTCCGTGGTGTTTGTTTCCATGTGGATTCCTGCTGCATCATCTGGTGATATTTTGTTATAACTTGTATTTTTTTTTTTTTGCCCTTATTTGCAAAGCTGTAAGTTTAAGCAGATTGATTTACAGAAAGAAGGGAAGGCTTGAATAAAGTACAAAGAAGGGCAAAGTTTTTTCTCTTGCATATGAATGCGATTTGACTATTACGGCAGTAAAAAATAACTTGAATGATGGGCACACATAAAATAGCATGTTAAAAGTCTGAACCTCTAAAAGATCCACAGTGATAATGAAGCAGTATTTTTGACTTGTGCAAAACTGAATTACACAAGACCTTCTGGAATAAAAAGATTGCACGTCACGGAATCAGTGCCTTGGTGCTGGGCCTTCCTTACAGAGGATGAGTTTAACACAGGGCTTTTTATTTCTAGTATTTTTGCCCAGATTTATTTTTCCACAGATTTGATGTGCTCTATGTGTTGCTGCTCATCAACATTTGGAAGCTTTGCTACATTGGGGCCTGTTAGGGGCAGCTGTTCTGTTAACCTATAAAATTATCGATTGCTCTTTTCTTTCTCTGTTCTGTTAGTGATGCACCTCTGGACCTAAAGATTAAAGCCAGTATGATTTCAGATATGTTCACTGTTGTGGGTGAGTAGTAGTTTTTTTCTGAAACTTGCACAAAAGTTACCCAGAGCATCCATTTTGTCAGGCTCTATAGGTGTTGCCAATTGGCAGTTCCTAAGCCATGCTGGATGTTTTGTACTAAAAAATTATATTTTCAGAGAAGTGTTTATGAGTTTCTACTCCCCCTGGCTCCATCCTGTCCTGAGGTTGAACCACAACTAGGGCTGAGACCTAATTCCTGGGCACAGGAATTATGAGCCGAGGAAGAGAGTTAAGCAAAGATCTGGAGAAAGTATATTTTTCTCTGAGCTGGATAGTAAAACCTAGTGAAGAAGACTGGCTGTGTTTCTGCTAGACAGTCTCTGCTGGTGTCAACACAATCTTCTGTAGTAATTATAACTAAAGCAGCTCAAGCAAGACATCCCCTTTTGAGTATATAAGCCAAAACTTTGAAAATGAAGATGGGCAGTCAGGTGGGTAGGTTGTGGATTTGCTGTTAAAAAGCACTCTAAAAAGACATAATAAAATATTTTTGAAATGAACGAGTGCTTGGTCTACCAGCATATGCTATAAAAGTTAGCTATTTTTATTGGATGGGCATCTGCTTCTTTTTAGATTGTAAGTGAAATTAGCCCAAACATAATCTCTTAAGTCATATAGATAAGCTACAAAGCTCATTTTGAAAGTTGCCAGTAGACCACCTTAGGCAATTCCAGAAGCGGATCCTGTAACAGGACAAGACTCCTCACTTGCTTCTGGATTCTCCTGGTAAAAACAACATTATTTTCCAGTTACTATCCAGGAAGCCACTTTAAAATTATTTGTTTTTATTAATAGCTGTGTGTTTTTAAATGGTGGTTTGCACCTTTACTCTGAAGTTCATCAAAACTTTACATCTCTTTTTCATCAGAATCACATTTCAGCTCCCCAACAAGGGAGGTTGATTTATCTGCATATTTTCCTTTCACATTCTCTCCAGTTATGCTGGCCTGAAGTTCAAGGTGGTGTGTGTGTATGGGAGAGTCATGTTTAATTCTCTTGAAGATGGATCTCTATAATATTTATGACAGTAAAACTGAGTTGGTAATCTAAAGAAAAGGTGCAGCTAAACCTGATAGTTTCTTAGAAAATGGCAGGTTTTAATGTTTCCCATTCCCCATTCAGGATTTGTGTGCCAAGATCCTGCCCAGCGGGCATCAACCCGGGCAATTTATCCCAACTTTGACTCTTCCAGGCGAAACCCTTTCCAGAAACCTCAGGTAAGCAAATTCAACAGCAGAGAACCCAAAGGAGGCTTACTGGAAAGTGGCAGCTGATGTAAATAAGTGAGCTGAAGCTCTGTGGATATGAGGTCACGTAGAGCAGGAGAATTTGGGGATCATTCTAGACAGGACGCAATTATAATTAGCTGTGGCTAATAGCTTATGCTTTCCGTTGCTTTTAAACAAACTTATTCTCTGCTTTTTGTTTTTTCTTTTCTTTTGGCTTTTTCCATTATCTTTCCTTTTTTCTTTCTCTTTTTAAAAAGATCACCCTTTTTTTTTTTTCAAATTGCTATGCTCATAAACAAGGCACAGAGAGGGAGCCTACAAATTCCTAGTCATTACTCTGTCACATTTATTTTCATCTTCAGACTAGCTCCATAAAGAAGATGCTCAATTAATATCTTCTCTGCAAGTGATTCTCTTCAAAAGGGCCCTCAGTGGTGGTGAGGTGTTGATAGAAGTTAAATGAGATAAAATGCCTACCGAAATCTGTACATGTCTGAAATATTCTTTGATCAAGCGATGCTCCAGTCTTTGTGTACTCTGCATTTTTGTTCCAGTTAAACCAATCAGCTAATCATTGTGTGTACTCATTCACCATCTAATCAGTCTCTGCCTGACTAGACCTGTCTAGTTTCTACTTCTATTTCTTTGCCTTCTTCCTCTCTTCCCATCTGGATCAATTATCTTACCTGCTCAGAAGTTTGAAGATTGTTTCTTATTAAATTTATCCCACTCTGTCATGACCTTTACTTTTCATTTCATTTCATTATGATTTATGTGTTCTCTGCTGTATTGTTCGCATTCATTGATTTGTTGCTTTTAGATTTTCCATTAGTCCTTTGCTGGATTGTAAGCTCTTTGAAGGCAGAAACAGCTTCTTCTCCCCCTCCCTCCCTTTTTCTCTTCTCCCGCTATCTCTTTTGTAGATATCCACTAATCCCTTTCTTTCTTCCTTTTCCCACTCCTCTTCCTCTTCCTTTTGCTTGCTGGTCTCATTTAGAGTGGCGCTATTTCTGTTTGCTGAGCTCATATAATATTACTTACTCAGATAACTTCATTAGAACAGGGTTTGCAAACTCAAATGCCTGTAGGATTGTATAGAAAGGATTGTGAATGTTTCTGTGCAGCTTTAACAGAGTTTCTGCCAAGTTTTAATCTAAGGGTAGCTCTGTGTCAATCTTGGATGAATTGATTTCTTTGCTTAGCTTGCCTGTTAGCTTTTATTGGTGACTCTTTGCAAATCATAGAGAATCTATCACCATTTGTTTAGCTACCTGTTAGGTAATGATAAGACTTCATCGATTGGCCCATTGGACATTTATTAGAGGCTAAAGAAACTACAGGTTAGTTTTGCATACTGTAGGAAACACGTTTATCTGAGGGAGTAGTTAACTTCAGGACATCACAGGAGGATTGCACCCTCAGTGGTGAGAAGATGAAATGGGGATAGATATACTATAGGAAGAAGCAGTGTGAAAAATAATAAATGCTCTAATTTTCCAAACACAAGGTGTAGGTCTCTTGCTTTGGTTTCTGCATGGAGATCTTCTTTTCCTTTTTTATATCATATATCATGGAAAATACAGACATGTTAGGAGAAGATAAGGCTTTATTCCATTTTTCTGTCTTTTATAGCATCCAGTATCTGCACAATTTCAGTCATCAAATACCAAACAGGTAAGTAAGTTCTGGATCATATAAAGACTTCATTCAAACTTTTATTTCCATTCCTCAGATAGAAAGTCTTTTAGCTTTACTCTTTCACAGTCCATATTTTATGCACCTGCTTTAAACAGTTTAATAACATAAAATAGAATACATGAAAATGAATGCACAGAGGTCTTTTCGAATATAGAATCTAACACTAGTGGTTGCAGGGACTTATGAATCCTCTTTTCCTGATAGTGATTATGCCGTGATGGAGGCAGCTGAGTTTAAATGATGAACAGGGTTTAGAGGCATATCTATCACTTTGACCAAAATATTCCAGAAAGGAAATATAGTTCACAAATAACCTCTCTTTTTTTTACACGCCTTTATGAAACACACTGTTGTCAGTAGCTTGCTATTGGAAACATTTTCACATTGGGTATTGGGTGGTATTGGGTTTCTCAACGGATGATATCTCTTACATGTGATGATTTGCAGTTTATGAATCTTAGAAATTGCCATAATTAATGTCTCAGAAGCTACCTTTAAAATAAAGACAAAATATTTTATCTCTGTGTGTTAATGATCAGCATATTCCCTCTTATTGTTCTTGTTAGCAGTGTTAGAGATTAGCTGTCATTTTCTTCCATGCTGATGTTTTTAAAACATCTTTTTGAAGTAATGGGGTAGGAGTGGGGGTACTGTTCCTGGTATATGATGCTTTGATATGAGGGATGTAGGTGTTTCATTCATAAGTGTGTTACTTGTAACTATTAGTTGCTTATTAAAAAGCTCTAGTATATTTATTTTGGCATTTGTATTCTCTGGTCCAGTTTCTGGTAAGCTCAAAACCTTGAATTATAACTTTTTAGTTGCCATTTTTGACAAAGTGATTTACTTGGTTTATAGGAATTCAAGAAATGAAGAAAAGACTTCTAGTTGTCTCGTCTAGTATTTGGTAACTGGTTAATGTGGTTCTGTAATACGAGTTAGTTGGTAGAATTAAAAACTCTGTAATGTAGTGTTTTCTATTTAGCAAATAGAAAACTCCTGTCCCCCTCCCTTCCAAAATTCCTCCCTGTCCCCCTCCCTTCCAAAATTCAAGGCTGTTGACTCAAAGAGCATACATTCTAAATATCTCCAAACTAATCTACTTAAGGAGAACATGAAATATACTGTCATAGCCTTCTGAATTTGCCTCTGAAGAAGTGTCTTTGATTTATAATTCTAATCTTAATTTCCCTTTACTTATTTTAACTCTAGTATATCTAGCTCCATCACTAGAATTGCCATTGGTTGCAATAGCCTAGATAAGCAAGGCCTCTCTCTAGTAGTCATGTATATGAACACTGCTAACGTGACACAATGCCTTTTCAGCTTTATTCAGCCAACTTTATACATGTTGAATTATTTGTCTCTTACTGTTCTTTGCAGTGTTTTACTTGTCACTGTCTTTTCTGTGAATGAAGCACTCACAACTCCACACTCATTTCATCAGAGCTAAGTGAAAAAGGAAAAGAAAGGAAATTCTCTGCTCTGGACATTTAGATTATGTGAAGTTTTTTTTCTGTTGCTATCAGATTGTAAAGTCACAGTTCTTTGCCTGTTGTCTGACTATTCCTTTATAAATCATTATCTCTTTCTACATTTCTTTCTTCCCTATGAACACTATGTTTCAAAGTTTCCACTCACCAGAAATTACTTTTCAGCGTTCTAAGGCAGGTGGCATGGTTTTGTGGAAAGAACCTGGACTTTAGAGTCAGGTAGACCTGGGTTCAAATTTGCTCTGCCAATAACTAACTGTTAGACTTGGACAAATTCCATTAAGTTTCTGAGGCTGACTTTTTCCAGCTGTCAAATGAGAATAATAATACATACATGGAGTTATAGTGAGAAAGAAATGATAAAAGACGGGTAAAATATTTAGGATAGCCCTAGACACATAGTTTACCCTCAGAAGATTTAGTCCCCTTCACACTTGAATCCTATTGATTTTTCTTCAACCCTTTTGATAGCCATTATCTGATGTTATTTTGATATTCATTTATTTGTAGTCATATTTTTCACATTTGATGTCATTACTTTGTTATTTATTTACCTATTCTCTAAGACATTAATGAGATTCCAAGTGATGCTTAATACCCATTCTGGAAATCACTTTCTAACTTGATCACTGCTATTTATCTTATCCTACATTACACTTTTTAACTGTTTGCAGTTTTTATTGGTGTATTTCACTCATTATATCATGACATTAGCCCTATGAAATTTTCACAAATAATTCTGTAAAATCCAAAGACTTTGGTTGCTATATTCCCTTTTTTTTGGTAATTCTGTCCTAAAAATCAAAAATTTAAAGCATGTTTTAACATAAATAAAGCAGTCTCCATATTACTATACTTCATGAGCCCATTAAACTCTAAATGTTTATAGATTTTTTTCTTTTAATATTTGTTCCATTATTTTACTAGGGATTCAAGTTAGACTTACCAGGCGGTAATCACCAGGAGCACACTGCTTACATTTTTGAAGATTGGTACCTCATTTGTTTTTTTCTAATCCTCTGGTACCTCCTCAGTTCTTCATGATTTTTCAAACATAATTGTAAGTGGTTTTGGTAAGTTTTTTTTTTTTTAAAGCCAGTTTTCTTAATAACAAGATGCATGTCTCTCAGACCTGCTGACTTACATGTATTCTGAATTTCCAGATGTTCCATATCTCTTTTTTTATTGTAACACAGGCCTATTTACTTCTCCCTCCCAATTTCAAAGTATACTCTGGTTATCATTACATATAAACCTTCTCTATTAGCTATTTTTTGTCTGTTTCCACTCAGATTTATTCATAGTTGGTCCTTTTTGTTTTCTTTAATTTGATAGCATTACTTCATTTCACTTTTTAAACTTGATTTTATCTTTCATTTTCTAGATGGCAAGACACATCACGTATAAATTGAACTATTTCTAGTTCATTTATTTTTAACACAGAATTCAACACTTTGTAAAACTGCATAGGGACATTTTTATTCTTCACTTGTGTTTTCTGTCAAACAGATTTTTTGTCTCTCTATTATGATATCTTTTAGAATACTTCACCTGTTTTCATATTCTATGTTTTATTCAGTTCTTATTAGCTTTCTTTAGGCTGAGATTCATTTTTCTGATTCACCATCTGTTTCTTACCACTTTGAGTAGGGGCAGGTGGTGGTTCCTTGCCTCAAAATTTTACATTCTCAGTCACTTCTTCCCTCACAGTAAAAGTTCGACGTGTAAAAGTTTCTTCTCTGGGTATATTTATGAATCTTAAGTTATCCTAATGATAATTTAACATCTTGATTGCAATTTGCATGACAGAATTCTTACCTAGACCCTCATTTGGCAGTTCAAACTACCCAGTAGTTTAAATCATGTGTCATCTTGCCAGAGGCAATGGTTCTCTTTAAGTTCAGAGGTGCTTTATTTCCTTAGTGCATTCAGTCAATCCATTGGAATTTAGATTTATTCTATCTACCACCAATAGAACATAGCTGAGTCGATATGCCCAAAATCCAAACCACACGATGGCTTGCATTTGGATTGTTTTGCTCTTGTTTTTAACCGTCCTAATGGCCTTTCCAATTGGTCTGATTCCTTTTCCTTTTTAATGTGCTCTTAATCTCCTAGTATATCCCCAAAGACACAGGAAACCTGGCTCATTTTAGAGGCATTTGAGATACCTAGACTTCAGTACCTATGCCTTTTCACATCTCTCTCCCTCTCAGCCTTTTTAATAGTTTAGATGAAAATAAAGAGATGAAGAGACTACATTTCTAGCCACGTTTTTTTTCTCTTGGATTATCATTGACATTTTCTTTGCACCCTGGTGTTATTTGTGGCAATAAAAGAGTAAAGCCATCAGCTTTATGGGAGTTAACAGCTGGGTATTACCTAACAAGCATCATTACCCCTCAGTTCATTCCTTTATCAAACCTTCAAATACCCCAGCCAGGAGCACCTGCCTGAGTTCCTACTTGTCCCACCCAAACAGCCCACAAAAATGTACACAGTCACTAGAGTTATAGTTGTGGGCTGTAACAAAACAGTGGTTGTGAATGTGTATGGAAGATGACTCTTTGAAAGTGGCAGAGAAGGTTAAGAGTTTTTGGGTGCTAATCATTGTTCACAGGAGCAGATTTAGATTAGTGAAATTGCAGCATCGTTATATTCCCAATCTATGGAAGCCAGGAGTATTATTCCATCATGAAGCTGTTCCACAAATATTAAAATGGAGTCTTAGAAAATCCAAAAAAAATTATATAAAAATATAAAAAGTAAACAACAAATAAGAAAACATAAAAAAACAATAATAATAAAAAAAGAACAAAATGAACAAGAACAAAAAGGCGAAAAACAACAAAAATTTTTTTTGGAACAAAAATTGGAATAACAGATGTTATTCAATAGTGGTTTGATGCATATTCTTATAAAGATATCCATGTGTTTCTTAAAACTAGTAGGTAATAACTTTATTAAATGTTTTTATTATTAACCTTTAAATATAGATTTAGTTTGTCAGTACATTTTTCTCAAAATTCAAGATTTTAATTCCTAATTGTGAAAATTTTAGAAATACTCAAAAAGGGAAAATATAATGGATCCTCCACATATTTATCACCCAAATTCAACAATTATCAAGATTTTGCCATATTTATTTAACCTGTCCCCTTTCCCAATACTTTTAAATTACATTCATTCTATTCTAAAATGCTTAATCTTTATTACATCATTTGGACGTATGCTTACTTTGTATTCTCTTCTTACATAATTTCAGAGAACTTTAAGGTACTTTTAAATAGTGCAAGGTGATGAGGCAGCTTGACTTTGGAGGAGTTACTGCCAGTGGCTTTTGGTCAGAGTCATACTGTTCTTAGGTGTAAAGTAGATGAGTATTTTTAGCAAACAATATGAGAAAAGTCCTCAAAGCATTCATTAATATTTTGTTTTTCCCAATTGTACTCTAAATAAGCATTCACACTTTGAAGATGTTTTTTAATTATGATATTGATTCCCTTTCTAACTCTTTAAACTTTCCCCTGATTCCCCTTTCATCTCAGCATGTACTGTTCAGCGTAATCCCAGAGACTGGAAGCGAGTTAAAATTTATCCCCAGAATCTGCAAAGTTTTATTCTAACCGAGATTGCTCTGTGTGTCAGCACATTCATTCATTCATTTTTTTTTTTTTTTTAACAAATATCTATTGATCTCCAACTCCTTGCAAAGCACTGTTTTGGATGCTGAAGACACCACATCAAAGCTAAACAGACAAAGTCCCTGTCTTCACATGTTGCTTTTATCTGCTGATTTCATGGTTTTTCTTTATATAGGTATCTCATCATGGAGTTGCCTACCAGAAAATCTATTTTTTATAACTCCTATGCTAGCTTTGAAGATTAATAAATATTGGTCTCCCTTGTGTCCAAAGGTAAATGGTTATTTTTATATAGGGATGTATTAATCAGCTTGGGCTGCCGTAACAAAATACCATAGACTGTGTGTGTGGCTTAAACACAGAAATTTATTTCTCACAGTTCTGGAGGCTTGGAAGTCCAAGATCAAGGTGCCAGCAAGGCTGATTTCATTCTGGGGCCTCTTCTTTTGGCTTATTGTGGCTACCATCTCTTTGTATGGTCACATGACCTCTTTGTGTGTGCTTGGGTAGAGAGAGTGAGTACGAGTTCTCGGATGTCTCAAGGACCAAAATCTCATCGTCCTTACCCCCTCTAACCTTAATTTCCTCCCAAAAGCTCCAAATACCATCACAGTGGAAGTTAGGGTTTCAGTATATGAATTTGAAGGGACATAGATATTCCAGTCCATAATGAATATTGCCAAAAAAGTCAAAAGCTAGTTACCAAAATGTCTTTCATTCAAATTACATTCTACACAAAGAGATAGTCTACACAAAGAAAAAAATAAATACATTAATAGCTCCTGACAGTGAGCTTCTTCTCTCTGGTTAAAGTTATGTCTAGGAATTTAGAAAGTAAACTTGCACCCACAGTTCTTGAATTATTTCTTATTCTTCCTACTTGGCAGATTTGTCTTATTTTACCAGTCACTTTATCGATTTCATTATAGTGTATTTTCATGCTTCATACCATCTGACTTCACTTGTTAGATTTCTTTGCTCACAGAACATCAAAGCCACTTAAAACTTTTGATCCCAGATGACTTTCCTGATCATCATTCAGGAGGGGACATAGCCCAGGTCATCTTTGGGGGCCCGCGGTGAGCGCGGCATATTTGTTTGTCTCCGCAGAATGCCCAGGGCAGTCATCCTTGACTCAGGTCTCTTGAAGTCCAGTAGCCATGGTACTTCTCAAGTTGTAGTCTTTTCATCATAGCTCTTTTATGTCATTGATGACATCTCAGTATTTCCCCCCTCAAGTTCTAAAACATCCCACAACCCAGTTTTTTCATTTGTGACATAATATATTGCTCCTTGGTTTTTGTTTTGTATTTTGGTTTTCTCACTTCTTCTAATTCCTCTTCCCTAGTGCTGAAAAGAATATAATTGCTTATTGAACTAAATACATAATTTTATATTGAGATTATTTTCAGATTTTTTTTTATATTCTTAAAAATATTAGATGTATTTTAAATCAAGATTAGGAGTGAGTACTAGCTTAGAAAGACACATGGACATCTTTCTTTTTTTTCTTCTTGTTTCTCTCAACCCATAGTGTTTTCCTACTCTTCTCTTTTCTCTTCTTGCCTTTGAGTTTACTAGCTTTCATCTTTTTTTCCAGGGTTTCAGGCTAAGAGATTAATGATAGAAAATGGGCTTTATATTTGAGCTTATACATATTCAGAAAGCTAATGATGTTGAGGGACTGAATAGAGGGAAGTGAAGAGAGTTGATAAACATTTTTGTTTGTTTGTTTTTGTTTTCCCTTCTTAGCGTTCCCGTCCACTGTCTGCCAGTGATGCAGAGATGAAAAACCTTGTGGGCTCAGCCCGGGAGAAGGTGCCGGGGAAGTTAGGTGGTTCTGTGCTTGGTCTGTCAATGGAGGAGGTAAAGATAACTCCATTTCAGGCTTTTGTGGGTTAACACAGTGTTCAGTAAAAATTAGTGAGTTATTCATAACATTCATAACCGACTCATATCTTATATTGAAAAGAGAAGGATTCAAGTTGGGGAAAATTTCTTCTCAGAAAACATCTTAAGTGGAGTTAATTTCTTCCTCATACTTCTTTCATATTCTTGAGTAATAACTCTTCCTCTGTCCTGTAACCACAGGGATTCCAGTTTTCAAAATAGATACTCATTTTATTTTCTCTTCCTCCATGTAGATCAAAGTTTTACGGAGGGTGAAGGAAGAGAACGATAGGAGAGGTGGATTTATTCGCATATTCCCTACTTCAGAGACGTGGGAAATATATGGGTGAGGTGACTACCTTTTTTTTTTAATCTCTACTTAAGGTCCACAGGATTGAATTGTGACGTAGTGTCATCATTGCTCCCCAAATTGTGTTTTTCTTACTTTGTGTATTTATTTATAAGAGTACGAATATTACCCAACTCAAGAACTAGAATGTTAACAGTAGTTAAATCTACCTGTTCCTCTTTTTTTTTAATCCCCTGCCTCTTTCCTAACTTAGTCCCCTAACCCAGGGGTGGACACTATCCTAAATTTTGTGGTTATCATTACCTTAATTTGAAAAAAATTACTGTTTTATCATCTATATGTGTGCCTAAACAATATGTTATTTATTTGTAATAATTGAGCTCTGGTTTAAATGCAATAAAATGCATCCATTTTAAGTGTACAGTTTGATGGGTTTTAACAAATATAAACACTAATATTTAACCACCACTATCAGTAACTACAATCAAGATATAGAGCATTTCCATTGTCTCCAGAAGTCCCCTTCTGCCCCTTTACAGTCAGTCCCCCTCATTACCTCAAGTATAAGTGGAATCATACAGTGTGTACTCTAGTGTTAGGATTTTTTTGTTTGGTGTAATGTTTTTGAGATTCATCCATGTTGTTGAGTAAATAGTTCATCCCTTATTACCGTTATGCACTATTTCATTGTATGAATGTAGCACAATTTGTTTATCCCATCACCTGCTACGTAACATTTGGGTTGTATCCATTTTGGGGCTATTATGAAGAAAGCTGCTATGAACATTTATGTATAAGTCCCTGTATGAATATATGATTTTATTTCTTTTGGATAAATATCTAGGAAGTATAGGTGGGTCGTATAATAAGGGAAAAGGATAGTACCATTTTACATTTTATCAGCATAAAATGTATGAGAGTTTCAGTTGCTCCCCATTCTTGTCAGCATTTATTATTGTCAGGCTTTCAATTTTAGGCATTCTAATAGTAGCATATCTTGCTTTTTCCTGAAAAATGATATTGAGCATTCATGTGCTATTAGCTATTTGTGTACCTTCTTTTGATTTTAAATTAAGGATTTTTATCTTTTTATTATTGTGTTACAAAGGACTCTTGATGAAGTTCTTTCTCAGAGAGATAGATGGATAGATAGATTGATAGACAGACAGACAGACAGACAGATAGATGATACAGTATTTTCAAGTCTGTGGCTAGCTTTTTCACTTTGTAACAATGCCTTTTAAAGTACAGAAGTTTTAAATATCAGTGAAGTCCAATTGATCAACTTTTTATTAATATACATTTATTCAGTGTTAACCCAGTTTCTAGGACTTTGCTTGGTGCTTTGGAGTATAAAGCAAATATTAGGATCCCAGTTCTTTGAGAGTTAGCAGTATGATTATGGAGAAATTATTTATACATATTATAAAAGTAGCTCAGATTTATGTAGCTCTTTGAGGAATAACATGATTGAAACAATCTTCTGTCCACATTTCCATGCCCTTTTTAGCATCTCCCATTCCCAGTTTCATTTGACCTTTTTCCCCAGCTGTATTTTTTGGTGGTGGTTTTGTTTTTATTTTCCAGTTTTATTTTCTAAGTTAAGTCCTCTATTTAATTTTATTATATTTGCTACTACTCTAGTAATTTATAATTTTAATTTGAGCAACTGTCTCTTCCTTTCACACTTTAGAAATGGTATATAAGTAACCTGTCACTTCTGTGCTTGATTCATATTTGTATTTCAGTATTTTCCCTCTTCAGCTCAGCATTAGAAATAACAAGTTTCTTTGTCTTTCAGGTCCTACCTTGAACACAAGACCTCCATGAACTATATGCTGGCAACACGTCTCTTCCAGGACAGGTGGAGGTTGCTATTCTTATAAATTTGGTAGGACTAGATCACAAAATTAGGAGAAAGTACATGCAAATGCAGGAAAAAATTTTTTTAAAGTCTTCATGTAAAATCTTTGAAAGGGCCTTGTAGAAAGCATAACATAACACCTCATTTTAAAAGAATTCCTTCGCTTTCAGCACTTTGTAACTTTTCCAGAGGCTAAGAATATTAAACTAACCGAGATGCCTTCATTTAGAGTGGGGAAGATGTGTTTATATACTAACAAATATGCCTTTTTATTAATATATATTGAGTATTAACCAGGTGTCTAGCACTCTGCCTTGTGCTTTTGAGTATACAACAAATATTAGGTGGGGTTAAACCATAAAGATCTTAATAGATGCCCTAAACTTTATTCTGAGTAAAGAAGGCCCTTACTCAGTGCCTTTCTATTTCAGACACAATTTTACCAGACATGATCATCTGTTTTCCCAGACTAGAAGAGATTAGAATGATCAGATTAGAAAAGGTGGAGGGGAGGTAATTCACAAAATAAATACACTGAGAATTGTAAGAAAAGATGACTGATAACCTCAATACAAGGGAAAATGGGGAAATGATGGAAAGCAGACATTGGAATTCAAATAGCACAGCAATTAGGGACTGCAAAGTCCCACATACTTTTTTTGCCCCTGAAACAGAACTGCATTACAGTACAGTTTAGTAATTGACTATCAAAGTAAGGTACCTTAGTTATTTAGAGAAACCTATATTAGTTACAGGATTTGTTTTTGTTTCTGTTTTTTGCAGGATTCTTAAAATGGATACCCAGATTTCAGTCATTTCTTGCAATTTCATCATCTGTTATAAGACAATATTTGGGATTTGCAATTTCTCTGTAAATTTGTGGCTGTTGCCATTGATTAACCAATTACACCGTGTGGCTTCTAATGAAGAGATACTGAGATTTTACTTAGAAGACACAGAAGCTCAGTTCTTTATCTATAACCTTTTTCTCTCCTTCTGCTCTGGAAACTTTTACAAGGCTCCTCTATCTTTAGACTTCATATATTTTACCAAGATATATTCTGATGTGTTGTTTTTTATAATTTTGGTTTTGCAGTGGATGAGTTCTTTCAGTCTGAAGATTTAAGTTCTACAACTGTAGGAAGTATCCCCCTCATCCTGTCTTTCCTCTTCTTGTGGAACTTCTGTTAGATGAACTTTGGATATTTTGCGATATCCTCCATATTTCTTTACTTTTTCTCTCATACTTTGATCTCATTGTCTCTTGGCTTTAAATTCTGGCAGATTTCTTAAATTTTGTCTTCTAAAACTCCAAATAAACCTAAGCAATTATCTGCTTTGTTATTCATGTTGAGCACAGGAGAGGATTATTCGATTTACTTTTTTATTTTGGCAAGTATTGTAATATCCAAGAACTCTTTTTTCTTTCTGACTAGTTTAGGTAGTTTATGGCTATAGTATCTTTTCATATCTCTTTGACCGTCTTCTTAATTTGTTTAAAGTTTCTTTTTGGTTTTCTTGTTGTTGCATTAGATTTAATTCTGCATTAGTTCTGTTTGTTCATGTCATTTTTTCTAGTTCATTCTGTTAAGTTTCCTCAAATATTTAATGATTTTTGATTGTCCAGTCATATTTGTAAGTAATGGATTATTTGCTTAGGATCGGTAGTTTTCATGAGTTTCTTCATGGGTTGTCTGTTTCTGAATTGACATTGACTCTGTACTTGAGGCTAAGCTAGGTCTTTTCATTCTTGGGCTTCCCATGAGGGAGAAGGAATGCAGAACAGACAATCTAGGAACTACCACAATAGCCAAAATTAGGAAACATTCTCCTATGAGTAGCATAACAATAAAAAACTTTGAAATGTGACCATATCTATGTTTCTTTATTAACACATTCAATAACAAGACCTAGCAATGGGTCTAATAACTACCACAATTTCAAAAGTATGATAAGTATTGGCAATATTTTGAGACACCTGTAACAACTCTGAAGTAATATAAAAAAAGATATTTCTTTTGGTAACGAAATCACACTAATACTGCTGTGTATGGTTCCTACATGCATATGAAGGAAATGCAAAATATCAGGTAGAGGATTAATTTTTTTTCCATCCAAGTTGGTGTACTCCCTGAATTCTTTCTTCAGGCTCCAGTAAAACATTATAAAAACTTGGATTTAGAAAACCTGAGTCTCACTGTTTGGCTAAGAAAGGCCCTCATGATCTACTCTTGACTAATCTCCACTTTTCCGCACAATTCATGGCTAATTGGACCACATCTGCTTGCTTTTCATGCTTCCTTGTCCTTACCTGCTCGCTTTCCCTTGGAAGGACCCCCAAACCACCCCTAAATTATTCTTCTAACTATGTCCTTCATCTTCTTACCGAGACTAGGAGTAGGCTCTTATCCCAGTCTAATTTAGATCCTCATATTGTATTTCAAGCACCTGTTTATTAACTAGTCTGTCTACTTTACAAGTTGGCTTTTAAGAGTAAGTACTTTGTTGTAGTCGTCTTTGTCAGTATCAAGAATCTACCACATGGTAGCACACACACAAAAACATGCATTGAAAAAAATTGAAATTGTGTTTATTGTAAGCCCAGACATCTTCCAATAGTCTGTTCTCTTCCATCTGAATTGATGCTTTTTCTCTTGCAAATTCCATTGTATTATGGTCAAAGCTACTTTCAAACAAATTGTCTAATCGTTTCTTTTAGGTTAATTTTGTCTGGTTTTCCTGCTCTCCCCAACCCTTCCCTTACCCTGCCCTGCAAACAATATCTTGCATGCTATCCTACAGTATGGAAGTATTTTTAACCCTGTCATATTAGTAACACCTGGGGATCTTGTGAGCCATATTTATCCACTGACTCCACTCCCAGACTGAAGTATTGGTAATAACTAAGAAGCCACCTGGGTGATGGTAATGTGATTGCAAATTAGTGGAGAAAACTATTATCTGATGAAAAATTTAAATCATTTTGAGGCTTTTTGATGACAGTATCAGGACATTTGCATGAAAAGAATACATGGGAAGGGAAAGACAAAATGTTTTAGGGAGGACAAACTTTTCACATTATTTTCTGTAGATAGAAAATCTTGGTATTGATTGCATCTGTCTCTTTAAAAAATAAATACCAAAGGTTACATGTGTATTTTCATTTATGTAACATTTTTGAAATGATAAAATTTTAGAATAGAGAACAGATTAAAGGGAGTTAGGTAAAAGGTGTGTGGTTATAAAAGGGCAACACAGGGGTCCTTATGATGTTGGAGCTGTTCAGTGTCTTGTCTGTGGTGGTGGATACATGAATTTACACAGTGATAAAATTGTACCAAACTAAATATACACATTCACAAATGAATAAAGGGGATTTTTTTTTTTTTTTAGAAAAAGAGTATTAAGTGAAAAGAAATTGAATGAGGAGAGGATGTTTTAAAATAAAAACAAAAGCCAATTTAAACATGAATGGCAATCATTTCCTGTGGTTAGAGCCCAATTCTAGTTTATAGACAATATAGAGCATCACTTGTAGAAACTATTTCTCATGAGCAGTCTTCTAAAACCTCATGAGAATTGAGATTGGTTTCTTTTCCTAATATAGTTCAGTGAAAGTATAAAGAGCACTAGAGTGTGAGACCCAGATCTTAGGTCTCACACTCTAGAGCTCTTTATATAATTTAAACCCATTAAGCTCCCACCTTGGACATACCACAAAATGGTCTCATACTGCCTCTTTTTATAAATAGGGCTGATAATAACTTTCTTCACAGGTTTGTGAAAAATAAGTGCGTTTTGATTTGTGACTAGGTATACAAATGCAAGTAATTGCTAGGATTTTTCTCTAGAATTCATTTGTTCTTTCTTTTTTGCTTTTATTGATCCTCAAGCTTACAGTATTCTGTTCTTTTCTGAGCATGTTCTTAATTCATGTCTCTTCTTCTCCCCCAAGATGGCTTCCCTGGCATAATTCCACTTTGAATCTCTGCAATACAGATTTCAGGAGTGTGTGTGTTTGTGTTTGTGTATGTGTGTGAAATCAGGAGAGTATATCTGCATAGTGCTCTAACCTACTTTTCCTTTCTACTTTTGCAGGGGAAACCCAAGAAGAAGCTTATTGACAGGAAGAACACGGTAACTGATTTTTAAAGTTGAGAAATTCTTTCATGTGCATAATGTGTGACCATGCACGGACTAAGCACAATATTTTATATAACCATTTTCACTTTGGCTCAACTTGAAGAGTAACATAAAAATGTTTTCTGCTGAAATACTGTTCTGTGTAATCTTCTTACAAACTAAGTTTGGGATTTACTTTATATATATATATGTGTATATGTGTGTGTGTATACACACACACACACACACACACACACACACACTACAGGTATATTATTTCAACTGATAGTAGTATTCTTGTTTGGCTATATGAGAGAGACCAAAGTATTCTTAAGATTTCATGACTATTCTCATGTTAGATTCAAAAAAGAAATTATGTTTTGGCCTTGAATACCTGGGACATACAGCTCTGTACCTATGCTACTGAGCAGAACTGATTCCAGTTTGCACGGAACTAAAAGTGTGCAAATACCTATGGCTCTTTATTTTGACAGAGGGGAGAAAAGTCTTTGAGGAATGGCTGGGATGGTCTTGCCCAACTGAAGACTCTAACAACAAAAACTCAGCCCTAAACACACATCCACTGGTCTGGGACATTATATACATCCAATTGTGCTGTGTCTCTTTAAAAAAAAAACGAAATGACAACAATAAGAAAAAATCCTCCTCTATCTAGCTTTTTGTTTTACATTTAAGAATGAAGATGACTTGGGTTTTATCCCAATATTTTGATGTATAAATCTAATTTTGCTTTAAAGAAGGAAAATTTTTTTTTGCCATTTAATTAAGGGAAAACTGAGAGAAATCAGTTTGTAGCTTGTTTCCAAATGAAGGTCACACTTAGTTTATAAGTTTTCTCTAGTTTTTAGTAAAACTAGGGTATATACTATCAATTTAGAAATTAGAAGAAAAAAATAAAAAACATAAAATTTTAACAAGAATAAAGATAAGTGAGTTCTGTTCTTCATTTTTTGTCACTCATTTTATATTGCCAATTGTAGGGTTTTGTTTTTTGGTAGTATAAAGGTATAAGCAAATGAAAGGTAGCATATGACAGACTATATGCTGGAACTTGAAACAATTCTTAATCAATTTAAAAGGATTAAAATCATAAGGAATATGTTTTCTTGACCACAATAGAATTAGAAGTCAGTAACAATAGAAAATGTTCAGATATTTAGGAATTAAATAATACATTTCTAAATAATCCATGGGTCAAGGGAAAAATCATCAAAGATACTAGAAAATATTTTGAACTGATTGATAATAAAAATATTAAACTGTTTGAGGTGCAGCTAAGGGAGTGCTTTTGGGGAAATTTACAGCTTCAAATGTTTATATCAGAAAAAGGAGGACTACATCACTGATCTAATCCATTTCATGAAACTAAAAAGAAGATTCACCCAAAGTAAGTAGAAGAAAGGAAATAATAAAGGGCATAAGTCAATTAAATAATAAACAATAAAGAAGATTAATAAAATCCAAAATTGTTCATTTTTAAGATTGCAGAATTGATAAACCCTTTCGTAGACTGATCTAGAAAAAACAGATCACTTAATTACCAACATGAGCTAGAAAAGAGGGGATATCACTAAAGATCCTACAGACATAAAAAGGATGTTATGGGAATATTATTAACCTCATTCCACTCCTGTGACAAATTAAATGTCTGAATTCCTTGTGGAGAGAGAACACTTAGAAAAACTGACGTAAGCTGAAATAGAAATTTTGAATAGCCACATACCTATTCAGAATATTGAATTTATAATAAAAAAACCTTCCCTAAAAAGAAAACTCCAGGCCCAGTAGTTTAACTAGTGAAGTTTACCAAGCATTTGAGAAAGAATAACACTAGTCTTACACGAACTCTTTAAAAAATTTTGGAAGATTTCCCAATTTATGTTATGATGCAAGCATAACCATTGACACCAAAATCTGATAAGACATTTAAAAAAGAGAAGGAGAAAATTACAGGCTACTGTCTTCATGGATATAGACACAAAATTTCTTCAAAGAATATTAGCAAATAGAATCTACTAGTATATAAAAAGGATAATCCACTAAAGTGATACTTTTCCAGTAAGGCAAGGTTAGTTTGACATTTGAAATTAGTATAATGCATCATATTAAATAAGAGAAAAAACTAGATGGTTATATTATTAGATGCAAAAAAAAAGCATCTGATGAAATTTAACACGTTTATGAGAAAAACTCTTAGCAAATCAAGAATAGAAGGGAACTTCTTCAGTATTGCCTTCTTTGAAAACCCTATTTCTAACATCATACTCAGTGGTGAAATACCGAAGGCTTTGCCCATATGATATGTAATAAGGCAGTTTGTCTGCTCTTACCACTGTATTCCTTTTGTGCTAGAGGTCCTAAGGATTATGACAAAGCAAGGGGGTGGGGAGATTAAAAGAAGAAGTTACAAGAAGTCTTTATACTTGGATGACATGATCAGGTTAGTAGAAAAGATAGCTACAGAATACAAGAACATATAAGTGCACTTAGCAGGATGTTGGGATACAAGGTCGATATATGAAAAAATTTTTTTAAATGCTAACAGTAAGTAATTGGAATGTTAAATTTAAAATTCTATTTATAATACCATTTGAAAATATGAATTTTTAGGGATTAATTTAACAAAATATGTTTAATACCTATACAGTAAAACTATTAAATATTACTGAAAGAGATTAAAGAAGATCTAAATAAGTGGAGAGATATGTCATGTACATGGATTAGAAGACTTAATATTGTAAATATCCATTCTCTCCAAATTGATCTAAAGATTCAGTACAATCCCAGTCATTATTCTAGTAGAGTTTTTGTAGAAATTGACTGTTGTTGTTGTTTTCTTTTCATTTATTCGGAACTGCAAAGGACTTAGAATATCTAAAGTAATCTTGGAAAAGACTTTGAGTACCTGACTTAAAGAAATACTTTAATGCTTATATAGTAATCATAACTGTGGTAAATTGATCAGTGGAGCAGAATAGAGTTCAAAAATAGATCCATGTTTATATGGCCATTTGACTTTATAAACAAAAGTCTTAAAGCAATCCAGTGGGGAAAAGGAAACTTTTTAACAAATGGGGCTGAAACTGGCTATTATATATTTTTAAATGAACCTCAACCCCTATCTCCCACAAAAAATAGATAATTCATAGACATAAACATAAAAGCTATTACTATAAAACTTCTTGAGAAAAATATCTTTGTGACTTTGAGCTTGGCCAAAGTTTTGAAAAATGACACAGAAAGCAATAAACAAAAAGGGAAAAATGATAAGCTAGCTTTCATCAAAATTAAGAACTTTTGTTTATCATAAGATACTGTTAAGAAAGTGACTAGGCAGGCTGTCAAAAAGAAGATTCATGAATAGCCAATATGCTCATGAAAATGTGTTTAACGTTAGTTATCAGAGAATTGCAAATTAAAATGATGAGGTACCTCTAAACACCCAACAGATGTTAAAATTATATCAAATCATCACATAATACACTTTAAATATCTTAAAATTGTATTTGTCAATTATACCTCAATAAAGGTGGGGGTGGTAGTGGTGGAAATTACTGACAACATCAAATGGTGAGGATGTGGTGCTAATGGAACTCTGATCAAAGTTGTCATGGGCAGCATAAACTGGAACAAGACTTTAGAAAGAGTCTGGTAGTTTGTTAAAGAGTCTAGAAAATTCCACTTCGAGATCTTCCCCAGTAGAAATGAAAAATATAACTACAAAATAACTTGTACAAAAATGTTTATAGCAGCTTGATTCATAATATTCCAAAACTACAAACAACTTAAGTGTCCAACAATAGGAGGGTAGGCAAGCTGTGGGTTATTCATCCAGTGGACTAATCCTCAGCAATAAAAAGGCATCAGTGCCGATACACACAACATGGATGAGTCTCAAAAACATGCTAAATTAAAGGAGACTTAACACAAAAGGGTTTATACTGTGTGGTTCCATTTTTATTAACAGCAAGTGTGTGCTGGGCACTCTTGTAAGCATCACTGATGTAGTGATCAACAAGACAAGTGTGTTTCTTGCTCTCATATAATTCTGTTGATCATATTCACACTTTCCTCAGTATTCTCTACCTTCATCCCTATACTAGTAAGGATTTATCTGTCTATTTAGGGCTTAGAAACTCATAGCTGTTATTTAAAAATATCAGATTTTTTATTTAATTGACTATAAATATATTAATATTCACAACTATGTTTGTATGTGTATGTGAGAGAGGGTGAGGCAATATCAGTTGTTGGAACTTCATAAACTGAGTTTGAATTATTTTTACAGTTCATTATTTGCTTCTCATTTCTCCCCTTGGGCAGGACCTTCCCTGTTCTTGGCTCATTTTCCTATCCTAGAGAGAAGGCCTCCAAAAGATTTACCATCTGGTCCACCCACCCAGAAATCCCTAAAAGTCCTAAATAGACCAAAAGACACAACCTTTCCATCAGACTCAGATGGAAACTCCCAGAGTTAACAAGGATGATTCTTTCACCTCAAAGAGAATACACTGAGAACTAGAGAGTTTAAGGGAAACAGTTCAAAGCCAACCAGTTAGAACTTGAGATCTAGGAATATAGAGTTGGCTGCCAGCTTTCAGACAAACGTGGATACCTCTTTTCTGACCCAGTTACCAAGAACCCTCTCTATCTTTGCTGACCTGGTTATCTCTGCTGCCCTATATTTTGCCATTATCTGAATTGGGCCTGATACCTGTCACTTCCTTAATTTGTGATTTATCTTACTTTAATGCCTAGTGTAGCTGCTGCTGTCCCCTTTCCCCATTCCATTTCCCATTCATAACCTGATTGAATTTGGCATTGTCCTACATCTGCTTCCCCTTGTGTGTGCCTCTGACTTTCTAACCCCGACCTGGAAGAGTCCCTGCCACCTCGCCCCGCTTACACCTGTAAGTAGGCTCTAAAGGACAAGTTCCACAGATTAGAATGTTTGACACTTGGCATGTCGTCCCAGGGTCTTGGTAACTTTTCACTAAGACATTTCCCCTGTGAGTCTCAGCTCTGAGCTACCACATGCACAAATTTTCAGCTCATCACAACCTAAGTTATAATGATTAGCAATAAAATAAACACCTCTAGCCACCACCCAGCCTGAGAATTAAAATTTTACCAGTATCTCCTGTTCTTGAGGTATGAGGCATTGGGTAGCACTTTATGATCTCTGCAGTAAATAGCCAGTATTACTGAATACTTAAAAATCCTTAAACATTGTCTTCAGATATATTTTAGTTTAGAACATTTAACAAATTCAGATAGGCCGTTAGTGAAGTTTTAACGTAGATTCCAGTATTCTCATTTATCTGTTGAACCTTTTAGAATTCGCTAGTTACCAAGCCCAGTCTGTAATCAGTACAGTTTTCTGTCAAGCTCAGTCTTGAAATAAAAGAGAGAACTTTCTGAGGGTTGTATTTTCCCCCATAGAATAACTACTGATGGAGCTCCAGAATTGAAGGTAGAGAGTGTGAATTCAAAAGCCAAGCTGCACGCTGCTCTTTACGAGAGGAAGCTCCTGTCTTTGGAGGTGCGGAAACATAGACGACGGAGTGGCAGATTGAGGGCAATGAGGCCAAAATACCCAGGTACGTGCCTGTGAGCTTTCACCAAAGTCCATGATCTGGGCCCTGATTTAATCAGTGTCTTAATTAATGCTCAATGAATCAGAACCTTCCTGATCACATATACTTAATTTGTTTGTATAGTCTTTTTTTCTCTGAAACCAAAATTCAAAAGGATTGTAAGTTTTTAAACCTTCCATCCTGTATTTCTACTGAAGAATACCCAAAGCTCATACAGTTTGGCTTTTGCTCTTATTTCAGCATCATGTAATACCTGATGCCTTAGAAATAATATTAGCTTAAGTTTAATAGGCTCCTCAGCATTATCATTAAGGTTTTATTCATGATTAAGTATTAAGTCCAATTCTTCTGTTGACACTGTCAAATGGTATAAATATTGTAAACAGGAAAAGACAAAGGAGAACTTATTTTTCTCCCAGATTCTCCCATATCTGTTTGTCACTGATGGATTGACTTCCTTTTTTCCCTCTTTCTCTCATTTGTTAAGCATCTGTATCAGGCACGTTTGTCAGTGAGGTTTCATTGGTGAATAAAAAAGATTATGATCCTTGTTCTCATAGACCTTCTAAGGCAGTAAAAGAGAAGGATAATGAATAAACATAGCATAGAAAAATATTCTCCTGCTCTTTATACCTCCATGAAAGGTGCCCTTTAAAAACCTCAGACACACTGTAGAGATTACTAAGATACTTTTTTCCTTAAGTTGTGAGAGAGCCATTTATATTATGATGAGAAACATCAACTGTAATGAAAATCATTACTAGGTTTTTGGGATATGTAAGATTGGAGAGTGACATGTGTATGCTATTAATTTTGTGTGTTATTTGTGGTCTGATTTAAATGTGGGCTTTTACTAAAGAGATGAAGGTATTGGGAGAGAGGAAAATTTAATCCTTTTTTCAGCAACATTAGTGATTCTTCGCATTTAGTGATTACTCAACCAGCTGAAATGAATGTTAAAACTGAGACAGAGAGTGAAGAAGAGGAAGAAGTTGCATTAGACAATGAAGATGAAGAACAGGAAGCTTCTCAGGAGGAGTTTGCAGGATCCCTTGGAGAAAATCAAGCCAAATATGCACCCTCATTGACCGTTATGGTAGAAAATTCCCCCAAAGAAAATGCCATGAAAGTTCCTGAATGGACTAATAAAGGTGAACAGTGCTGCAGGATTGAGACTCATGAACCAGAGCCTAAATTTAACCTGATGCAGATTCTGCAAGAGAATGGCAATCTTAGGTACGTACCTTTTGTAATCATAATAATAAAATCAATAATAGCTAACTTGTACTGTGTACCAGGTACCAAGATGGTGGCTTAACAGCCATTTTTCATGTCTCAGTCACAGCAGTCTTGTGAAGTGGGCTTTTACTAAAGAGATGAAGGTATTGATATTATTAAGGAAACTGAGCCTTAGAAAATTTACTTATCCAAGGTAGGGAGCTATGATATAAACTCAAGTCTCATTTGTTTGGCCAAATACTTGTTGGATTTTAGTGTCAATCACTAAGAGCACAAGGTGACTGAGACAAGGAGTGTAAGCAGCTCATGGTTTGGGGACACTTAAAGAGTGGGGTTATGACCCTAATATGGACAAAGTCCTCTTAGGACACAGAAAAAGAAGCGATTGTTTTTTCTTGAGAGGCTAGAGAGACTAAGGAGGCGATATTTGAACCAGGCTTTAACTAATAAGTAAATTATCAGTAAATGAGGATTTTGGGAGGTTTTGGAGGTAACAACTAAGTGTGTGATTGCTAGTAGAGGAAATAACATACAGGGGTGTGGCGGTACAGTCATTCATTTAACAGTCACTCAACAAATATTTCTTTCTCACCTGCTCTGTGCTGCCAGTTTTATTTGGCTGTATAGTAATACAGTGGAGAGCAGGACAGACTCATGGAGCTGATTGTCTAGTGGAGAAGACTAACAGTAAACAAAGAAGCAAGGTGATTTCAGGCAGTATGAAGCTTCTGTGAAGACAATAAAAAAGGGTCTAGTGTTAGAGTGTAATTGCGCAGAGGGTTTCTTTAGATTGTGGTGTTTGGGCATGAAGAAGTAACCTTTGAGGTGGGTCCTAAATGATGAGAAGGAGGTAAGTCGTGTGAATATCAGGGGACAGAATATTCCAGGCAGAATAGCAAGTCTAAATAAAGGATGGTTTTTAAGCAATGAACGATATGGTTACATCTTGATTTAGAAAGTTTATTCTGATTATATCAGGGAGTAGTGATTGACAAAAGAATAGCTGAAGGCAGAGTGGTGAGTTAAGAGCTGTTACAGTAGGCCTTGGCAACTTGGTGATGCCATAAGTTAATATAAGGGGCATAAGAGTTGGCTTCATGCTAGAAATAACATGTTTCATTTGAGACACAGTAAGGTAGAAGTGCTTGGGGTGAAGATGTTCAGTAGACAGGTGAAAACATAGCTTTGAAGGTCAGAGTTGAACAAGATTGTGCAGTTGACAAAAATACTTCAGATTGGATGAGCTCATTTAATTCACTTTAGTTCAGCAAGCATAGACAGGGAGAAAAGAAAGAGAAGTGGGCCTTGGGGATGTTTGATAGTAAATAGACAAGAAATAGCAGTTATGTAAAAGCAACAAGAGTTTCTAGCAATAGAGTGCCTTCGGTAGTTCAAGTCAGAATGAGGAGTGAAAAGAGACACTTGCATTTATGACCTGGGGTGGACATAGTGTGTAGACGTGAGATTGTGAGTTGAGGAGATAAAAAAGCAAGTGTACACTAACTTTTTCCAAAGGTTTGAGAATGCATCAGAGAGCGAGCAAGCCCAGAGAAAGGATTTTTTTTTTTTTTTTTAAGATAGGGATTCTGGAGCTTATTTATAGACTAGGGGAAGGATTTGATGGGAAGAGGGTTAGTGATGCAGAAACAGATATATTGATAGAGAAAGATTCTAAAGGAAGGTGGAAAGAAGCCAGTGGCAGGTATCTCTCCCTATAAGAAAGCAGTATGGGATGGACCAGTGGTTAAAAGTTAAAGGGAAGAGAAGTTTAGGTATTTATGTGTGATGGCCTTTATTTTCTAAGAGGTCATCTCTCATACTGGAAGGGTAGAAAGTGATAGTAGAGTTTGGAGGAGTTGGGGGTTGGTAGAGTTAAGGTTCAGAACAGGGTCATGGAGTATAAGAATAGTTCCACTAGTGGAGAGCACACAGAACTCAGTCAGGAGACCTGGGCTCTGGCTTTTTGGTGCTTACCAACTGGCTGTGTGATCACAGGCCAGTCAGCTTCTCTACGCCTCAGTTTCCTTTTCTATTATGCCAAGGAATGGGGTTAGAGAAGTGTTTTTCAAAATGCTTTTAGGAGAGGAGAAAAGGATTCCACTGAATTGAAATAGAATATTTGAAAACCACTGGACTATATTCTAAGATCTTTTCCAGCAATAACATTCTACTTAGCTGTTGTAGAAATAAATTATTATTCATAAATCTTACACATCTCATTCTCAATGAGTAAACTGTTATAATTGCAGGGTGTGTTAATATAAATTAGTGATTTTCAGACTATTTTGTGGAGTTGCCCATCATTCTTTGGGGCATCTCAGTGATGACTAGGAGTCTGGGGGAGGTTCATGGCAAGGATTCAAGACCCCAGGCTCCATCCCCCTAGTTATATATTTTGTATACTGAGGATCCACATAGGCTTTTATTTTTTAAAAAGTAGGTTTCTCTGGTATAAATCATTGTGATTTTCATTCTTTAATCTTTTTTTTTTTCTTTTTGGTTTGCTGGTTTCATATGACCAGCTGACCAATGTGTCTAATACTTTAGGGATAAACTCAGGATTTATGTCCCAGGGATCTCTTAACAAGGGTGGAAAAGTCAGTACTTACTCATTTGATTTGTGACGGTGATTTACAATAAAATGATTGAACTCTTGACTTCCAAGCAATACTCTCCTTATCCAAAGACCTTCAAGTTTTAGTTTTAAAGGAGTAATCATTAAAATTGGACATTCTGCTACATTTGGAGGTGTCTGACACATGCCATTTCTAGCTCATATTGCAAGTGAATTTGTTGACCATAATTGAGAATATTTTGCATTTATTTTGACTTAAAAGTAATTTGTAATGCAAGTGTAACTTATGGGATGGTTTAGGGGCAAGTGGTACATGGACTCCAGGTGAATGTGAATATAATTGTCCTTGTTGAGAAATATTTGATAATATAAATTTTTTCAAAATTTTGTGTTCTCCCATAAACTACTTCTATTAATAACAAAGATGTAACCTTATATTTCATGCTCTGAAGATTCTATATAGTAAACTATTATGATCTTATGTGTTAAATTATGTATTAAACTCTGAAGATCTTATGTATTAAAAGCAAGTCTACTCCCCTACCGGAGTCCCCTCCTATCCACTCCCTCCAACACACACACAGAGGCCAGACCCCCTTGGGATTTCCAGTTTACTCTGGACGAGTCCTTCATCCTAACCTTGGAGGAACAGTGAGTAGAAAGCATTCAGTGATTGCATGTGTGAGGATTGTAAACAAAGTTTGTGTTGGGCCCTAATCTTCACTGATGTAATTTTGGCTAGAGTGTCAGAAGGCCGATCAGCTGAAGTAACCAAAATCTCTCCTGAAAGAAAACAGATCTGCCACAATTAGCAGCTGAAGTGAAAATCATCAGCTTCCCTCTGATACTTCTGTCTTCCACTCTATAGCTTATGTGATTTCATTGTTTTCCACCTGGACCACCAATCAGAAATCAGCTGACTTCTTCAGTGATGTCGCTGAGGTGCTTTTTACTGTATGTGAGTCTTTCTTTCTCCCACTGAACGTCTGGGTTTGTCCTGGCCTGTCTATGCCAAACTCTGTTGGACCTCACTCATATGTTCTGGGCTCCAGCCACTCCCGTCTTGTAGTTGAGAAAAGCATGACCTTAAAATTTGGTCTCAAAAGTTTCTTTGTAGGATTTATCTATTTCCTGCTTTGGAGGCTTTTGCACACCAGAAATATTAGTTACCATAGCAAAAGCCATGCTTTTGCACTAACTGATAAGTATATTCTTAAGGGCCTCCAAGGCAGAAAAACCTTTCTACATTAATATAAAGGCTCTTATGAAGATTCATTTTTTTTCCTGTCTGTTCCCCCAGGAAAGTTGTTAAAAAGTTCAAAGAGATAAAGTTTAAGAGTAGGAAGCCCGATTTTCTATTATTAAATTTTTTCCTCTATAGTAATAATGAGAACATAAATAGGATTCTCCATCTCTGATATTTTAATAAGAAAAAACACCTCATATACCATGTAGAAGGGATCTTTATTCAGTGACTACATGGTGGGCTTTATCTCAGTCATTCTAATAGAAGGATCCTCAAAGGCCACTTTGAGAGAGGCAAGTACACATTTGGTAGGCTTACCATTCTGTCTCATAACGGTATGTTGTTTTGGATTTCTATAGCAAAGTGCAGGCTCGAATAGCATTCTCTGCCTATCTCCAGCATGTTCAAATTCGCCTGATGAAAGACAGTGGAGGTCAAACGTTCAGTGCCAGTTGGGCTGCCAAAGAAGATGAACAGATGGTGAGGCTCTTCTTGTTGAAACTTTTTTTTTCCCTTTTCTATTAAGGTAAAGAGTAATATATTATCTTCTGGTAGGATAATTATTTCATAGTCTAGTTTATAGATTTCTCTCACTTTAATACTAAGTAAATCTTCGATCTGGAGCCATGTTCATCGCTCTGTTTTGAGGGCATCAGTTTGTTTCATTCTGACAGTGGAAATCAATTGCTCCCTAGATGTCAGGCCCTATGCAAAGCCCTCAAAAAGAATAACAACTTACAGTGTAATTTCTCAGGCATCTTCATGTTGTATTAACTCTTTGTGAAAGGCAGTGTCATCCACATTTTATAGATGAGGAAACAGAGACCTAGAGAAGGGAGGTAACTTGCCTGTTGTCCCACACAATATGTATGTGGTGAAACTGGGACTTGAACCCAGATGTTACAATGGTATATTAATTCTCCTCCATTGTTTCCATGAGTCACAGGGCTTTTATTTTTCTGTCCTGATATGTCAAGTTAGCTTTTTGAAGCTAAAGCCCTCTGAGAATGTAGCATCCTCCATTTTAACATTTTTTCTTTTACTAGTAGTAACTTTATAAGGTTCTTAGATTATTGGAAACAAACTTGTATAATAATTTTTACTGTATATCAGTCGTTTGAACATGCCTAGAATTTATTATTCTAACAAAGTTTTCCTTTTTGGATCAGAATGACAGGAAGCTTCAATTTCTTTGGTAAGGTCAATGCTTATAGAAGCCACAGCCCTTCCATAGGCTTTTTAACCACAGGAATCTGTCACAGAAAAGAGAGGAACCTTTAAGTCTGAGAAAGCGGCATCCTTTATCCAACACGGTGACTCTACTGTAATTTTCTATTCTCCACATACAAGAGGCATATGCCAGCATTATTTTTTAAAACATGATGAATATCCCAGGAAACAACTTGTGAATTTAAAGTAGCCAATACAACCCAAAGATAAAACCTTGTGTGTTGTGAATAATCCGTCAGCCATCACTGGAAAATATTAGCTCTGCTCTTTCCAAGTGGAAAATTAAAAATGCCTTTTCGAGAGTCAGTTTGTCTGTTCCACTATGAAAAAATAATGTTTTAATATAACAGCTTAAGCCACCCTATAGTAAAGACAGCAGAGTAGAACTATGAAATCCAAGCCTCTGGTTATGAGGCTGTTTCTTTATACTGGAGCAAATTGGCACCAAAGGACAATGAACCAAAGTCAAAAAAACAGCTCAGAAGAGAATAACCACTGCAACGGCTGGCTTGGGATTCACACAGGGTTTCAATGGGGCTTTTTACAAGAATATTTAGGATCATCACTGTAAAACTTAATACCAGTTCTGTGCATTTCTTTTCAAAAATATACCTAGAGAGCAAACCATTCCCTGAGGATTGTAGTGGTCTTGTTTATGAGGAAGGTAGGTGTAGAATTGCCTCTCTGATCCAGGTTAGGGTTAGAGATTCTTTATCACATAATTCACAGAAGGCACATCAATAGAAGGTCTCAATTTTATTGCATTTGGTAGAAGAGGGAAGGAACAACTATATTTAATTTAAGGCCTTTGACTTTGCAGTATCTCTCTTTGAAGCACTTAAGACATCCTGAATGATCTGATTGGTGTCTGTTCAGATTTCAGAATTCTTTCCCTACCTCAAATGAGATGCGTCCTTTCTTCCCCTCAATGACCATCCACTGCACCCTCCTCTAAGAGGATATCAGTCCTCAACTCTAAAAGCTCATTTATCCTTGTGGAGAAAAAGAAATCTATCACCTTTCAAGCATAGTAACAATTCTTTCTTTCCCTTATCACTAAACTTTTAAATCAGTAGTATCTACTCTTCACCTATATTCTTCATTATCCTTGCATTTTTATAATGTATGCTTCTCTTCCTTTTTCTGTTCTAAAAGTGTTCTCTTAAAATTATCTTACACTGGCCAGATCCAGGGCCTTGTCTTAGCTGTGTTTTTTTCCAGCTCTAGCTTCCCAGAAGCTTTGGACCCTTTCTTCTTCAGCTTCCATAACACTGTGCTCTCCTGAGTTTCTTTCCCGATGTTTCTACCATGGGTTCTAGGATGGGGAGAGGGAGAAGCGGGGCAAGAGTTATGGTTGGTTTTTGTTTTGTTTTCTGATTTTTTTTCTCCTCTTTCCTATCTCTAAGCATGACTATTTCTGTATTCTTTCTCTGTCTTCTCACCTTTGATAATTTCATCTGCTCCCATGGTTTTAGTTTCCATTGCTTATCCTCAAATGCTACTTTCCTGAAATAACTTTCTCTGATGACCCTATTAGAAATGATATCTGCACTTTGAATTGTTATAGCACTATTTGTATATGATTTATGGTACGTTTACAGCTACCATTTTATTACAGTTATTTGCATACCTATTGGATTTTGATTTTCCGATTGCTAGCTTAGTGCGAGAAGAGAATGTTTGTTTTGTTCTGTTTGTTTTGTCTTTCTGTATCCTTATACCTGACATGTTTGTTCTGGGTCTTATTTGTGGAAATGTATAATATTCTTCTTCTCACATCTCTATTGTTTTCTGTTGCTTAGCACAATCCCTGTTTTTTTCCCCCAATAACTCTTAATTTATAGGAGCTAGTGGTTCGTTTCCTCAAGCGAGCATCAAGCAACCTCCAGCACTCACTGAGAATGGTATTACCTAGTCGACGACTGGCGCTTCTGGAACGCAGAAGAATCCTGGCCCACCAACTGGGTGACTTTATCATGGTGTACAATAAGGTAAGTGGTTTATCTTATTAGTCTTGTGCTTTAGATTGCCACACAGTCAGAAACAGGCTCCCCTGTGTGTAATGTTATGGGAAGCAGGACCTCACTCCTTAACCCAGCTGAGTTGAAAAGTTGCTTATTACTTCTGAAGGCCCAGTGCCATAGGTAACTCTTTTTTTTTTTAAATTTGTTTTATTACTAGTTTCAAGTATACAGTGCATTGGTTAGACATATATATATAGTTATAAAACGATCCCCCTAATTGCTCTTTGTCTCCTCTGGCTCTCCACTTAGCCATTACGTTAATGCTTACTGTATTCTGTATGCCATACCCCCATTGCTGTGACCATTATCAACTACTAATTTGTACTTCTTTAACCCTTCACCACCTTCTCCCAGGCCCCATATAAGTGAAATCATATGGTATTTCTCTTTCTCTGTCTGATATTTCATTTAGCATAATAACCTCTAGGTCCATCCATGTCATTGCAAATGGTAGGATTTCATTTTTTTAATGGCTAAGTAATATTCCATTATATATATGAACCATAGCTTCTTTATACAGTCGTCTGTTGACAGGCATTTAGGTTGCTTCCGTATCTTGGCTATTGTAAATTGCACTACCATGAACACATAGGTGCATAGATCTTTAGAAATTATTGTTTTGGTTTTCCTTGGATAAATACCCAGAAGTGCAATTGCTGGGTCAAAAGGTATAATATCCATTTTTAATTTTTTGAGAAACCTCTAGACTGTTTTTCATAGTGGCTATACCAATTTGCAATCCCACCAACAGTGTATGAAGGTTCCCTTTCTCTGCATCCTTGCCAACACTTGTTGTTCTTTGATTATTGGTGATAGCCATTCTGACAGGTGTGAGGTGATAATCTCATTATGGTTTTAATTTGCATTTCTGATGCTTAGTGACCTTGAACATCTTTTCATGTGTCTGTCGGCCATCTGTATTTCCTCTTTGGATAAATATCTGTTCAGGTCTTCTGCCCATTTTTAAATTGGATTGTTTGGTTTTTGTTGTTGTTGTTGTTGAGTTGTATGAGTTCTTTATATATTTTGGATATTAACCTTTATCAGGTGTATCATAAGTGAATATCTTCTCCTATTCAATTGATTGCCTTTTTGTTTCATTGATGGTTTCCTTTGCTGTACAAAAACTCTTTAGTATGATATATTCCCTTTTGTTTATTTTTTCTTTTGTTTCCCTTGCTTGAGGAGATATGTCCAAAAATAAATTACTAATAGCAATATCAGAGAGATTACTGCTTGTTTTCTCCTAGAAGATTTATGGTTTTGGGTTTTACATTTAATTCTTTAATCCATTTTGAGTCTATTCTTGTATATGGTATAAGAAGGTAGTCCAGTTTCTTTTTCTTTTCTTTCTTTTTTTTTTTTATTGAAGAGACTATCTTTACCTCATTGTATATTCTTGCCTCCTTTGTCATATATTAAGTGAGCATATAGGCGTGGATTTATTTCTGGGCTCTATTCTGCTCCATTGATCAATGTATCTGGTTTTTTGTCAGTACCATGCTGTTTTGATTACTATAGCCTTGTAGTATAGTTTGATATTAGGTAGTGTGATACCTCTAACTTTGTTCTTCTTTCTCAAGACTGCATGGCTATTTGGGGTCTTTTATGGTTCCATATAAATTTTAGGATTATTTGTTCTAGCTCTTTGAAAAATACCATTGGTGTTTTCCTCAGGATTACATTGAATCTATAGATTATTTTGGGTAGTGTGGCCATTTTAATGATGTTGATTCTTCCTGCCCATGCTTCCATTTACTTGTATCTTCAATTTCTTTTATCAATGACTTATGATTTTCTAACAACAGGTCTTTTACCTCCTTGGTTAATTAGATTCCCAGGTATCTTATTGTTTTCAATGCAATTATAAATGAGATTATTTTCTTAATTTCTCTTTCCAAAAGCTCATCACTGGTGTATAAAAATGCCACTGACTTCTGATTATTAATTTTATATCCTGCTACTTTACTGAATTCATTGATCAGTTCTAGCAATTTTTTGGTGGCATCTTTAGGTAACTCTTACCAAAAGGCATATTCCTTTTGAGTGCTGTTGAACCTGAAATAACTCCTGAGCTATGTGAATTTGCACTGTCTTTATTGTGCCTGTAGATAGTGGTAAACTGACTATTTGAGAGCAAATTTGAACTGACAATATGACAATCTTCTTTCCTAAGAGACTCATACTTTGTTCTCTAGAACATTTTAACCAGAGACATCATTTTACAGCCAACCCCAAGAAATTTACTATTTGGTTAAAATATTTTTTAAATGTCTTTTTTTCAGTGGTCTCAAAATGCTTTAGAATTACCTATTTTTTTTTTTTTTTTGGTTATGAAATGGATGGTCATTTTGCAGAAGGGAAAGCTGAAGTCTAGAAATGTAAATGGCTTTTTAAAAGATATTTAAAATGGTTAATAGAGTATTAACACAGCCAAATCCACAATTTATCCAGATCTGTTGAGAATTTTGGTATTTATTGTATAAGTGAAGAATTTATTCAATTTGGATGCTGATCTAGGAGTATCTTTGAAGACCTTTTCTCTCCCTAACTGTAACAAATGCATGTCTCTGATGTCATACTGTGAAAGCTGCAAGTGACCACACACATTACTAAGTTACTATAAAAAGCTCTCTTCTCCGTGGGTTATGTGAGTAGAAAGTAAAAACGTGATAAAATTTTACATAACTTTTATTTGAAATTCCTCACTGTTTCATGAAATAATGGCAAAAAGCAATACAGATTTATAGGTGGCAAAAGTACATGGAGGAATTAAATGTCTTTTCTGTAAAGACAGATAAACGCAAGGCTATGAAACCAGATGATGAAGTGTGCATTTATTGGGAGTCAGTTTGATCTTGTTGTTTTTCTGTGGGGGTTGGGGACTGGGTAGGAAACAGAACAAATGGCTGAAAAGAAATCGAAGAAGAAACTTGAGGAAGAAGAGGAAGATGGGGTGAATACGGAAAACTTTCAAGAATTCATCAGACGAGCAAGGTAGAAGACATTTTTGGTTAATAAAATCTATTCTATCTTCTGTACTACCACATTGAATTCCCAGTATTCCCTTATTTCTAACATATGGATGTGTGTAAAATCACTCTTAGAAAGAAAACAAGTATTTCATAGGCTTGGCCTCTTCATATCTTCGCTAATTATGTTGCTGTTGTCATGGTTCTAGTTATCAAAACACTGCTCCTGGGTATCTGGGCTGTATTTCTAGACAGCCTTCAAAGTGCACACCACTCAAAGTGCTGAGAGAGCCCTTTGGAAAGTTGAAGTTAGAGGCTTCTAGTGTTCTTGTACCAGAAAGCCTTTTCCTAAAAAGACTTGCACAAAACCACGAAAATAAAGGGTAAAGCATCTGTATAACACCATCAATTAGTCTTCAACCATCAAAGTCATAGTGAGGAGAAAAGTAGAAAAATCAACTCTCTATTGATTTGTGAAATTAAATCAAGTGATGGTTTATCAGTCATCATTATAGTATGATCTGTGTTTAATACCTTGTATCAACCTAACCATAGCCTCAGGATTATGTGCGTAAACACACAGGAAACAAATAACATGATCTTTTATGAGTTCATTATTGTGCAGTGTTATTTTATTGACATTCTTGGGTCTTGAGTAATATAATTGATAAAGCAGATATAGAAACAAAGCATGAAAGTTTTTCGTATTAACATTATAAAAGTAGAAAAGAAAAAAACTAGATTATTTTCAGAAAATGGCCAAATTTTAAAATAGAAAGATGAATTTCTAAGTTCTTCCTAGGAATCTTCAAAATCCCTAAAATTAAAAATAAAAGTCTTTTGAAAAGTGATGTGTATTCCCCTACTAGGCCTAACTGGATACTAAAGATGAATTATATATAGTATTAACTTGGATAGAGACTTGAAGGTAAAGCACTTTGGAACATATTTACTACTGATTGGATTAAATGTTGATTGTTGTAAATAAGTGGTAATATCAGTTTTTAAATTACGTTTGGATGGTACATGGATCCCTTTGTCAGGGTTAGTAAATTCCAACACTTGCAGGAATCAGGGAGAAAAACATAAATTATGAAGTGGGCAGAGGATAAGCCAGAAGGTAGAAAGCAGCTTGTATTTTGACCAACCTTAACTTTTCCCTTTCAGTATTCTATAAAGGGCCAGATAAAACACTGATAGGCAGAGGCACTCACCGTTTGCAGCCTCAGCTTTTGGTCTTCGGTAGTAACCTGAGGTGTTTATCCAGTGTCACTTTGTACTTTGGAGACGTTGGGGTTCACTCTGAGATTCATAGACACTATTACCTAGGTTGTCATTACAGTGTATGCTGAAGACGAGGTATAGCTTCATTGTAGTAAAGGAGGAATATTCTACTTATTTGAAATCTACTTATCGGGAACACAGCCAGGCTCTAGGAAAAAAATGCAGAGCCATTGAGAGGCTGCTATAAATGTTACAAAATCCATGCATAATACGTGTACTAGAAGAATCCTATGGGCCATCATCTGTTCTCCTACAGTTTCCATTTTGTGGGTGTTCGAAACGTGCACATAATTTTAATATTTGATGTGACCTGGAAACTATTTTAGTTTCCTGCATTGTATAAATGGTTAGGGAATTCTTCCATGGTTACACTGCTGGGTCCTCTTATTGCTGACATAGACAATTAAAATGGCAAGTGGCTCCTCTACTGAATACTTTAATTATCTAGAAATGGGATGGGCAAACTTTAAAGGGCCAGAAAATAAATATTTCAGACTTGTTGGACTACATATAGACTTTATAACATATTCTTTAAAAATATAAAAACCATTTTTAGTCCTGTAAAAACAGGCTGCTGGTCACATTTGTCCTACTGTCTGTAGTTTGTTGACCGCTGACCTTAAACATGGCTGTCCAATAGAACTTTCTGTGCTGTAGCTACTAAATACTTGAAATGTGGCTAATGTAACTGGGGAAAAAAATCTTAAAATTTATTTAATTTTAATTCATTTGAATAGTTTCATGTAACTAGTAGCTGCCATATTGGACAGTGCAGATCTGGAAAATTCACTGTGGAATGAATAAAGCCTTTCTGTGCTTTACATTTTTAGATTGCTTTACTTATATTGTATTTAACTGTCTATTAATAGGGAGTTTTCAGCTTGTGCTTTTCATTTCCCCCTTCTCCAGCTTACTCCATTTCCATAATAAAATGTGGTGTAAAGTTTTTCCAGAACAGCTTCCTGTTCTGACCATACTTTCTCTCCTCATTTCAGTGAGGCCGAACTAGAGGAGGTGTTGACTTTTTATACTCAAAAAAACAAGTCTGCAAGTGTCTTCCTGGGGACTCACTCAAGAAGTTCTAAAAACAGCAACAGTTATTCTGATAACGGGGCAAAGGGTGGTAAGTATGTCAGTTTATTAATGAAAAATAAGAACAAGTGAAAAAATGAGATATACAGAGGAGAGCCGAGAATAATGTTCTGCTTAAGCACTCATAGACTCCAAAGTGGTGAAATTTTGTAGTGTGGAGGTGAGGAATGAAGAGGCATTACATTTTTGAAAGCAGAAGAGGGACATAGTCTGATTTTTTTTTTTTAAATAAGAATTAACAACAGAGAGCTTTTTAAGACAGGCTGATAATATTTAAAGTCTAGTGAACACCCATATTACTATCTGCTGGACATGATCTTATTTTTTTTTTTACTTCCAAAAACCATATAGAGTAAATGCTATTATAAAACTACATTACGAATGAGAAAACAGAAGCTGAAAGAGACTGAGTAATATGCTCACAGGTGCCTTTCACGGTGCATTAGGAGAGGAATTTGAAGCTTTGTCTGCCTGATTCAAAGCTTCTTACCCTGTGTTTTGATGCCTCTCCTAATGACTTCTCACTTTGTTAAAGTTTTTGCTTCCTGTAGCTCATCACTATTGGCATTTAGGGTAGGAGAATTCTTTGTTGTATGGGACTATTCCATACCTGGTGGGATGTCTGATTTAATATCCTTAGTCCCATTTCCTAAATGGCATTAGCCTCCTTCAGTCCCAGGGTTATTGTGATAACCCAGAATGTTCCCATGCATTTCTAAAAGTTCTCACTGATTGGGAATTTTGGAACTCATGTGGACCAAATTATCTAGCTCATGTCATATGGTCAAAATATAGCAATGATACTCTGTTATAAACAAAGCTCTGTGCTTTAAATGTAAGATTCATTTAAAATCTAGATTGAAATGTAAGACATGTAATCAATAAACTGATTTTGTCAGTGAGCGAAGCACTAGATTCAAAGATGGAGACTTTCCCTGCTCTTAAGGCTACCAGAGTCTAATGTGGAAATGGCCAGAAGAATTGGTCATTTAAAATATAAGTGAGTTTTCCCAAAGAAACAGTGTTAATGTTTTAAAAACTTTCTAAGTTCAGAGGCTAGTCCACAAAAGCCTATTTAGCTCACTGTATAATTGAATTATTGTATTACTAGAAGTCCTTCTGAGTCCAGTCCTTTTCTTTGAGCTTTCTTAACCTAGGTTCTGAAGCTTGTTTATTCATCTGTACATTGATTCATCTACACATTTTTACTATCAGGTATCATGATAGTTGCTAGGTATACAGTGACCTGGACTGTCATAGTCCTTAACTTTATAATGTTTATTGTCTAGTGGATGAAGTTGGGTGAGTAAACAGAAAGAAGGTTAGTGGAAATGTTAGGGAGGAGAGGCTCAGGAGTTCTTCTCATGAGATTAGGGTAGAGAAAGTATGCTAACCTAGGGCAGGGAGGGCCTAGATTGGCATTCAGAATATAACTTCTGCCCTGGCAGTAATGGGGAAGCCCTAAAAGCATGTACTGGCAGTACCTGTTTCTACAGATAAGTTCTTAGACATTCTGGGGTTTGTGTGAAAGACTATCTTCACATAAGAAGATCTATACCTGTCTACACCTATCAAGAATAATTAGAGGGGCAATAGGAAGTTCTTAACCAAGGAAACCACATTATGACATTTGATAGTATCTGGACTCATTTGAAACATGAGCACACAAATGTGTGACAATTATATTAGAGTAGAAATTTATTTTATTAGAGTGATTTTGTTGTTGTTGTTGAATATACTGATCAACCAATCACAAGTAAATTCACTCAGCTTACTCAAGTAAAACCAGGGAGTTTAAGATACAGAGCTATTGTAGTATCCAGGTGTCATGTCAAGAAATATTGGGGCTGTTCTTTCTGTCTTTGGGTAGTTGCCCTGATGCATGCATGTTATGACTTCTTTGCTTAAGTGGGTACCACCAATCAGCTTGGTTCCTTGTTCTCCTCGTCTCAATTCTTGGCAGAAGCACCTAACTGTCCTTACTTATTTTCTTTTCCAGTCTTGTTGGCAGTCCATGGATGGCTGTTCTGGCTTTAAGTGTCTTTCCCTGGTTCAGTTAGTTGGAGCTGGGGTTGGGGGTAATTGGGAATTATTTGGTTGGTTGCCCACTCAACAGGGCAGTGAGCGTGGCCATCCTTGGAAAAGTGTGAGATGGGCAAAGGTTCATAGAATTGATTACTAGGTATGTTATATTTTGGAAACAAAATTATGTGTAGAGTGATGCCCTAGTGTTTGATAAGTAGGAGAGCCTAAGGTCAGTATTCATTTTGAATTGCAGATCATCCTGAGACGATGGAAGAAGTGAAGATAAAGCAGCCCAAACAGCAACAGGCAACAGAAATTCACTCTGATAAATTATCTCGTGAGTGACTTCAAACTACATCTATTTGCTGCTCTCTGATAAATCCCTAAAAGAAAAGAAAAGTCATCAGATGCTAAGTGATTCTAGAGCATGAGACATTACCCCAAAGATGTTTCTTTTCTTTGTTCTTTCTTTTCCCTTAGAATTTCCTCTTATCTACTGATATAACCTGTTTTCCTTCCATGGAATTTCTCATTTTAATGTTTAGAAATTCTGAGCGCTTTTCTAGAAGGGTGAAAGCAGAGGGAAAGAAGTTAGTTAGCTGTTACTATGAGGAACTTTGTCCTAATGCCCTAATAATTTTAACTTTACTCTGTTTGAGGGAGGTATTCCCAACTCCAGCTTTTCAAAAGGACTAAAGACAATTTCTGTTGCCAGGTTGTCTCCATAGGCAAAATTCAATAAGTTCATGATGAATACTCATTAAAGTCTGTATTTCTCATGATTTCTGTTTCATGATAAGATTATTTTGATGTTTAAAAATGTTTATTTCATGTTTTATAGAGGTTATATGTTAGTTTTTCTTAAAATGATCTGTTTTTTGTTTTGTTTTGTTTTGTTTGTTTTTGTTTTAATAGGACTTACCACTTCAGCAGAAAAAGAGGCTAAATTAGTCTATACCAATTCTTCCTCTGCTTCTTTTTCTGGTCCTGCTGCTACTCTTCTGCAGAAAATTCCAAACACCCATTTGTCATCTATTATTACAACCTCTGACCTCTCACCAGGGCCGGGCCACCATTCTTCTTTATCTCAGATTTCTTCAGCCATCCCCAGCCTGCCTCACCAGCCAACAGTTTTACTGGGCACTGTCCCCGACAGTGCTCCTCCCTCCTTACATCCTGGGACACAGAACGTACCAAGCCCCGCTGGCCTGCCACGCTGTCGATCAGGCAGCTACACCATTGGCCCCTTTTCCTCTTTCCAAAGTGCTGCACACATCTATAGCCAGAAACTGTCTCGTCCCTCTTCAGCAAAGGCAGGTGAGTGAGAAAATGAAAGGCAGCCTGCAATGTCAGCTCCTCGCCAGCTCCCTCCACCCCCAAAATAAGACTATCATCTCTTTCCTTTGCCTTTTCTTTTGAAAGGTAAAGGGACACATGCTGCATTGTTCTAATGTGACTAAGGAAGAGTCTAGAATTTGGTCTAGTAGCATCCATTCATTGATACAAAATAAAACAGGACTTCTTTTAGGTGCTGGGGGTAAAGAAATGAGTAAGACAAGGTTTCTATTTACTAGGAGCCTACAGTCTAGTTGAAATTTCCCATCACAAATAATCATGTATATATGAATGTGCTATATGCGTTCTTTCTGAATCAAACAGTTATTTCTAACAAATAACGAATTAGTATTATTTTATTTTTCAATGTCTTTAAAATAATTCTTGAAATGGCTTACCAAATTTTAAAATAAGTAGACCCGTGTTATCAGTCAAGTTTTTTCCCCATTTTTGAATAACAGCTTTATTGACATATAATTAATTCATTTACCATAAAATTCACCCCTTTAACGTGTACTATTCAGTGGTTTTTAGTATATTCAGAGTTGTACAACACCACTATCATATTTTAGAGCATTTTCATAATCCCAAAAGAAACCCCATATCTATTAGCAGTAACTGTTCTGTTTCTCCTCCCACCAGCCCTTGGCAATCACTCATCTACTTTCTGTCTATATAGATTTGCCTACTCTGGACATTTCACATAAGTAGAATCATACAATTGGTGGTCTTTTGCAAATGACTTCTTTCACTTACCGTAATGTTTTTGTAGTTCATCCATGTCGTAGCATGTGTCAGTACTTGATACTTTTTTATGGCTGAGTAGTATTTCATTGGATGGATGTACCACATTTTGTTTATTCATTAATCAGTTGAGGGACATTTGGGTCATTTTCACTTTTTGGCTATTATGAATAATACTGCTATGAACTTCACGTACAAGCTTTTGTGTGGACCTATGTTTTCATTTCTCTTGGGTAGAATTGCTGGGCCATATGGTAACTTTATAGTTCCCCTCTTTTTTGGAGGAACTTCCAAACTATTTTTTTGGAGGAACTTCCAAACTATTTTCCAAAGTGTCTATACCATTTTACCAAGAGCACCATATGAAGGTTTTAATATTTCCATATCCTTGTCAACATTATTGTCTCTCTCTTTATTTTATCCATCCTGGTGGGTTTGTGGTTATCATTTGTATTTCCCTAATGACTAATGATGTTGAGCATCTTTGCATGTGCTTATTGGTCATGTGTATACCTTCTTTGGATAAATGTTTATTTAAATCTTTTGTCCATTTTTAAATTGAGATATTTGTCTTTTTACTTTTGAATTATAAGTGTTCTTTATATATTCTGGATACAAGTCCCTTGTCAGATACATAATTTAGAAATATTATCTCCCATTATGTTGGTTGTCTTTTCATTTTCTTTAAGCACGAAAGTTTTAAATTTTGATGAAGTCTAATTTAAGTATTTTTTTTCCTTGTGTTTTTGACATCATATCTGAAAAAAATACTGCCTATCCCAAGGTCACAAAGATTTACATATATTTTTCCTCTAAGAGTTTTATTGTTTAGGCTGTTACATGCGGGTCTTTTATTCATTTTGAGTTAGTTTTTGCATGGTGTAGTGTTAGGGTCTTGTTTATTTATTTATCTTGCTGTAGCTATTCAGTTGTCCCAGCACCATTTGTTGAAAGAGTATTATTTCCCTGTTGAATTGTCTTGGCACTCTTGTCAGAAGTCATTCAATCATAAATGTAAGGGTTTATTTCTAGACTCCCAATTTCATTCCACTGATCTATAGGTCTGTTTTTATGTCAGTACCACACTGTCTTGATTACTGTAGCATTGTAGTAAGTTTTGAATCAAGGGTGATTCTTTCAGTTTTGTTCATTTTTTTCATATTGTTTAGGTGATTTTGGATCCCTTGAATTTTTATATGAACTTTAGGATCAGCTTGTCAATTTTTGCAAAAACAGGCAGATGGGATTTGATAGGGATTATGTTTAGTCTGTAGATTATTTGGGGACTATCCTAACATCAGTCAAGTGTTTAAATACTTTAGTAATATCATTGTTAAGGTGAGTTACAGCTAAATTATGTTTTATAAATAGCCAATTTGTTTCTTAATCAGTATCTGATTTCAAATGGAATGGATATTATATTAGGCAGCTTGAATCATATATATTAGAGGTTCACTTTAATAAGTCATAAATATGAATATGTACATATATGTGTGTCTCTACTAATTCTGGATGGTTATTCTTATATAATCTTCTAAAATCAGGAGTAATGATAATAAAGTTCCAATTTGAAATTTTTCACCTGTGTGAGAGAAATTCAGTAATGTCAATGTCTCCAGTACTAATCATCAAAACTTTTTTTTACCTTCCTTTTTTGTACTTTTCCCAGAGAGGGATAGAGATCAGAAGAAGGTAGTCGGTTCAAAATGTTTTTCTAATTTCGGTTGTGATTTCTTCTTTTTCCCTTGGATTGTTTATGAGTCTATTGTTTAATTTTTAGATCATTCAATTTCTGTTTTTCTAATTGGCTTTAGTTTATTTCAGCTGTGGTCAGAGGACACATTCTGAATGAGTTAAACAAACATTATTATAGACAACAATATGTAGTCAACAAAGATATAGTAGACAAAAATAATATAAGTGATGAGAGTCAGTTTTTTTCTGTGGTGATTGAATAGTTTGGGAATAAGATAAAACTATTGTTTAACTTTAGACTTGTTATTATCTTTAATTATAGTTGATATACAATATTTTATTAGTTTTGGGCATACAGAATTTATATACCTTACAAATTGATCACCACAGTTAGCCTAGTAACCAACTTTAGACTTGTTAAAGGTAAATATGCAGTATCACATATCAAAGATAACTAAAACAATAAAAATATGGTAATTCTAAACCCATGAGAAAAGGAAAAATGGATTGAGGGGAAAAAGAATACTCACAAATGCAAGGACATACAAACAAGAAGCATAGAAAATGCCAGAAAAATGGAAACTTAAAAGATGGTAAATCAAGTCTCAATATATCAAGAATCAAATAAATATTAATGAGTTAAATTTGTTAGAAGAGTATCAGAAATTTTTTAAAAATACAACCAGAGAGACACACCTAAAGATAAGGACACAGAATGGCTGAAAGTAAAAGGATAAAGAAATACCAACCAGAATAATGGGGGTGTAACTATGTTGATATATACTAAAATAGACTTTAAGATATTAAATTTTCTTACAGATAAGAAATAAATACATAAAACAAGAGATTCAGTTCAGCAGAAAGATAAAGTAGTTCTAAATGTATCTGATAAAATGACCTCCAAATGTATAAAACAAAAATAGATACAACTACATGAGGAATCTACAAACCCACTGTCCTAGTGGAAGATTTTTACATACTTATATCAATTATTAATAGACTGAATAGATTTTAAAAATTTTTTAGATTTTTAAATTACAGTTAACATACAATATTTCAGGTGTGCAACATAATGATTAGTCATTTATATAACTTAAGAATTGATTGCCCTGATAAATCTAGTACCTCTCTGATACCATACATAGTTACTACATTAGTATTTACTATATTCCCTATGCTGTACTTTATATTCCCATGACTGTTTTTATAACTGGCAGTTCAAGTAGATTTTTTTTAATTCACCAAAGATGATGAAGAATTTGAACAATATGATAAGCTTTATATATTGATCATATATAGAACTGTATACCCAATATTTAGAGAAAACACCTTCTCAAGCACACATGATATATTTATAAAAATCAATCATGTTTTACATGATAAAATAAGACAAATATCAAAGAATCGATATCATACAACCCTATTCTCTGTCCACATTGCAGTTAAATTGAATGTCAGTAACAAAAAGTCAAAAAAAGAAATCATAATGGAAATAAATTTAAAAGTATTAGAACTCAATGGTAATAAAAACAATGGCATATCCAATGTATGGAGAGCAATGAAAATCAGTATTTGGAGGGAAATTTACTACCTTAAATATTTATATTTGAAAAGAAGAAAGGCTGAAAATTAATGTGCTAAAGATCTGATTTCAGACATTATAAAATAACAATATCATAAATCTAAATAAAGGAGAAATAGTAAAGATAAGAGCAAAAAAATTACAATTCAAAAAGAAGATTATAATAGAGAATATTAAAGCCAAGGTTTTTTGACAAGTCTAATAAGATGGACAAACCTCTCATGAGACCGATCAAGAAAAAAGGGAAGACTGGATAAATAATATAAGCAATGGAAAAGTAAACAGAAAATATAAATATAGCACAAGTGACAAATAATAGAATACTATAACCACTTTACTCCAATAAAATTGAAAACTTACACAAAATAGATGAATGCCTACAAAAGTATAACTTAAGTAAAATTGACTCAAGAAGATGAAGAAACCCTCAATAGTCCTATAAGTTTTAAGTTAATTGATATACTAGTTAAAAATGTCACAAAGAAAACATTGTGCTCATATAGTTTAATAGGTAAGTTCTAACAGTCTTTCAAGGGGCAGATAATTCCAAACTTAAACTCTTCTAGAGAATAGGAAAAGAAACTATCCTTAACTCATTCTGTGTTGGTAGTGTAATCATTACAAAGCCAGTTAAAGACTATTAGAGCAGGAACTTACAGACCAGCTTCATTCATAGACATAAATGCAAAAATTGTAATCAAAATTTAAGCCAGTAAATCTGTCAACATATGAAAGAGCTAAGACACCATGAGTAAGTTTACCCAAGGAATACAGGAGGTATTTGACATAAGAAAATTTATAAATGTCATCTGCCACATTAACAGATTTAAAGGAGAAAAACTGTATTCATCATCTTAGATGCAGAAGAAGAATTTGATAAAATTCTGTACTCATACATGATAATAACTCTCAGCATACTATGAAGAAAAGGAAATCCTCTTAATTTGAAAAAGGGTATCTGCCAAAATTCTACAAGAGATATCAGTATAAACAGGAAAATGTTAAAAGCCTTCTTTTTAACAGTAAGAGCAAGAAATGGATGCCCACTGACATTGCTTTTATTCAGTGTTTTACTGTAGGTCAGAGCCAGCATAAGGCAAGAAAAAGAAATTAAAAGAATAAGGATATAAAAGGAGGAAATAAATTTTGTTTATTTGCAGATATGTTATCTACATAGAAAACTGAAAATAATCTACAGATGCATTTTAGAAATTATTTTAGTAGTACAGATAGCTACAAGGTCAATATTAAAAATCTATAGCTTTTTAAATATATTAGCAACAAGGAATTAGAAAGCAGCTTTTTTTGTATTGTAAAATATGCACAATATAAAATTTACCATTTTAACTATTTTAAAGTGTACATACAGTTCAGTGGCATTAAGTACATTCACATTGTTGTACAATCATTGCCAAGAAAACTTAAAAAAACATTATTTACAATAGTGTAAAAACTGAAAGCTATCTAAGGGTAAATTCAGGAAAGACTTTTATAATAAAATTTTGTAAGACTGTTAAGAGACATTAGAAAAAACCTATACAAATGAATAAATATACTACATGCATGGACAGGAAGACTCAGTATCATAAATGTTTCAGTCTCATCAAATTGATCTCTGTGACAGTACTTGTCAGTAGTTTATTGCATCCACTGTCAGTATAGTTCCAATCAAAATCTTAGCAGTTTTCATGTCATACTTGACAAGCCTATTCTAAAATGATAATGGAACGGCAAAAGACCAAAAATAGGAGAACTTACTGAAGAAAAATAAGCTGGAGGAGCACCTTATGAAGACTTAATGTACAGATATGAAAATTATGACAGTGTAGTATTGGCAAAGGTACAGACCAACTGACCAGTAGAACAGAACAGAAAGTAAGAAACAATTCCACAGATAGATGGAACTTTGACATATGACAGAGCTGGCATTGCAGATAGTAGAAAAGAAAGGGTTTCTCAATAAATGGTGCTATCTACAGGAAAAACTGAAGTTAGATCCCTGCCTCACACTATGCATAAGTCAATTTCAGATAAAAAACTTCAAACTTCTAGAATAAGATAAAGGAGACCATCTTTGAGATCTTAAAATAAGAAGCAAAAGTAAAAACATAAGCAAACTCTTTTACAATAAGAAAAAGACAACCCAATAGAAAAATGATCCATGATGTCAGAAAAGAGATAGTGTATACTCAATGTCATTATTAATCGAATGAGTGTAAATAAAGACTAGAATGAGATTTGACAGTCTCTTAAAGAGGAAAGAATTAAGATGCTTGGCAAAACTAAGTGTTGGAGAGGATGTAGATCAGTAGGAACTCTTATATCTGGTTTGTGAGAGTATGAAAAATACTACTTTGGTACTATCACATAAATTGAAAACTCAGCATACCCTGTGACCTAACAGTCCCACTCCTAGGCATATACACAAGAGAAGCTCTTGCACATGTGCACCAGGAGATAAATGCAGGAGTGTTCACAGCTGCACTACTTATGATAGTAATAAGCTTGAATTAACCAAAATAGCCATTGATGGAGGAATAGAAAAATAAGTTGCAGTGTATTTGCAAAATGGAATACCAAGCAGCATATAAAACTAATGAATTTCGACTATATTTAGAAAGGATTAATCTTGGAAGTACAGTATTGAGTAACAAAATCAAGTTCCAGGAATCTACAACATTAAAATGCCATTTTTATGGAGCTCAAAAACAAGCAAAAGTAACCAGTATTTTGTTTATGCATACACATAAATAAACACATATATACATAAAACCATATTTTTAAAAAGGAAGGGAGTGAATGATCAGGAAGATAAAGAATGGGGAGGAACACATAGGTTTTTGCACATTAATTGTTAATGTACTTGACAAGTATTGAATTTGGTAATACTTTCACAGGTGTTCATTATAAAATGCTTTATAACTTTACATTTGTTATAAAATTTTGTAAGTATCAGATAATAAACATGAAAAAGTTATAGTTTTTAAGTATTGTCACAAAATTGTATATACAGAACAATCACAGTTATATAAGCATTAATAAGACAGAAAGGAAACATATTATAGTGTTTCTGTATCTGTCTGGGTTTTTTATTTTTTTCAAAAAGATGCGTGACTGTCAGAAAAAATATGAACCTTGATTTTATATTAAATAATTTTTTTGTCAGAATTTCAGTGTAAAAAAAATAACTTTATGATATTAGAAGGTTGTTAGAAGGATTATGGATGATTTAACAGTGGATGCCATAGAATACTGACAAGTACAGTCATTTAATAAGGAAACAAGAATTATAATGAGTTTCAAGGCTACATTTTTTGTTCATGATTAGTAAATTTTAGATTGGTTATTATCCATTACAAAAGATGAAAATTCTTTTTTATGAAGCTTTCTTAGTAAGCAAAAACACATTAATAAATGAATGTAGCAGTTTGGCAGTAGTAAGAGTTTTTAGGATATAGTAGGGATTTATTTTTTTATAGCATTAAGTGATAGTTTACTGCACCTTATGTCGTCAGAGATCCCTAGAATTTGGTAAAGTGTCCATTGGTTAAGATTTCTCTGTCATCATCCTGAGTTTTTCAGGGCTATTTTACTAAGTGAGAGAAAACTTTTCTTTTTTAGCAGGTTCATGCCATCCAAACAAGCAGCATTCAGGAGTAGCCAAAACACAGAAGGAGGGAGAAGATGGTTCATCGTACGGCAGACGATACAACCAAAGTATGGTTACAGCTGAACTTCAGCGGCTAGCTGAGAAGCAGGCAGCAAGGCAGTATTCTCCATCCACTCACATCAGTCTCCTCTCCCAGCAGGTATGGACAGTTTGGGGTGCTAGTGGGCTCTTTGGACCCGAGAGAATATTAAGGACAGGGTACTCTGCCCTTCCCTGTCTTTACTAATTGCCATGGACTGATGCCTATTGAATGAGTATTTGCTGGTTTAGCTGAAGAATGAAAGTGTTCCTCTTCAGCTTAAAGAAAATGAGTTTCTTTTATAGGCATTGCAAAGTTAAGTTTGCTACTGGCTATGATGTACTTATTTCATGGATAAACAGACTTGATTGTTGAGCTGTAAATATACTTTTAAAAGATCTTTTAAAATAACTTTTTTCTTTGATAAAATTTTCCAGTGAGTTTCAGTCTTATAAATCTTTTTACCAGAATGCCATAACATTATCTCTTTCTCCTTCTCTCTCTCTCTCTCTTTTTTTTTTTTAACTGTACTGCCTTTCATCACAGTCTCAGACTGTTTTAGGGGCACTGATTAACAAAGTATTTTAGTACACCCTTCTCCAACACATATCATTCTCCCTGTTTTACAGATGGGGGAAGCTGAAACAGAAAGAAATGATATAATCAAGGTCATCCAGCAGGCTGGATGGACGGAAATAGATACCAGGATTTGGGCTTTAAGTTAGATAGATAATAAGCTCACCACACAACGGAGTTAGATGAAACTTTCAAGAAGTGTGGGATTCTTTTTGCCCTCCTTGCTGATTATCCCCATAGTATTTAACTGGAAGTGGAAGCCATATTTTCCCCTCTTCCTTAAAGCAGAATGACGTCAAAATCCTCCAAAGAAATGATTATAACTTAACTCTATAGCTATATTTTGCTGTATCTCTCTTGTGTCAGATTCTTTAAGTGGTGGCAACTCTAATGATAATCAAGTCTAGAAAAAAGTGAAGCTGAAAATTACTTGAAGCACATGTTAAAAGTAGGCGACATACTGCTCCCTGGTGGTGCCCTATTTCTTTGTAAGAAATTTAGGACCAGAATTAAAGGTGAGCCTTAGCTTTACTTTAGCCTCATCCCAGTATGTGAAACCATAATTAATTTTCTTTTTGAAATCTCTAATGGTTTGAAAGGAGTAGATGAGGAGACCTAATATGAAATAGGAAGCAAGGAATCTTACAAAGGCAGTATTGAGAATTGAAGGGAGTGATATAGTTAGAGTTTAGTGATAGAATGATGAAAAGAGGGAATAGCATGACCATGGTACAATGACCATGGAAATGTGGAGTGGCTATGAGGAAGAGAGGGCCAGTGATCTGCTATATTTTTTCATTAGGTTATTGGGTCTATGTTTCCAATTTATAAATAAGCAGCTAGAAGTACTAAGACATTAAATTTTTTTTCTTTGCAATTGTAAAAAATAGCCAATATTGACTTTTACATATTTTCAACTCCTGTCATTTGGTAGATTGCAACTCTTGCAAAATGACAGGATCCTGATCCCATAGGAATCCAGCTTGATTGTATGCTAATTGGAAAGTCATCCCCCGTCAGTCCATCTTTCTCATTTAAGAAGAATTTCGGTGTCAGTGAGTTAAAAGTCCATCACACTCCTCTTCGTAGGGATCTGGACTTGCCATTAGATGTCAGTCTTAACTTTTAGAGTCTTGCTAATAGGGTGGTGAGTGCTTGGTACAGTGCTGAGGGAGGTGCTTTAGTATGTAATAAGCATGGAGGAGTGGTGAGAAAATAGTAGAATTACAGGTCTAAAACCTGTCTTCTTCTGTCACTGACTAACTGTGTGATTTCTGAAAGTTCGCTCAACTTCTGTCAACCTCAGGGCCTTTATTTGTTGTTGGGGGGAAATATAACAGTATCATGATGACAGTATGCAAAAACCTCTTCAAGAAGTCTATTGTAATATTCTTGGAAAATATTGTTATTTCAGCATAAAGGGCTTTCAGTAATGAATGATTCCTAATTTGATTTGGAAAAAGTAAGTTTGGGGATTAAATAATGTTACCAAAATGAACTTGGTTATTGAAAAGCTCAATTACATGTTATTTAGTCCCTTCCTATCAGAGAAAGCTAATTCTTTAATTTGGAATTTGGAAAATTCTGCCTTTTATTGTTCTTTTTCTGATAAATAACTGACATATTGTAATGCCTTAAACAAGCTTTGGTACATTTGTTTACCAACTGTCTCCTCTTTTTCCTACTTATGTTTCTTACTCACTGAGGTGAATAATGATGTGTTTATGGCTTTCTGGTGAGAGGTGGGCATCCAAACAGAAAGGGCTAGAGCTCTGCCTTTCTCTGTGGACTTGGAGCATGAAAGTTTAAACTCAGCTTCATCAGAAACATCTTTGTGTCCAGTGATCACTTTAAATGCTCCTGATTTCCTATTATCTGAAATTATTTCCTTATTTTCAATTCTTATTTTATGTGTACGTTTTTTCATATGGATATTTAATGAATATTTTTTTTCCTCCTTTTTTTGATAAAATAATTCTGGATCTATATATTCATCTATTGTTTTATTGTGTTCTAATTGGTTTCTTCTTGTTTTATCTTTAATTTCTTTCTTCTTTTCCTAGCTTTATTTTGTTTTTTCCTCCCAGTTTCTTGAGTTGGATATTTTATTTTCTTTTTCATTTATTCTTTTTTATTATATTGAAAGCTATGAATTTTCCTCTGAACATTGCTTTAATTATATCAGACAGACTCTGATATATCTTTACATTGCTTTTCTGAAAAGGTGTTAAGCGACCTACTAAATAAGGAAAGCTGATTTTTAATTGTGCTATTTTAGAAAATAGGTATTAGAAATTGAAATCCTTGGGTATTTATCGAAAATCATTTTATTTTGTCTACAATTTCAGCTACTTAACTCATTAAAATTTTTAGTGGCATTCTCCATAAAAACTTTTTATTCATATAGGTTTTATTTATTCAAAAATGTTTCATTACACTCTTTTTTAAAATTAATTTTTTAATGGTGACATTGGTTAATAAAATCCAATAAGTTTCAGCTCTATACTTTAACAGTAAGGCATATATATATTTACACTGTGTGTTCACCTCTCATCATTAGATTTCTTTCTGTCAGCACATATTAAACCCTTTTTACCCCGTTTATCTCCCCCTTCCCCACTTCCTCCACTCCCTACTTTCTAGTAATCACTAGTCCATTGTCCATGTCTCTGAGTCTTTGTCCTGTTCATTTGTTGCTTTTAGGTTTATATCCCACATATAGGTGATATCATGTGATTTTTAACTTTTTCAGTCTGGCTTATTTCACTTAGCATGATTATCTTGAGTTCTATCCATGTTGTCGCAAATGGCAGTATTTCATCTCTTCTTGTGGCTGAGTAATATTCCATTATATATATGTACCACAGCTTCTTTATTCAGTCATCTGTCATAGGACACTTTGGTTGCTTCCATGTTCATTAAGCTCTTAAGAGTGTTTTAGTCTTGGGTATGAAGCCATGGGCATGATAGACAACTTATTCCTTGGCATGAAATAACTCACAATCTGGTAACGGTGACAGCCACATAAACATATGATAATACCAGCATAGAATATGCATGATAGACATTTCTAGGGAGTAATAAAACCACCAAAAGGTATCCCAGCCTGTGAGTGGGACTGGGAAGAAGTCCAAAGAAGCCTTCTTGGAAGACATTGCACTTAAGCTCAACCTTAAAGGTAGGCAGGTGGGTTGCAGGAGAAGAGTAGGGGCAGGCTCAAGAATTAAAGCTAGCATGGGTGTATGTGAGGAAATAGCAAGCTGGTTAGTAGAACAGTTAAGATGGAAGCCGGACAAGAAGACAAGTACTAATTCACAAAGGGCTTTGAATGCCCCGTGCAGGAACTCACCCTTCATTTTAGATAATGGGGAACCACAGAGACACAATTGGCTTTGCCTTTTAGCTGCATCATTTAGGTAGATGGAAAGAGGATGAACTGGAGGATGAGGCGGTGTTGCCCCTTTTTCTGCCCTGCTCACTGGTAAAGATGCTAAGGAACAATGAACTAACCAAAAGTTAGGAATCAAAGTACTCTAGCAACCCAGAAATTTGATTAAATTTACATTAGAGGCTAGATTCTTATGAATTTATATGGCTAAAAACAGAACCTCATTTACCTTGTCATTGCTTCTACTACTTCTGCTATAATTTTAACTTCATTTATAGCCTAGAACACATAGGATGTCAAACTTTACCTGCCACATGAAGTAGCCAGAGTGGCCACTTCAGAAATATTGGTGCCAACATGAGTATGCTTGAAATAAGAAGAGATACATGTTCTTAATTTGATTATTCAACAAATACTTACAAATCTGAGCAGAGAGCAGGTCAAATTTAGGTCTTTCCCTTAGTACATGAGAGGCTCGTTATTTTGGGGGGATGGGATCCTATGGAAATCAATATGTACATCCTTGAAAGCAAGATATTCCAGAAGCATTGTTTGCCTTTGGCAGGCGGGGTGAGAACTGGTAGCTGACAGTGCTAAGAGTAGAGTTTCATTGTGAGATCTCATTATGTCTTCGTCACTCGGTGCTGGAAGAAGTGTTCCTTACAACTTCAGCACTCTGCGCAGATGTAGCCCTTTGTGGTCACTGCTGTTAGTGAACAGAAGAATATGCCGAATTAGCCCAGCTCTGAGGTGAAGAGTGGGAGGCAGGGAACCAGCGGGAGCACGGGCCCTCTCCGTGCAAGCGAGAGTGAGGTTTCAGGACCCAGCTATCATTAGGAGCAGCTCCAGCTCTTCCAGCCTGGGAGTTTAATCAAAGGGATAAGAGCAGACCACCCAGGCGAGGCTCCAGCTCCAACGAATGTGCTCTGTCAGTCTCTGTTCCCCAGCCAGCCAGTGCCCTGGATGTGGCGGGGCCTTCTGGAAATGTGCTGACAGATACATAGGAGGGAGGAGACACTTTTTGCTTCTCACATTTTTCATTTAGATGAAGAGTGGAAAAGAAAACCATTTGATTTCTTTCATTTTTTGCTCCTTATCCTGATACTTTCCTTCCTAGTCCTGGAAGAGGATTTGCTTAGGTATAGAATGTTTAGTTTGTACCAATTACTCATTCACTCTCACTCATTCATGTGAATTCAAAGAATTCACCCAGGAATTCTTTTTTATTTCTTCTGCTGCAGCAGCTGCCACTGTAGTCATGCTGATTTCTTCAGGGTCCACAGTAGACTTGAATTCCTCAATTTCAAAGCTTTCAGTTTTAAGGTGAAGTTGGCATAGAAAAAGCTAAATTTCTGATGTGGTTGCTGATGTTCTCTAGGATCCAGGCAGATGGCGCTCAGTTTATCACAAGCCTAGGCATTTGGCGCTGGAGACTTTCTTCCTGGCTCCTTAGCTTATCTGAACACATTCGAACTACTGTACATTGTACTCTAGATCCTTTGGTTCTGTGTTCTTTCTGGGCAGAAAAAGTTGTACTTCTTTGTATTGTATACTTTTTCTTCATTTCCAGAAACAGAAAAGATAAATGGAAAAAGCAGATGTTTCTGAGTCAGTGAGACCTTGGGCAAGTCACTGAACCTCCTTGTGCCTTGATTTCCTTATCTGTAAGATGGAGAAATTTTAGTATCAAGACTACTTCTCCTGGATCCTTGTGCCTCTCTGCTCTAGAACATAGCTCCTGTTTATCTTATTTAATTCTCTAGCTCTTCTGTGTTTCTTAAGGCTCTAAGCCCCTGATTTTCCTTAGTTCCTTGGCTTACTGAATGGTCTCGCATTCTAAAATAACCTTTTAGCCCTGTCACCCGATTAAGCTCTTGTCCTCCCTGTACTGCCAGACTTCTTTTGAAATAACACACCCTTGATATCCTCAGCCCTCCCCTACACACATGCACATACACTTATTCTTCCAGTCTAACTTTACCTCTTACCATTTTGTCCAATTCTCTTTCAAAGCTCAGATAACCTTGAAATTGTCAGCTTCAATCATCTAATTTTAATCATCATCCTCTTTTAGCATGTGGCATTATTATTGATCACTCCTACCTGGAAACTTAGCTTCTCCAACCCTTCAGTAATTTCACCAAGCATTCATTTCTTCCTCCTCTTCCCCCTAAAAATTAGATTTTGTTGTCAATATTTTTTTTAAAAGCCAGACCTCAAATATAAACACTAACACTGGAGAATCTCTGTGTCAATAGCAGGGTCTCTCTGACTGAAGAAGGTGGGATGATGCCCAGGCATATCTCCGAATTCCAGGGCACAACAGAACATTTTCCTCTCTCTGTAGTTTCTCTTCTCATAGCTTCATCTGGTACTGGTCAATGGATTTCTCTCAAATGTGCATGTTTTTAGTTCGAACCTCTTTGTTGACTGCCAGGTCCAAATTTCCAACTGTCTACTGGACATTTCCAGGTAACCATATTATCAGCATCTAAAATATTCAACATATTTAAACATATTTTGAAAATATTTAAAAAGTATTCAACATTTCTAAAACCTATTTGTTCTTGTCCCTTTTTTTGTCTCTGTATTAGTGACACTGCCATTCTCCTGAGTTTAGATATGGAACTTTGATTTATAATTGTCTCTCTTCGCTTCCTTATTCTCTATATGTTCAGGCAGTTGCCATGTCTTGTTGATTCTGACTCTGTAATATCTCTGATACATACCTTGTCTGTTTCACTTTCGTATCTACCATCCTACTTAAGGCCATAATTATCTCTCAACTGGACAGCTGCAATTACCTCCTAAATGGTTTCCTAGCCAGTCTCCTCTTATTCACCCTAGTCTTTGCTCAAAAGGAATCATTCTAAATCACAAATCCGATAATAATACTCTGCCCAAGAATCTTGAAGGGGCTTTTTGTTATCTACAGTGTGAAGCCCAAGCTATTAAATGTTATTCAAAGCCTTTATTTAGAATCTGGCTCCAGGCTACTTCTCCAGCTTGTCTCCCTCCCATCGCATACGTATTTGTGCAGTTCAGCCAAAATTTCTGTCGGTTTCTATGCCTCATGTTATGCTGTCTTCTCATGGGAAATGTTCCCCAGTTATCATGTCTAATCTTTACATCTATCCAGGCTCAGCATAGGTGCCACTTCACTCATCTGCATGCCATTTCACTCACCACACTGTATGTCCAGATAGCTTTCTCCCTTAATAGACAATGAGTCCTTTGAGGGCATTTTCCTTTGCTGCCTCAGAACCTGATTTCCGGGGTAGTACTCAATAAATGTGCTGATTTATGATTGAAAAGGGGGACCGTGTTCATTTTTTTTTTTTTTCACAAAAACAGTGTACAAATTGGAAACACTACAGAGGGGTTTTGCTATTTTGTAGGGTTTCTCAGGAATGCCTTTGACAAATCTTGATTTGGAACTTTCTGGATTTTGGAACACTAAATGTCTGTATGTATATTATGTAAATGATAAAATTCAACAGAGGGAAGGTGTGACAGGAGAACTTAGCATTAATGTATCAGGAACTGCAGAGATTTCCTTTTTCCTAACCCATCTTAAAATTTGATTAATATTATAATTCTTATTTCCTGATCAATAGAATATAAATTTCTTGAGGTTCATTTTATTAGCATTCAAGAATTGATACAGGAGTTAAAGCTACCTTAGAACGTGTTGACTGTTGTGACTTAAAACATTGGCTGTTGTAACTAATGATTTAATAAAAGCTCATGAAGTGCCCTTCGAGGAGTGTTTAAAATATAACCGTTTAAGGATGATTCTTTTCATATTCCTGATTGACTAATGTTCTCTAATATTTCCCCAGTGGTCAAAATTGTTTAATATGTACAGATCCGGCACTTTTGGTTTTTCTTTTCTTTTATCCTGAGGAAAACACTAGTGCTTCCTAGTCAGGGATTACCTTTTATCCTGATAACATTGGCTAAAATCGGGAGGAACTCACCACAGCATTTCCCTATTCGAAATCATTCTTTTGAGAGCCCCATGGTCAGGGAGAATGACAGTTTCTGTGACACGCTCAGCTGACCCAGTCATGTTCTGATGGGCCTTTGTATATGCACGACATAGAGAACAGTTTTCTCAAGATAATATTGATGTAGTTCTGAGAACAGTATGGATGTCAATTTAAACAAATTTATCTTCATATCAGTCTGAGTGATTATTAACCTTTCTGGAGTCAGAGAGCCCTTTAAGAATTGAGTGAAAGCTATGTTCTTTCTCCTGAAAAAAAAAAATGTGCACTCAAACTTAGAAATATGCATTAATTTTAAACAGTTTATAGAAGTTTCCCTAACTAGGCTTCCTCTTGATGCCCAAGAACCTCTGAAAACTTTTAGGTAGCATATGGTCATTAATATCCATCATTTGACCAAAAATGATGATACCAAATTTGTGATCATCTTCACTTCACATGATACATAAAAAGTCCTCTCAATGAAGGTGAGGATTTTTTTTTCATTGTTCTGTCCTCGGTGCTCAAAAGAGTGCCATGCACGTATGTGTCCAATAAATATTTGTTGAATTAATGAAATAATCTTTTGAAACCCCATCTCTAAACCTCATCAGACAAGAATTATCTAAGGTTTTTATTGCTAGAATGAGGAAGTTGAGCTATGCCAAGATTGTAAGCTGCATTGGGAATGCTATGTCACCGATTTGCTCATGTGTTAAGCTATTATTAATTAATTTTTAATGTTGAATTTCTATCTCCCTTTTGATAAATAAGATACATGAGATTTGCCGACAGCTTTAGTGAATGTGAGTTTCACTAAACGAATCTCAAATGCAGTTTCAGTGCCAAGAAGAAACAAATACAGTATACACATTGTATGTCAAAGCTATTAATTCACCCATTTGAAAACTTTGTCCAAGGCTTCAAGACCAGGCAGAAATCATCTCTAAAATTATTCAGTATAATAGCAAGAGCCACACTTATCTTTCACGGTAGTCACTGGTGATTTTATTTCCCCTAATTCCAAAACAGTTCCTCCCTTGTGGTTTATACAAAAAGAGATAATTTGGAAGCTTTTATTTTCTTGCTAGCCTTTCTTGTGGCATTAATCACTTTTCTACTCTCTGGTAAAACTAACTGCTAGCTGGAGACAGGGAGTATGTGTGCAGATGTGTGTGTATGTGTTTAGGGATAGATGAGAACCACTTCCTTTTCTATATAAATGCTTTTGTGCCTACTTGGGTAAGCTCTGGGAATACAGCAGTGAATAAGATACAGTTAGTGCCTCTACAAAAGCATGTAATTTGTGGAGTGAGATAGACAAATAGACCTGCAATTATAATACAATACAAAATATGCCATGAAGCTCTCTCAACTCCAGCACTGTGCTCCTCAAGTGGTTTAATGTTAAGGATACTTTATAGCTGAGGAAGCTTGTCTGTGAAAAATAAACTTGACATTGGGAAGTAAAGAGCAAGGTGGTAGCAACAAGATTTCAGGATCCTGCTGTGCTGAGGTACTTTGAAGGACCTTCCAGGATCACTGGGTAAAACACCAGATAAACTTCTGGTTTTTCTGGTTGCATATTAAGGAGTAATCGCTGCCTCTCCTGGCATAGCTATAGATATATGTTGTGTTTCCCCAAGCAGCAATGATAAACCTTGCTACTGTGTTAAGAAAGGTAAAGTCATGTGACAGGCTGCAAGCCCTGGTTAGAGGAAGGTTTTTGCCCCTACTTTTGTAAACAGGTCATATTTATAGAAATGTAGAATTCTGTGGTCTACTGTGAATGACAAGTGCCTTGTCCCTAAGGGACTGATGGCATATGCGTATACAGAGGCAGATGCTCGTTTATGATTGAGCTGGTGGAGGACTTCAGAGCTCACGTATTGTTTTTCAAATATCTACTAAAATCTCACCATATTTAAATGTTACTGTGTTTGGTTTTGTTGTTCCTTGGTGGAGCTGGAAGTTACTGCATACATGGCCATTAAACACTAACTCTGGGGTCCCCATCCCTGGCCTGTGGATTGGTACAGGTCTGTGGCCTGTTAGGAACCAGGCCACACAGCAAGAGGTACGCGGCGGGAGAGGGAAGCTTCATCTGTATTTGCAGCTGCTCCCCAGTGCTAGCTAGCATCTCCGCCTCAGCTCCACCTCAGATCATCATGCATTAGATTCTCATAGGAGCACCAGTCCCTGGTGCTAAAAAGGTTGAGGACCACTGCAGTAATTCAGAGAGGACTGTGCATGGAATCCAGGATTTCACAGTCACTACCTTGACTTTCAGGAGAAGGATGCCCAAACGGATCCTCCAGGTAGAAGCCTCCTCTTAATTACTATGAGATTTTTGGCCCCAAACTTCTGAGGAGTCCTGAGCTTTGGTCACGCGTGCTAGACAATGTATGATCGATCCAATATCTTCTTTTGCCCACCAGGACTAAGACCTAGACTGAAGCCATCTCATTCTCTTCCTGGGTATCTTCCTCCCAAACCCATCCCCCAATCTTGTTCCTCAAACCATTTTAGTGTTGAAGAGAAGCATGGAAGGATAAATCTAAGAAAAGTACATTTTTTTCATATGGCCCTAGAACAAAGCTGGCCTCAGATGCCCACTCTTTGACCTTTTTTCTTTAATGACAGGCAGCGCCATCTTGCCTTACCAGGTGCATGCGAAATGTAATGCAGAAGAGGGCCGATTCAGAAAGAAAATGTGAACGAAGAACACATGAACTCAAGAGCTTTTATTATCAGATTACAAATGTAGTTCTCTAGTTCTAAGGCCCAGGACTCTTCCCTAGCCTGGGAGGGAAATGAAGGGAGACCAGCAGTAGTATGTCCTGTACCCCAGCCTTATTCTTCTCACCAGACTGCTGTTATTCTCACTTTGTATTCTCCTTATTAGCCCCTTTTAACCAACCCCACAAAACAGCACTAGATTTACCTACTTGCCCCACAGTACTGATATAGCACTACTAAGAACCCTTGGGCCAGCTTCCTGTTATCTAGTAGACCAAGAACAGAATCTTTAGTCTGGTATTTGAAGACCTCCCCAGGCTGTTAGTCTGTTCTATCTTCTGTTGCTCTAAACTTTAGCCACATTAGACTACTTTGTGTTTCTCAGACATTCTTCTTCCTATGTCTTTGCATTACTTATGCTTTTTGTTTCCAGCTAGGAACTACCTCCTCCCCCAAAACAGACACACCTTCTACCTATCCTTTCAGGCCCTGCTCAGATGCCTTTGAATTTCCTTAGTGCTTTATTGTGGCACTTAACACATTCTGGAGGCCTTAAATATTGCTGTTTGTGTAGGTGTCTTGTCTCACTAGAGTACAAATTCCTCCCTGGCTTGAGGGTGGGCCACAATTTAATCTCTTTGTATCCTTAGGATTTTACCCAAGGCCTTGCCTATGATAGGCAATACAGTAAGTATTCATCGGATTACCTTTGAGGTTTGGACTTTTTCGAACATTCAGGACTGTTGCAATTTAGAGCATGCCAACTAGAGCAACAGTGATCTAGTTAGGTCTGGCCTCAGATCTTCTTTGGATACCGAAAGGTTATGCACCTGGGTGGGTGGTGGCTATATTCTGGGAAGCCATCAGGGCAATTCCATCATACTTCAATTATAGCACTGGCGGCAGCACTGCTCTTAGCCGACAGCAGTAATAAGCAATAACACTTGGGCAGGCCAGCCGCCGGAAATTGGCTCCCTTACTGTGTTCCTCCTACCCGTTTTTCAATCCATCACCTGTATTTATTCCCGCTGTAATTTAAACACCTGTCTAGATGGAATGCGTGCAATGTGTCCCTACCCCACACATTCAGATATTTGCTCACCTGCCTTATGCGGAAGGCTGGCTCTAAAATAAACAGTGTTTTGGTATTAAAAGAAAAATGCACTGAGGTCATCGTGGCAATGGCCATGAAGAAGGGAACAGGAGTGGAACCTCTGGATAAGCTGCTCCAAGAGAGTGGGAGCGGAGGAAGAAGACAAGGAGGACCACAAGGAGCGAAACATCTGCCTAAGTCTTCCCTCATGATGGGATCCCGTGACTGGATTTTCCCACAGGCAATCATTCACTTAGCTAACCAGCTAGAGAAAGGCAGGGGTGGAAGAATATTAAACAAGCTCATTGTTTTTTAGGCTTAAATGCCTTGGTTTATTTTTAATGACCACTGTTTCTCATGGCAGCATAACAAGTAGACTTGGAATATTTTGAAACTTGTTCTAAACTGTTTTATCTACTTTTGTATCCTTGGCATGTTAGACGATTACTCATTAATATTTGAGCATCCAAACAACATTGAGGAATAGAAAAACCTTAAAGTTCTCCATAAAATTACTTTCTCTGCTCCTTCACCTTGGTTGTTTTATATCTTGCTCCTCATCCCATCAGGGCATTACTGCTGGTCTATGGAAGATTCTTTGAACTTTATGAAGGAGAATCATTGAATGAATGGTTCCTCTTTTCTGTTCTCTCCTTTCCTCCATACCCTAGATTAAGTGCTTCTCAAACATTAAGGTGCATGTGAATGACCCGTGGATCTTGTCAAATACAGGTTTTGGTTCACTGGGACTGAGGCTGCGCGGAGAATTAGCATTTTTAGCAAGCTTCCAGGCAGTGCAGATGCTGCTGGTCCACAGATGGAACTCTTGGTTCCAGGCCCATTGGTACATGGCAGTGGGAGTAACACAGTGGTTAAAACTAAAAGCTATGGGAGGCTTTGTATCAGGCAGACCAGAAATTGAAACTAGGAGCTGACATGTAATAGCTATGTGTTTTTGAGCAATTTATTTTACCTCTCAACCTCAATTTCCCCATCTACAGAGTTGTCTTGAAGATTAAATGATTATATATAGCTTAGAGCAATGCTTGGCAAAAACTAAGTGTGTATGAAGTTTAGCCATCTTTAGTGCTAATATGTATTGGTTGTAATTATTACTATTATTGTTGTGAACCTGAAAGGTTTCATATCTGCATAAAAATTTATTATGGTAGAACATTTTAGAGATGCAAACACAGACTTGTAGGGTTCTTATATGTGTGTACTGTCTTTTGCACAGTAAGGTGTTGATATTCATTTATCAGTAAGGCATGCTCTTTGAGTCATAGTTTTAGTAATTCACATGGGTTTTAGTTAAAAGTTATCTCATCTATCTTCCAGACCCCTTTGTAACTGAAACCATAAATTCATGAGTTGGCCAGCCTAGATTTAGCAGTATAGATTGTGATTATTAGCCCAGAGAAGCTAACCGGCCCAGTGGCTACACGTCCACTTGAATAGCCTCATACTTTTAACAAAAATGATGAGCCACCTATTTTGTGACTGGTGCTATGTTTATGTGCTGTAAGCCTATCCTTCTTTAAAATGCTTTAGCAGTGAAATTTTAATCATCATTGCAAATCAGGTATATGTAAGTGCCATTTTCCACTTACTCCTAAACTGATCAAAGTTAGTGTTAGTATGTTACCTGGAGAAATATAGATGGATAGAGAAGGTGATGTCACCTAGTGATGGCCATATGCATCATCCTGTGCTGTTAAGGAAGAAACTCCTCCAGGTGTGAACCCTAATTGGCTTATAGAGTTTGTTAAGGTCTGGTCAGTGCTAGGAGATTTGCCCTGCTCTTCAGTCTTCCGTAGTTAAGACAAGGTACTTCTAGGGCTAAAACTGATATCTTGGGTCCATTTTAGTTCAATGACTCATTCTGCCCATCTTGGGAAGCTAAAAGGAAGGACCAAAGACTTTCTTAATTCATTTAATCTAGAGATAATTTGCTTGGACCCAACTTTAGCAGGGCATAGATCTGTACACATAAGATTCATCCAGATCTGATTGAAGCTCTCGAGCTGTGTTTTCTGGTAAGGTAGGCACTAGTCGCATGTGGTTTTTTAAGTTATATAAAATTTAAAATCCAATTTCTCAGTCAAACTAGCCACATTTCACATACATCATATACCTATGTACCTCGTGGCTACTGTATTGGACAGTGCAGATTATAGAATATTTCCATCATCACAATACTTTTTATTAGATAGTACTGTTCTAGAACAGAGGTTCAAAACAGTTTTATCTCCCTCATCATTTCTGATGAATTGGTGATGGCTTATTTGAAGGTCTGCGTAAAGAAAATTCTGAGGCCATATCTAAGTGAGCCGCAAATTGTTTTAGGCCATATCCTAGAAAGACAGAGCTGGATGGCATGTGGGTAATTGTGACATAGGTGCTGAGTGTCTCCAAGACAAAATCACAGAAATGAGAACAGACTGTTTAGAGGTTGTTATTAATAGAGACAGATTGATTGGTTTGTTTGTTTGTTTGTTTGTTTAGCAAGAATCCTTTGGAAAGAAAGATGAGAAACTTTGAAAGTTTTCTTATCTCTTATCTCTCATTTAAACAGTGGTCACTTTTGCTATTTCTCAAAATAAATTAATAATGAATCTTTTGTGTAGAAGGAAATCACAATAGCTACCAATTCTTGGTTTATCCATGAAATAAGTAATGGATGTTACAGAAAAAACCCACCAAGTGTCCAAAATCACTTTTGTGTTCATGCCATCTTTACTATACCTGCTAAGAAACAAAAGTGATTGAGAATTATTTCTCTTTGTTTTACTTCTTTAATATCCTCTGATGAAGGGTATCAAGTGGAAAATAAAGTTTACGGGAAAGAAGGAAAAGCTGGGCTAGTTTGGTGTAAGTTATCTTTTTATGTTTTCAAAATTTAAGGTTTGTATCTGATGATATTTTCAAAAATCTCTAATAATTAAGGGTAACTAAGAATATTTCCCTGCTAGTTTCAAAACTGGAAAATGGATTTTAAAATAAAGGTACCACTTCTGTAACTCTTAGGTGACCTTGAGCAAATTACTTATCATAACCTCTCAGCTTTAATTTCTCTGTCTTTGAAAGGGAGTATAACAGTATCTACCTCTGTGAGTAGTGGGTAAAAAGAGTGAGATATAAAATCTCACTTATAAGTGCCTGACACTACCGCTGTTAAGGACTCAAATGTCAAACCATATTATTTGGAAAACGTATGCGACCTGCACTTGGAGAACATTCTCTGCTAATCTTAGCCCTGCCACTTAGTAATTATGTGACCTTGTCTAATTGTTTACCCTCTCTCAATTTTAGTTTCCTCTTTTGTAAAATGAGGTAACAATAGATTCTACTTCAAAGGGCTTATTCGGGATTCAAAGAGATAATGCATGTCAAGATAATGCAAGGACATCTAGTACAGGCACATAGTGAGCATTGAGTAACTGTTAGCTATTATGATGAAAATGTGATGTTTATATTAGGGGCAGCCTTGCCAAAAGAGAAGATTTCTCTTCTCCTTAGTCACTAATCTCCAAACTATACAATTTATACTAAACATGCTAAACATGTACATTTTGCTTATTTTATTACTGTTTCACTATAAATTATTAATAAGCTTTTTTAATTCGGTTTTTGGCACAACTGGTTGAGGTAGTAGTTGGAGAAGCTGTTAGCTGTCATGAAGACCTTTCTCACTTTGTAGTATTTTAACAAGCTGCAAGCTCATGTCTAATTTGAAAGGCCTGATGTTTAAGGCCAGGGATCAGGAAGGCTCAGTGTGGGGCAGGGTTGAGTTCAGTCCTATGGGGAGTCTGTGTGCTTGTCTGAGAACCTGACCTAGGTTGCTTCTGGGGTGCAGGAAGAAGGCAAGGCCCTTCAAAGGCACCAGGGGCCAGAGAATACTGCCATAATCTGCCCTATATCCTCCCCATTCTTTAGGCAGTACGTGTCTTCTCCCCCTGATAGCAGCAGAAGGGGGTCAAATGACAAGTCAAGTTTGGCTCCTGAGACTTCTGAAGGTGGTTCCACATTGGAGGGTACAGCCTGAGTGTCCCATACATACCTCAACCTCTGCAGGCACCAGAAATCACTCTCAACCTATAGAAAATGGCTTTCTTCCCAATAACAATATTTGGGTCCTTTAGTGTGAGGACACAGTCTTAGGACATTTTTATTTATTGAATTCTTTAGGAATGAAGCACTTATACTGTTGCTAAAAATAACTTTTTGTTTTAGAATTTTCAGATTTTTTTAAAATCCAGAATTCTTCTATTTGTAAATGTCAAAATCATTAGCTTCTTAGGACATTTTATAGACGAATACTTTTCTTGAAATTTACATTTTCTTACATCACTATTCTCTAGTGTCTTATGCTCGATACCCTCTATTCAGCTTCATGTCCTCCCTCTTTGCAGCATCCCCTAGGCATCTGATTTTGAAATGCTTCTCGAACTAACCCTTTTTTTTTTAATTCCACTCTTACTACCCAGGTTTTAAGCTTATCACCTCTCTTCTGTATTTTTAATAACTTAAATTTTTTTTTTGGATTATAAATGCATTAACATGCCTAGTATAGGAAATTTGGAAAATAAAGTTAAGTGAAAGGGAAAAGATAAGTCACCATTCAGAAATAGATGCCATTTATGTTTTGGATGTTTATTTCTAGTCCTTTTATAAGTGTGTATCTGTGTGTATATGTTTAAGGAAATTTGGATCTGCTTTATATATAGTTTCCTATTGTGATTTTTGTAACTTGGGATATGCATGTTTCTATATCATTAAGTATTTTTCAAAAAATTTTGATGAGTGCATAATATTTCCTTTATGTGGAAGTGAAAATTTTGTTGAACAGGACTCTTAGCCATTTGGATCTCCTTTTTCAGTATTAAAATCAATGCTTGTTTTCAAACACTTTGTATAGTATAGTGTAATGAGTAAGAAGGCGGGCATTGGAGAACCCAAGATCATGGTTCAGATCCTAGTTCTGCCATTTATTCTGAGGCCTCAGTACATTCCTGGGCTTCAGTTTCCTTCTTTGTAAAATGGAAGTTATAATAGTACTTACCCTCAGGTTTATAACAATTTAAATGAGGTGCATATAATGTTGTCATTCATTTACACAGAGCTTGATACATTGTAAGTTCTTTTAAATAGTAACTGCTATTATAATAGTCACCATCATTAATCATGTGAATTGTTATTCAGCATAGTTCCTAGAAGTTAGATTATAGCATCAAAGTGTACAGATATTTTAATAATACTTAAATAATATATCACCACATTTATTTCTAGAAAGACTCTACTTATTTGTGGTCACATAAGTAATATAAATACCTATCACCCCTTACCATTACTAGGTGCTGTGTTTTTTATTATGGTATACTAATTAACATGCAAAAGTTGTGTGTTGTAATTTGCATTTTTTTATTGCTAATGGAATTGGCTAGTTTTAACTGTTTAACTGGATAATAATATTCTTTCTTTGTAAATTGTTTACAAATTTATAAATCAGTGCCCTTTTTTCTAGTGACTGTGCATATTTTTCTTTTAAATCAGTTGAGTTCTTTATATATTATAATACCTGTCATTATTTATAACTAAAATATATTTAGCAGTTAGAACTTTCAGATGAGGAAACAAGAGCCAAAAAGGCTCAGTAGTTTTCCTAATTTCTTAGAACCTTGACTGGCACAGAGTAAATACATAGTAAATTCTTGCTCTTTTTATTATTCATCTTTGTATTTTACAACACCTAGGACAGTATAATGCTTTACACATAATAGGAGCAAAATAAATACTTGTTAACTTATATTGACACTATCCACCGTCACTTCTGCTCTTCAGTGTGCACAGAAGCCAGCCTTTAATGGGTGCCTTTGTCACAGCCACTGTTTCAGCTCAGATGAGTCAGCATCTCTTGGACTTGACTTGATTTTTCCCATATGTTTTTAATGATACTTTTCTAAAACTCTGAAAATCAGGTTATTTTCCTCACTTCATTTCTAGGTAACAAACCTGAATTTGGCAAGTGGCGTCATAAATAGAAGCAGTGCTTCAACTCCCCCCACCCTTCGACCTGTCTTCAGTCCTAACGGCCCAACGTGGTCCATACAGTCAGACCCCCAAGCTCCTGAGAGCCACTCCACCCCTCCTGGAAGCAGGTATGTGAAAGGCTGTGGAGCTAGCGTTCGGGTAACACAGGGATGGCTGGCCCCGGTCCTAAGCAAGCCATACCCACCTTGAGCTCCCTGCGCATACACTGATAAAACAAGTGCCTTTCCCCACCTGTTCTAATCCTGTGGCACTTGAATATAGGACCTCATTTTACTTATAAGATATAGGACCTCATTTTACTTATAAGATATAGGACCTCATTTTACTTATAAGATGGTTTGCAGCCAAATCAAATGAAAAGGAAATATCTGATACAGTTCAATAACTTCACTTCTGGGAGAAAGAACAAGGATTTATACTGTGTTTAATCCCTGCCTATAGCCACATATTGACTTTGGGCATTTTCTGTCTCAATTCTTTTTGTATACCTTCTACTACAGTGTGTTTCAGTGACTTTGGACTCTTTTCTTTTGAAGGACGTATTTTTTTTTTTTATGTTTTTAATCTAGGTTATCTAATTAAACTCAGACAGCCTCCCTGGACAATGTTCATGTAGAAAGTGGGAAGGAAATTTCCTTTATGTAGTTGGGAGAAGTGGCAGAGGATAAAATCCAAATAGATTCAGGCCATAAGTAAGCAACTCCTTAATTAAAGAAACCACTGTATTGAATTCTAGTCTCGATTCATATTTTAAGTCCTCCTGTAGGAAAAAAAAAATGTAAGAAGTAGATTCCCTAGTACTTCTTGCTTTAGTGGCTATTAAATATGGGTTTAATCGCATCTGTTCCTGAGTCAAATGAGCTGGAGGGGAATGTGACTATTATAGTGAAGTATTCTGACCAGCTGAGATATTTTTCCCGCCAAATGAAGAAACTGTGTTGTAGGTGTCCCACTGAGTCCCCACCTCCTTGCCAGCACGTCCAGCCTTTGCCAGGCAGCCTTCTTTTAGTATGCTGACTTGCCTTGAGGTTGGGAGGGGTGACTAAAGACTTGGGCATGGAGGAAATACTTAATTGTTGTTAAGTTACCTGTTGGTGTTAGAATTATTTCTCAAGGAACTAATGTGGGAAGCAGAGACTATGCCCAGGAAACAACATAAACACATTACATCATGCTCTGCTATGGTGTCTTTCATACCAGTAATTATTGTGGTCAAGGGTGAAAAGAATCATCTCAGTTGAGAATTACAAATAGCTAAAGACTAAGAGGCAGGACTTTTAAAGACAGGACATTCTCTCACACAGTTCTCTTCACAGGAGATGTCTGTCTTTTGGTGATTTACAATCTGTAGTAACCACATTCCTAAACACGAGTTGTAAAAAAGAAATTTTGTTTATATTATTGAGCTTTATTTTCCATATAAAATATTTCTAAATATTCTATTTTCATTTTATAATCAGAGCCTTGTTTCTATGGAAAACATTTTCACTGCAATCTTGGGTATATTATCTATATGACAAAGCTATAGCTGTTTTCCATACTATAAACAAAATGTAAAAACTTCACATTTTGGAGAAGTAGAATTTTAGCATTTGTTATGCTTGTAGCACCCATTAGTGATGGATGAGGGATCCATCAAAGTCAGGTGGGATCTCGAGTTCAGCGCTGACCCCAGCCAGACAGCTCTCGAGAGCTGTGGTAGAATGGCACTCTATACGCTCGACTTCAGAGCCAGTGGCACCAGAGAGCAGCCCCCACAGAGCCTCCTGGTCTCTTTTTGGGGTTGTTGCACCCACACCAGTCCTCTCTTCACCTACCTACTCTTTAAGCTTAAGGGCCAAATTATAGGTTTCATTCCAGTCCAGGTTAGCCCTGGGAGATCTTCCTCTGCCCCCAGGTAACCTCTGGTTGCCAGGATAGCCTAGATGCTCAGTTTTGGGAGTTCCAGTTTCATATGGAACTCCCAGAGGTACCTACTCTGAAGCAGCCCTAAGAATTCTCCGAGGTCCTTGCAGACCTGGCTATGACGTGGGCCCCAGCCAGAACTCCAGCATGCATTCTACGCAGGACCATGCCCCAGTTTCTGTTTTTAATTGCTAAGTCACTGTTTTGAAGATATTTATTTAGTTTCTTGTTGTTCCTTAGTAGTAAGGGTGACTAAGTTTAATGAACACGAGATTCGTAGTTTAGAGACGTGAGTTTTATTACTGTTTTTGACACTAAGTGACCCTACACTATTCATTTAATCTTTTCATTAGGTAAGCATACTTACATATAAACTGGCCTGTTTTGAGAGCTTTTAGATTACCCTTGAAGTACTTTGATCTCCGCGGAAGAGGGTGCTAAGTAAATAAAAGGTACTCTTACGTGGTTTTCTACAATAGCAACAGTGGAGTCCGGTGCTGATAAACTCTGGTAACTCACTAAACTAGGGATCGTCCTGTGAACAGTAACAGGATGTAAAGAGAATCCATTGCTGGCTGTACTTTTCATCAGGATTCAGTGACTTGGTAGCCACAGGAATGAAAACTGGTGACTCACGAGAACTCTGCAAATAGTGTTATTTTTCATTTCCCTGTGGTGTTGCTATTGTTCTCAATTTTATGGATCACACAAGTTTTCACCAGACAACCTTGTTCTTCCCCCGCTTTTTGAAACCATCCCAAATGTAGCCTCAGGGCTGTCGTCTCCCATTGGGTCAGTGTGAGCTCAGCCCAGCTCCTCAAATCCCTCGGTTCCTTTGGTCTGTCTGGAGTCCCTGTTCAAGCTTTGTTGTGGGAGAGGAAGGCAAAGAGCCCACGACTTGCCCAGACAGTCTGAGGCCTGGCCATGTAGCTTGCAGTTCCCTAGACACTCTGGAGTTGGACTTGGCCAGCCATTCCTCTGTTGTTACTTTTCAGAGGTAATAAGTGAGATTAATTGCAGGCCATTCTCCAGAAGAGAAAGTAGTCAGGGCCAAATACAGTCACATGTTTAGAAGCCTGAGGTGTACCTCCGAGCAAGGCCAATTTAGAATTATACAATAGGGCCTCCAGGATGCAGGTACCCAGTGTTCATGACCTCTTTTTTCTAAAAGGGATTATATTCAGTTTCTAGATGCTGATACCTGGGTATTTAAGCTTTTCTTTAGCCAATGAGATGGGTAGGATTTTTCATGCTGCCTTTTAATTATCCATTTTCGGGGCCCATGGATTGTTAGGGGCTAAGAATTGACAGGCAGACGCGTTTCCTCATTACTGCCTCATGTGAACTTGAACCAAGACAGGGAGGAGCACTCTCTAGATGAAGAGCACTCAGTGGGTTCACTGGGCATCTTCCTTGTGAGACCTAGAAGGGTTACTGTAAAGTCTTGGCTGCTGCTTGGAATGATTTGGGAAGGACAGGGCCTCAGACGGCTTGGCAGGAACCTGAGGCCCTGTTTTTTTCCAGTCCAGCCCTTCCTTGTAGATCGAGCTGTCAGGGAATCCCACGAATGTCTGGCTTCTGCCCCTTTGTATGTTTTTCCAGCATTTGTCATTGAATTATTTTTATCCATCTCTGGCTTTTTCACACACACAACCTGAGGACTTGTCTGTTCCTCGATATTAAAGGTGGGGGAGATTGAAAGCACAGCCATGAGTTTGTTCCTCCTTGTTGTGGGACAGGGCAAGACGTCATGAGCACGGGCCGCTCAACCTGGCCGGCGCCCACTGAGAACAGCTGTACGTCAGATCCTTAAATTCTGTGCTGAGGAATGGGGTACGCTGAAACACCAAATCTTGGAAATTTGGGCCATATTTCTGTTACGCTGTCCTGCTGCCCTCTTATCCTTTAGCAACATAAAGAGTCTAGTATCCTGCTTTACATAATTTTTAGTTAAGTTTTTTAGAGAGTCTGAGTCTAGCTTAGCTAATACTCTTCTCCCTCCCTTTAGATTGTTTCTTACCAGTGTCACTGGAGATTCAGGTCTCTGACTTCCTATCTTTTCATTCTCAGAGACTGAGTTTGTTATTTTCTTTAAAAAATATGTTCTATTCATTTTCTCTGTGTCGGGCACTATGTTACATAGTGGGGAATAGCAATAAAGAAACAGAATGGTCCCTGATGTCACAGAGTTTACTGTTCAGGGTGTATCTTCATGTTCTCAGCAGGGTGCTAGGTGCTGGGTAGGGTCTAAAAGACTGAAGACATTCTGTTTGATCACTAGTGGGGAGAAGGAGCCAGATACACCAGATACACATGGAACGGTTAGCACTGTTGGGTGGCATATATCAAAGATTTAAATCTATGATGCAGGCAATTAGAAGTATTAAGAAGAGTATATGAGGGTTTAATCCTGTTGAATGCTACCACTTGGATGAACCTCAAGGGCATTTTATTAAGGGAAATAAGCTAGTCACACACAAATACTGTATGATTCCACTCATCTGAAGTATCTAAAGTAGTCAAAATCATAGAAACAGAAAGTAGAAAGGTGGCTGCCAAGGGCAGCGGGGAGGAGGGGAAAGGAAACAGTGTTTAGTGGCTATAGAGTTGGAGTTTTGCAACATGAAGAAGTTCTAGAGGTCTGTTGCACAACAGTGCGACTATACTTAACATTACTCAATTGTACATGTAACAATGTACAGTTGGTTAAGAATAAATAAAGATAATAACAAAATGATTAAGATGGTAAATTTAAAGTTATCCTTTTATCACAATTAAAAAAAAGAGAAGTGTATAAAGTTTTAAAAGAGAGCCTCAAGGTTCAGCAAAAATTATTTAATGACCAAAAAATGGTGAGGTTTTGCTTCTATCCTCTGCCCCCTTTTTAAGGGAATTATTCTGAACCTATTCCTTTGAATACTTCTATTTATGTAAAAGTTTGTTAACTTTATAGAAAAGGGGGCCATCAACTCCTACTAGGAAGATGGCATGGTGTAGTGAAAAAAGAAGGGACTTTAGGGTCAGACAGATCTGAGTTTGTCTTGCTGAGTATGTGACGTTGGACAAGTTATTTTGCTTCTCTGAGACATAATTTCCCCGTCTGCTTAAAGTACAGATGATAATACCTACCTCATTAAATAGTTATCAGATTTAATTGTATGTGAAAACAGCCTATAGAGTGCCTGGTTTTGGTATAGGTTCTTGATAATAATTTTCTTTCCAGAAAAAAAACGAAGAAGAAGAAGAAACTTATTGGGTTTGCTTGGGTTATGGTATTGCTACACCAGTTATTTTAAACTGGCCATCACTCACATGCAGTGTGCTCCTGGAGCTGCATTACAGAGATGTGGTCTTTCCAGCTGTGGAGGGAGGGCATCCGAGTGGAGCCAGCAGGAGACTCTTCCTTTTTCTTTGACCCCTTTGTTGAAGGGTGACTTCTTTCTCCTCAACAGGCCTTTCCTCTCCACTATCTTCTTCTAAATGTTGAAATTTCCATTGCAGCTTGATGTTCCAGCCAGTAAACACTCATATTTTCCATTTATCCTGGGGGTCGAGCTTTGGGAGAGCTTTTCTCTGGAGCAGTTTGGAGCTTATAATTTTGTACTTTATCCTGTTATATAAACAACACTCACTAGCCAAAGAGCACAATCCCAAAAAGAAACCACTTTGGGGGGGGCCTAAAAAAAATACTCTTTCATGTCCAGAGTTTTGTAGAAGTAATATTTCACTCCCTATTCTCCTTCCTTCCTTTCCATAGACTAAAGTTTACCTGACCTCCCCGCTCCTGAGTCCTAGCTCTCACCAGTCTTTCCCCTTGGGTGAAACGTTTTTCTGGCACATGAGTGATGAAGGCCTGTACATCTATCTGAAATTCCTCTGCTTCTTTTTTCACTCAGCCAGACACATAACCTCTCAGGGGTTATGCTCTGTGACAGTTCAAGCTCTGTGACAGATTCTACAGTTCCTCATTCACCAAGGAAGCTGAGTGCCATGGGCCTTTGTGCCAAGGCCAGAAGAATTGGGCTTCTGCCTGTTGAAGGAATGCTGGTAAACTTAGGAAATGTGTCAGAGATAGCTGGCTGAATTTCATACCAGGGCCTAGGCAGACTAAGTTTGGGAATGGGCCTAGGATCAGGAGTAAAAGAAGTGGATCTTTTCTTATCTGCAAGCCAAAATAAAATGCAGTTTGCTTTGTGGTTTGCCAGCTTAGCATTTTCCAGTTTAGTTTGCCTCCTCCCCTCCCCCACAAAGTATTAAAGATAAACCACCTTTTGGATTAACACACACACATGCACACACACCCGTGCATATACACAGAGTCATTTTTAGAGGCAAGATCTTATCCTACTTAACTCTTTACTTTGTAATTTTATATGTATCCATAATTGATGATTATTTTGGTTTTAAGAGAACTGAATGACAAAAATCCATGTACTAAGCCAAATGAGACTCCTTTTCTAGAATTAAAAAATGATATCAGTTAATTCATAATTTGGTTTAATTTTCACATGGTTTTCTATAATCTCTCTTTCCAAGTTAACTCTGTTTACCAGCCTTAAAAAAGTTTGGAAAGAATCGGTGGGGAAGAAACACTATATCTTTCTTTCTGACTCCTGTAGAGAAACATTGATGATTCATTTTTAAAGCTTACTTAATGTTGACTCAACAGATTTAGAAGGAAGACCAGCCAGCTTCCCTAAACCTTTGGTTAAAGATCCCATCCTGCCCTCCTGCCCATCTTTTTGCTAAAAGACTCAGCATGTTATTGACCAAGTACAACTAAGAAATCAATGCTTTTAAAAAAAAAAAATCCTTTTTTTTAAGGACTTAAGAGGCTAAGAGGAAAAAACTCCTAGTATTTGTGTCTTAATAAAAGAAAACAATAGACTTGTAGCCTCTGAAAAGGAGTATAGGTCCTCTCATCCCTGAAGCCATCTTGAAGAGCAGAGTTGGTGTAGATTCTAGTTTTGGTGTAGTTTCTTGGAAACTCTTAGTTCCCTTTCCAGAAAAGAGAGAAACATAAAATTAAACTCGTTTAGGATATGTTATTGCTATACCACTTAATTTAGCGCCTAGTTTAGATACAGCTGGCCATCACTCACATTCAATGTCACACAATATTGTAATAGGGAAAGCAGTTACACCTAATCACAACTCTGAGGTTTACATTATTTTTATTGGGAAGTATTCCTTTGTTATAGTTTTGATTACAAACCATTAAAATGTTCCTAAAGAAAGATAAGAGAAGCTAAACTTAAAAGGCCATTTAAGTATGGAGCCAAGTGTTTTTTGAGAGATGCAAATGAGGCTGTATGTGGGAGGGGCCCAGAATATGAGAGCTTAGGAATTCAAAATGTTGATCATATAGTAGGCCTAGGTGTTCATAGTAAGTAACACTAGAACTCTTGTCCCAATTGGACCATTTTTATACTTGAGAGGCAGTAAAAGGATGGGGGATTTTTTGGGCTTTCATGAATTATCAGGCGAAGACTTGTATTAATTTGGCTTCAAAGCCAATAATCAATACGTTTGGCCTGAATCTTACAAATAAGTTTTACTATCTTTCTGCGATGAAAATGAAATATGGGTGCATCACAGTAATATGATTACAAACTAGGATTTGCATGAGAAAAGCAGGTTTTCTGGCACAGCAGGTAAAGAAACCATAAAGGGGGTTAATAAATGAGATCTACTTAAAGGCTGGAGGAAATCAAATTATGTTTTGAAACTGGTTACACCAAAGAAAATGAAAGAATCTGCCTATATAATTATTGCTCTAAAATATCTTATGAACTGCTTGAACCCAACACTTACATTTGAAATAGAAGCCCCCAAAAGAAGAGTTTTGTTACCTTCTTCATCACATAGTTATTATACTGAAATATTTGAAAATGAGGAAAGGTGAAATTGCTAATAAATGATGTTCTAGCTGAGAATTGGCTTTATCTGGTAGTTGCTAAAAGAAGGTTATCCCCAAAAAAGTTAACAGGCATTTACTGAATATCCCCTAAATACAAGACACTGGGCTGAAAGAGGAGGTAGACAAGGTCTCTGTCCTCAAAGAGGAAAGTTAATAGTTGTTTAAGTTATTGATGTAGGTACTGTCAAACAGTATATGCTTAATTGTTGAATAAGAGGATTATGCTGTAAGTGGTGTGAGTTCAGAGGAGAAATTGATGACTCTGGAGAAAGGGGCAAAAACTTCATGAAAAAGAAAGGGGTGTAAGCCGAATCTGGAAAGCTGGATGGGGCTTAGGTAGGCAAGAGGCTAATATTAATCAAGAAATAATTGCACATTTACTTTGTGCTTGACAGTATGCGAGGATCTATGAGAGCATCAAAGCAATGTGACCCATGCCCTTGCTAAGTTCGGTGGTTCAGCAGAGAGAATGCTGCCTTGTATGTGTACTTATTTTTTTGCACTTGAAATACAAAGTGAGCGATTAAAGGAGGACATATGGGTTCAGAGGAGTTCACAGTTCAGAAAGGAAACTAAAATAGGTGGAAGGATAAGACTCCACAGAGTCTTATGGTAGTATTTCAATTCAGGCCTAGATTATGTATAGGCAATAGACAGTTGAAGAGGAGGTGAAGGGAGAGAAAGATAGTGCACAAGTTGCATAAGGAATTTTCAAGGGATAATGAATGGGAACAAACCTTCCTCCTTGCTGTCCTTCATTTGGTTAAGTTACTGACATCTTCTGCCTGAGTGGTTAGTGTGGGGACAACATAATGTCAGGCCACCATCCCCCTACTATAGTTTTAGTATCTGCTTACCTTTGCTGTGACCCTTACCACATCATCTTCTTTTATATTATGGTTGTGTGCTTACCTTACCTCCTGTATTAGATTGTAAGCTTTTTGAGAGAGAATCGTGAATCTTGTACATCTCTATATCCTTACAGTTACCTGTTCAAAGTGCTCAGTAAATATTTGTTGAATAAGTGACTTAATCAGTGGTGTCTAATATGGTAGCCATAAGCCACATGTAGATATTTAAATTTAAATGAAATAAAACTAAAAAAAAAAAATAGAAAAATTTAGTTCCTCAGTCATACTAGCCAAATTTCAAATGTTCAAAAGCCACATGTGACTCGTGGCGACCATGTTGGTGACCAAGCGCAGAACTAAATGATTGACCCAGAAGATGTGTTAAAGACCCAAACTTGGTCAATAGAGTAAAAAAATACAAAGAAATAGTTTTCTAAGAAGGGCATAATCTTGATTATCCTCTTAGACTCTTCTGTAGATGTCAAGACTTTTTTTGTTTATATCTGAAGATTTATCACAGATGTTGTTCTTGAACTAATTTGTGGTGCTGGGAGGGGCATATTCTAATGCCTTGGGAATCTCAAAAGCCCAGAGCTTCTGTATTACTAGTGTCTAACCAATCAGAGCTGGGCTGACTAAGAGGAAGGGGCTTTTGAAACAGATCCCAATATTATTTTGTTTTCTGGGATACGACCATGGCTAGATATTGAGTAGAGGTCTTGCTTTTCTATACTAATCCAGCCCCTAGCCCCCACCTGCTTGGCTGGCAGTTCTAACTTGGCTTATAGAGCTGCTATAGCCCTGGGGAACAGAGCCAAACATGCGGAAGTGGTTACGGTACTAGCTCCCAGGGAAGCTGTGGCTAGCAGGGGGAGTGGGTGGGGTCCTGCCTAATGGCTTTTCAAAGAAGCCAAATCTTTGAAGTTTTGTTTTAGCAGCTGCCAGGTATGCTGTTTCAGCACTTTGTAGACTCTCACTGTGTTCCCATATCACATTTTTTCTTTACTATATATGCATAGTATACACAATGGAGCTTGGATGTTGGGAGGATAGATATATAAAATTGTGAAGTTGCTAAACACAACATTCTTGCTTTTTTTTTACTATGACTCTGCTGTGAAATAGCCACGTTAATGCTCCCTGCTCCCTTTTCGGCTCTGACCTTTTCTGATCACCTGCCAATGGAGAGGCAAAAAGAGTCCTCTTCTATTTTGGGAAAGTAGTAAGTTTTGAAAAATTGGAACTCCTACATTTCTCTAATGGATTGGGGCATCACTCTTTGAGAATAGACCATCTCCCTTTTCCAAAAGGACAGATGACAGCGTCCAGCATGCAACCCTAACACTTTTGGTCTTGGAGTACATTTCTCGAATGCAGATCTTGTTCACCTTTGCATCCTCAGCATTTAGCACAATGTAACTAATAAATATTTGTTAAATGATTGACTTGCAAGTGCTTTGCTGTGGGGGAGGGCCTGGGTTGGCAGAGTACCTCTCCAGAGCTCCCATTCTAGGCCTTCCCTGCTTTCTCGCTTAGTGATCCCTTTTTCCCATCCAGTCTACAGTCACCTCAAACCTTTACTAGCTTCCCCCCAGTTTTCTTCTTCCTCTGAATCCTGCTCTTTTGGAGTATATTATATTCTGCCTTGTGTAATTATTTTTTAAGCCTTTATCATTTCTGAGATGTAAGTCTGTTAAAGGTAAAGTATACAAATTTCATTGCTTTGTGTGTTTTATCCCCACACAAAGAACCCTGGACCAGGAATGGGAGGACCCAGGTGCTGGTCTCAGGTCCACCTGGAACTTCCTGACTTGGGGTAGATCTTTTGACAAAACTTGAGCCTAATTTTGCCATGTGAAAAGTAATGATGCCTGGATTGTCATGTAAACTAGGAGGTACTGCACATGATCAGGTCTTTTCAGTATTGATAACGCCACTATAAAATAGTAGTGTTTGTTTATGCTGCCGATGATACATAGACTAATCTCTTCCAGAGTAGAGGTAAATCACAAGTTCAGTCCCACATTACTCAGCTTGGCAGAGGTTTAAAGCATTAAATAGTCCATTCCAGGCACTCTTTGTCATCGCCTCTCTTTCAGTCCACAGGTTCATCCTTTCAGACCTGTGGGGTCGTTGTTTTTCTTACTAGTCCTGCGCTTCTCTTCTCAGGCCCAGGCTGAGCTCTCTCTCTCTTTTAACCCGCTCTGCCTTGGAGAAGCAAGGTTGTCCTGTCTCATTTCTCAGTTTGGGCTGGAATTGCTATCCTGGTGGACCCTTCCCTCCTCAGCATGGCTCCCCACCTCCTGTAGCTCTGTCTACAGCATTGGACTCCATCATCATCCTCCCTTCACCCAGCCCCGCACCTTCAGCACAGCTCGGCATCCTTTCCTGTTTTCCTCTCCCTGCCCTTGTTCTTCTGCCAGGCTGTCCCTTCAGTGCCCCTTTCCATGTCATGTCCTCCTGCATTTTCTTCCTCGTGTTCCGACCTTTCATCTAGAAAGTCAGTTCCCCCTTCTAAGACTTGAATGTTTGATGCATTTTTACATACCTGTCACTCAGTCCCCATCACCTTAAGGTACCTCTTTCTCAGAGAAAAGTAGATAAACAAGCACTGCCATTTTTAGTGCTGTCATATGGCTTGAGAAGTTCCAAATTCTTATATTTTAAAATATCTAAGATCTCAACATTTAAATGTTATTATCAAGTGTTTGAGAGCATGTATTTTAGAAGCAGACCAATTTGGACCCCTCCTTTTTTTAAGTCACTTACTATCTTTGTTACCTAAGGCAAGTTCTTTGAGCTGATTATTCACATCTCTAAGTGAGAATAAAATGCCTACTTCATAGGGGTATTCCAAGGAGCAAGTGAAAATTAAATGACATAAGAAAAGCATGTTCATACAGTGCCTGCCACAAAGTAAGTGCTCAGTAAGTGGAAATTACTATAAACATGTCCACGTTATCTATTTATACCCTGTTTTAAAAGTGTTAAAAATGTAGAGCCAGAGAAGTTAAGTGGATTGTGCAAACGCTCAAGCCTACCTGGTGATAAAGGAAGGACTAGAACTCAAGGTTTCTAATTCTCAGCCGGGTCATTTTTCTATTTGAGTCCTCTAACTCTTCACAGGTTTATTTGTTCCAGTTCTCTTCTTATGTCCAGGTGGAACATAAGACTTCTCCAGAGACAGGAAGGTTTATTGATTTGTGCATTTGTTCTTTCAGCAAACATTGCATGACTGTGATGTGTCCAGGCTCTGGGTGGACAAAGACCAGAATGATAAACTCACTGCCTTACTGGTTGGTCCAGTAGATAAGAAATAGTCACTGTGAAGAACAGTCACAGTGCAGAGAACATGCCAATTAAAAGGCGTCTCAGGGCCTCAAGGAATAAGCTCTATCAGGGGAAGACCAGAATATACTTTGCAGAGAATGGATTATTGTTTTTTACTAGGTGACAATGGCAGAATCCTGTGTGAAGGCAGGGGGCGTGGAAGAGCGTGCCTAATGGGGCAGTGTGAGAAATGGTTGAGGATGAGATGGGAAAGTTAAAGTGCCTGATATGCCATACTGAGGGGATTTTATCCCGTTATCTGCTCTATAATATCAACTGAAGAAGTTGAGAGGGTTTTTTGGTTTTTTGGTTTGTTTTTAACATTTCTGGATCTTTATATGTAATATTTCCATTATCTTCCGCTTCCCCATTTATATCTGGCAGATTCTTTTTGTCATTCTGATCCAACCCAACTGTAACCCTTACTCTGTGCACCATTTACTACATCCCTCGCAGAGGCAGCTTCTTGGTTTGTAGCTACAGCATTTAAATTGTGTTATAATTTTCATGACTTTCCCCTACCATCTCTTTTGAAGTCAAGACTTATACATTTTTATTCTCTTGGCCCTTAATGCAGTTTCTGACACACAGTATTCACTGATTTAATGCATCCTGAATGGATTTAAATACCTAGGTTCATAAGCACAGATGGACTTCCTCCTAGGCAGCCTCTAGCTAATGACTATCTTTGGTGCCACAAAAAATTTAGATGGAAAATGTAGACTTTTTCCTTTAACCAGAGCTACAACTCAGCATGCTTGCCATCTTTAGGATCTAAGCTTTGACTTCTTTTGGAAAGGAACCCTAACACTGAGCTGGTCAGAAACCTGCTATGGCTGCAGTTGTCACCCTTTTTGTGTCTGTAACACAGTTCCATGTACTAGAACTTTGCTCAATACACTTGAAGGAATTAAAAGACTCAAAACAATATCCAGTGAATTTCACTCGGTGGAATCGGTATTAAAGTAGCGGAATAATTCATAGTGTCCATTAAACCAGCAGTCCCTAACTTCTTTGCCACCAGGGACCGGTGCTCCTATAAGAATCTTATAATGCCTGATGATGTGAGGTGGAGCTGAGGTGGTGATGCTAGTGCTGAAGAGTGGCTGCAAATACAGATGTAGCTTTGCTCGCTTGGTATTGGTCCTCAGCCCTGGGCTTAAGGACCCCTGCATTAAACTGCTGCATGTATACTCCTCAGTCATCCATCCTTCTGTGGATGTTGAGTAAGATTATTTATTTATTGCCTTGACTGGACTCACAAGGAAAAGTTTCTTCATAGTCTAATAAACATACTGTCTGTATTTGGAACCAGTTTGATGTTATGTATCACGTCTTACATATTGCAAATGTATCCTGAGCAACACTATGCCACAAGATCCAGCCAGGTCAACATTCATCTGAATGACATAGCTGTAACTGTATTAAAATATGTAGTCAAATATATTTTACATACTGATCAAACTTTACACACTTACGAAGTTTTCTCTGCCCAGAACGGTTGAGAATCTCTCAAGGCTTTAATGAAGAGATGCATTGTACTCCAGCAGCAGACCATAGTGGCATAATGTACCCTAGTATGTACTGTGGTCAGATGGCAGGCCACTCTGCTATGATAATGCTTGAAAGCTAGTTTTTCTTTACCTTTTAAAATCTGTCATCTAAGTAATTTTGTTCTCTATTGCTGCATAATGAATTATCTCAAAATTTAGTGGCTGAAAACAAAAAACACTTATCTCAGTTTCTGTGGGTCAGGAATTGAGGAGCAGCTTAACTGGGTGGTTCTGGCTCAGGCTCTTTGCTGAGGTTGCAGTTAAAGAGTCAGCCAAAGGGGCTGCAGTCACCTGCAGGCTCGCCTAGGGCTGGAAGACCTCTTCCGGGAAGGCTCACCCTCACGAGGATGATGAGTTCGTGCTGTTGGCAGGCGGCCTCGGCTCCTCACCACTCAGACTCCTTCACAGAGCTGCCTGTGTGTCCCCAGAACAAATGATTCAGGAGAAGGACAGAAGCCACAGTGTCTTTTATGAACTTGCCTCAGAAATTATACATCATCATTTAAAATTTTTTTTAAATTTTAATTGTGGTAAATACACATAACATAAAATTTACCATTTTAATCATTAAGGGTCCAGTTCAGTAGCATTAAGTATATTATGACCATCCATCTCTGGAACTCTGTTCATCTTACAAAAATGAAACTCCGTGTCCATTAAAAAATCCTCCTCATTCATCTTCCTCAGACCCTGGCAACCACTTTTCCACTTTCTCCCTGAATTTGTCCACTCTAGGTACCTCATAGAAGTGGAATCGTATAGTATTTGACCTTTTGTGACCAGATTATTTATTTAGCATAATATCTTCAAGGTTCATCCATGGTAACTTGTGTCAGAATTTCTTCCTTTTTAAGACTGAATAATATTCCATTTTATGTGTGTGCCACATTTTGTTTATCTATTCATTGATGGACACTTAGGTTGCTTATGCCTTTTGGCTATTGTGAATAATAGTGCTATTCACGTAGGTATATAAATAGTTCTTGTTCCTAATTTCAGTCTTAGGGATATATTTCCAGAGTGGAATTGCTAGATCATATGAAAATTCTGTTTTTCTTAAGCTTAATTAGTTCACTTTATTTTTCCTGTGTAAATATACTAAGTGGTGGCCATAGCTGTAGCCTGGATCCTTCACACAGAGACTCTGGTATTGGTCTTTATTAGATGGTCAGAGAATTCCTAATAAGGAGACTTGGTGAACACAGCCTCTTTCCAAAGGTTAGGGTGAGATATCTATAGGTCTTGGATATTAATCCCTTATGAGATATATGATTTGCAGATTTTTTCTCCCATTCTGTAGGCTGCTTATTTGCTGTATTATAGTGTCCTTGGATACTAAAAGTTTTTAATTTTGATGAAATACAATTTTTTTATTTTTTCTTTTGTTGCCTTTGCCTTTGGTGTTATTTCCAAGAAATCATTGCCAAATCCACTGTTGTGAAGCTTTTGCTCTGTTTTCTTCTAAGAGTTTTAAAGTTTTAGCTCTTAGATTCAGGTCTTTCAACCACACTATCATTTTTGCAGCATCCTGTTGTTTACACAGGCCAGCTCTACTCAGTGTGGGAGGGGATTACACAAGAGTGTAAATACCAGGAGGAAGGATTGTTGGGGCCATCTTGAAGTTTGGTTCCCACAATAATTCAGGTACATAGATTTAAAAGTGAAGTAATTCTATAAGGTTATAATGAAAGTGGGAATCCTGTACCCCTTCTTTCTCACTGCTACCCAACCTTAATTTCCACACCTCAGGGATAACTGCTTTCAACTTTTTTTTTTTTAGCTGATTCTTCTGTTATTTACCATTATATTTCTAAATGATACGTTCTGCCATTTTTGGCTTTTCATTTACATATTATTTATTAGCTTCCCATCAGAAGATGAAAGTTTAGCATTCTTTACTACCTCCTGCCCCTAATCCAACCACATACACACAGAACACACACTTCTCTTCCTCCCATCCTTGAATTAGACACATAGTATAATTATTGGTTAGATCAGTGTTCACTGTTTTCATTATCATGCCTATGCCCATGGAAACTTTCAGGCACCTTAGAGTCATCATATCTTCTCTTTTGTTTATTCATTTCTCTCTCATTCTATCTGACTTTCTGAGGAATTCCCTTAATGGTTTTCTATACTATCTACTTTCGCAAGTGCGACTTGGTTACATGTTGTAAAGTTAAGAATTGTTCTAAATTTCAAATTTCTTCTATTTCAAGACAAGTTATACAGTACTGAATCAAAGGAAGAATATTTATAATTATAATTACTTTATTACAGTGTAATATATAGTATTTTCTATAGACTAAAATGCTTATGTTCATATATTATAAAAAATTATTTATACAAGTATTACACACATGTAGCCACATCATAAAATAATCTAACAGAAATATATATATATATATATATATATATAAATTATGAAGAGATAAAGACCCCTCCTCAGAAGTAGTCACAATTAGATTAATTTGTATATTTTTCTATGTATTTTTCTGACTTTTTTGCTTTCTAATGTCTCTATGTTTTTTCAGTTTGCTCATTTAAACTTACTTAAATATTTTTAACCAATACATAGTTTTCCAAAGTATGAATGTACCATCATTTATTTTACCATTCTCCTATTAAAGAGCACTAAGTTATATCCAATTTAGGCATCTGCACTGAATACCTTACACATGTGTCTTTGTCTACAAATGCAAGTATTTCCATAGGATACAGTCCAAGAAGTATAATTTGTTGGATCAAATGATATGTGTACCTTGAATTTCCATAGGTACTGTCAAATTGGCCTCTAAAAAACTATACCAATATACCCTTAAATCTGGAGGATTCTGTTTTCCCTACACCCTTGCAAACATTGCATACCATGATCTCTCTATGCCTCTGGGCTATCAGTGTCCTTTCGTACAAATTCTCTGCTAGTTTTGCTGATGGTGAAATGAGGAATAGACCCTGTCTTCAGCTACATCCCTTTCGAGATGCTTTGTTTTAGGGCAGGAATACAACTGAGATGGGGCTGAGAAGCAGGAAGTTAAAGGGTTCTCAGTGGTCTCTTTCTTTTCTTAATATCAGTTAAGCCTAGAAAGAATCCCTGTGAGTCAGCTTCTTTCTTCTACACTGCTTAGGTGCTTTTCTGTCCTGGTTTTGTTTTTGGCGGATTTCATCCAAGGAGCCTGACCCTTCCCCCTCTAAGTAATGAATAACCAGAAAAGTCACAGAACCCAGCACATCGAGTGAAGGAAGCTTAAGGAAAATATTAAAAAGAAAGAAAAGTGTTTGATGTACTTTTAATATAAAATGTGGAAAAAGTAAAAGAAGGGTGGGGGTTGGGGAAAGGAGGGAGGAGAGAGATTATTCACAGTAATGGGAACCAAATGTTGGCCGGGAAAGCTGCAGCATTCTCACACTCTTCCTGTAAACCCAGCGGCTTTTCAAAGTGATAATAACGGAGAGCCAACAGCACAGGACACACCTTAACCCTTCCGTACCTGGATAGCTCCTTCCAGTCAGCTTTTCAGAGGTGGTGTCCACTTTGAAGAAATCCCGGTGCATAGAGAATTTCTATGTCCCTCCCGCCATTATGGCAAAAACAAGGAAGGTAGAGGCGAGTACTAGAACAGTAAAAGAACAACTGCTGCTGAAACTCCTCACAGTATGCCTAAATTTCTCTGTTAGGCTTTACTATCGGACGGTGAGCAGCCAGCTTGACCAGTATCTTACCAGGTTTGGGTGATGTTATCATCTCCCCTTGCTATCTGAAGGAGAACTTAAAAAGAAACAAGAACCACTATGTGACAGGCAGTCTCTTTCCATCAGCACAATCCCACTGCACCAGAGCCCTCCATGGAAGTCTGAAGTCCTTTAGGTGCTGGCATGGAAGTATGTGCACTCCTCGGGAGGCTCGGCCTTTGTGTCTCCTGGAAGTCCACACCTGCAACTGTGCAATTGAGAGGTAAAGACAGTATGGAGCTAAAGGACACTCACTGACCTTATGACTTTAGTGTAGTCAAAGACAGGCACTTGCCTCTTGGCCTAGCCATTTACCTACAGAGGGAGAATGAGAAGGGGTGAAGGAATGAATAAAGTTCCTGGCTGACCTGGCTTTTTACTTCCATCTAGAATCGAACTTGGTTCAGGTACCTTTAAAAGTTCATCATGCATAAGAAAGAAATGTTATTCTTTCCTTACCATTTTAGAGGGGCAGGCCCCAAGTGTAGGGCAGGAGTGGCAGTAGGGCAAGCGGCACTGCTCAGACTCTGCAGAGGGTGGAGCAGGCTACATGACCGCTCCATGCCTCAGTTGTCTCATCTGTAACATGAGGTGGTATTAGTTTCTGCCTTCACAGAATGTCAAAGGTTTAAGTGAGCTAGAGCATGGAAAACGTTTAGCACCCTGCCTGGCATCTGCTCTTCTCTGTCTTCATCGTTATTCTCGTATTGCCTACAGCTAAAGCTGAAACATCTCTTTTGTTTCCAAAGTTTTAAAAAATCATCATTGGGATGATATTATAATTATATATTTTTTCACTTAAGTCTATGATCCATTTTGAATTAATTTTCGTAAGAAGTATGAAGTTTAAGTTGAGGCTCGTTTTCTGCCTATGGACATACAATTGCTCCAGGACCATTTGTTAACAAATGAATGGCTTACATGGGTTAGTATTTCTCCATTGTCCTGGTTTTTCCAGCTTTGTCAAAACTCAGTTGAGCATATTTGTGTAGGTTTTGAATGATTTTAGTCTTCCCCAAACGAAGGCTACAGCAATAATAGTCTCTTTGAAAATCTTTAGCAAGGGTTATTTTAGGTTCTGATTTTCTGTTTTTCACCGTAACTTTGGAATCATACAGATTTAGGTTCAAAAGCAGCTTTTTCACTTACTCTTGATGTGAAATTAAACCAAAGTTTTTTAACTTAAGAATCAGTTTTCTTATCTGTAAAATAGGATCATAATAATACCTTTCTCAGTGGGTTGCTGTGAAGGCGAACCATGGTAAGGCGTGAGGGGCTCCACTTGAAATCAGGCATTTAGAAAGCCCTCACACTAATGGTAGTAGTGACAGTAAGACTTGGCTTCTCCAAGCTTGGCCGTCCTAAGTCACACTCACTCATGCCTTTTGCCTTCCCCAAACCTTAGCTTTTTTTAGCCGTTTCGTTGAAGCTTCGTCATGAGCACATGAATTATTCCAGTTAAAGCTGCTATGTTGTACTTAGGTGACAGTTTTGACCAGTAACATTTCTACTTTAGAAATTATAAGCGATCCATATCTTACCAGCTTTAATTACAGCATCTCTCTACCCTCTACCACCCCCACCATTTAGCCATATTGGATTTCCTATTTTTTCCTCCTCTTTTATGTGTTATTCCTTCTACCTGGAATGCCTTGTCCAGTTGTCAAATTAATGGTCATCTTTTGAGAAAGCCTTTGAAGCCTTCCTTGATTTCCCCCATAGAAAGTTGCTTCTTCCTCTTGTTTTCTAAAGCTAGTGTTTTGTTCCCAGCACAGTGGCATACAGAGTTTTGAGAGTAGCAAGAGTTTTGTCTTAATTTAAAAATATGTACATATATATTTATGTATGTATGTATTTATTTATTTATATTTATATGTATGTACATACATATATATATGCACATATATGTATTTTAAGTATATAAATAAAATATATTCATATATCCTAGCTTTAATATTAAATGGTAAAAGCTGGATAATAGAATCACAATATAGTAGAATAAGAGTGGAAGGAAATATACCAAACTACCATGGTTACAGAATAGAATTATGGGTAACTTTTTTTCTCCTTTACATTTCTCAATATTTATACATTTTTAGTCAGCATGTATTAATTCAAAATTCATTTTTATGTTGTTCAGTATGCCCTGCTATTTGTTATTAATTCAGAAATATTTCTCTCTTATTTTGAGGTGATAAGATTCTATCCTGCCATTTGTTAAAGAGAGGAACAGAAGGAAGCGGGGTACTAACATTTATTGAGTGCCTAGCTTATGTCAGATCCTGTGCTTTGTATGATCTATTCTGTTTATTTCTGAGAACATGGCTGTAGCATGGGCCTTGCTATCAAGTACAGATGATGAAATACCCTTAGAGATGTTAACATTTGAATCCAGCTCTTTCTGATGTGAAAGCTCAAGCTCTTTTCACTAGTGTAACTTCTCTACTTGTAGACAGAGGAAAATCTGTACCAGTCTTTTTGCAATGCCATCCCAGGCTGGTCTAGACCTATTTATTAATGATGAGAATGTGAAAGGGGAGGTGGAAGTATTTTGAAAATAAATTCATTGATGGCATATAAGAAATGATTTTTCTTATAAAAGTGAAGAAAAAATTTAATAGCTGGAGCAATATAGTTCAGCATTACAAATAAATTTACCATAGTTTATGAATCTGTGTGGTTTTTCGCTTTCACCAGACACTAATATCAGGTTTTGTGTGTGGTCAGAAAACATCAAGAGCCTGAAGACTCTATTAAGTATATGGCTTGTGTTTACAATTTGGATTAAATTTCTACTTGCTTTGTATGCTGACTCTTCTGGATATAACTGAATTTCTTTCACAGATTTTGACCAGCAGGTCAGGCAGATTAGGATGACTGCTTTAGATGGTGGGTAATTCCATACAAGGGAAATCTCTTACATCTAGGGAATGGATATTGTGGATTTTTAATCCTCTTGGTTTCTTACAATGTCCTGATCATGCAGGTGCTGGACAATATATCTTATAAATGTGATTTGTCATTTTATCTATGGTTTAACAAATGTATTGTTCAATAGCTATAGTAATTTAGAAGGGAACCATCATTTCTCAGTCTTCTGGCTAAGATTAAGTATAGAGGAGAACCACAATCCATTGAAAAGGATGTAAAGAAGAAGAAAAGATAATGAAAGATGTCCCTTTTAGTCTCCTGGCCATTTATGGACTCAGTGTGTGGGGAATCAGGCCATAGCCAGACTCAGAGATGAATCATACATTTCTTCACCAGCAAGTGTAATGTCTGGATTTAGAGCTCTTAGAGGTAAAGAATTTTTGTTTGATTCAATCTTTGAAATACAAATTCTATATTTCTATTTTTATCATATTCATACCAAAGCCAATTAGCTTCTGTATACCAAGAGGACCCAGTTTACCATAAAAGAATATGGGTTGCCTGCTGATCGGTGAGCAGTTCAGGATATGTCCCATTGAATCTCAAAAATAAGATCATATATGAAATAATAGTAGCTAAGAGTAACACACATTGCTTTATGTATCTTATATCAGGCCCTAAATGCTTTATGTATCTTAACTCATTTAATAGCTAACTCTTACTGTGGGCCAGCAGCTGTTCTCAAAGCCGTACATGTATTAACTGATTTAATGCTCGCAGCTACTCTGTGAGATAAGTATTGTTATCATCCCCATTTTACAGATGAAGAGACTAATAAGCACAGAGAAGAAGTGTAGCAACTTGCCCATGATGACACATGGTCAGTGGCTGTCAGGATTCAAACCAAGCAAGTAGTCACAGAATCCATGCTCTTAACCACTTTTCCAGTGATTCTCAGTGGTATTTGTCCAGCTCACCTGAAGGACTTGTTAAAACACAGATTGCTGGACCCAGCCCCATAGTTTCTGGTTTTAATAGGTTTAGGGTGAGGTTTGATCCAGGGACTACACTTTGAGAATCGCTGTCCTATACTATGCTATCTCTCTGGGGGCTGATAATGAATTAATATTGAATGCAAGCAGCTAAGGACCAGGATAATGATTTGCAATGGTCTGATCCTATCAGAGGCAAACGCCTGCATTTCACACAAGCTGTGACATTGGACTAAACCTCTCTAGTAAACCTTGAGGACAACAGATTTCAGTAGACTTGCCTTGACATAACAGAAGCATGTGCCATTATAGCAATGACATGGACTTGATAATTAAGGCCAATTCCTAGTACAATGAAGATTTGTTTCTGTAGATTGTATGTTAAAGGTCACACACACACACACACACACACATACACACACACACAGCAGTAAGAAAAAGCCTTGATCATTAGTACATATTTTATTTCCCTTTCTTTTGCCCTATAGCTTTTTTTTTTAATGTTTCTTCTGATTTCCCCCAATATTTTCCTATTTCATAAAAAAAATCTTAATTTATAAAGAAAAATGACATGTAGAGAAGGTTAAAAAGAAAGAAAGGTGGAGTTTTTAGAGTTGTCTCCCATTTCCCTTGACCAATTAAAGAAAGGGGGCAGAGATAGGTTACTGAAACCAGAAAAGCTGTAAACACCACCGGTCCATGTCTCCTGCTGTTTTGCTTCCTGGGGAAAAGAAGAGAAACTGAAAGGAGCCTAACTGATGTGATGAGGCAGGAATTCTGAATTTGTGACATTTCTGCAAGCCGTTTGTGTGCACTGGGTTTGAACCCCACTTCAATTCAGTGTAGAAGTAGTTGGAAACTGGCATGTCAGCTGACCTAGACAACCTACGCATTAACTTTCACTTTGCAGACGTTTCCTTGCTTGTCTTTGCAGGGTGTGAGAGCTAGGTGATGGTGGTCCAGTTTTACAAGGGCCAGCTGTGCTCATGTGTACCTGCATTGTTGTCATAAAGGCATCAGACTTTGATTTAAAAAATCCTGCTGAGATGGACTCAGTCGTCTTTGTTGAATGAACTGGTGTCAGGGAGTTCTCTTTTTGGCTTTTTTAAAGGTCACTCTTTGCTCACTTCTTTTTTAGTTCACATTTTTCAAGCTTCATGTGGTATGCTGGTTATGCCAAAGTAAAAAGCTGGATCAAAGACACTTGCTAATAAGGCTAAGGATCAATCTGTCTTTACAGATCCAGACTGCTAATAGATAAAGGACTAAGGAGTCTCCATCTACAAAACTGGCTGGCTCCCAGGATCCTAAGTTGCCTGCTAGAACAGTGCTGTGAACTTTACTTTTTGAAAGGTTTGGTTTCATATCCAGCTTTGTGTTTCGTACAGCTTGCCCCCAGAGTTTCTGCCAGACGTACTGAGAAATCTAACTGTCCTTATTTTCTCCTTTTGGGGATCATTCCATCAATCATGGAGTGGTACAAGTGTGGAGACAGCAGAAGTCTGGTTCACATTCTGTATCCATTGTCACATCCAGCTGGCTGGGATCTCACTGTACTTTTAAAGGACAGGCATATTAGCTCTTAGCTTTTTGACGGGATACCTCAGTGTGTTCTTCCCAAATTTATGTTATTGTCACACAATGTTTAATAAAATCAAAGTAGTTAGCCAAAATAGCCCCTTTAGACTTCTTCCAGTCATCACTACTGCTTCCTTTTCCTTTTCTGTATCTCTCTTTATTGACTATATAAATCATAAAGCTCCCCTCTCAATTGCTTGTAATTATGTATTTCAAATTATTTATCTTATTTGGATTATTCTCATGTTCTTACTTAATCTCTTGATTCCTGCATTTTTTTTTTGGCTTCTATTGATTTTGAGCTACCTTATTTTAATTTGTTATCTCACTTCCACTTTCAGCTTTTCTTTATAAAGATGTGTAATAAACAAAAGGTGATAGACCTATTTTTTTGGTACCAGTTGATATAGTCTCTTTATTTAGGTTCTTTGTTCAGGACACATCTTCGTCCTATCCAAACCCTTTATTCTTCAAGGAAGATGAAACTCACAAGAATCAAGCTATTGAATCAATCTTTTTTTCTTCTATTTAATAATTGAATTACTGTGTCCAAAGAGGAGCAGTTATTTGCTTATTTATTTGTTGTTTTTTTTTTTTTTATGTCTGCAGCACCTGTCCTTCCTAGGTGGTCTCCCATCCAAGTACTAACCAGGCGCGACCCTGCTTAGCTTCCAAGACCGGATGGGATTAGGCTTATTCAGGGTAGCATGGCCATAGACAAGGAGAAACAGTTCTTATGATTACTAATTTGTGATTTATGGTTCTAGTCCTTATGATTGTGATTCAGTGTATGATTTAATGTTCAACAAAGGAGGTCATACACTGGGAAAGGAAGGGAAGAGAGAAATAACTTAGATGCTGAATATGTAAACTGGTAATTGAGATGTCAGTTTCAGGCCAAAATCTAACAGATTAGCAAACCAATGATCTGGCAGCTGGTGGAGAAGGAAGAGGGAATCACTGAAGCCCAGCCTTGATTCATGAAAAAAATAAGTCATGCTAGACTAAACCTCATTTCCCTTTATAGTAGAATTACTTTAGTAAGAGAAGATAAGGGAGCTGAAAAAGAATTACTGTAACTGGGTTTCTGTAAGGCATAATGAAATCTTGGGAGCATGAAAGAGAAATGTGATCGAGATAATACTATTATTAGGAATATTTGGTGACTAAATAGGTAACTGTACCCAAACAATGAATCAGTATAAGTTTAGGAATTAAATCTCTGGGACTATGTCATTGCTCACTAGTTCACCATTTTTATCAATGAATTCATTTATCCATTCATATTTATTTAAGTGCCTACTATATGCTAGATGCTTAAATATTTAGAAAATGTACTAATCCTATTTTCAACTGACATGAAGTAGGGTGGGTTACTGAATACCATGGATGACAATCAAGGTTCACACTGATTTAAACAGACTAGAATGATGAGTCTAATTCATGGAATTTAGTAAGGAAAAACATAAAACTGTTAACATGGTTTCCAAAATTCAAGTGTGAAAAAAATTTAAGGGTTTAGGTTAACTTTAAGTATAAGAGAAAATAACAGTAGAGTAAGAACTGCCAAAAGCCAATACTATCATGTGGGAAAATTTTCACAACATAGTTCCAAATGAAAAAAATAGATCGTACAGAATCACTCTGTGTGAGGGAAATATACACAGTGGAAGCATATACATTGCAAATGTTGACAAAATGTTTATAGTAGCCATCTTTGGTCATTGGGTGACAGAGAGGTGACTTTTGGTTTTTGCCTATCTTTTTGTGCTTCTCAGGTTTATGACTTCAAGGATATATTACTTTTGCTCCTTAAAAATTTTTTCTTTTTTGTTTCATTTTGAAAAGGCAAAAAAGGGTTATAGCCAGTGCTGATAACTGAGATTTTTTTATTATTAAGTTTATTGTGGTAACATTGATTAATACAGTTACATAATTTTCGGGTATACATTATCATTTGACATCTATATATTCTATGGTGTGTTTACCACCCAAAGTCCAGTTTCCTTCAGCTACCATATATATTTGATCCCCTTTACTCACTTCACCCTTTCTCTACCCCCCTGTATTTGACCTCCTTTACCCTGTTCATCTCCCGTTCTCCCCCACCCTCTACCCTCTAGTAATTACTAGTCCATTGTCCATGTCCCTAAGTCTTTGTTTGTCCTGTTCATTTGTTGCTTTTAGGTTTATATACCACATATAAGTGATATCATGTGATTTTCAACTTTTTCAGCCTGGCTTATTTCGCTTAGCGTGATTATCTCGAGGTCCATCCATGTTGTTGCAAATGGCAGTATTTCATCTCTTCTTATGGCTGAGTAATATTCCATTATATATAAGTGCCACAGCTTCTTTAGCCAATCATCTATCGTAGGGCACTTCAGTTGCTTCTATGTCCTGACCACTGTGAATAATGCTGCTATGAACATCGGTGTGCAAATATCTTCTGAGATATGGGTTTTCAAGTGTTTGGGGTAAATACCCAGCAGTGGGATTGCTGGATCATATGGTAGAAAAATTCTTCGTTTTTTGAGGAGCCTTCATACTGTTTTCCATAGTGGCTGTACCAATTTGCAGTCCCACCAGCAGTGTATGAGGGTTCCCTTTTTTCCACATCCTCTCTAGCATTTGTTATTACTTGTCCTGTTGATTATAACTGTTCTCAACAGGTGTGAGATGGTATCTCATTGTGGTTTTGATTTGCATTTTCCTAATAGCTAGCGATGTTGAACATCTTTTTATATGTTTGTGGGACATGTCCTCTAGGGAAAAGTGTCTGTTCAGGTCCTTTGTCCATTTTTTGATTGTTATTGAGTTATATGAGTTCTTTGTATATTTTAGATATTAGACCCTTGTATCGGAGGTGTTGCTTGCAAATATATTTTCCCCTTGAGATGGTTGCCTCTTTACCTTGTTGACTATTTCTTTTGCTGAGCAGAAGCTTTTTAGTTTGATGTAGTCTCATTCATTTATTTTAGCTTTTATATCCCTTGCCTTTGAGGTCAAATTCATAAAATCTTCTTTAAGACCAAGGTCCTTGAGTTTAGCTCCTATGTTTTCTTCTATACGTTTTATTGTTTCAGGTCTTATATTCAGGACCTTAATCCATTTTGAGTTAATTTTGGTGTGTGGTGATAGACAATATCTGAGGCTTTTATGGACAGAATTGGAGGTGGGATGGAGGATCATGATACCCTCCTTCATTAATCAGTGCTCACATCCTCTGCCTGAATAGCGACCTCTCCCTGGTAATCAGCATTATTGGTACCCCCCGCCCCCAAGCCCTCGCCCCCAGGCCAGCGCCTTGCCTCTGGTTAGCAGCGATTCTCTGGCTGGCTTGGCTTGAAGCAGCAGGCCTCCATCTTGAGGAATCCTCTTCAGGAGGCAGCTGCCCTGCAGCGGCTCTCTCTGGTGGGGGAGACTGGCAAGTGAACTTGGCTCCCCAATTCATCACCCAGGTTACCCACCCCCATAGACACAATACATGGTAAGAGGATTATAAATACTGCTTTGCTACTCTTCTAAAAAGTAATAGAATTGCTCACACCTGTTCCTTTGTGCCCTTATTTTTTTCCCCAAAGATTTGGATTCACTTTATGTGGGAAGAATGTTAATAATAGCAGCTTGCACTTAATGAGCATTTATTATGTGTGCCAGACATTGTGCTAAATTCTTTACATGGATCATCACACATAATTCTTGGTCCAGCCTGGAGAGGCAGGTTTGATCTTTATGCCCATTTTCTAGCTGAGGAAACCAAGAGAGGTTAAGTATTGTTGCTTTAAGTGGTAGAGCCAGGATTTGAACCTTGCAGTCTTGTTCTAGAGCCCAGCTCCTAGTCACTCAGTCGTGCTGCCTCCTGTCCTAAGGTCATCTAGTTCAGAACCTCTGGTGCCGATCCAGGGGCACAGGGCCTCTGCTCTTCCTGAAGTCTGTCACTAACTCAGCTTTTGCATTGGTTTTGATTCCTTTCCAGCATCTAAAACCTTTCATTTCTTTTTGCCTTCTTTCTTAGATTCTGTTTTAAGTCCTTTCCCAAGAGCCTTTCATCCTCTCAAATAAACAAAATATTTAAAGGTTTTTTAAAAGCCCTTTCACCCTGTTCTCAAGCAGGAAGATCAGCTTGCATTTATAATTTATGTAGTTCTGTGCTTTTGATCTAGCATATAGGTCATCAGAAGTTCATATAGTTTTTACAAATAATTTCTGAGCTTTTCCGTATTTGTAACACCACCTCTACAAAGAACCATTTCAACCTAACTCCATAGATTCAAAACAAAAAAGGAAAAAGCATATATATAGTCTTATCTCAAGGAGCAAACTCAAAGGTAAAAAAATAAATTTTAGTTTTTAGCACCTGCATTTTCAGAGATCCTTTAAAAATCACATTCCAACTTCAAAATTCGGAATCTTGTAAGTTTCCCTGTCACTGTGAGTATGAAGTCTCTTGATAATTTTAGGCACAAATTTCATTTGGCTAGCTCTCACTATTCTCAGTGTGCAGTCACCAGCAGCAAGTTTCATTATTATTTATTAACACCCTCAAGTCAAGGAAATACCACCCCCCAAAGCCAGGGGAGGTTCCCACCACATTATGTAATGCCTCTCTGATCGCATAGCTTCCTTGATCTGGCCAGCACTGCTTTGCACTGCCTATGGGAGCCCTTCTGTGGTCTAGGATTTTCAGCATTTACAGCACCTTTTTAGCACTGTATGCCATGATTGCTTTGTTTGACATTGAGAATTTATAGACAAATAAAATATAGACTCTGCTGTCTTTAAATATCTACACATTCCTTACAGTGCCTTGGAAATGGGTAAAGATACTTTCTTATAAGATTCTCCCCAGAAAGTACTTCCTTCATGGACTTATGGTTTTTCATTAGACACACCATTAGCAATTTGAGTAGCAAATTTTTCATAGTACAGGGCTCTTCTTTGCATTTTTGGACATTTAGCACCCTTGACCTTTATCTATAAAACATCAGTAATCCCCCATTCCCATTATTATGATAATTGAAAGCATACCGACACACTCCCAATACCCTCAAGAGAAGCAGGGGTGTCCCTGTACATGGTCACTCAGGTGTTGCTGGAGTTGGGCAGAAGGAGGCCGGGGAAATGGACTTCAGAATCATACTCTGTGTACAGCTGTCACATTCCTCTGCCTCATCTCTGCCCCTCTACTCTTGTGACTTCACATCATTCTCGGGAAATCTTGACACTGAAAGCCTATCTTTGGAGGAGAATACACCAGCCTACTGAGATTTTGCTTCACTGAGGATCAGCGCATTCTACTTATTCCCTTCAAGTTCCTTAGAACCAACGTTCATTTGATTAACCAGACATTAAAGCAAAGGGAGAAGCATAGCCATTTAGTGTATTATTGCTGGAGGTTGAGGATATTCTGCAGGAAGGCAGTTATGGCAAGACGTCTAGTCCTGTAATGCCACAGTGTAACATAGAAAGTAAGATGAAGTTCTCAATAAGAAAGTGGTAGTCAGAAAAGCTTACCATATTGTTGCCAGTTAGCAATCTATGTAGTAAGGGGCGGAATACTGTGTAGTTCACTTTGAATCTTTGAATTTGAATCAAATGTTAACAATCTGACCATCACCCCCAGCTAACTTACTTGGCCCTGTATACTCTGTTCTAGAAATAATATAAAACTATTAGAAGTTATTTACAAGGAATATATACAATATCATGTTTCAGTATTAAGCAAAGAATAAATATGAAAAGAATAAAAGAATTGAAACTAAATTTTAGAAGAATAATTGAATCTCAAAATTTTGGTGAGTACAAAATGTATGACTAGTAAATTAAAACGAACTGAGGTTCAAGAAAGTGGGATGGAATTTTGGGTGGAAATGGAAACTCCTAGATGTCATAGAAAAGAATATGTAGATGTATAATCTCAGGCAAAGCCCAAATAAGAGTATACATGGCCTCCTCTATGTCAGTCATTATAGCACTTGCATATTGCAAACCCCAAAGGCTTGTCTTTTAATGGTGAGATACCATGGCCCAAGTAACACCCCCTGAAATTCAGAGCAAGTAAGTTTCTCATGGCACTTAACCGCATTGCCTTACACAGATGAGACCTCCTGCCCCCACCCAGTGTTGCACTATAAAAATTCCTGCCTCTTTGCTAAAAGCTTCTACTTGCTTCAGAAACTTCCTTTTGTGATTTGGAGACTGTGCTCATGGTACTAATGAGATTAAAAACAGCTTTCACTATAAAAGTTTATGATGCTGCAGTCTGTTCAGTTTGTGTACAGTTGGATCAATAAATCTTCTATCCAAAGTCCCTTATTCGATCTTCTCTTGCCCACTGTCCTACCTCTTATGTTCATGGACTCCTTCCTGTTTTGTGTATACACACCTGAGAATATGGCCATGGTCATCTCCAAGTAAGGGAGGCTAGTTACAAACCTGATGTCTGATTTACAACAAGAAGACATTAAATTAAATGCCTCTTAAGAATGTTTGTTATTAAAGCAGCTTTTAGAAATAAAACCAATTTAGCTAGCCAGTGAGATGAATTCTAATATAAACTACATGGTTTCATAAATCCTTTCATATCTAATCCCTGAGTCTAGATTGCTACTTGTGGCTAGAAACTCCCTCCATAACCAGCAAAATCAGGAGTGGAAGCAGAATCACAGTTGATGAATTTTCTGAGCTTGGTCCAATGATCATAAATAATAGTTTTATTCTAGATTCAAATACCTTCCTTAATTGGTATGGAAATCTCAAGGTTATTCAGCCAGGCAGTTTCTGCTGTTCCACCCATCTCTTCCCTGGTGTTCATTTGTTCACTGGATGGGCTCGCTACTTCCTTGAACCTCTTTTCCATTGGCATTCTCCATTGCTCCTTGTTCCATTCTGAGCTCACTCAGTTCTCCTAGCTGTTCTTGCATGTTATCTCCAGTGAGCTTATCTCTTCCCTCACTAGTGAGAAAAGAGAGTAGGTTCCTCTGGCCCCACCTTTCCTAACCCTGTAACTCCTGTTTAACTGCCGCTCATTGTGAATAACAATGTTAATATTTTAGTCATGTTTGTAGGTACTTATTTGTATTTATTTGATCATTGGTGGCCACATTTCTCCATACCTCCAAAATCACTGAGAAGAGATCATGTCTTTCTAACTGTAGAACAGTATGCATATTTTGAGATTTCAGGGGTGATCATTGAGGATCAGATGTCATACTCAAAAAAAATAATAAATACTTTTGGAGCTTTTTGGTACTATTCTCCAAATCAGCCGAAAGTGTGTAATTGTGCAGCTGAACTGTGGGAGCCAAACTGTGGAGGAGATGAGCAAGGGATGTGTCATGCAAGAGGTGAGATTGTGTGACTAGAAAACCTTTTATCCATGGACTTCAGAATATATTACACAGACTTTCCCTTGACTAGATATTTGGAAATCTCTTTGAGAGACATGGGGAAACTAAACCAGAGACTTGAAATGACCAAGATATGAGGAAAGTCAAGAAAGGAGCATGGGCTTCTAGATTCAGCAGACATTCTACTTTGCTCCCTCCCACAAGTCTCTGTTGGGGTCAGTAAACAACAAGGTGGCCTGTAGGTTAGGACTCAGAAGGTCTTCATAACCTCACCCTAGTGTTGCTGCATCTCTGCCAGTGAAATGACCTTTCATTCTTCAGGATATTTACAAAGGAAACAATAACATGATTAAATCGCTATCCAGATTTCTCTTAAATTAGACACTGTTCCACTTCTCTAAGGCCCAGAGTTTGGGGTGAGGTTGTTCACTATGAGATTCTTCATGTTTCTTCTATGTACAGTTTTCTGGTCACTACCTTAAAAGGAAAAAAAGAAATAAAGTGTGATTAAAGAAGGTTTGGTGAATAAGTAACTGTTCTCAAATATATGGGGATCTTTTTTAAGAAACTGTAGTAAACTATACATAACAAATTTTACCATTCTTAAGTACAATTCAGTGACTTTTAGTACATTCACAATGTTGTGTAACCATCACCACCATCCATCTCCAAAACTTTCTCATCATCCTAAACTAAAACTCAGTATCCAATCAGTAATTCCCCATTCCCCTGTCTCCTCAGCCCCAGGTACCACCATTCTGTCTCTATTAATTTGACTATTCTAGGTACCTCATATAAATGAAATCATACAGTCCTTTTATGACTAACATATTTCACTTAGCATGTCTTCAGAGCCCACCCACATTGTAGCATGTGTCAGAAATTCCTTCCCTTTTAAAGCTGAATAATATTCCATTGTACATATCTATCACATTTGTTTATCCATTCATCAGTTCATGGACAGTTGGGATGGTTTCACCTTTTGGCTATTGCAAATGACACTGCTATGAACATTGGTGTACAAGTACCTGATGCCTGTTTTCAATTCTTTTGGGTATATACCTTGGAGTGGAATTGCTGGATTCTATGGTTTGTTTGTTTGTTTTTTTTTTAGCTTCTTGAGAAACCACCCAAGTGTTTTCCACAGCGGCCATTTTATATTTTACCAGCTATATGCACAAGAGTTCTCATTTCTCTACATGCTTGCTGGCGTTTTTATTTTCCATTTGTTTTGTTTTTAATAATAGCCATGGGTGTGAAGTGATATAAATGGAGACTGTTTTACTGGGCAAGAACAGACTGAGAGGAGATATGTAGGAACCTGAAGTTGTGAAGACTGGGACTCAGATGTGCATAGACGAGGCACCAGAATCTCAAATTTTAAAATTTGAGTAAGGAAGATAGTATTTAACAAATAGCATAACATAGGGTACTGAACAGTTCAAAACACTATAGACCCTTTACCTTCCTTATGTGTTCAGCCTAAATGTCAGCCTGGCTGGGGACCCTGTCAAGGTAAAGTTAGATTAATGAGAAAAGTATCTTCTCACACCAGTTTTGTCATCTTATGATGGGAATGTGAACTCCATAAACACTTATTTAAAAGACTTAGTTCACAATTGGGTGGTTTAAAAAAAAACAGGATTTTTATATAATTCACCTCTACACTTTTAAAGTTGATATGTCTTTGTTCCTACCTTAAATTAACCTACTATTTTGCATTTGAGGCTCTCTAGATTCCTCTTGGGGATCCTTGTGGCAATCACAGGGAAGTGAAATTTCTATTTTAATTATTTAACAGTGAACCGATATTTATCAAGCATTGGTCATGTGCCAGGACTTATAAGAGCTGCAAATAGAGTATAGAGTAGAGCAGACCCTGTCTTTGTGTTCATGGAGCTACAGTTTAGTGGGAGAGTCAGATCATTTATCATCATACAAATATATTTGTAATTCCAAACTATGTTTAATTCTAAAAGGAAAAATACCTGAAATATTTCTCTCCTTTCCTTTGGATTATTCACATAACTACTCTAAGAAATCTGCTTTCTTTTCTCTTTAGGGGCCTCCAAACTGGTGGCTTTGCCTGGGAGGGAGAGGTGGAGAACAATGCGTATAGCAAGGCTACAGGAGTGGTCCCCCAGCACAAGTATCACCCCACAGCAGGCAGTTACCAACTCCATTTTGCCCTCCAGCAACTTGAACAACAAAAGCTTCAGTCCCGGCAGCTTCTGGACCAGAGTCGAGCTCGGCATCAGGTAATTCAGGATAAGACTCTTCCATGTGCTAACCTCTTCCTTCTGTTGGTAATAAGAAGGTCAATGGGAAATGTAGGAATACAGTTTCCCAAAAGTTTACCAGCACCACCACCGCTTTAATGGTTCATGGAGAATCTACTCTTAGGGAAGGTAAGTCCCAAAGCCACATAGCATTGGCTCTGCTGGAAGGTGATGCTGAACCAGCTGTGATACTCTTTCATTTGGATGTTTCTCTGCAAAAGTCTCTGTTGTAGTATTTATCCTTTCTGTTGTATGGTTTTAGTTCAGTAACCTCCCAGAAGGTATAATTCCAGATTACTTAAAAGCTATCATTTTAAAACATTTTTTTAATCTCAATGTGCTACATCCTCACCTGAATAGCACATATTAATCCCTCATGACCTATCAAGATTTTCAAGGAGAATCACTTTCAAGTTCTTCTTATAGAAAGGGTCATCAGTTGAGTTGTTGGTCTTCTGGTTTGATAGTTTGTATATAAAACATTGTACACAAAACATAACAATATATACTCAAAAATCCTTGCTGTCATAGAGCTTATGCTCTAGTGAAATATCAATTCCCTACTTACTGTCTATAAAATGCCAAAAACTCTTGAGCATATGTGTGAGGGAGCTACATAAGTATATTGGACTTGTGTATCAAAGAAGGGGTGACTTCACCAAAAAGGTCATAAAGGGTTAAATTTTTCTTGATGATTCAGGATTACCATTAGAATCAGATTCTACATGTTCTATTGGGCTGAATTAGTATTGATTCTGTGAGCTTTCCTGATATTTGGTTATGTGAAGAAATATCTTATATCAGCTTGATCTTTTGTCATTTGCTCTTTCTTTTAAAATGTATTATGTAGGGTGCATTAATTTGTGCAAAATTAATAATTCAAAAGCTAAAGCAGCATTTCCCAGTTTCTTTTTCTTTTACATAAAATAATTACATTACATTCTCTGTCTTATCTTTTCAACTACTGTCCAGGTTCAGACATATTATTTCAATGTCATTCATCACTTGATAGTGTACTTAGTATATTATATTAATTCCTTGTAACTGAGTAATTGTAAGTGCAGACATTTGTGAAGTAGTTTATTAGGTCGTCTTTACTGGAGAAGTATCCAGACTTCTTATCTGGAAAATATGGAATGTAGCATCTCATTTTGATCACCACACTGCCTTCTATCAGATAGAAATTTCCTCATCTAGAAAGTCTTTGTGCTAGTAGAGGCATTTAAGCCAGTTTGCATTTTCACAATTGCAGATGTAAATGTGTATCTTCGATATTTTTTAATCTGTGTGAATTTGTAAAAACTCTTTAGATTTCTAAACCCCCTGTTATTCAGAGTACTTGAGAATGCCAACTTAATCAGATACTTGATAGCGTAGATATCGTATATAGACGATTATTCTCATACATGAGGATAATCTATGGTTCTAACGTATCTAGACAGTAGGTCTCTTTTCATTTTTAATGCTTCCATGCCTTGATTTAAAAAGTAATAATAAAGAGGTGCTTACAAGGCATTGAATTTTGAGGAAAGAGAGACAGTTTTGCTGATTTTTACTTTTAGAAACTGCTTCATTTATAAGTCCTTTTCTTTCTTTTGATTTGCTTCCAACAACTCACATTCCTTTGAAAATTCAAAGTACTGCTATTCTTGTGTGGATTTTTTTTTTCACTGAGGATTATACTGGTTTAGTTTCACTGAACTATGAAGTATATGGAAAGGATGTTTTTTAGAATCTGTCAGACTATCTGTCTTAGGGAGGAGTCAGAACTCCCAAGAAGGGAGTTAACTTGTGTCTCCTAGAGAGGGAACAGAAAATCATTCATCACAATTTTATATATGTTTATAACATCATTTTACTTCTCCCTGTTTTTCTAATCTAATTTTATTTAGGTAAAAAAATAAGGGTGAAGTTCTGGGACTGTGGGGAGAGCTAAAGTACAGAAACTAAATTCTGTTAGCTTGAAGAGTTTATAACTAATAAAAGAGCAAATAAATACTAAATGTTCTAACATTAAGAATATTTAGTAACTTAGGGCATTTTATTTTAGAAGACATTAAGAATCACTCCACAAAAGGAACAAAGAAAGCCCTACTAGATTTATAAGCCTCTGTTTTTAGCTTACCTTGTGATTGTACTAGACCTGACCATTATAATTACAGCTAAATTGTTGATTGAAGCCTGTTTTGCAATCTCAGTATAGCCTATATTTTTTTATTCCTTGGGTTAACCTTTTAGAATAGAGATGGTTTCTCTGATGAACTTCATATACTTTGGATTCATTTTACTTAAGTGTAGGTAGCCACTGATATAACAATTTGGTTAATTGCCTGTATAAGAGCAATAGGTAGAATTGAAATCTGATTTATCTAGCATTCATTTACTAGAGAGATCTGATTATGGAACAGGACCTTTAAGGGGGTTTTATATTTTTATATTACATTATATTATATATTATATTAATTACATCATAGTATATTATGTACATGGACAGTGCCTTTCACAGCAGTGATCTAAAAATGCTTTGAGAAAGATGGTGCAGCCATTCTTGCATCGCATGCAGAGGAAGTTCGCCCTCTTTTCCACACTTAGCCAGCTTATTGAAGGTATTAATTTCAAGACGGCAACCTTAGATTCAGGATCTGAGTTTGACAATGCGCATCTCTAACCATTCATGCAGAGAAAGCTTTGATCTTTATTTCTGTCTAGCATTTCACTCATAAATCTAGAAATTGTCATGCCTTGAATCTACCCCTACTAAAGACTGGTCCTATAACCTGGGCATGGAAAAAGAAAGTCACCCAGAGCCATTGGCAAAGCCAGGGACGGAGGTACAGAGAGATAGGTGTGATCCAGTGCATTTGATAGTGTGATAAATAAAATAAGACAAAATTGAAACTATGAGTTTTTTCATACTGATGGATAAAAAAAGCAGGGTGTTTTTGTTTTGTTTTATTTTGTTTTGTTTTTTTAAAGACATTCTTCTAAGTCAGAGCAAGGTTGGCAAACTTTTTCTATAATGTTCGTATTTTAGACCTTGTAGGTCACAGGGTCTCTGTGGCAACTATTGAACTCTGCCATGGTAGAGTGAAAACAGCCATAGACAATATGTAAATGATGAGTATGGCTGTTTTCCAATAAAACTTTATTTACAAAAACAGGCAGCAGGCTGGATTTGGCCTGCAAGCCCTGGTTTTGAGTAACAGAACCCCTTGGAGGGTCTGTTAAAACACCAATTAATTTCTTCCCCAACCCCATTTCTGATTCAGTAGGTTTGGGATGGGGCTCAGTTATTTCCATTTCTAAGTTCCCTGGTAATGCTAAGGCTGCTCTTCTGGGGATGACACTTTGAGAACCATTGAGCTAGAAGGAAAGAGATTAGAAATGTCTCTTGTTCGTTATTTGTTTTCCATCTTTGGAAGAGAGGCAGGATATGTTAAAACTTACTGTTGTCCTTATAAAATTTCAGGCAATCTTTTTTTATAGGAACTTTGTTTCTATCTATTTCACTCCATCTGTTACAGTCTCCTTATAAATTAAGTTTTCCAAACTTGAAAACCTCCTTGCTCATTCTTCTTATCAGGGTACGTCGTGCTCAGCAGTCACTGCTCCCAGGATTCAAATTTCATGGTAGACAAGAGATAAGGAATGGGACAGATTCCTCCCTCTTTGTTTTAATAATGATAGCCAACACTTACTGTGGTCCAAGCACTAGTCCAGGTGCTTTACATATATTAATTCATTTAAAATGAGTTTCGGATGGTTGGGATGGTTACAGAAACTCCTATATTGATATGTCCTGGTGTGTGTCTCCTCTCTAGTTTCCCTCATTGCTTTGCACTTCTTTCTGGCTTCCTGCCCCTGAAGGAGAAGGTTAAAAACTCCTTTCAGCTGATCTGGGGGACTTTCATGGGCATCAGTGACTGCTGGTGACATCAGCATGAGTAGCCCTCCATGCTGGGGTCTGTGAGGAGGGCTTCACGGGCTGTGAGGCCTGACTGACCTGATTCTAATTGCTGACATTGAGCTGATGTTATTCTTGGCCCAGGGCACAGCGATTACTCAGTAGTTTCTGTTAAAGTGATCCTTTGTTAAACTTCTGCTCCCAGCCCCCCTCTCCTTCCCTCCCACTCTCTTCTCTGCCTCATCCAGACTGAAAAAAGCCCAAAGAGCAGAAAAATTAAGGACATTTTGATGGCCAGGGCAGAACTGCTGAAATTTCTTGTAACAGCAAAGTGGGGGAGGAAGATTTTAAATACATCTTAATTTTTCACTGGTTCCCAAAGCCCTTCAATTTTTAGTAGACTCACTTTTCAACATAGTAAGGTAACTCAAGGTAGGAGAAAACTGTGCATCCTAAATTCCTGTCATCCTTCCACTCTGTCTGTTCTTTACTTCCCCCTTCCCACCATGTCCAGTTTTACCAGACTAACCTAGATTCCCCAAGGGCCAACAGACACTAATGTTCCTCTAAGAAGCAGGGCATGTTGGCGGCGGGAGGGGACTCCATTCACATCAAGGGGTCTTACACTGTGCTGGTAACATCTTGAGTGCCATATGTAATGAGATGTTTGGTAATGGTGTATGTGTGCACACACAACCTCACAGGTGTGGAAAGGATTCCCATATAAACCCAGCCAACTCTTGTTATTCTGCTCCTAAAAGTTCATTGCATGTGTCTAGAAAAATTCTGCCCCCCTGCAGGAATGAATACTGTTTCTCCAGGCCTTCAGCTGCTGTGTGTTTGTGTTGTGGGGGAGGGGAAAGAAAGAGAAATTCAGCAGGCACCCTGGCTTTTCCAGGCAGCCAGGAATAACACGCTAACTCCTCAGCATGGCACAAAGAGAGCAAGCAAACAGACTAGCTATGCAAGGGGAGTCTTTCTGCGTTTTTCTAACAGCGTATTCAGGAGGAAGGTTGGACTGGGAGTGTGCAAGTGAAGGAACTTACATCTCTGTACTTAAAATCCTGAAGCAGGTTGACTTGAATGTCATAACCTACTACCACTTTGTTTTGTTTCATTTTCTTTTGTTTTGGGGAGTTTTTTGTTCTATTTTGTTCTTCCTTCTGACCTTTATCAGGAACTCAAATAACACTTAGTTTCTAGATGATGATGATGATAATGAATTTTCCTAGAACCATTTGATTTAGTAGATTTTGCCAAACCAAACTCTTCTTACGTAATAGAAACACATTGAAAATATGTGAAATAATACATGTAAAACTGCATTCAGTTATTTTGGACATAGGCACGTTGGACAAGCTTTGGAGTCAAATAATCTTCAGTTTTAATCTTAGCTCTGTCCAGCTCATGGCGTGGGACAGGTTATTCAAATTTCTTTTAACCTAAGTTTGCTAATCTCTAATATGGAGATGACAATATATATCTGTGGATTCTCATGAGGATTATAATCTTCAGGATGTTACCATTTGTGAAGCACTGAACCAGAAGTTTTATTTGTATTAATGCATTGAATCCACACAACTGCTCTTTCATTAGCCCCATTTTATAGATGAAAAAACAGAGTATCATTTATGTAACTTTCTCAGAGTCATCTAAGTAATAATTGGAAGAGCTGGTATTTGAACCCAGGTTTGTCAGCCTCTAGCCTCCAAGCTGTTGGCTACCATGCTATATGCTACCTCCCTGGCAATATATTAAGGCATTCAATGCAAAGTAGTTATACATATTGTTGCATAAATTTTAAGTTGTAGTTCATACATTTAACAAATACTTATTGGCCCTTATAAAACTGTATTTGAAAAGTTATTCTCAGGTATCTTAACTAGTCTCCTATTCATATGTACTGTTGCAAAAGAAAAGGTTTACTAAACATCTGTAAACTCAGACCTAGACATTATCCCAGTTACCACAGATTCTTAAAGAGATGTCTTACGAAGGTGTTCCTGGGCTTAAAATGCCCATACTTGACTGTCCCCCTGCCCCATGCTTGTATTATTCAGTAATAGGGTCAAGGACTCCTGGTTCATGCAATATCTTGAAAAATGTTCTAGAAGTTTGGAGATTTGGAGAACTTATGTAAGTTGTTGTTAATAACATAGGAATTATCTCTTTATTTATCACTTTGGCCTTTCAGCCCTTTATTTTTACTGGCCATACTATTTTAATTTTATTTCTATGGTAGGTGTTTTTGAGAAGACTACCAGGAAATGTGACAGATGCCTTCAAATGTGAATACCACAGAAACACTTTGGCATGATTAATATTATGCTGGCTTTTTCAATACCATAGACATCTAATTCTTAACACGTTCTTACAAATAGACATCAGTTCACTATGCTGATTCATTACTAATAGTAATAGGAGTCCCCTGCTTTCCACCAGGTTGTGTTCTAAGCTGCTGTTAGAGTAGTGCCCCTCTGGAATCTCAGAGGAAAGAAGCGGGAAGCAGGGAAATGGACATATAGTAAGTGCCTCCCGTGTGCTAGGTATAGTATATCTTTATTCCTCTGATGAGGAAACCGATGCTCACAGAGTTTAAGAAAACCGACCCAAGATCCACAGCTTGCTAATTTGCAAAGATAACATTCAAACCAGGTCGGAGGGCTTCCAAAGCCCTTTTCTACTCTACCTCGTTCCCCTTGACAGAAGTAACTCTTCGTTGGCTTCTGGTCAAGGCATTCCAATTTTGCTGCTGCTGCTGCTACTACTACTATACAGTCATATATACAAATATAAAAGAAAGGCTCAATGTAGTGAATCAAATTCAGAACTGTATGGTTGTGGGTATCTTAAAAGGCACCTGTACACCTATCAGCTGCTTGGGATTGATCTTGTTGTATATTCTTAAAATGTGGTTCCACTACAGCTGCCTGGTGACAAGTTTCATTTCCTCCCTCACTCTGTGACCTGTGGTTTGTTTCTCTTTGTGGGCATGTGAGGGACTCACAGCAGTAACTTTTAAAGACTTCGTCTTTAAACATCAAGAACCCCATCCATCTGAGATTAATGCAGCCACAGGAAAAAGCTTAATGAACACATGACAGCACCGTCTATGCAAGATGCACAGTAGGTCAACCACGTGAGATTCTGAGCCAAATAAAACAAACTATACATTTGAAGACAGAGACAAGTTAAGATATTTATAAACTCTGAATTTAAAGTTGTAAGGTAACTTAGAGATTGTCATGTCTAATTATTTCATTTTACTAATCGGGAGATATAAGACACAGACACATTATTAGGAAAACAAGGGCCCTGATGTATAAATAATTCCCTAAAAGTATTAGGAAATAAAAGATAAAAGAGACAATTGAAAATGAGGCCAGGAATTATCTTTTTTTTCACCTATTGAACTCTCAGTCTGGGGTTATTGCTGATCTTTTAGGGTTACCTTTATATGCATACATACATAGTTATACATCCTTTAACTTTTATCATAGGTAGTGATGATTTGTTTATAAATTTTTTTCAGCCTTTACTTCTTGGAGTAAAATGAGTGAAATCTCTATTTTTAAAATATTTATCTGATGAGAATTGGACATATTGTTAGGTTTGCTTTAGATTTGCTTTGGAAAGGAGATTAGATTTCAATGGACTTGATATAAAAGATAGTCAACATAAAAAAGAAGGCAAAATATTGTCGTGGAGCTCTAAAATCAGACTCCCGGATCCCAGTTTACTGCTTAGTAGCTGTGTGACATGGACAAATCATGAAACCTTTTGTGCCTTGGTTTCTCCCTCTGGTGGTGATTATGGGACCCACCTCAGTGCTTGGGAGGGATTAAATGAGGTAATAACATGGAAAGCAATTAGAGCAATGCTGACCCATGGTAAAAGCTCAATAAAAGTTCATTGGTGTTATCATCTTGTATTACTTTTTTTTCATTGTGGTAAAACACAGCATAAATTTACCCTCTGAACAGTGTTAGATGTATAATATTGCTAACTACATGCACATTATTGTACAACAGATCGCTGTAATTTTTTCATCTTGCGTGACTGAAACTCTGTACTCATTAAACAGCATCCCGTTGTCCCCTTCCCTCAACCCTGGCAGCCATCATTCTACGTTGTGTTTCTGTGAGCTTGATTTCTTTAGATGCCCATTACGTGGAATCATGCAGTGTTTTTTTGTGACTGGCTCATTTCACTTAGCATAATGTCCTGAAGGTTCATCTGTCCTGTTGCACGTGACAGGATTTCTTTTTTTAAGGCTGAATAATATTCTGTTGTATGTAGTTAAATTTTCTTTATCCATTCAACAGTCGATGAGCATTTAGATTGCTTTTACATCTTTTGTAAAAGCTATTTACATAATGTTTCACTGAACATGTGTGCAATATCACTTCTATTATGTATTACTTTTAACCTTAAATATACATGGCATTATTAGTTCACCTTGGGGATTTTAGTTAAAACCTCTGTGCCAGCAGCAGAAATTAATTAAAATGATATACAAGATGGTGTTTTAGAAGAAGTTCAAGGCTCAAAAAGTATTAATTAGCTATATTTTGTACTAATATTATTTAGACAATCAAAAATAATATGCAAATTAGTTTGTTCACAATTGCCAGAGAGATGTGAGAAGAGTAGAAAGAATAATTAATATGATAAAATGATTAAAAGAATATCTGTGTAGATTGTTATCATGTTTGTTCAAAGGCATAAATGTCTTACAAACATAAAAAAGAAAAAAAACAGCATTAGCATGAAATTATAAGCCACCTTTTTCATGCAACACATGCTATTTCCTCACAAAAACACAGAAAGATAAGGAAATTATCTTCTCAAAGATACTGATGAAAACATAACAGGTACAACCTTTACAGGAGATAATTTGAGAATATATATAAAAAAAGGGTTTAAAACAGAAGCAGCTGCCACCTTTTGATCTAGCTATTCTACTTCAAGGAAATTATTTAATGAAAATAATCTAGCATATATGAAAAGATATAGATAATACAATTTTTTACCAATACTCTTCTTAAATAGCAAAACAGCATGACTCACGAGATGTAATTCCCTTATGATTCTATTTAAAATGCCACCTGTTCTCCCTCCAGCATCTCCTACCCTCTTTTCCAACTTTATTTTACTTCATAGCACTTCACTAGTATATTATAGTATATTATTCTTATTTACTTAATCTTATTTATAGCTTATCTGGACCCAGAAGAATATAAATGTCACAAAGTTAGAACTTTTTTTCTGTATCCTTTATTCCCGAATCCCAGCTCTTAGTATAGTGCTTGTCATATAATGGATACTTGACAAATGTTTGTTGAGGGAATGAATGAATCTGATAGGTAAAAAATTAAATCTCATGTTTATTTGCATTTTTATCACTAGTGAGTGAAATTTTGATAATCTTGATGTACAGAAGGCCTTTCTGAGTTTAATAATAAATTCACAAAAGCACAAAGGGAAAAAAAGGTAGATTTGACATGCACTCAGTTCAAATGTGTCAATACTATTTAAAAACCAACGTAAAGAGTACTGTTGGTATTTTTGGTTTGGTTAGATGAAGGAGTCTGAGGCTCATGAGTATATTTGAATATCTCTTTTTAATGGCTTGTGTTGCTTCTCAAATGTTAACAAGAACAGTTGATTTAGAGACTGTCTTATATGTTTGCTTTTAACATTGCTTGACTTCAACTTGTTGGTGAATAATAATTTCTCCTAACTTTTTCTGTCCAGGTGAGTATCTGTGTTCACATCCTTTAGAGTAAGAGCCTTCTTCCTAGTTGCTAAAGGGAAAGGAGCTTCTTAATTGATTTTAGAAATGGAAGGGTATGCCAGAGGACTTTAAATATCTTCGGCAGCTCAATCTCCTGTCTCCAGTGTTGGTGTCATTGGTCTTTCTCTCTGTGACCATTAGCATCTTCAGAGTTTCTTCCTCTTGCCTGTCAGGGTCATAACACTGCCCAGTGACTTGTACCAGTACCAGAAGTTGCACTCTGTTTGCCTTGCTCAGCCTCCAGTCTTGTCCCAGCTGACAAACATTGTAAATGGAAGACAGCCAAGAACTCTATACAGTGTGAGACAAAGGCCTTTTGGAAGCCTGCTTTAGCCAAAATAGAAACAGCTACCCTCACCCTCACCTCGGCCCCGAGCCTTTTTACAGCATCATATGGTTGAACAAAGGACATAATGTGTTCTTTGAACAGCTCTGGGCCTAGTTGTAGTAAGGTGACTGATGAGTGTCATACATGCTCAGGAAGCTGTACCATCCCAGGACTTGATCTGCCAGAGAGAAAAACGCTAGAAGTGGCTTTGTGTAATGTGTAGTAGGAACTTTATTCAAGTTAGGATAAAATCTCATGTGGGGGCTATAATGCCTAGAAATGTTTGTCCTTCTGAAATCAGAGTAAAAGGGGCACAAAGAGACATTAACTGACTACAGTAGAGATTAACATTTGCCTACCTTATCTTCTTTAATTTTTGAAATGTGAATTTAGAGAGTCATTCACTACAAAGAGCCACCCGGCTCTGCTCCATCACCAACAAGCCCAAGGAAAGACGAAAAAGAGTGTTTTTCTGGAAAGAATTAAAAAAAAAAAACTCCCAGAATTTAATCTTTGAACAGTATTATCTTTCTAGTAAGAGAGCCCAGATCTTGCTTCCCTGTAACCTTCCAAGTTGCAGTCTGTGTTCTGTCTATCAGAAATCCCTCCTTCCCACCCACGAGCACCCTTCTGTTGTGGGGGAAGGAGGGCCTTTCCAGTCTTTTGCCTGGGGCCAAGCCAACCCTCAAACTGTGGTTTTCTCCGAGTCTCCTTGCTGAAGCATGGCTGTTTCCCACACCCAATAAAGAAGCAAAAGTCTTATATATGTTGACCAGGCCTTGAGCACAGGCCAGTGCTTACACAGCTCTCACATTCCCAGGACATTGACTGATGACAGTGCATTCCCCATCCCTGGGCTGTTACCCCACAAGTACAGAGTGCTAATAATATATAGCCACACCTCACATTTCTTAGAAATTATACAGAGAGAACTTTATATAATTTTTTTTGTCTATTTATGAATGAATGTCACATGATCTATCCATTGGTAGTATTAGGACTGGGGCCAATACAGGTTGTGGAGCCTGGGGAGGCTGATTTCTGACACTAGTCTAAATACATCCATTTATATGTTCGCTTTTAACATTGCCTGAGTATTTTCCTGGGTTTCTTATAAGATTTGATTGCTTCAATCTCATTTCACTTAGCCTTGGCTTTTGTGAAACACCTGGGGACTTGTGTACATTACTGACTTTTTGGAATTTGGGATTCCAAATTATCACTTCATTATCCATTCTGTGTGTTAGAGTATGCACAACAAACAACAAAAGATTTATACTGTATTTGGAAAGAGTATCTGCTTTTTTTGAGATGCAGTTCTTTTGTGTTGTATTGATTGAGACTTAAACAAGCTTGACTCTGCAGTAGACTGAGAATTATTTCTCAGTGCAGTTGAGATTCCATTTGGCTGCATGTAACAGCCAGTGGCTTAAAAAGTTAGATATTTATTCCCCTCCCTGCTCCACCCCCAGTAAAATCGGAAATCTAGAGATAGGGTCTCCCAAATCCCATGATGTTATCAGGAGCCCAGGTTCCTGTCTTTATCCTCTGCAATCCTTAGCAAGTAATGTCACCCTATGCCTATTCACCTCTAGCTAGATATTTATGTTCTGGGTAGGAAAAAGAACAACAGTCAAGAGAAAACTGTGTGCACCAACCCAGTTGTCCCCATCTTCAAATACTTTCCCAGAATCTGTACCTGGAAACTTCTGGTTACATCTCAGAACTGTGTCACCTGGTTTTCTCTAGGTACAGGAGGGACTGGGAAATATAATTTTTTAGCTGGACACACATTATTACCCAAACAAAATCAGGCTAGTATTATTAGGAAGAAAAGGAAAAGTGATACCCAAGAGAGAGGCAGTCTCCTAAGCAATAAGTTCTCCTAACTTATTTTGTCATTTGAGGTAAAGATTGATATTATTATAGAATGTCAGTATCTAAGGTCCTGCCAAAAAGTGTGCATGTAAGGAGGTGAATTTATTTTTGTTTGAGATCTACAGAAGGGCTTACTTGAATTTTGTGGCTCAGTGTGAGTTGACACAACACACTAGGCACTATTCAAATCCCAGAGAATGATTGTATTACAAGATTATATATCTATATAAACAGAAATATGCCTATTTTCATATATAAGAATTTATTATAGCCAAAAAAAGATGAATAATTGGTAGAATGCAAGTTTTGTTTTGTTTTTGTTTTTGTTTTTTATTCATAGAGTAAATGTTTATTAAACACCTTTTACGAAGAAGTCATTTTAGGCAATGTTGGTGAAACAAAAATTAATCAGATATAAACCCAGCCATTTCCAGTGCATAGAGTCCAGAAGAAGAAAAAGTACATATATAAGTGGCTGTAATACAAGGTAGAATATACTAAATGTGATAAGAGACATACAAATAAACTTTTGTAAGTGTTCAGAAGAGAAAAAGACTATTTCTGCCAGGGAGAAACATGGTCTGGGGAACCGAAACGTTTTTGTTTTAAGAGTTTGCTTTTGCAGCTAATGAATATCATCGTAAGACTAGAAAAATACGTAACCAACAACCATTCACAGATCACTACAGATAGAGGCAGACTTGCATGTCATCCTCTCCCTTGGTTCTTCACCCAAGGTGGAGGTTTGAGAAGGAATGGAACATTTGTTGAACGTCTGCTGTGTGCACCTGATACTTTAATTTCTTTCAAGAAACCTTTATTGAATGCGTGGTCTAGATATGCTTATGTGATTCTCATTTAATCCCCAACAATACAGCAAAGTAATTATCATTGCTTACGAGGAAGCCAGAGCTTGGAGAGGTTAAGTAACGCATCCCATTTAGAAGTGACAGAGCTACCATTTGAGCCCAGACTGCAAAGCCATGCTCTTTTCCACTTACCTGAGTTTGCATTTCACTGGTGACCTGATCTGGTTTTGTAGCAGTAAATGTTGAGCAGTCGATTCCTTCTTCAGCGCAGTTAATGGCGAGCCCTATACCCAAGAGGTTGCCATTCCTGGGGCCACAGACAGTTACCCATTTTGTGGCCTGTTAGGAACTGGGCCACACAGCAGGAGATGAGTGGTGGGCAAGCTAACTAACCATCTTATTTGCAGCCACTCTCTAGCGCTAGCATCACTGCCTCAGCTCCACCTCAGATTGTGAAGTATTAGGGTCTCATAGGCACACTGGTCCCTGGTGCCAAAAAGTTTGGGGACCTCTGCTACCCATCTAGTTGAAACTTGGGCCTTATTTGGATACCTTGACTTTTACTCAGGGTTAATTTGTTACCTGCTTAAATCTTACTAGAACTCAACTTCTTTTGAGTTTTTAATAATTTATTTTTATAATAAATAACTACATATAGATGGTAGAAAATTCAAGAAAGGGAAAATGACATATAGTAAAAAAATTAGTTTCCCTCCCACCCTCACCCCTAGTAACCAGTTCTTCTCCATGAAGGTTACCAGATTTTTGTATATCTTTCAGAATTGTTCTGTGCAGATACTAACATTGTGTATGAATGTGTGTTGATTTATATATTTGTGTTTATTCTTTTTTATTTTTTACATAAAGAAGTTTACTGTACTCACTGTTCTGATCTTGTTCTTTTTATTCATTGTTTTATTTGTGTTTAGATATCTCAGAAATATTTTTTAAAAGAAAATCTCAATGAATGTGAAAAAAATATGGTCGTCACCATAGCCACAGGTATTGAATAGGTGTTCTTACTAATGACAGTTCCCGTATAACACTGAAAAATCTAACTCAGCGGAGAATATTTTTATCCCCAAGAGCTCTTTACTCACAGTGGTTTTTCCTTCTCTGCTACTCACCCAGTGAATTCGTTTCTGGATGGCCAATGTAGAACTCTTCAGCCCTCATTCTGATTTTGGGTCTCTTCCCCACACTGCAGTACTTATCAAGTATTCTTAACATCTAAGCTCACTTTTGGGGATGTGGTGGTGAAAATAGAAGCCTGGGCTGACCCATTCCTTCCTGCCTCCTTCTTTCCAGTTGAGCCTCTCCCTCAGATTTTGAGGCCCTCGGATATAGAAACAGTGGTTGAGAGGAATGGGTTTGTTTTAGAGCGAGTCTCCAAGCCTGGCCTCTTGTCCTCAGGTGGCTTGCTGGAGCAGAGGCAGGGCGCCTGGGCCCTCTCAGACCGTATGAAGACTGGCCTGCATGTACACACACTGCACAGAGCCACCCTCCTGACTTTGCCCATGGACTCAGGTCTTTGTTTGTTCTACTTCTTTGGGTCAGAGATGGACACGAGTAAACAGTTCTTCAGTTTCCCCTTGGGTGGTTTACAGAGATATAGGACATTGAGTCACATTGGTCCTTTTGAAAACGCTCTAATACTTCACCTCTGAAATTGCTTTGTTCCTAGCCTGGCCTCTCAGTCAAACACATTCAGTCCATACAAGACCCCTTGGTCTCCTTCATGTCTGCCTCGCCCAGGGCCTTTGGACACATGTCCCTGAAAAGGGGCATTCCAAGGCGTGGGAGAAAGGTTGGTCAGCATTTTACAAAAGCTGCCAAATTCACCTTTTTTTATCTCAAGAAATAAAATTCATAACGGACAAAAATGCTATTAATGAAGTCTGTCTAGAAGGCACATATCTTGCCATGAGGAAGTGACATTTTCCTATTCTCTTTTATATGTAGTACCTATAGCTGGAATCAATTGCCAGAATCTTTTAAATTAAAAGTCCTATGTATTTTGTCAATTATATCATTTTCTCTTAATATTTTTTCACATTTGAAGCTTTTGTAATGCATTCACATGGAAAGCCAAATTAATAGTATTAAAGGACCAGTCACAATATGTGGGATAAAAAAAACATTTCTAGTGATGTAAATAAGTTCTTAGGATTTTTAAAGAATCCACTTGAGAAAGTATACATTTACACATTCTCAGAAATACCCTTGTGTTGATCTTGTATTCATGTAGTAATTTGACTTTGAAAGTGTTTTAAATGTAAATCTTATGATAATCATTAGGTCAGCAGGGTGTTACTATGCCAGAATTTTACAAATAGCCCTCGAGGCTTTGCAGGTTCTGGCTCCTAGTTTCCTTTCCAGCCTCCCCTCTTCACTCCCTGTTTTCTCACGATGCCCTAGTCACACTGGCTTCTTCCATTTTCTCAGATGTGCAGACCTTCTGGAGGAGTACAGAGTTCCATGTGTGGGCTCAAATGGAGTCAGGCTTCAAGTCACTTTTGTTCTGTGCTACATTTCTAATACTGGACACCCTGTGGGATGTCAAGTTAAATATGTGTTGAACTTAACAATGAAGGAAACTAAAACTGGGAGACCAAATGCTTTTCTAATTCACGTGTGTGGCTCCAGAGGCCCTGATTCCTAGCCCAGGGTACTTTCAACAAGACCACGTCAGCTCTTTGCTTGAAGAAATTTCCTTTCTCTGGATCTAGACCTGCACTGGCATTATTAGAAAGTTTTCCTAAAAATATTACTTTTAGCAGTTTTCCTTTTTCCTTGGTCCCACTAAAGGATTACAGACCACTTATTATAGCAAATGCTTTATGAAGGGCATCTCCACTGATTATTATTTTTTCTTTTACTTGCAGGCGATCTTTGGCAGCCAGACACTACCTAACTCCAATTTATGGACAATGAATAATGGTGCAACTTGCAGAATTTCAAGTGCCACAGCTAGTGGCCAGAAGCCAACTACTCTGCCACAAAAAGTTGTGCCACCTCCAAGTTCTTCCTCCACCCTTATCCCCAAACCCCCCTCCAATCAGAAACAAGTCCTCAGAAAGGCAACATCCCAGAGAACTTCCAAGTAAGTTTTCAGTACTCTTCTGTTCAATTTCTTCTGAACTGTATTAATTCTATGCTAATAGTGCTCTTTACTTATGGAGGCTTCAAGACAGTTTGTACTGAAGAGTTGAAAACAAGTATACCTGATGGGTGATAAAGGCCAGCTAGATCTCAGCTCTGGCTACAAATTAGAATCACCTGGGGAGCTATTGAAACTTGCCCGTGTTTGGCCTCTTGCTTACCCCGTGGGAGGAACAGGCACTGCTCTTTTAGGTCCCTAGGGGTTGTGATGAGAGCTACTCCCTGAACAGGGTTCAGTTCAGGTTCATTGCTAACTAACTCTTCCAGCCTCTGGCAGGGGCTAGAATTAGATAGTGCACCAGGTAACTGTGGGCTTGGAGAAAGGAAATGAAAACTTTCTCCTCAGGTATTCTTCTCTTGGCCATTTTGCAGAGTCACATCTTTTCAATTACATACAAAACTCAATATCCTTTCTCTCTACCCTTGTTTGTTCACTTTTAGACATTAGAGTGGGAAGACATAGGATTGGGATTTCATTGAGAGGATTAAGTTTTTTATACCTTTAGTATACCTGTTTTACCTCAAAAAAGACATTTCCACACCTGAATCAATTTCTTATAGGTCATATCCTCTGGCCATTTTTTTAGCTTGTGAACCAGAAATGGACTAGCAAAGGGTGTTGGTTCTAATAGCCTTTTTCCATTTAAAATAGGCGAACTTTTTCAAAGATTTCTAGGAGAGGCGGACATTCCCTGATATATAAACACCTAGAAGAGACTTGTGTATTTCTCTTGCTTTCATTATGGCTCTTCATTCATTTGTCCTCTATAAAACAAAATTTAGTTATAAGAAAGATTCTTAGGACATTGCAAAAACAGTTACCGTTTTTTTCCCCCTTGCACAATGAATCAAATTCTTGATTTGGATTGAAAACAATCCCTTGTGGCTGTTTTAATGATATTACTGCCATTATTCATTTATCCAACAAATATTTATTCAGTGCCTACTAAGTGCCAAGCACCGTTCTGGGAATAATTGGCATTGTAATGACTTTAGAGAACTCTCTAGAGCCATTGGGAAGGGCAGTAGAAAGACTGCATGTCGTGGTTGACAGCCAACAGTGCAATAGGAAGGAAGCTGCATGGCCCCTCATCTTAGAAAGAGTAGAATCAAGTCCTCAAGGTGCAGCCTCTAGAGCCAGACTGCCTGAGTTCACATCCCCACTGCACACTTTAGTATGTTACAAGTTACTTTATCTCTTGGCCTTAGTTTCCTCATTTGTCAGGTGGGCATATAAAGAATACCTGCTTCATAGGACGGTTGATAAATATTAGCAGAGTTAAAACATATAAAGAGATAGAACAAGACCTAGTACATGTAAGAACTCCGTGAGCCCCATCACCATCATAAACATTCCATAACCACGCCGTCCTTCGCGGGTCTGAGAAGCCCACAGTTAAGTAGGAAAATTTGCGAGTCAGATATGAATGCTGGATTTGTTGGTATGCTTCCTATTTGTGGATTCTCTGATTCTGGCCCGTGAGGGCCCACATGGCTAGCTGGTCTGCTGGTGGAGAGGTGGGCTCTGTAAGCAGGCAGCAGGGCTGGACATTAGAAGACGCCGCTCACCGCCCTGAACTCACTGCTGGCAGGAGAACTCTTCAGCCTCCCGAGGTGGAATTGCAGCTCTGTGGACAAACTTTGCTTTGCTGCATTTTTGTGGTTTCTTCTCTCTGACAGGCAGGAGTGTGGGAAAACCGGAAACAGCTCAGCACCAAAAATGCACAGAAGGGGGGAAAAAAGCAAGATTTCTTCAGAATTTAAGAAATATAATCCAAGAATCAAAAGGCGTGCTGCGAGGCATTGTTCCAGGAAATAGTTTCCAATTTGCCTTTAAAACCTCTAGCACAAGTCTCTGAAGCTAAATAAGTTAGCACTAATGGAGACCCAGGGTTCTCTCACTTACATGTAAAATGCACAGCGTAGTGAGGGCCCCACTGTTCACTATTCTGACTTTTAGGAAAAAGAAAAGCATTTTTTTTATCTGTACTGACTCCAGGAAAAGTTCCGTCTACAGAGTATTCAGATAGTTTTTTTTAATAACCTTTTTATTTTAGAGTAATTTTAGGTTTACAGGCAAGTTGGAAAGATAGTACCCATAAAGATAAATACAACCAGTTTTCCCCATTGTTAACGTCTTATATTGCCATGGTACATTTGGAGCGTGTACCATACCAAGAAGTTGTCATTGGTACATTGTTATGAACTGAACTCCATACTTTATTTGGATTGATGAAGTTATTTTTAATCTAGGGAAACCTTCATGGCTTCTCAAATCAGGATCCTGAGTATCGATATATTCTTCTTGTTCTAAAGTAATTCATGTTCCTAGGCAGCATAGCAGGTCACTAAACATCTGTGAGACTCAGTTTCCTACTTTAACATAGGGATAGTAATAGTACCTGCCTCGCAGGATTACTAAGAGAAATAAGTGAATTAATGAATGTCAAACACAAATACAGTGCCAGTTACATATTACATGTTAAGTAAGTGTTAAGTATTATTATGGTTAATACTATGGTGGCATTTTAGGATATTTTCATGTAATTTTTTACTTTCTTCATACAAGCTGTTGCCTCATTTGCTTGGAGCTTATTGCTGCCTCTTTACTCTGGCTCAGTTCAGATTAATCAGGAACCCTCAGTTGTGACTGGTGATACTGAGTCACACTCAGGAATGCCATAGTCACCCCAAGAGACACAACTAATGAGAAGTTGTAATGAGCTTTTGACTATGCCAAGCCCTGTGTTTCGGGGTTGAACTCCAAACTTCTAGCACAGAAGTTGGCATTAGACAAATGTAGAAGCCATTTCCAAGAGCATCAAAGTTTCCACATCCTAGATGGTTGAGTTTAGAGAACAATAGAACATAAAAGATGGAATGTCGTTTGGATTTTGGTGCAAAGGGAATTGAGAATCAGAACAGTGGAGTCCTGTTTCTTTATGATAATATTCAGGTCACTTTTCCTCTAAAGGTTTCAGTTTCCCATCTGTAAAACAAAAACCACTGTCCCCACAGAATAATTAACCAAAATAACTTGTTTTTTGTCTATTCCGTTGAAAGCTTTTTTATGAGCACATTTCTTTTTTAATCCTGATGCTTTACAGCCATTATCATCATCCCTTTTTGGCCCAAGAGTTCTTTGTTAGAGTTCTCAAATTCATATACTTATATTTCCTTTAGCTAAATCTCATTTGTCAATTCTGTGATGAGAACGATTTAGATTTTTTAACCTTTTCCATGGTGCCAGTAGCCTTTCTTGATGTTCCTCTCTTAACGTTTGCAACACTTCATAATTTAGTACCCACTTCACATCCTCCTTTCAAAACTATTTGTGTTATTTCTTCCAGGCAGGCAGCTAAATTAAGAAGGATAAAAGTCTATGAACAACTACATGTATATGAACTGTCTTTTTTTTTTTTTATAAATGCTTTTTTTTTTTTTCCAAAGCCAGAATTACACTCTTCAAGAAATATGGAGAAAGAAAACTGAGGAGATTAAAACTTGCCAGGGACATGAGCAAAACTCATAGACTAGGGATGAATTTGGAAGAGCAGAGTCAAAGCTGTTGTACCTGAGGACTTCTCTAAAGAAAGAAAACTGTATAAGAAATACTAGACTTACCTAAAGTGCTTCTCCGTAAAAAGCTGGGATTAACTTTGCTTTCCCAGGTTTTAGAATATTCTTCATCAGGGTGACCTCAATGGAAATCGAAGGTAACTGCTATTCTGTGTCAGCACCCAGGACAGTGGTGTTCGTTAAAGGCTGCTAGGGATTAGGAGGGAGGAAAGCAGTCGAGCTCAGCAGCATGGTAAAACCAAATACCAATTAATCGGACCTGAATGTTTGGTGATGTCAGCAGTGTGATGAAAGATGCTCAGATTAATGTCATAAAAATAAGGAGCAGGTTAAAAAATACATATGCTATATCTTTTTAACATATGACTCATTTAAATGAGGCAAAGCGATCAGGATTTATAATGGTCCAAATGTAGGTTCTTAGTGTGAGCATAAAAGATGTCATATCATAAGTTAACCATCTTCTGTCTTTTGGCATTTTATTAAGCGTAGTTTCAAGAAATATGATTGAATCTGTAGCATATCCATCCTTGAATATATGATTCTCTAAATTATATATTTGCAAAGATATATAATTAAAAAGGGTTCCTGGACCCAATTCCAGCAGGGGGTGGCGGGGGGAGGGTTCCCCCCAACACCAACAAGCAATTTATAGACACCAGCAAGGTGTCAAAGAATTCTACTCAATCTGACACTATCTACATAGAGAGAGCATTAGATTCCACAGGTTAAAGTTTCAGTCCTACAAAACTGCACACACATGCACACATGTGTGTACACATATTCTCTCTCTCTCTCAAACACACACACACACACACACACACACACACACACACACACACACACATTCTTCAGATGCCAGCCACAAGCCCAGGTTTTTAACCTGTGCTTCTGACCAATCTGCTATAGATTGGAAGTTCCAAAAACCCCTTCCAACTCAGCCCCAAGTACAGGTTTTTACCTGTACTTCTGACCTACAGCTATAAATCAGAGGTTTCTACAACCTCTCAATTAATTCACTAGAATGGTTCACAGAACTCAGAGAAACATGTTACTTACTAGATCACTGGTTTATTGTAAAAGCATATAACTCAGGAACAGCCAGATGGAAGGGATGCATAGGGCAAGGGGCACAGAGCTTCCATGCCCTCTCCAGGTGAGCCTCTCTTGGTACATCTCCTACCCAGAAGCTCTCCGAATCTCATCATCTTGGGTTTTTATGGAGGTTTCTTAACATAGGCATGATTGATTAAATCATTGGTCATTGGTGATTGATTCAACTGAAAGTGCCAACCCTCTAATCACATGGTTGGCTCTCCTGGCAACCAGCTGCCATTTTTAGTGCTTCCCAAACCACTTCATTAATGTAACAAAAGACACCTTCATTACTCTCAACACTTAGGAAATTCCAAGGGTTTGGGGAGCTATGAGCCAGAAACAGGAAGAACACCAAATGTATATTTCTTTAATTTTTTTTTAAACACCTACAGCACCTGGTCTTCCTAGGTGGTCTCCCATCCAAGTACTAAACAGGCCCGACCCTGCTTAGCTGCTGAGATCAGACAAGATCGAGCACATTCAATGTGGCATTGCCATAGACCCAAATGTGTATTTCTCATTATAAATCACACTATCACAGTAATTATATACTTTTATTGCTGGAATATAAAGAAATAGAGGTGTAGTGCAGGGCTGTGAGTTTAGCAACATATACAGGTAGTCAGGGTCAGAGTTAGAACTGGCACGCATATCACCAGCTGGCTAACCCTAGACTCTTCCCAGTAGACAACTGGGCCCAATAAGCCCCACCAATCTGTTTAAATCCATTCTATACAGCAAATGGCAAATTAATCATCCTAAAATACTGCCTTTGGGAAAATGCAATGTAAGTACTTAGGAACTCACATCCTTCCCTTTCCACACCAGTTTTCCTACTTAATAGGCCAGTGAATTTCTCAAAAGGAGGAAGAATTATGCTGAGGTGTTGGAGAAATTTGTTAGACACAGAAGGATTAAAGAGCAACACTGAGGGCTTCTACATACTTCCTTGCTATGAGAGTCTAGGAAGTCAGTGGGAGACCTGGAATATACAGGTAATACCCTCTCACTCTGAGGGGTGGCATGTGGGTGTAGGAAGAGGTGAGGGCCAGGCAGGGAGTCTGCCACTTAGACTCTTTCCCCTACTAACCCTCTGCATTTGGACCTCAGTGATGGCCTTAGGAGATCATAAGGCTTGCTTTTGGCATGGACAGTGATATCAGAACTGGTAACCATACGTAACCAAAAGTTTCCATTGAGGCATGTGTGGTCTAGAGGTACATGAGAGTCACGGAATGATGGGTCCTCCTTTGATGGTTCATATATGTGTAATTTAAATTAAAATCTTACTTCTCATTCATAGCCACCGGATGTTAAAACAGTTGTTTAAATTGTAATATAACTGCCAGATATTTTCCATCTCACTTCCCTTCTTTCTTATCTGATTATGAAAATCCCTTTTTGAAAGATGTGGGCAGGAATTTACACCAGCCTTTGACAAAATTCATGTCAGTTGCTCCATGATCATAAGTTTTTAATGGCAAACTTAGACTTTACTCTCTGAAGATGAGCAAATACTTTAAAATCTTAGATCCTAGGAGTACATGGTATAGCTTAAAAGAAAATTTCACAGAGAAGATTCAGAGAATCTGCCAACCTCTAAAATAATTTTAGCAAGAAAGAAAATAGCATTTTAGAAAATCCCTAATGTATATTAACAAGATTTAAGAGTGAGAGCATCAGTGTGTAAAGCTGGAAAAAGCTGCCATACAGAGAGAGCAAACAATCTGAGGCCAGGGAAGACTGCAGAGAAATTAGAAATCCCTAAGTGAAAAAATGAGTCAAACACAGTAAATAGAGATTGGGCACTGTAGAAAACTGAATTAGTGAAATAAAGGACAACTTCCAAAAATTTTGTTAAAATTTTGAGAGAAAAGTATACAAAGATAAAAATGGTGAGAAAAAACAGATTCCGCCAAAAATAATGAATTCAAGAAAGAGAATACAAGTAATAGTCATTATTAAAGGCAAAATAGACCAAACATAAGGACATAAAGGGGTTTTTAAAAGATTTTCATTGTACTAGTTTCAGGTATGCAGTACATTGGTTAGACATTTATATAGTTTATGAAATGATTCCCTCAACTAAAAAATGGACAGAAGACCTGAATAGATATTTCTCCAAAGAGGAAATACAGGTGGCCAATAGACATATGAAACAATGCTCAAGATCACTAATCATCAGAGCAATGTAAATTAAAACCACAATGAGATATCACCTCATACCTCTCAGAATGGCTATCAACAATAAATCAAAAAGCAGCAAGTGTTGGCGAGGATGTGGAGAAAAAGGAACCCTCGTACACTGTTGGTAGGACTGCAAAATGGTACAGCCACTATGGAAAACAGTTTGGAGGTTCCTTAAAATATTAAAAATAGAACTACCTTTTGACTTAGCAGTTACACTTCTGGGTATTTATCCAGAGAAAACCAAAATACTAATTCGTAAAAATCTCTGCACCCCTGTGTTCACAACCTAAAAAATTTTGAATAGTATAATTAATGAGATCAAAGTAATAGATATACAGCGCTACCATGGAATATTTTTCAAAACTAAAACATATCAATTAAATCCTCAAAAGGAATTGAAATTATGTAGTCCTCATTCTCTTACCACTTTACAATAAAATGAGATATTAAAATAACGATCTAGATAAAATGTCTAAATAGTTTAGGAATTTTAAAATAGTCTTTTAACTAATTTGATCAAAATTATATTGCAAACTATATTGAAGATAAGAATTGTACATATTAGAACAAGGATACCCACCCTCACCCACTTTTATTCAACATAGTAATGGAAGTCCTAGCCATGGCAATTAAACAAGAAACCAAAAAGACATCTAAATTAGAAAGGAAGAAGTAAAACTGTCTCTATTTGCAGATGACATGATATTATATATTGAAAACCCTAAAGACACCACCAAAAAACTGTTAAAATTAATAAAGGAATTTAATAAAGTTTCAATATACAAACCCACTGTACAATAAAAATCAGTTACATTTTATACACTAACAATCAGAAAAAGAAGTTAATAAAATAATACCATATACAGTCACATCAAAAAAAATAAAATATCTACGAATAAATTTAAACATGGAGGCAAAAGATCTATACACTGAAAACTATAAGACACTGATGAAAAAAATTGAAGAAGACACAAATAAATGGAAAGATATTTTGTGCTCATGGATTGTGAGAATATTGTTAAAATGTTTATACTAACAAAAAAAATCTGCATATTTAATGTAGTCCTTATCAGACTTCCAATGACATTTTTCACAGAAATAGAAGATAACTGGTAAAATTTGTATGGAACCATAAAAGACCCCAAATAGTCAAAGCAATCTTGAGGAAGAAGAACAAAGGCGTCCTGATTTCAAACTATATTACAAAGCTATAGTCATCAAAATAGTATGGTATTGGCATAAAAACATAAAAATGTATCAACGGAACAGAACAGAGAGTCCCAAAATAAAACCACACATATAAATATGGTCAATTAATTTATGACCAAGGAACCAAGAATATACAATGAGGAAAGTATAGTCTCTTCAATAAATGGTGTTGGGAAAACTGGACCCCTATCTTAACACTATACACAAAAATTGGCTCAAACACTATTGAAGACTTGGAACATACAACCTGAAACCATAAAGCTAGAAGAAAACATAAGCTCCTTGACTTTAGTCTTGGTGATGATTTTTTTTTTTTTGGTTTTGACAAAAGCAAAGGCAGCAAAAGTAAAAATAATGGGAGTACATCAAACTTAAAAGTTTCTGCATAGCAAAGGAGACCATCAGCAAAATGAAAAGGTATCTCACTAAATGGGAGAAAGTATTTGCAAATCATTTATCTGATAAGGTGTCAATATCTAAAATATATGAAGAACTCAGTAGCAAAAAAAAAAAATTTAATGGGCAAAGGAACTGAATAGACATACAAATAGCCAACAAGTACATGGTAAGGTATTTAACAATCACTTATCATTAGGGAAAGGCAAATCAAAACCACAAGGAGATATCACCTCATATCTTTTTGAATATCTGTTTAAAAAAAAAAGATGAGGTAAGTGTTGGCAGGATTTGGAGAAAGGCAAATCTTATGCAACCTTGGTAGGTATGTAAATTGGTGCAGCTACTATGGAAAATAGTATGGAAGTTTCTCAAGAAATTAAAAATAAAACTACCATATGGTGCAGCAATCTCACTTCTGGGTATGTATCTAAAGGAAATGAAAACAGGATATCAAAGAGATATCTGTACTCCTGTGTTCATTACAGCATTATTCACAGTAGCCAAGATATGGAACAGACCTACATGTCCACCAATGGATGAATGGATAAAGATGGCGTGAAATAGATATATATGGAGTAGAATATTATTTAGCCATGAGAAAGAAGGAAATCCTGCTATTTGCAACAACATAGATGGACCTTGAGGGCATTATGTATGTTAAGTGAAATAAGCCAGACAGAGACAGATACTGCATATCACTTATATGTGGAGTTGGAAAACAATTTACAGAAACAGGGAGTTAAAGAGTGGTTACCAAGTTCTGGGAGATGAGGGAAATAGGGACAGGTTGGTAAAAAGATACAAACTTTCAGCTGTAAAATGAATAAAATCTGATGATCTAATGTAAAATATGATGACTATAATTTAATAACACTGTAATGTATCATTGAAATTTGCTAATAGAGTAGAACTTAAATGTTTTCAAATAAATAAATGAGATGATAGATTTGTTAAATAACTAAATAGGAGACAGTCTTTCAAAATGTATGTATATATATTAAATCACTACAATGTACGCTTTAAATATTCTTAAAATTTTATGTTATACCTCAATAAAGCTGAAATATTTTTCAGCTTTATTGAATATGAAATAATATGAAAAAGTACATATTAAAACTTATATTTGAAATGTGTAGTTAAAGATGTACTAAAAGGTAAATTTATAATCTTAAGTTATTTTTATCATTAAAATATAGAAAGATTGAAAAGAAACTAACCAAGATATAAATGGCAGATTGGCTTTGACTGATATCCTGGCTTCTGCTGACTTCCTAGCATGTTGTGTTGAAAAGAGTTATGAGGACTTCTGTGAGCTCAGCAAGAAAGAGTGCTTTGGTAGATTAGTAATGCCTTCCACAGACAGGGAAGATGCTATAAGTGGTGAACATGCACACAACATATTTGTCATACCTGAACTAAGCATTCATTTCTTGAAATTAGAAAATGGGTCAACAAAATAAAGCTAAGAAAAACAGATCAAAGGAAATCAAAAAGAATAGCAATATAAAGTGAAAAGCAAGCAATAAAATCAGTTAAGTTCAAAACCCTATTTAGTTTGGGGTATAGGGGGACAAGGAAAGAGAAAATAAACATAGCTCTTCCAGAAAAATAAGAGAATTAAAAATAGAGGTTTTAAAAGTAGGTACGGGGAGATTGAAAAATTATGAGAACACTGTGCACAATTGTATGCTGTTAAATTTTAAAAACTGGATAAAAGATAATATTTAAAAATATATAAACTATGAGAATTGGTTCTCAAATAAAAAGAAAACCAAGTAGAGCAAGGTAGAAGTTTTAAAACTATCTAAAATTGGTTTTTAAAGAAATAGGGTACATGAGTAGGCCTAGGAAACAATTTTTAAATATCTCTAAAATATTTCTGTGAACCTTTTTTTTGAAATCTTTGGAGACTTCCAAGTTTCTGAAAGTTGAGAGTCTTCACTCTGACATTAAAGCCTTCTGCAGTATTTCCTCTTTTCTGTTTCCAGCCTTCCCTACACTTACGATACTACCCCCTTGCACAGTCTGCTCCATCACTGTTCCTGCATACTCATGTCATCCCCTATGCATAGGATGCTCTTAGCCCTCTTGAATCTAAGTCCTGCCTTTTATTCAAGATCAAGTTTTAACTTATCACCTTGATACAGCTTTACCAACTGCCCCATCAACTTTAGCTGACTCTACCATCTACTTCCTTGTCTACATTTTTTATGTGTTCTGCTTTTCATAATCTCTTAGAGACAGAGATAGATAGAGGTGGAGATGGAGATAAAGATGGAGAGTGAGGGTGGAAGGGGGGAAGAGAGAGAGAGAATATCCACTATGCTATGCATTGCTCTAGATATTGGTGATAATAGCTGTGGACATGTCAGACATGACTTTAGTTTTCATGAAGTTTGTTTTTGAGAAAGGAGAGAGAAGTTCAGCCCCCAGCCTCTGGTATAGCTTATATTCATGATGAGTTCTCAAGAAATAGTGGTGATGGAGGTGGTAGTGGTGACGTAGTATTTTGTTGTATGCATTGAGGATCGCTAAATAACAATTATCATTAGTCATTTATACTATGTGGAGTATGTATAGGAAACAATAGAGTCCAAACGCTAACAGCCCAAGATTTCAAATTAGATTTGAACTCTGGTTCCTTCACTTAATAGTTATTTAGAGATATCTCTAAGCTTCTGTTTCAGTATGTTTAAAAGATTGCCTGCATCATAGAATTGTTCTTAGGATTAAATGAGTTAATTTATTTCCCTGACACATATTAAGTGTCCAATTCATGGTGGTTGGTGTAATTGTAATTTTCCTGCTGCTATTGTTCCCTATTAAAAGAAATCACATTTTTGTTGTTAGTAAGATGATATTGGTAAGTGTGATTTGGCTCTAGTTAGCAAGGCTATGGAAATGCAAACACATTCTGATTTCCTGGACACTAATAACTCTATTGAAGGAGAAGGCTTAGTTTCAAACAAAACAAAAGATGAGATTTGGACCTACTAACTTCCAGTCAAGTTGGCTCCATGAGTTCACACTTAATATTCTCTCTCTGCTTCAAACATATCAGCGATAGATAAAAAGCTTGAAGATGAAAACCAAAAGGACATAGCTGAGCTTCAAAACAAGGGAAATGTCTCCTTGGCCCCAAAATATACAGAAATAAATGAGAATCAGTGAATGAAGCTGCAGCAAGAAGCTTTCTCAACTCGGCTTTGGAAGCAGACAGTGGCAACCTGGAGTTCAGCTCCTGTGGCAGATTGGGGCCTGAAGGTACCTTACCCAACAGGAAAGACTAAAGCCAGGCTCATTAATTGAAAAAAAAATAGTGATTTTTCAACTGGGGATGATGTTGACAACATCTGGCTCATTTTGGGTTGTCATAGCTGGGTGGCTGGGGAAGGCGTTGTTATTGTCTTCTAATGAGTAGTCTAGGGATGCTGCTAAACATCCTGCAAAGAGCAGGACAGTTCCCCTCAACAGAGAATTAGCTAGTTCAAAATGTCAATAGCATCAAGGTCAAAAAATCCTAAGCTAAATAATGCAGTGAGCTCTCCTGATGAGAGACTGATAAAACTGGCATGGGCCTTCTTTATTTGAGATTATGGGCCTACAGAGTCAGGAACATAATGACATACCTTTGCAACTGTTCATGTCTCAGTGCTCTCCTGTGCTCTGAATATCACTGAGGCAAAGCACCAAAATCGCACTGTAAAGTCTGGTTCTGGACTGAGGTCAGGGGACTGAGTGGCGGCAACTATAAAATCTTAAGACAGAGAGACAAGTGGGGGAATGATTCCTATTCAAAATGAGCTTGCAAATCAAAATTCTGAAACACATGAATCTAATACTAAGAAAGGTTGCCAACAAAATCAATGACTGGAACATGAATTCCTTACAGATGAAGTTAATATTTTTGGATAGTCAAAAATGTTGGATTATGAATCTATCTAATAGGAGTGTCTTGTGGAACATGATATGTGACTCTGATAGGAGTATCAGTAGAGAGACCTACAGGATAGGTAGACAAAGCAATCCTTTAAAAAATAATAACTGAGAATTTTCTGGAATTAAAGAGATGAGTCCTTGGCTAAGAAATTCATTTCAAATACCAAAATAAATGCACCTCTAGACACATCATAGTGAAACTGCAGAACATTAAGCATGAAAGAATGTCTTACATACTACCTGAGAGAAAATTCATTTTAACTACAAGGAAACTGAATACCAGCATTCTTCTCTCCAGCAATAATAGGTGGCAGAAAATGAGCTAAAATCTTCTATTTCTGAAGTAACTTCCAGTCTGGAATTTTATACATAGCTAAACTATCATTCAAGAAAGAAGGCAAAATAATAATTATTTGAGATATTTGAAGTCTAAGAGTATACCACCTATGACCTTCACTGGAAGAACTAGCAAAGACTGTGTAGGATAAAAGTGAACACCAAAGTAGCGCAAAAATTTTTTATAAAATGTCAGTAAATATTTCTTAGTCTTCTTTAAAAAGATAGAAACACGTTTAAGACAACAAAGACAAGATTTGGAGACAAGAGTATTCAATGAATAATTAATGTATTACAGGCCTGTGTCAAGTTTTTAAGGGCAAAACAAAAATACTGAATGGCTTCGCACTTTCTTATTTAAAAAAGAGCTAAATAATTGATATATAGTCTGTAGCTTTCAAACCAACAGAGGCGGGTGGAGGGAATGCAGAGACTTTATGAATCCAGTGGAAGGCATGAAAAGAAAAAAGCAAAGGAAAAGGATGGTAAATGGAAAACAAAAACTAAGATAAAAAACTAGGTACACGAATAATTACAATAAATGTTAACATGATACTCTTCTATTAAAAAATAGATTATCAAATTGCATTTTTTAGATGTTCAGTTATAGGCTGCTTAAAAGAGACATGCCTAAAATAGAATATCACAAAAAGGCAAAGGATTGGAAAAAGATAAACCATGCAATAATAGTTCAAAAGATAACTAGTACAGTAATGGATAAAATAGAATTAAACAAAAATAATAGGGCTAAAGAAAAGCATTTCCATGTACTTAACATAATACATAAACCAAACACTGATAAAATTATAGGGACAAATTAACAAAGCAGCCATCATAGTGGGTGATTAAATATACTATCAGTATTATTAACTCAAAAGTTTCTGAGGATTTTGAATATTTGAAATGCAGAATTAACAGTTTAGTTTGCTTTTAATAAGTGCCTTTAAATCTTTTTTGACCACCACTTATAATTTTTTTAAAAAAATTTATATATAACCCATTAAAAACATCTATATGTATGTGAAATAAAAGTTTTGCAGAATACTATTCCCTGTTCTATTTAAAATGCTAATTATTTCCTCCAAATTTTATAATACCCTTATGAGTCACAATTCACAGTCTGAAAAACATTAATAGCTTTGTATAGACTCCCACGCCCAAAAGGGAGACTTTTCAAGTATACGTGGAACATTTACAAAAATTCAGCACATGCTGTGTCACAAATGAAGGCTCCACACATTTCAAAAAATCAGTATCAAATAGTTCACACTCTTTAACTACAAAAACACACTTAAGTTAGTTTATGTGCTGCCAAAGCAAGCACTAAACACAGATTAGGAATAATACAAAGAGGTTTTTAAAATGGCTCATGTGTTTGGAAATTTTTAAAAATAAGAGTACATAATACTCATGTGTTAAAGAGGTAATCATAATGAAAATTGTGAAACATTGAAAACCAAATGGCTATGAAAGTACTACATAAGTTTGTGTTATAGCCAAAACTTCACTCAAAAGTAAATTTATAATTTTAAATATGTTTATTAAAAAGCCAAGAAGAATTTAAAATAATTGAGTTGATTATTTAACTTGAAAAGCTATAAAAGGAACAATAGTAAATTAATCAAAATAATATAAAAATACAGAAATCACCTAGAACAGCCTGGCACATGGCAGTGCCTCCTACAGTGTCTGGCACATGGTAGGTGTTCATTAAATACTTGGTCAAGGAATTAATGAAATTGACAACACAGTACAGAGAACCACCTCTGGTTAGGTTAATAAATATAAAAAGAGGCAAGGCCACATACATAATACTAAGAATAAAAAGGGATGTAATGACAAATACAGTGGATTAGATGATGTGTATTTATAAAATGGAGTCATATGCAGCATGACTCCACAAAAATTGACTTCACTAAATGTTTCTTGAACCAGACCCAAATTAATAATGTTCTAATTGTGATTTGCTAAGGGTAAGCAAATTTGGTTCTGTTTGTGAAATGCATATACAATCCCTAGACTGATAGATAAAAGGAAGAGCACACATACACCTGTGTGCACGTAGGTGTGTTGTAAGAAAAGGTAAATATTTTATCTGTGAGTAAATGTTTGCTTAGAGAAGTCCATGTTCTTTTTTTGGAATTTAGTTCTATAACCTAACTTGTATCTTGGGCTTTCTTCTCTCCTTTGGGAATTGGAAGAGTATGTCACCAGTATTTTATAACAATCTAGTATGGGAGTGTTTCTTTGCAGGACCTTTACAAACGCCACCATGTCTGTTTGCCACAGCCCTGGCAAGGTCAGCACTTCTAGCTCTACTCTTCCTGTAAAACCTTGAGTATTTTCCTTTTGTGGGTCCTTCCTTCTACAGAAAGGTCATCCCTGATGCAGTGGCATGAATCCAAGATAAACTTTTACTAAACCATTGAAATAGAAAACTAGGACCTCTGTGTTAGAGATGTGGAAAACCTTGAAAAAACCCAAAGAGAAACAATATAGCACCAAACCACAGTCAACCCTGTGAAGTAATGTACAAAACAGATCTCAAAGAAAGAATATCACTTTCAGAAAAGTTTCCACTGATCAAAATAATGGGAGGAAAAAATAGAAAAGAGAAAACCACAAATAAAGGAGCTAAAGGTCCACGAAAAAACACATCAGAAACCTTATCAGCAAAATGAGTAATGGGGATTTTGCTCATAACCCGTATGAACTGGTGATAATGTTAATAGGCTGGCGGCATGGTGTGGCCTTGATGCCAGTGGGATTCCTCGCCAGCCATTTGATCAGCTTATATTCCTTAAGTAGAGACTTGCACTAGAAGAGATCTTTCAAAATGATAAATGCCGCAATATTTCAGCTTCTAGAGAGATTATTTGGAATACTTTATTGAACAACTTCTTTGAAAGGCCTAGACGAACCGTTTCTGCTTCCTCAGAGTAAGAATAGTGCCTATGTCAGGCCCTTTTTTGGACTTCAGGAAAGTGGAAGGGGTAAGAGGAGTAGATAGGATTGGAGCAAGTGAATTGAATTCTAGGTTAGGAAGTGTACATTTAATATTAAAGGAAACTCTTTGGGTACTAGTTATGAGCATGTCCTAAGGAAAGGTAACTGCCTTGAGTTGAAAGGAGCACGTCACTGCTGCTGGAATTCTCCTAATTCCTTGCTGCTACTGTACACACCACTTTTCTTAACTCAATTTTTAAGTGGCTCAGTTAATCAGGAAGCCTGCCCTTCTGCAGCTTTTGACAATAAACAGACAGACAGTTCAGACCCTTCTCTGCAGATGAACTAAGCCCATGACCACAGCTGAAATTTTACTGAGCCTCTAACTCTCAACCTTTGCTACATCCAACACTTTTCCATCTCTTAGAACTCATACCATTTCCAAGAAGAGCGATTAAGGAACACTAACGGGACCAGATAGTCACATCTCATGCTCTCAGATAGGGTCTGAACTTTGACTTCCGTACAATACAAAGTTAATGGCACCTTTCCTGTCCCGGAACTCTTGATGTCTTTATAACTCCAGTGTTTCTGAGTTCTTCTTCAGCCACCTCTTCATATTCTGTATGTACTATGATCAGAAAACGGCAAGTAATGGAGTGCACCAAACACACATTTAGCTTTCACATTCAGCTATTCAGAGAGAGAGAGAGAGAGAGAAAGTACAGTTTCAGTAAAGTGACTGATTCCGCTTGATATTCCAATGAGGATAATAACACATAGATGTGTCATTCCTCCAGTCGGTCTCATTTCCCATGAGCCTCTCCTATAGGAAGAGCAGCTCCCTGTGTTATGTGTTGTATCCTCTTGCTTAGAGGCACATTTGATGCCACATGGCTCCTTACTACAAGCTAACTACTTCATTTAGTGCACAATTGAAGAAACAGTGATTCTGATGCTGGCAAAAAAAAAAAAAATTGTGTTAGATTTTTTGAGATAGTTGATCAATCTCAAATGAGACCTTTCTTCCTAAGGGATTTTAAAAGTAATTTTGACTGAAATATCTCCCTCATAGGCTGCCGTTAGTTACCTTTTGACTTTAATAGCAAATTGCTGTTAACTTCGGGTTCTGAAGGTCTTGTGGTCATTATTTTACAGTTTAGCCTTATTATTCCATACTGAGTTAGGGTCAGTGAGTCATCTGATTTAATATTTCTGTGTGTAGATAAACTTACAGTGAATGTAAAGATCGTCAATATTCCTAAGTAGAAATAACAATACTAATAATTAAGTTTATTTAGCCCTTACTATAATACCAGACACTGTGTTAAAATGTGTTTTTCATTCACCATCTTATTTAATTCTCAACAACACTGGGAGGTAGGTCCTTTTATCCCAATGTTCAAGCATAGTAACTGATTTAGAGACTATCAACAGAAAACATACATACCTTTTTATATGTTTCCTGAAACACAGGTATCCCCAGGAAAGCAGCAAAGAATGATTGCAGGAGCAGATCAGCAAGTGTGGATTAACATACAGGCTCTAGACAAGCTATATTTCAAACGTTCTCATTTAGGAGTAGGTTACCAGAAGTTGGAATTATTTTCCTAAGGAAATGATGTTATCACAACAAAAGCATATTTACCCATAATGTGCCTAGAGTAGTAATAACATAGACCCAAACTGTTTTGTGTACCAATGTTTTCATGGAAAAATTCACTCAGAGTTTCCCCTTGGATGCTATGGACACATTTCTCCACCTCCTGGAAAATGGAGACCCTATGCTAGAAATAGAAATCATTAGAAATGTTGCTCAAAGTCTGAGTCAGTGGTGGCTCCCAAGGCCTGTGGTGGAGTCAATGGAGGGAGGAGGATAGAGGAGTGAGTGGAACTGGGTACAGAGGGGATGTAGAGTCAGGAAATTCTTGGGTAAGAAACCGGAGGAAGGCCATGAGGGTGAAGGGTAGGGGTGGGAGTTCCAGAGAGGAGAGGGAGAAGGTTAGAGAGTTTGGGGACCCAGAACTCACTAGATGTAACCCCCTCACATAGCTCCTTGTTCAAGACCTTTATTTCTTCTACTGACCCTGAATTTTTGCCTGCCTGCTTCCTTTATTCCTGCTGACACTCAGGGCTCCCCCTTTGAAACTCAGATCAGCCCCTTGCCTATTCTTGATTCAGCAGCTCCTCACACAGAACTTTTCCTCTTTTACTTGGACCTGAAAGAGTAAATATCAACTTACAGATGCTTTGGGTGGTTTTGGGGATCCATAAAGAGTTGAAATAAATTATATAAACATTCCAGATGTAGATAACCGAGGGGAAGGCCTGTAGGAAAAGGGAGAAGCCCTCTGCTCCTTTCCCTCCTCCTCGTCCCTAAGGCATCCTCAGAATGAAAGTGGAAAGGAGCAGGGAGGCACCAAATCGCAGCTTGGTGGAGTTGGAGATGGAGGGGAGAGTATAAGACAGTGTGATCTTTACATCACTGCTGCGGTGTGTTCTCAAGGGTCACATCTCCCATCAGTGGTGTAGGGACCACCTGGATGGGTACCTCAGCCTCATGCCACCTTTCTCTTTACTCACTAGCTAGTGTTTTCCTGACTTCTCTGGCGATATTAATCACCTGAGCACCTGGGGAGCTCCAAAAAGCCTTAGTTCTTAGACCCACTGAATCAGAATCTCCAACTGAAGGGCCTGGAAAACTGTGTGATTAACAAGTTTGTCAAACATCGTTTGACTGCCCCTCACCTTGCTGGTCTTTAAAGGTCCTAGGACATTCTAAACCCCTTTCTGCCTCAGGGTCACTATATGTGCCATTTCTTCTCTGTGAAAAGCTCTTGTTCTCTGCTCTTGGATGGTGCCTGTTTCTCATAACTTAATGATTCTTCTGGTCTTTCCTCAGAAAGACCATCCTTGACCACTCTCCTCAACACCTAAGTCAGGTTCCCCTGTTTCATTCTCTTATAACACCCGCACTTTTTCTCCTTAGCATTTATCACACAGTTTATACCTTATGTATTTGCTTAACATCTGCCTCATTATACCAGGCACAGGGAATGTTCGATAAATATCTTTTGCATAAAGGAATGACTAAATGGAAAAGCCGTACTGGGAGAGGGATGCTAAGGTTGGATTGGATGTTGCTCAACAAATAAAGTACTGAACATATGAAAACTTTAATCTCCCAGGTACTTTTTTCACGTCAACTAAAATTGAGGTAAATGGACCCAACAAGTAAACATATGTATGCGGGCAGTGGTTCCAGTGATCTCAAAAATTCTTTATTAAATACCTAATGTGTGCAGTATTAGGGGCTTTGGATACAACTGTGAATAAAACTGATACAATCTCTTTGTGGAGCTTTCATTCTCGCAAGGATGACCGATGCTATGTGACCAGTTACACAATTTCATAGTTATAATTTGGATAAATGCAATGAAAGAATTACAGAGGTGTAAGAGCCTATAATAGGGAGACTGGCATAGTCTATAGGGCATCAACTTAGTCATAGAATTTCTAAGACATAGCTGGGGAATCTGTACCCAAAGAATTCAATATACTCTGTCCTCTCTCTTGTCAAAGTTGGCATGAGGAGAGATGCCTCTATTTAATGGTTCCTCAGCCTCATTGATGTCTCAGGCTAGATAATGCTTTGTTTGGGGTTACTGTCCAGTGCACTGTAGGTGTTTGGTACCATTCCTGGCCTCTACCCACCAGGTGCTGGTAGACCCCACAGTTGTGACAGCCACAAATGTCTCACCATTCCAAAATGCCCTTTGTGGAGGGGTGAGGTCAAGGGTGAGGAGGCAAAATTTGTCCCTCTTCCCTCCCCCAGTTGAGAACTACTGCTCTACATGAAACTTGTTTGTTTTTTAATGTCTTATATTTTATCCAAGTCAGTATCAGGAGCTCAATTTATTCATTCAAGAAACAAATGTTGATTGAGTGCTTATTAGTGTCAGGCACTGTTCTAAGCCCTGGAGATACAGCAGTGACCTGTGCTTTCTTGAAGCTACATTCCAGTGGGAAGAGATGAACAATACATTTTTAAATGTGTAATATTTCAGAAGAAGATAGTTTAGTCATAGTAGTCTTCTCTGATAAGATTATATTTGAACAAAGTCTTGAAATAAACAAAGGAATGAGCCACATGAGAGGGAACACCAAGAGCAAGAAGCATAGCCATTAAAGGACCTGTATTGGACCTCGCCTCTCTGTCCACATGTCTCACCAACCTGCTTGTCTTTCAGAGGGTCCTCCACAGAAGGGCAGCTGAACGGACTCCAGAGCAGCCTACCCTCTGCAGCATTTGTGCCCATCACCAGCCCCTCAGGTTAGTGGGCACAGCAGCTTTCCGGGGGGTGGGACAGCAGGGGGTTGCTGGGCTTGGCACATACTCTCTTCTTCCTCCAAAGAGAGTGCCAGTTCTAAGACTGAAGCATTGAAGCTTTCGATGCAGTGGCAAATGGGCATTTTTATTATATTCTTTTGGCTGGTGTTTCGCTGTTTATTTAGTATTTCTACATGTGGTATCTCACACTAATCTTCACAGCAACCCTGTGGGTGGGATCTTTTTGTCCCTGCCCACATGAGGAAACTGAGGCTCAGAAAGTCAAGGGGCCTGTGGGAGATTATACATAGAGCTAAGTTTCATGTAGAGCAGTAGTTCTCAACTGGGGGAGGGACCGAACTCCGGTCTTTGATCTAAATCCGGTCATGCTAATAATATCCTAATCTATTGCCGGGTAGTTACTGAGGCCCAAAGCCTTTCAGTATAGGAACCTACATAGAAATTGGGCAACATTAGCCCAGGGATAGTTTTCTGAGTAATAATTCAGGACATTGAAAGAAAATCACTTGGGTTCAACTGAACAAATATTTGTTATCTATCACCTACTATGGCAAAAGTAACATGCTGGGCACTGAGGTACGTACAGGATGAACTAGACAGTCCTTGCTATCAGGAAACTTATAGACTCAAGACAAGAAGATTGTCAGCAGGGAGCAAGCCCCAAGATGGGTAAATATCATTCCACATGGGGACATGTGGAATAATAATAGACAATATTGGCTGAGCATTTGCTATGCTTCAGGCATAGTTCTGGTTCTAAATGTTTTGCATGTAATAACTCATGTGTTCAAAACTAGGCATGTAATATAGGAACTGTGTTCCCCATTTTACAGCAAAAGAAATAGAGTCACAGACAGGTTATGAAATGTGTCTAAAATCTCACAGCTAGCAAATGGTGGAGCTGTATTTGAACCCTGGCCCAGGCTCCTTAGGGATTGGGCGAGTTTCCTGGAGGAAGAAACATCTAAAGCTGAGGTTTGAATATGAACAAGTCAGCCAGGAGAGAGGAGAGGCATGGAGTGGAAGGAATTCTATGAGGAGGGAACAACGTGTTCAAAGGTGTGTGAGTGTGGTTGGACGCTAGGCATGAGCATGGAGTGGCATGAGAAAGGCAGGTAGCAGGGCCAATTTCTCAGCTGTGTAGGGCGCTAGGTCCTGGAGCAGGAGGGGGCCATCAAAGAGAGTGTGCGGGGTGGGTGGGGAGGGCGGGCCAGGCTGGGGGTTGACATAACACCTTAAAGTGATTACAAGATTTTCGAGAAGCCTGGTTTCTTTAACTGTTTCACGGGGATAATTACATATATCTCATAAGCTTTCTGTGAAGATTAAATGAAATCATATATAGAGTAGTTTCTCTAACTACACTCAGGTCAGGTGAACGTATAAAGATTTTTGTTCTGACTTAAAATCTTAAAACCTGAATTCAAGAAATATTTGATGGATATCTACTTGCCCCTTCCCCCCACAAAAAGAATTACTAGAATAGGGTAATTATTTTTAAGGAAATATAGTTTGTACCTGGAACTGTCAGGGACTGAGAAGTGGGTGGATACAAGAATCATGGTCTAGTTGGAAGCATTTCCATTAGCTACAGCTGATAGAGCCCCTTCAGCTCTTCAAATCTGTGAAAGCTGGAGAGGTTTACGAAGCCTAGGGGGTCCAGGAAACTGGCCTATTTCATTCGCATGTGTAATTGATAAATTAAAGTACTGAATTGAACTCTTTTCATAAACTCTGGCTATGGAAGTTGAAAGTTTGAGTGGCCAGGTGGGCCATACATTTTCAGCATCTCGGTCATGAATTAATAAGGACTTATTGCTGAAGTTACTTAGATTTTGTAGTGGTCCTATGGAATTTGGTGTTAGCATAAAACCACAGAGCAGAGAAGCTGTACTTCTTCCTTGTCTAATATCTACTTTCCCCGCCTCCCCGTCCCCCGCCCCCCGCTTCTACTTAAGATAAGTGCATTATTCTTTTTACCTCATTTGGGTAGCCTGCTGTTTACTGCTTTTGTCATCAAAAGACTCTTGGCCTCTAAAGTTTCTTGAATTTGTTTCTATTCTGTGACTTTCCTGGTGTTCCTGATCCTTAAAGAAACACTGATGTACTTGATATAATAGGTTCAGGCATTTGCCATATTTCCCAATAAACATTCTACCTTAGCAATATAACAGTAGTAATTAACGCTGTTAGAGTTATTTATACAGCTAGTAAATAACTACCTGGCACTTCAGTGTTTTAACTCTAAATCATGTGTTTTTCTGTATTGTACATAGACTTAAAAGAGTTATTCTAGGGGTTTAGAAGAGTGTTTACAGAAAGGAGAAAGTAGGTTGTTATTAGAAACATTTTTCTTTAAACCCACAAGAAGGGAGGGCAACCCCCATAAGTCAAAAAGTCTACACATCCCCCTCAGAGGGAAGTCTGTGCCTAATCAGGAATTGCTAAACTGACTTTGAGAGGTATTTAGCCCTTGTCCAGTCCACTTATCTCAGTAGGTTAAACATGATATTAATGAGCCCATGAATATAGCAAATATGTGTTTTCTGGTCCCTCAACCCTTCCCCAAGTCTGCCGACCAGGCCATAAAGCGGTGAGACTTTGTTCTCAGGCAGTCTGAATGAGATAGTGGTTGATCTCAGAGCATTATTGAAAAAATAAAAAATGAAAAAACTCAGAGTCCTTTTGCACCACTGGTGGCGTAATGGCATTGTTTTTATTATGAACATTAAATGAGGTGGTGAATGTGAACCCCCTAGCAGAGTGCCTGGAATGCTCCATGAATAGTACTTTTCCTTGACTTCCTTACCTCAGGCAGTATATTCTGAATTTGCTATGGAAGGGAAGGTGTAGAGTCAGCAAATTTTGAAATTTGAGAAGGAAGCTGGAGTGAGGGCTTTTGGCTCAAAACCAAAGCCATTGGCCTTCCTTCTTTATAACCATGACATTCTTCTTAAGTTCTGAAGTGTGGTAATGGTGAACTAAAATAGCAGCGAGCAACAGATTAGATAACTGACATTTCTCTCATGCTGATTTGATAGTGTAAACTACCATTATTGTAAGGGTCTGAAGCCATACCAGCTGCCCTCATCGCTGCCCCTTAGTTTCTGCTTAAGCCTATCTTGTCCTGGAGCCCAATCTCAACCCCACCCCACACACCCTTCCCCCTCCTTTTTTTAGCTCTTAGTGTTCTGTAGTTGGTGGAAGGGATCGTACAACCTTTTGAAAAACAGTGATGGGTTTCATTTGCCAGAAATGAGAAACAATGTCCTTGTTAAATGTACATTGTTTCAGGCCCTGGTAAAATGCACTTTAGTTTGTGCTCTTTGCATGGAGATGTGGCAGCAGCACTTAGTGTGACTGCTTGCCCACCTCATTATCTCTCAGTGAGGCAACAAAAGAAAGGAACTCATTTTAATGTACAATAAACCCTCTGGAGCTTAAAGGATCTAGAAATCACTTTAACTTCCAAGTGAAATTATTTGCCTGGCAGCTCTCAGTGGAATGACCTATTTTCACCATCAGACTCTTTTTTTTTTTTTTCACCAAGTGTTCTATAATTGTTGGATATCCTGTGTGTATGTGTATCTCTGGAGTATAATAGATTAAAAATAAAAATAAATACAGCTCTTGAGAGGCTTGCCTTTAGTCTTATACCCTTTATTGTTCCCCAAAAGTTCTTCTCTTCCCAGAGCCAGAGGGATAAGAATATGGGTTGGTTACCCACTCTGAACTGTTAGAAAGCAAAAGAGATTTGGTGCTTGGCAGGAAATGGGGTGGCAGCATCTGGGAGTACGATGATGCCCCTAAAACCTAGTTTTAGATTTGACCTCTTGTCCTTTCAACCAAAATCAAATAAAGTGTTAAGTAGGGATTTTTTTTTTTTTTTACATTTTTCAGGATCTTTGGAAGCTCCCCAGGTTATTTTCGCCAGATCCAAACTCTTGCCCACACAATCTGGAGCCTTTGCTACAGGTATAGGACAGAGAAAACCAAAGTCGGTGAAGTCAGGGCCAATTTAAGGTAACAGTAGGAATAAGACCATATTTTATATTATAACTTGCTGACTTTATGACACAGCAAGACTCAGTAGCTGTCAGGAGAAGTGATAGTTTTTTGAAATGACAAGGAAATTGGTATTTTATAAAACCAAAGCTCAGGACTCTATAAAACTGTGGGTCAAAGTTAAACTGTAGCTATCTTGCTTCTGTAATGGCCTACCAGTAGGTGGTGCTGTGGCAGTAATAAATTTTCTTAATATTATAGAGGCTTTTGTTTAATATGAGGACATAAAGGCCCATCAAAGAAAGACGCTAAAGCCATAATTGAGTTATCACAGGTAAAGTGTAATGGAATAAACTGGAAAGCATAATATTTAAAGGCCAAACTGCAAAAATCTCTAAAGAGAATGAATATTAATAAAGAAGGCTTTTAGACTAGTGTTGGGTAGTTTGTGAACTGGACTTTCAGATAATGGAAAACAGAAAGGGAATAATTTTTTTTTAATTTTTGTTGAAGTTGATTATGCTTTTTTCTGAATTATTTAAGATAAACATTTGCCATAATTAGCAGCAAAACAGACAATAAACGATACTACCACCCATTCTTCTATACTGAAGGACCGGCTTGACTTGATCTTGTGAGGCTGTATTCACATTTCATCAGCACTGTGCTCAATATTTTGTTCCCAGTTGTGGCCTTCAAAACTTTCCAGAAAATTCTATGACACCACAAAGTTTTGACGACTCCTTTCCTCTTTGCTCTACCCTACACACTAAAGCATTAATGGCACACCTGCTATGAGCTTAATATTCTTCTTACCTCTAGGGGAATATTTATAAACTTATTTGAGAAGCATTATTCATCAAAATACCCCAGGAGAGCAAAGGAGGGAGGAAAATTATTTACCCACCACAGGACTCATTTACATTGGATCAGAGAGCTTCAAATATCTTACCCAGCCCATCTAAACTCTCTCCAAAAAGGAATGAGAAGAGAGAAAGGAACATGAAATCCATGGCTTGGTCAACTACCAAAATGTACCAGAGAAACTGAAAAAAACAGAGTTCTATCGATAATATTTTGCCAGGGGTCCTTTAATTCTGATACTAAGCAGCCTATTCAATGATGAACAACTAATAAAATATAGAAAACTAAAGCAAGAAGGTCAGTATTTCCTTCAGGAGACTGGCAGCCAGAAGAATGAAAGTGACATCAAGCTCCAAACCAAACCAGTGGCCTGCCAAGAAGTACTAATGTCCATCCGTTTCCAGAACTATGAGACTTGGACCTGCCACAATTGTAATATCACTTTCCTTGAACCTATTTCATTAGTATCCCTTACAATCCACCCAGAACACTACATGGAAAAAATGGCACCGTCAGCAAAGAAGCCTTGGTAAAGAGCCCATCCCTCAACACTTAAATCTGTGTCACAAACACAGCCCCACCGAGCCTGAGCTATACATAAGCTAGGGATGGGTGATGCTGGACTTTGTAATTAGCTGAGGGGCATGCCAACTTTGTAATTAGCTGAGGGGGCATGCCAACCACATGCCAACTACTGTACTCAGCAGACAGAGTGGGTCAGAGGGCCTCAGAAGTCCAGCCTCCTGCCGTGCAGCATAACTGCTGGGAGGCCCCAGAGGCAGGCCCACCAGCCTAGCAGATGGCAGTGGGCCGCCTCCACTTGAGCAGGGGAATTAGGTACTTTACAAAGAAAGGAGGCAAAACCCCAGAGTCCACAGCCCATCACCTGGGTGCATACTTTCTTCCTGTGTTAAATGCATTGTAAATGCAGAGGTTCTTTCAATCACAGTTACAAGTGAATGTCATCACCAGCTGTAACAAATCCTAAACCTCTATATATGGGTTTAGGGCGACAGTCAAGTTAGATTAGAGGATTCAAAGTGTGTTTGCATAGCACGTTATATAAGACTGAGAAAACATTAGTTGTCCTTACAAAGAATAGAGGGAGGTGCGCTGAAGGATATTGGAGACTAAAGCTTGTCTAAGACCCCTAATAAGCTGCGCCTGGCAAATGTCATATTTAAATACATACATTGTTTTTGTATCCTCTTAGATTCTGTATTGTCTATTTGGCATCTGTTCATCACAGGGCCAATTATATTTTCTGTATTTATGCTTTAGTGTTTGGGGGCCTTACAGACCCAGGCAGAGACTGCCCTCCCCAGGGCTGGCTAATTCCTAACAACAATAACACCTGGCCTAGGAGCATGCCTTTCATATGCAGACCAACCGGTCCCAAGTTTATGTCCCCAACCACCCCCTTATCTAACTGGCACTGGCAAGCCAAAGTTCCCTTGCCTTAAGTCACTCAGGGCTGGGTACCAGATGACTAGAGGCCTATAGCCCAAAACCTGCCAGAATGATTCAAACTAGCCAATCCTAAACTGTTTACCGTGAGTGCCATGCAGTGCCCCCTCTATTGGTCTTGTGAGAAAACCACCTTCTTCCTGCCAAGCCTCGTTCTCATCTCCTGTGGCCACATTGACTTTGCCATACTATACCCAACATGTGTATTCTTAGGACAGACATCCATGAGAAGAATACCTTTAATTTGCAATACAAGAAATCAGGAAAAAAATCTGAATCAATTAGGTTTGTATCGCCTAGTTCTAAGCAATTGGTCGTAGTATTTCCTTCATTATAGGCTGTATCACACTAGTGATGTTTTAACTGTGTGTGTTTTACTAGCCTCAACCTGGCTGCAGCCACACAAGAAGGATGTAGATCTCTCTAAATGGCAAAATTGCCTGGCTGCCAGCCATTGAAATTTCATGCTTTCCTGTCCTGAGGCCTCTTTCATTTAGTAACCATTTCTGCATTCAGAAACAAAACTCAAGCATAGCTGAACAACCTGGTTGGAGGTGGGGGAGGAAACAATCTGGCTTTCAGTTTGGGGAGAAGTAGGGGGGTACTTTCAAGAACCCACCCAAAGGTGGTTCATTTACCTTAAAGAAAACCAGGGAACTCTATTTCTGAAATGGATTAAGAAATGGACTGCTGAGAATGGTAACATCTAAAAATTGATATTGTCTCTTGCTAAGCTGGCAAAGTCCCAAGAGAGGAGTGATGATTCTTCAGTTGTTAACAATTACTACTTTGTTGTAAAGAGACAAGGGAAGTGCGGTGGCCCCTTTCTCAAATTACATTTCTAGTACAGAAGCATACACACCTTCTGGAAAAAATTCCTGGCACCCTGGATTGTTAGAGTTGTACCTACCACTGCATCTTGCAGCAGATTTGTGCTGTCCTATGTCATATTCACTCGCTTGGGGTGGAAAAAGATCCTGTTTATTCACGTAGTCCTGAACTGGGCAAGTAACCAGCATAACATTGCCTTACTCTGTGAGTCTTTACTTACAATTACAAGTTATCATTCTAAAATCTGTGGTTATTCATCCCATGAACCCACACGTTTTGCTGCTAGTTTCAATGAGATGCTTGTTATAGGCACATACCTTTGCTTCACCATCCTTATATCCTCAGGACATAATTGCTCCTAAAAGTTCTAAAGAAAGAAAACAACATGCTAAGCCATGCCTGTCTTTGGAAAATGAGTTTTGCACATGGAAATATTTACAACTCTGCTTGCCTGATCTGTAGAATTTGAACTGGACCCCAAAGAGTGTAGGTGTGTAACTGGAGGGCGTGGAAAAAGATGACTTGAAGTATATTGCTCTGTTGGCATGATTGGCTTTGATATTTAGCCTTTATTCTTTCAGATTATGATTATAAAGCAAAAGACTCAGGTTCTCTTAAGTCCTCAGAATGAAGAGAATCACTATTAAAAGAGTAATCTCTTACACTTCTTTGTTCTCATCTTTCAGACATGCAAGTATTTCCACTGAGGGCTTCCATAGATATGAGGGAGCCCTCTTCTCTTGATATCTAAATCCAGGTTAACTAGTTATCTTATACTAGAGAGAAACAGTTTGAATGTGTGGGATGTCTCTTAGGCTACATCAATAAAACAGAGCATGTATCTCCAGTATAAAATGGGGATATACTGTAGAAGCCTACTGGTTGTAAGATGATGAAAAGAAAAGAAAGTCAGCTGGTTAGACGTTGCTGTGCTCGTGTTATTTGTTTGTTTGTTTGTTGTTAGAGGAATCACTCTTTTTATGTCTGTTGCACTGAAAAGTGACTTTAAGGGTTTTTTCCTCCTCTATTCACTTCTAATTTGCTCCCTAGAGAAATTAAGACAAGTGACAGGCCCAAATGAAGATATTTTAGAATTCGACAAAAATTTTCTTTAACTTATTATAGCTGAGCTGCAAAATTTGTTAGCTAATGAGTTGTTCACAGTTATTAATCAGATATTGGAATTTGACATTTTTAAAACGCAACTCTGTTTTAAAAATATGACTCCTCTGAGGCCTTCTATTTTATACTTATTCTCCTTTCTACTATTCTCAAATATAAATCACCATTATGCATGTGTAATATTCTTACCCTATTTTTATGCAGAGAATTCGAGTTGTCCAAAATAGCCTTTATTATCAAGAAGAGCGATACTCTCAGTTTAGCTGTCAGGAAAATTATTATACATGAACACAAAGAAGAAACAATCTCAAGAACCAGACCTCAGGAGAACCTGCAGCCTTGCTTGGGCTAATTAGTGGCTAAACAGCAAGTCTGTTAGTCGCTCCCTGCGACCAGGTCATCTGTTGTCTCCAGCAGCTGGCTTTCATTGTTCTCCAAGTTAGCAGCTCTTCATACTCATGACGAGACCTCTCTCTCTGTGTGATTATTTCTCTGTCCACTTTCTGCATTCAGTTTTCAAAAGACAGACTCAAAATACTTCGCAGTCATGCATCCACCAAAGTGCCACTGGTGTGAAGAGCTAAAGGAAGGTGGCTTCTGCCTTCCGGACATACCAGCTTGTTGCTAGTAGCATGATGATGCGATACAAAACTGCTGACTTATGCATTTCTGGCAATTTTCTGGCAATTGTAGCTAGGGCAGGTACAGCATACTTTTCATCTCTAGCATAAAGTCTTAAAATATAAAACCACATGCAACAAATTAATGAAATATAAAGAGAAGATCAGGGCCAAAATACAAGATATTTCAAATTTTTCAAATGTAAGGCCAAATAAAATTACCATAATGGAATTTAAATTTGGTTCTGAGTCTCCTAACAAAAAGGACAAAAAGGGAAACATGATGAATCAGAGTACATGTTCTTGTTTTCAAAAAAAAGAAGAAAAACTTCTGGAGGAAAATTCAACTTTTTTCTAGGTCTTACTCTAAAAGAAGAGTATGTTATGTACTTTATAAGAGGACACTGAATGAAGTAATAGGCTAATGTAACAGTGTGTTTCACAGGGCTCTTTGTGTGATCTACATAAAGACAAAACATTACAGTGCAAGTCAGTGAAGACCGTTTTGTGAGGGACAAAACTAATATAGTCTAAGGCTCTTTGTGGTCCAACATAATCCAAGGGAAAGATATTGATTATTTAGAAGGCTGGATGGATTGCTTGTGTCTTAGACAATTCTGAATGTAACTTCTCTCAGTTGGCTGCTTGGCCAGCCCTGGATCTCAGGCCCACTTCTCCCTAGCAACGAAGGCGTCTGCAGAGGTAGTCTGTTGCCTGGGCACATTGCCTCTCCATACAAATTGAGGAAGAACAGGGAAATGGATGTTGAGAAACATCCCTTTCTGTCACAACATGTTTTCTTCCCAGAGTCTCCTCCCTAATTGGATGGAGTTCATCAACTTTCTGCAGTCCCTCTCCACCAGCTTTCTGACAACTGCAAATAGAAATGCCATTTCTTGACCCTGGTTTGCCCCAGACCTAGCTCTTAGTACATGGGGATGGGATGCCTCTTAGCTAGAGGTTTCAGGAACACATGAGAGACCCCATCTTCCTGGAAGAAAGGTCATTTTAAGTGAGGAAGATGGAAAAAAATGAGCCATAGAGAAAAAAAGAATGCTGTGTGTTTATTAATTTAAATGATAAATTTGCTCTAAGTATAATGTATGATATACCACATTCATTTATATGAATTATTTGCTCTTTGCTTCTGATTATCCTGAGCAGAATAATTGTGTATACTCAATTATCAAAATGAACTTTGTTGTAGTTTTAATTTTATTACAATACTAAATTCTGTTCACGTATGTTGTCTTCCTAAGATTTTGCTCACGGTACAACTGCTTTAAAAACTGAGAGAGGTTATTAATGGCTCCTGTTTTATTTAAAGAAAAGCTTCCTTGTCCTCAGGTCTTCGCTGAGATTCTTTAAAAGGAATAGATCTGGAGCCTGGTAGTAATGAGTCAGAGAATTTTAAACAGGATTTAAAAGTGACAATGCATACAAAGCTAAAGTAATCAAGGCAGTATGGTATAGGATAGATCCTTGAGATATAATTGGGAGTCCAGAAATAAATTTATCCATCTGTGGACAATTACTTTTCAGCAAAAGTGCCAAGACTGGTCAGGAAAGAGTAGTCTTTTCAGTTTGTAATCAAAGAGACTGGTGGTGCTGGAACAGTGTGTTATCCACATGCAAAAGAATGAAGTTGGGCACCCCTACCTCACATTATACACAAAAATTAACTTAAAATTGATAGAAGATCTAAATGTAAGGGCCAAAAATATAACATTCCTAGAAGAAAACATAGGAGTAAATCTTTATGTCCTTGGATTAGGCAATGATTTCTAGATAAGACACCAAAAAGCATAAGTAGCAACAAAAATTAAATAGGATGGACTTCATCAAAATTTTTTAAATTATGTGCTTCAAAAGCACCATCAAGAAAGTGAAAGGACAGCCTGTAGAATGGAAGAAAATACCTGCAAGTCATATATCTGGCAAGGAATTTATATCCAAACTATGCGTAGATCTCTTATAGCTCAGCGTTAAAAAGACAGAAAACCCAATTTAAAAACGAGCAAAGGGTTTGAATAGCTATTCTCCAAAGAAGATATACAAATGACCAATAAGCACCTGAAAAGATGTATCATTAGGCATTCTGGAAGTGCCAAAAACCATAGTGGGGTGCCACGTAACATCCACTAAATGGCTGTAATCAAAAGACAAGTTATAACAAGTGTTGGTGAGGATGTGAGAAATTGGAACTCTAGTGCATTGCTGGTGGGAATGTAAAATGATGCAACCGATTTTGAAAAAGAGTTTGACAGTTTTGAAAACAGTTAAACATAGAATTACCATTTGACCCAGCAATTTTATACCTAAATATATAACCAGGAGAAATGAAAACATATCTATGTGAAAGCTGTACATGAATGTTCATAGCAGCCTTGCTCAATAACCAAAGTGGAAGCAGCCTAAATCTCTTATCAGATGATGAATGAACAAAATATGATGTATATGTACAATGGAATATTATTCAACCACAAAAAGGAATTGAGTATGGATATGTTACAACATGGATGAACCTTGAAAATGGAATGCTGAGTAAAGCCAGTCACAAAAGACCACACATTGTATGATTCTATTTTGTGAAATGTGTAGAATAGGCAAATCCATACAGACAGTAGATTAGCGCTGCCCGGGGCCAGAGTGGGAAGAGTGGGGATGGAAGCGACTGTTACTAGGCATAGGGTTTCTTTTTCGGGTAATGAAAATGTTCTAAAACTAGATCATGGTGACTGTTACATAACTCGATGATAGACTAAAGACCACTGATAATAAAATGGGTGAATTTTATTAGTATATGAAATACATCTCAACCCTTAAAAAGTTAATAGTTGATATCTTGAAAAAGTAAAAAAACAAAACAGAAAGCTTCAATGCAAGCAGTCAAATTGTATTTATTTTTTAGATAGCCAGATTCTTTAATGTACTTATTTATTGCCTCCTGTTCATTAATTCAACAAGTATCTGACTGCCTCCTTTGTGCTAGGTGTGCTGTAAGGTCCTAGGCGGAGAGATGCCTGGGCCCAGCTTTGCCTTTAGTTTTTCTATACTTCCAAGTAAGGTGATGTGCCTGGGAGACAGCAGCTGTCCCTGGGCCCAGCCTCACTTGCTTTTTTCCCATTTGGAAAGGTGTCGGGCTCCAGGGTATTTCTGTTGCTTTAGTCAGCACAGAGCAAGGAAGGCCTTGACTATAGTTTCAGAGCCTTAAGCTTCACCTCGTGCTCCAAATCCAAGACAGAGCAGCTGAGAATGGGGCTAGCTGTGCCACCAATTGCTTCTCTCCCATTGTTAATCCCTTTAATTCTGCCGTCCACGAGCACCCCTCCCTTTACACTGTCCTTTTGCCCACTTGTGATGTGATTGAACAAGTGGTTTGGACTTTGAAAGGTGATTCTTAGAGACACCTCAAGTGACCCAGTCCCTGGCTTGCCAGGATGCTCTTGATGTTCATTACTGTGGAGCAGCAGAGATCTTCTCTGGGCTAATTACACTTTCCAATCAAGCCTGTCCTGAAAAGGAGGTAACTGCTACTGACTGCCCCTGAGATCCTGGCCTAGCTGCCAGGGTTATTAGGGAGAGCAGCATTTCATTGCTAAGTGCAGACAGTGAGAAACCGCTAGTCCTTTTTGGCTCTTATAAAAGAGTTCATGCTGACACTTGAGTTATTAAATCACTTTGAAAAATAGCACAGCTGGTTTTGTGATGATATATATGTTGTGTAATGTATTTCTGATTTTCTCTGTCATTACCTGGTCAGGATGTTATATTTTATTTAAAAATACATCCTTCTCTTTCACAAACCCTGGATTTTATCACCTGTCCCCACCCCAAAAGAAAGAGTCACTTTTTAGTCTTTAGATACTCTTTTCCGAGAGCCCTACAATTAAACTAATTCTGATTTCTCTCTCCCCCCGGATTGGTGAATATATCAGTGCCCAAAGATGTTCATTACATTTACAAAAGAATTTCCTAATGGCCAGGGGGTGTTGAAATGCAGCGGGGCATTGGTGGGTGACAGGGCGTGTTAGGCCTTAACCTGCCGTTACTGTCATGCATGCCTCTCTGGCCACCACTCCCAGGCTCCTGGTGCTTGCAGAGACCTAGGAAAGCCTCTTCTCTTCTCCTCAGCTCTCCCCTCGTCGCTGTGGGAAGAGGAGTAGCAGGAAATGGAGTCTGCCCCGGTCATGGGATTTTTGGAAGAAACAAAGCATGATCTGACGAAGAGCAGGTTAATCCTGCTATTTCATTTTCCTTTTAGAAAGGGTGGGGGCAGGATTGTGATATGAAGTATTTGGTTTCACATCTGTTCCAGGAATGATCCTCGGCATAAGTCCATTTTTCTTTTAAGCATCCTCAAGCATCCCAGGGAGCTTCTCCTCCTGCGCACCCTCCCCGCCCCCACAGTTGATTTCATGGCCACAGAGCAGCTGACAGACTCCCAGAAAGATCATCTTGTCATTGCTGCAGGAGAAGGGAATCTGTAAGTCTTGGAAGTCAGGAATTCTGGGGATCAGTGCCATCAATTTTGTGCTCTACTCTCCATGAAAGGTTTAGATATAAAGTCAGTAGCATACCAGCAGGGTAGTATAATGAAAAGAGGACCTACTCATTTCAACTTTGCTACTCTTTATATGATCTTGGGCAAGTCACCAAACTTCAACAGGCCCAGGGCCCTCATCCCAAAGTGTGTTTTGCAAAACACAAGTCTTCATAGCCAAGTAAGTTTAAGAAATGCTGATGACTCTATGCTATTTCTTATAAAGTCATGTGTTAGTATTTTAAAGGCTCTGAGAAGTCTTTCAGTAAAGAAACTTGTTTTTAACCCAGCATTTCTCAAATTTATCTGATGTAGAACTTTTTCCTATAATACTGATCAACATCTGGACACTGAGAAATGAAGCTCAACTCCAAATGCTACCAATCGGTATCTATCACACACAATGTTTACCAACTTCGAGTTAAAGTAACTTTAAACTTTCAAGTCTTATTCATGAGAAAAAAATTATTTTATATGCATCAAGGTGACTTCTACTTTTAATACATGAGGGAAAAAAATGTGTAAGTAGGATAAGGCAAAGACAATATACTTTTAGAACTTTGAGATAGTAGCAATTCACCTAGTATAAATATTGAGGATAAAATTAAGTTCTGACTAAGCTCAACCTTAGCCAGACAATCTTAACATCTTAAAGAATATGGCTGATAATATATCTTGTAAGGAATAAATAAGGATGTTTTACCTAAATCACTCAATTTAGAAATCTATCATCCGCATGGTTTAAATGTCAGTCTTTAATAATATTGAGTTGGGTAATGTTGACTTTGCCTTTTGTCACCTCTCTGGTGGCACCTTCTTAGTCCTTTTCATGAAGCTCTTTACCCTTTGCTCACCTGTGAATTTATTCCCTAGAATCCTGTCATTGGTCCTCTCCCACAGTTTCAGCTGACCTCCATATTTGACAGTTCCAAACCTGTACCTCTAGCCAGGGCTGTCACGTATGGTTTCACAGATTGGTTATGCACTGCCCAGTTCTGGAAGACCATATATATAAAACATGTACACAACATTCTTTTTTATCCCAGACTTCTTTCTGGATCTGTATATGCCAGCCACCTCTAGACATCTCTCCTGATGTCTCACAGTCACCTCAAACCCAGCACATCCAAAACTGAGCTCATCACCTTCTCAGACACACTTCCCCTGTGGCCCCTCCCTACTCACCTTCATCAAAGGTGAAGCCAGAAACCCAAGAATCATTCTGCCTACTCCTCTAACCTCACATATCCAATTGGTTTTCAATTAATATACTTTTCCCTTTAAATATCTCTCAGATTTTATGTCCAGTCTCACTTATTTCCACTGTCTTAATTCAGACACACCACTTTTTGTTCAAATTTCTATAGTATTTTCCATTTGGATCTCTTTGCCCTTAGTCTCATCTGCTTTTTTCCTCTACACTCATCTTAAAGTGATCTTTAAAAATAATTAGAATTATGATACTTCCCTGCCAGATAGTCTTTAAAAGCTCCCTTGAAAGTGCAAACTCCTGACCTGGGTAACCACAGTCCTTCATGGTCTGCTCTCTTCTCACCCCATGTTTTCCACCACTTCTCCAATATCCCTTTAAATTCCAGTCATTCTGAACTACTTGCCACACTATCTCAAACTTCCGTGCCATTGCATAAGATATTTCCCCTTCATAGAAATTCTACCTCACCTTGGCTAACTCCTGCCCATGCTCTCATTCCCAGCTCTTGTCATCTCTCCAAAAATCCTTTGCTGACCACAGTACCCACTTCCATCTCTTACCATTAACTTCTGTGGCACCCTTTGCCTTCTTCTATAAGAGAATTTGCTAAAATATATTATTTTATTTTATTTATTGGTCCTCAGATTGTAAACTTCCAGAGGGATTAGGAATTATGTCATTCACTTCTATATCACTAGTACTTTTCATAGTGCTGGGCATAAAGTAGGTATTAAGCAAGTGAATGTTGGATAAAAGATCAAAACCTATTGCTATTACAAGATTTAACATAAACCAAATAAGTCTCTGGACAGTGGTAAGATCAACTATGCAGTGTTCATATCCTATAAATTATGGGTATTTTAATAACTATTTTTGTATTTCTTTCTGTCCCACGGAATTCTGAGAGGAAATAGAGAAACTCCATGCCATTTCTGCAGTCAGCTTTTTCCTAGTGTTCAGGGGCTATGTTTCTTCATTCACCCAGAAACCTATATGGGGAAAAAAAATAGACATATAATAGAATATCTATCTTTAATACGCTTAAAGATGTTTAATCCACTATTCATCAACTACTGTTAAGATAAGATTAAATACAAATCTTCCAGAACTGACTCAGTGGCAAACCAGGGTGTCTGTGCTCATACTTTATTAATAGACTTTTTTCAGAATATAGTTGTTTACTTATCTCTACTTTTCATTCCAACACAGCTCCCATAGGGGAAAAAAGTGAAATAAAGTGTCAGTTAACTGAAAATTTCATTATTTAAAAAAATATTTTTTTATTCATAACTTCAAAGAAGAAAATGCAAATAGTAAATATATAAGGTGGTGTGGTACAGCAGAAAAAATCCTGAACTTAGATTCTGTGTACCATACCTGCCACTTAGTAACTGTGAGATCTTGAACAAATTAATTAAATTCTCTGGGCTCAGTTTTTTCATCCATAAAATGGAAATTGATTTAGAAATATTTTTTGAATGCCTGCTATGTCGGGTACTATGCTTAGGTTGTTGTGAAAACTAGTTGAGATAAACTAGTTGAGATATTACATGTGAAAATGTTGATGATTTTTTTTTTAATATCAAGTGACTCCTAGAACCCTCTCAATCATCAAAGACTTCATTATTTTTTGGCGGAAAAGTACACTGATTTCATTTGCATCAAAGCTTAAAACAAAAATTTGGCCTTAACCCAATTTACAAAAAAAGCCAAGTAGCTATAGTATTCTTTGCTCAAGCATTCCAGTTAATTCAGGTTTTTCTTTATTGATATGTGAGGTTATTGGCTGCATTAGTTATCTATTGCCACATAACAAATTTTAACTCAAAATTTATTATTGAAAATGACAAATATTTATTATTTCACAGTTTCTGTGGGCCAGGCATTCTAGTTCAGCTGGGTGCCTCTAGCTCACAGTCTCTCACGAGGCTGTAGTCAGACTGTCAGCTCAGAGCTATGACCTCATCTGACGGTACAACTGATGGATGTGCTTCCAAGCTCACTCACGTGGTTGCTGGCAGACACCTTTTCACTCAGGCCTCTGCAAAGGGCTGCTGTATGAACGAAACCTGCCTCCCCCTGTTTCTATGTCGAAGTCTAACCCCCAGTCCCTTAGAATGTGACTATTTGGAGAGAGGACCTTTAAAAATGCTTAAGTTAAAAGAAAACTGTTAGGGCAGGCCCTCATTCAGTCTGACTGGTGTCCTTATAAGAGGAGAAAATTTAGATATACAAAGAGACACTAGGGAACACTCACTCACAGAGAGGGAAGACCCTGTGAGGACACAAGGAAAAGACGGCCAACTGCAAACCAAGGAGAGAGGCTTCAAAAGGAACCAAACCTACCAGTACCTTGATCTTAGACATCTAGCCTCTTGAACTATAAGAAAATAAATGGCTGTTGTTTAAGCCACCCAGCCTATAGTATTTGTCATGGCAGCCCTTGCAAACTGCTCTGGCTGCCTTCTCTGGGTAGCAGTACATGAGAGAATGGGAGAGTGAGAGAGCACCCAAGGCAGAAACCACAACTTAATATTATATTATAACTTAATCTTGAAAGTAACGTTCCATGACTTTTGCTGTATTCTCTGTCAGAAGAAAATTCGGTCTATACTCAAGGGGCATGGATATCAGGAGACAGGAATCACAGTAGGCCATCTTAAAGACTGCTACCACTAATTTAGTTTAGTTTTTAATAATGTAAAAATTAAAAGAAATAGATGTACAAATTGACAATTTTTTCATGATAAAGTAGATTCAACCTCATCAAATATGTGGCCACTCTGTCTGCTATAATCTGTAGTTCACACTACCATTCTGTGAGCTAGGATGGTTCTGAACTGGAAGGCATAAAATTTTGACATTTAGGCTGTTTTTCTGGACATGAGAAAGCATTTTATGAACTAGACCAAAGAGAAACAATACAATGAATCCTTCCGTTTAATCTAATGTAATGATTCTCAACCAAGGGTGCATTCGAAGAGGGGATCAGTGAAAAAGGAGGGGAGTAACAAAAAAAAAAGCATAGTCAAACTATAATATAATTTTATGTATATAAAGTAAGACAAAACCTGCAGCTTTCCTACAATAAACTAAAGAAAGTAAAACCGAACAAAGTCTTCTTGGCTGATGGAGCATGAGTCATAAAAGGTTGAGAAACTGCTGTAGTTATTCTTTTATTGTTAATAGACCAAAAGAGGGAAATGGAATAGTAGCTTAGAGATGGGCATTCAGTGAACCATAATACCTAGAGAGGAGATATATTTTAGAAAATCCAGTGGAGAATAATAAAAATGATTAGTGAGCTGTATGGACTAGTTAGGAAGATAAATATAAAGTAATAAACATGTTCAGGAGCCTTTTGAGAACTAATAGGAAGAATTTTTCAAGAGAAGGATGGGTGATGGTTGAAACCAAGCTTTAGTTCAAAGGATCCAGAGGACATCTGCTTTGTGGTGATAGTGAGCTGACATCTGATTCCTCAGTCAGTACACTGAGTTTCCAATAGCTCTAGCCTCTAAAATTAGTAGCATTGTCAACTTAATTGTCTCATGTTTGTTTAACTATCAGAGTTCATGTAGCAAGGCTGTCATCATTCCCAGCCAAAGTCAAACTTCATCAGCAACCTTCCTTTTGGTCTCTTAAATGAAGCTACCAATGAAATTAAACTCTACCCTTCAGAGAACTCTAAGAGCCATCACTTGTAATAACATCTCCAAATATTGAGCTCCAATAATTTGGCTCCTGCTCATTGTAACTCCCCCTTGGGTGACCCTTTGTTTTAAGAGAGGAAGAAGCTGTTTCCTGTTATCTTCTGGCTGCACGATAACAAGATGACAGACTAATTCTAGAGTCCTTTTCAGTTTTTCTTAGAAAAAGCTATGGAACCATCTCACAAGATGACTCACACTAAAAAGGTGTCTTGGAATTTGAATAATATTTCTATGGATCACTTAAAGAGTTCTCCTGACATAGATGTTTTGTTGGCATAGAACAATTTCTCTGATATATAGCTAAATAAAAGATACTAACACACACACACACACACACACACACACACACACACACACACACACACCCATAATGAGTATGGAGTAGAAAATACTCTTAATTCCATACCCCTATGTATTGTTTGAATTTTTGTTTGAATTTTTGATGGATTGCTTTTTAAAAACACAAATAGAAACAGTTTTAAAAAGAAAGACCTTAAAGAAATGAAATTTAAGTTTCTATATGAAGCTTTTAAACTCATGCTCTATTCTCTCTACATGATGATTTGAGTTTTTCAGTTCTTCTTTTTGTCATTATAGTTTGAAAAATCATGATTATAATAGCAACTATCTATTGAGCACCTGCTATATCCCAGGTGGATTTTTTATTTTTTTCTTTTAATCATCTCAACAGCCACATGAGGAATGTTTCTTACTGCCTCATTTCTTAGCTGAGACTTGTATATCCCTCTCTCTGGTACCTTTTAGAAAATAGGGAGGACATGGTTTCAGGATTAATTCTCTACAAAATGCCTAATTAGCACTTTGCTTCAGCAAAGATCAGGGTGTCCTTCTGAGGGTACATTTGGTCAGTTGTGCCCTTGGGTTTTTTCCCGCTGTTTTCTGCCTCTGGGCTTATTATTTTATTCATTTTCAGAACTTCAGCTTTCACCTTCATTGTAATGGTTCTGACATCTGAGTCTCCATTGGTGGAATCCAGAATACGTTTAGTTGCAGTAACAAATCCCAACTCAGAACCTAAGAAAAAGTCGCATCTATTGACTTACATGATTAAGAGAATTGGGATGGATTAGAACTAAGTGTGGTTAGATCTTCCTCTCTCTCCATCTTTCTCTGCCTCATGTTCTTTCTCTCTACCTTGCTTCATCTCTTTATTTCTCTTCATAGCTTCATTAATCTCCCTCTTTCCTCCTTTGTATGGTTTCTTCCCTGTAGCAAGATCAGATGGAGGAGTGTAGTTTGAGGAGCTCCAGCCTTATTCTTTCCAGCTTAATGACCACTAAGTATAGAGAGTGTTTCTCTTTCTACATTAGTGTATATGAATCCCAAGGAAGGGCTGTGATTGACTTGGCATGGATGACATTACACTTATTAAAGCAGTTGCCAACTTTTGTGATCAAGAGAGTATGGGACTAACATTTGTAATCTGGCCATAATCATTGGATTAGAATAGAATAGGTAGGGGATAGTTTCCCAAAAGAAGTAAAAGGAGGTGAAACCACAAGCAGATGGGAAAGGATGCTTAGGCAGACAAAAACAGTAGATTTCCCCTACTTCCCACCTTAGCTTCTTAGCATCGATGCAAATTAAAGACAATGCATGTGGTAAATACTTCATACAGTGCTTGGAGCAGAATAATGATAAATCAATATCTACTACTATTGAATATATTTTTTAATTGTGTCAGAATATACATAATACAAAATTTCCCATTTTAACTATTTTTAAGTTTACAGTTCCATGGATGAAGTAGATTCACATTGTTCCCCATCACCACCATCCATCTCTAGAACTTTTCTTTTATTTTGCAAAAGTGAAGCTCTGTACCCATTAAACACTAACTCCACATTCTACCTTCCGCACCTCCTGGCAATGACTGTTTTATTTTCTGTCTATGAATTTGACTATCTAGATACTGCATATAATTGGACTCATACAGTATTTGTCTTTTTGTGGCTGGCTTGTTTCATTTAGCATAATGTCTTCAAGTTTCTTCCATGTTGTAGCATATCTTAGAATTTCCTTCCTACAAAGCTGAATAGTACTCCACTAACAGAATTAGAGTACCCAGCATTGTGAATGAGTGGGACAGAAAATACGGTTAATATTTTAAAAGTAAAATTTGATATGATGGCTGAATGTTAAATCCAGAAAAGTATTCTTAAAAGCCAGGGAGAAGTCAGAGCCAAATGTAGAGTTTAGCACCATCTTTATAGACCTACCTGTTAAAGCTGTAAGTGGATAAATTCTCTGGGGGAAAGAATAAAACGAGCAGCGAAGTGTAGAGGAGAGAGAGGAGCCAGTGGAGAAGTCCAAGGAGGCAGCCTGAAGAGGCACCGGGAACATTTTTGAATCTGAGAAAGCCACAGAGGAGAAATCAAGAGGGCAGGGATGATTGGACCTCGATGATATTTCTTAATTGCCTGTGAATAAGATTTTGTTAAGTTGAATCATTTTTATATGAATACTACTGTGTTGAGTCCTTTGTAATTTTCAGAATGCTTTCCTATGGATTATCTTAGTTGGCCTTTATAATAGTCTAGTAAGGTACATAAGTAGTTATTTCATATTATGAGAAAGAAACTGAAGCTCTGAGAGATTGTGCTTTTCCTAAGGTTGCTGCTCAGTACCTCTCACTTTCCCAAGATAATCAGGCTGGACGGAGCTGACAGCAGAGTAGTTAGTGGTACTGAGCCAGAGTAAGCATGAGTTGTTGCCCTCCAGTGCCCAGCCAGCTTGTCATCCCCAGCACCCATGTGCTCATTCAGCATCTCCTGGAAACAGTATCTCAGGCCCCTCTTAGCTTCCCGTGAACTACTAAGGAGTTTGGTTGCTTAGACTCTAAAGCAGTGAGTTTTAAACTGTGGGCCGTGACCTAACAGTGGGACATCAGATCAATTAGTGGGTCACAGCCAGGCTCGCGAGAGCCGGTGGTGCACGCTTCTTCCCAACTCTGCCTTCAGTAACTTCATGTTGGTTACTTGATCTCAGCTGTGGTGGAAATCAGCCAACAGCATAAAGTTGGGGCTTTTGTTTTTTTGTTTTTGTCTCACCACAGAGAACCAGTTGTTACACATTCACTAGCATACCACTGATCATAGCCGTCGTCTGTCTCTCTTCTCCCCAGCCCCCCTCAATGGAACAGTATGGAATAGAAAGAAAAATAGCAGGGTCCATCTATAATAAAAGTAAGAATTGTTTTATGAGACTTTTGTTTAAGTTATAAAGATATTTATATGTGTTTATATAAGATGTATTTTTTCACTATAAATTTGCAGTAAAAAAAAACAAACAAACAAACAAAAAAAAAACATTTAAAAGTAGCCGGTCTAGGGTCCCTTCATTTACCTTCTTCAAAGAATTGAAAGTCTGCTCTTCTCCGGATCTTTGGGCAAAGAACTGGTACCCAGCGCCCTTTTCGAATTAATGCTGCATCTATTCTAGAAAGAATGAGACTAAATTTTTATCAGACAATAAATTATTGTTCTGGAATAGACAAAATCTCAATATATTGGTTCTTTTGAACTCAAAGCCATATAAAAATCTATTCTTAAACCCCACCAAAGATTTTTCTATAATGAGCATATATTTGTCCTGTATTCAGAAAACAGTAATCATTATTAAATTCCAAAGATGGGAAGGCCAGTAAAGAGCAGAAGTCAAGTTTAAGCCCATAGCCTTGTGCTTATCTACCACTCTGTTACTAGAACTCTTTATAAAGAAATTAAATCTTTTTTAAAAAGAAAGAAAAGAAACTATTTTTGAAATAAATCATCTTTCTTTTAATGATTTAATGATTTATAAATCCAGATTTTCTATATATATACATATATAAACATTTATATAAATGTCAGATATGCTTAAGTTGATTATGCTTCAAAACTAGATAGATGTAGATAGATCTTAGAGTTAGATCCCAAGAACTTTGCTTTATATCAGCCTTGCAATTTTTAAACTTCCATAAAAGGGAAGTTATTAAGTATCCTTATACACACACACTCAGAGCCTCTGCAAACAGGTTAAATGGTCTGTCCTTGGGATATTAACTATGTAACTGTAGTTTTAAAAAGAGACACTTCACGGAGCAACATTTGAGATCCACTGAAATAGATTTATAACTTTCCAGTCCATGATGCAATTTTATCATGCCCTTCTTACTGTTTTGTTGTGGTAAGAAAATGAACCAGAATAAGGGGAACATATTTTTATAGGCTTATACGAGATATTTTCAGAAATGAGTTATGTATGTTTTTCTTCGAAGAATTAGGCTTATCGTATACATGACTTTAGTAGAATTCCTTAAATTTGTTTGCAGTAGAATTCCTTAAAATAGAATTTTATTGAAACTATTCGACACTCATTTTTTGCGAGTAGAAAGTAAATCTCCCCCATAGACAGACACTTGAGCCCGTGCTGGTTTTAGCCTGTGAGAGTTAAGCTAAGTGCCTATAATGTTCATTAGAAATGAAGAAGAAAGATCTGGGAGGGGATGAGAGCTCAGTGCTGCTGATGTGGTTAGCCAGCTCCCTTCTCCCGTGTGGCCACATTTCAGAGTGACTCAGGGGCTGCCTTGGCTCTAACACACACCCCTTGCAGCTGTGCCCGGCGCCTTTGTGTCACCCAGGCAGGGTTTCATGAAATGGATCTGATGCTCTTGTGCCTGTGTTGTTCATTCCTACATACTGGAGCTGTGCCCAGGAAGGTGAGGGGCCAGCAGGTTGGCCCTCATTCCCCAGCTGTCCCTTTCTCCTAATGTCACTCAGGATATAAATAAATTGATTCATTCATTCTCGTTCCTATCAAACCAAAATGTTGTGAGAAGACACTACCAGGGCCACTCAGATCACTTGGAAAGACCTTAGGGACAAATCTAACAGGGACAATTTATAAAGTCTTTGCATTTAGTTAATTTTAAAAATTAAAATTTTAATTTTATTACCCTTATTCACCTCAGGGGTAAAAATGACTCATTTATATGTTCATATTGTTTGAGGTTTGAGCCTTCTTTACTGGCCTAGAAGTTATGAATTCTCTGTTTCTTCTCCACTGCAAAAGCCATGAGTCAAATGATCTCACTGAAATTCTGCATCCCTTTCTTTTCCTTCACACAGCTGGCGGGTGGTAGGAACCTGGGCTGGAGGATGCGTTGCTGCTATTTACACCAGGCCTTTTGCTGTCTGCTGGTCCATGCTTTGCACTGTTAGCTGGAAGCCTTTTTCTACCCATAGGGAACCCTGCTAATGATCATTTCCCACATCAGTCGGTCAAATATTTACCCAGCAGCCCCCATGTAAATATTTACATGGCAAAATGTTGGGAGCTCAGGTCACGTGAAGATTTGTAAAATGTGGTCTCTGCACTTAAAAAAGTGTAATAGAGGAAATGAGTTATATGTGCAAGATAAAGTCCCTCACCCCCCAAAAAAGTGAAGGAAACAGTGATTTTTAGATAGTTTAGGAAAATTTACCCACCATTCCTTTCAGGGAACTTAGGCCTCAGAGTGAGCCTGGAATGTGAATCTGCTGGTCCCGCAGTGGTTCTCCATTCCCAGGTGCCTCTTGTAGTGTATTTCACCTTGGCAAATGTCAATCACAATGTTTAAAAATATTTTTATTCAGTGTGCTAAAGTAACACACACCAGCCACTTTAATCTGGTGCTAATGGAAGGATAGCAGGCCAGGAGAAAAATCGGGTTTGTCGGATTCTGAGTGTAGCCAGGCCAGTATAATGTATTTTACAGGTGTTTTAAGAGATTTAAGAGTAATTCTCATGTTATTTTATGTTTGTGTTGATCGTTGACTTTAGAACTAACCTAATAATATGTGACTTCGTTTATTTGGATAAACTCCAAGTAAGTGTATAAATAGTATGATCCATAGACATTTGACCAAACAGAAATAATTTCCAAGCCAAGACATCAACACAAAAAAAGAAGATGGGTTAACTTCAATGACTGGTTTTTCAAAGACCTACAGAAAAAAAAAGGCTATAATCATGGCCATAGAAGTGGTTGGGGTGGGGGGGGGCCGAGGAATTTATTGTTTTTGTGTGCCTTTCCTTCCCTCAGGACCCCAGCAATGGGTCACCTAGCAAGAGTGGCTATTGAAGCAGCTCTAGACCAGAATTATAGCAGCATGTGAGGGGCAATAGGCAAATCCCAAGGTGGAGAAGAGAGTCTTTTGAGAGACCCATCATATAAAGATGGGACCCCCAAAGGGCTGTATTGTCCATGTAAAAGTCGACCAGAAATAAACCCTCCCTGCCCACCTTATGTCCACCCCCTCAGGAACTGAAAGAAAATTACCTGTTTGAACCATGGTGCTAAGTGAGATATGGTGTAGGGTACTCTACTCTGATCATTTATTATTACCCTCATGTAAGATTAGACATGACTTTATACTCCCTAGCTGTCCTGAAAAAACTTCAGATTGAGAATTTAGTGTAAGGTGGTCCTAAGCTAGTTAGTGGTTCTTGGTGCCTAATAGAATCAAATGCTTATTTTTTTTCTGGAGGAATCCTTCTTCATCTCAAATTTCAGATAATTCCCACAAAGTTCTAAGAACTGTTAGGGAACAGTTTAAAATCAAAAACAAAAAGGAAAACACACAAGCAAAAACAAAAAGGAAACATGGCACTATAAGCAAAAGTCAGCAAAAATGACAGATAACCATATTAGACCTGCAAAGACTAAGGTATTGAAATTATCAGATATACAATTAAAAAAAAAAACATTTTCTCATATGTTTAGAGAAATTAAAGGAAGGAGTAAAAGTGTGAGTAAAACCAAAAGATTAAAATTATGACCAAGCAGATATGAAAAAGAACCAAGTGGTATTTGTCAAATTGAAAAAAAATAGTGCAATTGTTGCTTAAAAAACAACAAATGGGCTTAACTTTACATTAGACCCAGCTGAAGAGAGAATCAACAAGCTCGAAGATGTATTTAAAGAAGTTATTTGGAATGCAGCACAGAAATAAAAAGTAAAAAAACAAGTGAGAAGGCCTAATAGAAACCTAATTAGAGTTCTGGAAAGAAAAAAAAAAACAGGACAGGGACAATATTTGAAGAGTTAAAAAATTCCAAAACTAATGAAAGGTACACAAATTGCAGTGAATCACAAGAAATCCATACCTAGAGACACCATATTGAAACTGTAGAATACTAAAGACAAAGATGTTAAAAGCAGCTGGAGTGAAAAGGTTTAGTGAAGGACTGCCAGTTTGATTGATGGCATACTTCTCAGCGGCAATAGGGGAAACCAAAATACAGTGTAACGTTGCCATTGATGAAAGAAAATGATTACAAAGCAGAAATGTATTTTAAGCAAAAATATCTTCCAAGGATGAGAATCAAATCAAAACATTGTCCAACACATGAAACCCTCAAACAAATGGTTACTAATAAACCTTCACAAGGAAAGATTCTAAGGAATGTATTTCCAATAAAGGAAGGAGATACCAGAAAAAGGTCTGAAATGCAAGAAGAAATTATGAGCAAAGAATGTGTAAAAATATGGGCAAATATAAACATAACCAATAAGATGATGATAATGTTTTTGATTAAAAAGGAGAGAAGGAAAGAATGAAAATAAATATTCAACACCAGTGTTGTGTGAATCAAGGAGGAGGGTATGATTCTAGTTATTATAGTCTAACTTGATTTTGTACAGTGAAAGGTTAAAGATATTAATTTCAGCTTTACATAGTTAATATATACAAATGCAAAAATGAATAGAGTAACTAGTAAAAGAATAGCAATATAAAATTTCCAAAGTTGTAGAAATGAAATGAGGAAAAATAATAACTCCATAAGGAAAAGAAAACACAGAAAAGGTGGAACAAATAGCACAATTTAAGGCAGTAGAAATAAAAATATTAATAATTACAAAAACATGAGTGGATTGAATGTTCCAGTTAAAGTCAAAGACTGAATCAACAAATATTTACTGAGCATCTACTATGTGCTAAACACTACTCTAGGTACTAGGCACATCAATGAACAAAATAGCCCATAATCCCTAATAAGAGAGAAAGATGACAAACCAAATAAATAACAAAAATAATGTATTAGATAGTAGTGAGTGTTCTAGAGAAAATAAAGCCTTGAAAGATGATAGAGAATGAGCAGTCACTATCCTAAGCAGGGGTAGTCAGGAAGAGTGGTATTCGAATAAAGACCTAAAGGAGATGAGGGAGGTAAGCAAGTGGATATCTAGGGAAGGGAATTCCAGGCAGAGGCAGCAATGTGAGCACATGCTTTGAAGAGGGGTCACAGCTGCTGTGTTTGGGAAATATGGACAGGCCAGTAGGGCTGCAGTGTAAGGAACAAGGAGAGTGGGCATAGATGAGACTCATAAGATTAAGAGGGGCCAGATCATGAAGGACCCCGTGAGCCAAGGAAAGCACTTGCACTTTTCTTCTGAATAAAGTAGGAGCCATCACTGAGTTCTGGGCCGAGGAGTGCATGAGCTGATCTTGGATTTAACAAAGCTTCATGGCTGCTACATCCAGCAGGGGCAAGGTAGGAGCAGTAGAGGCGGCAGGAAATGGTCAACCAGAAATGAATATATTGTCAGCCTAGATTTTTAAAAATCCACTTTCAGGTTGTTTAAAAGAAACATATCTAAAACATAAGGATACAAAAAAGATGAAAGAAAATTGTAAGAAAAAGATATACCAGGGGGATGTAGTTATATATTCATCAGTCAAAATAGATTTTAGGGCAAAAAGCACATTGAGAAATAAAAAAGGGGACTATATTATGGCTGAAAGTTCTAAAGATTCACCAGCAAAGTATTTAACCTTTTCTTGGTGACTTATTTTAACTAGAATACTTACTGATTTTTAAAATTAAATAAAATGCTTATTTATGAAAAAAATACATTGGGAAAAAAGTAACAGAACCACAAAGAGAAATAAGATGAATAAGATAAAATATTGGAATGTTTTAATGTAGCTCAGTAATTGGTAGATTAAGCAGTCTGAAAATCAGTTATGTGTTAGGAAATTTGAACTACACAATTAGCAGATATAGTAGATATGTGTAGAACATCATACTTAATAAATATATAATATACATTCTTTGCAAGCATCTATGGAGTATTTGCAGAAACTACGTACTAGGCCTTAAACTGTATTTCGAAGACTACATTCCCTGATCATAATGCAATAACAAAAGGTTAACTGGAAAATCCTCATGTGTTTAGAAATTAAAAAGTTAACTCATCAAGAAAATTATAGAATTAGAAAATATTATTTATCAAAACCTTAGGAATATAGCTAAAGCAATATTAAAGGAAAATTTATACTTACAGTAAGGAGAGGGGAGAGGCTAACCGTTAATGTGCTAAGTATCTGGCTTAAGAAAATAAAAAACAAAATCAAAAAAGGTTTTAAAAATGAAGAAAAATAATAAGGATAAAAGAAAATATTAATAAAATAGAAAATATACAATCAAGAGGAACAAATAGGAACACTACATATGCCTCAGATCAAACGGATGGTAGGAAGATACTATGAATAACTTTTTACTAATACGTTTTTAAAACTTTGGTGCAGCGAATACAATTTTAGTATTTAACTTGCAAAAATTTATTCAAGAAGGAATATAAGGCCCAAATAGTCCTTTAATTATTAGGAAGTTGAATCAAGAGCAAAAATTCTCCCACAGATATATCACCAGGCTTTTATGGTTTTACCAATCTCATACAGACTATTCCAGATAGAGGAAAAGAGGGAACACCTCCCAATTCTTATTATCTTAATATCAAAACCTAGCAGGGACAGTCCCCCAAAAGGTTCTAAAGTTACAAGATCTTAATTGTAGATATAAATATGAAAATTTTTTAATAAAATATTAACAAACTTAGTTCAACAATGTTAAAAAAGATAGTACATCATGATCAAGTTTGATTTATCCCAGAGATTCAAGGATTGTTTAATATTAAAAAATTGACTAATTAATTGAAGGGGAGAAAATCATAGGCTCCTCTCAATGGACACAGAATGAGCTTTTAATAAAATTAGTATCTTTGTGACTTAAAAAAAAATTCTAGCTAAGAATATAAGGGAACCTAATAATAAAGTATCTCTGCAAAAAGCCAACAGTAACCATCATACTGTTAAGTGGGAGACTGAAAGTGTTCATTCCCTTTAGATGAAGAGCAAGACAGCACTTAGTACTGAGTGTTGGATTGGAAGGCCTGGTCAGTGAAGAAAAACAAGGAAATGACATAGGAATCAGAAAAATAGAAAGAAGCAAATCTGTCATTATTCTCACAATGGATGTGTCTGATTGGAAACCCAAAAAGAACTTTCAAATAAATTGTTAGCTTCATAAAAGAGTTTTTCAAAATCAGTTACATTTTTATACATCAGCAACAAACAAAGCATGTGATTATAAAAAAGGTACAATTTGTGTCAGAGGTGGTATAATCAAAAACTCTAACAAAAGATTTGTAAGAGTATAATATTTAATGTATAACATTTTAAAATATTATAAAACCTTATGAGAATCACTCTTTATAAAAAATTAATGGAGAGATGTACATGTTCATAGATTAGAAGTCACTTTGGTAAAGATGTCAGTTCGCCCCAAAATTGATCTATAGATTTGAGAGGGTATTAGTTGTTGTTTTTTAATTTGACAAGCTGATTCTAAAATTTACATGGAAGAGAAAAAGGCCAGGAATAACCCTGTACTCCTAAAGAATAGAAATAAGAGAGACCAAGAATTCTTATCAAGATTTTTATCAAGCTAAGTAATTAAGAGAGCATGGTGTTGGCACAGGATAGAAGAACCCTAAAACTGCTGTCCTGTATGAAAACAATTAATGACAGAGAGGCATTGCAGTTAAAGGTGGAAAGGATGGACTTTTAAATAAAAAATGCTAGCACAATTCATTATTATGTGGGAAAATGAAATTAGATCTTTGCTTCACACAGTACACAATTTGCTTTACGCAGTACACAAGGCTGGATTAAGACTTAAATATGAAAGGCAAAAGTGTCCATCTTTTATAAGACATTATAGGACAATATCATTATGACTATGGTATAAGGGAAGAATTTCTTAATTCTTGTAAAGAATTATAAAGGTGAAAATTGATAAATTTGACTTTGTTCAAATTAACACCTTAAACTTTATATTCTAAGACACCGGCGCAGTATTATGGGGTGTTCTGTTTGTTTGTTTTAGTTTGTTTTCCTTTCTTCCTTAAGTCCTTGTCCATTAGAGATGCATTCTGAAGTATTTATGGGTGAAACAATGTGTTATTTTGGGTGTACTTTGAAGAACACTTGGAGAGATCAATGAAACAAGGTAGATTATTGATAATTAGCGAAGGTAGATGACAGAACGTGGAGGTGTCTTATACTATTTTCTGTGTACGTTTGAAATTTTTTATTTGGAAAAGTTTTTTTTTTATAAAAAACCATCCATTTTTATGGTGACTCCTGCAATTTCTGAAAGTCTTAACATTTTTTTTTGTAAATTAATAAATTATGAAGCAACCTTAAAAAAAATGCCATAAAGAAAATGGAGAGACAAGTCACAAACTAGGTGAAGGTGTTTGTAACACACAGAACCAAGAAATTGTATCCAAGATATTAAGCTAAGAAATGTAAAAATCAATAAGTAGTTTCTAAGATATGACATCCACAGGATAAATAACAAAAGAAAAAAACACAAAGTGGACATCATCACAGTTTTTAAATTTTGTGCTTCAGAGGACACTGTTAAGGAGGTGAAATGTCACCCCACAGAATGGGAGCTGCAAATCACATATGTGATAAAGGATTTGTGTTTAGAATATATAGAGAAGTCTTACAGCTCAGTATAAAAAGACAACTCAATTTTGTGAATGGGCAGAGATTCTGAACAGACATTTCTCCAAAGAAGGTATAATGTCAATGAGCATATGAAAAGATTATTGACATCATTTGCCACTGGGGAAATGCAAATCAAAACCACAGCAGAATAACACTTCACACCTACCAGGATGACTATAACAGTAAAACCATAACAAGTGTTGGTGAGGATGTAGAGAAATTAGAACCTTCGTACATTGCTGATAGGACTGTAAAATGGTGCAACTGCTTTGGAAAAACAGTTTTGCAATTCTTCAAACCATTAAACATGTAGAGTTACAATATGACTCAGCAATTCCACTCTTATGTATGTACCCAACTGAAATGAAAGCATATGTCTAAACAAAAACTTGTACATGAATGTTTATAGCAGCATTTTTAACAATGACCAAGAGGTGGAAACAACCCAAATGCCCATCAGCTGATGAGTGAATAAATAAAATGTAGTATATACACAGAATGGAGTATTATTCAGCCGTAAAAAGAGTAATGATATATGCTACAACATGGATGATCCTTGAAAACATGGTAAGTGAAAGAAGCCAGACACAAAGAACCACATAGTGTACAATTCTACTTATATAAAATGTCCAGAATAGGCAAATCTGTAGAGACAGAATGTAGGGATGAGATGAGTGGGGGTGATGGCTAAGGAGGTATGTGTTTTCATTTTCTTTCAATGAAAATGTTCCAGAACTGATTGTGGTGGTAGAGGCATAGCTCTGAGTATACTCAAAGCCTCTGAATAGTACATGTTAAGTGGGTGAATTATGTGGTATGTGAACTATATCTCAATAAAGTTGCATTAAAAAGGTTAATAAACAGCAATTCAACAAGAAAATAAGCCAGACTACATGTCAAGGCATTTCTCAGAAGAAAAATCACATATGTGTAATAGAAACTTGAAAAGATATTCAGCCTCATCCCTCATCAGGGAAATACTAATTAAAAACACAGTAGGATACTCATTTGATTGGCAAAAATTTCAAACTCAAGACAATTGCACCACATGTAGAGGAAGTGGAGAAGTGAGGGAAGCTCATCCACTGCCAGCAGGGTGATAAATTGGTACAACCACTTTAGAAAATAATACAGAATTATTTTTAGAGACTTAAAGATGCAAGTATTCATGACCTGGCAATTCCACCCCTAAGTATATATCTAACAAAATTCTTCCAGTTGTGTGTTGGGATCACATGTAAGAATAGTGACAGCAGCACTATAAAATTTAAAAGCAATATAATATTTAGAGGATATAAGTATATATAGTAAATAAACCTGTTATTAAAACATGAACAAGAGAAGGAGAAACACAAAATTCAGGATGGTGGGTATGAGAAGGAATTGGGGTTACCTCACAGGGGATTCGGGGTTTAAAGATGTTCTTCTTAAACTGGGTGGTGGGTTGTAGGTCCGTTATGGGGGTGGCAACAGGGGTACCAGGCACGGTGTTATCTGACAGCCTGACATCGAGGGAAGATTTAGGCAAACTCGGAGCAGTTTTTCCATGCAGTGCAATCTTGAATGCTAATAATGCTGACCCTGATTTTCTAGAAAAGGTTAACATATTTAGCATCTTCTATTAAAGAAGCAAAAGGGATAAAATGTTCTTATCCAGGAAAAAAAGAAGAGAAAAGAAACAAAGGACACTACAAGAACGGAGCAGCAGCAGAATAGGAGTTTTTAGAAAGGTTTCCAATAAAAGTGGTTAAAATGAGTTTTCTAGTTCAAGGTGAACTTTATTTATTGGGCCACAACTTCTTTATCTTCCGTTACCAAACTAAAGCAGACATTGCTGTAAATAAATAAAAACCCACACTCTCATTTTGGTCACTTAGTGGTTGATTTTCTCTCTTCAGATCCTGCTCACACTAAAAGATGAACCGGAAACATGCGGAGGAAGAACCTGTTCACTACTCCCACCACTCCTGGGTGCGTGACTGAGGGTGAAGCATCCACCAGCGCTGCAAGGGGTCCATAGTATTTTTTTGCTGCCTCAGTTCCCAGAGCCTTCAAGCAGAAGTGGCAGTAGATTGTTGCCAGTCATCCAATCCAGACTTTTACTGAGATGACAGGAAAACACATCAGCTGGATTTTGATGGAACTTGGCAGTGGGGACATTCAACTGATGCATTATATACCCCGTCAGAGCACACGTGTATCTTTTACCCCTTTCCCCCTCCCCCAACCTGCTTAGGTCTTCTCTGTCCCTCTCCTGCTACCACACAGAGATGATATAAAAGAGGCTCTTTGGCTATTTGCATTTTGCTTCCTCTTCTTTTCCAGATTGCAGTATTAAGCTTTACTTCCTACAAGCCTAAAATCCCCAAAACATTATCTACCAAAGTTGTTCTTCCCTTTTCAGAGGGTTTGGGGAGAGGAGGGAAGCTTCCATTCCATATTTCGCGGAGAGTGGAGAAGAGTCGGTGTGCTGCTGACCACTTGAGCCACGATAAAGGCACCCTTTGGAATTACTGATTTCTAAAATTAATAAAGTAATTCTATTTTTATTTTCTTTTTTTCATTTACTAATTTCCCAACAATCAGTATTCACAAACGAGACTGAGATGGGACCAACTTCTCATTTTATTTCATCGAAGAGCAATTTTTTAAACTTCATTTTAGAAATGTGAGCTATAAAGAGATGTTTTATTCTTACATTTTCTTTCAGCAGGTGGTGAGTCCAGGCTATTCCCCCAGGGCAGCTCCTGCACCTGGGAGGCTGGTCTGTGCAAATGTCTTCATTATTAGACCACAGTAGGCAGGTCTTCATGGGGCATGTGAATCTGTATGCAGGTGCACCGTGTTTACCTAAACAGTTCATCGGAGTGACGCAACAAAACCTGGCTGCTTCCTACCTGCCTGTCCTCTGCTCTCTCGCTTCCTCACCTTTCCCAGCTCCTCTCTCTGGCTTCTGCTGGAGAAAAAGTTGAAAGGTGGGCAGCAGACACCACCAAAGGATTGACTTAGCTGCCTTAGCGAGTTATTGGGTGAGAATCCAGAGTCTAAGGTTTCTCCAAACATGTGCTATAGACTCAGCATTGAAAGCCCAAAAGAAAAATGACACTCAAAAAACAAAGAGAAAAGGGACTTTGTTGCCTTCATAGTGAATGAAAACAAAGGTTTGAGTGCATCGAAGCCTTTTGTTTGCATGTAAAGGACGAGGTCTATCGATTGCAAGAGAAATGAGAGAATGTGTTACAGATGTTCCTGGGACTTCTGGCCGTCATTCGAGGACCATCTTAACTGTTTGCTAACTTAGTTGTGGATTGGTTAGGAGACGAATTAGAATTCCTTCATAGTCCCTGCTGATGTTTAGAATTGGGGAATAAGGTATTTGATCAGACTTACCATATGGATCCTGTGAAAAAGGATAAGAGTGTGTAATCCCAGTAAAAGAACTTTTAGACCAACTAGAGTGCTTAGAATTATCCTTGATAACCAATCAGAATTGATACTCAAGCTAATTTCCTGTATTCATGTGCAGATCAAGTGGTAAGACCAGACTCCAGATCTCACCCTTCATTTACCCAAGTACATTCAAGTCATTTTACTGGTACTAGACTTCTCTTGGTAATAAATCAGGATCTTAGGATCCTCCTTCCAACAGCAGTGCCATTGCCTAACCCTTACCTCCTCCCTCAAAACAAGTGTTATTTTTAAAGACAGACAGACAATGGTTCAAATTTCTGTAGTGCCTATCAGTGACTTGTGGAATAAGGAGGATGGACATCAGACCCATGCCCCTATTTGTATCTGCTGATTAAGATAAGAATAGAGCCCTAACATAAGAACATTTGGAATCACAATGTGTTCTGTTTTCTTTGGGATACTTCAGGAAACACATCTTATTGCCTTGGTTCATTAGGATGAGCTACAAGCCAGTGTTTTAGGAATGTCCTATGAGGTTAGATAACAAGAAAAGATTATTTCCCTCTTCCTTGTTTAAGCCTCAAGTAAGGACCAACAATGTCAGGTATAATAAATACACTTTCTCAAAATGTAGTTTTGAGGGAGCCTGGTCCCTACCCGAGGCCTTAAGACATCTCTAGAGTTGCAGTCTGAAATTGTACATTTTTCATAAACACTCGTGTAATTCTCATGCCCACTGAAATTCGAGAATGGCAGCCACAGGTGAATAGACTCTGAAAGCTGAGATAGCAATGGCCCGTCGCCAAAGGGCTGGGTATGCCGCATCCCTTCTTTAGATCCACCAGCTCCCTTGGGTAAGATGGAGCACAATCCCACCTGCCATGATTTTAGGGCAGGGACATAGATAGGCCCTGAAGTACAGTGGGAGTAAATGAGTGCCTCATGGGGTGAAGGCTGAGAGAGAAGCCCTTAGAAATGTCTGGGCATGGACAAAGCGGGAGAAAGGACTTTGTGACCAAACACAGAGGCACGGACATAAATCGTACACATCCTGCAACCTGTAAACTTTAGCTTCAGACAGACTCTTTTACCAGTGGGTGGTAAAGCGATTTCAGTGGAGGACCATGTTTCTCAGGAGCTGCTAGGTGGTCCCTCACCCAGATGGTTGTTTCAGGTGGACGTTGCTATCATGATATAATTTGGCATTGCTCCGAGATCTGTGACCTCAAAAGAGAACTGTGGGATTGTGCTTTTCCTGCCCTCTCCCATTCCCAAATCCCTGATAAGAGGTGCATTGTCTGAAACAGGGCTCCTGGTGACCTCTTTTAGGTCTAACCTGGTAACAGAATAGGCCTTTTAGGCCATTTGCTGTAGACAGTTTCTCTTATTTTCAGCTGATTTGGAGGGGGAGAGATTTTCAAAAATGATAATTTTGCTAACTTATAATGAATGCACATCCAACACATTTCCATGTGCAAGGGTTCACACCAAGTGATTTTGCCCATAGTTAATTGGAGGTCAAATTCACATACTGTACTTTCTGCAAATCTGGGCCAGTGCCTCTGCATGTCTGAGAATAATATACAGTGAAGATAAAAGGGGACACAAACAGTAGTGCAGTCTTGGCGGAAGGTGGCAGAAGGCAGCACAGCGTGCCACTGTCCCGGGTGTTCACACTGAGCAATGTATTCCATATTTGCCCCGGATTCCAGTTACCTCCGATTAGTGGATGTGGACATGGAATTAAGAAAAAGGTAATTAAGGATATTTATTGAGTCAGACTGACACCTTAGAATAAGGCTTTTACTGTTCTAGAAGCAATCTTCCAGAAGATGAAATGATCCAAGAGTCCCCAAAAATATTTATTTATACAAAGATTTTGAGAGTAATATTTGTATTTGTCTTTATACCTCAGTCTATGCATCTGGGGCCAAGTCACGGCGTGGCACACACATGCAGCTTCCATGCGTGTCCCACACGTAGCACCTGCTTCCAGGAACACCAGATGAGCACAGGGTCTTAGGGTGAGGGGGGAAGCCCATAATGCCCCAAAGGCCGCACAGACCCGAAATTCAGATAGTGTACCCTGACCTGGAAGGTGTCTAGCCAAACGTCCAAGGGGAGATACGACCTAGGAAGAAGGCGAGAGGAGGGACCCAGAGGGCAGATAGGAGAAGGTTAATCCCACCTTCTGCTTCTGAGTTCAGCCTATCTGTAGGACCCAATATAATTGGTGGCCTGGGAAGTACATTACCTGGACTTCTTCCCTGTAATGACCCTTGATGCTGAGTGATGTTAAGAGAACATTTTGCAAATATAACAGATTTGTCCTTAATCCCAAGTATGAGATACAATGCTGGAACCATGTCTTAGTAACCTGTCTGAAGAAAAATGCTTGCCTTGTATAACGTAATCCAGATTCCCTAGAGCAGATGTGGGGCAGCGATGAGAAAATCTGACCTCAGATCAGAAGTGTCTTCCAGTCTGGCCCTGTCCCAGCCTTCTCTGCCCTTCCACCTCCCTAGGTATCTCAAATCCCATCGCTGCACAACGTGTCGACTTGCCATCCCTCTTCCTCTGTCCCCACCACCTCTGTTTACGTCACAGAAAATCTGTGTTCTGAAGAGTTTGGCCTTCCCCTAACCAAACCCACACTTTCTTTACCACAGTGATTCTCAGAGCCAGCAAGAAAGAAAAATGTTCCAAAAGGGAACCTCCATCTCAGCCATTTGCCTGGAGCTGCAGGTTGTGGGCTCCAGGCCTCAAGGTGAGGTCTGTTGCTTTTGTGTTTCCCGAGGAGCAGGCAGTCAGGCAGTGGCAGTTCTCTCTCCTCTCTCTCTGTCGCAGGTGGGGTCTCAGCTACACTTACAGGACTTCACCACCATATTAGAGAGATGTTCCACCTTGGGGGTCCTCCCGACATAGTACAGGATGGTCAGGGGCTCCAAGTCCTGGGGCACGCAGCAAGGTGAGGCAGATGCTTCAGGATTCAAGGTGTTGTACAGGCCCAGCACCTGGGGAGGATACATCACTTAGAGGTTGGAAGACCAAGCCCAGAGCCCTCTACAAGCCTTAGGGACTGTTCTACAGGCTGAGCCAGCGGTGGACTGGCCATGGGTGTGATTTCAGTTTGGGTGAGTGAGTAGTGCTGTTCATCCACAGAGAAGGGTTGGAGAGTGTCTGCACTTGTTTGAGTGTTAACAGTTTCAGCGTATAACAGATATTTAAACTGATAATGGAATTCTCTTGGTGTTAAGGAAACACTCCTATATTGGTCCTCCTAGCTCTCACTGGTCGCTTTGGTGAGAAATGTCCTCATGAAACATTGCCATTTCATAAATGTCAGAGTGTGGGGCCTCAGACAGAATGCAGTAATAATGAGCTACAGGGCTTCTTTGTGCTTTACATTGTCTTCAAAAATAACTTTTCTACAGTCAAGAGACTGGAATTGTCAGAGTTCTTTAACTGGTGGCAGAAGCCATTCTGCCCCAACATTCCTTGCCAGCCCTGCGCACACACCTCTGATATATAGGGTGGCATGAGATAGCTAATTTCAAGAATGGTACAAAAGCTTTAGACAGAGCAAATCAAAAGTCTGGTTCAAACTATGAAAGAGATTACAAAAGGCAGAATGTGACCAAGTAGAGTTGGCCCAGAGTGCTACAATCAGAACCTTCGCCAAAGGGATTTTACTCACCCCAGATCATCATTTGCTCACTCAACATGCAGTCCTTCCTGCATCCTTTTTACTAAAGTGGCCTAGTTGGCTCAGCCCCAGTGACCCACATGGCATGAGCCCTGCTCCATACCTTGCTGTGGGTTGTGTCTGCACTGCGGAGGTATGGGCAAGGGCCTGAGCAGAAGTTGGCGTAATATCCCTTAGGTTCATGGACCCATTTCCAACCCAGATCCTGTCGAAAGTCAATGTAGAGAGGGCGCACACAGCAGTTCTCTTCCACGTTGCTACAACACAAAAAACATATATAGAATATCAACCTAAAGGAATCTACTGATATAAAAAATCTTCATAAGTGGCCCTCATGTTTGCACTTGGAGTACTTCCTGTCATCATAAGCAGTTGCTTTAATCAATGGAATCCCAGGTTCAAGTTCATTGAGCTGTATAGACTATAAAGGCATTTTTCTATGGTGAAGACCATGAGCCCAAAGACCTAATAGACATATAAATGATGCATGAGGAAGAGAAAAAAGGCAAAGGTGTCCCTGCCTCCTTTTATGTTATGAATCAAAGCAGATATAAATTGTTCCACATAAAACCAAGCACTGAATGTTATTAGCCAACTCAGCTTTGTTGAGGTTGGTTTTATTGTTAACCTTCCTAATGTACACCCACCCAGAAATTAACTATATACTATAGCTTATATACTGTAGTACATGACTGCTTAGACTAAATCTCAAGATCACTGAGTCAAAATGAGGCGTATGCTTGTTAAACATGATACCTAGATCACCCCAAATGCGATTACCAGGCTACTTCAGTTTTGTTGCCTGCAGAAATCCATTTGGCAATCTCTCTCGTCAAGTGGGCAGCTAGTCCTAGAACTTGCTACTGCCACGGGCAGGTGTTGGCCAAAATCTGGCTTCCGGTGGATTCCCAGAGTGGCCCATGGCAGAGACCCTTGGATATTAATTCAATAGCAGTTCCTACCCACTTCTCCCTTGCCACCTCCCATTACAGCATCTAGAACACCAGACACTTGCTTTCTGGGGCTGCCTTGGAGGTAGAAGTGGTCACGTAACCCAGCGATGACAGACATGAGAAGTATGCAGGTGGTAAGGGCAAACTCTGGCAGAAATATTTAATTCTATATACAACTCATAGACAGAAGAGAAAAGCTGCTGGCTCTGCCTCTTCTCCCTTCTCATCATGAGCATGGACAAGACACCTGGAGCTCTAGCAGTCACTGAGACTGTACACAAGAGAATGCAAAGCAAGCCAACATATGGCAGACTGAAGAGAGAGAGAGCTGTGTCCCCAACTGCATAATTAAGCAGCCAGACCACCCCTGAGCCTGCTGTCACAGGCTTCTTGTGAACAATCCTGTATGGTTTAGGCGACTGTTACTTACAGTCAAGAGCATTTGTTCCTAACTAATTAAGTGCCACATAGAACAAATCCACGTGCCAGCCTTCAGACAGTTGGAGGCAACCACATTGCCTTCCCAACCCCTTCCGTTCCCCAAGCTCGACATTCCTCATTCATTCAGTTGTTCCTAACAAGACATGGTCTCAGATCTAAACATTTTCCAAGTCGTTCTCCCCAGCTCCATCCACGCATCCACCTCTTCTGCCAAACTGACGCATTCATGCTCCCGCCTTTACTGAAAGTGCTTCATCCTCCCATATCCCCACCTACCGAAACCTTCCTTGTCCTCGAAGGCTCAAATTCCACACCCTTCTGAAGCCTTTCTTGTATCCATAGATGAACTCCAAATTCTTAAAGCACTTTATCCTTCAGGCCTCATGGATGTCATTTTTCTACCTTTCTGCAATTGCTATGTATGCTTTAGCATCTCCCTCCTTTATAAACAAGAAGCCAAACTGCTTCTAAATAAGAGGCTCTTTTTTTTTTTTTTTAATCTTTTCACAGCGGCTACCCAACTTACTTCTGAATTAGTTCGTTAACTTCTCTAGCTCAGATTCCTCCCTGCAGATGGAGACTGTCCTATTTTCCCTCATCCAGTAGCATCCTTGGGTCCTTCATAGGGAACTGAGCACTCCTTTCATGGAAATTCCTGTGTTAATCTCCTTGCTGTGCAAACACACCCTACGAGAGTACTTTCACAGAGTGGCTTCAGCCAAGCCTCTTCAGTCCAAACCAATTTAAGAACACTCTCCTTCTCATGTACTTTATCCAGGTCCTTACAGAACTGGGTTGCAGAAAAAATGTGGGGCTTTCAGAAAAATAAAGAGATTCGTAAGAGGTCTTAAATCTTCTTTCCTGAAGATGTTTGTGAATAGCATCCAGGACTGTCGGCTGAGCACGGCTTAGGCATGGGGCCTGCCCCACACTGGCACCCAGTAAATGTTGCCTCAGGAGTTCACAGATCCTGAGCGGGCCCCAGGCTCACCTGAAGCAGTAATTCGTGTCCAGGGCCCGCTTCTTCCTCTGACCCCCCTGGCCTGCGTTGTCAAGCCGGTGTGGAGGAATCATCATGAGGATTAGATGAGGGTTGTGGTGGTCCTTCTGCTTCCTGAGGCGCCCCAGATCTCCACGGCCATGATCATCCTCACTGTCCACACCTGCAGAAGGTAAGGAAAATGACCATCTCCTGTCTCATCCCATCCCATCATGCCAAGGAAAAGCAACGGCGTGGTCTGCGAGGATGGCGTGCTGAGGTGCAGCTTCATGCCACTGCAGGAAGGGGCGGACCAGCATCAAAGAACCCACGAGACGCCCCATGAAGGTCAGTTCCTTCATGACTCTTGTGCATACAACTTCCAAAGGGCAGCGAGCCCTTCCTAAGATGCTCCTGGGGATCTCGAGGGCTCCATGAGCCTTCTCCAGTTACCTTACATTCCTTTGGGCTGTCTGTTTAGATTCTGCAACTTAGAATCCTCGGGTGTGTGAGTTACCTCTTATGATCTGAATTGGTCAAGAAAGCACAGAAGTTCCTCCTCTAATTTAAGGTGTCACAATTTAAGATAGCTTGAATGGGAGCCAGAGGAATGAGACTGAGTAATTGTTACCATTTACATTGCACTTATAGTTTCAAAAGTGTTTTCACTATAAAATTCAGACAAGCTAATGAAGTATATGATAAATAGCTTAGCAAACTCTGGGGGGAAAAAAAACAACAAAAATCTGTTACATCATCTGAAAAGAAAAAGACTGGAGACTGAATTAGAGTCTCAACTAAAAGGAGACCTATTCTGTGACAGACAGCTGTCAGCTGTTGTCCGTCTCCACCAAAGACAGAACCAGGAGGAATTAAATTTGCATAGTGACAGGAGGACCTGGGACCTCACAAAGGAGCACTAGGTCTGTGAGATAAATGAGAGGCCTGGATTTCCAGTTTCCTTTCCTGAATATCTTTATGAACAAAACTGAAGCAGGAGGATTTCTTCCTAACCTGGCCTCTAGGGAATGACTCCTAAAGTTTTCTGAGCTCCAAGGTTCTGTGATTAGAATGTCAAACATTTGGCTTTTTTAAAAAAGAGCCTCTGAAATAGAGCCCATGAAGGGTTAAAGGTTTGCCCATGGCTCAGAGCCAAGAGAGGCCTGCATCTTTTTCCAGACAAGCCTCTAACTTCAGGTTTTGACTTGGTTGGTTTGACTTTGACAAAACTACCTGGCTTCAGGTGTGCCTCAGTTGCCCCGAATGGGACTATGAAAGGAAAAGACAATGACCCTAAAATCCAGAGATTGTCTAGGCTGAGCACCTTGGAAAACCAGAAATGTTTTCTCAAGTATCTTGGCATCTCAGCACAAACAGCCCGACCCTGGAGCAGGCATTCAAACCCAGAGGCAGACTCCGGGGCAGGGATCAGGTGGCTCTGCAACACCTGGCAGGCTCAGTAGTCAAGGCACTCATTCATGGCCACCAACGTTTGTTTCTTTCAGGGAAGGGGAAGATGATTATTTGAGCATTCCTGGCAGAGTGTTTTATACGTACTATCTCATTTCATTTGTAGAACAACCCTGTGAGAGAGGAACTCTTACCCCCATTTTGCTGACTGAGCTCAGGTACTGCTTAGCTACATGATCTCGCTGCTCTTACCAGCATAACACTGTCTTCCAAATGCTAAAGTATTCTCTATATCTAGAAACTGGAAGTCACACCCATGGCTTTGAAAGCAAAGCAGAATTTCTCAAGTCAAAATAGTTAGCCATCTCTGTGAGGGAGCTTGGTGCCTTTTCCTGGGGTTTGGTAGGGGTCTCCTGTTCTATCCATTTTGTTACCTTTGAATTTGATTTCCATCACCTCGTGAATGTTTTCCAGGATATCTCCATTCGGCTGAAAGGTGTGACATGGACAATGAATACTGATTTCCAGACCTAAGTTGGACTCTGCAAAATAAGACACAGAGCTGGTGAGAAAAGCATTCTGTGCGATCAAGGAGTGTACCCACCCACCCATGCATGAGAGGGCCAGGGCCTCTGCTGCCGTACACAGTCCAAGGAACTAGCTCTATGGAGGAGACAAAGCGCTGCTGACGCTGGAATGGACTTTGATGCTCACGCTGCCACAATCCACGTGTTTCTGTCACATTATGAACAACCAAATGGAGGCATATAAACTAGTGACAATCGCGAAGGAGAATTTTGATAGTCATCTATTTTCAAAAGATGGTACTAGGAAAAAATTGTCACCTGCCGAATTGGGGGCAAAAGAATATGAGGATACAGGAAGGACAGGGGAAAAAATCCTACCACCTAGGTGTTTATTGGAAGAGGAGATATTCAAGCCAACCCATTGAGAAGGGATGAAGGGGAGAGACAATGGGACTGGGAGACACCAGAGACAGGGGAAACCTGAAGAACTCTGGGGCAGGGAAGCAGTGATTCAAACGGCCACAAATTCTAAGGGCCACAAGATGGGTAGAAGATGGCACAGTCTGAGCCACAGGATTAAAAGTCAGGAAACAATACCAGAGCAAGGTCACCAGCAAACAAGCAGCAGCCTCAGTCCAGGTAGAAGATGCCAGCATTTCTACCAGGGCTATGACTACAGACAAGAGTGGTAGATCACAAAAGAGATAAGCTGAAAATCATAGTTATACTTGGCCATATTTTCCTTCAGGAACAAGGACGTCATGAGGTAAAAGTTACTTCTTTTGGAATCCTTGTTCACCTTGATGGGAAATGGGAAATGTGGATGGCTCAAGGAGGGAAAACAGCTCAGGAAGACAGTTGTAAAACTAGACCAAGGCTGGAGGAGAAGGCAGAGGACCATGGCCAAAGGTCCAGGTGCTGTGAGCTCAGAGAGAACAAACACGCGGAAGCCTGGAGGTGCCAAGGTTTGGTGACCGACATTCTGGTACAAAGAAGACCAGCTCTGGTCCTATCTCCTATTAGCTATGGGATCAGGTGTTTCGGTAACAAAATGGGGGATGCAAGGAAATTAGTAAAAGGATTGAGTAAAGTGGAAGAAAAAAAGGAAGAGTAAGAAGTGACAAATCTGACTGAGCCCTGTAGTTTTGTGCAGGGAAACCAGGTATGACCTGGTATCATGTCAATTCTGATGGGTAGGACAATGAGGGAAGCTCTGTTGATTCAGGGGCAGCAGCCAGCTGTAGTCAGGTAAAGGAGCGGTCATGGGGGGTGACAGATCCCTCTGTGTTCAAGGTCAGCATCTCAGAGAGCTGAATGATTTACTGCTCTCTGAAGCCACCCTAGTTCCGTGTGAGCCTCCAGCCTTGGGGATATTTCGGAACTCTGGTGTCATCAGGGAAAACCCCAAAGAGACCACATCAGCTCAGCGTCCTTCTCCCAAGCCCAGAGATTTCAGTCACTGTAATGTGGCAGACTTGAATGTCCCAGTCCTACTTATTAAAAACCACCTCAATTTTCTCTTCCATAAACTCAAAACCCAGCCTCATTTGTCCTGCCCCAAATCAGGGCAGCCTCTGGCACACACTGATAGCTGCTAAGCTTGAAGATTTATGTTCCAGATGGTCAGCTCTGATGGGGGAAGTAAGCGGCCAATATAACAGTGAGCCTGAGCCCCAGCTAGACAAGGAGTGAATAGAGAGTGAGGCTTAAAGTATGTCCCCTTTCTGGTTTAAGGAAGCTAAAAGAAGGAGCTGGTGTAGCCTAATGGGCTGCATCAAAGAGTAAGTATACTTCCTATTACCCAGAAGGGTCTAAGTTGGGCCAAGGGAGACCTGAAGTGAGCAACTCTGATTTTGTGAGTTAAAAAATCAAGGTGCAGACAGATGTGCTGGGAAGAGTTAGGGTTAGGGAATAGGCAGTAGGTGTGAGATGGCAGCCCAGCTTGGCCAACAGGCTCTTGTCTAGGTGGAGAGCTCAGAGAGGGATCACAATAATCACCAACATTTGTTGAGCATTACTACATGTCAAGCACCACTTTAAGATGTTCATGCATTAACTCATTTAATCTTTATAATCTACAAAGTAGAAACTTTTATTATCCCTCATTATACAGATGAGGGCACTGAGGCTTAGGGAAATTAAATGGCTTGCCCAAGGTACTCAACCAGCAAGTGGCAGAGCCAAGATTCAAACACAGGCACACTGACACTAGAGCCACACTCCTGATTGTTAGAGACAAAGAGGGACAAAGGGACGAACAGAGACCACCAAAAAAGATGACCATACTCTCCTTGAGAAGTAAAATGGTGGTGTTTTCCCAGTGTCCCACCTGTTCTGAGCCACAGTGCTGGGTGTGCTCCCTGCCCCACCTGCTAGGTGAGGCCTGGCTCTGCACACAGAGAAGATGCAAATGGTGTGAAGCAATAGCTGGGCCCCCTACTCTGGAGAGAAAGCTCCAGTCACCTCTGGGACCCAGAAGGCAGCCTGGGAACCTGGTGCACAGTGGACTCTGAGGTATTTGCTGAATGAATGCAAGACCTATGTGTGAGTCCATCTGCTGCCTTGCTTGGGGCCGCAAACTCTGAAGAGGCTCACAACCTCTGCATAAGTAAAAATCTGTGTGTGGTTCTCCTATGCAAGGGGCAGGCAGCAGCTCCCCTGGGAGGGAACTGAAGGTTCCAAGGACAAACTAACCTCAGAACTGGCAGTACTGGGGATGGTGGGTGGGGGATCCATAGGTTTTATTACAAAATTATCTTTTTGATGTCTCAGGAAGGATGGAAATCATTCTCAGTGCAAACTTCTCATTGAGTGCTGCAGCTGTGAAAATAAGAACTCCTTCAAGTGCTCAGGGCTTCAAAGGAATCCAGGTGGAGCTGATCAAAATCAGACAGGGAAGCTAAGAGATTAATTTTCCCTGCCTCTCCTCTCTATATCCATGTCAGGCTCTAGGCGGAGTACTGTCTGAGTCAGAATTCCCAACAGTGCTGCTGTCAGCAGATCCATGTGGGTTCTCCTAGGCTTTTGCCTTCGTGCTCAGTAAGGGAGATAGGATGGAATTCCCCAGTAACTTTTGGAGCTGAGGCAAGACCATCTGCCACCAGGTAACAATGCCCCTTACATGGGGACTTGCAAACTTGGACGCCTACAGAGCCCAGGCAGGTTATTTGTAAGTGGTCAAAGTGTCATGCTAAGTAGGGACTTCCAGCCTCTCCCTTGGGGAACACTGGGGAATGGTGGGGCCTGTAGTGACATGAAGAATGCATGCTTCACCTCAAGAGGTGATCACTAACTCATCTCCAATGGATCATCACCAGAAAAATTTCTAATTTTTCAAGAAATGCCAGAAGTCTAGGTTTTTAAGTGAAATCTCTTAAAAAAAAAAAAACCCTCAAAACTTGACTACTAGTTAAAACAAAACCTAAGCCAAGCACTTCATGATCTCTGTCTTAGAGCCACAACCCCTATTTTTCTAAAACACTGAGGACTGAGAAGGACCCACCTGCCCCAGGGACCCTGGACCTCAGTATATGGATGGACTGTGGCTCTGAGGCAGCCAACAATGGTATAAAACTCTTCATAAGAGGGAGAGAAGGAACAGATGGAACCACCATCCATACCCCCATGCCACCGAATGCCAGACTAGGTGGTACCACCACGTAAAGAAAAACAGCTGAGTGTGATGTCACACAGCACCAGGGCAGTAAGGAGACTCCAGTCCTAATCCAGGCTGGAGGACCTTGGTCAAATCACTTAACTTCTCTGGGCCTCAGTTTCCTTATCTGAGCCAAAAAAGTTACTCTTATGTAACACACCGAAAGCCATGAAATTCTCTCAGATAAGTTTGATCCTTGAAACAGCTCTGTGAGGCATGCGGGGAAGGAACCACCATTACCTTATTTTCCCGGGGAGAAAACAGAGCGAGAGGGTGAACTATTTGGGACGTGTGGAGTTTGCTCTGCCTATTGGACATCATCCCTGGATGGCTACCAAGCCTTTCAAACTTAACCAGCCAAAACAAAACCTCCCCAAACCTGCCCTTCTTTCAGTCTTTCCTATTTCAATAAGTATTACCACCTGGGTGTTAAGTCCAATATCTTGGAAGTCATCTAGACTCCTCTTATGTCCTCATACCCCATATGTAATCCACCGTCCTATTGGCTTAACTTCCAAAATATAGAATAAATCCATATCACCTTCATATCTCCTGCTACTGCCCTAGCTGAAGCCCCTATTGCTCACATCCAGGCTTCTGCAAAGCCCCTGACTGGTGTGGTGTTCCTGCTTCTTCCTTTGACCTCATGGCAACCAGAGGAGTATAGAAACCAAATCACCTCACCTCATATCCCCAGCCCTGCTTATAACCTTCCCAGGACTTCTCATCACACTTAAATAAGTCCTAAAACTTGACCATGACCTAATAGGTCCAAAATCATACAGGCCCAGCTACCATTCTGACCCCCCAGGTCCAGCCACACCAGTCCACTGCTGCAAGAACCAATCAAGCTAGTTCCCACCTGGGGGCCTCGTTGTTTCTTTTGCTTAAAACATCCTTTATCCTGACTTTCACAGGCTGACTCCTTCTCATCATGCAGATCTTAATGCACAAATTCCCTCTTCATAGAGACCCTCCCTGAGAGTCCATTGTTGGACGCCACCCCATCATTATCACATTGCCTTCATTCTCTTTTTCATGGTACTTATCACTATTGTGAAATTCTTATTCATCAATATGTTTATTTGTTTATCATGTGTCTCTCCCACCAGTACGAAAGTCCCGTAAGTCTGGGACCTCACCTGTCTTATCTACTGTCGAATCCAGGGCCTGGCTCAGAGTAAGCATCTAATATGTATTAGTTGACTGAATGACTGAAGGACACAAAGAGAATCTGGCAAAGCCAAGCTTTGAACCCAGGTTTGTGACACCCCTAGTTCTGTCTTCTTCCCTCTGTTTCATGAAGGACCAAGGGACCTGAGGTTCTTTCTAAAACGCTCATTCTCAGAATCCACCTACCTCTTCGTGAGAGCCATTCACGCACAGTGTCAGTGACATCGAAAGACAGCCACTCAGCAGTGCCCCGCGTGGGCAGATTCTTGCCACCAATATAGCGCTGTTTGGCGATGTGCTCATCTGGCCGGAGTATCTACAGGGCCAAGAAAGGAGTAAGTACCCAGACCTGGACAGAGTCCTGCAGCACATGTCACCATGCAGGAGGACAGGTGAGAGGAGCGAGAGGAAACCTAAAGTTGCCAAATGCTCCTTTAAGCATCTTAGTTAACTCTTAATCCTCTTAATGACAGACACAACAGAAACAAAGACGCAGAGAAGGCAGGATTCACACCCAGGTCTGCAGAGCTCTGGGTGGAGTGGGCCTGATATGGCGAAGGAGCCAGCTTTCCCAGCTGGCTGGTTTCTGTTCTGGGAGGGGGTTCACCTGGAAGAGCTCGATCCTCTGCTCATTGCGCTTGGAGCTGGGGTTGGGCACCCGCAAGACTCGGAATTCTGCTCGGAACAGGTTGGTTCCATTTTTCTCCACTGAGGACACGTTGAAGCGGAAAACCTTGGAGGTGATTCCTTTGGGGCAGACAGCCAGCTCGTCTAGGAGACAAAGCAGCAGAGAGAGATGCAGCATGAGCAAGACCCACGGGAGCAGTGTGCTGCCAATAGACACTCGCCAAGTGTCCCAGGTACCACCTGTGACCTTCCTAGGGGCTTGAGGCCTCAGACCTAAGGGCGGAGATAGGAAGATGATCCATGGTGGCCCTGGAATCACACATAGGCCTGAGAGAGGAGCAGAGAGACCTCAGAGCCCGAGGGTCTGACACTAGAGACTAGCCAGTCGAATGTCATCACCCCTTTGCCCATTGCCTCGGCATCCCAACTCTGGCAGGTTCTCCAGCCTGCTCTTTCAACTCTCTTAGAAAATACAGATTCTCAGAAGATCTCAGCCATGCCCCCTAGTAGTTTAATCATCTTAGAGCTAATGTATTCATTCTTTCATGTGTTCATTCATTCAGGAGTTCATATATTTATTGAACATTTATTGAGCAGATATGTGCCAAGGATAGTACCAACACTAGGAAGCAAAAACAAATAGACATAGTCCCTGCCTTCAAGGAGATTAATATCCAGGGGAGGCTATTTCTACATGGACTCAAATAACAGGACCACAGGGATGGGTTTGAAGACCTTTGGAGAAGTCCAGGAGTTGCTGCAAAGAGATCAAAGAAGGGAAAGAGCAGAGAGCATTTCATGGAAGAGGTGATATTTGAGCTGGGTCCTGCAGGAGGAAAGGGTTTAAGGCCAGAGAGGAAAGAAATTTCACATAGAAGGATGCTAGAGGCAAAGTTAGGACAGGGAGGAAGTGCAAGTGAACAAGAATAGACCCCAAGCGGCCAGGCTGGAGCAGATGAGATGAGGTCAAGGAAGTAGTTTGGGCTCCACCAGCAGGGAAGCTGAAATGTCAGACAGATGGGTTGGATTTTATCCTATTAACAGTAGGGAGCCATGGAAAGTGTCATAACAGCACGGTGACATAATCAACACTGTGTTTTAGACCTAATGAGGCAGAATTGGTCTGGCAAAGAATCCAGATCTCGAACCTGGCAGACCCACAGATGTTTCTTCAGGCTGAGATGGTCAGTGACCACTGGCTCCTTTCTCTCGAAGGGTTTCTTTCCTTGCCAGCATGTGCTATGCCAGCCTGTCACCCCAACGGCCTCTTCAGCCCTGTCCATGAGACAGAAGGCAGCAAATGCTCTTTCCCACCCTTCAGAGCCTGATAAAGGAAAGAGAAAGATGCCGTCTTTTCTTCTGAACAGCATTAACACTCAGAGAAAAACTTCCTACACAAATGGTAACAATAGACAGAACTTGAAACTCAAGCTCAGAGACTCAGATTCCACACATAATGGACATGGCTGAAATGAGCTCATAATCACCCCGAGGGGTGGTTTAGGAAGTCACGGACAAGGCGGGAAGGATCAGAGGCCTGGAAACAAGCAAATGCGCTACTGATCTTTAGGAAAAGATGAGTGAATGTTTCTGGAAATTGCCATCTGGTGGGCCTGACACTGGTTCTTAGAAAATTAATGGAACAGATGTTAGGAAAACAAATGTGTGAAGGCTGGCTAATGAAGCCCTGATTAATAATTGGCTTCGAAAGAACAAATACTGCCAACTATTCCCTGAACCATTTCAGATAGAAACAGAAAGAAGAATCAAGATGGCAATTTAATTTTTAAGTTTGCAAGTTTGTAACCCTCCTGACATGGATGAGCTACTTGGACTAGCAACCCTCTCAAGTACTGGCATACTTGGTTCTTGAAGGAGCTGTCATCAACACAGTTTCCCTTATAATAATACCTCCAGTAACTGTTGAAAGAGGGAGTAAAGGGTATGTTAGAGCAACGTGCTCATTGCTGTAAAAAATAAAAGGGGGACATAAAATGGCACATGCCAGTGAGGAAAATCAGAGTGGGGTCAAGATAGTGGGAAGCCAGGAGATGGGGGACTGATGAGCTAAGAGAGTCTTCAAGGCATCCTAGTGACCATCCTTCCTTGGTTTCTTCCAACTCATCAATCACATATCTGTTCCCTAAGATAGACTCCTCTTCGTGGAGATTTCAAGGAGATTTCAGGGTGATTTCAAGAAGAAGGTGAGAAGGGTCATTTTTTTTTATCACTAGGGTCTACAGATAGAGTTAGAGGAATAATCGGGGTTAGCGAGTGCAACTCTTTTTAGATGCAGAGACCGACGTCCAGAGGGGTCCTGGGCAGGGTTGCATGTGAGCACAGTGACTCTAGTCAACAGAGCTCAAACACAATAGTTATTGATTAAAAAAGAATTTCCTAGGAGGAAAAAAATGTAGATATAATCTCCTTAACAATTAAATCCACTGAATAATAATAATAATAAATTTTTAAAAATTTGTAGAATGAGAGTGTGAACAAAATGTAATAATACCATCTTACATTTCACAGAGCTTTTATTAACTCATTTGCCCATCTAACAATGCTTGAAGAAAATGAGAATAAGTAAAATTTGCCATTTTACACATGAGAAAAGTGAGCGTCAGGAATGTTAAATGACTTTTCCAAGGTCACTCAGCTAGTAGGTTGCAGAGGTAGGATTTAAACCCAGATATTCTGACCTCATTTATTGAAACAAAGACTCTGGAAGTTGGAGGGGACCTGAGAGATCACGTGTGGGATGAGTCACCAGCCTAATGTGGCAGGATTCCATGAAATGGGTCTAGAGTACAGACCCATGCCCCAGCTGAGGGCCCACTTCCAGCCGGTTTTGTGATTAAGCCCTACTTCGGCAGAACACTGGTTATCTTTGAGAGAGAGCTGGACTAGAGGGTCGACCTTTACAAATGGAATTATGACCAACTTTTTCCATTACATACAAACTATATAGCTTGACGGCTGCCATTTTCTCATTTGTGCTATAGAGAAGGAAGAACAAGCAAAAATATGCATGTAGCGTATTCATGGAAAAGCCTGGAAACTGTTGACCATGTTCAGACCATGCCTTTTAAAATGTTTTCAGACACCTGGGCTCATAGATAGGCCTTTGCTTGTACACATCATTTCTGCTAGTAAATCACTGCTGGTTCCAGTGATGAGACCACATATACCAGTGTGACTGAGCTTCTTTGCTGTACCTTAGAATCACTTGGGCTTCTTTGCTGTACCTTAGAATCACTTGGCGATCTTTAAAAGCAGATGCTGCCTGGACCCTATTCCCCAGTAGAGGTTCTCACTACATTGGAGTGTGGGTGAGTCCAGAGTTTGCTTCTTTTTTTTTTTTTTTTTTTAAGATTTCCAGATGATTCTAATATACAGCCAGTGCTGAGAACCACAGTTTATAGTGCTCTGCAAAGGGTACCATGGCTTCCAGATGTTCTGGAAGTTTGAGAAACCACAGCTTTAATGGTTTAAAACTTTAAATGCGTTAACCTTTAAATGTTTTAGGCATGCTCTTTGTCCAATGCATCACTTTTAAAAATTTTGAATTAGAAGCCCATAAACATTTTAAGCCTGTTGGGAAAGTTCACAGAGAGATCCAGATTTTCTGCTCTTCTGGGAAATGGTAAGATCTAGTCAAGCCGAACCCACAGTCCTAACTGCAAAAATCAGCAGGAGCTGAGTAGTGGGTGCCTCTTTTGAACGGGGGACATGTGTGTTCCAGGTTCCCTGCACCAGCCTTCCCTGCACATTCTATTCTTTCCTTGACCCAAGGCCAAGTGTCCTGTGCAGTTTGCCATGGTGCTTGTGCTGTGGCTTTTCTTCTAGACTTGCATTCGCTGCCTAGCCTCTGTGGGCACTTTGCTTGCGGCCCCTCAAGGAAAGTTTTACCCCAGCAAAAGTCTTTAGCTTTAATGAGTTTAAGAAATAATAGGAAGCTTTCTTGAAAATACAGATTCCCCAGGCCCAACTCCCAGGATTCTGATTCTGTGAGGTGAGGTGGGGCCTGGGAATCCACAGCTTTCACATTTACTTAGCCTCTGGACCACACTTGGAGAAACACTGACCTAGTGCGCAGAGGGCATTGGCACCAGAACAAATGAGTTCTTTCAATACAGCTCTTGATTTTTCAGAATGAACAAAATCTAAATGTAGCAGCCAGAAAAAAAAAAAGAAAGAAAGAAAGGCTAAAATATCCAGTTTTCTCTCTGCTCAGGAACTCTGGGTTTGCTGGTTGTCTTTGCCGCCCTTAGATGAAAGCAAGAGTCTCTCCAGACACAGGTAATTACAAGCCAGACGATAAAAGGACACCCACACTGGTGATATCTTGATAACAAGAATGACATAGGAATGGGAAAGGCTGTGTTCTTCCCTACCACATGGGTCAGAGAAAGTCTCGACCTACTCCCCTTAGCAAAATCCTGGAGAATTCTAAAAGAGATTACAGCTTTGCCTTCACTCCCCAGCAGAGACTGTGTTGAATCATCTTAGATGTAACCTTAGAATTGTTTCAGCAAAAAAGCCTTTGAGATTATCTCTGACTTTGCAGATGAGAAAACTGAGGCTCAGGGAGTTGACTTGCTTAATTCTACAGGGTGTACTTCCTTTATCTGCCTGAAACTTCACTAGATAAAGAAAAACCTTTTCGCTGAATTTGGGAGAAAGTTTGTGGAAGTATGAATCTCCTGGCCATGAAAATAGGCAGAGCTAAGAAAGAACGTACCCAGTTATCCCTCTGTAATCTACCACCAGAGTTACTAAGAGAGTAGCTCCTATCCCTTCCTGCTTGGAACATTTGATTCATTCATGTTGTTAATCAAAGTTCTATTGGAGCTTAAAGGTTAAAGGTAGGGCTTATAATGTGTATTCTGCACATCTGCATTAGTGCTTAATAGCATGCATTCTGCAGACAGAATGACTAGGTTAGAGTCCCTGCTCTTTGGGAACAAATTATTTAATTGGTGAACATTTCAGTCCCTTTATTTGTAAAACTAGGAAACCAGGGTACCTATCCAACAGGGCAGAGCCAGAGGATGGGCCCTGTCCTCTCTACTCTCATCTTGGCGCCCTTTCTCCTGTACCACTGAAAATTATCCCTTGCTGCACTATGCCCTCAGGCACTCCTGTCTCTTTACCCCAGCTCCTGCTGTCACTCCCGCCCTCCAGTGCCTGTATGCTGGGTAAGGGAGGGGGCTGGGAGTGACAAAATGTAGAAGAGAAGGTGATTTCATCCCCTCCCAGCAGAAGCGCTGGCATGCAGACCCTGCCAGTACCCCAGCACAGACCCAATGCCACCCCATGCCTGCCTTCGCAAGTTCAAGACAGGCTTCCCTCACTCCAAGCCTCTGATGATGACTTTCTGGTCCCGCTTAACATCTGTTGGGCATTTGCATCTGCCCACTGCCTTCTTTATAAGTAGTGTGCCTTGTGCATCTGCCTCTCCAGGGCTGGCTCAGCACCTGACCAGCTGCAGGGCGGGCCCAGGCCGTGTCTGCTCAGCCTCTGTGTCACCTCCAACAGCTGCAGAGAGTCTGGGCCTGCTTCCTGTTTGCACCTGCGAGCCTCCATGACATTGCCTGGCTCTCCCTGGGTCCTGCCCCCAGCTCTGCGTCCCATGTAGCATCCTGCTCACTGTGCCAGGTTTGTTCCCTGCCTGACCACAGCTCCCTGCCCCAGGGCCAGCCCTCTTGTTACAGTTTCAAGGTCCTGGTGCTGCAGCTGGAGCTGCCTGCTTCTGCACGGCCCTGCCCTGACTTTCCCCAGGGCTATTCACTATTTGTGCCCTGAGTCTCTGCACAAAATTGAGGTCTTACTGGTACCTGCATGCCCTTCCATCTATCTGGCTCATTCATTCTCGGCTGGGGATTCCAGGCTGGGTGGGCCCTGGTGATTCAGAATCCCTCCTCCCTAGGACTCCTCCCAGACCAGATCATTAAAGTCTCAGTTCTTCCCTCTGCCCTGGACTCTCCCCAGACCTCTCCTGCAGGCCTCAGCTTTCCACCCTCCTCGACATCTGTGGCCACTAATACTCCTGCCTTTATGGGTACCCAGGGGCTTGGGGACTTAGAAATGCAGCTGCTGGTGCCTCTGGGAATTGTGGGCCTTTGGCAGACCCTGAGTCAGCCCTCACTAGAGGACCCTGGGCAGGGAGCACTAGTTCTGCCTTGTCCTCCAGCCTCCGCCCCACACGGTAGCCACATCCTAAGGCAGGGCACTCCAGGCAGCCACAGGAAACTGGAGTGGGAACCTCTCGCCAGTAACCACAAGCTCCTGGGCCTGGCGTGGGCCAGCTCCCACTGGGGCTTTTTGCACCTTCGACCAGAGCTGATCCACCCATCAGCCATCAACTCTTCTCCTTTCTCTCTAGCTAGGTTCCTTTCAATCCCTACTACCCCCTCTTTCCCCTGCCGTCTTCCCCGTCCCAAGCATCCTCACCCTGCCAGCTAAGTCTCACCTTCCAGCTCCCACTCAGGCCACTGCCCACCTCCCAGGTGAGCCAGGGCTGAGGTAGTCAGGGTGGTGAGGACACCTGCTGGTAGGAAAAGCAAACAGAGCTGCTCTGAATCCCTGGCCCACAACTGGCTCACATTCCTCCTTCCTGGGCTGTCAACATCTGCCAAATCTCTCTCTCTCATGTTGAGGTTTTTTAAATCCCCGTTCAGTAAACACACATGACTTCCACACGTGTACAAACACACAGACGTCTCACCCAGAAGCCTCCCGGCTCCTCAGCACAGACAGGAGCCTCCTGGGAGGACACACTCCCAGACACACGCCCCCTCTGCACCCACAGCCACACCTCCCACCCACTCTTCCCGTGACACGCAGACACGAAAGGGCCGCCAGCAGTCATTTACATATCCAGAGCCACAACCCTGCTTTCCCTGTGTCCACAGGCCTGGAAGACACCCATTTTGAACACATGAATCTGTCTACTGTACAAAGCCAGACTACGCGTCTCCCTAAAGCACATGCACATGCGAACAGAGGTGCGTACCCTTCCCCCATGCCCAAAGCTCACGTGGGTCACGTGTGTGGCAAGGACTGAAGGACCCAGATGGCAAGAAGCTGCCTCTTGCCTGGGCTTCAAAAGCTTGACAGACATTCATTTGGGGCAGATACTCTTCTTCCCAAAGACTGGAAAAACTGAACCAGGGACGTGTCACAGTGAGTTGTGAAAAGCAGAGAGAAGACCAAGGTCTCTAGATTCCTGGAACAGTAGGGCTTGAGAGAGAGCTGGCCCTGCCCCTTCATGGCACCTATATGCTTACAGCTAACGATCTGCTCGCATGTGTGAGAACACATATGTTAATGGGACAGCACAATGCAGCTCCAAATTAAAATCAGTCAAGGATGTGATGTGAGTTCAGCAAACCGCTCAACTCCAGGGCTCCTGCCTCCCCTGAAGGCACCAGGCTCTAACCAGAATGTCTCTGTCTGCCTCCCCACCCACCTCCCCAGCCCCAACTGCGCATCACACCTCCTGAACCTTGGTGCTGGTGAACCCTGGGCACTCTGTTGTGTGGCCATGGCTAGGCCCCTCTCCGTGGAACTCCCTACTCCAGTTCAGACCCTCCAGAGCGGACACCCCGGCAAGAATTGGACTTACTGTGCTCCGCCAGCCCCTGGATCATGTCGAATTTATGGATTTCTTTGGCATAGTACTCCCACTCGGTGTTTTCCTGAGTGCAGCCGTCCTCCCTCTCCTCTAGCAGCTCCCGGGTGCTGTTGTAAAGGGCCAGGATCTGGTAGGGGACGTGGGTCATCACCGATGGCTCAGGGGGACTGGTGAGCCTGAGTTTGCTCAAGATCTGTCCCCTAATGGCTTCCACCCTCTTCTTCTTGATGTGGCTGAAGTCCAAGGTGGTGCAAGTGGACAGAGAGAGGCTGACCGTGGCAAAGTTCAGCAGGGCCAGGACCACCAGAGCCCTTTGCAAGTGCATCTTCATGTGCAAGCAGAGGGGAGAGGCCAGGGGGGCTGCGAGGCCTGGCGAGGAGGAGACCCCAGCAGACGTGCAGAAGGAGGGAGGAAAACCAGGCGGCCTCCCTAGATCCCGAAGACTGAGGCTTGGCAAGAAGGTGCATGAACTCACTGCACTGCGAGAGCTTCAGGACTTCCAGGAAGCGCTGGCAACCCTGAGCACGAAGAAGCCGACTGTGTGCCTTGTAGCTCTGGGTTTCTTCTCCATGTGTCTAAACAGGTTCTGCTGGGCTCTGACTCCCAGCAGGCCAGGTGGAGGGCAAGCAGAGGGCTGGGAGGGGTGGCAAGGCAGCTGAGAGTGGGAAGGGAGCTGGAGTTTTTCCTTAGGTAAAAATAAATAGAGCGGATATCTGATATTGCCAAAGGCCACTTGGCGATGGGGAGAAAGTGGGTATTTTAAAGAAGTAGCAGAAGGACCATGGCTTGGGTTCCAAAATCAAAATCTTTGCCTTGCCTTGAAGGAGAATAAGAAAAGAGAATGGAAAAGAAAATTTAAAAAAAATCGTTAAAAAAAAAAAAAAGTCAGATCACCAGTGAGTAGGTGGGGAGAGACAGGGCTGGGCTGCTGATGGCCCAGCTAAAGGTGGGGGCAGCGCAGGACACACTTGTCTCTCGGGCACACCATTCATGCTTTCTCTTTTGTTTACACTTCCTCGGGGGCTTTCTAAATGACTTTGTTCACGCTGCCTCTTGTCTTCATTGGCTGGGATGTGGGGTTATGTGCAATTGGAAGGCAGGGAGGACAGGCCCCTGGAGAGCAGCCCCAATAATCCACTTGGACGCCCAGGGTCACCAGCACCTCAGCTTGTCTTCTCCCTCGGCCATTGCTTCTGTTCCCTGCTTCTCTTTAAAAAATAAAAAGGAAAAATAAAATAAAATAAAATAGAAGCCAGCTCACTGCACGCCTTCTCCGGAAAGCTGTTATTCCTTCTTTCTTATGCTTCTTCCCCTATCTCTCGCCTCCCTTGCTCATTCCCTCGGACTTGGCTTTCTGCTTCCCTCCCTTTCTCTCCCTCCTGCGTCTCCCTCTCCCTCTCCCTCTCTCCCTCTCGCTCCTCTCCCTCTCTCTCACACACACATGCACACACACACACAGCTTTCTCTATTTCTCTCTGCTGAAATTTTATACCTCCCTCCGATGACGTCTCTGGCCCGGGGTGGGGGAGGGAGGGACCAGCGCACGCAGCCTCTTTTGCTGCACGATTTTAATGTTTTAAACAGGCACAGGAAAAGCCGAGCCCGTTTGAAAAATACTTTGCGAGTCCTCTCTTTCGACGTGGTAACTGAACTTTTTTTCCCCTCTTGGAGTCACTCCTGCTACACGTTGACTGTTTTTCTGGAAAGTTACTCCGATGAATCCCCTCCCTCCTTCTCCCCCAACTCCTTCGCCCTCTCCAGCTGTCAGTCGGTCCTTCCCTCGGCCTCGCCGCCCCCGGGCCAGGCCGAACACTGAGCAGGGTCGGGATCGCGCTGGGCCTGGGTAGGGGCGGCAGCGCCACTGTCGGTGGGTGTGACGCCAGGCCTGGGGACGGGCTTGGAGTTGGGTTCAGCTCCGCTGCGATCCTGGCCCCGATTCTTCATTGACAAGATTGGAGTCGGGCAGCTTGCTGAAGCTTGGGGATGCTCCAGAGGCACTGAAAATGGTGGCGTTTTTCTGCAGATCGAGGGTGCCCTCTGGCGAGGCGAGGCCGCCAGTGACCGAGGCTCTGCGGGTTGGAGCCGGGACCGCGGGGAGGGCTCGGGGCTGGGGCTGGAGCTGGGGCTGGGGCCTGGGGAAGAGGGGATGCAAGAGAGGCCGAGGAAAACAGGCCCGGGAGCCTTGGGGGAATAGCCTCCCTCTCGGTCCGACGTGCGTACAAGTGCACCTCTCCCTTCCCCGAGCCCTGCTCTGCAGCCGCTTTCGCATAAATGTCCTCCAGATGTTCGCAGCCTCCCTCCCCGCCGGGGGTTCCGCGGGGAACTGCGCCAGCGAGCGCAAAGTCAGCAGTTGGCAGGAGCCCATTTCCCAGATGGGTGAGGGGAAGTTTTCTCTCCGTTTTCCTTCCTCTTCTCAGCCTAAGCTTCTAGGTATTTTCCCAGAAGCTTAGGGAGGGCAAGGCACAGTGCTTCCTCCCGCTCCTCGCCCCCAACAAAGGGCTTGCCCCCGAATGGATCACTTTCCTGGGAATCAGTGCTGCTCCCTTTCACGCCAGCCTTCCTGGGCTCTTCCTGCCAGGTCTGGTTCCTGCTCCAGGCTCCTAGGCTAACTGAAGGGGTGTTCTCAGCATCCCTAGGATCATAGTTGATCAGTTTACAGTGGAGGAAACTGAGGCACAGAGCGATTTAAAAGTCCACATTGTTTTGTGAGTGGTGAAGGTGATATTTAACACAGGCTCTCTAGTTTGGGTAGGCATTATTGTCATTTGCATAACAAACAAGGAAACATAGGTGTAGAAAGCTTAAAAATAATCTAAGGTCATATATAGCCAGTAGGAGTCAACACTGAAATTTAGACTGAGGAGTCTATTGGAAGAGTCTATGAATTTAACTACTATATTATACTATATACCAGGCACTCTTCTAGGCTCTCTGAATACAATAGTGAACAGAACAAACAACAAAAACCTTGCCCTAGTGGAGCTTACATTCTAGGAATGAAGGTGGGCAGTAGGGAAGGCAATAAACTAAATAAATATAAGGTAACTTCCATGGTAGAAAATAAAACGGGGAAGGAAGACAGAAAGTGCCTAGGTTGGGGGATGTTGCAATTTAAAAGTGATATTGCAATTTTAAATTAGAGAAAGCCTTACTGAGGCCTTTAAGCAAACACTTGCAAAATGGGAGACAGAATTATTAAAGTTATACATCCTTCTGGACTCTACCTCTACTAAGTCAGTCTCCAGGCTCTGGCATATGTACTTTTAACAAACCTCACAAGTGGGTCTGGTTTCCAGCAAGGTTTGGAAGCCACTACTCTAGGGCTTCGTCCTGTCCAGAATGAGCACTGGTCACCTTTTGCTTTCAGGAAGTTGGGAAGAAGTGGGAGTGAAGGTTTGGAAACTGGTTAAAAGGTGGTGGTGGTAGTATGGCTATAAGCTGACAAGAAATGAAAAAACCCAAAGATTAATTCCTTCTTTATCTTTGGGTACCAAGAAAGAAGGGAACAAAGAGTTCATTGGAGACTATATTTTATTTGTCTTGGATTTTTAACAATGAATGTTTCTTCAGATTAAAATCTAATTAGGGTAGCCTCACTGAGAATCAGAGTTAATGAGTAAAAGATCTTAGGGGTAATCTCTAAGAATAATTACAAGGGAGGAAACTGAGGTCCAGAAAGGCTCTGCCTGGCTACACAGGTAGTTGTCAGCAGATCCAGGCTGGGACCTCAACGCTTCCGACATCTAGGCAATGTTGTTGCTGTCATAAGGCATAATGTACAGCCCTACCCAGTAAATGTGTGAATGAATGGTTGAACTGAGTAATTTACAGGGTATTTAAAAAATGCTTGCAATCCAGTTTTAGGGTTGCTACTGCCACTTCCAAGTCTTCGCTTTTTAAGGGTTGGCCATCTAGGCCTTACTGCCAGTGTGATATTGGGGATGTTGCTCACTATCAGGGCCATAAGCCCATTATCTGAGGGTCTCAGCTGACCATTACTAGGGCCCCAGGCAGTGATGTTGACCTAGGAATCTTATATGGAGAATCAATGAAGACTCAACTCACCTCATTTGGCTGGTGCAGGGGTTCAGAACAGGCCTCCCCAACATGTGCACTTGGGCATGTAAATTATTTTGAGCTGATGATAATTAAGACCCTGCGGGCTCAGGTTAAGCTTTTACCTCTCCCTTAAATAATTTAAATTAGAGACCATGCCCATAATAAGAGTTATAACCAAAAATAACTTTTTATTTCTATTCCTGTCTATAGGGCAAGACAAACCTCTAATTACTGAACATCTACTCTTCTTATCATTCTGCAAATGACTTTTCTCCCCTCTGAAGCCTTACTTCATCCTTAGCTCAGAATGTCACATCTACTTCATTTTCCCTTTTTGTCTCTGAACTTCTCATGAATGTGAGGTCTCTGACTCTCTCATATGTATATGGCATTCCCATACTTTCATATGAAATTAAATTTGGAATCTGTCTCATGTTGATTTCATTATTAGACCAGTCGAAAGAACCTAGAAAGACAAGAGAAAGCATCCTTCACCCCCATACTGGGAGTTTGGGGGATATCTTCCTCTACTGGCCTAGGAGAAAGGCTGCCACCCAGTAATATGTTGTGGAGAAAAACACTCCAGTAATATAGTGTCAGAAAGGCACCTGGCTCTACTGTTTAACACTCAGGTGATTTTCCTTAAGCCACCTCTTTGCACCTGTGTCCTCAATTGTTGAATAGAGATATTACTGCCGTTCACTTTATAGGGTTATTGGAGGGATTATTTGATTTTTGAAAGTTATTACTACTCAGGTATTTTATGTGCCGGTTCAGCCTCTCTGTAAACTTTTGAAGGCAGAGATTATGTATATTGCATTTTCTGTTATAAACCATTTATTAACACCTGACTCCCTGTAGCCTGTTTTCTCATCTGTCCAATAGAAATAATACAATTTATCTTACTTCCCACACAAGGTTGTTATGCCCTTCACATGAGCTAATAAAATTGTGAAGGTCTCCTGTGCATTGCAAAGAGCTATACAAATGGGAGGGATCAAAATAATAACTACTATTAGTAGTGATGCTTTGCACTTAATAACATGTATTTTTAAAAGGACTAACATTTTTTCACTATCCCACAGGTGCAGCCTTAGAGGGATTTAATACGTGAAGGTTTCTTTCAGAAGTCAAGCAAGGCAGGTTTGGGAAATATATAAGTTAGAGGATGGCACATAGAATCCAGGGACAATGCGGCCGACCCTTTAAATATTGGAGCGGAAGGGCGGAGCCGTAGTCAGGGACGCCACGGGCTGCTTGGTTTCCAGGAAGTGGCGTCAGGCAGCCGCGGCGATGGAGGACTTGCTGGACCTAGGCGAAGAGTGGCTCCGGGGCTCGGCGACTTCCGTGAGGACCGATGCGGGGAGGGGCTTGGGGCCAGGATTTAGCGGGTGGAGAGCAGCGACCCCGCCGCTGCGGCTTCCCTGACCGCCTGTGCGCGGCCTGTCCCGAGCGGCCGGAGCGGGCGGGCCCGGAGTCGCGCTGCGGTGAGGCGGGAGAGGAGGTGGCCTCCTTCGCCCCGCCCCCTGGGCAGCAGTGGGCTCCGCTGCTGCTGGCCTGGGGGTTCGCTTTCTTTAAAATCCTCAGAAAAGGAAAACAGGTCCCGCCCCCGCCGGCCTCTGGGTCTAGTTTCTTTCCGCTTTCTGGAACCCCAACTGCAAACTCCCCTAGAAAGGACAGTTCTGAGGATGACTGGAGGCACTTGCCCCCAACCTAGAACTTTCCCTTCGGACTTTTCATGCCAGAAGTTCGCGTAAATATCACACTGTTTTATGCATGGAAGGCAGGCAGGCAGGCAGACGGGGACGGCCATTCCTGCCTGTAACCCCCACGGGGAGGTAGGCTTTACTTCAGCTTATAGTTAAGCATCTCAAGATTCGTTGTAACGTGAAGGAGTGTCTGGGTGCGGAACCCAGGGGTCAAATGGAATATAAAGCTGTCGTATTAGTTTTTAAAAAAGTTAACCTTTCGGAACCTAGGTTTTCTTATCTCCAGAATGGAGACGTTGATAATATACTTCAGGGAGTTACAATGAAGATGAAGATGAAATGGGATACTCCATGGAAAGCATTTAACACTGTGCCTAGTGTCTGCTAAATTATTAGAAAAGGTTCGCTGCTGCTGTTGTACAGCTATGATTTACCCAAGGTTATAAAGTCAGTAGATAACCAAGCTGGATCCAAGACTCAAATTCAATGCCTTTTGTTTTAACTCCACCACAACCCCGGCAAGCCTTTTTACCTTTAAAATCGTCAGGATCACATTTACTAAAAGATTGAGCCACATAGCAGGTCTTTAGTTTCTGCTGTGGAATCTCTAAGTGTTTTGAAGTTCCCCCATAGCACCTAGTGTCCTCCAAGGTCAGAGAGGAACACCTCTCTGAGGGAGATCTGAGGGACAGGAGCAACTTGTTCTAGGGTGAAGCAGGTTCCTTGACTGACCAATGGGAATATTAGGTCTTCAGGCCTTTCTGATACGTGAACTTGTTTGGTACCTAGGGATGTGAATGTAGTTCTTCATTCTTTCAACAAATATTTATTGAGCTCCTACTGTGTATGAGGCATTGTCCTTGGTGCTGGATATAAAGCATTGAATAAAAAGTTCCTGTTCTCATGGGGCTTATGTTCCAATGAGGGAAAATGGACAATAAACAGACTATACATTTAAAACATGTAAAATCAGGTAGTAGTTTTTGGTTTTTTTTTTTTTTTTTTTAACCAGTTGTACCTGTGGATTTTTACAGGGTCTTTTAAAAAGTTTCTATCTTAAAATAATTATTGGAGAAACCCAAAATGCCTTTTTGCTGTAAACATCACTTAAAGATAAAATCATTGCATTTTTGTTTTAGCACAACCACTGCATGTAGTATGCCGTATTTAGATCCCTGATGCTATGATAAATGGGAAAGGACAACCACAGGTGAAGGAATGAAATTGTTTGTCTTGGGAAGAAAATGAGCTGCTTATTATCAGAAAGATTGTTTCCATCATCCCTGAAACTTAAATGACTGACTAAAATTTGAAATGTAAACACTCTGTAAAGAGTTTTTATGCAGCTCCCATGTAACCCCTCTCAATTTATGGGTGCAGTAGTTCTTGGTACATTTTCAAGGTAGAGTGGCAAGAACTCAAGATTTGAAGACAAGAAGATTTTGGTCTTAGATTTATGCCTGCTACTTAATTGCCTTCCTGGGCCTCAGTTTCCTCATTTGTAAAATGTCAGTCCCTGTCCCTATTGTGAGAATCAAATGAAGCTACATCAAATAAGACTTAAAAGTGCTTATAGTAATGCTCTTTTTTTTAAGCCAACCAATGACAATATAAGTATTTCAACACCTAATAGTCTGCCTAAATAAAATTTTGTTTATATGCTGAGAAGGATTCAAGATACTGAGCATTTCAGATACTTAGAGATACAAATTCCCAGGAGGACTTTGGAAAACACTTATAAATTGTTCATTTAATGACTCAGAATTTGAAGTGTTCTGATTTTCAAAGCTGATGTCTCAAAATTCTTGAAAGAGATTTCCGTTAATGTCTCTAAGTAGAGGTCCAATTAGTGTATATGTCAAAGCAAATGCCATGTAATTTAGGAATTCTTTCCCCAAAATGCCTTTTTGATAACTATTTTCATTCCAGGCTTTGACATTAGGCCTTCCTAAAGTCTTGCATAGGAACATGGGGTCTTTACCACACTCTTCCCTGAGCTGTGGCATGAGGTCTCTGTCTATTCTAGAGGAATTTCTAGCTGCATTTCTTTGGATAGAAAAGATCTATGGCAGTTAAAGGAGGGCCTTATGATCATTAACTCATGAATTTCCTATTCTGCCAAATAGAACTAATGTCAGTTGCTTCGTGTTAAAGGTTTGGAGCGTTTTTTAAGATATATTCAGTTTACTCAAATCCCACCCTCCACCATGTCATCATAAATCCACTCCTTACCTTCTCAGAATTCTCGTCCTCATAGTGGCTCAGAGACATTTGGGTGAGCAGTGCCCCTCATTTCTCCTTATAGGGGGCCAAGATGGGTCGCCGAGCTCAACAGGAGTCAGCGCAAGCTAAGAATCACTTCAGTGGCAAGAATTCTTCAACTCTGATTGGAGAGGTAGGTGTTAAACATCTGAAGAAATGCTCTCTTAACAGTTAGCGATTACTTATGAGCAAAGATTTGGTATTACATATTTCTCTTTAATGCTAGCTCTTCTTCCTGTCTTGATTTGGGAATTCCCTTCCTTGGCATTTGTCTTATTAGTTAGAAATGAAAAAGAAACATTTTACCTTTGATGGCAGAGTAGTTTCTGTGTGTTGCTTGATATTCTCAGTGATTGATTTCCTTAAGTTAGCTGAAGCAAGGGACTAGGAAGTTTCAAAATCCAGTTGAAATCCAGGTTTTTATTTCTGCTGAATAAATGCCAGTGAGGCATGCTGGTGACGTAAGGTTAGATTACACAACTGGACATTGGCTGTCAGTGGTAACCTGCACTCCCTACAGTTTTCAGGCAGGAAGGGATTAATATTGGCCTTACTTTCCTGGAAACTTTTCCTCCAAGTGGCCTGGAATTATGGGAATTTATCCAGCTTCTTTTTAGAGGGTGGGTAATCCTGATGAGCAATACTTTTAATACCAGGGCACTATTTTTGGCAGTTTTCTCAGCCTCTTTTCTCCTTTCTCTATCCCTTTGAAAAAACTTTGCCCTTTTTAAGAGTCAACTTCGGGGTAACCCCCTCTGTTAGCTCTTCCTAACTTCTCCATGTTGACGTGGGGCTCTTTCCTCTCAGTTCCCACAGTACCTATTAGAACATCTCACATTATATGTTAATTTTCATTTTCTATGTCTGTCTGCCCCATTAGACAGCAGGAAACCTGGCTTCTCAATTGTCTAGCCCGTGGGCCCATAGTAGGTTTACAACAGATGAGGGGATCTCACCAAGAAGCCTCACGGGCCAGCAGGGTACATGAGCACAGCATGCTGGCACAAGACACAGATTCACTTTACTTACATATCATGTGTAGCAGCAGTCCTCAAACTTTTTGGTATCAGAGATCAGCGCCCCTGTGAGAATCTAATGCTTGATGATCTGAGGTGGAGCTGAGGCGGTAATGCTAGTACTGGGGAGCGGCTGCAATTACAGATGAAACTTCTCTAGCTCGCTAGCTGTTTACCTGCTGTGCAGCCCGGTTCCTAACAGGCCATAGACTGGTGCTGGTCTGCAGCCTGGGGGTTGGGGACCCCTGATATATAGGAATATTTTTCACTTTTACAGGAAATAAGTTCTCACTTCTTGAGTTCCTCACATAGCCCTTTGAATTTATCTTTCATTTTCTCACTTATTGTAGAACTGTGGGTACAGAGAATAATTCCTCTAAGATAACAACAGTCATGCCAGCACAGAAAAGCTGGCCGTTGTCCCATGGCCTCATTCTCTGAACACAGTAGCAGGGGGGATTGTGGGTACTGGAGTCCACATGTCCTTTCTAAAGAGGTAACCACTACCTAGTCAGAGCTGACTGGTGCTGTGAAGGAATACAGGCCTGGTATTGCCAGAACTTCTGACTTTCCAAGAATGCTGGCAGTCTAAAATTTTATGTGAAAGCAACACATATTTAGAGGTTAGCATCTGATTATAAAAATTAAGTCACCCTATGGACTAGATTAGGCCTGGAGATTGTTAATATGTGACTTTGGTGATAGCACCTTCATTATACTGCTTATTATGTTGTATTCTAATGGTTTACAAGTCTGGCTCTCGCATAAGTGAACTTCTGGAAGGCAGAGTTTGTGCCTTCCAGGCATGCAATTGACACTGCAAAGGATGAGAAGGTGAAGTACTTAGTGTGTCATGGGGGCTCTTAGAAGCTGAATAAGACCATTACAGGGTGAGGGGTGGGCAGATAGTGGAACATTGGAGGCACAGTTATGGGGCACGGTAGTGTAACATAGGAAGACAGTGAAAGAAGATGGACCAGCCCCAACTCTGGTCTCAGGGAGCTTGAATTACAGCAGTGTATATCTTTAAAGAGAAAATGCGCAAGCAGATGACTGGGTTAATGGAAATCTATTCTGGCCTCAGATCACTCTAGGCTTTGGATCCAGGAGGATACATCCCAACACCATATCATTTATTCATTATTCAACAAATATTTATGGATGCTTACTGTATGTCCAGCATCATTTTAGGGGTTTGCATATTTCAGTGAACAAAAGAGACAAGATCCCATGTCATAATGGAACTTATATTATGCTCATTACTGTCAGGAAGACTAACTGCAAGTCTACTTAATTGTGAAGGAGGTTATAGCCACCTATAGTGGTTAGGTCAGTGAATCTGTGATGGGCCAGGATGTCCTGGAATGATCTAATGGCCTTGAAGCCCTATGTCACCCCACACCAAACCCTATGCTGGGTTCAGTAGGCACTGTTCACCTACCCACCCCCTTTTTCTTGGCTCCCAGGCAAGAGTCCGTTTTGTGAGTGCATAACTACGAAGTCACAGACTGTGACAAACCTTTCAGGATTTCAACCTTTCTGGAATACCTACTTATTTCCTCAGAGACATTTACCTTTTTTAAAACTCAGCATTAGCATTTTTCTGGGAGAACATGATGCAAAGTCATTCTGTTCTTCACCCAAATGGTGTATCTGACAGCGAAATACCAGTTAGAATTCCAGAATTACATCTCTCCCTGGGTTAATTGAGGTTTAAAGCAGTGTAGGCAGCCTCCCCTGGGGCCAGATGCTCACTGTGCTGTGTGGGACTTTTTGGCCATTTCTTTCTAAAATTAGATTTGTGTGTGTGCCCATTTACATTCCGAGTGTATGACTTGATATATTTATTTTTGTCCATTCGTTGACTATATTCTAGGATGAAGCTATTCGTGAAAATGTAAATATGGTACCTGGGGGCTGTCAGACATACTGGAATTACTCTAGAGTTAGGTAGGAATTAGTTCAAACAAATGATTATTTTAAAGCAAGATGGTGGAGTTGGGACCTTTGGTGAAGGAAACAGAGAAGGAAACGGGTCTGCTGGAACAGAGTGAATACAGGATTTGGCACCAGAAGACCAGGGTTTGTGATGGCTCTGTTAATTAATTGCCTGGATCTTGAACTAGTCCTCTAATCTCTCTAATCCTCCATTTCATTATCTGTCAAATGGTGGTAACAATACTACCAGGTTAAAGTGGGGATTAAATGAAATATGCCCTCAAAAGCACTTTAATAAACTGAAAAGCGCAGCACAAACGTTAATTCATTCAGTAAACTAGTGAATAAATGAGTATTTGGCCAGTGCTTTGCTGTTTTTATTAAAGGAGAGCAAAGAAGGAGGACATAAGCTTGGGTGTCTTTTAGAACAATTTGGAAGGCTTTCAAGGGCTGCTTGCTACTCATTTATTCGTAGATTGACCTATAGGGATCCAAAGCAGTTTTTGTGCTTTCTGGGTACAGCAGGCATTCCCCATAAGAGTGGGTGAGCATAGGCCTCGGGGTCATAGAGGCCTGAGTTGAAACCCTGACTCTGTCACACATTGGTTCTGTGACTCTGAGCAAGTTACTTAACCTCTTTAAGCTTCAGTTTTATTGGTTAAACATGGATAATAATATTACATAATTCATAGAGTGGCTAGAAAGAAAAAAATGTAATAACAGATGTAAAACTTTTAACGCAGGCTGACACATAAGTACCCAATATGTTGCTTACCATTATTTCTCTAGAATTTGGGGGTTTTTATTTTGCCTCAACCCTCTCTACTAAGGTTTAAAAACTGGTGGCCTTCAGGGTGAATTTAGCCTGAACTATGTCTTGTTTGATTAGTACAGAGTTAAATGTTTTTAACTTGGCAGTTGTCATTTATGAATGAGAAAACTTCATGTGAAAATTCAGATTTGGAGCTTCTCTTTAAAATCAGAAGTTCTGGTGCAGAGGGAATGCTGGGCTGGCATTCCCATGTGGCGGCAGTTACCTAGGGCTGGCTGGGGCTGATGACAGAGCTGGCCTCTCCATTTTGCCACTTCTTACTTTTAATACACCTGATCATATTTACTCACATTTGCTCTGACTGGATCCTATTTCCTTTCGAGTTTTAAACTCCTGCTGTTTTAGGGTGGGTTGATTTTCAGGTATCCTTGTGTGTCTATTACTTGTGAATGTGGCTACCTCAATCAGAAACTCAACCTCAGTACTTCAAACAAGCATGATTTTTCTCATAGCAAGAAGTGCAGAGGAGGGCAGGGCAGCGTAAGTGTAGCCACTGGGAAATGTCCTGCATTACCCTTGCCCCTTTCAGTTTCCTGCTCTGCCATCTGGAGCTTGTGACTTATTCTCATGGTTGTTACATGGCTGGTTGTTCCCTAGGGATCAGAGCTACTTTCTAGGTAAGAGAGAGGGGGATAATTAAAGAATTCAAGGTGCATGCCAACTAAGTGCGTCCCTTCTTACTAGGAAAACAGTAGCCAGAGACCTCACTAAGCAGGGTTCTACTTACAATTAATTGATCAGAACCCAGTCTTCCAACAATTTTAATTTGCAAGGGAGTTTTCAGCTAAGCACATGGCCACACCATAGCATTGTGGTTTTTTTTTTTCTTTTTTTTTTGGTTAGAGAGAGGAGGAGAATAGCTATTGAGTAAGCAGTTTGCATTGACATGTCAAATATTTTTTAAAATAAAATTTATACAAAGTTTCTTTTTTCTTCTTTCTTTCTTTCTTTCTTTCTTTCTTTCTTTCTTTCTTTCTTTCTTTCTTTCTTTCTTTTTTATAGCCTTGGGTACAAAAGGGAAGAATTATTTTTAGTAGCAAAAAAACCCCCAAAAAACAAAAAACTACATTCTCCAGTTTTCTAATTTAAAGTTGTAGAGAGTTCAGTGAAAATGGTATGCTCTGAAGTTCCAGGATACCTGATTGAGTTGCCTGTGTCACTCTCTTGATCTTTTTCTTCTTCCAGTTATCTCCAGCCACTTGGGACTTTCTGTTTCTAGGATACCTGTGGCTCAGCCTTCCCTCCCTCAAAGAAGAGGAAAGGTCTCTTTATTTGCTTAGTCATTCTGTAAATTTCAAAGAGTTTAACTTTTTCATTTTACTGATTAACCAGAGTGATGAACTCTTCATGTAGTTTTATGAACTCAGTTGGTTAGAATCGTACCTACTTAAGGGTTGTCATGAAGATGAAATTAGATAATGCACATAAAGTGCTTAGCGTAGTATCCAGCATATAGGAATCTCTCAAAAAGTGCTAAGAAGGTTTATAACTACACTCTTCTGGTTTTTGGCTTTTTTTTTTTTTGGTGCCACATGTCACAAATCAGGTTTGGATCACCAGACCCATAATTCTGTTAACAGTTCGGGTTGGCATTATAATTACTGAGAAATTTACTCGAAGATGGTTCCATGAGTGTCTACTTGTCTGCAGCATACAACTTTCTCTGGGAAGACCAGCTCTGAGAATTAAACTGGATTTCTCTGCTTGAGCTTCCACCTTCTGTGTTCAAATGATGTTCCTCTATGTAACTTCTTCAAGAAAAGACCCAGTCACTTTATACCATAAAGTTACATTATCATACACTGAGGCTGGAGAAAAGTCATCTCAGGCAGAAGCTCTCCAGGGCCGACTCGCCTTTTGGTTGACCGTTTCTCACTTGGGTCTAAACCGCTTTGTGGCTTAGCTTTTATTTTGCAGATTGTCCTTTTAATAATAACAATTTTAGCTTATGTTGGAACAGTTGCTACCTTTCTGTTAATTACCTGCACTATCTTATTTAAGCTTCATGGTAGCTCATGAAGTGGGTACTATTATTATCTCATTTTAGCTATGATGACACTGAGACTTAGAGAGGTTGAGTGACTTGTCCAGAGTCATTCAGCTAGTCTCTGACTCTATTTTCTTTGATTCCGGCCAGGTGCTTTACCACCAGCTAACCTCTCCTACCCTCTAGCTAGATAGACACACAGACCTCCCAGTAGAGAAAGGCCTTTGGGGAGAGTGGAGAGACTTTGGGATAATTCTTACTTTTGGAACTCTTGGAGAGGGAGTACATCCCCACTTGATCACTCTTGCTCATCTACTTGTCTAGAGAAGTGTTTGAGTCACAGCTGTTCTCTTTCTGCCCCCCCATCTAACCCCTCCCCCCATCGCTTCAGTGTTTCTCCTAGGTCGCAGAACTGAAAGTTAGCCAGATTCTTTTGCAGGAATCTGAAAAATGCTGCTGGGCTCATGTTCCCAAATTAGGCCAATTTCCTCATCCCCCAGCAGCTCCACTCAGCTGGAGCTCCCTCCGAGCTTGGCATTACGTCCCTCACCCTCCGCCTGTTCCCTGAATGGTCTGCCAGCCAGGCAGTTATTTTCAGCCCAATAGGGTTATCTGCTGACCCTTTTTGGTGACATTTTTCTCCTTTTCTCACAAAAATAACTTTCCTGATTGGTCACATTTTTCAGCCTTTTTCGTAGTCACTCTCCAATGGGCTGGATTGAATGATGCTCTGATAACGTTGTCAAAGAAGGATGCAGGGAATTTAATGTGGAACTGTTCAAGAGGAATGTGTTTTCCACACTTCATATTTATGTCATGCTTTGCATGCTTCAATTTCAAACTCTCCCTTGGGGTGGACAGATGTGCATCACTGACCCATCCCTGGGGTTGGCCACTGTGTGGGAGGGAATGTCATCTCAGGGTAGAGCCTGCAGTTAGAAATAGCATCTCAAGATTCTCCTCCAGCGCTGGCTCTGGCTCTTTCAGTGTCCCAGTCCAACGCACTTTCACAGCTCATGCCTTCTTTTACTATCTGTAAAGCAGAGGATCGCTCTGGCTGGCTTCCTGCAGGTCCCAGGGTTAAAGGTGGTGCCGAAAGAGCACTTTTCAGATCCTCTTTCCCACCTTCAGGGAGGGTTAAATGAGAAATACAGGTGAAGACTTTAGCCCAGTGCTGCATTAAGTTAGCTACTTAGTATTGATAATTATAAATATCAACACAACCTGAGAAGTAGAATAGATGATTATTTTGTTTTTAATCTTAGCTCTGCCAATTGTTAGGCATATATCTTGGGCAAGTTACTTAACCCATCTAAGCCTATTTCCTCATCTGTTAAATAGAGAACATAGTGGTAGCTGTCTCACAGGGTTATTAGAAGATTAAATAAGAGAATGTATAAGGCTTTTAGGACAATACCCGCCACATGCTAACTATTATTGTATTATCTGTATCAGATGAGAATTAGAAAATATTAATTTATCTTCAAATACAATTCTGTTCAAGATACATAGATATTCTTATTTATAGAACTAACTGGGCCTCTGGGCAAATTAATATTTGGATGAAGAGTCCTTTTGGTGAGAATTCTTTATGTCGCTTGAGACCCATTTTGTTTGTCTTCTCTAGTAACATCTCTGCCTATGCCATTGTTCTGTTATTTGCCAATACCTTTCCATCTTGTCTTCAAAACCCAACCCTCTGTCTAGAGGTTGGCAGTCTTTCCAAAGAATAATCCTTAATTGCTGACATATCATTTTGTTGTTCTTGGGGCATATGGGTAGAAAACGGAGGAGGGCAGGAGTGACCTTGGTGACCTCTGTGAGCTTGGAGTAGAAGATAACATTCATTCATTCACTTATGAAACTTTATTGAGAGTTTTTTGTGTGCCAGGCATTGTGCTTGAAGCTGGCAATCCAGTGATAGACCAGACATGCTCCCTGTCTTCTTAAAACCTTCATCTGGGGGCTGCAGAGAAGTAAGAGCCGGGGCAGGGGTGAACACAGAAGGATACGGGAATACCTGTGTTGAGCTCCTTTTACTCTTGGGGACATCTGAAAAGGTTGTCCAGGCAAAACTCACATTTGAATTGAGACATGAAAGATGAGTAGAAGTTATCCAAGAGAAGGGGCCAGGGTGGACACTGAAGGGAGAATTTTGCAAGCAGAGGGATGAGCACATGCCAGGTTCTGGAGGCAAGGGAGAGAGCACGACATGCTGGATTTGTTAGTGGAGCAATTGACCATACAGGTGATGGAGTAGTGGTCTCGGTGACTCTTGCCTTTTGTGACAACTGAACCATTGGAGGCCAACATCTCTTATATGACACTGAAACAATTAGTAATGAGGGTTAGACTGTGACCTTTTAATATTTTTCTAGCCTTTTGTTTCAGCGATGCATCTTCAATGCAGCCATTACGCTTCTGTCTATATATACTAAGTAGACCAGTAGTTTGCAGTGTTTATACTTAATACATGTCCTAAAAATTCTTAGCTTCCTCTGAGGATAGACTATATAGAATATATATAAGCCTAGTAACCCTAGGAGAGAAATCTGTCTATTTAGGAAGTAACATTGAATAAGTCATGATCTGATAGGATTTAGAACATGTCTTTTGATTTCGCCAGATAAGAAACTAAATCACCTAGATCCTACTAATTACAAGTAAAAGCTAGATGCTTAATAAGAATATGTGTAAGTGAATCAAGAATACCAACCCAGTTAGTGCCTGACTTGTTACTATTGTATTGCCTCAAGAAAGATGAGAAATCCCCACCTTAGACTTCTCAGCATTGTTAATTTGCATTAAAGAACACACATATGATTAACAACTGTAAGTCATATCTGCTTACAACCCATTCCAAATGGAATGGGTCAGATTCCATTGTAATATTGGAATTCGGCTTGACTCCTGTTTAGAGTAAAGAGACCATTGGCTTATGTTCAGAAATCTTATTTTTTGGTATGTCACGGTAATGATACTTTTGTTGTAATGAGAGTTGACTTATATTCAGTCAAGGTGCCCAGGGTAAAGACTTCTCAGAATCTATAGCTGTAAATGGCATTATGTTAGGGGGAAAAATATTTGAAAATTAGAGAAATGGTTTAAGGCACTTAACTTACTCAGACTGTGACAGTTGCCTCATGAGTGGTCTCTCTTTTTATATTCCCACCCTCCTGCAGTTCAGTGGTCTTATAAAAATGCACATCATTGCATGGCTGCTGATGGCCCTTAGGATAAAAAATGGCAAATTCTTAGTTTGACTCTGTGTGATTTAGGCTTCGCCTACACCTCCAGCCTCATTTCACACCTGCTACCTTGGTTTCAGTCACAGGGAGTCTTTACTTTGCTTATGCAGTTCTCTACTACTTATGCTAATTCCCTAAAATATTGTAAATCCATAGAACAGAATAGAATAAGAAATAAGTTTCCTAGGATCATCACCCAACTTTTTGCTGGGCTGACTCATACCTCTCCTTTGGGTTTAGCTTCAATATCACTCCTTTATTAGATGAGAATATTGTGTTCTCATTTAAATCAGCTCTCATTATTATACTCTCTTATAGCTTTTTTGTTTTGCTTTTTCTGTCACCCCAACCACAGTTTTTAAACTATGTTTATGTAATTAGGTTTGTCTCCCTCACAAATTGCAAGCTCTAGAAGTGCCTATTCTGCTCCCCTGGCACTTCGTAGGTCCTCAGTAAGCACTAACCCAATGAATGAGGAACATGTGTGAGGGGATGATGTATTCAATTTAGATAGTTTGAGGTGCCTGTGAGACCACTAGCTGGAAATGTCCAGAAGGCTTTGACATGTGGGACTCATGCTCTAGCCTGGGCTCTGAGCATAAGCTAGAGATTGGGAAGCCATTAGTACTGAGGTGGTAAATGGAGGCCCAGCTCTATAAGGGAGAGCTTTAAAGAGAGACGAGGCCTTGGGCAAGGGTATAAGACACAATGTGATGGACCTTGGAAGTGAGCTGAGTTGATAGGAAAGGAAGTGAAACCAAGAAGGAAGTTCTTAGATAATGGAGAGAAGGAGGGGACTAGATATTTCAGAGATGAAGCGGGTTGCAGGTTATAATGAGTTTGAAAAAGTAGCAAGGTCATTGACATCTAAAGGGTTGAGGAACTATGAAGCTAAGCATTAAATTATTCATGTGAACCTTCACTTAGAACAATGAGACCATCTATGGAGCAAGAATGCCCCAATTTTTTATCAATCCGTGCTCAGGTAATTGTTAGCAACAGGGAAAAGAAGGAAAGAGGTGATATGGCTGAATGGTATGAGTTTCAAAAGAAGTGTTTTGTAGTAGTTTGGAAGAGTAATGGTCTAGAGGAACTTTGGGAGGTGAGGCAGGAACACTATCTTGGAACCCTAGTTTGTGGGGGTTTTAAAACATGAGTGGGCTCTGTTTGAGAAACTGTAAGAGAAATGAAGTCCATGGGGGAAAGCCAGGTTTTAGGAGAAGCGAGAAGCCAGAGAGTGCTGTGAATAGAGAATATCTAATCTGTTTAGGAACCGTAAGATTGTAGTCAGAAAGCCTCACTGCAATCATTAGCTAGGCTAGATTTCTTCTCATTATGTAGCATGTCAATAATTACTGAGAAGGAGCACAATGATAGTAAAATATTCTTTTAATAATGATATTTTACGGGAAAAGGGTACTGACTAATGTTGAATGTCATTGGTGATACACTGAAACATTTCTAGTCCCATGCCTTTACCCCACATAATAGAGAATTATGTCACCATGTTTAGCTGATTGCTTTTATATTCCATTTTAATCCCTCCAGTGGCTTTTTAGGTATATAGCTTTTTATACTATTTTTTTTTTAGTGCTTGCTCTAGGATTGGCATATGCTTCCTTATCACTGGCTACATAGTGTTAATCTTGTACTACTTCACATAAAATGTGAGGTCCCTTGCACCAGTGTAAGTCGCATTTGTCCCCTCTCATCCTTTGTGCTAGTACTGTCACATACCTTGAAACTACATATGTTATGAACCCCATAATACCATTTGTCATTCCACTTTAAACAGTTGTCATTTAAAGAAATTAAGAGAAAAAAGGTAGTCTTTTATATTCACCAACACGTCTGTTTCATTTTGTAGATCCAAGTTTCCATCTGGTGTCATTTCTCTTTAGCCTGAAGAACTTTTCTTAGCATTTCTTGTAGTACAGATTTGCCAAGAACAACTTCTCTATTTAATTGATCTGAAACTATTTTTATTTCAACCTCCTTTTTGAAGGATATTTTCTATTGATAAAGAATTCCGGATTAAGATTTTTTAATTTTTTTAGGTGAGGCAACTCTTGGTTGACCTCACAGATTGCAAGGACCTTGTCATCTTGCAATTCTTATTTTTTTATTTTTTAATGCCTACAGCACCTAATCTTCCTAGATGGAAGATTTTTTTTTTTTTAATTTCAGCACCTTAAAGATTGACATTCTTTGTCCTGGTCTTCATTGTTTTTCATGGTTATTCTCCTGTGTATAAATCTTTTTTTCTCTCTCTTTCTGCTTTAAAAATTTCCTTTTTATCTTTTTTTATTTTTAGCAGTTTGACTATGATGTGCCTACTTGTGATTTTTTTTTTTTAATATATTGATTCTTGGGATTTGCTGAGGTTCTTAGAGCAGTTAAATCAATATTTTTCATCAAATTTGGGAATTTTTTGGCATTTTTTCAAATATCTTTTCTGCCCAACTTTTTTTCCTCCTTGTTCCTGGGACTCCAGTTGCATATATATTAATATATGTTTGATATTATCCCTGAAGCATTATTAATTTTTTCCTTTTTTTTAGATTCTTCAAATTGAATATTTTCTGTTGACCTGTCTTCAGGTTCACTGATTATTTCTTTTATGTCCTCATACTAAACTTTTCATTTCAGATATTGAACTTTTTTAAATTCTAGATTTCCATTTGTTTTTTTTCCCTATTTGTTTTTTTTTTCATTTATATAGCTTCTATTTTTGTTAGATTCCGTATTTGTTCATCATTATGACCATATTTTCTAGTAAGTCCTCAAAGATATTTAAAGTAGCTGCTTTAAAACCATTGTCTGTTAATTCCAATATCTGAGTCATCTTGGGGTCAGTTTTTATTGTTTTTTTTTCTTTTGATGATGTGTCACATTTTCATATTTCTTCATATGTATAGTAAGTTTTGCTTGTACAGAGGACATTGTGGATAATACATTGTAAGAACTTTGGATTATATTACCTCCTCTGAAAAGTGTTGATTTTTGTTTTAACAGGCAGTTTAATTATTTTCAGATCACCTTGAATTTATGAAGACTTGGTTTTAGGCTTTGTTAGATCAAATCTATTTTGGTTTTGCCCATAGTTACAGAGAAAATCCCATAATCCTAGGATATGGTGTTTTCTCCTAAGGTATGGCTCTTCTGGGATTTCAGTGGAAAACTCAAGTGCTTCTAACTTGGTGGAACTCAAACTTTAAAATGAGCAGCAGCTAAAATCTCGTCCCCATTTAGTTTTTGTTTTGTTTTGCCTATTTGTTTGTTTGCCCTTCAGTAGTTGCTTTTCATTGGGTTTCTTGGAATCTCCTCTATGGTATTAACTAAAGGATTTTAAGAGAGTTTATACGCAGAGTTGGGGTTCTCTCCTTCCCAGGATTTTTTCCTCTCTATTCTTATTGACTCTTGCAGCCCCGAAATTTGTCTTCAAGCCAGTGAAACTGCAGCTTTCTGCTTGAATTTTAGCTGTTCAGTTGTTGCCCAGACTGGGCATTGCACTCAAGAGGAAAATTCATTTAAACATTTAAACATGGATTTTTTTACCCACTTCAGTTCTTATCTTTCAAGGATCAAATCCCTTCTAGTTTCTGCCTGCATTTGTTTGCCCTCCAGTGTCTTGAAATAGTTGTATTAAATATTTTGTCCAGATTTTATAATTGTTATCTGCGTGAAGGTTAGTTAAATACAGACTGACTGTTCCCTCATTACTGGATCCAGAACCTGCCAATTGCTTTTGGATTATTTTAGAATACACTGCAATTTTTTCCAGGTGGTAAATGTTGGCAAAAAAAAAAAAAGAATGAAAATGGCTGATATAGAAACAGATTGTGTTGATTTTCTTTTGGGATAACTGACAGGCATTCAGGCACATTAGCTATTGAGACAGAAAGTGTTCTGACATCAGTGGTGTACTTGGAAGTAATTATCAGAAGAATGGGTATGAAAGAGGCCCGGATACTGGGGATACAGTCACCACGAAGTAAGTGCTTATTCATGTAGATGCTGTGCTGAGAACTCTGAAAAGCTAATCTAGAACGTCCTCTAGAGTTGGAAGTTAAGGGCAGGAAGTCTTTCTGTACATCCTAAACTGAGTAGCAAAATGTATAGTTTAAGTGACTTTACCCAGATCAGGCCATTGTCAACTGGGAGCTGTAGAGTGGCTGGCCTTCAGCCTTTCTTGTTTGAGAAAGGGTGAGAAGAGAGTGAGAAATCAACCTTGGGCTTGGATTGATAAAATGAAAAGAGATAGAGCATAATATGTTTTAACACTGGCCTGTGAGTTTTTACCAAACTTAAAAAACAGCAATGTGGTAAGTTTTTCATTAACCAAACTTACTTAATTTAAAGGACTATTCTTTATCCTGCTTTGTGTCCTTCTTAATTTGGCGAGATTGGAAAGGTCTCTTCTTTAAATAATAAAATGATGGTGAGAGGAAATGGTGTTTTTCTTTTAAATATTCTTAACAAAATTAAAAACTGTAAATTAGAAAAATTAAAAGCTGCAAGCCACATCTTACCCCCCACAAACAAAATTTGTTTTTTGAAATACTGACAGTTCATGAAATTTAGAAGTTTGAGAAACAGTTCTAGAAGTTAAAATTCGTTTTTAGGAGTACTGGGGCCACTGGAAATGTTGGGTAGGGCAGAGTGAACTGTGCTAATTTGCCAGCCGTGACCCTGGTGTGCTTAGAGGGTCTTCTCTTGCTTCCACAATGGAGGCAGCATGAAGAAGAACTACATGTAGGACCCGCAGTGCCTGTGGTCCTACTGCAGTGAACAGAGTGGAGAACGGAGCCTGGCCTTTCTAGCTGTCACAGGCTGGGGGCTGCAGCACGTGGTGTAATACTTCTTTCAAGCTCCCTCTATTTCTTTTCCATCATCACCCTTGAGGAGTCTTGTGGGAGATCAGGTTTCTTAAAGCACCATGGTGACAGCTTGCTCCTCTGCACTCAGCTTGCTCCAGGTTACTCCCATCTGGATCTGGGTGAGGTAGCAAGTCTAGACTGTACTTACACAGTCACAGGGGCCAGGAGGGCTTGCCTCTTGGAGTGCTGGGAATTCACACCCTTGACATTGTGCACATTTCTGGCTGCACATATGCCAGATGAATTTTAACCAAATGGAAATGACAAAAACGTATAGGTTTTGATTTATGATGGAAGTTGAAAGGAATGTTTATTTTGGCTGAACTGCAAAATCTCTGGGGGAACATGGCATTTCTTTATATGTATATGGAAGGTACAGACCCAAGAAGAGGGAGAGCTGACTTAAGATGACCCAAAGGGAGGTACTTAAGATTATGAAGATGCTATCCAAGGGAGGAAAATCCAGGATGAAGTTAAGAATGATTTTGGGGATTGAAATCTGTTCTCTGGACCAGCCTCTTCAACAAACTGCTGGCAGTGCTGTCCCATGAGTCATTTGAAACATGGGCAGTTTGATTGTGTATTGAGATATGGGATATTGGTCTTTTTATTATAGGGTGTGTGGGAATATTTAGGAATGTGACACCACCTGTGTTATTGCCAGACACTGTGGTTGTCCTGAGCATCACAATGATTTCTCAGTGAGCAGCAGAGCTGTGGATTCCTCTTCTTGGTGCAGGCAACTTTGAAGTGTTTCTCTTCAGGGAAGCTGGGATAGGTAAGAAGTGGATCATCAGAATGAAACCTGTGCAAAGCAGTCCCAAGTGAAACGCCCTGCAATGTTTGCCTATCAGAAACTTCCCATTGTTTCAACCTCAGCATTTAAGATTTTTTTTTCTTCCAAAGCCTTCATTTTATTACTATTATTATTTCAAGTACATAATGTAGTAGACACTATCACCAACATTTATTAAGTTTTGGCTCTGTGCTGGAGATTATCTCATGTTTACAGCAGAACTACAGGGAACTTCTGACCATTCTCATTTTACACCTGAGGAAAAGAAGGCTTAGTGAAGTTGTAATTAGCCCAAGGCCAAACAGCTAGAAAGTGACAATTCTAGAGTTTGACCCCAGGACTGTCCCTCCTTAGCCCCTACCCTGGCCTCTCCTTTCCTCCCCAGACTCTGCCTTTAAAACGACAGCTTTTCTCTTTTACCTCTTTCTGGCAAACTCATTTCTCCCCCACAGTTTAGTCACTTATTCTTCAAAGTTACTGCACCATTGGTATGAGTAGACTATCTTAATGACATGTAGTAAAGACACAGGTACTTTCCAAGTACAAAAATGTATGCTGAATTCAGCCTAACACTGCTGGGCACAGTGCTCACGCTGTTACAGTTTATTTGGGGCATTACTTCTTAATTTGGACTTTGTTGTTAACCCTTCCCTTCATGTTCCTCAACTAAAGGGATAAGGATTAGACCAGCTTATTTTCTGGTCTTCCTATCTTACTGAACGTATCATCCATAGATACTGTTATTGACTTTTTGCCATATTTTCTTAAATGATAATTTATAAAATATTTTAAAATATGCTTTTATGTTTTACATGTAATTTTTTGCTGAATTAATTTGATGCAAATATCATGACATGTCACTTCAGCATATATCTCTAAAAATAGAAACATTTTCCAAGAAATCTACTTTTTACACCTAATAGTATTCACAATTCTTTAATATCATCTGATACCTAGTCCGTAATTTATTTTCCCCAGTTGTTTCCAAAATCTCTTTTATAGCTTTTTTTTTCAAACCAGAATTCAATCAAGAAGCATTCTTGTTTCTTATAAATTAGAATAGTCCCCTACCGCATCCACATCTTTTTAATGGTATTTACTTTTTGAAGAATTTGGGCCATTTGTTGTATAGAGTTTCCCTCATGCTGGACTTGTCTGATTCCTTATTCTGAGTGTCATTGAACTTACTCTTCTCTCACCTGATTCCCACTAAGCTGGATATCAGATCTGAAAGCTTGATTAGATCCTGGTTGAATGTGGTGGAAATTTTTCCTGGGTGGTGCTGTGCGCTTCCAATGGCAGCACATCACTTTCCACTGTTCATGCTGCTAAATTTGATCACTGAGGGAGGCTGGTGATAGGTAGATATCTCTATTGTTAAGGAATGTTTTTTCCCTTTCAACTGGCATGTAATGTATGGGGTGATTTTTTGGCACTATGAGAATGTCCATTTCCCCATCAATCAATCTTTTACCTGATGGCTTTAGCACCTATTGATGATCAGGGTTTTTTTTTATACTTAAAATAGATTTTTAATTTTGATATGTCCATTTTAGCTTGCAAGAGCTATGTTTACTCACAGGGGTTCTTGCATTGTCCATTACCTTTGATGACCTTAAATCCGTAAGGAGAAAATCAGGTTTATAATGAATTAATTGTCCGACCCAGGGTTGAGGCAAGAAGAAGAAATTGGCAGAGATGGAAGTGTGCATGGTGGACAGATTTGAGGAATAAATGTCAGCCCCTGCAGCGTATGCATGTATTAATAAGTGTTAGTTTTCTCTCTCAAGAAGCATATAAGAACAGCTTTCTTGGATCTTCTTTCAGATTGCTGGAGAAAGGACGGGAAGTTTAAGCCAGTATCCTAGGTTTGAGCATAGGAGCTATTTTGCTCCTAGAAGCTGGAAGATGAGTAGGTGTGAAGTTTGCAATGGATCTTGCTTAACTAAATATCTTTTTGCTGGGAATTTATGTGTGTGTTTGGACTGGCTTTTTGAAACAAGTTGCAGTTTGGCTTTTAGACTGATTCATATTGTGGGGCTTCTCTAGGACTTGTAAGAGTATGTGAGAAGTTTCTAAACTCAAAAGGCTCCTTTTTTGGCACTGCAGCATCTTTTCCATTCGGCATCTTAAGAATCTGGGGGAACCATATAAAGATCAGAAACAAGTCTGGCCCTAAAGGCTTCCTCGGACTTGGTAATTCCAGTGAGTTGAATTCTGGCCCATTCGGATGAGACCATATAAAGAGGACGTTTCCTGAATTTCCCGCTCTCTGCCTATCACAGGCTCCTTTTTGTAGAAAGCTGGTATTTCAGGACTGCAACCACGAGTCACGTGCTTCCCACTCTTTACTCACAGTCATTCCTGCCCCTGTTTATTTTTGGAGAGAGCACATTTTTGCTTCTCTTCAGGAGCTATGCGGGGTCCTGGCCCCTTCCGTCCATCAGGCGGCAGCCCGGCAGGCTCTGCTCATTTCCCACACTCAGGGACATGACTCTGGCTTTCAGGAGAGATCTGGAGGGAAACACTGCCTTAGGGCTACTGTCACCCGTTCCTATTTCTGTCCCTCCTGGTGTTGCACATTTTAAGACTTTCCTTTTTTAAAACTAGTTTGGGTAATGTCACCTGGCAGTAAATCTGCCAAAATTGGAAATGGTTTTCCCAGCAGATATCTTGGGGCTGTGCCTCTGGTTTTCAGAAGGAGAGCAATTTAAAGAATACACCAGGACTAAGGAATATGTCAGGGCTTCTTTCTGGCTTTTAAGATCTTTTGAGTGCTACTCTCTCTCTAGCCATGCAGGGTTTTTTGTTTTATTTTGTTGTTTTGTTTTGTTTTGTTTTGTTTTCCCTCCCTAACACAGGGATAGCAAACAGATTTCTTCCAAAGTCATAACTCAGACTGGCAATGTCTTCCCAACTGCTTGATCCAGGAAGATGCTGGAGTTGGTGTGCTCCATGAAGAAGAGTGTCACAACTCTCGTAGCCTACCTAAAGATTACGTTTCCAGTTTCAAGGAAAGAACAAGAGTAAATTCCCTTACCTTTAAATGCTCAGCTGTTACACAGAGAATTTAGAACACAGAGAACTCAGACACACAAGATTTGAGGAAAAATAAACCACACTTTCATGTATTCTCTTGTCCTACCCAGACCTGATGGGCAGGAGAGGGAAGGACCCCTGGCCCAAATGGGGGGATCCATAACTAAAGGGTTACAACTTCTCACCACTGCAGATGGGGACTGGGGCTCTGACATTCATGCTGGGGAGGGCATCCAGGCCCCCCTCCAAAGTCCCGCAGCATCTGATCTGTTACCACATGGGGAGGGGAAAGCACAGCAATTCTGGCAATTGGTCCTAAAAGGAGAGTCAGTAGTGTCTTGGTCTAGGAGGTGTGTCCTGTATTTCAGATCACCCTGGGGAGAGAGCCATGAGGCTCTTTTGGAAGCAGGGCTAACTGGGTATCTAGATGTCATCAGAGCTCTGAGGGAGAGCAGCCAAGCATTCATGGGCTGGACTGTCCATACACAAGAACCCACCAGACCTTTTAAATGATATTGCTAAAAGCCAATCATGCACTTACCTTTCAAAAAGATCATTTGTACCTAATTTCAAACTACTGCATTATGATCAAGTTACATCAGCTTCTACTTACAGCCTGCAGTGCAATGTAATGGATGCTGAGGAGTCGGACTCACAGAATTTTCCTTGGGACCCCTCCCTTATGATGACCAGTGAACAGCATTTGCTATAGCCTGAGTGTTATATGCTATCCTACATCTTACATCTGGTTGCTTCTGGAATGCTTTTCTTATCTTATCCTCTCTGCTTATCTTTCTAATCCAGGGCAAGCCCACACTTTTTCCTTAAAGCTTCTTTGACCTCTCCTTGTTCTTAGCACTTCCCAAGTTGGTACAAGTTTGTTGTCTTCAGTTCTGTATTATAGGCTTATGCATACTTGTCAGAGCACTGTCTTAATGATGCCCCAAGAGAAAGTGGCCCAATAAAAACTATGAAAGGTGACAAAAAAAACTGCAAAAATTCAGTGGAACTGCCCATGGCTGAGGGAGTATTCCTCGGTGTTACGTTTGGCCCCTGGATGCAGCCGGTCTCTGGGAGGATTCTCAGTACCTCCGCTCTCATGCCTGCCTCCCACCTCCACTGTGGCCTCTTACATTTCAGATTAGGTCTGATGTCCAGTCACAGATTTCAGACAGACCTGATATACCCCAAATCCAGCCTCTTCTCAGCCTCAATGAACTGGGGTAACATTTGAGGACAGGAGTGACATCTTGCTTTTTCTAACTCACCTGGCATGCATAAGACAGTGCTTAGCTCCCCACATAGTGAACAAAGCTGAATTCTGGGAAAGAGCCTTTACAACTTGATAATCGTGGTTAATTAAGTCTGTCTCATTCAGACAAGGTATCTGTGTGTAGCTGTAACAAGACTCATGGTAGAGAATATTTCAAAAGAAATTTCTTATCCTTGGACTTGGAGTATTAAATCATGAACGTAAGGATTCCCCATCAGGAAAGAGACATCTCCCAGTGAATGCCCAAGCCCTGTCTCGCAGATGTTAAGTTCTGCTGCCTTCCCATCTGCCTCAGCTCTCTCTCCTAAAGTTGGCCAAGACTCCCATTGGGGAGCAAGGAGGACAGCTATAAAACCTTGTCCTGTTTTGTGCAGAGAATGAATGTCTTTATAACTCTTCCTCTCCCAGGAGATCTCAGTGAAAAGCCTACATAGTTTTTACAACATATGTCAAATCCTGACGTCTTGGTCATTAGTGTAAAAAAAAACTTTGATTTTGGAATTAGTGAAATTCTGTTGGATGCGGAGGAGCGACTGTTTTGTGGTGATCGTTTTGGTTTTGGTGATATAAGAATTTGTATGAGAATTTATTTGAGCCAAACTGATGGCAGTTGCTAGGAAGCAAGATCTCAAATGCTCTAGTTTTGCAGTTTCTTTAATACATTTAGAATTAATAGAATTTTGAAGGAATGTAAGGAAGATTACATGAAGGTGGGAGAAAGCAAGATACAGGATAGTTAACAAGACCATGTGCTCTCTTGAGGGTGGTTACACCTTCAGGTGGTCTGGAAAAGAGGGTTACTTCTGGCATGTCAAACGTGTGTTGACCTAGATGCGCAGAAACAATGGACAGGGCTGGCTTACAAACCCTTCATTAAAGAAGTTATAGGCCTGGGGTGTGACTACCCACCATGACATGTCCAGTTAGAAATTTATGATCAGGTCACCCTGTGAGGTTACTTTTGGTTAGATTTATTATAGTGCCTTCTTTTCATCCACATTTTGAAGCTGCTATCCTAAATGAGCAGCTTGTGCCATTTCGTAATGGGAAGAATATGAAAAAAAATGTGTCTTTGTGTTACTACTAGGTGGAAAGGTTTTTCACTCATTCTCTCAATAGCCATGGCTTCCTGGGGTTTGTGGTTAAAGAAGAGAAAGTGATCATTTTGGTTTTTAGAATTTTAGAAAATTTTATTAACCATGTGTCAGCTCAGGCCAGACTTAGCGTCTTTTTTTTTTTTCTTCTTCTTCTTTTTTCATTTTTTAAAAAATGGTAGCTTAAAATTTTAAAATAAAAACATACAGAAAACCACTGTATGGTTAGACAAAATGTGGAATTCAGGAATTCACATTATCATAAGATGGTCCTGTCTTTGGTTAAAGACATATAAATGTTCTCTGCAAAAGCACGTGGATGGTTTCAAACTATATTGGTTTAAAACCCTCGAGGGACCTGATACAGTTCAGTTTGGTTCTTAACATTTAAGTCTCCCCAGCGCAGAATTCTCCTCCTTAGCTACCATGAGGGCTCAGAAGACAAGGTTCTGGGTCTCTGTTTGTGGTAGTCTGGGTTATTCTGATTCCACCTGATCCTTGTGATTCCAATGCTCAGTGCTATCTGCACAGCCCAACCTCTGAGCCTCAGTTCCAGATTCCTGGGACAGAGAATTCGATTGGTTCCAATTAGGTCAGACTGGTGCATCCCAGGTTCAGTGAGCTGAGTCTAGGGAAGAAGGGTCATGAGGTGTATGTGAGGCTTCCCCCTCCACCCTTGGGGTGGGCAAGCATGGAATGGCAGGCCCACCATAAAGGACGTGTGTACTGGGAAGCAGTCGTCAAGATCTTTGAGTACATCCTCTTTGGATTTCTCCCCTGAGAAACAATAGCTTGTTTTTCATGTGTACATTTTTGTCGTTTCTGAGACATACAGAGCCTCCAAATAGCTCCATTACCTGCCTCTAGCATAGAAAACTCAAGTTTGTTTTCTTTAAAGTACTACTTATAGTCCCAGGAACTAGCTGGTTACAGGCATTCTAGGACTTAGCTTCTTAGTCATTTCCAGCAGCTTCTGCCCAACCCCAAAGAAAGGCCCAGTATCTAGATGGAACATATCCTTGACAGGCTGGGGTGCCACTGGAGTGCTATGAGAGAAGCAGGAGAGAAAATGTACTTGGTGTGAAACTATCAAAAGTATGAAGGTATTTTGGCATGTTAAGGGAGTGTTTTCTTAAAAAGTTACAAAGCCTTAAAGCAATAGATTTAAAGGACGTTGCAGTGACATATTTTCATCCAGGGGTCAGCAGACGACAATTTTTCTGTCAGTTATGGCCTTCTGCTTGTTTTTATAAAGTTTTACCGGAACACAGTTACACTTATTTGTTTACTTATCATCTGTGGTTATTTATTAATCTTCACTGTCAGAGTAGAGGAGTTGCAACAGAGACTGTATGGCCTGCAAAATCAAAAATATTTACCACCTAGCCCTTCATAGAAAATGTTTGCCAACTCCTGTTTTAGTCCATTTATCTTAAGTGCCTCCTTAGACTGAGAACAACAGTTATGATTATGTAAAATTCTTAGAGGATAAAAGGATATTTTTCAAAAAATATCTAGGAAAATGAAATATCTAGGAAAATGCAGAGTAATCCAAAATAGGAAATATTCTTTGCTGTTTTACCCAATTTGATTAAGTGGATTGTTTGATGTTCCTTTGACATTTTTAGTTGAGATATGCTGGTTAAGAATTCCTGTACTTGGGCTTCTGAATACATCCATTACAGGTGAATTTTCCCAGCCCACATAATTTGAGTAGATTTTTAACCCACCAGTTTAGTTTATATCTTTTAAGCAAGCCTCTTTCTCATATCTTTATTTTATTACTTTTCCATTTATAAAAGTAGTATAAGTTGATTGTAAAAAAATTGGAAAATGCTCAACAGTATGAAGAAGGAAAATAAAAAATTTCCATAATTCTATCACTGGAGTCCCCTTTTACTCATGTACTTAGAGCTAATTAACACTTGATATTAGGTATCAATATCAGAAAATCAGAAGCATATACCTATTATTTGGCAATATGTTTTTAAAAGTTGATATATAATGTACCTTCTTATATCATTAAATATTCTTTTTAACATAGTTTTTCATTATTGTGTAGTATTTTCACATGTGTATTCTGTAATTTACTTAATTCCTTATTGTTCATTTTGGTTGTTTCCAGTTATGTATCACTATTCAAAAATGATATTATGTTTGTCTCTGATTATTCTTTGAGATAAATTCCTTGGATTTAGAATTGCTGGCTCAGAAAGTATGAGTATTTATTTCTAATGCTTTTAGTAGACATTGCTGAATTACCCTCTAGATCTTGCCAATTTATACACCCACCGGAAAGGTATGAAAGCACCCAGATTTTCATAGTAAATTTGAAACTCTACTTGTGTTTGAAAGGTTTTGATAGGTTGAATATTGGTTTCACATACTGGTTTGGGTGACTTTAACCTCAGCCATTACTTGCTTGAGTGTACATGTTGAGTGACTGTTATTTTGGCTTCTCTTTCTCTATAGACTCCTCCTCCCAAACCACCCCGGAGGCAAGGAGGCTGGGCAGATGATTCTTCAAAGGCTACAAAGTGAGTGCCCACAGCTTATGGGAGGTGGGAGTGGATGCTTTGCTCCTGTGTTGTTCTTTAACTCTTTTATAAAAGCTTTATTGAGATGTGATTCATATACCTTACAATTCACTCATTTAAAATGTACAACTTAGTCAATCTTAGTATATTTATAGACTTGTGCTGTATCACCACCAATTTTAGAACATTTTTATCACCCCCTAAAGAAACCCCATACCCATTAGCTGTCATTTCCCATGTCCCCGCAACTTCCCCAGCCCTAGGCAACCACTAATCTACTTTCTGTCTCTGATTTGCCTATTCTGGACATTTCATATAAATGGAATCATACGTGATGTGGTCTTTTATGACTGGCTTCTTTCACTTGTCATCATGTTTTCACAGTTCATCTATATTGTAGCATTCTGTGTTCTAGAAAGTAGCTTTCTAAACAGAAGGGATTTCCTGTTAGTAACTGCTAGATTACAAATCATTGTAGTCTTTAATTCCTTGCACTAAATCTTAGATGAAAGGTAAGCCAAAAAAAGTACTACACCAGTGGGATGGCTAACTATCCACTTTAACTACTTAATATATACTCAAGGAGAGAATTTATTTTTCTTAAAGAATACACATTACTCTTATTCAGAATTTTCATCAGTAATTGTTACTTCCAGAATAACACTATCAAAAATTTTTTTTCCATTTCTTTCCTCCTTTCTCCTCCCTTCCTGTTCTTACCCCTAAACACACACACACACACACACACACTCACTCACTCACTCACTCACTCACTCTTCCTTTCCCCATCCCTCTGAATCATTTGAAAATAAGTTGTAGTCATCCTGACATTTCACCTCTAGGTACTTCAGCACACGTCTCTAAAAATTTAAGGACATCCTCCAAATAATCACAGTATTGTTATCACACCTAAGAAATGTCATAATGATTTAATAATATTTAATATAAGTTTAAATTCCCTCAGTTGTCCCCAAAAGGTCTTTTATAGCTCCTAGATCCAATCAGTGTTTATATGTTATGTTTGGTAGTTCTGTCTCTTTTAAGTCTTTTGATCTAAAATAATTCCAACCCTCTGCCACTTCTACCCATACATTGACTTTTTTGAAATGCCCAGGCCAGTTGTCTTGGAGAATGTCTCATGTTCTGGATTTCTCTGGCTGATTCCTTGTGACTAATTCAAGTTAAAGCTTTTTGGCAAGAACAGATGATATTGTGTACTTTTTACTGTATCAAAATGGTATAGAAAGATATATTTAGAGATATCTTGTTTCTATCCGTATCCCCTCCACCTTATTCCTTCCATTTCCTATCGATAACCTCTTTATTCATTACTAGTTTATCCTTCTTATACTCTTTTTTTTTGCTGCAAAAAATAAATATGCATATATAAATTTAGAAACTTATCCTTCTTTGTTTCCATATATTTAGATTCAGCAAACTGTGGTTCATGGGCCAGCTGTCTGTTTTCAGAGATGATTTTATTGGAACACAACCATACCCTAAATCTTAACTTTTAAAATTTAGATCTCTGATCCATGTGGAATTAATTTCAGTATACAGTAAGAAGTATGGATCTAGTTTTATCTTTTTCTAAATGGCTTTGTCCCAGCACAATTTTTTTTTAATCCATATTTCTCTCAGAGAATTTAGAAACCACTTTTGCTGTATTCTCCATCAGTGTTTATGCCTGAGTCTACTTTAGACCCATTTTTCTAAGTTATTAGGGGATTTTAGTGCTTTAAATATCTGGAATTTATTTTGAAATATGGAAATGGGACAAATCCTATATCTGCTTCTTAGAGAATAAAAGAGAATCTCAAGTGTTTATTCATCAATGAATATATTAAAGATTTTTCCAAATGAAATCAGTTTCCTCCTGGAGAGAGATGCTTTTTCATTTCACATGTTACCTTTCTAAGGATTCTTCACTCCTGTTCAGTCTGTCAGTAAATCGTGTTGAGTCTATTGTTGAAATAATATCTATTGTCTGCATTGCCATTGCCCACCTATAGCTACTGCCATTTCTAGCATCTACTTGAGCGAGAACCTCCTGTCAACCTTTCATTCTTGTCTCCCTTAGTCTTATCTCTGCAGATCAGGGTGACCTTTTAAAAAATATATGTAAGATCATTTCACTTTTCTGCTCAGAACCCTCCAGTAGCACTCTTTTGCCAGTCAAAGTAAACCCTGAGGTCCTTACTGTGGCTTATAAGGTTCCACCTGACCTCGCTTTATATAAAGTAGCATGCATCATCACTCCATGTTCTCATCTCCTGTCTTATGTATCACCACCTGACATATATGCATACATATATGTGTGTGTATACATACATGTATTATCTTTTACTCTCTACTGTAACATAAGCTACATGAGAGGAGACACACTCTTATTTACGTATCTCTAGTATCTCAGACAGTACTAGTTCATAATAAACACTCAATGACAATGGAACAAATGAATGATCAGATCAATATATATATATATATATATTTTTTAGGCGAGGCAACCCTTGGTTGACCTCACAGATTGCAAGGACCTTGTCAGTTTACAATCTCTTTTTAAAAATTTTTTTACACCTACAGCACCTGGTCTTCCTAAGTGGTCTCCCATCCAAGTACTTACCAGGCCCAACCCTGCTTAGCTCCAGGGTAGCATGGCCGTAGACTCGGATCAATATTTTTGATTGATTATTCTCCTATTAGTGGAAAGTGGAGCTCTGGAAGCCTGGCAGACCTGTTGGAAAGGTAACACTGTACGAAGGATGATAAGAGCTTGCACTAGGCAGTGGTGTGAGCCTGGACAGGAGAGGCGGTTTGGAGGCATTTCAGAGGTAGAGTTAATAGAAGTGTCATTGGTTGAATGCAGGGCAGAGGAAGAGCTTGAAGGTCACTGCAAGGTACCTTGCTTCAATGACTAGTAGGGCAGTAGTGCCATCAGATAGGGAATGGAGGAGGAGAGACCTGATTTGTGGGCTGGTGGTGATCCATGTCAATAACTTCTACAGTTTTGCAGCTCGAAGAGAGGTCAGAAAAGAGGTGCAATTTGAGTCGTCTACACAAATAGAAAACAAGAACAGAGCCTTGAATTTATTTGGCTGTTTGGAGGTTCCTAGGGCCTTTGAGAAAGTGGCTACAATGATTTGCATTAGCGCAGAAGCCAGACTACAGTGGGCTGAGGAGGAAGTGAGAAGTGGGGAAACGGATACAGTAATATAGGCTTCTGTTCTGAGGAAGAAAAGAAAGAGATGGGATAGTAATTGGAAGGAGAAGTCTGTTGAGAGTCGTGTGTGTAATACCTGAGGAAAGGGTGAGTCCACAAAAAATAAGGCAGCTTTGAAGGAGTAAGAACCTGGAGGAGGGATAGGGTAAGACCTTCCAAGAGAGACTAATTAACTTGGAACAAGAGGAGGCAGGGACATTTTCCTTCTAGGGCAGGAGAAAGCTTGGAAAGGCTGGGTTAGTTATCACAAAAGTTGGAGAAGAGTGTGGAATTGGGGGAATTTAATTTTGGATTGGCCTCTTTTTTCCTTCAATAGGAAGGTAAACTGTTGAGCTCATTGGAGCAAAGGAGAGCTGGTATCTGGAGGCAAGTAGAACAAATTTGAATCTGAAAGAGGAACGGGGGCCAATTTGGGGTAAGAGGCAATGATTGGGCTCCAATGAGGATCTACCCCATGAAGGCTGGAAAACACAAGCTTCTGCTATTTGTGGGGCGCTTCAAGGGAGTCCAGAGTGTAAATGTGCTTTTAGTTCTACAAGAGCTTGGATTCCAGTTGGGGAGATCAGGTATTTTCATTCACAAAAGTCAGGAATGGCAGAAGGAACACACTGCAAGTGAGAAATGAATGAAATGACTAACAATAGCGATGTGACCTCAGAGGTGAGAGTAATCACAATGGCCAGGGATGATGAGGGTCAAGCCGAGAATTCCGATGACTAAAGAGGATCACGAGGAGAGCATTTTGTTCAAAGACTGGTGTAGGCATAAGTGTTGGGAGAGGGGCAATAACCTTATTGTCAGTCTGGTTAGAGCAGAGAATTCACACTGAAAAATAGTATACTCACTTTAAATTCTTTTGGGATAGTGATGATAATGGCACTGTGCTAGGTATTTGTCTTAGTCAGTGTGGGCTGCTGTGAAAGAATACCACAAACATTTCTCACAGTTATGGAAGCTAGGAGTCTGAGATCAGGGTGCCAGCACAGTCGGGTATTTGATGGGGGCCCTCTTCCTGGTTATGTCCTTGCAGGGCCTTCCTTGATGCGCACACACAGAAAGAGAGATCTTGTGTCTCTTCCTTATTTTGTAAGGACACTAATGCCATCATGGCTCCACTCTCATGACCTAATCACCTCTCAAAGGCCCCACCTCCAAACACCATCACAGTGGGGATTAGGATTTCAACACAGGAATGGCGGGGATGGGGTGGATATTTAGTCCATAGCTGTGCCTTATATGTGCATCACACCAACTCTGCCAGGTAGGTTTCATTCAATAAGGTAGGTACCTTTCCGTGAGGGAGGGAAGAGGAAATTGAGACTGACAGAGTTCTGCCACTGTGTCCTCACCAGGGGGAAGTAAAGGGCCCATTTATAGTTCTGACCAAGGACCTCACAGCCAAATGATGTAGTTTCTGGGATACCATTTTTTTTAATTTGCATCACACTGCCCAAGATAGAGAACAGAGCATGTGTTAGCCATCTCACTGGCTAGAGGTGTTGGGTGCCAGAACTCAAACGCTCACCTCCAAACCATGGGAAAGAGCCCCATTCAGGAAGCACCTGAAACCTAGGCTCACCACCAGTACCTTCTCCTGGCACCAGAGTCATTGCTGTGCCAAAGATTTTATGTTGGAGCCAGGCCATCCTTGGCTCTGAAGTTACCTGAAGTGAGGCACTGGCTTGGCCATGGGGAGTGAGATGAATGAGCGGCAACCAGACTTGGTAAAGAAAGGACAGAAAGGTAGTCCGATTAAGTTTTGTCTCAAAGTGTCTGTTTTTGGGTTTGTCCCTGCATTGATCTGCAAGGGAATGAGGCAAGTAATGGCCCCTCAGGGACTTTCAGGACTTTGCTCTCAATGTCAGCCGTCATTTTCAATCACCCTCTCCCTCCCAGCCATTAATTTTGGCCCAGGATCATGGGGACTTGTCCATCTATCACTCCTAATTGACACTAAATGATCTGTCAGTTTATTGATGAACGGCAGGAGTGGAATTGTCACAATATATTTTACTTTCTAACAACTCCTCCTGACAATTTTACCTTGTCCATCTCACTCTCCTCACATAAATCTCCATTGGCCGCTCATTTCTTCTCATGGGCTGTTCTGGTGCCAGCCACTTCCACACCATCTGCACGCGTCAAGGACATCAAGATGGTGGTAGAACGGCCGTGTGCTGGTCCTGAGGTTGCCCCCTTCCCTCCTCCTCCTTTTTTTCTCTCTTGCTTTTTTTTTTTTTTTAATGGCATTGATGTTCCAAGAATACTAAAGGGTTTCCGTCCTCTCCCTCTGTGTCATTGCTATACCAAAGTCTCTACCTTCTTTTCAGCAGCAAGTAGTTAAATTCTTATTAGGATACAAAAGTGTAAAAGGCAAAACAGAGCTGCCAGGTTCCTAGGTATGTAAGCACACTTGCAAATGCATGTTTTGTCTTACTAACCCAGCTCTGTTACAGGTTGTCCATCCCTATAGAAGTCAGTTTCTTAGAAAGGTATTACAGAGGGCAGGTCAGCTGGAGCTTCTGCACTGGAGTGCTGTGTGCTGCACTGTGGGTACAGCTGTGCCAAAATCTGGGTGCTCTGCCCTTGAACCTGGCAGGCCAGACCTAGCAGGCCTGATCTACCAAGGTCCTTAGGCTAGTCACCTGTAAATGAGCAGTCTCACCCATCCACCCATTTTCCATTCAAATATTATTTTTAAGTGCCTCAAATCTTGAAAAAGGTAGGGAAGTACTGGGATATATATACTGGGTTATTTAGTTTTTTAGTTTTTAGGGTTTTTTTTAGTTTTAAGTTTTTTGGTTTTTTAGTTGTTTAAAATGTTTTAAGCACGTATACGTATAGATGTGAAAAGCACTTTATCCTCTGTGAGGCCAAGGATGAGCACGTGTGCATGCACGCGTGTGTGTGTGTGTGTAAAATGTCATTGCCTCCCCTGCCTCCTTGCTTTCTTGCTGAAGATAATTTTTAACTGATAAGAACTGTTTTTGTTTATTAACCATCATTCCATTATCATGCCTTTCAACATTCATAATGATTCCTTAATGTCGTCTCATATGCAGATCTCATTCCGGTGGAGTAGCCCCATGTGGAGTAGCATTTTGATGCTTTACTTTCTACTCTGAAAAAGGGCAAATCTAAGTCTACACCTTATAATTTAGTCATTAGATGTCTTTAGTCTTCCTTTTATTTGGCAGCACTCCACCCCACCCCCACTTCTTGTTTGACTCTGTGCCATTGATTTTTTTTGCAGGGAGGGATCTCTTGTTCTGTAGAGTGTCCCACATTCTGGATTTGGCCCATTGATGTCTAGTCAGGTGATGCTGTGTACATCCCACTGCATCACATTTGAAGGCACAGGCTTGAGAGGCACAGGTGGTTGGGGGTTCCATATTAAGTAAGGCTGTGATTGATCAGTGGGGTCATGGTGTGGTGTCCATTTTACATTCCCCGTCCAACTCACACGTAGTGGTTATAGCGTTTATTGATGATTGTTACCCAGAGCCATGATTTCATTAAAAAATGTCAGATGGTGATTTTTTCTAATTTTCACTGATTAACAGAAATCCTTCTATAAAGCACTTTCTCTCATCAGCTATTTGTTATCTGAAATACAATTTATACCTGTAATCCTGCCTTTTCCCCCTTCCAGTGGGGAAATGTATAGAAAAGTTGCAACAATAGTACAACAAACACCCTTCTAGTTATTAATGTTTTACCACATGTGGTTCTGTCTTCATTCTCTATTTTTTTCTGTTTTTGTTTTTTACTAAACTGTATGAAAGTGGCAGTTGATTTTGCATTTGCATTACTAGCAACTAGTAAATAGTACTTTGCAAGAGATTTTTGTCTGTACTGTTTGCTTCTGGGTTTCTGGTGACACATATAGCTGCTCGGTACATATTTGATCAGTGAGTGAATTTGGGGCATTTCTTACAGAGCTTCACTAATTATAAAGGGAGCAGGTATCCTATTCCTGAATTCCAGTGAAGTAAAATAATCTTTTACTTTCAGATTTTCATCAAGATACAAATTTGTTTATAGTATTGAGAATTTATTTTCCACAGGCTGCCCTCAGCCACAAAGAACCCAGGATTGTATTGCGTAGGTCTTGGACACCATAGGGTGAACAGGGATTTGGTTCTCAGTGAGGTTGGTCATACACCAGAGATAAGTGTCCAGTATTGGGTGAAATCAGATGAAATGGGTAAAGGGAGGTTGTAGTTAGGTAGCTAATTGTGCACCCATTGCTGGGGGCTGTTCCCAGAGCTCAGGTGCCATGTCCTTGTTTCTGTGGCTTTTAGTGATGCTCACAAGACCTCCCTGCTTCCACCTGTGTTTATGCTTGTCCTCCTTGTGGCTTTCAAGGCATGGCAAATTCAGAAAAGATGGCTTCAGGGCCAAGCAACAACATATCTTTTTAATGTACACCTGACATTTGTTTGTCCTGTGTAGGCTCCTCAAAGAGTAATTTTTTGCTTTGCTCTTCACATGTGGAGTGAAAGATGGTAGAGGAAGATCTAGATAAGTTTTTATTTTGATGAACTTAGAGAATTCACAGTTTTTTTAAAATTAGAATTTAATTGCATTGTTTATTGCTGTAAATCATATATCTTCAGTAGGATCTGAAGACAAAATAAATGACATCGAAACTGTATATATTGAAATAACTAGTGAAAAATAAGTAGGGAAAGGAGTAGGATATGTTGAGATCATTCTATCCTTACAGCTTTCCTGTCTTCAGACACTTGTGTTGTTTTGGTAGCCGTTAGGTAAGAAGGAATGAAGATAAGGGATGGATAATGGTGGGACTTGGCTGAGCTGTCCTTTCCTGCTCAGGCTTGAAGGGGCACAGCCTTGAGGAACTGACTGGAAGTTACCCTTCATGGACCTAGGTGGAGGTAACACACATATGTTCATTCTGTGGACATGGACAGAGCACTGTCCCTCAGCCAGCATGTGCCCCAGGTCTAACTTTGTTAGAATAAACCTTTTTTTGTAACGACAATATTCTGCCTTTTTATGGAGTAGAGTCTATTTGACCTTAAAGCTCAAATGTAACTAAGTTGAAAAAGGTGAATTGTTTTCATTAAGAGGACTAAGAGAGAGAGGAGGATGCAAAGGCAGTACAAATTCTGATGTTTTGGGTACTCTTTAACTTCATGTCATCTTTTGAGATGTTAGAACTCTTAGTGAATTTTGAATTTATTTATTTTAAAATAAAATAAGATATATACTTAATAAAGAATTCAACAGATAAAAAACAGTGGGATATGAAATGGAAGTGCTCTCTTCCTTCCCTGTTCCCCCAGGCATTCATTAGCCCTCCCTGGGGGCAACCATTGTTCCCCAGTTTTTGTATGTGTGTTTCCTTCCAAAGATACTCTGTGCATTCTCAGAAATATAGGTTGATATATTCTTTTATTGCCTCACACAAATGGTGATCTATTCTACATTTTTTAAATTTATATAACAGTATTTTTTGGTGATGTTTCTGAACTTCAGTATAGAGTATAACTACCTCATTTTTAATGGCTACATAGTATTCCAAAATTCCTATCTCAATAAAAGTAATCATGAGCAGACAATATTCATATTTTCTCAGTCTGAGTTTATTTATGTAATTGATATAATGCGACCCTTTGGAAAGTATTATAAAGGCTTTAGATATAGTACATATAGATCCCATAGGCTAGAGAACAGATATGAAACATGCATCAACCTTATTCTCATTGAGGATTAGGGGGACATGTTCATGCACTTCCACTTGGATTGACATAGTGATGTTTGGTTCAGAGCAAGCAGAGATGTTCTACATTATACTCATTGTAGTTTACGGCCCTGGATGGCTTGTCTAGTGTCACAAAACCAATTTACTTATGCAAATGACTAAATATGAAATAATTGGAATCTTGCAATTCTGTCAAGTGCCTCCCAGTTGAAGGTGATAGCAGTCTGTTCCCATAAGCCCCATGTGGAGTAGCATTTTGATGCTTTACTTTCTACTCTGAAAATGGGAGCAGTCTTCCTGACAGGTGGCCGTAGCCACTTCCCTCCCTGGAGCAGAGGTGAGTGCCTGATGCCCCAGGAGGAGTGGAGGAGCCATATAGTGACTTGAGATGAACTTATTGCCTTTGTGTACCAGGGAAAGGACAGCTGAGGCCCCAAGGCCACACAGCACACAAGGGCTGTGTTTCTAAGGGTCTAGGTTAGCAGTACTGCTTCATATTTGCCTGTGGGGAGGCCTGTGGGAGGCTTGCCAAAGACTGCAAAGCCCAGGCCCTGATCCTCATCTCCTCAGAGTCTGTTCCCAGCTTCCTTTCACGCCTTCAGCATTTCTTAACAGGTTAAGTTATCCTTGAATTTTATTTTTCTGTTTGAAAACCAGGAGTGGTTTTTTAATGGGCTCTGAGTATTCCTGTGAAGGCTTTGACTTTTGGCCTTTTATAGTTTCTAGTTTTGCAGAAGTGCAAATTCTCCTGTGACTAGAACTGGTTATTTCTTGGAGCCAGGGATAGGATGGTAAAGTAGGAGGGTCTCAGAGAGTCAGGAAAGAAATGGCCCACAGAAGTATCCCTTAAATAGCAACAGCCCAAAAGCACAGTGTCCTATGGAATGCATTCCTTCATCTCTCTTGTCACATGGTACAGAGGTCTTGAAACTGTCATGCAATCTCCTGTCAGATTCTGGTGTTTCTACAAAGGCTTGTCTGGGGTCTGCTTGAACCCCTCCATTCTGGGGAGCTCAGTGGAAGCATATTTTTTAATAAAGTTTTTTTAGTTGTACAGGCAAACCAGAAACACTTCAAAGCTAAATTCACCTGAAACTACCATCTTCTCTAAGCCTAGTCATCTCTATAGGAGTAACTACAGGTAATAATTAGTTTGTTGGTAGCTTTACCAATAATAGATATGCAGTATATATTTTTACACAACAGATTTACTTACTGATATATAGTTTTTTATTACATAAATGAGATCAGATTGTGTTCTGTTCCTTAATTTTTTTCATTTTTCATTTAATAGTACATCTTAGAGATCTTTTAGTACAGGTGGGTTATTTATCTCATTTTTCCAACTACAGCATAATACTTCCATGGTATAAATGTACTATTCCCCTGTTGGTGGGCATTTAGGTTATTTCTAATTTTTATGCCATTGATACCCCTGATTTTTAAAAATACCTTATCTTTAGGAAATTTCAGCTTCATCCTCTGATCTGGATTATTCCTTCTGGGGTCACGCTGCAGAACCCGAGTGTAGACAGCCCACACGTCTTGCCCAGCTCTCTTGTTGTATGAATAGGAAAACACACAGAGACATACACACATTATTTATTGTAGCTTTTGTGCTGGGCACTGTGCTAAGCACGGTTGACTGACTTTATTCCCAAAACAACCAGTGATGTAGGTGCTATTGTAATCTCTGCTTACAGATGACAAAATGGAATTTCAGAAAGGTTAAATAACTTGCTCCAAGTCACACAGCCGGTAGGTAGGCAGCAGGATTTGAACCCACATGAGCCTGACTGTGGGGTTATGCTCTTGTTCTCTGTGCCTCGCCTCCTTCCATTTTTGTGCCCTTTGCCTCTGGTATAGTGCTACTGCCTCTGCACTGGGCAGAACCTCAGTGGAGTCCCCGAGGGCCGTCTTGACATGGCTCCAACATGTTCAGCCTATGGGAAGAATAGCAGGCCATGAATGTGTGACCCATACCCTCCTTAACCTTCTCTGGCCTGCACGTCTGCAGAGCCGTGCTCTAGCCAGATGCCTGACCCTGAGGAGAAGGTGAGTACAGGATGCAGCCTGTACTTAGGGGCATGAGCCAAGACCGTGCTGGTCCTGCCATTAAAAGGCCTAATTAGGCTAGTCATTAAGTTCAATTAGGCATTGGAAATGATCATTTCTTCTAACCCTGCAGTGCCCTCCAAGAACTGGATCCATTCCCAGGCAGCCAGCTAGGGGGCCGGTTCTGGTTACTGGTGCACAAGCAGCCCGGCCGCAGTTTCTGGCCTGTGCCTCCTTTGTGAGGCTGTAGGCAGAGTCATCCAGGAGGCTCTGGCCTAGAGCAAGGTGCCTTGGAGGCTGTTTCCTGAGCTTATTTCTGGTTACCTTCCTTTCTTAGAGCCACCCATTCCCCATGCATGTGTTAGGACTCAGAACATCTGCCGCATTCTAGTCCCTTTCTGTGATTCACTCCCTGTGTGACCTTGGGGCAAGTGCTGTGGACTCTCTGGGCTGAGATTGCTTGAAGGGTTTGCCAATGTTCCCTTTTCGGGGCTAGGAGATTATGATTCTGGGAAATCCCAAATACATGTCAGAGCCTTGATGTGTAGAGGACTTGTTTTCACGGAGCACTGAGCTGGGAGAGAGGAGCAGGAGAGGTCCAGTGTGACCGCGTACTACTACTCGCTCAGCACCCTTGGGCTCTGTCTCTTCAGCATTAAAACTACAGAGGCCTTCTACAACTCAAAAAGTATGTTTGAACTTCTGAAATATGCTTTCTAGACAGCTGCTTGAAACAAGTCATTTTAGTCTATGAATCACTGCCTTGAAACAGTTGACAAACACTGAGTCATGGGCAGGCCTTCCAGGCACAGGGGCTGGGGGTGCGGAGCATGAGTGCACCACTGTGTAGGAACGAGCAGATCGGATGGCTGAAGCCCAGATTACCTAGAGAAGGGCCCTGTGCGGGGCCTTGAACCCCAGGCACGTACTTTATTATTTAGGGAGCAGGGAGCCCTTGGAGTATTGATGTATGTAACCAGTGTTGCAAGGGAAACATTATCACACATCTTCTGAATGCCTTTTTGATATGGCATGATCATGATCTTGGGGTATTTGCAGATGTAAAGAGACATGCATTTCTCTCAGTGTAGAGTCCCTCTTCTTAAGGATTCTCATCTCCACGCTTCAAAGTGAAATGTTCTCTTTAGGCCGGGCCTGCTCATCGATTTTCCCCCCTGAGTTTGATATCTTTTTTTCCCAGCAGGCTTTGGTGATGTTGTTCATTTGTATCCTGAGAATTATACTCCCCTTGTATCATTTCAAATCATTACATTCTCTTACGAGACCGAATATTAAGGTTAACTATTATGGTTATGTGGGACTGTTTTTTTTTCGTAAGATATTTGTACCATCTTGACTAGAATGACTGCTCATTTGCCACTAGATGTACTACGTTAGTTGAAGTTGCATTCATGTGCAAGCAACAGAGAATCCCATTAACAAAGGCTTAAACAGAAAGAGGTTTATTTCAGAAAACAAGAGGCCCATCATTCCACAGTCCAGGGCTGGTGTGACACCCCCCTGGTGACAGGAGGGAAACTTTCTGTCTCCCTACGCACTGCCCTTAGCATGTGAGCCTTTGTCATCACGCTTGTGCCTCATTGTTGTATAATGGCTGCTGTACCTCCAGGCCTCACCTCTGTTTTCCAGGCAGGAAGAAAGGAGAATGACATGGAACTGAAGGCAGAGGGCTCACTCTTAGCAATAATTTGTCTTCAGAGATGAGGGAGTGGGACATGCTCTCCAGGGACTGCTACATCTTTCTCATTGGTGAGAAATGTGGTGTATGCCCACTCCTTATTGTGAAAGAGGCTGGGGAATTGAATATTTTTAGTTGGGCTCATTGCCACCCCAAACTAAATTGGAGTTTGAATCAAGAGGAAGGGGAGACAATTTTTGGCTAGGTACTGAATTGTTTTCTGTGGTCTGACTCCATCAAGCTGAGATACAGAACTCACTGGCTGAGACTGTCCTACTCTAAAAACTGTGTCATGTTATATAGAGGGTTATTTCTAAGTAACATTGAAACAATTTCACCTAATTCTAGAAGCTTCCAAGAAGTGGGAAATGCTTTGGAAAGGATTCAAAAGTTGCTTTTAAGACAGGGATAAATGGAAGTGGCTGAAATGGAGGAAGGGGACCAAGAGGCAGAAAAAGTAAAACAGGAGATGGCATACTCGAGACTGAGAAACCTGGAGGTTAACCGCGAAGGCCAAGTTCATTTTGTTGTAGAAAGCAGTGGCTAGCTGGTGGAGAGGTGAAAGTTTTCTTGTGTGGGGGTGGGGTGTGTAGATGGGAGACAACAGGCCAGGTGGAGATGGCATGTCTCCAGGGCAGGCTGCTGGCATGTTGGCCAAAGAGTCCAGGCACATTCATCAAGGGGTAGGAGGAATGTAGTGGAACAGAACAATGGGTCTAGAAACAAAAAGTATGAAGCGACTCAGCTGGGCACATTCAGCCAGTACCCGTCTCTGGGCTGGGATTCAGTGACAGGACCAAGGAGGAGAAAGACAGCAAGGATTAGCAACATAGGCAAAAGACCGGAGTAAGAATAATAACAACAACAACAACAACAACAACAACAACAGTAATCATGACAGCAGCAGCTGTTACTCACTGAGTACTTCCTGTGTGCCAAGTACTATGCTAATGATTTGCATGAATTAACTTACCATATTATCACCAGTTTTTCAGAGTTTAAGTGACTTACCCAAGAGCTGGTGGAACAGTGAAAACTCTGACTTGAAACTTCTGATTCCAGAGCCCATATTCAAAGCCATGAGTTTTCAGCATCGGGGCTCAGCTCCCACACCCCAGCTGGCTGGACCTTGAGTAACTGAGCCCAGGGCTGCAAGCCATCCTGGGGTGCCCTTTTTGGAAGTTTGCAAGGTTCAGCAGGCCCAGGCAGATACTCCCTTTCCAAGTGCTTGGAAAGGAAGTAGAAAGTCATCATAGGCAGGCAGAAAACAAGAGGGAGTGTTAAGAGTAGGTTGACCATTTAGGACAAGAGTGCAGAGGGAAAGTAAAATTTCTTTATACAATTGGGAAAATAGCGGCAGGTTTTGACAACAGCCCAGAAAGGAGAAGGGAAGACCAAGGAGGAAAATGTCTTAAATTCTTAGGTAAGAAGAGAGCTTGTGTTAACTTTGGTGTCCCTAAATATGATTGAATAAAGGAAAGAGGGTTTCTCCCCTTCCCTTTCTTAATTTCTTCCTTCCTTTTATTTGTTTATTTTCCCCACCATGTTGATTTTGGGATTCTCCAAACCGGCACATTACAGTGTCTTGATTGAAATTTTTGGGCTGGATAAAGCAGTTACAGAGAAGGTGTTCTTGGAGGTTGTCAGAATAAGGAATGATATTCATGGGGAACAGATGGGGGTGGGGGTCAGGATCTGGAGAGGCAGGGTCCCTGTTGTTCACAGCTGGGGAAGGACCTGAGAAGTCATGGAGCATGGCCCCTTCAGTTTAGAGATGGAGAAAATGAGGTGTCGGGGACTCAGTTATAGAATCTTAGAGTTAGAAAAGCCCTTAGATGTCACCTTGCCTGGCTGCCCAAGGTCAGACAGCTAATTAGTGTAATAGAATGTACCTCTCATTCTGTAGCCATGCCCATCCTCAAACCTTGAAAGCTGCATGCATTTTATCTCAAGTTCATGAAAAGGCCACGGACTATACTATTTGTGCAATAGTGAGTCTTTTAGAATAAAATTGTCTTTACTGCTATCCTCCGGGACACTCATAGAAATGAGATGTTGATCATATGAAGCAATCTTATTGAACAAAAAAACTTTCAAGGAAAAAAGTTGTGTCCCCTGAGCCAGCACTCTGCTAAGGGGGACACACTGCTTTTCAGTGTGAACAGCTAAAAGCCAGGAGGGAATGGTTAGAGATACCAGCCATTGGTTAAAATTCTCCCGACATAAATGATCTCCTTGTTCTCCCTTTGATGGATTCAGCCTCTTAGAAATAAAAATGCATCTGTGAACATCATACCTACTTCTTCCCTTTTCTTTTTAGTCCTTTATTGAGAAGTAACCAGAAGCAGTTCCAGTAAAGAAGCAACAGCTTGGGCATACATAGATATAAATGTGCACACGAAATAGAGCCCCCTCATGTAATCTAGGTTTTTTCCTGGTCTAGTGAATCTGCCAGTGATTTTACTGTTTGACCCATGCTGCCCTCACCACAGCTGGTTACCAGTAGCTGTGCCAGTTTCTCCCGGTTTCATAGTGGTCATTGTACAAAAGGCCATGTTTTGAAGTGGAAGGGTGTCCTTGGTTTGTTACACCAGGAAGTCACTGGGGTGGGTCCTGAGCCTTCTAGAAGGCTGCCACATGCAGCCCTGCACTGGCTGTGGCCTCTCACACTGGCAGCTAGAAGAGTTCACCTCTAGTGACAGGAGGCACCTCCTCACTTGCACGGGTCTCAGTGTATTTATGGGCTTTTGAAAGACTTGTTTTGGGGGGATAGAAAATAAGAAGAAAAAGCACAACAAAAAAACAATGGGTAAGTGACTGAAGGGAAATATTACAGGTTTCTCCTTTACAGAGTAGAAAATTCTCTCCAGGAGGAGTCAGAGACCCAACCTATGGTGTTCAGCAGTTAAAAATGGACTGAAATAAAGGTTTCCAGAACTGACTTGTGGACCCATGGATTCCGGTCAGCATATTCTATGGCGTTTCACTCTTTGCCCTTATAGCTACATTTCCCAAAGACTGGCATTGAGTCACAAAGTTATTCTCTTTTCTGTTTGCTTTCAGTTTCTCTGATCATGTCAGTGGGAAAGTCTTAGTTTCCAGTTAGTATTTTTTTATACCTTTCTAAACACGATAATCTACCTTTTTAACAAAGAATAAGCCATAGGCTCCAACTTTTGGCAAACAGCAATATCTAACTGTAATAAAATACATTTCATGCTTTTTAAAAACTTTTTTTTTACAATTACCTTCCATATGGCTGGTGATGGTAGCTTTCTTTTAAGTAAACTTATTTAAGTAAAATAAGAAAGCAACAAAGAAAATATAAAGTAGGTGCAGAAAGTACACAGCTATAGTAAAATTCATAAAGGTGGAATTTGAAAATGACATGTGAGGGAAACTCTTCTTCTCAGCTGCTTTTCCTCCCATCCTTTCTCCCAGCAGGAGCTGCTTCCACTCAGCCCCTTCATGCTGTGTTTATATTGCATGTTATTCGTTGCAACCTCTCTTTAAATCGTAGACTTAAGTAACTCAAAAGGAAAAAAGGAACCCAGTGAAAATTGATTTGCAGCCCCATAGTTCCTCCTAATCCCTGACCAATGTCAGTGTAAATATATATTTATAGAGTCGATGCCAACATGTAATAGCATCTCATTCAAGTCTAATTGCTTACACAGCCAGCTCTGATGCCATTCTCGTTGCAGCCACCACTGTGTCTGTATTTCAGCCACACCAGGTCCCTGGCTATTTTCTGAACACACCTGACCCTTTTATGCCTCCTGCCTTTACTCAGTTTGTTTCCACTAGCTGGAAAAGCCTTCCTGTAGCCTTTCTGCCTATTATAAGACTACTCATCTTTCAGCTGGCAAGTCTTCTAGGAAGCCTCCCCAAGGCTCCCTCAGTTGGCATGGCTAGTTCCCATGACATTTTGCTTACATCTGCCTCATATAAGTACGTTTTATGTTCCTATAACTGTTTTTAACTACTAAAACAGTTTTTATATTTTTCAACTCTTTTTTTTTTTTCTCCTGATATAAATGTTCCTTTAGAGGTTAAATCAGAACAAAGATGTTATTTTTAATATGACCAGCAGGGGGCAAACTTCACCCAGGAATTGCCTTGTGGTTTGCTGTACTTTCAACTTGAATAGGGCTTGGCAGTCTGCAGATAGGACATGGACATCACTTTTCATCTTCTGCTGGACATCTTGCTGGCAGTAGGTAAATATGATCTAATATTACATAAAACCCTAAAGTGCCAAAATTTGGGTGTTGGGGAATTCTTGCTTGTCTTTAAAAGAAGGGAGGAAATACAATATCTAAAATACATGCTGGACACTAAACTTGTGAATGGCAAGAACTAGGGAACGAGAGGAGAGAGGGGACTTCAGCTTTCAGGAGAGCTTTCAATCAGGAGAAATTTGTTGGCTGAGGAATACTTTATTTCATGAGAAATATCTGGCTTTTAATCAGTATTACGGGTATGGGGACATCTTAGAACAGATGTACCTCAGTTAACCAGTCTACTGCCTGATACTGAATGGACATGAGAGGCAGGATTGTGGTGACAAAATTTTCCTCTGCTCAGTTTTGGATTTACACTGCGAGGGCTCATTTGGTGGGTCATACAGTTTATAAAGTGGGGATTTGGTTTGGGATGTGCTAGTGATGTGTTATGATCTGGACAGATTACTTCCTCTCGTGCCTTGGTATAATTTACCTCAGTGAGGTTTGGAGGCCCTTATTCATTTTATTGGACATTTTTAAATTATGAGGGTAGAAAAGTTCAAGAAAATGGCATTTTGATTTCTTCCAGAAGAGTGATGCATTTTTAAAATGTAAGGTTTCTTTGGCTTCAGTTTATCTGGTGTCTTATTTCTGTTCTTCTCCTTGCCAAGTGTTTCTTTATGAATTTGGCCTCTGGCTACAGAGTTTCTTCTTTTTGTCATGGGAGGCCTGTGAGCTCCTTACTGTGGCTTTAGCTTTTCTCTCACGGGCAACAAGTTGTAATAGCAACCGTTTATCCCAACCCTTCACATCCCTCTGCAGGTCAGAGGCCATGGTCCGTGGGGGCTGGACTAGGAGAGGGTCTTCCACTGGGACAGCCAGGGCTCTAGATGCCTGGTACTTTGGTCTATTTTAAGCCTGATCTGTCTTACAGCAGGGAGGTGAGTCTAGGGTCCAATATGTGCTGTGGATATTAAGAGACTTCAAGGACACTTCCCCCCATTTATCCCAGTTATGTCCCCTGCTAAAATAGGTTAACGGTGTCTAATTAACTACTGAACATTGTCATGCTGCATAAAGATAGCATCCTGGCTGTTCTCTGAGCCGTGGTACTTTATCTCCATTTAGATCTCTGCAGTATTCCATTAAACTCGAGAGAAACATTTTAACTGAGATGATGTCTACATTAGGGCTGCCTTTCACCCTTCAGCACGTAACCTGTGTAAGCAGCAGCTGAGGCCTCTGTCTGATACAACAGGGAGGACGGAGGAGGCAGATAGCACAGGCGGGGAGGGTTTTTACGGCATAGCACACCTCTACCACTGAGCCCCACCATGCAACTGAGGGTCCAGGATTCGGCGGAGGTCCTGTGTGGCTGCAGTCCCATGTGTGCCAGTGCCGTCAGGCTTGTCCTTGGTTGACCAGATCATGCCCATGGTGTGTCAGTGTGATCTGTAAATGCTAAAAGAAAGGAATCGCATTTGAGTGGAAGAACTTAGAAAAGGAGGCTGCATGGAGGGGGAGGTGACTTAGCTACATGGAATCTCTTCTTTTGCCACAACACAAGCTGTCATGTTGTAAATAAAACATATGTAATCACATTTAACAGTCAAAGCAACATTAACTACCTGTCAGGCCTGACAAAACTGTGGCACTACTATATGTTGAAAGGATATTCTCATCATGGAAAATATCAATTGGGTTTGAAGCAGAGTCTATAAAATGAGCCTTCCCCGTAGTGTAGGAACTGCCTGCATGTTCCTCTACTATGTAAGAACTGGCTTTGGTGTCACATAGCCCAGAATCTTTTGTATGACCTTACTTCTCTCTAGCTGTGTGACCTTAGGCACGTTACTTACTTCTCTGAGCCCCACTCTCCTCATCTGTAAAATGGAGCACTTATTAGAGTTTTATTGGACATTTTTAAATTATGAGAATAGAAAACCTCTCAAAAAAATGGCATTTTGATTTTTTTTTCTTACAGAGGAGTGATGTATATGATAATGTGATAATTAACTTAAGAAAACATCTAATACTGTGTATAATATATTCTGTAATGGTAATATATGTGAGAGACTATGATGACAGTGCCTAGCAGCCAAATAAGCAAAATAAGTGTTAACTGTTATTGACTAATAGTAGCCTTTCATCAGCCTCCTATGACAGGCTTGTGGGGGCAGGGGCCTGAGGCTGGGCTTTTCCCTGAGAGCTAAGGGTGATGTGTGAAGCCAAGAAGGAGAAACCTAGGGTGGGCCCTAGAGAACTGAGGGTGAAAACCAGGAGAGGACTGACTGGTGGAGTGTTAAGCCAAGGGACTGGGCTTTAAATGAAAGTAGGGATGACGAGCCCACTCCCTTAACCTCGAAGTCCTCCACCCAGGAACCTGATGTTTAAAGAATAGCTGGTTTACATGAGGCTGAGTGTTTTTAGAGATTGGGAAAGAGCCACCGTGATAGCTCTGATTTCCCTTCCTACGAAGTCACCAACCAAGTGCATCACTTGCTGGAAAGCAGGAAGCCAGAGTGCCCTCATCCTGTCACCCTGTCTCTACAAGGTGGGAGGTGAGGGAGAACATTTACTCTCATTGTCCAGAGTGAAAGCTTCATTCTGCAAAATGGCCAAAGCAATCAGCAAGTGATGGAGTAGCTCTTAAAAAGAAACCTGGCATTTAATTAACTTTTCAAAGTGCTGGTTCAGCAACCTCTATGTTTTACATTTTGAATATTGAGCAAGCATCTCTAATCGGATCTGAATCACTTCTGGGCCTGCCAGGGTGGGAAGTACCTGTCTAGCTTTTATGAACACCATGGAATCTTGTCTGAATTTCGAGATCGCCAACTCAGGATCACTCAGGACGAGATTTAAGTCTATGAAACCTTCTTCCTGCTCCTCTCAGCCTGGAGGTGAAGTCAGAGTTCATTAACACTTGTGAGAAGAAAGCAGGCAGCTTGGAAGGATAAGGTAGAAGGTTTCTATTTTGCTGCTTAGCAACTGGCGAGCTCAGCCTACTATCTGAAATAAGGTTTAGGGCAGTGTTTCTCATGTATGTGACTGGGTCCCATTTCTAAAAATTACTACGTCAGGGGTCTGGGGTGAGGCCTAGCACATGGACACTGAAAAAGCTTCCCAGATGTGATTTCATGGTGCAGCACTGGTTAAGAACTCCTGGTTTAAAGGCTTCTCCGCAGCTTTTAATTCTGTACCTATACTGTCCATTACTTTCTGTAAGTGTGCAAAGTCAGGAATGGGCTGTCTGCACAGTAAATCCAAACGGATGTCTGGGCGCCCTAGGGACATCTGGAAATCAGCAGTATCTCCTTTTGAAAAGTGTGGGCAGTGCGTTTGGATTCTAGAAATTCTCATCTCAGCTTCATCACTAGCTCTGTGATTTGGGTGAAGCACAGGGCAGTGCCCAGTGTCCCCATCTGTAATGGTGCCACTGAAACCTACTTTACCTTTTTTCCCAGAGCTCAAGCTAAGCTAGTGTTAATAGGCATGAAAGTATCTAAAGAGTATTGAAAGTGCCCTGAGTAAGACAGTCTCACAGTATTATTATAACTGTCAGGTTCCCAAATCCTTTAATAGCCACCTCTGGGGAAAGAGGCACATGGGCTGTGGCTGCAGTAAGAGACTAGAGCCCAGGGCAGCGCTGACCACAGCTCTGCAGTCAACCTCATGGGGCTGGACCTAGTCACACAGTTTCATCAGTTTCCTCAGAAGTATGTGAAGAAGAGATGACCCAGAACCCACAGTTCTCTACCTCCGCCTCTACCCCGACACAATCTGTGGGAGGTGGGACTGCAGCCCAAATCCTTCTCTGGTTACCTACCCTGGTGGGCTATGGTAGACCACTTTGTTTTCATTTTTTTTAACCTATCACCAACAATTTAAAAATACCCCACATCATGACTGGATATGTGTGTATAGAAAACTAAAAAAATAAATTATCTAATACTTATCCTTAGTATTTGCAGTATATTCTTTTTTATACTCTTTTTTTTTTAAGGGGTGAAAAAAGAAAGGCTGGTAGTAATTTACTAAACTGATTTCATGTCTCACTAATGGGTCATGACCTGTAGTTTGAAAATCATCGTGCAAGATTCTGTGTTCTAGCACTGGTTTCTGTGTCACTGCATGACCTGAGGTGACTTTGGGGGCCAGGTAGATAAAGTAAGTCTGTGAAGTAGGGTTTTATTTCAGAATGGCGCTTAAATTATATTACTGAGATAACATATACAAATTATTTGCATATTCACACTTCTATAAAGAAATATACACATGCCAGTTCTCCTGAAACATGCTTCCCACTTAGTCTGTTTTTGTTGTTGTTTTCTCACTTCCATAACTGCATAGCTGCAGGAAATACTTTACTTTTCTCTTCATTTTGTGGGAAAACCAGCATTGCAGATTGAATGATAAAGAACTAGAACTGGCCCCCAGTGTTCTGGAGGGCTGGGAGGGCTGGGGGACAGCCACAACTCAGCTTCCCAGAGTTTTCCCTGTGGGAATGCAGGTCCAGTGTTGCCAGGCTGTATGTGAACTATTTAAAAATTTGGATTTTTGTACAAAATCTCCCAGTTTAGGCAACAAATTCATGTTAAAAGAGAGCAAAGCAAAACCAAAATCAAGTTTAGTCCAAACTTATCTGCAAGCTAGCTTTGTCTAAAAGTGGCCAACTTCAACAAAGGCAGGGTGTTCCTTACCACTTTCCCATCTCCTGAGCAGGAGGCTCTCGCACAGAACCTGTTGCAGGGCGGGGGCAAGTGAGGGAAAGAGAGGGAGAGGGAGAGGGAGAGAGACCACCACCTAAGGACATCCATGCCGTCCAACCTGAGGGCTCCATTTTGGTCTTGCTTCTTCCCATGGGGTGCACTAAGATGTGGGAGGCCCACTGGCCCCCCCTAGAGTGAGAGAGAGCAGGATGTGGGCTCAGCAGCAATTAAGCCGAATATGAAATGCATCCCCTTTTTGGATGTTGAGTGGATAAATGGCAATTAATCAGCCTTCCCCTGAAGATTAGCATTATCATTATTGTTTCCTTCAGACAAAATCACCACTGCTTTTGCCAGGACACATTGCATAGGAAGGAACGATTCACTCGTAACCCCTAAGGGTAATCAGAGCTGGATGTGTCTCTTATGTACCAGCAAAGGCGCTGGCCTAGTGTCCCTGGCTTCTTTAATTCCATTACTCGCTGATCTCCGTTTTCATCCAGGCCCTTCTGTGTTGGTGACATATTGCTGAGTCATTTGGACAGTGTGTTTATGGAGTTCAGCTTCACTAGGACCATCAGTGGCAGTGAGCTGGGAGCAGATCCTTCTCTCCTCCCACACAGACAGGAGGCAGCTTTGGTGGCTGCTGGGGCCTCTATGTTAGGGTTCCTTTGACTTAGAACAGCATTGGAACCGACATCATCCAGCAATAACACTGTGGTGACACCCTACACACCCCATCGTAATTTCCCTTTGGTGCCCTCCAACTGCCCATTCTGTCCCACTCGCCCTCCTACTCTTAGTATTTGAGTCTGTTTGTTTGGCCCAGGAGGTTCTTCAGGACTTGTTTCATCCTGTTTCAAATTTCCCCACCCATCATCTTCTCCCTCCCCAGCTTCAGCCAAAATTCATTACATTCAATTTTTCTTTCCTCTCCTCTCCTCCCTTCCTCTCTCCTCTTTCCCTGCCTTCTCTCTCTCTCTCTCTCTCTCTCACTCCTCTCTTTCTCCTCTCTCTCTCTCTCTCTCTCTCTCTCTCTCTCTCTCTCTCTCCCCGCCCCCGCCTTCTCTGTTTCCTTTCTTTCCTTTCTTTTCTTTCTCTCCCCCTCCCTCCCTTCCTCCCTCCCTCCCTGTCTTCCTCTCTTCCTCTTTTGCATAGTAGGTATGGTCTGAATTTCATGAGAAGAGTAGTATATTCAATCTTGGGCTTGATTTATGCTTATACTCTTGGGGGGAATTGCTATTTGGTTCCAAAGTCGCTCTTACTGTTGAGGGCCTTCTCATGCATCCTGCCTCTTGGCCACCCTTTGCCCTTGCTCGTCATGATGATTAATTCCTAACTTAAAAGGATTCATAAAAAAAAATAAAATGAAAAGAACTCTTGTTGTGGAAATGTTCAGACATACAGAAAAGTAATCACCACATACCCAACACCCAACTTTAATAATCACCAGCATTCACCAATCTCATTCAGAAGACTTAAATGTTTCCTAGAGTGTCAGTCATGACCTACTTGGATTAGAATTACTGGAAATTTGTTTCAGGTACATATTCCTGGGCTGCCCCTCTCCCCGACCAGCTGATCCAGACATCTCTGTGGCCAGGCCCAGCAATGTGCATGTGTGTCAAGTTTCCCAGACGGTTCTCATGCACATTCAGGTTTGAGAGCCAGTGCCTTAGATGTCCATTTTTAAATACGCTTCCCATTCCCATGGAATGTCTTAAGGACACTGCTTGCCAGCCTCATTCGGGGTTTCTGGTTCTTCGTGTGGAAGTTACAGAGATAGAGGCCCTAAACCTGCAGCCTGAACTGTATGGCTAGTTCCTTCCTTTTAGCACAACCGCTCCAGGTGGGACCCAAGGCCTCAGTCCTAAGAAAGTATTCTATAAATTGATCCAGTTATTTGTTGAAAGAAAGGAGGGCACCATATCATCTATATGGACTTGAGTTTTAAGCTTCTCATCCAGCCTGCACTTAAATTCAACAATTTGATTTGGAGTTATGCTGAAATAAGGTTATAAGAAGGCATCACAGTGTCTGTAGTTCTCTCATGCTGGAAACAGGCCTTGGTCTATAAAAAGGAATCCAGGTAAAGCACTTGGGATATGCTAATTAGCCCCCACTTTTGAAACCTTCTCTCCAACATTCTACATCTATGCTTGAGACTAGTGGGTTCTCATAAACCTTGTCCTTTTTTTCAGGTCAGGAAGGAAAGCTTCTGAAGAAATAGAAGAGTATGTTTCCAGTATTCTTATGGCATCCTGTGGTGACCTTTGTCAACAGTGCAGTCTTGGTGGTCATTACCTGTTCAGCCTTTGTTGGGCACAGCGTTAAAAAACACAGTAGGAATCTGGCTGTGCTCTGGCGCTGGGGTTATGTGCACGGAATCAAGGGTTTGGCTAATGCCACTTCCTCAGCTGAGAGTCTGGTCTCTGGCATTGATGCCCATGTCATATCTCCCACCCTATGTGGTTTTCGAATTATATATATGTCCAGGTATCAAAGTACTACCCACAGGTTCTGCTGTATTGGTATAGATGGGCAACAGCTTATAAACCTAGCCTTCTCTAAAACTTATATCAGAAAGAAAGTTACCAGGTAAAGATGGCTTATGAGTCAGGACTGCCGAGTTTCACACCTCTGGGGGCGGGAGGAGCATTCGCGTCATAGTCTGTGATGCCATCCTGGAATGATACGGCACACAGCTTGGGCAGCCACATGCAGCAAACCAAGTTGCCCAGTTAGGTCTGAGCAAGTTGATGGAGGAAAGTGGGTCCAGGGACTCTTTCGTCTAGGAGAGTGGATACAGTGGAAATTTGGGTTGTTTCTCTCTGTATTTGAAACTCATTTTCTGTTTTCCTTTCTTTCTTTTTTGGGGGCAGTTACCGCCTCAGACCGCAGAGCCTGGACGGGTTCGATGACGATGGAGGTAAGATGTCCTTGGAATAGGTCAAGGGCTTCTAGAGATGTCTAGGGCCCCAGAGCATTTCCTAGGCTACAGCTGAGGCACTGTTTGCTGCAGCCTTACTGTAAAGGTTTGCAGTGACCTCATCTGTGCCTTGCTAAGTGCTGCTGTCTCTGCTTAGAGTACCTCACTTCCTCCTTTTTCCATTAACCCTCCTTGTCCTTCAGAACTCAGCTGAAGCATCACCTCTTCTAAAATGTCTTCCCTTCCCATCCCACTCCCTCTGTGGCTCAGCAGTTCTTTCTCTGTGCTCCTACAACCTCCTGGGCAATATTGTAACAACAGCAACAGCAACAGCTAATATTTATTAGGTGTTTATTATATATCAGGCTCTATTCTACCAGATTATAGATGCTCAAGCAGTTGATCTTCACAACAACCCTAGGGATGATGGTACTATTATTATCCCCATTTTACAGTCGAGGAAACTGAACTACAGCGAGGTTAGTAAGTTGCCCGTAGTCACAGAGCTAGGTGACTGTCACACTTTAACACTTTAACTCTTGCCTTGCTTGTTCTTCCTACCAGGCTCTAAGCTCCTTGATGGCAGACCCATTTCTTATTTATCTGTGCATCTTCAGTGCACAGCACGTAGTAGTCAGTTAATGGCTGACGTTGTGAGGGAGAAACAGCACTGTCGTTCAGTAGCCATGGCACAGATGAAGCCTTTATTCAAAACTCGAGAGAAAAAAATAAAATTTGTGTGTACTTTTTACAAGAATCCTACTAGAGAGGAGATTATATTTGGGACCTAAATTATCAAAGCCTTTTTTTAACCCACGTGTTTACCATATTCACACTTTATTCCTTTGTGTAGAGCTCAGTTTCCATCTGGTATCATTTTCCTTGTGCCTGAAAACTTTATTTAACATTTTTTGTAGAGCAGATCTTCTGGTGACAAATTCTCTCAGCTTTGTTTGTCTGAAAATGTCTTTGCTTTTTACCAGATATAGAATTTTAGACTAACAACTTTTTTATTTCTTTTAGCACTTTAAATAGTTATTTCATGGTTCTCTGGCTTACATGATTTCTGATGAAAAGTCAGTGATAATTCTTTGTTGCCCTGTATGCAGTGTCTTTTTCTTCTCTGGTTGCTTTTAAGATGTACTTTCCTTTATCTTTTATTTTCAGCAATTTGGTTATGATGTTCTTTAGTGTAGTTTACTTTGTGTTTAGCCCACTTGAATTTCCAGAGTCTCTGAATTTATTGTTTTCATCAAATTCAGAGAATTTTAGCCATTATTTCCTTAAGTATATTTTTCTCCCCTCTCACTCCTCTGGGACTCCAAGTAAAGGTATGTGGATTACATCAGTTGAAGTTGCCACACAGGTCATTAAGGCTCTGTTTTTGTTTGTTTGTTTGTTTGTTTGTTTCAGTCCATTTTAAACTCTCTGCTCAGTTTAGATAGTTACTATTGCTATGTTACTGATCTTTTATAACATCTAATCTGCTGTCAAGCTTATTTGTTGTTTCAGATATTGTGTTTTTCGGCTCTAGAAGCTCCATTCAGTTTTATATATATATATTCCATTTGTTATGTTTTTCCTTTTCCTTGATAGTAACTTTTATTGTAGCTCTTTTAAAGTCCTTTTCTGCTAATTCTATCATCTCTGTCTTTTCTGAGTTTTTCAACTGAGTTTTCTTCTGGTTACAAGTCATATTTTTCTGCTTGATCACTGGTTTTTTGATTGGATGCTTGCTATTGTGAATATTACTCCATTGAGTGTCTGGATCTTGCTGTCTTTCTTTAAAAACTGATGTATTTGTTGTGGTAGGCAGTTAGTGTGTTTGTTGATTAACTCAGTCATTTTGAGAATGTTTTTGAGCTTTCATTAGCACAAGTCTAACATTAGCCCCAAGCAGTAAGACTCTCAGGTATCTCTACTGAGAGCCTGGTTGTCAGCAAGGACTTCCCACGGGCCTGGGTAGAGCTGAGCCCTTCCTAGTGCCTTACTTACAAGCTCTGGGGATTGCTCGGCTTACACTTTGCTGGTGGTAATTTTTTGCCCAGCCTTGTGCAATTTGATGCTGTACATGCACTGCTTAGTACGTACTCAATCTATATTTCTGGAGCTCTTTCCCTGCATAGCTCTCCATCTTTCACATTCTGCTTCTCAAGTTCCAGCCACCTTAGCCCTCTAAACTTTGACCTCTGTCTCCTCAACTCAGTGAGACCTCCTTGCTCTACTAGGGTTTCTCCTTCCCAGTGCCAGCACCCAGGAAGTACATCTAGGCAGAAAGCCAAGATGACTATCGGGCTCACTTCATTTATTTCCTTTCTCTCAGGGATCACAGTCCTGTGCTGCCTTGTCCACTGTCTGAAAACTGTTGTATATGATGCTTTTTAGTTTTCTAACTGTTCACAGCAGTAAGACAAGTCCGGTACCAAGAACTCTCTCATGGCTAGAAAGAAGTCCTAAAGCTTTCTATTAACTCACTTTTGCACACAACTACCAAGTGAAGAAGAGAATTAAATGTGTCAAACTGGGATGATTACTTGTGCGTTAGCTACCTCACAGGATTGGGGTGAGGGTCATATAGGATGCTTGTGGAATATTCTGGGATGATGGCTAAAAGGCAGTCCCAGGCCACCCACAAAGTAGAAGCTGGTATTGGGGCCCAGGGATCTGCATTAATTTAAAAATAAGCTCCCTGGATTTCTGTTTTGCACCCTGAAGTTTGATAACCATGCTAGAGTGCTCCTGAAGCCAGGACTCAAGACTAGAGAGGAAAGGAATATGTGAAACAGTTCTGCCTCATCTCATTCCAAACGAGTTTTAAGGTAGAAAAGCAGTCGCTGGAGGTCAGGAATTCAGTCTGTGTTCTCAGATTTAGTAAGAGCTTATGAGCATACTCTCATCATTCTTTAGCATTTTTCTTTGCTTTTTCCAGCATCTCATGTTGACAACCTCATTTCTTTTTTGCCAGATGTCCCTCCTTAGCTCTACTAAACTCCTCGTAGCCACCAACCTTCTCCACCCACTGATAATTCCCAATGCCCTATTAAAGAAGGTATCCTGCATTTCTGTTCCCAGCATTTCCCAGACATGTACCTGGGATGCCCTCTGCTAGTGCTATGCTAGCAGCTGTGGTGGCTCAGTGATTGGTGGCTGCTGGCCACACTGTTGGCCTGCCCATCCTCACCAGTTGTCAGTTGCTTCCACCATTGGTTGCATAGAGCAACAGGGTCACCATCCAGGAAGGACTTGAGGAGGCAGGACCCCTGCCAGACAGTAACAAAGCTATTAGGTGGTTGAGGAGCTGTAGGCATGGAAATCATGATGCTGATAACTGAGGCCCTTATTAAATTTATGGTCTGCAGAAGGTTTGCTCAACTGGTATTTTTCTGTAGGCCTCTCCACATGCTGCCTTGGACCGCTTTCCATTTCCCTTTACAGGACTTCTGAAATCCGCCTTTCTCTATTTTTTTCAATGTGTGAAAATGCTACATTCCAAGGAGTAACTGTTAAATGTTGCAGCAAAACCTTCTGCGTACTACAATTCACACACATCCTAAATTCATATTATTATAAGGTTGTGCTGGCTGCCGTTGTGGTATCACATTAGAATCAAATTGTTGCAGCTTTAAGCAATTTTATAGGCTGTCTTGTCCAAACCTGTCATTTGACATGTTAAGAAATCAAGCCTTAGGGGTTATTATACAAAACAGCAAGATGCCAAGGGGACCCTGGTCTTCTGGCTCCCGAACACTCTGTTCTTATACCATGGTCTCCAGCTATATCGCCGCCATCACCACTCATTACCAAACGTTGACCATGTGCCAGCCACTAACCTAGTGTTTTCCTTTTTTATTTCTCATTTAGATCTCAAAACAAATCTATGGGAAAGTTTTTTAAAAATGAACTTTATGTAGGTCTAATTTACGTACAATAGAGTGCATCCATTTAAAGTGCACAATTTGAAATTTGAGCAGACATTTATGTCCTGTGAAAACACCGCTACAGGACACTTCCATCACCCCTAAAAGTTTTTCATGCCACTTTCTAGTCCGTTCTTCCTCTGCCCCTATCGCCAGGCAACTACTGATGTGTTCTTTTTTGTTGTTGTTGTTGTTATTTTTTTTTGCCATGATAGAGTGGTTTGCCTTTTCTGGAATTTTATGTAAACTGAATCATATGTATGTATGCTTTTGTGTCTGGCTTTTTTCACTCACTGTAATGATTTTGAGATTCAGGTTGCTGCATGTGTCATTATCCTGTTTATTTTTATTGATAATCATAGTATGGACACACCACATTTTGGTTATCTATTCACCTGTTAAAGGACAGTTTGATTATTCGTTATCCGCATTTTAAAGATGAGCAGACTAAGGCAAAGAAGAGTAATCTGGCCCAAGGCCACACAGCTTGTAGATGACAGCACCAGGGTTCGGAAGGCAGCCTGATGACCTTCATGCCGCAGCCTGCACAGCCCAGACCAGGGTTTGAATACAGGTCTTGACTCAAGTCCTTGCTCTAGGCCTCTAGGTCTTGCCCCAGCTATATTGGCATCTCCTTCTGCAGATAAGCTGTATTACTGTCAGCTCTTAGGTGTGTAATACAGGGTGCCTAGCATGACCAATAGAATGCTTAATATGATTTATTTAAGGAAGGAAAGAAGAAAGATACCTATTTTTAGAGAATACTTCTAGTACTTTTCCCCCTTCATAAACTTGGAGTGTGAAATTTGTGATTTGGCCTTTCTTTTGGCTCTGGAGGTTTGTCAGAGCATGCACTTGATTTCACCTTCTGGGAGGGATGCCTCTTCCCAGTGTAAATCTGTTGTCCATGCAGTTATGCCTGAAAAATGGGAAATCAGTTCATATGTTACACTTCACACTTGACTTAGTCCATTTCACTGTACGTGAATGTTTAGAATCCATTATGCAGTCGGAATTATATGTTACATATAACTAATTTCTAGAATTATCTTTGCTAGAATTACTTTTCTAGAATTACTCGGTTGGCCAGTGAAGTCTACTCCTTTGAACTTAACCAGTGGGTGGGGAGACTCCATGAGTGATTGCCCTGATCACCCCTGGACACTCATTCAGCAGTGACATTAAACAGATCTTTGGGCATCTGTAAGGGAACTTACTGGTTCCCTTAATAAAATCACACCTAGGTTTTTTGAGGTGGTCAGTGCAAGGGGCATGTCACCTAGGCAGGGGCAGATCGTTTCCCTGTACTTGGTAGGGGTGGGTGACTGGGAGCAATCTCAAAGGAGGAGATGACTAGAAATGAGGATCTAAGGTCTGCGCCCCGCACTCCCAGGCAGCCTGTCTCCTTCCACTACCAGCCTTGCTGAGGAAAGCCAGCAGGTTTTCGTACAGTGCCTCCTGTGGCCAGAACTGCTCCAGATGCTGGAGATATAGTGGTAAGTACATAGTCCTTGCCCTCCAGGAGCTTTTTATCTAGTGAGATACCCTCCCTTCTTTTATAGAACCATGTCACACAATATATTTCTCAGCATTCAGCCTCTCTGGCTTCACTCTTGGTACATGTTGCTGCATCTTCCCTGGGGAAGATGACTAGGGAGAGAAGAGAAACCCTTCTTTCCCTCTGTTGATGCCTCTGGTTTCCGAGGGAAGAGATCTGACAAACAGAAGAAGAAAGGCGTTTTTTAAGATAAGGTGTGTTTTTACAATGAGAAACGGAGAATGAATGATATTTAAAGGTGTTTTGGGATCTGTTGGTCAACCAGAATGTATTGCATGGGGACTGTTTGCAAGTGCAAGACCGCGGCAGGCTACAAGCTCATGCCTTTAGGGGCCAGGCAAATAGTATAAACACATGAAACAGCAGAAGTATACAACAGTAAAGAATGGCGGGGTGTGTGGTGAACCCAGACAGGAGATGGTACAGTCTAAAAGTTTTCAAATTCGTATGTCAAAAAAATGACAATTTTAAATGATCACTTCATAAACAGAACAAAATGCAATCTGCCAGTTGGATTAGGCCTTTGGGAAGTGATTTGCAAATCTTTTGTAAGACCTTGTTGGGCTGCACTCTAAAGAACACAGGACTTTGTTGGGGAGACAAAGCATAAAAGATGAAAAGCACTGTAGGAGTTAAATAGCTAAAACAACAGTATAATGATGGCAAAGGCAATGAATGCTGTTGCTACAGTGGTGATTTACTTTATTCAGGTGCATGAGTTCAAAAGAGGAAGTAATCCTGTTTGGTCTCTTCTAGCTCAGAAATCCAGCTCTCAGAGTATGAACTCTGGATAGAATGTGAAACTTGAATGAAGAACATTGAAAGGTACATAAATGGGAGGAAAATTCTTTATCTTTAAAAAAGATGAACAATATTCAGATTGAGACAATCTCTGAAAACACAGATATGGACTCAACTTTCACTTAACCTCAGAGCTAAATTCAAGTTAAGAAGGAATTTGCGAGCCCCGAAATATGGCTTTAGAAAGTGGAGAGTCTCTGAAAACAGGAGCTTAAAAAAAGGATTAGATCTTTCTGGTGCGTAACCATTGCATCGTGGTGTAACCCAGGACTGTGAGCGTATAGTCACTCCCTCTCCCTGGCAGCTCCTAGTGCCTCTTGGGCAGGCTTCATCCCCACCAGAGAAGGCTGTGCTCTTTGCATCCTGAGGTCAGTTTTGACAGACTTGAATACCTCAAAACCTTAGGAATAATAAATCCTTATGGCCAACCAAAGAGTGTTTAATTCCTAACGGACAAGCTGAGTTGAGCCACTTCTTGCCAGGGGCAATTGGGGACTTAATTCTGCAAGTGTAGCAATCTGGATGATCTGAGAGCCCTGAGTTTAAGGGTAATTGCTCAATTTTCTATCCATGTCAACAGGGAAAATGGTAAAAGTGGCTGAACACAGCCAAGCAATGAGGCTGGATGAGATGTGAGATGCTAGACTGTCAGTGGAATTAGAAAAATGCTATCTTTAGAGAGCTATCACTCAGTCTCCCCTCTTCTCCTCTTCTCATTCATCTCTGTCTCCTGGCTTTCTAACTCTTTTGGGGTCTTTCTCATTCTTTTCTTAATCCTTTCACCATATCCTTCACCCATTCTCCTGCAAATAGCAGTCACTCTGAGCCTAAACAGCTTTAATGAAGAAAAAGGGAAAGTGAAAAGAATTCTTTAAGTACAGACAAATTGGAACCCTGATGTTTCAGTTCCTTTCTCTTGCTAAGTAAGAATGTTCTATTATGTTGGCATTCTTTCCTTAGGCTTAATATGAGACTTTTTAATTAGTCCCTAAACCTAGTTCCTTTGCTTCCCTAATTTTTTAAAATATTTTAACCAGCACTGATTTTTTTAAATTAAATAATGTTCCTTAAAATCAATTTGTTTTTCTAAATTTAAAGTCACTGAGACTAGATGCTAAGGTCCTTCTAAACCCATTCCTCTCTTCCCTTCCCTGATATAAGCACACACAGGAGCTCCTTTAGCTAAACATATCCAGAGCAGTAATGGGGCAGAGGTGGGTTGGGGAGGGGGGGATACACTGGTCCAAGGGTTAGCTGTCATCACTTTTGTCTCTGTGTTGTTAAGCTTTATTCTCTTTATAGGGTATTGGGTAAGAAGGTTGAAAAAGAAGTCAGATTTGTAGGAAATGGTATTGATAATTAAGTTTAAGTATTTACCGAGAGCCAGGCACTATGCTGCTTTATCTGAAATACTTAAGTTAATTCTCACAACAATTTTATTAGGAGACATTGTGAGTATCACCATTTTACAGAGGAAGAAATTGAAGGCTTGTGACGTTAAGTAGCTGACAGAAGTCTCATGGCTAATAAGCAGTGATGTGCTGGGTAAATGTAGCTATCCGTCCTTATCCGCGGTTTCACCTTCTGTGGTTTCAGTTACCCATAGTCAGCCATGGTCCAAAAGTATTAAATGGAAAATTTCAGAAATAAACAAATCATAAGTTTCAAATTGCACAGTATTCCGAGTAGCATAATGAAATCCCTCTTCATTTACTCTGTCTCTCCCAGGTTGTAAATTATCCCTTTGTCCAACATATTCATGCTGTATACACTGCCTGCCCGTTAGTCACTTGGTAGCCATCTCTGTTATCAGATCAGTTATCAAAGAGAGAGGCCACATTCACATAGCTTTTATTACAGCATATTGTTAAAATTGTTCTATTTTATTATCTGTTGTTGTTTATCTCTTAACTGTGCCTATTTTATACATGAAACTTTTTCATAGGTATGTATATATAGGGAAGAACATAGTATATATAGGGTTTGGTACTATTCACCGTTTCAGGCATCCACTGGGGATCCTGGAACGTATCCCCTGCAGATAAGAAGTGACTTCTGTATTTAACAACAGGATTTCCAGGGGAAAAGTCTTCATCGGTGGTGTCTGCTGATTTCTGTGGTGTAAATACTCCCACCATGGCTGCTTTCAAGCTACCATAATATCGCTGACGACAGAGCTGGGAAAGGATGGGCAGTAGCACAGTAGTGTATCATATTTTTACCAGAAGCTACATTACATGTAAATAATTTCAACAGCACAGATGAAGTAAAATGTAAAATTTAAGCAGTGGTGAGGTTTGACTATTACCTTTGTTTTTAATATAATTTATGTAATTATAAGGGTATGTGATTTACGCTTTAGTAATGTTTAACCAACTGCATGCAAAATTCCTAAAAATTTAGCCTTCGGTTCTTACAAGCCAGTACGAAGGAGCTCCTCCAGTGCAAGGTGGGGCTAGAATTCAGACGTGGGCTTTATGACTCCTAATCACTGCCTTCCTCTTTGCTCTCACATGAGCTAGGTTTGTTTCTCAGCCCTGCTTGTTGAGAAAGCTTGTTTCTACCCACTTTTCTAGCACCCTGTTGCATATTTGCTCTCCTATCCTGATCCTCAGATTGACCTGCTAGTCCATGTCCTCAGCTCTGCTGAACCTCGCACTGTGAAGTCTTGTCTAAAACACCTGGGCTGAGTTGAGAAAAGCCAGATACCAGGTCTTTAAAGCTCTGTGACATGAAACAGAATCTGCAGGTCTAACCATTCCTCTCTTTCTTGTTAAACTTTTCTATCAAATCCATTGAGATTGCTTTTAGATAATGAATTTGTGTGCCTATACCCTGATTCAGGCATAGGCCAGAGTCTTAAACAGACATTCTGCTCCATTGGCAGAGCTGGGACAGTGCTTTACATCCCTAGTGGTGAGCTAACATCTTTAGGTCACACCAGACTTTCCAAACTTAACATCACAAACATCTCTCTGCTTGAAACACGACTGATAGTGACTTCTCTGGGCTTTGATTTTGCTTGTTCATGAGAGCAGCTTACTTACATGCCTCCACCTAAAGAGATAGAATGAGAAGAATGCAAACGGAAGTGTTGTGCTATGTATGCATGCATGTTGTAAGTGAAACAGGTTGCATTAACCTTCCTCCAGGAACACAGAGAGAGCGCTCCTACAGCTCTATCGTGCTATAGTCTGTTAGGAGGAATGTGATTAATAATAAATCATCCAACATTAAGCACTGACACAAGTCAAAAGAGAGCTGGCTCTCCCTGAAATTATTATAGCGATCGAGGTATTTATTCTGTAGCTCCTTGATTCTGTCCTGATTGCATATAGAATACAGGATGAGGTTAGGACAGAACCAATCATATTTAGTTTTGTGAGACTGTCGTAGGTGTGACTGCAAACTGTTCAGCTTTCTGGAAGAGGCACAGATACTTCTCCATACAGTTGTGAAGAGAATGTGGATGGATGAGGAATGAAAGGAGGTGAGAGGACCTAAGTGCAGACGGGCTCATATTGATGAGAACCACTGCCCAGGGAGATCTTAGACAACTTAGATTTTTATTTGACTAGAAAGAAATAGAGGCTCCGTGTTCTAGGATGTCCATTTCAAAAGATGGAGTCTGCGTAAAGAGTCATAATGTTCTCTGCAATGAGGAAAGACAAAGTAGAGTTATAGAGTTGCCCCAGATAGTCTTTGTAACCAAACCACAGCAAGTTGTGGCCTGGGTTGATTGGTGACTGTGTGTTCTCCCAGATGGATGGACGTGGTGCATGACTCAGTCTGCAGACCGACGGCCAGATACGGCTTAGGTGAGATAGGAAGGGCCAGGCATGTTTATGCATCCGAGGTTGGACTTGGCACATCACTTAGTCCTCAGTTGGAAAACTATTTTCCTTCCAGCACATCACACATAGAAATTAGTTCCTAAAGAAGGACCTGAGACAGCAAAACCCAGAGAGAGCAGAAACCTTGGGGAGGGAGGGGTACAGGGGACCCTCTTATCCTACTAAGAGATGAACTTGATATGGCCAAGTAGGAGATCTTCCTTTCTAGCTCTAGGTTCTACCAGCTTTCTAAAAATTTGCAGATGCTCAGTGTGCATGTGTGTATTCATCTATATACACACACACATGCAGGACACATATTGGGAATGTGATTCCTAAGTCCATAAGTGTGGTTGACAGACTAGGTTTACCTGAAAGACCCTTTAAGAGAAAGCTCTTGAAAGATGATTACAGAATTGAGACACCATCATTTAAAAGTGCCCGAGGCAAACGCCTTTGAAAATTGTGGCAGCGAGGGACAGAGAAAGAGCCATGCAGCCCTTGATTGTTGCGCGGCTCCCTCAGGACCCGTCCCCCCCCTCCCCTCCCCCTCCGTTTCTCATCTGATAAGAGAGAGAGCAGCAGTAAGACTCCTCATCTATCTTATGAAAATCCGATTCGGAATGGCTCTGATCAAAACCAGCTGGCTGTCACCAGCAGTGGCCTTGCACGGAGAGAACTGCTCAGAAGCGTTGTGTGTGTGGGGGTGTCACGGGTGGCACCGATCAAAGTGGCATTTTTTTAATAAATATATATAAGGAAAATAGAAAACTAAGGATTTAGAATAAAAGCAGTGTAGTTTGTCTTGTTTTTTTGAGCGTAACACGAAGAGGATGAAATAGAATCAGATATGCCTGGTTTCTAACATACTTCTACTGGCGCCTCTGAGAAGGTGTTTTCTGTCACATTAATACCGTGTCACTCATCTTGGGTCCTATTGAAGAGAGTGGAGAGTTCCTCAGTTTCTATTCCTTCCAGCCACTTTGTTCCTCGTCATTTTTAAAGTCTTTTACCCCTGCTTGTCCTTAACGTATCTCAACAGATCAAAGCTAGGATCACCTCGAAGTTCTGAGAGCTGCTGGAATGGTGGGGAACTTTCCTATGCATTGTTCTTTGTTTCTTTGAACTGTTGGTAACCAGTGATGCATGCTCCCTAGAGATCACTCCAGCAGGTGACACTGGGCTCCTCCCAGTGTCAGGCTTCTGGGCCGAATGTGGTCTTTCCCTATAGAGCAGTGGTCCCAAACCTTTTTAGCACCAGGGACAAGTGCTTCTATGAGAATCTAATGCCTGATGATCTGAGGTGGAGCTGAGGCAGTGATGCTAGCGCTGGGGAGTGGCTGCAAATACAGATGAAGCTCTCTCACCTGCTGTTCACCTCCTGCTGTTATGGCCCAGTTCCTAATAGGCCATGGACTGGTACCAGTCCCTGGTCCGGGGTTGGGGACTCCTGCTCTAGAGAACCCTTTTTGGGGTGCACTTGTCTCTCATGAGTGCTACCTTTGAATTTCTTGAAAGGCTCAACAGTGGTTGACGACCATGGCCAGTACAGATTCTTATACATGCAGCACTGGGTGGACATGGCAGGTGGAGAAGCTCATTCTGGGGTGTTTCATTCATGGCTCCTTCAGAAAAGCACTAACATCCCTGTAGGTAATGTGAGATCAGGTTTTCACACGCTGTGTGATATCACGAGCTGAGTTGCCACTCTTAGCAAAACCCCTTGTCTGCTCATGAACCAGCCAGCATCACACTGTACTGAGGCCTGGCTTATCTCAGGCTGCAGTCAGTCCAAACCTTCCTCTCCAACCCATTGTCAACCTGGACAGTCACCCCAGCCTGGGAACCATGAGGAACAATCATTTTGATTTTCTTAAGGCCTGTGATCTCTTTCCCTGGAAGCATTAGCAGACAGTCCATTGGGCAGGAGCATGGAGGCATTTTATCATATGGAACAGATGACCCACCCCCTCCCCCCCCACAGGCTGGCACCTTAGGACGGGGCATCTCTTCTTTCTGTCTCTCTGTCACACAGTTCCTCGGGGACCTGCTTGTGCACAGTTCCCAAGCAGACATTCACTCTATCGCATCTTGGATCACGCACTTTGCTCGTGAGTCAAAGAACTCAGCATTTGCAGTGTGGCTCTCTAGCCAACATCACAATTTTCAGGCCGTTTTCTCCCATATGTGTTGCCGCTCTCCACCCCTGCCAGTAACAAGTACAGGCTGGACCCCCGCTTGAATCAGGCGAATCACAAAAGATGAGTCTTTATGAAGCAGACCTGCCAGGGACCTGCAGATGGGTTTTTGTCCCTTGCACCCTGACTGAGGGAGAGCAGGGGATCGATGGTGCTGGGCCCAGGCTCACTGGGGAGCTCCTCTGAGACCGTCTCTTTCCCTTGTTCCTTCGGGTGTTTGAAGCCTGTTGCCTACTGCTTTCCCCCTTTCTTCTTCCTTTTAAAAAATTCTCCATTTTTTTCACTTAGAAAAAAAAATTATTTATACGATTGAGATCCACTAATTAAAGCCATTTTCTGGTATTTGGTTACTGGAGCGTTTGATGTCTCTCTGACAAGACCATGAAATGCATGGAGTGTCCACAGGGACAGAATTTGCTGAACACGGCTCTTTGTAAATGAGGGGACACAGTGTCGCCGCAGCTCATGAATATGAAACGCCCATGATGCCACCTCAGTGGACTTGGGAACACAGATGAATCCTGTCATGTGCTAAATGAGACCAATTTCTTTCACTTAACTTCATCTTCAATCAGACCTTCTTCCATTTTCCTGTTTAAAATTCCCCATACGTGATGCAGAAGGTAACGGCATTCAGTAAAACAAAGTTTTGCAGCTGCACAGAAAAAATTATAATGCTCTCTGGTTTAAAGTTGCCATCGTCTAAAGCCATGGATGTTGTTTTCTTCCGCTTGTGAGCTCTGCTGAGGTCTGTTGACTTTGGGTACAGACTTAGGGGTTGTCTGCACCGCTCTTATTGGAGTGTCCTTAAGCAGCATGTCCAGATCTCTTTTATGTGGATTGGTTATTGAACTTGTCTGTGAATGGCGGATGCGAGCCCTTAATGGCCCGTGGATGCTTTGCCGTGGCCAGGGCACCAAGTGGGAAGGCAACTCTGGGAAGAGATTGTGTGTAAGGCTTTTGCTGTCGGGAGCTCAGTTAGTGAATGAAATGAGAGGGACAAATGTTTTCAGTAAGCACCCGAGGAAGCTGACAGGGCAGGCCAGCCACTTGTGTTATTTACTAAGGTGTCAAGGTGAGAAAGTAGTGGGATATAAAAGTCTTTATGTATCTCTGGAAACCCATCTATACCTGACCAGGAAATTCAATTAGGAAATCCCCAACCAAGAAAATCAGTAGAATAGAACCTAAAGGGACACACAGAAGAGGGGCTCCCTGTGAGACCCAGGGGCCAGATTGGGGTCCTTCATTGTTCTTTCCTTGCTATAGGACTTAAATACGCACTTCAGGTGAAGAGCCCAAGTGATGCCCAGAGTGTACTCATTTCAAGCTGGGAATTTCCAGTCTAGGAAATCATTTTCTGTTCTAGTTGTACCCAAACTGGCAAACAACAGCTGTATTTGACTGCAGCTATTGCAAGAGGCGTCTCATAGAAAGCTGGCACCGGCTTCATAGGAAGAGGTGGGCAGGCTTCTACTGTCAGGCCACGGGGGCTGAAAAGCATCCCTCTGGGACTGTACTGGGTAGTTAGCATTTTAGTGCACAGGTGTGATGGTAACATATGTAATGAATGTGTTCCAGGGCATGGCAGCTTCTCACATCTTTGAAACTTGTTGTGACTGATCCTACTGGTGTTCCCATATGTTTCATTATTTATTTAAGCACCCCTCATTTATTTCTGTGGTTTCATCTGGTAGTTGGTTTGTTGGGTAGATCTGTTGGCAGACCAGTGTTCTGGTATCATCATGTGTTTTCCATTTGGCAATAATCTTTTTCTTTGAAAAAGTTCTTACTGTCGTTGCTGTGCATTAACAAGCCTTTACTAGAGGCTCCCAGAAAGTGGATTATACAGTGGGGCACACTGGAGATCCCAAAAGCAAGCAACAAGGGGAGGTTGGTGAAGAGCAGTGACCAGCTTCAGGATAGAGGCACATACGGACCAAATTTGAGTGACTCGTCCTCTCTAACTCTGCTCCTCTCATCCACTGTTTCTTGTATATGTGCAGGTCTTTTCCAGCAGGAGCAGTGCTCAAGTGAGGCAAAGCCTTTGCTAGGATGTTAGCAAATCCAGGAAGTATCCAAGGATTGCTCTTTGTTGTTCTTGTGAAATGAATTCTACTTAGGCACTTTAGGGTTTGGTAGCACTCATACCGTAATTAGAACGATAGAGAGAAGATTGACCTGGCTCTTCTGTGTATGTGACTTTCATATTTGAGGGGCATCTGTTGATTCAGTTCTTCTCAGTTGTCCTTTGGTTTGCCAGTCCTTGGGAATGCAGAAGTGACCAAGATGTGGTCTTTGCCTTTAGCTAGTTTACCATGTAAGGGGCAGGCCTAGGGCCAATTTCACTTACTCTACCAACTGCAAGGTAGTGAGGTCTACCCCTGACCTTGAATGCAGAATGATGGAAAGACGAAGTAGGAAGCTCTGAATTCTGCCTGTTGGATTCTGAGATGATTGACAAAGAAAGGGAAGTGCATTTTCCTTCTCTGCTTTTTTTTTTTTTTTTTAATGTATAGACCTTTCCATGCTTACTTCCTCTTGGTTATACCTTATTGTGCCTCAGAAGGTCAGAAGGGGTCTCATGTATAACAGGTGCCCAGTCCATGTTTCCTGGCTGGTTGATGCAGGCCCTTCCTCACCTGACAGCAGACACCTTCTCTCCTGCCTCACTCCCCATGCCACTCTCCCCTGGGCCCTACCTGCCAACCACACTGGCCTTCCTTCAAAAGTTTCTAAAGTGTTTCAAGTTACTCATCACCTCATAGCCTTTGCATATGCCATCCCTTGCCTGGCTGAATCCTGTTTATCCTTCAGCTTCCAGCTGCATTGTCACTAATTCATTGTGCTTCTCTAACTCTTCACCTCACTCCCCCAAAATTCTAAATTAGATGCTCCCTGGACTGAATTAAATGCATTATGGAACATCCATTTAATAGAATATGATAATAGAATAGAAAATGATATCTCACTTAAAAGAATGAGGTTTGCCAGTATATTATCAAGAAGGATAAAAGCAGGTTGCAGAACAACACGTATGTAAAGCAATCCCATTTGCACACATTTTTAAAGGACGCATGTGCTGTGGTATGCATAAATCCTCTCAGTAAGTACAAGAGATTGTTGATAGCTATCACCTCTAGGGAGACAACTGGGGCCCCTACAAGGAAAGGGGAATTTCATTTTAAAGTTTTCTGAGCATTTGAACTTATTACCACATATGATATTACTTTTACCCTTAAGAAATAAGACAGATCTCCTGTTATGTTCAGTTGTAGAATCCAGTTCATTTCTCTCACAGTATGTATTGAAATTATTGATGTTTACTATCCCCACTATGCTGGTGCTCCATGAGGATGAGAACCATGGCCATTATTTGCTGCTGTTACAGGCACTATTAGCATGGTGCCTTATACATAGTAGTGTTCAATCAATAATCCTTGAATGAATGAATGAACGAACGAATGAATAAAGAAGCAAATAAATGCAGTTTCCCCACCATTCTGCCAACCAGACAAGCAGGTTGAACAACATGTGAGATAGCTAACCTAAGAGGCAGAGAACAAATGCAAAGACCAAGGAAAAGCTGTTTTGTCTAAGGTGTGGGAGCTGGGGAAGCCAGCAGCTGATGATCTGTGAGAGGATAGTGACCTGCGTGGACATGGCGATCTGCGTGGGTATGGAGATCCCCATGGGCATGTGACTTGTGTGGGCTTGGTGACCAGCGTAAGGAGACGCTACCCCCCAGCAGAACCAAGAGGTAGGATAGGGCACCCACTCCCATGGCACTGGAGGCATCATTGCCCTCTTGCCTCACCTTCTGCTTTTCTGGAGGCTCTTCAAGGTGCCCGGCCACCACTTCCTTTCCATGGCACTAGTTTACCAAGACGTGGCTGGTGGGTGAGTCCCAGGGCCCTCTGGCATGGGTGCACTCTTTTCATTCTGCTCTGTTTGGCCTTGCATAGGGAAGTGGCAAATCAGGGTGCATGGTGAGGGAGAGACTTTGCTTATTTATGGTTATTGGAATCGAGAGAAATACCCAGGAACAGAAGACATAGAGTCTCAGGCAAGTGAAAGCTGTTCACTTTGCATACATTTGTCTCACCCCTCCACAGTAGGAAGTGTCTCTGAGGGCACTGTACCTTTGCAGAGAAAGTATGGATGGGGTAGGGACGAGCTTGGGGTTGGGGGTGCCAGTTGGAAGCCTGTCTCTGTCCGTTATTAATGGTCTCACCTCATAAAAGCTGCCGAATCTTGCTGAGCCCCAGTGTTCCTGTCTGGAAATTGGGCAGGAGTAAATGAGAAAATGAAGGAAGAACCCTGTCATTTCTGTCCATGCTCAATATTATATCTATTAAATGAACAAGAATAGTTATAGAATTTTTATCATGTACTGAGCATAGCATTTAGTATTGTATAAAGGTTATTGCATTTAGTCCTTACAACTGAATGAGGTGGGTATAATTATACTAGTTTTACAGATGAAGAAACTGAGAGCTTAAAGTCACACAGTTGGTACATAGGGGAGCCAGGATATGAAGCTGGCTGTCTTGTCTCCAGCACCTGCGCTCTCAACCACCGGCCAAAAGTCCTACCCCTGTAACTAACTCACTGTGTCTTATTAGCCACATAGAAGAAAATGAGAATAAAGTTAACACAATTATTAATTAAAAAAAAAAAACAGTGGTAGCTTTTCAACAGTACTAGAGCAGGCTCTTATATTTCTCTTATTATCTCTATTAAAATTGTGTGCTTTTTAATGTTAAACTTGACAGCCTAAAGCAGCCTGGGTCAGTGTTCCAGACTTGCAAGTCCAGTAGCTGTGTTGATTGCACACAGGACTTTGTATCATTCTATGTAGGTAATTCGTGAAGAAAAGGATTTCTCAGGTCCATTTTCTTTTTCTAGTTTTGTTCATGGTGTGTGTATATGTGTGTGTGAGAGGGAGGGAGGGGGAAGAGAGGGAGAGAGAGAGGAGAGAAAGAAAACAAAAATTCTCAAGAACGTATTATGTACACAGAAGCAAGTACTTCTCTGTGATTATAAATCAGAAACTGTAAAATTGTGAAGTTCTTTGAAGTTTGCCCAAAACCTGTTCCATGGCCACCTGTTCCATTGGGGGATGGGAGTTGGATGGCCTGGCTCTGCTGCGATGGCTCAAGCTGTCACTGCACTGGAATGTTGCAGCTTGCCTTGGCCTGGCTGTCATCGCTGGCTCTGTCCCACTCAGGCAGTTCACCGGGTTCTGTTGGGCACCAGGCTTCCAATTAGAGAGAAATCCCACTGTGTGGCCAGCCCCACCAGTGCCACTCTGAGAGGCCCCTTTGCCAAGGCCCAAGCTGACCTCTGATCTGTCACAGATGGGCCAGCCCCACACTCCTTTGTGCACATTTGGAGAAGGGGGTGGGGATGAAGAGGGAAGCCCGTGGGGAGTCACAGTGGACATTGGGCAGCAGTGCAGCTCCTCGGCGCTGGGAGAAGCTGGGCAGAGTTGACAGGACCCAAATGCTAGCCTTGTGGAGGAAAGGGGACGATGGGAAGGCCTGTCCTGAGCCCCAAACTCAGCAGGGGGCATTTTCTTACCAACTTCTGAATATTCATCTCAGGCTGGACTCTACACCCAAGGAGAGCCAGGAGCAGCTAACTGGCTCACTCCAAAACTGTCACACTGCTGATGGCGCATGGCACAGCAGCTTCCTCCCTGCCCCACTGCAGGCTCTGTGCAGTCTCCCTGGCCTGGGACCCTCCCTTACCCTGGGCTCCAGGAGAGCACTGTCAGCAGCATCCCTCCTACAGGCTGCATTACTGACACAGAGCAAGAGTGAACACGAAAGCTAGATTTCTGTTGGCATAAGAAATAGAATCTTAGAGAACTCCATCTCTAATTCTTTAGCAGGATAGAGAGATACATCTAAATTCTGAACAGCTTCTTTCTAGATAGAGGACCTGGTGAATTTAGTTCCTTATTTTTTTTTGAGGTGGGGGGAGAGAGAAAGAGAGAGGGAGGGAGGGAGGGAGAGGGAGAGAGAAGGAGGGAGGGGAGGGAGGGGAGAGAGAGAGATAGAGAGTGTGTGTGTGTGTGTGTGTGTTGTGTATCCTTTATTTCCCCATCAGCCCTTTCTTTTTATTTTTATCCCATTAACTTCCTTTAATCACACTCCACATGTCTCTTTCTCTCTCTGTCTTATTTTTTGTGTCTCCCTTATATACTTCCTCTCTTTTTCTAGGTACAGCCCCACTGTCAGAAGCAATAACAAAAACACAAGGCTTGAAAATGACATATATTTAGGCTTAGCTTGACCAGAGCAATTGTGAACACTATTGAATAGCCTGAAAATGGCAAGGGTCTTCCCAGCTGTTCTTGGAATAATCTTGTGTCTCTTTTAAAAATAAAATTGAATTTAATCCATAGAAGCATAAACGAAGGGTTTGTTCATTTTTCTCTCCTTTCTGGGATTTTCCTTCTTTTAATATTTGGTTTGGGGATTCTAAGACTTTCTCAGCCCACTTGCCCTTTTTTCCTGCTCCATCTTTTTTTTTTTTTTTTTTACTCCGCCCTTCTCTATAGACTTTTTAAAACAAAGAAAACTCCTCTACCAGTCAGTGATGCTAATATGGAGAAAGAGATATTTCTGTAGGGTGTAATGTTGTCCCCATGAGAAGATATTTTTGATATCTTAAGCTAGTTGCCATAGACAGCCCATAAGTGATGGGCTGTCTCTGTTTCTCTATTTGCATGACTATTAAATTGATGAAAGAAAGAGCCTTGGGTCTCCTCTTATTAGATCTGGCAAACAGAGGGCTTGATCTGACATACACTGCTGGGGAGCCAGGTCATATCATTAGGTGTAAAACGTCCTTCAGAGGCAGGCTCGGGCCCATGACAACTGACATTTGCAAAGTCTGATGAGCTAATGCACTTGTGGACCTTGTTCATGAGGAGGTATGCTCACAGTGACATCCATCTCATGCCACGATATTTCTTAGCTCCTCTGTCTCTGACCATGTCAGGCTCAGTCATCGGTTCCCCTTCTTTTCTGTCCTCTAACATAAACACTTACCCAGGTACTGTCTGGCTCTCTCTTCTCATTTCTTTACATTTCTCCTTGGAGATGTGCTCCAATGGTTCCTAACCCAGAGCTTTCATCAGGATTAATGAAGAAATTTTAGGAAAAGATACAGATGCCTGAGCCCCACCCGGGAGGTTCTAATCCAGCAGGTTCTGGGGTAAAGCCTGGGATTCAGAAATTGATGACATTCTACCTTTGATCCTAATGCACACCTGTAGTTCAGTACCACAGCCCTGGATCAGGGGCCCCCAGAGGCCAGAGACGGTGTCTGAGTGTCCCTTCTACCCTCAGCATACTGCCCTATGGCTGGCGTGAGAAGGATGTGGATAAGCAGGCAAGTTCTCTACCTGTGCAGCTGACAGTTTCGCTGCCTCCTCTCGTTGCAGATATTCCTGTTATTCCAGATCTGGAAGAAGTACAGGAAGAAGACTTCGTTTTGCAGGTGGCAGCCCCTCCCAGGTATGCTCCGTTAGGTACAAAGTTGGCAGGAGGCAGGGAACATGTGAATTCATGCACTCCAAATGCCATCCTAGTGGGGCCGCCCCCAGTGCTGATCCAGATGTTTCTGGTGATGAGCTCCATCCAAGGGCTTTTATTTTATTAGACATTTTCTTTCCATTTTGGCCCTTCCCAACTGCCTACGAGGCTCTGGGAATGGTGGCCCAGCAGCTCTCCTGGAACTGGGCCTGCCTATGGTTCCTCCTCACATTCTCTCTCCTGCAGTGTCCAGGTGAACCGGGTGATGACCTACCGTGACCTGGACAATGACCTCATGAAGTATGCAGCCTTTCAGACCCTGGTGAGTAGAACGGCTTCGGCATAGAGAGGCAGGCTCCTGGAAGCATCCTTAGGGCTTTCTCAGTTCCTTCACAGCCATACAGCAGCGCCTCCATGGGTCTCTGAGGCTGCCTAGCAACCTCATCCTTGGGTATTACAGCATCTCTGGACTCAACAGATTCCAGCGTTTCCCAGCACAGGCTCCTCGCTGCTTCCATGGCTGCCCACTCAGTGTCAATAAATATGTTGGCCTTAGAGATATGCTAATATCTGCCATAGTGTTGACCTTCCCCCAAAGAATGCCCAGCTGTAGCATGTCGTGGTGTTCTCTCAGTCCTCAGTGGCCACTGGTCCACTCACATTTTTACTCTTTTACAAGAAGGCATTCCTGCAGATCTGGGTTTGGGAAGCTCTGCCACATACAACCTGTCCTCATGTTGCAAGAGATAGTTGTCTGAAGTCCCCCTGAGGTGCACAGCATATATATATAGAGATAGATAGATAGATATTTTTTTTTTTGCATTCACAGGATGGAGAGATTGATCTGAAGCTCCTCACCAAAGCCCTTGCCCCAGAACACGAAGTTCGAGAAGTATGTAGCAGCAGCAGCTCCTTAACTCTCTCAGCTCTCTCAGTCACGTCCTTCCTATAACCAGTCCCCCCATCCCCGCCTGTCCCAAAGCTGAACTCTGAACTCTGCCTCTGTTGCTGGTGGGTGTGGGAAGTAGGCTGTGGCCACAGAGAAAGACCTTCCTTTGTCCTACCTCTCTTTCCAGGATGACGTCAGCTGGGACTGGGACCGTTTGTACACTGAGGTGTCCTCGGAGCTCCTCACCGAGTGGGACCTGCAGCAGACAGAGAAGGAGGACCCTGTGGGGCAGTCCGCACACACCTGAGCCCTTGCGGGGCAGCAGACCACACTCCCTGCAGAGTAACCTCTGCTTGCTTCGGACTTGAAAAAATTCAATAAGCCTAAAACTAAAGCTTGCCAGCAGCTTAGAATTTTTATATGGAATATTTTGCAATAAAAATATTTATTTTCAGTAGACCACATTGGAACATTCAGTCATAATAAATTACTTTTTTTTTCTGTGGCCATCTCTTTCATTTCTTTCCAGCACCCTCCTGGAATGATTCATCAAGAGTGAAAGAAGCAGCTTTTAAACAGCCTGATGGGAACTCTCTTTCTTATGGAAGAGCATGAAGGAAAGCTAGATTCAGGGAGAGAAGGAATGTCACTCTTCCGGCAAGTTGTTCAGTCCACAGAGGCCGCAGCAGTTCCCTGGAGCATCTGCCTGTAAGCATCTGGACACAGGGACATGGGAGGCTGCCTGCAGCTGCCTCTTGGGGTCGCAGCGGGAGAGCCTGTTGGGACACCTTTCTTACTGTTGACATTCAGACCCTCCTTCATGCTTTCAGGCAGCTAAGCCAAGGGGACAGCAAGAAGTGGGTGTGGTAAGACGACCCATTCCTCCCATCAGGGTCTGGTGGCTTTTCGGACAGTATTCCTCTCTCTCCCTTCTTCCTGTAACCCATGCCCGGGGTGCCCACAGCATGTTTCCATCCTGCCACAGGTTCCCAGAACCTTGGTCCTGGTTCTCATTAGCAGGGCCTACCTCGGCAGCCCTGACAATTCCTCAGAAACACTCTTCGGAAGCCTGGGACTCCCTCTGACCTCGCAGACACCTAGCTGCCTGCCTCATTGCTCCCCTAAGCAGCATCACTGCTTGTTTCCAAAATGAGCCAAGACCTGGAGCAGAGCCCAACACTTTTTCTAAACAGAGACATCTTTTGTTTTTGTTTTTTTCTCTTTTTCCCCCAGGATGGGAACATCTCCCTTCCTGCCTCTCCTAGGTGCTGCTTCGGACCAGGCCCACACAGGCTGGCAGCAGCTGACTAAGCCCCTCTCCTCGGCCACGGGGCCATGGGGAGTGCGCAGCGCTGCTCTTACCCTGCCTGGAAAACCCTTCATTAAAATTCAGAAAACACAAAGAGGCTCAACACTTCAAAAACCCACCGGGGGTTGTTTTTGTGTGACTACGTGCCCTTCCCTGGTGAGCTGGCTCCAGAGCAGACACACAGAATGCTTGTCTGCTAATTATAAACCCAGGGATTTAGTGGCTGTGGGGTACCTTCTCCTTTTCCAGAGTCACGCTTTCAGCCCAGACAGACCCTCTTTGGAATAACTCCCATGGTCACTGAGAAGTTTTCATCCAGGCTAATTTTTCTTGAGCCTGCATCATTCTGAAACCCAAAGGAGAAAGGCTGTGTTTCTAGTACCTTAATTACTGGCAAATTCATCTGCCTCGGGTCTCTGATAACCTTGCAGGTCTTCAGCCAGCTGGCGCACATGACTAGGGGTTGGCTTCTTCTTCCCTTTATTTTATAACTGCAGCAACAAGGTCTAACAGGTATCAAGCACTCACCACATGCCAGGCACTGGGCTTGCACATATGAATTGTCTGCTTCATCCTCACAACCACCCAGTGAAGCAGATACTGTCGTTATCCCATTTGACAGGTGAGGAAACAGACTCAGAGAGGTAAAGAGATCTCTCAAGATCATCCAGCTACTTCCGAGGCAGAGCTCGAATTCAAAACATTGTTATCTGATGCCACTGCGCTTTTAACACCTGTGGTTTTGTTTGCCCTTCCTCTACTGCCTTCAGCTTGTGAAAGGAATCTGGTTTACATTGACAGAATAAGCAGTGCCCTGGGAGAAGCTGCCTGCCTCCCCTTCACACTCCCCACCCCAACTAGCCATCCATTCTTTCTAGAGAGTGACCACAGGTCAGAGGGCTTCTATAGGCCTGGGTATGAAGCCCCTCACCATGGCTGAGCCCAAGAGTCCTGGCCCCAGCTAAGGCCGGGAGATGAAGCCAGGGGTCCCAGGAGAGGAACAGCACCAAATTACGTGAGCTAATCCTGGATGAGAGTCAGACTTAGGCCATGTCTGGCCAGATCTCCTGTCACCAGCCTGTGCCCAGGACACACCCTGTCTGGGCTTCATCCTTTATAATGGATTTGAGCATCACCTCTTCAAATTTCCTGGAGAATGACAAGTGTCCAGAACCTCTGTCTGCCCAGTTCTTAACCTGATTTCTGAGATATCTTCCTTATGTTACAACCAGTGAGGTCGCCTACCCAGACTTCAGAGGGCCTCCCAAGAAGATGGCCCATGAGACATGGCAGAATGGATGAGCATCTACAGGTATCCACTATGAAGTTTTGTGCAGACACGTCGGGGAGATGTGGAATGGGCCTTGGTGCTGCCGCCTCCTTAATGTGGCATGTTGACTGGTTCCTTACCAGTTTCTCCTAGACTGGCTTATGTCACCTCTGAGCAGGGTAATGATGTCCCAGCTGGTCTCTGACAAAATCTCCCGTAGTGTCTTTGCATTGAGTGGTCGCTGCAGGCCTGGTGGAAAAGTTTGTTCCTTCATAAGATATTGATTTCCGTGTAGTATGTGCCAGGCTCTGTTCTAGGCACTGCAGAGGTCGACCTAGACAAGCCAAACTCCCTTCCTTCCTAGCACTTCCACCTGGTGGAGGAAATGGACAACTAAGGAAGACAGTATGTCAGATGGGAAAAATATAACGGGAGGGAGTGCTGGGTTGGGGGGCCAAAATTTTAAATAGAGTGGTCAGGGGAGGCCTCACTAAATTGGTGACATTTGAACAAAGACCTGAAGAAGGTAAAGGAAGGAGTGAGATGACTACCTGACAGTGTTCCAAGGAGCCAGAACAGTGTTTGCAAAAGCCAGCAGGAGGACATGGACCTGGCTTGTCTGAGTAGCCGTAGGAGGCCCATGTGCCTGGGATGGAGGGCACAAGGGGAAAGCAGATGTCCTGGCTTGCCGTGCCAAAGGCCTTGGGTGTGTGGGGTCCGTCCCCTCCAGGGACACGTACACTCTTCAGCCCCCTTGAGCTTGCCAGGCAACCTTTGGAAAACGTTCCCCAAATGGCTGCACAGCCTTTTTGTGCTTCATCCTGGAAGAAGCAAACAGTTAATGCTACATTAAGGGAGAGAGGAACAGTGAGCTGTGTCTGCCACGGACCAGAGGTGAGGAGGCTGCTACCAGCTCCCGGACAGTCTGGGTTGCGCCAGTGTGCCGGGCACACGGGGAGTTATTGTAAGGCCCCGGCGTGGACGCTCTCTGGAAACCTGCAGCTCCAGGGAAGCTCAGGCGAGCAGTTCATCTGGGCAGCCCTGTGGCTGGACCTGAGGTCATGTCTACCCCTGATTGTTAGCTCATCTTTGCTGAACCCCAGAACGCTCCAGATAAGCTTTTGGAACTAGATGCTCTAGACGGAAACTGATCTAGTGCTTGTTCATTGTGACTTCACCAAAACGTGCTGCCTACATAAATCAAGGCCTTTTCTGCTTAGTAGTTGGGGGGTTTCTGGGAGCCATGGTGCTAGAGGCTTTAATGAAAGGTAACATTTACTACATACAGCAAGACAAGGCAGCTTAACATTCTTGCTCTGATTGCCCCAGTGGTGCTATGCTTTTCTCTGGGGGGCCAGAGAGTCAGTGAGAAAGTGGATAGATGGAGGGGCTAGGGAGCAGTGACAGAGAACACAGATTTTAGAATAATGCAGGCTTGGCTTCCAGTCCCAGCTCTGCCACTTAATAGCTGTGGGTTCTTAAGCAAGCTACTTTCCCTTTCTGATCCTGTTTTCTCATCTATAAAAGAGGCAATATTTGTCCTATCCTAATGGGATTGTGATGCCCAGTGAAAGCTGACTGCTGTTAGACTTTAGAACTGGATGGGATTTAGTAGTCAGCACAGGAAAAGTCACATTGGATATTTTACTGCAACACCTGTGTTTTGCTAGGGGACATCACCTTCATTTCCCCTCGTGCATCATTTCTCAGCCATGGATAGATGGTTTGGCACTAAGATTTTTTATTTTTTTTATAACAACTTTATTGAGGTATAGTATGCATGCCTTAAAATTCACCTACTGAAAGTATACAATTCAGTGAATTTATGGATTTAAGCAACCATCACCATAATCCTGTTTTAGAACGTATTTATTACCCTACAAAGTTTCCTGTGTCCATTTACAGTTAATCCCCACTCCTACTCCCAGCCCTGGGCAACCACTGATCAGCTTTTCGACTCTACAAATGGGTTGTTTCTGGAAAACTCGTATCAATGGACTCATACAATATGTGGTCTTTTGAGTCTGGCATCTTTCATGCGGCCTGTTTTCAAGGTCGGTCCACATTGTAGTGTGTGTTTTTCGATGGCCGAGTGGTGTTCCCCCAGGTGGGTACATACCACATTTAGTTTAACTGTCCATCAGTTGATGGACTTTTGAGTTTCCAGTTTGGGGCAATTATGAATAATACTCTCATGGATATTCATATCCATGTCTTCGTGTGACATGTTTTAATTTTTTCTTAGGTAGACTCCTAGGGGTGAAATTGTTGCTGGGTCATGCGGTATGTTTATGTTTAAGAAACTGCCAAACTGCTTTCCAGGGCATCAGTTTTGTATGTTTGTGTCTCAGTGCTTTAGGGAATCAGGATTAAGAACTTAATTTTTTCTTGTCTTTTTTTCATAAGTTTTTCAAAGGTGGCTGTTCAATTTATAGGAGGCACATTCTACTGATTCCCTCCATCCTTTCTTTTGCCTGTCGTTGAGCCTATCTCTGGTTTGAGAACACAGAGCTCATCTCCTTTTGTCCACCAGCCTGCGAGCTTCAGGGTAAAGTGGTGTGTTTGAGTTTCTGTCAAGCTCCATGTCTATTCCAGGAGTTCAAAGTCAAATAAGACATGATCCTAACCCCAGGGAGCTCACAAGCGAGAGAGAAACAGACAGATTTCACATATGTTTTCAAAGCGTTGGTTGGAAAACCACAGAGGCTTCTTGGGTGAGTGGAGGAGGCCATATGATCCCCTGCAAAGTGCAGATGAAGGAGGAGAGAGAAAGCTTTGTATGTCCAGCAAGAAATACAGAGGTGGGGTTGGTTTGTTCAGAGCAGGGTTCGGCAAACTGCAGCCTGGGTGCCAAATCCAGCTGCCACTTGTTCTCATAAAGTTTTCCTGGAACAGAGCCATGTCCTTCCTTACCTGTTGTCTGTGGCTGCCACTGTGCTATAATAGCAGAACTTAGTTGTGATGGAAGCTGGCTGGCCTGCAAAGCCTCAAATATTTACTATCTGGCCCTTTACAGAAAAAGTTTGCCAACCCCTCCTTAGAGAAAAGAACGAAGATGAGAAATGACAATAAGGCACTGCTCCCAAGTCCAGCTGTTTATTGCTATCCAGAAAATAACTGCAGCAGGAGTGATTTGAGTAGAAAGACGAAGGGTGGGGCGATTCTGGATCCTAAAAGAGAGAGACAACCTGCCCTTAAGAAAAGGAAGAAACCACTTATCAGTTCCTGCGAAGTTGGCACATAATCTCTCTGGAGACAAAAAGATGGAAAGAGGGAATCCAGGCTCCTTTTCAGCCCTTTGATCCCATTTGGGATGCGAGTGAGGAAGTTTCTGAGGGTCAAATACCTCTAGCAGTGGTTTCAGAATAATGAAGAGAAAGCCCAGTGGAGGGGGTTGAGAGCAAGGAAGGAGGGAAATCAGATTTTTCTTTCAGTGAGGTTGGAATCAGAAAGCAAAGGAGATGGGAGCAGACAGGAGGAAGCGGCTCTCTCTCGTGGCTGTGATGGAGTGAATTAATTCCCGGCATATGTTCCCAGCATCTGTCGTGGCAACCTGGACTGGAGAGGTCAGTTAGAGAGGGGACCATGCCAGGGCTGAGCATTAGCCCAGAATTCCCGGGCTGCAGGGGCTCTTGGCTCCCACAGAACGATGGCTGGCCAGCACGCCCACGAACATCTGCTGCAGCCGCAGCAAACAGCCCTGCTTCGGGGAGGAGGGCAGGGTCCCTTCTGTGTGCTCTGCAGAAAACACCTGGCCGTGAAGGGGCTGGGAGAAGACCAGAAAGAGTCCTGCAAACCCCGTCTCTTCCAGATCTTGGGCTGCAGTGGATTCAGCCCACCAGCCACAGGGCCTGCCATGAGATGTGACACAAGGGACTGCACTGGGAAGGGGCGGGGAAAACCACAGTCCTGGGTGGAGAGAAGGCACAGGGATCTCGGGATGCCTTCCTAAGTACCAGTCCTGGAATCCACCTGATGCTGTTTGGGCTGTTTGGTGCAAAGTGTCCCTTGGGAGTCTGATCGACTGAGAGAAAGGAAGTATGGTTGGAGGGCATTGTGGCTAAGAATGCAGTGAATGGTGCCAGTCACGCTTCGTGTCATACCTGCATGGCTCTAGGCAGGTCCCCACACCTCTTTGTGCCTTAGCTTTCTCATTTTTAGAGTGAGATGGAAAATAATTCTTGTCTTATAAGGCTATTGTGATGATTAAACAACTTATTTCAAGTGTCTGGCAAAAAGTAAGCATTCGGTGAAGACTGGTCCTGATCACATTGAGTGGACAGGCAAGACAACTTGTTGCCATGGCAGTAAGTCATGAGCATTAGGCAGTGATGGGACCTACGTAGGCATCTACCCCAGGGTCATGAACTGGAGGCCCACAGACTGACTTTGACCTACAGGACATATTTGATTTGACTGACACACTATTTTTTAAATTGTTAGTTACCCAGGTTTACAGCTTCTTTCAGAAAATTGAAAGATCTGTCCCCTCTGGGGCCGTAGCCCCTGTGGCAGTGATTGGCTTGATCTGAGGAACAGTTCACGCCTCCACTCCACCTCACCTACCCTTCTGCCTGGCCACTGAAGGCACTGACTTTGAAACTCCTGCCCATCTTCCTCACTTTGCCAATGAGAATTCTGTTCCCCAAGGGCACTTACCCAAGGTCATGTTTCTGAGACTGGAACTCAAGTCCTCCTTTGCCAGCCAGTATCTGTCAGTAATACTCACCACCCTACCCCACCCCCACCCATGTGCTGTATAACCCAAAATCATGTAAGCTCTGGAGAAGATTCAGTTTACCTACCATGGGGTTATCTTCTGACCAGCAAGCGTAACCCTCTGTCCATTGCGGATCTGACCAGAGCTTAAGCCAAGTCCTAGGATAGTTCCAGGGCCAATAACTGGTTAGCCATTTGTCCTCCACTGAACTGTTTAAACTCTGCCCTGGAGCTTACGCTGTCTGCTCAGGAAGAGTGTCCAGCTCAGCAGTCAAGGTAGGAGGTTCGCCTTTTCCCTATAGCAGCCACCAGTGCCTCAGTCACACTACCAAGGTGTTCTGAAGATGGGGGTAGGGGAGGCTGCAGGGAGCATGATTGGATTTCAGGCCAGGGGCAGAAGAACACCCCCATCCATCAGCCAGCAGGGGTTTCGTGCTGGGCTCAGAAGAAAGGACAACCTCGGAGGTGCACCACTCAACACACCTTTCAAGAGAGAACCTGCACTAGGAGTTCACTTAGCTGACAGCCTCCAGCCGGGGTGCCTTCAGGATCTGCCTCAGCATCCAGGCTGAGGCCACGAGCTTCCCACGCATCACCCAACCAGTTACTAAGGCTGGCAAAGGCACAGGCTCCTCGTTCCCAGCCAGCACAGGACTCCTCATAGCAATCTTTACACCAGAGCTCCCCCTGGGGCTGGCCAGGACTTTCTCAGAACTGCAGGGCCATCTGAGACTTCCTGCCCAGCCCTCCTTCTTTCCCTCTGCCTCTTCCCAGGTGTCAGACCTTCATCACAGCCAGAGGGCTTTTCCTGCTTCCTCTCCCTATTATCTCTTGGTGCTCCAGCTAGACTGGGTGGGCAGATTCCTGGGCAGGGCTGAGAGAAGGCAGCCTGTTAGGGGTGTGGGTAGTGGCTTCTCCAAAGCCATGTGCCTCAAAGTCTTGGCTGGGCTATGGGTTAGATTTAGCGTGGGGTTCCTGGAAAGGTTGGTCAGCGGTAGATCTCTTTCTCACTCCTGTAAGTGCAAACATGGAACCTAATCCAGGTGAGTAGAACTAAAAAGGAGGGACTGAACTCTCCACAACAGGCATTTGGCAAAAAGAGTTTGTGTTCTCGCGGGAGGAGAAAACAGCTCCTTTTCCTGCTGAGGTTGGGCATGAGGAGCCTCTGCGGGGGGCTTCATGGACAAGAGCAGGGATGTCATGGCCTACCAGGCCTGGCAGGAGACAGGGCTTTGCCCTCCAGAGAGCCAAATGGGACCTAACTGATAAAGGCAGGTGAAGAGATGGAGTTCAGGCCAGTGTACCCCGGCCCTCGCTGGAGCAGGGTCAGGCAGCAGAGCCACCTCTGCCATACAGCAGTGCGAGGTGGTGTGTTCCCTACCAGTAGAGGGGTGTCTGCTGCAGGTTTCGTGAAGGACCAGGCTTGTTCTGAAGGAAGCCCAATGGGCCGTGCTACCCTGTACCTCAGACTTACAACGCCCTCCCAGGTACACTTAGGATTTTAAGGACAGAAACAACGAAACACAGACTGAACTCCCAGGGAGTAGATGGAGAAGTTAGTATTGAGTAGGGAAAGCTAAGCAAAGAGAAAAAGAAAAGTTTTGCCCTTTAGAGAACAGAAAAAAAATAACCTGGGTGGGTCAGGACAAGGCGGGGTCTCACTGCAGAGAGTTAGGCGGGGACTTTTTGGGGTGGTGAGAACATCCATAGCCTGATGGTGGCTACTTGTCTGTCATATTTGTAAAACTCATCAAACTGTCCACTTAAAATGGGGGGGGGGGTATTATATGTAAATTATACCTCAATAAATATGACATCTAAAAGGTTCTTCCCTTCACCCCTCACCATCAGGTAGATGAGTTGGGGAAGTTTCTCTTTGTGCCACAGCCTCTGATGAGTGTTTGCAGCAGCTCCTGGGCCCCGGCGCTGGGCAGCCTGGCCACCCTGAGGCAGAGAGGCCTTACAGTACCGCCTCAGTCCCCAGCCCTCAGACCAGGGCGCTGCTCAGACTCCAGAGCTAGTTTTTAAATTTTATCTGCAGTTTAATTTTCCATGAAAGGAAAATCGAGCAAATTTGACTATTGGGGACAGCAGATGGCCCAATTTGAAGTAAAACACACAGGCATTTGGGAATCATTTTTGACATTCTAATGAAGCACAAATCTATTGAGCCTAGAGTAAGGAAGGACACAGAGTCTTGAAGCCCTAAGACTGTTTAAGGGAGATAAGACCCCAGAGAACACAGGCTGTGCCATCTTCTGCTTTGCAATGGTTCTTTTGACCTGGGCAATGCACAAGAATATAAGAACTTTTGATAGCAGATCGTTTTTCTTTTTTTAAAGGTTTCTCTTTACAAGCTTACAAGTCCTCTTTTAAAAATATCTTTATACAATTAATATATTTATTAAATTAAAAACTATCGAAATACAGCAAATACCACTTTTCACTTTGCCCTGCCCCCGCCCGTTCCACAGCCCTCCCAGAGGTGACCACAGTGTCCTTCCAGATGTTTCTGTGCATTGACGTGCACATGGACGTGCATGCAGAGACCCAGAACTTGGTTTGATTTATGTAATTGGGACCATTCTGAAAGCATGGCCTACATTTTGCATTTTCCACTTAACGGCACATGTTACGGATCTTCTCCCTCTCACTGCTCTGCCTCATCCTTTTTAATGGTGGATCTTCTGTAGATTCACCACCCCACAATTCTATCCCCTCATTAACCCTTCTGCACGGTGGCCATTCTCACTGAGCCCACTTTCTTCCCTGGGGGCTCCTCTAAGGGACCCCGCTCCACCCCAGCGCGGGTGCACCTCAGAATTCATTATGCCAGACTGCCATAAAGCCCCTGGAGTGACAGGCAGCTCTGCTGCTCATTCCAAACCACCCCTTGAATAGGAAAGGGCAGAGGGAACGCCAGTCCTCAGGATGGCCGGTCTACGGCAGTGGGGGCTGAGAAGAGCCAGGGGATGAGGCCACAGGAAGAAGACATGGGTTGACCATGGAGGGGTACAGAGAAGGCCCAACTTGAAAAGCTGGGCCAGTCTGTGTGTGGGACAGTGGGATTGGGTGTCATACTTGGGCCTAGAGGGGAACTCGGGGCCAGAATCCCTTGCGGCCTGTTTGACCATTTGTTTTTAACACCCTGGTGGGTGCTCTGTGCCTGGGCATAGTGTCAGGTGCTATTCACTGAGAGGTTTCTACCTGGTTAAGACGAGGCACTGAGTCTCTGCAATGTCCTTCTTAGCTACATGTCTTTGATCATGTAACTCTGCCTCTAGTAAGAGTAATAACTATTGTTTATGAAGCCTTTACCAGATACCAGGCAACTTCTGAACGGCTTTCTGTACATTATCTCATTCAGTCTTCTCAACTCTGAGAAACGGGTACTGCGATCATGCCCATTTTATAGGGCAGAGAAACTGAGGCACAAACCCAGGCCTTTCTCATTCCATCCTCATGAAGCACCTGAAGAGGCGAGCAGTTTCCATTCTTGTTTTGTGTGTCTTCAGTGCTCCGTTGGCTCCTCCTGCCTGGGGTCACAGCAAGGTTCTGTCCTCTCAGTAAGCAATGGCAGATGTGCCCCAGCAGTGCTGGTGGCTCTGCCCCTTGGAGCTCTGCCCATTCACTCGGCATGATGGGAGTGCTGGGTAGGGAGAGTCCTGCCTGGGAGACAAGGACCTCAGGTTTTCCTCTGATCTCCTTTCAGTGGGCCATTCAAGGTGTTCTCTTAGAGTCCAGAAGCAAAATGACAACACCTGCGAAGGTTTCTCAGTGGTGGCCACCTGGCAGGAACCACCCACATCAGAAGCATCTGCAGAGCTTATCAAACGGACAGGTTCCCAAGCCCCCGCCACAGTGGTCCAGGCAGGGAAGACCTGAGATGACGCGTGTGAAACAAGCACCTTCCCAACTCCCAAACCCTATCTGAGTTCAGCCTGCTGGTTCACAGACTGAATTCAGCACTCACAGTACTGGCTAAAACAGTTTCTTGACATTTTTGCATTTGTGGTCAATATGTAAAAGTTGAGAGAATTGCAGGAAAACCAAACAGACCTCTGCTTCTTTGGAACGATCTGGCCGTGCCAAGCCCACCTTCCCTCACATTAACTGGAGGACGAGGACAGGGCTTGGTCCTCCCCAGTCCCCGCCGCCTCCCTCTGGCTTCTGTGGACATTTTGAGTTGGTGACCACTGGTTGAAGGAGATGGCAATGCTTGTGTCTGTTGGTGCCAATAGCTTGGTGACCTGGGCTTGATGAGCAAGGCCAATTCTGGTAAACACTTCCTCCCTGCGTGCAGACTGCCTTTGCCCTGCTTTGCAGGGCTTCTCTGGAGGGCGTCGGTTCACTGCTCCCCACCCCCTCTACTCTTCACCCTTGGCAGCTGCTGCCAGACGTGTTTAAGGAATGAACCAAACATGAACGTGCCCGCTGTCCAGGTCGAATACCCTCCCTGACGTGAGATCAGTGTTTCTTGAAGCAGAGTTTTCCGGGCCACCTGCAGCAGACCCTCCTGGGAGGCTTACAAAATGCAAACACCTGGCCTCCACCCCAGACCAGGGGAATCGGAATCCCTGGGCTGGGGCCTGGGAATCTGCGTTTTAAACATTGCGCCCTGGTGGCTTTGGCACACCTTAGGGCACCAGTACCTGTGGTCATCTGCAGGAAGGAGGCAGAATGTAGGTTTACTCGGGCCCTGGGTCAGAGCAGCCTCTTTGGTCTTTGGCCTCCTTGAAAGAAGAGAGTCCTTTCCCTGGCCCTGAGCCTCCACCACAAACACATCCTCCCCGGTAGCCTCCTCCCACCCCGGGGCAAGGCACCTAGGCTTTGGCCTTCTATCAGATTCCATCTCCTGTCACTTTCAGAACCAGTTCATTATTCCTTTATTATTCCCATTCTCCTGCTTATCGTTATTAATAATCACTCTAGACAGGCCAGGGTGCTGACAGCTCCCCCCTTGTCCATTCTTTCTGTCTGTTTTAATCCTGCCTGCTTATCTGGCATTAACCTGATCTTTTCCCCCATTTAATTAAGCCGTGCTAGTCGGCCCAGTAGGGCCCGCCCACCTGGAGATAGGAATGATCAGTTCTTCTGATAGAGGAGTGCTGGGCTCTGTGGCCCGGACATTCCACCTCCCCAGAAGGAACCGAGGGCAGGGACATGAGTCCTAGGAAGGGTCGCAGTGGGTGTGGAGGGCTGGGGAGGCAGCGTGGTTGATGACCAGTACCCACTGTGAAGCAATGCCTCTCGAACCTTAGTGAGCCTCAGTCACCTAAGGACCTGTTGAAATGCAGATTACTGGGCCCCAGCCCTGGGGATTCTGAATCAGTAGGTGGCCATGAATCTGAATTCCTAATAAACTCCCAGCTTATTACACAAGCTGAGGCTGCTTCAAACAGCCATGTATTAGGGGCCGGCTTAGTGATGGATACTAGCCGGGCCTGAGTGTTCCTTGCTGGAAATGGATTGAAGAGGAAGAGACATGCGTGATGAGGAAGGGAGAAATATTGCAATCCCAGACATGTGGTGGTAAGGGACTGAGCCAAGAGGTGCTGGGACTAAAAGGGAAGGGATGGGTATGGATTCAACGTCTAGTCTCATGCGTGAGACTAGAAAGAAAGAGTAAAGACACCTTTGTGGTTTTTAGCAACTGTCAGCATGGTGGTGCTTGACGGAAGTAAGTACAAAGAGAACACAGGATGGGGCAGGGATACGCTGAGGTCAAGGCAAGCTACATAACTTGTAGGGCCTAGTGAAAAAAAGGCTGGGATCCTTGTTCATAAATGATTAAGAATTTCAAGACAGGGACAACAGAGCATTAGACCATGCGTGGGCCCTTCTAAAATGCAGGGCTCTCTGTGACTGCACAGGCCATATGTCCCGAGAAGCCAGCCCTGGCTGAGATTCCGGCAATAGCGAGATGGCCAGACCGAATGGGCCATCACCTTGGCAGCCTGTCCAGCACTCTGCAGTTTTTTAGTGGATTAGCATGTCCTTTTCTGATGCCACAAGAGACAAACTGGGAGGTCATGGGGCCCAAGATTTATAATTCAGAGTCTTATGAGGGAAGAGCCCCAAATAGGGAAATGCAATGGACAAAATTCTCACAAAAGCCATTGGTCAGTCACAGGGAAGGGCACAAAGTCTTCCACCTTCAGGAGAATCTGACGTTAGCAGTAGGTAGACCTTTAGTATTTTAAGTTACCATTTATTGTGCAGTTACCCTGTTCCAGGCATTGCACAAAGCCCTTTAGTATATACTTGACTTCATCCTTGCATTAAGCGTATGAAGTGTGTATTATTGTCCCCCTTTCTACAGATGGGGAAAATGAGGTAGGGAGAGGCTCGGGAACTTGACCAGTGAGTGAGAGAGCCAGCTCAAGAGGCCAGAATATTCGTCTGGGGCTGGGAGATACTCAGTTTCAATGACCAGAGACTTGGGGGGCTGATGCAGTGGGGGCACTGGGGACCGAGCAGTGCACGTGCCTGGGTGTTGCAGGAAAATGCATGGATACCTAAGCACCAGCCAAAGATGGAAGGATGTAGAGCAATTAAAATGTTTTGCCTGGGAGCTGTTTTATTTTTTTGAAGGCAGAGTTTTCTGACTTCAAGGTGTTAACAGGCTCTCTAAATGGTTTTGTTTTTTAATTGCAGCAAATGACTGTGGAGCCATTAGATTTTGCCTCTCTGCAGTTGTTTCTGTCCTCCTCCTCCTATTTATTCTGTTTAATTCAGTCAGGTAGCTCCGGGGCAATGGAGATCAATACTCCTCTTTGATAGAAAAGAGTCAGGTTTGAAACCTAAGATAAAACTGACACATTTTGTATAAATTTAATTAAAAATGCACCTTTAGTGGCTTGTTGTTGCAGGCACAAAGCCGACTGTCTATCTCTCTATCTCCCTCTCTCTCCCTTTCTCTTTCTCTTTCCCTCTGCCCCTCTCTCTCTCTCTCTCTCTTTCCTTTCTTGTTCTAACCGAGAGATCTCGAAATCTGCCTCCCCAACAGTCAGTCTTGTTTCATGATTTTGGACTTGAAACTCCTGTGCCAAGGGACGCCAAGGGAAGGGTATGAAATTCTGAGCAGATCAGGGCCGGCCTCCTTTTTCCAGAGGAGGCTGGGGAGAGGGACTGAGGGGAGCAGAAGCCCCGGGATGGGTCCGTTTTTCTTTTCAAAACCCCTTTTCTCTGGCCCTGAGGCTCAGTGGCTCCTCCGGTCCATGCCTCAGCCCCTAAGCCTCTGCTGATGTTTTCGACCTGCCTGCCATTGCAGCTGATTGTGCCTCCTGGGGTCCTGGGGGTCTGGGGACAGCAGGGAGGTGCAGAAAACAGGAGCCCTCTCTGGTAACCCCAGGGCCACTGCACGCATTTGTCTTGTGTTTTACAATCCACCCCCTCACCTCCCTCCCTGCCGGCTCTCCCCAGTCTCACTCTGCTCAATCCCATTTGGCTTTCCTCATTTTTCACTTGAGTGGGTTTTCTATCCCCGACTCTGCTCTGGCCTCACTCAGCTCAACACCAATAAAACACACTCAACACAGGTAGAACAAGGTGCCCGGGCCAGCGTGACAAATGACTCGCCAGCCCTTGCTAAGCGCAGCTGTAAATCGCTCTCCTGTTGCCCGGGCATGGGCCTGTTCTCAGGGGTCCCTCAGTGGGGACCAGGCAGGGCACAGACCCGACATTTGGCTAGCCCCCAAGGCGTTACCCAGGGTGTCTGGACGGAGTGCGGTGGCAGGGTTGGAGGGGAGGAACTACTGAAGTATTTACACCTGTAGCTTCGGTTGGAGCAGCTCAGAATTCCAAATTTATTGGGCCATAAGTCCAACAGCTAGCATATACTATATATGTACCATGTGCCAGGTACCATGCTAAGGTTTTACATTAGATTGTCTTTAATCTTCACAACTCTACAATGTGTAATTAACATGACAGCTCTGTTTTGCAGATGAAGACCGATGGAGGCCTAGCAAGGTCACATAACTCGTCCAAAGTCATCTGGCTAGTAAATGCCAAGCCAGGATTAGAGCAGACCTCCTAGACTCTAAAATTTGGGCTTTTCATTGCAACATCCTCTGTGCATGGTGCCAGGCTGGGCACACTGGGAAACAAGGTGTAATCTTCACTCTCTGTTGTTTGTGGGGACCGGGATTCTGGAGAAAGATCACAGATGAAGAAAGATCACAACTGCTTTCCTTTCCTGCTCTGTGAGGCTCCTCCTGCCGAACCCCATGAACTCTGCACACGGTGGCAGTGGTGGGGTTGTGGCTCCCTCTCCCCGGAACAGTGATCAGAAGTTCTTTCTCTAGCCCAGCCTACAACAGTGAGGACACCACCACCGTGCATAAGCAGAGACACAAGGGCGAGGGGGGCTTCTCTAGCAGTCTGTTGCCAGGGGAGCCTCTTGGGCTCGCGTTTCAGGGAGTGTAGAACCCAGGGCTTATGAGTCTTTAAACTCCGTTCTGTAGACATCAGGCAGATGCAGTGTGTTCGAGCCATCTTCTGCTCTGGGTGCCTTTAATCGCTGCAAATGGAAATCTAGACTGAGTCTGAGCCTCCAGACCCTCCTCTCTCTGCCTCCTTTCTTGCTGGCAATCACAAATACCGCCACTTTGTGTCTAAAATGGCCGAGATAATTGAAACGGAATTTGGAATCAGGGCCCTGCAGGCAGCACTTGTTGAAAGAAGAAACAAAGATCGTTTGGGTCACGTCTTTTGTAATTTGCGTTTAATAATTCTACCAGGAGGTTCACTCAAAGGAGGAGGCTGCATGTGAGCCAGCTCCCGGCCTGTAGCTGCCTCCCCTGGGTCTGTTGCGGAGGGGTGGGGTGGGAGAAGCACACAAGTTGGGGAAAGTTCTCTCTGTGGGGCAGGAGAGAAGGAGAGGGCACAGCTGGGACAGGCCTGAGTAGCTGGGACAGGCCTGAATAGCTGAGACGGGGGCCGTGTCGACATGCCAGGTGCTCTCACCTCCTGTCGTCTGCACATCTTCACTCCCTGCCCCAACCCGGCTCCCTCGTCCTCAGGAGGATGGCTATGGAGGGAGGTAGCAGAGCCCAGGAGACTTAGGCAGGAATTTTGAAAAGGCTGCAGTGAGACTCTCTTTGGATCAAAAGCTCTCTTTGGATCACTACTCACTATTGCCAGCCACACGTGGAGCTGGGACAGAAGGTGCCACCATTAGTGGCGGATGCAAACTCCAGGCTGTGAGTCTGCGGACTTTCAAGAGTGCCCTCTGGGAGCCCTCCAACCTGCTATCCCCTAGGATCACACATAATCCCTTTGGGGACCCTGAGGAGTTACCACTTTTACACGATACAACCCCTCTCCTGCCAACCCCATGCACTACTCATACATAGTTCCCCCAACCAACAACTTCTGAAAACATCTTCCCCTTGCCCTGTGATACTGCCTTTTCCTGTCTGCGTGAAACTGTGGACTTGGGATCTCAAAGGTTCCCCCAGTGCCCACATCATTGTGGGGTACGGGAGGCTATGAGGAATTCAGGCTTAGAGGTGGAGAGTCAGGGCTATGAACTGAACTGTGTCCCCCAAAATTCATGTGTTGAAGTCTTAATCCCCAGTACCTCGAAATGTGACTGTATTTGGAGTTAGGCCCTTTAAAGAGGTGATTCAGGTTAAATGAGTTCATATGGGTGGACCCTAACCCAGTATGACTGGCATCCTTATAAGAGGGAGAAACGCCAGGGACACAAAGCCTCTAGAACTGTGAGAAAATAACTGTCTATTGTTTAAGCCACCAGTCTGTGGTATTTTGGTATGGCAGCCCGAGCAAACTAACATGGATGGTGTGTTGCGGGGGAACACTTGCCTGGGGCATTCTCTGCCCTGGGTCCCTTCCCTCCAGTACCTAGACATGCACAGCGTGTCCCAGAGGGGATTCAGTCCCAGAGGGATTCAGCTGCTTCCCTTTTCCAATGGGGCCAGGAAGGGAATTTGCACAACTGTCTCTAGGCCCATGGTTTTTTCTCCGAGGTTCCATGCCCACTTCCCGGCCGTGGGGATGTGGTGCTCACAGCTCCGTGATGTCCAACTTTGGTCTCTTCCTTCTGCTCTCAAGCCTCTTCCCCTTTTGCCATTGGTCAGAGAAAAGCATATCATGTAAGGGGACTCGCGACCCTTACAGAAATCATGGTCCTGGTACCTACTAGGAAAGGAGGCATGAGTGAAGAGCTTTTCAAGGTCTGAATGTCTGCTGTGAGCAGTGTGAATTCTTCCCCTGCCCAAGGGCTCTGGCATGGGGGTGGAGTGGGTGGTGGTGGTGGGGACTACGCACCCCCTCTCAGGGCAAGGCCATGGCCACAGCGTCCCGGGGCAGCTGGTGGAGCACACGCTGTTTCTGGGCTCTCACAGAGCATGGCTTGGGGAGCAGAGGTGACTCAGAACTGGGGGACAAAGGACAGAGGCAGCAGCAAAGGCTTTTTAGCTTGGAAGGGCTTTGTGGGGAAGGCCTGCTGACACTCCAAAGGACCTCCTCTGCTACCAGGAACTGCTCACATGCTCTTGAATCTCCTCATAGTTCTTCAGTGCTGGGGGGTAGGTGGTGGTATGTCCATTGTACCTGGGAGGTACACGGTTCAGAGAGGTTACCTGCTTGCTCATGATTGCACAGTAAAAACATGGCAGAGCTGTAATGCAAATCTAGGACTTGCAGACTTCCAGTCCAGGCTTCTCTTTCTAGAATGGGGTTGGCAAACTGCCACCCCTACTCGTTTTCATGTGGCCTGCGAGCTGAGAAAAGTTTATACATTTTTAAATGGTTGGGGGCGGGGGTGGAAATCAAGAGAAAAATATTTTCTGACAAGTGAAAATTATATGAAATTCAAATTTCAGTCTATAAATATAGTTGTATTGGCACACAGCCACACCCATCTGTTTACATCTTGTCTGTGGCCGCTTTCATGTGACAACGGCAGAGTTGAGTCCTTGTGCCAGAGACTGTTTGGTCCTAAAAGCTTCAAATATTTATTTTTTGGATCTTTACAGAAAACATTTGCCAGCTTCTGCCAGGGTCATATAACTCGGGGATAAAAGAGATCTTAAAACCATGGAGTCCAAAAATTCTGACTCCCGCTCCCTCTATCCACCCATTTTCCAAATGAGCAGAATGAGGCCCATTGTAGCTAGACAGCCAGTTCCACGGCTGTCCTCGGTCCCCAGTGTCCCTTCTCTCTGGGCTCACAGCAGCCTACGCTGGGGCTGGGAAGAAGGACTCTGGGCTCCACATCTTTGCTCCATCATTGTTTGTGCCAGAGGTTTTGAGGGGCTACTTTGGCACCAGATTATCTGTGTCTTCAGATTCAGGAGCTTGTAGCCTGCAGGAGACACCATTGCCTGGGGCCCAGAGGTGACCATCCCTTAGCCAGAGGGGAGGTGCACACGCGGTGGAACTTGGGGTGCACCACGGAGCAGTGGTTCACACAGATTCAGAACCTGGCTCTGTAACTGGTGACTTTGGGTGGGTTGCTTCAACCTTCTGTGCCTTGGTTTTCTCGCTTGGAAAATAATAACATTTACCCCCATGGGATTGTGTAAGGATTAAATGAGTCAGTGCACATAAGGTGCTTGGTGCAGCCCCTGGCTCATCGTGCGTGTCCTGTGAGTGACAATGATGGGGACAATGGTGATGATCATGACAGGGATGGTGGTGATGGTGGCAATGGTGATTATCAGCCCCGCTGCAGACAGCTCATTATTTCAGCCCTATTGGGCAGAAGTGGAGGTTTCTACTGGGCCCTCCCCACAGGGGCCTCCTTCCTTGGGGCCTTCACGACACCATCAGATGCAGAGCAACAGGCCCCAGCTTTCAGCAAGGCCGTAGCTTGAACTTTTTTGCCAAATTTCTTCCAGAGTCTGTGTCTGACCTTAGGAGTGTGTCTGATCTTAGGGATGGGGGAAACCAGAGGGTCAAGGCCACAGACTGTGGCTCTCTGTCTGGGAGTTGAGATGCTATGAAATCTACGGGCAAGATAGCAGTGAAAATGATTGGATTATCAGCATGCTGGAATCCCATGACTGTAACATGGAACCGAAAAAACAAGTCGCAAAAGAAGATAAGTGATGTGGTGGCCATTTATATAGAAATTTAAAACATGCAAAACAATAGTGCTTTTTGTTTAGAGATTTATTCATATATGCCAAAAGTCTGAGGAAATGTGCAGGGACCGTAAACTTTGAATTCAGGGTAGCAGTTTCCCTGGGGGAAGGCCAGTGACTGTGGAGAGGGATGCCTGAGGGCCTCACTTGAATTTGGAAAAAAACATGTGTGATTTCCTGAGCTGAAGGATGAATAAGAGCCCCTCATGTTATCCTTGATACCTTCTTATAGGTCTTAAGTTATTTATACACACACACACAAACACACATACATACACACACACACATATACACACATATATATACATATACATATACATATATGTGTGTATATATACATATACATATATGTGTGTGTATGTGTGTGTGTGCACATATATATTTTATTTATTTATTTATTTATTTATTTATTTATTTATTTATTTATTTATTTATTTAACATAAGCAAGCGTAATTTTACAAAACCCAGTAGAATATTGGAGGCCTTAAAATTTTACCAAGAAGCCCCCTAGATGGGTCAGCATCCCCACAGACAGTGTGCAAGCATGCACCTGACACTCGCTCCCTACATCTGTGTCCACTGGTGTCCTCGCCCACATACATCACCAGCCCCTCTCCTGCCCTCTCTGCCTGTGCCCCATCTGCTGGCTGTGTCGTTCCTTGCCCGGCCTTCTGTCCTCTCTCGGCTGTGGAGCCGGCAGAGGCTCTGGCCCGCATTCCCAGTGAGACAGAGAGACTTTGGAACATGTGTTTCTGGGAGGCAGACACCAGCTGGCTGGAAAGACATTTGCATATTCAACTGATCCCTCCAGAGCCAAGCCAGGATGGTGAGGCGGAGGCGATGGCAGGACAGAGGGAAAGGGAAGGCTCTGGTCAGCTAGGGGTCAGGCAGAACAGATTTTGGATTGGAGAGACAGATGGTGAAAGCAGAAAAAGAGGGAGCGGAGCAAATCCCAACTCCTCCATGAAGGAAGCCATTCCAGAGCCCTAAAATATCTTATCTCTTCATGGGGCTTCGTGGTTTTCCAGGCATTCTCATGTCTTTCATTGGATTCCTCATTGTTGTTCAGCAAAGCAGGTATTAATATCATCCCTGTTTTGCAGATGAGAAAACCGAGGCTCAGCCAAGTGAGACCCCTTGTTCAAAATCACAGGGCTAGTGCACAGGGAGTCTTTGGACTCCTGATTTAGTGCTCTTTCGCTGCACCTCAGAGCCAACTAAATTTGCCGTCTGCACTTGCTCATCTCACATTCTTCTTTCAACCCAATCCAGTGGGGCTTCTGAACCCCTCATCCCATTGAAACTGTTCTTTTCTGGGTCACCAGAGACTCCCTACTACCTTGATGCCAAATGTCACTTCTCTATGGTTCACCTTGGCCTCTCTGCAACATTCTACAAGGTGACCATTGACCTCTCCTTTCTTTTCAAATTGGCCTCCCCCTTGGTTGCCATGACAATGCAGGTAGGATCTGGTTTTCCTCCCACCTCTTTGACTGCTCCTTCTTTGCTCTTCTGTGAGCTCAGATCTACCTCTGAATGTTGGAGTGCCCAGGGCTTAGACCGCAATCCTCTCCTCTCTGTGCATCAGCCTGAGCCACCTTGTTCTGTCCCAGCATTTCAAGTATCATCTGTGCTCAAGGATCCCAAGTCTATATCTACAGCGTTGCCCTTGTCTCAGGCCGCCTTGCATGGTGGACAGGAACACAAACACTGGAGTCAGCTTAGGTTTGGATCTCAACTTCGCAAGATGGTTATATGACCTTGGGCAACCTTTTAATGTCTCATTCTTGCCATCTGTGAAATGGGAATGATAAAGCCCTTACTCTATAGAGTGATTGCAGGATTAAATGAATTGCAAAGGGTTTAGAACATTGCCTGGCACATAGTAAGTGCTCAATATATGCAAGATATTGTTACTTAGCATCTGTTTCTCCAACGTGCCAAGCATCTTTCCACCCCAGGGCCTTTGCACTTTCCAAGCCCTCTATCTGGAATGTTCTTTCTTTGATTTTCTTAATGCTGACTCTTTTTAATTCAGACTCCCAGACCCTAGGCTAAGTAATCCCCTAGTTAGTCACTGTCAAGCCATTTATATTTTCTGCACAACACCTATTGTTATCGGATATTTTCTTATTTTTTATTTATTGTTTGACTCTCCCACTAGAACACAGGCCTGATAAGAACAGGGATTTTATCTATTTCATTCATTCCATCTCCCCAGTTCCTAGAAGGGGTGCAGAAGAGGTGCTAGATACAAATTTGTTGCATGAACAAAATAAATGGCACCTTGAGCTTCCAGCCTGGGAATGGCCTGACATGTGCCTCAGACATTCTTGTAACCGGCAGCTAGAGAGAAAGGTGCTTCCAACCAAAATCCCTGAATAGATATTTACTTGTGTCTTCAGGCCCCAGAAATGTTGGAGGTGTCACAAGTCATCCATCATCCTTTCCCAAAACACGATTAAAGCAACCACACTCTCCCTGACTTGACCCCACCTGAGCAAATTCTTCCCATTTCTCCGTTGGGGTCAGACAGCCCGTTCTAGCATGCTGGACACTGTGAGAGGCCCCAGAGAGATGTAGAAGCAATGTGAGATTTAGTTTCCATTCTAGGAAACCCATAAATCAGAACCGAGGTTAGGCAAAGCAGATCAAAGCCAACCTCATAGCCATATTCAGGGGTATGATTGCCAGAAAGGAGGGGGCTGGAGAATAGAGGGAGGTGCCTGATCACCTCCTGGGTCAGAACACCCCACTCAGGCTACTGCACCCTAGAAATGAGATGGCAGTGTTGCCCAGGAACTACTTTCTGCATGTTCCACTGTACTTCACCTCAAATTTCACCTTACCTTTTCTCTGGCCTGCGTCTCTTGCCTCCAGGGCTAAGAACAATAAATAGACAATGGTGACACTGAGAGGCCTGTATTTGGGCCTGTGCCGACTGGCTCTTTAAGGTGCAGGTTGATTCTGCTCACCTAGGATCCAGGACCATGCTTGGGTTTCTGTGTTCAATCAAGACCCAGCTCGCTTTGTAGACAAAGCATTTCCCAGACCCTCCCAGAAAGCAAGGGTTGTAACCCCCATGACTGAGCCATTAGAGCATCCAGGCTAGTCAGATGCAGACCCAGGCTGGTCAGATGCAGACCCTGGCTTTTGATCTGGAAGCTCTGGTCATACCAATGAAGGGCTCTGGTATTCCTGACCACTGTGGGAGGAAAGTGGCATCAGAGAATGGCAATGCAAAAGGGAGTGGCCCAGGAAGGGGATTCCAAGATGGGGAGCCCTGGAGATCCAGGCAGGTGGCTGTGAGGGAGGACGGGCTGGGTTGGGGTGCAGAGACTGCCCATCATAACCATATGCACCGGACACACAGAGGCAACACAGTGAAATCTTCCCGGGGACAAACCAATGCGTTCACATTTATGGTTACGAGTATGCTACAGTCCCGTTCACTCCGTGGTTACAAGATGACCACAGAGCTCCAGCTCCAGGTCCTCAAATCCACTGGGAAGAGCCTCTTTCCAGATTCCCAGGAACAGACTCATCATGTCCTTTGGCTCTGAATGGGGCATATGCCCGTTTGAGAAGCAGTTGTTGGGAGCAGGGTGATAGAAGCTGGGATTGGCTGGGGGCTGGATTATCTGCTCTGAGCCAGGGGTTGGGTCCCTCCATTCACAGAGACTGTATGGGGATGACTGGTTCCCCAGAAAGGGATAGAATACAGACACCAAAATAGGAAAAAAATTATTTATTAGTCAAAGATTAGTTTCTTTTCTACTCTGAAAATCTGGTCACATAACATAAGGGCAATTCAAGAGTTTATTCCCCAAGGTCCCAGTGGTAGGATTATTTAAAAGAAAAGAAAAACCAGAATTTATTCCTCAACAAAGAGGTGAGTCAGAAGCTCTGAGGGCTTCGAATTCTCCATAAATATTTATCAAATTGAATGTATCCTCTAGCATTCAATTGGTTAATGGCGGGGGTGGGGGTGGGGGTCTGGGGAATGAGGTGGGGAAGTCAAGGCAACAGTCTCTCACTCTCTCGCTCTCCCCCATCCTCTCTTTTCATTAAGCAATGGTAAATTAACTAGATAATATAGTAGACTTTGGTTGTTGTTGAAAGCTTGGGATAGCTGAATCAATAGAAATAAATCATCTATTTCAGCTCTTTTCTAGAGTGATTGATTCCAGTCTTTTTTCCTATTTTGTAGGAACATGTAGGATATAATTGTGTTATGTTTGCGGATCCCCCTCCCCCTGCCAAGTTTCTTTATCATAATGAGTCCCTTTAGTACAGTTCTCCAAAGTGTTTGATGAGTGACTTGGATCAGAGAAACAAGGTCACAGGAGGGGTTCAGGATGAGAGAGGATGTACATAAGGTGCTTTGTGAGGAACGGTCCAAGGAACTAGGACTATTTGTCCTGTAGAAGAGTTTTCAGTAGGTGTTTTCAAGTATATCATGAAAAGTCTTCATGGATTTATCTTGAGTGACTTTAGTAGGTAGGAAGTTAGAATGGTTCAAAAGTCAATGGAGGCAGATGAGAGCTTAATATAAAGAGGAGCTTTCTGGGACTAATGGATGCCCCGAATTAGAATGGAAAGTGGTGATGGAGGCCACGAGTTGCCACCACTGGAGGCATCGCACTTGAAGCTGGATGTTGTCGAGAAGACTCCAGCATCAGGAGCTGGTGCATGGGACCTTGGAGGGTCTGTCTAACTGTTAACTTCTTCCGTGGACAGATGGAAATGAAAACGAACAGGAGGCTCAGATCTAGGGGAACATCAGAGTTTATCTGCACGCCGTCCCAATCCCGCCGTGAGGGTTCTGCAAGCTCCTCTGCAAGAACAAAAGGAGGCGACCTGGTGGGGGTGGGGGGCCCATGACTGTGCTGGCCACACCAAATCCTGCACACGCATGGACCCCCCACACACTGACCCTGCACATGTATGAATCCTACACACACATGGACTCTGAATACTCTGACCCTGCACACATAGACTCTGTACACACTTGGATTCTACACATGCATGGACTCTGTGCACACATGAACTCTGCACACGCATGGGATCTGCACACACATGGGATCTGCACACACACCATGGCCTCCTGCACACACAGGCTTCCTGCTCATATGTACTGAGCAGATCCTGCTGCTTATGCTGTGCAGCCCCAAATGGGACCCTTGAGAGCTGGCCATGCCCCAGGGGCTCACCAGTTTCCTGAGACATGCCAGTCCTCTAATGAGGTCCAGGCAGATAAGTGTGAGGCACAAGAGCAAGGAGTAGACTTTGGATTTGACCAGTCTTGACTTGGATCTTGGCTCTGGCTCTTTCCAGTCCTGAAAGTGCCTCCATGTCTTCATTCCTAAAATGGAGAGACCGCTACCTACTTTAGAGTCTTGGTATGAGACTCACAGAGATCTTGGAAAAATTAGAAGGGGAAATGGAGGCTGGGAGGGTTTCAGGCCACCCAGCCAGTGAGAGACAGAGCCTGGACTCCAGTCAGAGCTCCTGACCCCAGCCGAGTGCCCTTGCTGGCACTCAGGCTGTTTCCCACACCACCAAGGACAGGCTGTGCTCCGGGTCCACAGGAGGCCTTTTGGCTCCTGATTGCCCATGTAGCCTTACCAGTAACACTCTTAGCATCTTTGGGTTTCTGAAGCAGGGGCCTGGTGCCTGCAGAGGGCTCTGAAGGTCATCTATCACTAGATGTCACTCTTCTTCTATGTGTGTTGTCTGGAGGGCAGAAATGAGGCTGCTGAGTGGGTGCCAGGACCCCAGGTGGCTCGTCCCCTGAGGGTTTGTCCAGGCCTACATTACCACCCCTCCCCCACATCCCTGGAGTCTGAGAGGCAGTGAACTCCTATGAGCCAGCTCTACCACCACCACCACCCCACCCCACCCCCACTCCTCCCAGTGCCCAAGCTTGCCCAGGCACAGGTAAGAGGGCTCTTATGGTCCCAGGTCAGCCTGGCTATTCTAGGGTTCTGCTTATTCTAGGGTTCTGGTTACCCCTGAGCCTACTGCAGCAGGGGCAGGTCTAAGAGGAGAAGCTGCACAGCAGGAAGCTCTAGTTTCCACCTACTAGTTCCTGAGCCTTGCTCATCAGGACCTCTGTTGGAGCTAACTTTTCTCCCAGGGTGGCCTCACTCAGCCCTCACTCTTCTCAGACCACACTGGCTACTCTTGTGCCTGCCAAGCCCTTTCCTGCCACAGGGCCTTTTCATATCCCTTGGCCTGAATGCACTGCCCTAGATCTTCACATGCACTTTAGTCTGAGCTCAAATGCTACCTCCTCAGAGAGATTCTCTGACCTCGTCTAAATTAGCCAACTCCCAGGTTACCCTTTATCTCATCATCCTGATCATCTCCTTTGTGGCACACCTTAATTACTTCCTTGGTTTACTTGGTTATTACCTACTCCCCCATTCCCACCCCCTTGATTAAAGTCCTGTGAGCACAGGGACTCTGTCTTACTCTCTCTTGTGCCCCTAGCTCCTAGAATAGTACCTGGCACATAGCTGGTGTTCAATAAACAATTTTTGGAGGAATGAACCGAAAAGTCTTAGAAAGTAGATTATTCTTACTGTCTCATGTTATAGGTAAGAAAGTTAGTGAGACTAAGAGATTTATCAAAACCACAGAGGTAGGAAATTCCTGAGCTGGGGACTCCATCCCAGGTGGGGTTGAAATCTGCTCCAAGCAGTTTCACAGCCTGAGGCCAGACACTGGTGAGTAACCTGCCAGTGGGTCAGCAGGCCCAGCCTCACCCCTTCCCACCCCTGCCTTGACTGCCTGGGGAGGGAGAGGGGTGCACAGTAAAGCCAGGAAAGGGAAAATGAGGACTTGGGTTGAAGGGCACGGAGTGGCTAAGAGATGGTACTCGCCTCTTTCAGTGGATTTAGGGACCCTGAGCCCCCAGGTAGCATTTTTTTTTTTCAAGAGAAAATTAAAAGCATATATGAGGGGCACAAACTTCTTTTGCCCCTTCTAGCTGGGTTGCACTGCTAGGCAGTAAAAGTTAGAGTCAAACGTAGACTAATTTGTCAGCCCCTTAGTTTTCCAAAGGTTAGACAAGTCTCCCCCCGACCCCCAGCCCTCCCACAGTCACCTGCCCTAACATCCCTCAGTGATCCTGCTTTGTCCCAGACACACCATACATTTCCTTTGCCTGTGTTCGCCACTGCCCTTGAAATTGAATCCTGACACATGTTCTGTCTGCTGGGCTTGGGAAGGTGGGCCAAAGTGTTGATGGAGAAACCATTGGTAGTTGGGGGCTGACGGAGTCTCCCTTCTGGTAGACGAAGAAAGAAGCATGGTTATCTCTAAGGCTTCCAGTAACATCACAGGGCTTGGAGAGTGTGGTTGTGCCTCTGCAGACTTCCAAGGGCACAGGGACCAAGCTCAGCAGGGGGAGCCCAACCCAAACCAAGAATCACAGAGTTCATAGGGCCGACCTGTCCTGGCTCTACCTTGGCTGAGTCTGATTGGAAGGACCCTGGCTAGGAACATGGGCACCTGGGCACTCAACTCAGTCCTTCCCTTTAACTTACTGTGGCCCTGAGCTACGCAGCTGCTCTGAAGACTGTGAAATAACATAGTACAGTATGATATAATATATAATACAACATTTATAATGACTCTGCTGCAGCAAGGATCAACAATGTGCTAACGCATGTGGATAAACTTAAAGGATTATAAAGTGCCTTGGAAGTGGAGGGTGGGCCCAGGCCCGCCCCTCCTGTTTTCAGTCTTCTGTCATGCCTTCCACAGCCGAGTGGGTCAGGTTTCACCAAGCAAGGGGTGGGCCTTTGGCCTTAGTGCTTGTGGCAGACATTCCAGCTATTCGCCCATATCTCACTTTGCTCTCTTTCCTGGCATATAGGAGGATTTTCCTTCTCCATCCCCTTGAAGCTAGGTGGGTCCTACGATTAGTTCAGACCAGTGGGTTGTGGGCAGAAGTGCTATGTGTTGCTTTGAGGCTGGAGCATTTGTTTACGAATGTGAGACACACACACACACACACACACACACACACACACACACACACACACACACCCCAGCTCTGCTCCTCAATGGCATGGCGATCACAGACATCTGGTGGAGATGGAGTTCTGTCAGTCTGGGTCTCTGACCTCAGTGAACAGAGCCTCCCGCCAACCCGCATTGGGCATGTAGCTTAAATATGAAATGAATTGTTGTTTTCAGACACTGAGGGCTGTTTGTTACAACAGAGCAACCTAGAGTAGCCTAACTGATACAATACTCTATCAGAAAAGTCTCTTAACTTTGGAGTTCAGGACCTACTGCCTCAGAATCACATGGAGTGCTGCTATTAAAATGCGGATTCTCGGGCCCCACCTTAGATGCACTGAGTCAGAATTCCCAGGGATGAGGCCCCAGGATCTGCAGTTCTAACTGCTGTGACTTCTTCAGAGGCAGCAAGCATAGATCCCAGGCCTTGGGAGGGTTGGGGAGGCCTCTGCTTCCGCCACCCTCTTATCTGCTTCTTCTGGGTCTGAGGCAGGCCTGCTTCCCGGTGTGGGCCAGGTACTTCAGGTGCTGCTGATCTAAGCACCTGAGAAGTTAGGGTCTTCAGCTTAGGGTCATAGTGCTGTACCCTTCTCTCCTGCCTCCTCTTTTCCCACCTGGCACTGCAGCACATCCCCTGGGCCAAGCACTGGGGGAAGGGCTCGCAGAGAAGTCTCAGAGCGAAAGCGATAGAAACCCCGTGTGATGGATTGAAGGAGACGAGACCATTCCCAGCTGATGGCTGACGTGTGGCGGCGGTGACAGGCGGCAATGTTTGTGCTCTGAACCTGCAATCTCAGCTAATGGGAAAGATTGAGGGGTTTGGAATGAGATGCGTCGTGGGCCGCAGCCCTGCAGGCGGAGATGCTGCTGGCTGAGAGTGGCATGGTGAAGGAGGGAGAAGTGGACACATTCCTGCCCTATCCCAGGGCTGGTGGGCAAGTGTCTCTGGCTCCGGGGAGCCCGGCAGGCTCTAGGCTTCCCCTTTGGTGAACTGTGACTGTCTGAGGGCCAAGCTGGGGCTGCAAGCAAGAGGGTTCTCGTTGCATCTTGAGAGGGGCCCTTCCAGCACTTCCCACAAGGGGCTGCAGTGCCCAAGTGCCAGGAAGCCCTCGAGGGGCCGAGGGCCCAGAGCAGCCTTGAGTGACTTCTTCTCCCCCATCAAAGCTTCAGGTGTTCTTCTCCAGGACTTCCTGAGGGAGAAGATGCTTAAAAAAATAAGAATTGCAAGCTCAAAATCTGAGATTAAGCTCATAAACCTCCCTTCACTTCTTTCTTAGTTTTGAAGCCATACTGCCCTGGGCTCGAATTCCAATGCCACAGTTTCCTACCTGTGACCTTGGGAAATGAACGTCATCTCTCTGGGCTTCAGTGTTTTCATCTGAAGGGAAAAAATCCCACTTCCTGAGAATGTTGTGCTAAGGACCAAATGAGATGAGCTGTATAGCAGTACCTGTAAATCACCAGGGATCTTGTTAAAATGCAGATTCTGCTGGTCTAGGGTGGGGCCTGAGAGCCTTCATTTTTAATAAGCTCCCAGAATGCCAGTGGATCACAATTTTAATGACAAGGATGTAGAAGGTCAGAGCAGGTGCCTGATTCACAGTGGGTACTCACTCACACATGGTGCCTTGGTTATTAGTATCATCATTGCCAAAGCAAACAGGTGGAACTGTCATTTTCCCTACCCCAGCCTGCATCCTCCTTCATAACTTCCTGTTCTGTCAAAAGTTTTCCTTGAAGCTGCCTGGATACAAATATTAGAGGGGCCCAAAGTGGAGCTGATTGCAAGACTTGTCTCCAGGGCTGTCCCTGGGCCCTGGCCCCACCCTGGTTGCCCAGTGGCCAACCTGTCCATTAGGCATCTCTAGAAGCAGCCATTGCTAGCCCCTCCTGACCCAGGGTCTGATGACCCAGTCATTGGACCTTCAACTGGGCAAGCTGGGGTGGCATTGGGTGTTGCCTAGCTATTTCCCCACTGCTGCCATCACAGCAGGTATGCAGAGGTCATGACCATCGCTATCCGTGTCTCAAAAGAAGACACACACTCTCCTCTTTCCTCAGGGGAGGTATCCCTGAGGGGCCTGGGCCAAGCTCCTCCAGCAGCAGCGGAGGCAGCATGGCTCAGTGGTTAAACGCTTGGGACCTTGGGTAACTTGTATAGTCATTCAGAGCCTCAGTTTCCTCATCTGTGAAATGGGTCTAACATTGTCATAATGTTGCTGTAAGCATGAAATGAGAAAATGGATATAGGACCCTTTCTCATAGTGTGCACCAAATGCACATCATTTTATAATCATTAGTGTCTCCATAATTTTGGACCAGCCTCCTCATCACCTATTCCCAAAAGCTGACCCTGGAACCACCTTTGCTGTGATGACAGCTGTGGGTTGAAATCAGCCCTGCTCTCACTTGGACTGAGGTAGTTCCCATGGTCTAGAGCCAAGGTAAGTATAGCGGATACACAAAGCCGGAGAAGCTAGAGGAAGACACCCGTTTACAGCTGCAGGTCAGAGGAGGGGGGTGAGCCACCGCTGATGACCCGGGGAGGGGAGAATGAAGAGAAAAGAGGGTGGGGAGGAAGGCGGGGGTTAATTTTTGAGAGGTAAATGCAGTGCCACTGAAAGCGGGGGAAGGTGGAGTGTGGTGGCTGCAGGAACACAGGAGAGAGATGCCGACACCTAGATCCCCTACAACCCTCTCTGGGGACACTTCCTACAGTCCTAAGTGTTCCCAACCCCTTTATTCCATTTTCCCTTGGGGTAACACATAACATCTTAACCATTTTAACTATTTTCGAAGTGTATGATTTAGCAGTATTAGGTACATTTACATTGTTGGGCAACCAATCAGATTCTTTTCATGCCCCAAATGGAAACAGTGAGTTTGATTACTCTAGGTACCTCCTATGAGTAGAGAATCATGCGGTACTTGTCTTTTTGTGACTGGATTATTTCACTTAGCATAATGTCCTAAAGCTTTATCCACACTGTACACTTTCTGTCTTTCAATCCAGCTTTACTAGTTGTTTTGGGAGGCTTGGCTGGCGGGATATAAGCTAGTCATCTAAAGCTAGAAGCAGAAGTGCAGCCCCATTACTGTATGAGGCGTGGGGCTAGCTCCCCTGCTGCAGATGCCCATCGTCTGCAGGAGGCTGGTGTGAGAGCATCCCTCCCACTCAGCACCTCGTGTGTAAGGAATAGCTTCCAACCAGCCAGTGACCTCAGCTGGTTGCAGTGTGGACTCATGAGATCAAGTTCGTGCATTTGCTACCTTCAAGGACAATGTTATGTACTGATGGGGAACTTGGGCTCTGGGTTCAGGTGGCCTGGTGTGAATCCTGGTGCTGTTTACTTACTTTCTACTTGTTCTGTTTAAAGTGGAGATGACAATAGGGTCGATGTGGGGGATCAGATGAGATGACCTCTCTAAAGTACATAGCCAGGCCTGGTGCAGAGGAAGTGCTCAGCAAGAACTTGAAATGACTGATTTTATTAGCATCTCACAGGCTGAAAACCTCATCTCCACATCTTCTGATGTTGTGCAGGTTGGACTGAGATGAGTAAAGAGTACCTTCAAGTTGTTCCCAGGCCAGTCTAGTGGTTTTCAATGTTTGTATATTTGACAACAGTAGAACTCTTTTGGCAAATTCTTTTATGTAGCCCCAGTATTAGATGGAAAAAGAGAGTTTCTCTGACCGGCTAGCAGCAAGTGCAGCCCTCTCTGCACCGCAGGCACAGACATACCCCCCTCCAAACGCAGACGCAGACACACACAGACACACTCACACAGATGGTCTCCATGCGATGGAGCTGGAAACCACCGCCTGGTGAGAAGGCCCCTCCTCATGGAGAGTCCGTCAGGGCCTGAATCAGGGCCAAAAGAAGAAACGTCGTGGGGCCCTTGCTGTCCCTTTGTCTCACCTTCTCTTGGGTCTTCACAAACACCTTTCCCTCACTTCTCGATAGGAAGCATAACTGAAAAAGCAAGGTCTCTGATGGTGGGTCCCTGAGTCACCTGCATGGGCCCAGGATATGTTTGCTTCTAGCCTTGTGACTAAGCCCATCAGAGAAAGGAGTACGTCAGAGGTGAGTGAGTGTGTGTCCATCTACATGTGTATGTGTTTGTGTGTGCATACGTGCGTACACGTGTGTGTTTATGCATGTATCTATGCATGTGTGCATGAATTCTCAGAAAGACTCTCATGCTTCATCATGTTCCCCTGCAAAACTTCCTATTACTTCACTAATTCATTTACTCCTCCATTCATACATTCTTTCAACAAGCTAAATAACAAATCTTAAAATAATGAATTATAATTTGTGAAATGTCATGTGCCATGAGAACATATGCCCACAATTTTGTGGTGTCATAAGCCCTCAAGTTTCTATAGGACCCTGTGTCTCCCTGATCTCAAACACCACCAGGTAGGTTAGCACCTGGTTCTGGCACCCCTGCAGCTCTGTGTGTGCTCTGAGCTGTGGGTCTATGAACTGCCTCTGATCATGCTCATAACCCTATTTCCATGCTGTGGCACTGAGCCATCTGTAAGAGCATGGCAGTTCCTCTTGCTGCTTTTTGCCATATCAGGCATATACAGGTCCACTCAGAAGGTTCCTGTGTCAGCTCCAGATGTGGTATGTATCCCTGAGGAGGTGGATATATGCCCCTTGCATGTGGACAGGTGTATTCTTGGGTGTGAGGTCTGGGTGGGGGCAGATCCTGGATATCCTGTGGGGGACATCGCCAAGTATGTGAATATATCTCTGAGCTTGGCCTGGGCCTGGACCCATTTCCAGCCTTCCCCAGAAGCCCCCACTGCCAGTAATTACAGCAGATAAACTGCTCCAGTTGAGGGCTGCTGTCCCCGGCTGGCTGCCAGCCGTGCGGCCCCAGGCTGCGCCGTGGGAGTCCATTCATTTTAATAAGAGGTACACCCTGTGTTATTAAGAAGAGTGTTTATTACTGTCGCCATGCACTGACAGCAGCTTCCATCATCGTTAAACGGCAGATGGGGGGAGGGTGGGAGGGCCATGCACTGCAGCTCTGCCGAGGCAGAGGCCCAGCTGGAGAGGCTGGTGAGGGAGAGTCTCTTTCTCTCCCTTCTCCTGCTCTAGGACTATGTAGTGACCCCTTTCCTGGCCTGAATGGAGTCGTTCAGCTGAGCCTGACCCTGCTTGGGGTGGGAGTCACGGCTGGTGGAGGAATATAGCGGGAACTCTGCTCGGCATCCAGATGCTGCCTCAGAGAGGGAAAGAAAGCCTAGGTTTTGGGCTTGTCCCTAGGACTAGGCAGGGTGACCCGCTGGTCCATCTGCCCCACTTCTGGTACACCTGGATGCCCCACCCAGGGCTTTGATTGACTGCTCTTTGGGATCCTGTAGTTTCAGCTCAATCAACAGTAGCCCACACTACCCGCTGGCCACTGGGCAATCCCACCCCATCAGTGATTGCAGTCTTCACAGCTCTCTTTTCTCCCCATCCCACTGAGGGACATTCGTAAAGAAATGCCTCTGCCATCTGGTCACTGCTCTGTCCCCAGCACAGAGAGCAGGGCCTGCATTCAACAGATAAGTATTCAATCATTCAATAAATGAAGCCTTGCCAAACTCCTTACCCTTCCTGTCATCTTTCAGGTCATTTGGGTGTGGACAAGTGTCAGGCGCAATAATGAGAAGTGTTTGGGGACAGAAAAATGAACAGAAGTTCCCAAACTTTCTCAGTTTATGGTGCTCTTAGCATCTCAGTCATTTTTTCGTGATTTTCCTTGGTCGAAGGAAGTAGCCAAAAATTAGGCCTAAGCAACTCGGGATGAAAAGGGGCCACACACTAAGCCAGACAAGCTCAGGGGAAGCCAGCAAGGAAGACCTTACAAACTCAGAGACTGAAAGTAACCGTGTAGGATGGTCTGAACATAAACATTCCTGACTAAAAGTCATGGCAGGTAGTCATGCCCTACTCCTGCAGCTTCCTTGACAAAGGTCAACCTTTACCTTAAATGAGCCTGTCTGTTTTCTGTTTGCATCTAAGATAACATACCTTTGAAGTGTCAGAGTGATCCCCTCTTTCCAGACCCCTCAGGGCACAACCTCTGCACCAGGTCAGAGGCCACAGAACCCCTCAGTGTTGTCTTATTCCCTGCATACCATCCCTGTGTTGTCAATGTTAATTATTAACTACTCTGGACCCACCGATGTAAAGGAAGTATGTGTCCCTCTGTTTTGCTTTTTATCCAGTCTCAGAGATTTTCCTGCTTTGTTCTTCCACCCCCTTAATCTACCATCAGTGGATTTCAGTAACCCTCCTTCCGTCTCCCGACTCTAACGTATAAAATAAGCTGCAAAACTGCCATTATCCAGAGCATTTTCTCAATTCTTTGACATTTTGCTTCTCAGCAACTGTCAGTTTGGCTCAAATCAACGCATAAAAGTTTTCTACAGGTTTGGACATTTCCTACGTCAACACAACTTAAGTATTCATGTCTTCATAACTAATTAGCCATTTGAAAAAAAAATGATGTACATACATATTTAAATGCAAAAGATCTCATTTTACTGTTAACCCCAATTGCTCGCTGTGGGATGTGTGTGCCTGTCAGGCACCGCACATTTTCTCACACTGTGGAATCAGAGTAAACGCTGCCATCCTCGTTTCAGCCTCACATTGATTATAATCACTGCAATCGCTGAAAACTCGGCTTCTTTTTTAAAACACTTATTTGCATTTTTAATCATAGTTGTTATATACCATATTATATTAGTTTCAGGTGTACAGCATAGTGATTCGACACTTACATAACTTCCAAAGGGATCACGCCAAAAAGTCTAGTACCCTTCTGACACCAGATTGCAATATTATTGGCTACATGCCTTGTGCTGTACTTGACAACCCCATGACTGTTTTCATAACTGTCAATTTGTCCTTCTTAATCCCTTCACCTTTTTCACTCATCCCCCCAATCCCCCCACATCTGACCACCATCAGTTTGTTCTTTGTATCTATGAGATTGTTTCTGTATTGTTTATTCACTTATTTTGTGAAAACTCAGCTTCTTAAAGTTGCAATACTTTTGCAAAGAATGTAATGTGATCAGTCGTTGAAGCTGTGCACTACCTCAAGCTGGTAGTTCACATGGTGTGTGACAGGCGTTGAGCATTGCTGTGTTTACCCAGAAAGTTTTAAACATCTTACAGTGCCACTGTATCTGTGCTTCAGTACCCAGGGGCCGATCCAGATGATGGAATATTATCCAGCATTAAAGATAAATGAGCTATTAAGTTATGAAAAGACATGGAGGATATGATTGGAAAAACATGGTAGTAGAAGATCTAGGTCCAAGTCCCAGTTTGTTTGTTTGCTTGCTTACATATTTATTGAACAACCCCTTTCATAGTACTGACTCTGTGCCAGGCCCTGTTCTAAGAGCTTTGAAAGTGTTATTTAATCATTACAACAATCTTATGAGGTAAGTACTATAGTATGATGGTTCATTTTATGCATCAGCTTAGTGAGGCTATGGTATCCAGTTGTTTGGTCAAACATCAGTCTAGAGGTTGCTGTGAAGGTAATTTTTAGATGTAATTAACATTTAAATCAATAGACTTTGAGTAAAGCAGATTACTCTCCATAATGAGGGTGTGGATAGCTAGGACTACAGTCTTGCTAAGGATGTTGTGGTAGTCCTTGTTTAGTGGCCACCCTGCAGCCATTCCTAATCCAGTTCTCCCTCACCAGCACTCACTATGCAATCTAGATACTCTTGTTCCTAAGTCTCGCTTATAGCTAGGGGCAGCCATGTGAACTTTTGGTTAATGATGTATAAAGGGAAGGTGTACTGGGAACTTCTAGAAATATATTTTGCTTCCCCACAAGAAAAGACTGGAGAAGAAAATTGATTGGTGCTGATCTTTTCCCTTTCTTTGTGCCTGAAAGAAGGTGATGATGTCTGGAGCTGCAGCAGCCACCTTGTGACTATAAGACACAAACCAACAGCTGCGAATGATGGAACGGAAACAAAAGAGCCAGGATCCTGGTTGTATAGTTAAGCCGCCAAACTGATAAGACCTGTAGCTTCTGGACTTCTTGGCATGCAGGCTGTACAAATACTTACAGTTGAGCCATTGTGGCAGTGTTCTGCTACTTGTAGGTCACAGCATTGTTCACTGATACAAGTGCCTTCCTCTCTTGGTAAAGGCTATGGCTTAACCAGGTGAGTGATCAAGGAAAGGGTTCTGACTTTGGGGATTGTTGTTTTGGGCTTCAAGGAAATTGAATGCAGTCTTCTTGATTAAGTCTTCACTTTGACTCCAAAGAGAGACGCTAATTCCCTGTTGTCCCAGATTCCAATAGGTGGTGCTAACTTTCTTATTAGTAAGATTGGTATTCCCCAGACAGTTTTGGAACAGCATGCTTATCAAATAGATGGATTTGAAGCTCATAGAAAGGTATGTGGGTTACAAAGGGCCAGCATTGCTCATAGCAGCCAAATCTCACTTTCCCCATTTTGTGAGATTGATGAGGGGAACACGAGAGTGTCACATTTTTATATGTGAAGGTGTTTGATAAGACCTACCATAGGAGCCTTGGGGCCTGATACAGAAATGTGGGTTGAATAAGAGCTGTTTTAGTTCACCTCTCTTGATATATCAAGTCCCAGTTATTTGTTTATTTAGCAAACACTTTCATATTACTTACCATGTGTCAGGCCCAGTTCTAAGAGCTTTATGAATGTTAACTTATTTAATCATCACAATAATCTTATGATATTGGTGCTATTATTGTTTGTACTAAAGAGGTCTGATCATTGGATTGATGTCAGCCTTGCAAACCACAAGGCTCTGCTCTTAATCCTATTCATTTAAGCCTTTTTAAAAATGAAAGACTGATAGGAAACATGTGGCCATAGTTTAGGACTTACAAAGCCATCATATGTTAGATCAGGGATCCCCAGCCCCTGGGCCATAAACCATGATGGTCCGTGGACTGTTAGGAACTGGCAACACAGCAGGAGGTAAGCTGCAGGCAAGCGAGTGATGCTTCATTTGTATTTGCAGCCGCTCCCCAGTGCTAGCATTATCAGGCATTAGAGTCTCATAGGAGCCCTGCTCTCTGGTACCCAAAAGGTTGGGGACCACTGTGTTTGATGATTACAATGGGTTGCAATGATGGGACTGAAACTATCAAGATGGGATTGGGCAGGATTACATATAAACCCATGCACCTTTGTTCTAAGTAAAACTGTATTGTACTAATACAGAGGGGGATGCAGGTGGCTAAATGGCAGTGCATATGACAGAAGACCAGGGCGTGTTAGTTGCCTATGGCTCAGGGAGTCAGAACTACAGTGTGGTCACATAATAAATAGCAAATGTGACCCTTCATGTGTGATGAAAGTGGGGTGTCTGGGAGCGAGGTGGGATAGACCTAGGACCCACTTTTCACAGTTGACACAATACATAAGAGATTGGGTTTTACTCTCTGAAATACACCTCAGAGAAATAGCAACACACCAGAGAGCCCAGAGAGAGAGAGGGACCAGGATGGGATGGGCCTTGAAAACATAGCGCTTGCAGTGGAAGGTGGTTGTTTTGGCCCAGCCTCCATTCTCCCTTGTTTTGGAAAGATCTTTCTTAGGGTACCTGTCCCATCTCACTGTCCACGTCATGTAGGTGGAACCAAACCCAGGGGTGCTCCAGGCCTGACCATTCAGAGATTTGCATCTCCCTGAACACAGAGACTGGTTCAGGGGAGGACACATGACCAAACCCAGCCAAACAGAGCCCTACCCATGTCCTTTTCTGGAATTACGAGAAAAGAAGAACTCCCTTTCTGCTGCACTTGGTAGGTTGTGGGCTGGTCTGCCAAGGACTCCCGTGTCATGAGTGCTTGCCTGAGAAGAGGGCTGATGCGGAAGAAGGCAGAGCCAAGAACTGGGGACAGGCTCCTGAAACCGTTGTTTGAACCCTTGAGTCCCACTGTCCCTAGCCCTGAATTTTGCCAATTCCATGAGCCAATAACCTTCCTTTGGAGTCAGGGTTCGTTGCCTTGTGATTTTGACTGATGCAGCAACTGGGCCTGTTGGGTCTTCAAAGGGTCTTTAAATTCTTAAAGTGGATGAGACTTTTCCACGTGGATCCTGAGAGCAACAGAGGAGCCAATGGTAGTGGTGAAAGGACTTCACAGATGTGGGCTCTGGAAAGAAAAGAAATAGTTTTCTAAGGGCAAGTGCTGCCTGAGGATGGAATAAGCCACCCCTCTGAGGCAGTGAGCTCCTTGGCTCTAGAAGGTCCCAGCAGGGGCTGGGGGACCACCTCTGCTGGGGTTATCATGAAAGTTGTTTGTACATAGAGTAAAAAATGAGCCAAATAGTACTTGAACTTTAGATTCAATGATTCAACTATAAATTTATAGTTGGGTGTGGTGGGAGCAACGATTCAGGAAAATTACGGTCTGGTGGAAAGAGACGTCTGGAATCAGAATCTCTGGATCCTCATTCCTCTTTCACTGGCTAGCTGAGTGGTCCAAAGCAAGCCAGTTAGCCCGTCTGACTCAGGTTTTCCATCTGCCCAAATTGTCTCCATCTGCTATCTCAGAGGTTGCTATGAAGCTCAGAAGCAGTAAAAGCTATAAAGAGTTTGAGGAAGCAAATATACCATCCGGATAGATGAAAGAGGCCAGCAATAGGTGGTGAGATAGAGAAGGAGCCACAAGCAGGATGGAGGGTTTGAATGGGACCACCCGGGAGTCAGGCCTGGGCTGCAGGATCTTCCTCAGTGGGGGGTCATGTTCCCCATGGGAAAGAGGTGGGTGACGTAAATGATCAGAATTGGGATTGAGTGAGATGGCAGGTATCTGTGGAGCAGGGACTGGAGCAAGCCTGCCTTATCTGAAGAATTGCAACTTCTAATTTGATAAAACAACTGCAGACCAAATCAAAGACAACTGTGGAGCTATATTTGGATTATAGGCCCCAGTATGTAGCCCCTCGTCTAGATGAATAGGTAAAACAGGAAGGAGTTGGAGGCTGGCTGATGTCTTATGAATGAATGTTTCAGAATTATCAACCTATGTAACTCAAGGGTCCACCCATGGAAGGATTACACACCTGCCCAGGTCAGGGTTTTAGGCCATCAGATTTCCATTCCTTCTCAGATGGCCTTACTGGGGACAACTTCTCTCAGGCTAATCAGTGAACTTCAAAAAGGACCTGATAAGTCCTGCATACAATTCATCCCTTCAATGCCCTCTGTCCAGGTGACTTCTCACCAGGTAGGAGGCACCACTCTAGGCTCTCTGTAGAAACTGGGGAGTGCTCCAGGCCTAGTGATGCTCCTGCCTTGTCCCCTGCCTAGAAAAAGCTCCTGAGAGTCCCATCTAAGGAGAGACCCAGCCAGGAGTTGCTTGGCTTAAGTCTGGTTTTTCTTTTTTTCCTCCCCTCACGATAAACCAACCGAGGAGCCAGCTGACCTCACCTGTCCTGCCCTCCCCAGGGATATTGGGGTGGACATGACTTTGGGACTCATGCGGAGGCTGCTGGCTCTGGCAAGGTTGATTGGGACCCACATGTCAGCCTAGGCCACTTCCTCATCACCGTAACTCTGCGCCAAATAACAAGACCACAGGAATCTGCTAGCGTAGGCCTGGAGAGCGCACTTCATTACTCTCTTTTATTCACTCAGGAGATTTATGTGGCCTATCTCCCTTCCCTTTGTCCACCTGCGAGGGCCTATAAGTCATGTCCTCAGGCTGACAGGTCACAGGGCCTGTGCTGCTGCTCTGTCAGAGTGAGTGATGCTGGGGAGTGATTAAAAGAGAGGAAGGGTGAGAGGTCAGCAGCAGACAGCATGATGGGAGTTTGGGATGTAATTATCACTCCTGTGACATACTGCTGGGCTGTTCTCCCCCTTCTGATAATAGATGTACACACCTGGGTGGGTGCAGCTCAGAGACAGGGGAGGGTGGTGATGCTAAGAGGAGCCAGAAGAACCCACTGGAACGGGCTGTGTGTAATAGGTCAGATCGGGGGGAGTTAGAGAGCCAAAGGACAGAGGAGCATTGGTGGCTCCCCAGAGAGCAGCACCCTCCATGCAATGAGCTGGTTCCCCATGCCTGCAGCACAAAGCCTAGAACACAGAAAGCACTGTTTGCAGTTATTGTCACTGGCTCTGTAGAAAACTATTAAGGGGCAGATAGAGCAAGCTCAGAAAGTAACTGAAAAGGAAACTCACCCAAATTTCTTCAGCTGAGGGCTCACTAATTTTCTGGACCACTCAGTGCTTCCTATTGGCATATAGTCAGTCAGAGGCACCAAGCTCCATGGGTGCCCAGGAAATGTCAAATCCCTACCTGCTCGGGAACCTCCCCCATTCCCACTTGCCACAATGTCTGGAAGTTTCACAGAAAGAGCTGCTCCGGAGACCACTGTGGCTGCCTGGGTGGTATAAGGGCCAGGCCCAGGACTGCTGGGACCTATTGGCGCCCCGAATGGCAGGTCAGCACAGATCATCCTGCTCAGTCAGTCCTGAGGGTAAGTGAAATGGGAGCTGGAAAAGGTCAGAAAGGGTTATTCTGGAGAGTGCGTTTGGAAGCATTCTGGGGAGACCAAGCCTTGCCTAGAGTCTGTGTACTGGGGTGCGGCTGTGGAAGGCTTCAGAGAGAATCCCTGACTGCACAGCATGTTACTGAGCATTGGCCACTCCCTAAATGCAGGAGAGTCACATTTCAAGATGACGCCACTCTGGGTGGAGTATTGCGCATCTCTGAGTTCAGAGTCTTGTGTCGTTCCTTCCCATACTGAAGCCGGACTGGCCTTTGACTTGCAACAAAGGTGAGGTTGTGCGAGTTCTAGGCTCAGGTCTGAAGAGGACTTATGGCTTCCACCTTCTCTCCTTTGGTGTTTCAAGCCACCGTGTGAAGAAGTCTGAGTCATCTTGTTACAGAAGTCATGTGGCTACAAAGGCCCCGGAGTATAAAAGACAAGGAGGAGAGAAAAGTCCCAGGTTCCAGCCATCCCTGCTGAGCAGCCCAAATCGCAGCCACAGACCAAGCCCAGCCAAAAGGCATGGAGCAGAGGTGAGCCATCCAGGCTGAGCCCTGCCCAGCCAACCCACAGCATCATCAGCTGATCCTAGCTCTCTCTCATGACAATGTGAGCTTGAAGAAGAGAGAATTGGGAAGAGGTCCAATCTCGAAATGCCCAAAGGCCCTAGGAAGGGCGGGCATTAAGTTTTTCCTGGGCTTCTTGATAAATGCAGGGCTTTTCAGGTGTATTGCTTTTAATCTTCATGGAGACCCTGCTTGCATTTTGACAGAGGGAGACGGGAGGCTCTCCAGGGTGGGAGATTTGTCCAGGTCACGAAGCGAAGAAGAAGTGGTGGGGCTGCAGTGTGGACACACAGTGTGGACACACAGCAGAATAGTGAGGATGGAAGGAAGAGTAGGTCCCAAGGCTGGGACACCTTGGCCAGGCTGGGGTACTCTCTGATAGAGGCTATGGTGCCCTCTTCCTAAATGCCTTTCAGAGAGTTTTATCCCACTTTTCAGGCTACCCCAGGAGGTGAAAACTGGCTCTTTCCTTTCCCTTTCACAGCTTTGACAATAGTACAGTGTTTTTTTTGGTGCTAGAAAACCTGGGTTCAAATCCTAGCTCTGCCCATAATAGCAAAGGTATTGAACTTGGACAAATTTCTCAACCTCTCTTTGCCCTAGTTTCTTTTTCTATAGAATGGGACTAACTTATGTGAGGCTCAAATGAGTCAATACATATAAGGAACATAGATTTTTAATTAACAATCACTAATCTACTATTATGGGCAGGCACTTTAAGAACTTGACAAATATTAACTCATTTAATTCTCCCAACAACCCTATAAAATAGGTAGTATTATTATCTCCATTTCATAGATAGGGGACCCAAGATTTAGAAAAGCTAAGTGACTCATTCAGGGTCACACAACTAGCAAGTGGCAGGGCCAGGATCCAAACCAGATATGTCTGCCTCTGAGTCACAGTTTAACATCTACACAGGGCTGTGCTCAGCGAATGGCAGCTATTACAATTTTACCCAATTTCCCCTGAATAAAATCCAGAGGTTTCTCCATCTTTCTCTCTACTTTTCTTCCACAGAAAATACACTAGAGATCTTTTGGTATAAGTAATTGCATAAAAAGAAAAAGCAGAAAAATTAAGGCAGGTGCTATCAAGTGTGGTAACATCAACTATTATCAAGCATATACATTGCTGGTGGGTGTATTTATTGTAAAGTTTCAAAAGGATTGTTTGAAAGAGACAAGTAAAATTAAAGCCATGCATTCCTTATAATACAACAATGCCACCTCTTGATGTCCATACTAGAGAAACATGTGCACAAGGTGACATAGGCACAATGTCCACTGCTGCCTTGTGACCATGATAAACCAGGAACAACCTACATGTCCATCAGTAGGGGGTGACTACACAAAGTACAGAGCCACATCCTGCCCCACCTACTATGTAGCAACTTGTGGTAGGGAAAAAAATGTGGTGGCTCTGTGGGCGCATTCATGAAAGGGTCTCTAAATTCTAGTGTCTGTTCATTCATTCATCCTACTAGCAAACATTTACTGAGCACATCTGTGTACCAGGCAGTCTTCTAGGTCCTGGGGACACCGCTGTGAACAGGACAGACCTCGCAGGGCTTCCAACCACTGTTGAGTGAAAAAAAAAAAAAAAAAAACAAGTTATAGAACAACACGTACAAAGCCATTTATGTAAAACATATAAATTAAAAATGTTTTAATCTTCCTGTGATGGTGAGGGGGCATGATAGACACATCTGAGGACCTTTATTACTCACAATTCTGGAGGCCGGGAAATCCAAGATCAAGGTGCTGACCGATTCAGTCCCTGGTAGAAACGCTCTTCCTGGCTTGCAGAGAGCCACCTTCTCACTGTGTCCTCAGATGGAGGAGGGAGAGAAAACTCTGATGTCTCTTCTTCTTCATATAGTGTTATTAATACTACCATGAGGACCCCACCCTCATGACCTCATCTAAACCTAATTACCACTCAAAGGCTCCACCTCTAATATCAGCACTTCGGGGTAACACAAACATTCAGTCTATAACATCTGAGTTATAATCCTAGCCATTTACTGTGTGGCTTTGGCAAATTGTTATTCTCTCTCAAATTCTGTTTTATCTGCTGTAAAAATGGGGCTCATACCCCTCACTGGATTGTGATGGGTTTTAACAGACTTATATGTGAAATGCCTGATGTATAAATGTGACTCCCATTTTCCTGATGACCTGGACCTTGCTTCCCTACTTGATCCCCATTACTCCCCCTCCACCTTCCTCTCCCTACTAGCTTCCCTCACCTTATGCACACAACTTCCTGTCCTTAAGCCTCTGCATTATGGTTTGTGGATGAGGCAAACACAACATGTGTGCCAGCGTTCTCCAGCTAAAGCCATCAGGAATGTACTTCCGGTTGAACAATGTGGGGCTTACTGACTTGTTGCAATGAGGTAAATGCATGCCATGGGGAACTGTGCAGTGTCTCCAGAGAGTGTTGGAAGTGAATTACTATAGGATTTGGACTCATGGTAGGTGATTCAGGGGACGGTTCAGGGAACAGGGCTTTGCTTTGGGTTGGATGCTGTCAGGAAGTTGGGACAATTCTATGAGATCTTAATGAATCTTAGCTAGAAGAAGGTAGGAATAGATCTAGGCTAAAGCTGTAATTGATGAAGAAGCAGCAGTCATCCAGTTAGCCAAAATAAGGAGCTACTTGGTCATTTTGTGTTTGGGATAATGTTTTTGTCTGTGTTTTGACATGCTCTTGAAGTGGTCTTGTTTTTACCTTGATTCATCACAGTCATGGAATGGCTTTGTCTGATGTTGGTGTTCTGTGAAATTGTTTACAATCACCAGGAGAGCATCACAGTCTGTTTTCAGGCCAGCTCTCTGATGTTAAAAGCTGCATTTCTCTTTCTCATGTGTGAACGACTTTGAGGTCAAAGTATATGTGGGGTCCTTGATCATTTGGGCTTAGGTTGGAGGAAGAAGATGACATTAGTCAAGTTTCCTTCCCTTCTCTATTTTTACTCCTTTGTCCAGGAGAATGCCAAGGGCCTCCCTGCCCCCAAGCAGTCACCAAGGTGATGGGGTACCCAGAGATCAGGAATCTGCATTCTTAGCGGCTGCTAAGGCAGGTAGGCCTGAAATCAGAATGGGAGGTGTGTCAGGGGCAGGGAGGTAGGGAATGTTCTGTTGAGATGGTAGAAACCCTATTCCTAGTTCGGTTTAAGGCTCAGTGAAGGTGGAAGGGAATGAAGAAGGTTCTGTGGAGACAAGCAGTGGTCAGAGAATCAAAGCATCTTAGTGCTGCAGAGACCATTTGGAACAATAAAGAAAGCATTGACTATTTTTAGCTTCAGAACTTTTTCTTCAAATGAAATTCTGCATAGAAACCCAGTATATAACAGATATAAGTGGAGCCACTGTAGTTGAATCACAGGAGTTGGGTGTCCAGAGGCCTGTCCACTCCCCGTCCCGGAGCCCCCTTACCACTATTGAGGAAGGCGCTAGCCCAGTGAGCATCCCTCTGGCTCCCGCAGGGGATCCTGAGCCAGGGGCCATAGGGGAGGTTGTGAGGGGAAAAGCCTCTTGGGCTTTCCAGGGAAGACAAGGGCACCAGGGTCTGTTCACGAGTCAGGTCAATGTGTTGGGTCTGCAGGGAAATCCCTTGGGAATGCAGAGAGAAGAGAGGAGTCAGGAGGGAGCTCGGAGACAGTGCTGGAGGAGGGTGGCGGGTGGGCATATTGGGAGCCAGTGCGCTGACCACGGTGTCTAGTCTCAGAGGAGGGCCAGGCAGCCTGGGGAGGAGGGGTGAGGAAGACAGCGTGACTGCGTCTGATCTACAGTGACGAGTACCAATGTTAACTGTCACCTCTCATCTCCAAACTAAATCACACCTGGAATTGGAGGCGCCGAGGAGCTGATAGAGTCAGCCTCTCAGAGGCGACAAGTCAATCAGTGGGGAGATGCACGAGGAGACACCCGCTGCACGAGGCCAGGCGCCTTCATTCATTCTAGGATTTACACTTGTCAGGCTGCTGCCTGGGGGTGGGCAGGAGGAGGGGTGGGCAGGAGGCTGGTCTCACTTCAGCTCCCCTTAAAACGGGATGACTGGCGGCTTCTCCCTGGGCAGCACGGCAGGCTGGGTCCACTTGCCCTTTCTGCCCTTCCACTTCTCTATCCTCTGGGTCATTCCGCAGGATCAGTGGACTCAAGGCTCAAGGAGCAGTTACAAGTCCAGCAGTGAGTAAATGGAGACAGACAGATGGCCATCTCAGGGCGAGAGATAATGGCTGCCCAAGCAACCCTTGTTATGCTAGGAGCATGTGAGGGCAAAAAGAATTCTGTCCTGCGTCATGTGTTTGGAAGGGAGAAGTAGGGCTTTGTGGGAAAGGAGGGATAGAACTAAATTGGCTACTTTGGAGCAATTCTATCTGTGGTCAAATGAAATGGAAAAAAATCTTTGTTTTCTCTTTTATTCATTCCTTTATTCATTCAATAAATGGTATTCCATCAGGCTCTTTGTGAAGGGCTGAGAATTCAACAGTGCAGAGTCCCCATATCCTGTAGGAAAGAAGAGACTTAAAGCGTTAAGAGTTTCTCAGATTGCCAATTCTGTCTTAGAAGTCATATATTAACCTGTAGCCTCCCCACCCCTCCATCTCTGACTATACCATCTGAATCCTCAGCACGGTCATTTATAAAGTGCTTTTTCATACATAAACATAACTGTGCTAAGTGCCTGTGCCAAGGAAAATGCCTGGAGAAATAAATTCCAGATGGAGAGAAAAACACTGAGTTTCCATTGCTGTTTAAACATCTATTTTATTTTTGTCACAAGGAAAGTAATATAAATTCATTACAGAAAGTTTGGAGCAATAGAGAGCTGGGAAAATCATCCGAAGACAAAGTTAGCATTTTGGTATGCTTCCTTCTAGTTTTTTGTCTTATACTTTTTCAACTTTTTTTTTTCTCAAAAGATGTTAGTGCAGGGTATGTCCTATGTCACTGAATGTGGAGTTAGGGTACAAGCTTCATTTTCTCCTCTGACCCCCATTCAGAGTGGCCCCTGAGGACATGGCTTCATTCTGCATGGTGCCGAGGCACATAAATGGTGATACAGGAATTCAGCAGGCTGATCTCTTAATCCAGATTGGTGTAGTCATTTGAAACTGAAAGCAGCTACTTTTTATGTCGCCTGCTTCTCGGCATTAACTTCTCTTTGATGTAATTTTTGCTTCCGATGCTCTCTCCCTTCATGGGTTAGATTAGTGTGAAATTGGCCTGGCTCCTCCAGAGACTGCAGTGTTAAGCTTCAAATACTTGGTCCTTATTGGAAATCCTTAACCCATATCAGGGGAGAAAAGTGGCAGTGTTACTTCGGATTTGTGGGGGATGCGGGGAGGAAGACTGGGTGTAGGGCAAGAGGGAGATGTGCATGTTGGCAAGAGAAGGATGGGGAAGTTGAGACTCCACTCTGTTCATTGCCAGCTGAAGATCTGCTCACCTTAATCCTGTGAGGAGAGGGGAGGAATGGATTTTAGAGAACTTGAAAATGTGATAATGGGGAAGAAAACCTGTTTAGTTGGCTGGAGCTCTGTTTGGAGCTGTCCAAAAGTCTTGGTGCTGAAAGGAAGAAAGAAAGGTGATGGTATCTGGGAAAGTAGCAGGGCAATGTTACATAACCCTGTCTAGAACCTTAGGGTTATGCCTGCTCCTATGTGTGTCCCATCTGGTTAATGTGTGACCTTGAAGCACATTCCAGACACAGTGCCAACATTCTGTGAAACTGGCAAAGTGAGCCTCTTAACCAGTTCCGCCCTTGTTCTCTTGCCTGCCTCCCTGTGGCAGAGAAGAATGGCAACCTGTGATTGGGCCAGACTGTTGGAGGGAAGTACTCAACTGCAAGGGAGACTCATCTGAGCACTTGACCCAGGAGAGGGTTCCTCCACTTTCAAGGCAGAATAGGGGTGGGGATGGGGTGTCCTGCCATGATTTGAACCATTCCAGAGGGAAGAGATGCTCCAGGTTTTAGATCACACCTCCTCCTTACTCCCCCAATCACAACCTCAGACTTCCTGCTCTCAAATCCAGATTGCTGCCTGAGGATATCACTGGAGGACAGAAGCTGCCGAAGGTGATTCTGATGGCCCAACTGGCCCACGCTGTCATAGAGGAAATAATCACTAAACTGTCTGACCATCAGGTGTTCCAGGGGAACTTCAGACACTCCATTCAAAGACAGTTTGGCTCTAGATGTTTCAAGTTTGTTTTCAGCCTGTTTGTACTTACTTCCCCTGCAATCTCCCTCCAACTTTTCCTGCCAGACTAGACTTGACTTTTACTTGTACCCCACTTCTGCCTCGATTTCTTTTCTTTCCCACAATGCCTCATTCCTGAGCCTTGGCTCAGTATGTCAGTGACCTTTCCTTCCCTTGGCCTGTTCTCTGTTCCTTCCCCTCATTTCTAAGTGTGCCCTTCCACCTACTTTCCCACTCACCTGGCTTCTAGGCTTTGTTTTCCCCTCTCTCCTCCCAGCTTGGCCCACTTGTCCCCACTCAGGGCCCCTACCCAGTCTCTGCATGGTGCAGGGCCTTTTAGCTGTGTGCCTCCTTGTGCATGGGGCTTCCTCTCTCCTTCTTGAGTTCGCAAATCACTCCTTCCAGTGTCAGCTGGCAAATTGGTTTATCCTCCCCCCAACCCAGCTTTCATTACCTTGCCGAAATGAAGCGATATCTCCTCGGCGGAGGCTTCCCGTCCGTGCCGCTGCTGGCATAATAAATGAAGATAAAGTGCTGGCGGCATAGACCATCTCTCCCACTGCACCACCAGCCGTTGCCAGCTTCATTATTCGCTTAAGTTGCCGGAGAGAATTACTTAACCCTGACCCGTGTATTAGGGGCCTGTATTAATGCCACGACAGGCGCCTCTTACGGCAGAGAACAATTTATTAGTGCCGAAACAGGCTGCTTTTCTCTGTCATTTTTCCAATCTGAGCTTTGAACACACATCATTAAACTTGTCTGACTCTCTCCCCTTCTCCATCATTCCTTTTTCATTTTTTTAAACAGAAAGCACTGTAGAGAACAGAGATTGTTCTGAAAATCTCCAAGTGCCTCTCCCTCTCTTTTCTCCCCCTTCCTCTCTTTTTTTCTTTTCCTCTTTCCTATTCTTTCTTTGGCCTCTTTTTGGTCTTGGTCTCCTTGCTGGTAGCCATCCTACTTTTATAGCCATAATATGATGGGAGGAAACATTTGTTTCTTGGAAGAGAATCCAGATGTCTTTTGGATGTGAGGGCTGGGGGAGAGAACAACCATCAGTCTCTGTCCCTTGAGCCCTGTATCAGTTGTCCCCTTTTCAGATTCCTTTTCCAGAGGCAGTATCTGCCTCTCTTTGTGCCTCCAGCTGGGAGCATCTTACTTTGAAAACAGGCATTAAGATTCATTCTGGGAGTTAAAGTACCTGGGTGTGAGGAAGGACTGGTCAGGGTTCCTACATGCCCTAGGGACTTGCTCATGTCCTCATTTGGGAGAGAAGGTTGGGAGTGGTTTGGAAGCACCTAGAAATGGCTATGCCATTTCTGAACCACTCTGAGCCCTGAGCCCTGGAGCAGTGGCTGGCCACAGCCTGGGAAATTGGCCATAGGGCTGTGCTGCCGTAGGGCTGCATATGTGGCTCTCCCTGACTAAGGCAGAGTGCCAGTTTCTAGGTGTTCTCATCTCTGGTTTCTTATGTGGAATTGTCTCATTGCCTGAGTTTAACCTACAGCTTTCATGTCCTGCCTGGCTCCTAGTCCTGGCTCTTTTGGCCTCGCACATGCCCTCGTCTCTAACACCACTGTTACCAAGGGCCACATGGAGCCATTCCCTTGTGTAGAACTTGCCACTTCTCCTTGGTTACTATCTCTTTCCCTTTGTATTGGGGACATGTATGGCCACTGTCTTAGTTTGTGTTCTCCTGAAAGCAGAGCTTGAGCAGAACTGGGTGCAGATAGTTTAAGAGAGAACACCTGGAAGTGGGAGTGAGGACTGGAGAAAGTGAGGCTGAGAAGGAGAAAAGGCCTTTAAAAGTGTGTGTTATCCCACTGATGGGACTGTGAATCGGTACAGCCACTATGGAAAGCAGTATGGAGGTTCCTCAAAAAACTAAGAATTGATCTACCACATGATCCAGCAATTCCTCTACTGGGTATTTACCCCAAAGACTTGAAGACTCATATTCGAAAAGATATTTACACACCGATGTTCATAGCAGCATTATTCACAGTGGCCAGGACATGGAAGCAACTGAAGTGTCCTATGACAGATGATTGGATAAAGAAGCTGTGGTACATATATATGATGGAATATTACTCATCCACAAGAAGAGATGAAATACTGCCATTTGAAACAACATGGATGGACCTCAAAATAATCATACTAAGCAAAATAAGCCAGAGAGAAAATGTTGAAAATCACATGGTATCACATATGTGGTATATAAACCTAAAAGCAACAAATGAACAGGATAAACAAACAGAGACTCATGGACGTGGACAATGGACTAGTGGTTACCAGAAGGGAGGGGGAAGGGGGAAAATAAAAAAATAAAATGTTAAAAAATTATATATATATAGTATGAAAAAAAATAAACTGGCCTTAAGGAAAAAAAAAGTGTGTGTTATGAGGAGGGCTGTTACAGGCGGTGGGGCTCTACTCCATCAGGTACTCTGAGCTGGGTACAGAACGCCTCCCAAACTATCCTCTGGAAAGCCTGAAGTATCTGTCCACAGGCTCCTGTTACACATTGGCTAACAGTTGTACCTGGGGGTATAAACTTTCCCATACTTCACAGTGCTTGTGTGTGTGTGTGGGTAGGGGTTACTGCTGAGTACCTTCTTCATGGAGAAGTCCCTAGGGCCAAAAGCTGAAGAGAAATGTAAGGATCCCTTCCAGGCAGATTTGGTTGGGATGGATTCACGCGGACTTGACCAGCACGGTTATGGCTGAAGTCAGAGGTGGGCCAGGAGGATACAAGGTGGTATCAACAGCATCTACTCCTGCCACCATCCTACATACCCACCTTTCTCACCACCCCCTCCCTCTCAGTCCCCAACACCCAGGCCCTCCAGCAGTTCCCAGCTGTGCAGCTCCAGCCTAACTAAGGGCTGCATACACAAATGATGTCACCTAGGCAGAGCCATAAACAGGTAAGGCAGGATGGGGGAAACAGAAACTGGTGGGGACTGGCAAATCAGGGGATAGAGACAACTTTGTAAAGACAATGACATAATTTTAAAAACATGTGCTATCAGACAAACCTGTATTGGGGGCTAGAAAAATCTGATCTATAGACTACTAGTTTAGGATCAATGTGGATGGAGTCTTTAGAAAACATGCAACTTTTGCAAAGTTTTCAGTTACTTTTTTACATTTCCCAACTCTAGCTGATGGCTTTGGAGACTGTAAGTGAATACTGGAGAGAGGAGCAGAAGAGCAAGAAAGTCCATGTAAAAGGCCAGTGGCTTTCCCCTACGCCCAGTCCTTGCCAAATTCCCCAGGCCTCCAGATCCCTGCAACCCTCCCTCCCACTCAGCTCAATAGCTCTTGAAAGTTCTCTAATCACCTCTCTGCTTCCTGCATTAATGAGCCTCTCATCTCACTGATGGCAATCAGAATATTTGCTTATGAAAGGGACACGGTTAATAACACGATTGCTCCCCTCCGCCTTTTTCCTTCCTCTTCTCCCCCCTCCCCATCCCTCACCCTCCACACAATTCTCTCAATTAACGATAGGCAGAAATTAATTTTTCCCTTCCATGGAAACAATTGCAGGGAAGCGGATTGCCAGCGTCACTTTAGATAGGGACCGCTCCCAGCAGAGTGGAGAGAAAGGAGGGGAGATGGAGGAGATACTCATGGCCCTATCTGCAGGCACAGGACAGAGTAATACAAATGTTATCCTTAGAAATGTACTTAAAGAGGATATGTTTATAATTCGGAGGGGATTTTCTGGGGCTCTCCTGCCCTCCCTCCCTCTCCAGGGCACTCCACTTGACTCACTTCTGTATAGCAGAAACCAGAGTTGGTTGAGAAATTTGCTCTTGTTGCCTCAGTGAGTGGAGTGGGCCTGGGTGAGAAGAGAGATCAGGTTAGCCAGAGGGTAACCGCCTAAGGGCCCAGAGCTCAGGCCACCACGGATAGTGTTCAGTTTGTGGCCAAACGCCAAACATCAGGTGTCAGGTCAGGCTGTCATGTGGGCTTTTCAGGTGAGGGCCTGGCTTATCTGCTACCTTTATCATCCCCTCTGTGCCTGTCTGGACTTTCGGCTTGGGCTTCCTGCCCAGCTCATTCTTCTATTCAGGTAGAGAGGTAGAGGCCTTCGTGGACACTGAGATCATATCCTGGCAAAGTACACACAGCTCTGGAGCCAGACAGCCTGGGTTTGAATCTCAGCTCTGCTGCATAACAGCTCTATGATCATGGGTGAGTTACTTAACCTGTTGTGACTTACTCATCTATATAGTGGGGATCACACCTATCTCATAGGGTTGTTATAAGGACTAAACAAGTGAATATTAGTAAGTACTTAGGTTAGTATCTGGTAGATAGCATGTACTATTTGTATATTTGGTTAAGAAGTAAGTTTTTTTTTTTTTAAAGCTATACTCCTGTGGCAGTCAGAAATGTGTTGGTTCATTCATTGCACAAACATTTACTGTACACTAGTTCCATAGAGGATATAGACATTTTACAGATTTTGTGGTCTCTACACTTGAGTTGTAAACAACCATAACATGGGCAGAAGTCACTACAGGAGTGGTGTGTGAAGAGCTATGGGATTTCAGAAGGAGGGAGGAGGGAGGGGAATTCAGCCTGGAGAGGACAAACGGCGTTGGCTTCACCCAGGAGGTGACATTTGAGCTGAACTTTGAAAAGTAAGTTGAATTTCTAGAGGTGGGGATAGGTTGCTGCTGGGCAGAGGGAGTCTTAAGATTTAGACTATCAGGCCAACAGGTCAGGCGGGGAGAGTTGGGGAACTGGGTGGGGCAGGAAGGGTTAGAGTAGCCCCTGCTGCCATCTCCACCTTCCAAGTTCACTCCAACCGCATCTCATCCCAACTCTTCTTTCTCTCAACATAGAAGAAAGATTAACTTCTCTCAGAGCGAGAAAGTTATCATTAGCAGAGAATTAAGGGTAATTAATGATGCCCCCCTTCCCGCGACATTCCCTCCTCCCCTTCATAAGCCTTATCTGGTGTCGGTGAGCTGGACAAAGCGGCAGGTTGGGAGGGGGAAGAGAGGGAGAAGGAGATTGAAAAACAATAAATATTAAGTGCAAGAAAAAAAGGGGCGCAGCGCTGTTCCCACTTGTTAGATTGAAGGCGCCTCTCCAGAGGGGGGAAGTCTCCAAATTGCTAATTAGCGCCTCTGAAAAGGCCTGGCCCTGATATGCGCGCCGCTGAAAGGCCGCCGTTAATGAAGCCGCGGCGAGCCCGCTTCCCTTTGACTGGCCTTCATCCCTCCGCCGAGCCCCGGGCCCGCCGGAACAATGAGGCAGGGAGCGCGGGCTCCCCCAGGCCTCGCCGGGACGGCCCCGGCAGCGCGGGCGGGGAGCGGCGCGGCGCCGGCGAAATGTGGAGGGGGAGATAAGGCCGAGCAGAGGGAAGAGGCTCACTCCCAGGGGCCCAGGGAAAATTTGCAGTTATTATGAAGGAGATGAGACAGATTAAAAGCCCTTGTGTTCGCCGCTTTGCCCCTTTATTTAGTGGCTTCATCTAGGAGATGAAAGAAGTTGGAAATGACTTTCTCTGCTTTGCGCTGCAAGAAGCTTCATGGCACATTTCTTGACTTTATTTCTTCTTTTGTTTCTCTCTTTCTTGCCTTTAACCCCTGAAAGGCTTCGCTGTGCAGCCATAAGCACCGGAGGCAGAGAAAAAAGGACGGGTAGGGGCCCCCCCGCATTGACCACTGGCAGCCAGACCGTGGAGGCCCATGGCTTCTGGGCGATCTCTGAGGGCTGAGCTAGGGAGAAATGACCTTGCCGTCCCTGGAAGGCCCCAGGAGGAGACTGGATGACCCATTATCCAGATGGGTTAGAGGCTCCCATAATACCCTGGGCCTATTCCCAGAGGGTAGTACCAACCACACTGTCGAGAGGAACTCCGCAGCCAAATCACCTGGGTTCAAACCCCAACTTCTCTACGTATTAGCTGAGAACTTGCGTAAGTTACTTAATTTCTCTATGCCTCAGTTTCCTATATGTAAAATGGGGACAATGATGATAATACTAATTAGTACCTACTTCATTGGGTAGAGTAGACTGCTTGCATTTTTGTCCCTGGTTTTTCATGCCTCTCTGTGTCTACACCCTTTGTTAGTCCCTTTCCACAATGACTCTGGGCTTGGTCCTGTGGGTCAGTTACAAGCTTGACTCAAGCAGAAGCATGAAAAAGTGCTGTGTGTTTCTATCTTGGAATGTATGTACCTCTCTTAGAATACTACCAGAGTCATGAGAACATACCAGGGCTAGCCTCTGGTCATGAGAACATTACTTTGCCAGCCTGCTGGAGGCATGTGTGAGATATGGGGAGGAGAGCCAAGTTGTTCTAGACCAGAACATACTAGAACAGCCAGGCCCCAAAGCTGACTGCAGATACAAGAGCAAGTCCAGCCAAAAACTGCCAGTACTAGCCCAGATAGGGAGAACTTTCTGCCAACCTATGGACTTATGAGAAATAATAAGTGGATGTTAATTTAAGCAACTAAATGTTCAGGTGGTCCGTTTTGCAGCATTATTGTGGTAGGTAGGTAACCGATATACAAACTGGTGCCTAGAAGTTTGATGCTACCAAAAACAAAAATAAGGCAAAACCCATCCCTGAGATATGTAGCAATGGCTTTGGGATTGGAAAGCAAGTTGAGCCTGGAAAGATGATACAGAAATTGGTACAACAGGTTGGAAAAAAGGTGACCCATATCATGTATGGTGAAATAATCAGTAAAACTGTTGTCTGAGGTAATTTAAAAAATAGAAAAAGTACTTAATGAACTTGTGGATTTGAATAATGAGATTTCCATGAAGAATGTTGAAAGGGTCAGCTGGCTCTTACTGACTGTAAATGATAAGGTACTATGAAAAGAGATGATCTAAAAAGAAAAAGAAAACAACTAGTTTGTCAACAGAATTTAGAGGGAATATAAAGGTCCCAGACCTTTCTGGATTGGGAGATAAGACAGCTCCACATTTCTAGTCTCTTTAGCTGGTGAAAGATCCTCAATGTAATATAAGGCCTGGGACTTCTGTTTCTAGCATTAATGGAGTAATAGGGACTGTCTTTACTTTTCTACCTTAAATAATTAAAGGAATACAAAAATTTCCAGTGTCCAACAAGGTAAAATTAGTAATGTCTAGAAAACAATTAAATAATTACAAGGCACAAAGAAGCAGGAAAACACAATTGTAACGTAAAGAAAATTCAGACCCAAAGTTACGTAGAAAATAGAACTATTAGACTAAGACATTAAACAGCTTTAATTTAGTTAGTTATGTATATAACTATTTCATGTGTTTTACAAGGTAGAGGAAAATATGAGCATATTAAGGAGAGACATGGAAGATATGTGTGTGTGTGTGCGTGTGTGTGTGTGTGTGTGTGTGCGCGCGCGCGTGTATTTTAAAGGCCCAAATCTAACTTGTATAAAAATACAACATCTCAGATAAAATTATATTGGGTGGGATTAATAGCAGATTAGACATTGCAGAAGAAAAAAAATTGTAACTTTGTAAAATAAAACACAAAAAGAAAAAAAACAGAAGACAAAAAATACAAAAGAACAACTTAAAGCAACCTAAAATAGGTATAAGTGGAGTCTCAGAAAAAGCAAGGAAGAGAGAGGAGAAAAATATTCAATAAAATAATAGCCCCAAATTTTCTAAATTCAATGAAAATTATAAACCCACAGGTCCAAGAAGCTTAATGAATCCCAAGGACAAGAAACATAATGAAATGACGCAGACACATAATCAAATTCCTTAAAACTAGTGATAAAGAGAAAATCTTAACAGCAGCAACAATATAAAGACATACCACATATAGAGAAAAAAGATAAGAATGGCAGTAGACTTATTTCAGAAATAATTCGAGCTAAAAGATAGCAATATCTTTAAAGTATTTAAAGAAAAACACCATCAACCTGGGGTTCTATACCCACCAAACTATCTTTCAAGGTAGAGACACTATAAAGACTTTTCCAGACACACTTACAGGAATCATTACCAACATACCAGAACTATAAGAAATGTTAAAAACAAAACAACAACAAAAAAAACTTCGAACAGAAAGAAGATTATACAACATAAAAATTTAGATCTATACAAAGGAATGAAAAGTACTAAAAACGACATTTGTGAAACAGTTAACAATTTTTTTCTTATTTTAAAAACTTCTTTAAATGATAATTGATTGTTTAAGACAAACAAATAACATTATAGGATGGGATTTCTGCTATTTGTAGAAGTAAAAGGTCTGACAACAATAGCACAAAGTCTAGAAGAGAGGAAATGAAAGGACATTGCTGCAAGCCTTTTATACTAGGCATAAAGTTTTATAATATTACTGGAAGGAAGACTAAGACAAGTTAAAGATATATGTTATATACCCTAAAACTACCACTAAAAATATAAAACAGAAGTATAGCTAATAAGCTAATAAAAAAATTCTTTTTTTAATCTGAAAAGGGAACAAAAAACAGATGGAACAAATAGAAAATAGATTGATGGTAGATTTAAATTTGTTATAAACTAAGTTATACTCTCCTCCTCTCCATTTATGTGTTAATGTCCTAACTCACAGGACCTCAGAATGTGACTGCATTTGGTAATAGGGTCTTTGGAGAGGTGATTAAGTTAAAATGAGGTTGTTAGTGTGGGCCTTAATCCAATATGACTGGTTTTCTTATGAGAAGAGAAATTTGGGACACTGACACACATAGAGGGAAAACAATGTTAAGACAGAAAGAGAAGACAACTATTTACAAGCCAAGGAGACAGAGCTCAGAAGAAACCAAACCTGCCAAAACCAACTTGGGTTTCAAGTCTCCAGAATTGTGAGAATATAAATTTCTGTTGTTTATGTGACCCAGTCTCTGGTATTTTATTATGACAGTCCAGGCAAACTAATACACTAACCATATCAATAATATTAAATGTAAATATTCTGAATAACCCACTTCACCACCACCACACCAGCCCAGACAGATCAGAACCAACTTGTCCTTTTAATTAATAAATCTCTGGATCAAGAGGAGTCATGTTTAAGGAGTCACAATTAGTCCTGTTGTAAATCACAATATCCTACACCCCCAGCCTGATGCCATGGTTGAATAAGACTTTTGGGTGTCCTGGTATGGGTGTGAATACTTTGTTTGTGGTAGGGACATGAATAATTATGACCAGAACAAGGACTATGGTAAGATGATGCCATGAATGTGTCATCCAGAAAGATATGTTTAAGTCATAAACCTCCAGTACCTGTGAATGTTAATTTATTTGAAAATAGAGTCTTTGCGGATGTTATCAGGTTGGATTAGGGTGGGGCCTAAACCATGGCTTGTGTCCTTACAAGAAGACAAGAGACAGAGACAGCCATGCACAGAGGAAAGACAGCCATGTGAAGATGGAGGCAGAGATTGCACTGATGCATCTATAAACCAAGGAATGCCAAGAACCACCAGAAGCTAGGAGGAGACAATCTTTTCCTAGAGCCTTTGGAGGGAGTATGACTCTGCTAACACTTTGATTTTGGATGTCTACACTCCATAAATATAAGTGAATAAATTTCTGCTGTTTAAAGCCACCCAGTTTTGGGCACGTTGTTACAATAGCCCTAGGAAACTAACTAATACACCAACTCACGGCCCCTGCCCTGACTGTTCCCTCTGGAATGTTTGTCCCAGAGAGGTTTAAATGGTACATTCCCTCTTCTTTTTGAGGTATTTGCTCAGATGAGGCCTTACCAGAGAGACCTATCACAAATAGCAGCTAGTCCCCACATCCAGCATTCCCTTTCCCCCTATCCTATTTTGTTATTCTTCAAAGTATTTTTACCACCTGACAGCTCATATGTTGATCTGTTGTTTGTCTTCTTTCCCTGGAAGGGAAGAATTATGAAGGCAGGGACTTTTGTCTATGTTGTTCTTGGATGTATCTTCATATTTAGGACATGATAGGCACTCATTAAATATATCCTGACTGACTGACTGCAGGTCAGTCAAATACCTGCCAAATATCTCCCTAAAGGGGAGGAGAGAATATAATAAAAAGAGCATCCTTTTGGAGTCAAATGTCTAGTTCCAATTAGTTATTTCATATCAGCTGTGTGACCCTGTTTAACCTCTCTGAACTTCAGTTTCCTCATCTGTGTAATTCAGGACAATAGCACTTACATTAAAGGGTAATTTTGAGGATTAATTGAATGATTTTGTTAATAAATACGGAGGTTCAAATCTCTTTGTATAGCCCATATATGTCTAACAATTATTATATATCATATATGTACATATGTATTGTTATGTGTATTCAATGTGGTGAGCACTCATATTCATTTTAGAGGCTTCATAATTTAGTGGTTAGGTTCCTGGCTCCTAGAGTCATTCTGCATGGGTACATACTTAACAGTTGTGTGTCTCTGGGCAGTCACCTTAACCTCTCTGTGCCTTAGTTTTGTCATCTATAAAAAAGGAAATAATAATACTTTTTCCAAGAGTTTCTTTGAAGATTATTGAGTCAATCCACATTAATATTTAAAGTAGTGTCTGGCACCTACTGCGTGCTCAATTGATGTAGTAACCCTATGTAGTAGTTAACTACATAGTGGTTAACTATGCACTGCATAGTGAGGTTTCAGTCAACCACAGACTGCATATATGGGGACCCATGAGATTATAATGGAGCTGAATTTTCTGTAAGAAATGGAAGGAATGTGATTCAGGAGGAATTTTTTTCTTCGATGGGATCAGTACCTGTGGAGCTCGGTAGTAGATCCCTCTCACTCACAGAACCTCAATTTTGAGTGCACAGATTACATCCCAATCGGCCAGCTCCTGACCTGTTTCAGCAAGAGAAGCCTGTCCACCGAGTGTTACATGTTCAGAGGGCACTATAGCCCTCCCAGATGTAGCTTGATGGCCGTTAGAGCAAAGTATCATCAATTTTTTGTTGAAGATCTACGATTCTGTACAAGGACTCAGGTCCACAGGAGCTATGTTAGTAAGTACTAAGTGCCACTCTCACTTTAGTAAAAGCTTTCTGTGGTGGTGTGGAGCCAGCCTGTTCCTGTACTTGGAAATATTTTCCAGTTGCAATGATGTAAAGCATGCGTAAGTTTTATTTCTTCCATCAATTCAATGCCAGAGAGAGCCATTTGCTCCAGATAGAGTCAATGGAATAAAAAACAAATTTCTAAAATCCTCAGTTCTTCACCCTCTTCATATAAAACACTCATTTTTTAAAATGAATATCATAAAATTCCTTAATCTGACAATTGTTCTGACATGCAATAGCCAAAATCACTTTGCCATGATAATCTCCTTTGTTCCTTGATCTCTCCATCTTGATTTCTTATTCCTACTGATTCTCGGGTTACATTTCACTCCCCCCTGAAAATCAGTATTATGGTGATCTATGCCTTATCCAGCTAGTTTCTCCTCAATATTTGCAATCAATCCAGTCCACATCCCTGTTCATGGAGTGGCATTGATATCTTCAGTGTACTATTTCTGACCCTGTCCAAAGGAAGCAGGGGAAGGTCTTGTGAGATAGCATTGTGAGATAAGGTCTACAGCAGTATACAGTAATGTCCTAGGCCTTCATATTCACTTATCAGTCAGTCACTCACCCAGAGTAACTTCCGGTCCTGCAAGCTCCATTCATGGTAAGTTCCCTATACAGGTGCACCATTTAAAAATATATCTTTTGTGTAGTATATTTACAGTACCTTTTCTCTGTTTAGATATGTAGATAAACAAATACCATTGTGTTACAATTGCCTACAGTATTCAGTACAGTAACATACTGTATTGATTTATAACTTAGGAGCAACAGGCTGTACCATATAGTCTAGGTTTGTAGTAGTCTATACCATCTAAGTTTGCGCAATGATGAAATCACCTAATGATGCATTTCTTATAACATATCCTTGTCATTAAACATGATGGTATTATTTCATCATCTAACTCAATTTTCTATGCATTTCTAGGGGCAGTTCCTGGCACATTGGTGCTTCAGAAATTCTAGTTTTATTTTCTGGCCCCTCCACAAAGTCAGTGTGAGCTGCTCTTTTATTACATTTTCTCATGTTCCCCAACAAGTCACAGCTTAGTCTTGGCCTAGATGCACCATCTGTAAGAATAGCTGTCTACCTAGATGAGGCCGATGGCAGAGAGAAAGCAAAAGAGGGAGGGCGGATGCAAGAATACTGTAGAAGTAGAATCCATGAGAACTGGTATTCAATTAGGTGAAGAGGTATAAGGAAGAAACAGGAAATAAAATTGGTTTTGAAACTTCTCATGTGGGTGACTTCATGATGGTGATGACATTTCCCAGACAGGTGACAGTGGAAAAGGGGAAGATTTGATAGGGACTATGGAAGAAACTAAACATTGTTTTGATATCTTAAACTGGAGATGCTGGTGGAGTAAACAAGTGGAGATATCTGGCAGAAAGCTGAAAATAACAGTTGGATTTCAAGAAACACGGGCACTTTCATTGCTGACAGAGGTAACTAACACCATAGGAACTAATATGATTTGTGGGGGAGAACTTCTCTTAAGTAGAAAAGAGGGCTGATGGCTGTGGACATCTTTTGAACATTTCCATCTTTCTGGTCTGTGGTAGTCACAAATTCTGCATGTCCAAAATGAAATTAATCATTGTTCCACCAAACTTATTTCCCTTAACTTCTCAGACTGTGTAAATGGCACCAACCACTCCTTCACTCTGGTGCAAAACCTCAGTCATCTATGTCTTTTCCCTTAATTCTTTTCACAATAAGTTTCCTCTATAGAAAATTCTGAAAATCGATGAAACAATACTACTACCTGTTGTAGATATAGTTATTTATAATGCAACATTCATGGATTATTTTTAGTGTATTATTCTGGTCATATTCCTATGCAAATATTGATTTAATTTCCTTTATACATGAATAGTCATACTCTACATTTTTAGAGTAACTGTTTTATTGAAGTATAACAGTCATGCAAAAATGAACACAATCAGAAATTGATGACTTTTAATGTTATTACATATTTTCCCACATCAATTCTAAAAGGCCGCAAGGTATTCCATCCTATAGATATACCATAATTCAGATAACTAACTATTATTGCAGGATTTCTGTTTTTTTTTTCCCCTAGTATTTTCACCTCTCCCTCCACAATGCAGCAAAGATGAATTTACCTGTATTTAACATTTTTATGCCCCTTTCCAATTTTTCCTTAGAATAAAATTTCTAGAGGCTGATTTTCTGGGTCAAAAGGCATGTGCATTTTAAAAAATAAAGTTTTATTTTTAGAATTGTTTTAGATTTACAGAAAATTATGAAGGTACTACAACAGTTTCTTTATACCCCACATCTAGTTTCCTCTATTATTAATAACTTACATTAGTATAGCACATTTGTCACAATTAATGAACCAATATTTATGCATTATTATTTACTAAAGTCCATACTTTATCCAGTTTTCTTTATTTTTTTTTAACCTAATTTCCTTTTTGCTGTTCCAATATCCCATTAAGGATACAACATTACATTTAGTTGTCACATTGCCCAGGGCTCCTCTTGGCCATGACAGTTTCTCAGACTTTTCTTGTCTTTGATGACCTTGACAATTTTGAGAAATACTGGTCAGGCATTCTGTAGAAGTTCCTCAATTGGGGTATGCCCGATTTCATTCTTATGATTAGATCGCGTTATTGATTTTGAAAGGAGAGAAATAAAATACCACTCTCACTATATCTAGTCCACATACTGTCAAGGTGATTTATCACTATTGATGTTAACTCAAGATCACCTGGCTAAGGTAGTGTTTGTCTAGTTTCTCCACTACAAAGTTATTCATTTCCCGCCTCTTACTGTACTCTTTGGAAGGAAGTCATTATGCACAGGCCACATTTAAGGAGTTGGGATTTAAGCTTAGGGGTGGAGTATCTACATAAATTATTTGGAATTCTTCACTACAGAGTTCTTTCTTCTTCCCATTTATTTATTCATATCATTAACATAGTAGTACGAACTCATGGATGTCTTTTATACTTTGTTATAATCCAATAATAGTTTGTTTTGTTGCTCAAAGCAAGAGTATTTTTAATATTCTGAGTAACTCACCGCAAAGCTATCCCCGCCAAAGCTTGTACTAAGTCTAACAGTTAAAAGGAGGATTTGTTTTCGGCCATGCCACCCTGAACATGCCCAATCAAGTCTGATCTTGGAAGGTAAGCAGGGGGAGACCACCTAGGAATACCAGGTGCTGTAGGCGTTTTTTTTTTCCTTAAAAAATAAAAAAGAGGATCCATTTCCCAACTTCACACACCCTTTATAAAAGTAGGTCAGTAAGCAAGGGAGAGACCTACACCTCTCCCTAGCGCCTAATTTCCTGACGCTCCCGGCCCAAAGGAGATGAGGTCAAATGGTGGTGGTGCTGGGGGGTGGAGATATTCCCTAGATAGGAACCTCACCCCTGAATCTTCCGGGGCCCTAACCGCAGCCTCTCCTTTGAGCCCTATCGGGTCTCGGGGTTTCCCCACGACCCCGCCCGCCTTGGGGCGGAAGTTGGCATGGCCGTAGGCCGGAAACGCTGGACCGGGCTGGCCCTCTTGCGCAGGCAGCTCCTCCCACTCCGCCACTGCTCCACCCCTCCGGCCCAGACCGGAAATGAGGTCAGAGGGGGGAAACCCCGGTGGGGAGACGCGGCCCAACAGCGGCGGCCGGTGGAGATACCTGCAGCAGCCGGTGAGGGGAAGATGTGGGTTGAGTGGGTCGAGGTCGAGGGGGCCGGCACCAGTGGGGCTCCGGGCTCCGGGCCGTGGCTGAGCGGCTAAAGGTTCCGTGTAGTCTTGGCGGCCAGCAGGAGGGGCGAATGTGGTGGGGCCTTGCTTTTCAGGGCCCACCGTCTCTGTCCGGTGGAATGAGGATCGGGCCGTCTTCGGGGCGACAGTCGCCTCCTCCTCTCTCTTCTTCCTGGCTCTTTTTGGGCTGGCGTCAGCATGAGGGCTTGTCGTTCAGAGTCGTGGTCGCCCTAGCCCCTGGGGGCGGACCAGGGCGTTGGGGAGAGTTCTACGAAATACGCTTTTTGTCTCACACATGTGGGGCCACGTTGCGACCCTTGATCACGGAGAGAGCTTAGTCGCCCGTACTTGTTTTTTCTCGGTTTCTGTCCTACAAGGGCTGACCTCCTGCCCCTGGTGAGCACGAAGGAGAAGTTGTCTCCAACCTTTCCCGCCGCCTCCGCCCCCAACCCAGCGACCCTGTGCCCTCGTCTCTCCTTCCAGTCCCCCTTCTTTTGCATAACTCAGTCTTTCCTCTCCCTGAGCGCTTTTCTCACCTGGGGGTCTTCTTGGACTGTGCATCCGAAACTGAAGGTTTAGGAGTCCCAGGGTTCTTCTGTCACTTTTCTGATTGCAGTCTTGGAGGCAGGAAAAGATTCTGCACAGGCATTCCGCTACGAGTTGTTTGGTAACTTAGTTCCACGTTAAAGTCTGTACAGTTTTGCTCGAGTTTTTAAAGCAGTAGTTCTTTATTAGGGAAATAGATTTAGACCTGCTGTTCCACTTGCTTTCCTGTTTTGGTTTTAGGGACAGTTGTTTGCCATACCCCAGTCATAACGTTTTAAACTATTGCTTAAAGAAAAGTTGTCATTTTATGTGTGCTTTTGACACTTTGAGTTTTGTTTGGTTGGTAGTTTTGGAAATAGGTGTGGTTGCTCCTCCGATGTGGCAGATAAGTTAGCCAATTGTTTTCCTGCCTTTGAGTTCGTTGGCGTAGGGACAATATAAAAATAGGTTTTAGAAAGTACTTTGCAAAATGTAAACTGCATGAACGGAAATAAGGTCCGAGAGTGGCGCCGTGCAGAGTTTTAAGCTCTAATTGCGGTCTAGAAATATTTTGGACTTAACAAGGGCTAGGGAAAAGTACTAATTTAATATTCATTTAATTAGGTGTTGTACAAATTGTATTAGCCATTTTCCTAAAAAGGTGCATTTTGAAGATGCTCTTAACTACTTTCATCCCTTGGAAGGTTTACCTCAGAGGTGACCCCTGATGAATGATGATTTGGCAAGAATGAGGAGAAAAATAGGAATTTTGGAAAGCGTTTAGCTAGAAATCTTAGGAACTCTACTCATCCTTGTCATTTCAACCTCAGTTAGATCCTGTTTTGTGTGATTGTCTATAACTAAAACACATTATTAGAATGATCACTTAATTAATTTTCTGAGGGGTGGGGAGAAGAGTTTAAAAGTTGTTAATTAAAAAAAGAAGTTTCCAGGTGGTAGTCGGGACAAGAATGGTGTAAACTTAATCTCTTTTTTTCATTCAGAGTACAAACCTGGATCACTACAAATTCTTGGATCCCTTAAAGCTGTAAGCTGTCTTCCTTAAAGTCTCACTAGGTTGTCTTTCTCCTTCCATCCACAGGCATTCTTATCAGTGACCTCAGACCATAAGACAGTCCTTCATCTATGGTTTTGAAGTGTATGTTTTTCTGCTCATGTCTGATGAGACATTCTCTAATCTTTTTTGGATCTCATCAGCAGATAATTTAGCAATAAGTTTAATTGGGGATAAGAGGAAAGATTTGTTCCCCTGAGTTTGCTTGTTTTTGCTAATATCTAAGTTGTCATCTGGTTAGTTTTTGAGTTTTTGTGCTTAAAAACATGTTGACTTTAGGCGTTTAACAAGGGCCACACAAATGGCCAAAGTGAGCATGGGTGGTGGGAACAGATTTTAAGTGTAGCCATAAGAAAGTTGACTTTATTTTCTATAGATAGGGTGGACTCTGCAGAGTTGTAATCTACTTTATAAAATTATTCTAAAATGAAAATTCTATTCAGGTTCTCTTTTTTTTCTGTTTTTGAATTTCCTTTTAGTAGATGTGGCCTCATGGATGAGCTGGTACATGACTTAGCCTCAGCCTTGGAGCAGACATCTGAACAGAATAAGCTTGGTGAGCTGTGGGAGGAGATGGCCTTGAGCCCCCGGCAGCAGAGGCGGCAACTTCGCAAACGGAGAGGCCGGAAACGTCGCTCAGACTTCACTCACCTGGCAGAACATACCTGCTGCTATAGTGAGGCCTCTGAGTCCAGTCTGGATGAGGCCATTAAGGACTGTAGAGAAATGGCCCCAGTCACCAATTTTAGTGACTCTGATGACACAATGGTAGCCAAACGGCACCCATCTCTTAATGCCATTGTTAAGAGTAAGCAACATTCTTGGCATGAATCTGACTCTTTTACTGAAAATGCACCTTGTCGACCACTCAGGCGCCGGCGGAAGGTGAAGCGAGTGACATCAGAGGTGGCTGCCAGCCTTCAGCAGAAGCTCAAGGTGTCAGATTGGAGCTATGAGAGAGGGTGTAGGTTCAAGTCTGCTAAAAAGCAGCGTCTGTCACGCTGGAAAGAGAATACTCCCTGGACCTCATCAGGCCACGGATTGTGTGAATCAGCAGAAAATAGGACTTTCCTAAGCAAAACAGGAAGGAAAGAAAGAATGGAGTGTGAAGCGGATGAACAAAAACAGGGCTCTGATGAGAACATGTCAGAATGGTGAGATCTCCCTTACTAAGTCAAAAATTTTTCTGGTTAATTTAACCCAAGTACAGATCCACAATTTTGATGAGTTTAACTTCCTTTCAAACTAGCCATTGTAATATTGACATTATAGCCCTCCTTTTAACCAATCAGCTAGTATTTATATCTGTTTTTTTAAAGAACATTCATGATTCTATTTTTCTATGTCAAGAAGGTGATAATAGAAACACATTGTTTCTAAAAATTGTTTAAAATGCGTACCTTAAATGCATACCAGAGTTTTATTTTAAAAAGAGTTTGCTGCTATTTATGCCATGTAGTTTATACATAGGTATTGTTTAGAACCAGGGTCTCTGCAGAGACTGGTGTGTGTGTGTGTGTAAATACTGGTGGCCAGGAGTTTTAAAATGTACTAGGAAACTTCTTTTACCCGTTAAGAATCATGGCCTTAGATACTTCTGGTCTATAATTCTCTTCTCTGCTATTTACAGTTTGACAAATATTGAACTTATTTTTTATGGCTGACATTCAGCTTGTCTGAACACATGGTAGGCTTTGAATATAACAATATGTACTGAGTCCCATCAATCTTATACCAAATGTCATTGATCCAGAAAAATTTGTCTCTAATGGATGTATATTTAAAATGTCAGTGTAGTTTTTATTTTTCACATCTCAGATAGTTCTAGGAAAATTAAAACTCTTCAGCTTGACACTTTAATAATAATAATATAATAATAATAGGCTTATTATTATTATTATATTATGTGTGATATTTGTTGGTGTTTTTGGATGGGGCAGTTCTTTGTGGTGAGGGACTGTCCATTCTTTGTAAGATACTTGGCATCTCTACATTGTTGCCACATCCCTTCATAGTATCAAACCAAATACCTGTATGAGTGCTCCCTAGGTGGGTTAAGTAGTCCTGATTGAGAACCATTGTATTCTATTATTGTTAATATTAGTTAGCATTTATTAAGCACTAACTGTATGCCAGGCACTATACTATTGTTTATAACACATATTCTTATCTAATATTAATAGCTCCACTGTGTAGTAAGTACTGCTATTTAAATTTTATAGAAGAAAATGGAGGTTAAGAGAGGTTAGATAATTTGCCCCAGGTCCCCCAGTGGCAAACCTGATTCCAAAGCTCGTACTTAACCACCATGTTTCCCTGCCTTTTGACTTAGTCTTTTCCATGGCTTTTTCTGTCTCATCTTAACTTACAAACTTAGAATGGGTGACCTTTCTTAGGACTTCGCCTCTCCTGAAGTTTGAGAAACAAAGACATAAATCTTGGGAACTCTGAGGTGAGGCTGTGTCAGTAACAGGAGAAGCTGGTTTATGGATGGTTTTTAATCCAGCTTTAAAATTTTTCTTACTTTATGTTTGTTGGTCTATACAACTAGGGAGGCTTATAATTTGGCTTTCCTAATTTTCCTCTCAGATGTTCTAAGGCCTGCTTACTTATATGTATAATTTTGGATTATAAAGATTTTTTTCCATCCTATTTTTAATAAAACAAGAAATGCTTAGTCAACTTGTAGCCTTTCACAGTATCGAAGCCCTAAGTTGAGGGACATTCAAGTTTGTTTCAATATTGAACATATATACCAAAATGGAATCATCTTAATGTTGAGACTGGAGATTTTAAAAATAGTTCTTTTGGGGTGGTAACTTGTGTATATTTCTCCTTCAGAGTTTCTTGTTAAACTATGACATAATTGTGTGTTAGAGAGTGTTAACTATCTGATTTAAGATTACAGCCCAAGTATGGTTCCAAATGCAGAGCCTATAATCTGGCAGAGAGGCACTTTAGTCTTTCCACTTCCTTCTTAGCGCAAACACATATATTCACATTAGTCAGGTTGTGATAATACACATACTAGTTCTCTGAGAGCCTGGGTAAATTGAAGTAGGCAGCAATTCTTATGAAATTTTACTCGTCAAATTGAGGAGACTCGTTTCCCCATTTAGGCTGTCTCCCTGGCCCGTGACTCAAGAGTTCTTTCAGTAATTTGGATGCCAAAGCCCTTGTGCTATGAGGGAATAATGGGTGGGAGAAATAGAATGAGAAAAATTATTCTTCAGAATCTAATTATTTAGGAGTCTTAGATTCTCTTTGACTTATATTGACTCACCTGTAGTTAACAAACGGAAGTGCTTTGTGTCCCTCCTGCCCCCAAATCTACTCTTAGGGGACAGAGGGATGATTCTTACATAGTCTTTAACTGCGTATTATGTTCAGCTCCTCAGCTGAAACTAAAAATCTTTTGCCCTGGATGATCAAGCACACTTTATAAACAGGAGTAGCGTTTGAGTGTGTTTAAGTATATAATGGTTTATGACTTGTATGTATTGGTGAGTTGCTTCTGTCAAAATTTTTCTTTTTTCTGCATTAAAAGAAATACTTTCAAGAATCTTCCTGGTTACTCTTTTATAAATATGCTTGAATGCGCCAGTTTATTCACATAAAGATCAAAATGTAGAACTACTTTTTATCAGTGATATTGAGGGTTGTCAGAGTATGTATGATCCAACTTGTAAAATTATTAGGATGAAGTTGATCATCAAGCCTAGTGTGGCCTAGTCAATGGATAGAATGTTTTTAAAAGGTATGTATCAGAGAGTTTTGTTTCTAATTCCCTTAAATTTACTCTGCTAACTAAATATGAAGTAGTTTTAAGCTCAACCAATACTTTTTGCTTTTCTCTTTCTGTTCTTCCTTCCATTCTACACCAACCAATCCCTCAAGAGGTCTGAGGAACTAAAAGTAGTTAAGATATAATTGTTTTCTTAAGTATGCAAAAAGATCAGTTATTTTAATATTTTTCTGTGCATGTGTGTTCCATTCTAAAATGGAAGAACTCTTGTAAAATTACTTTCTACTGATCTTTACTTAAATTGCCTATATGGCAGCTGTTAATTAGGTGATTCATGGGTTAGTTTTGCTCAGTTCTTCACTAAGACATCATTAGTTTGTTCCCCTTGAATATAGTTTAGCTTCTTTCCTTTCATAAGTGAATTGGTTCGGTTATGGCCCGAAGTCGCAGTCAGGAGCCTTTCCTAGGGTGATGTATTAGAGGCTGATCTTACAGGAAAGAAAATATTCCCTTCTCTTAGAAGGCAAGTGACAGAGATAGAGTGCTAAACCTTCCCCCTCCTTCTCCAGCCCAGGCTGACCTTCTGCGGCCCCTTGGTGCTTCTTGTTTTCTTATTTTTATAGAAAATCAATATCCCTTCTGACACAAACAATAGCTCAGAAGCAAGAATAAATGGGAGAAAGCTGAGATCTCTGTCCGTCACCTCTCACTTTAACTCCCCCAAACTCTTTAATTATGAGCATGCTTTGCTCCAGGTGTTTGTGACAGTGAAATTGCTAAATGAGGACCATTTTAACCAAAGATTGGGTGATCAATAACACTCTATAGCAGTAGCTTGTTGGATCAATAGCATTCATTATTTCATGGTTAAGGTAAAGTAGCCTTCTTTGCAAGTGGAGGTCATTAATCAGGGGTTACTGGAGCTGTGGAAAAGAATATATGTGGTAGGTTGAAGATGTTCTGTTTTCTATTCTGCCGGTGGGTATGCTGACCAACAGTGTAGTTAACATTGTTGCACATGATACCATTGCCTTAGAGAGTATTGAGTAGCTAGCATAGTGTGCTTATATAGACTTAATCAAAGTTCTGCTTGTACATCCCTATGAATGACTGGAAAAGACAACTTGGGAGGTAGATTTGATACTATTGTATTTGAGGATCTGTCTCTTAAAAGAAATGTCTACCTCTTGAAAGAAATGTTAGGATTATTCTGTGTGGCTCCAGAAGAAGAACTATGGCTCATAGAAAGTACAGAGGGTTAAGTGTTGCCTCAGTATAACACATTACATTCTAACAATTAGAACTCTGTATAAATGAAGTGAATTGTTTCACCAAGTGATGAGTTCTAGATCACTGAAGGGATTCAAGCCTAGGCTCTGTGACCACTTCCTGAGTTATTGTAAGGTTGAAGAGGTTGAACTGAATGACCTCTAAGGTTCTTTGCAACACTAGGATTCTGTAATTCTTTTTAGTTATAACATTCTTCCCATCACTGTAACTTCATCTTTTATAAAGCATCTGATAAGCAGTCTCCATTGCCTACTAAAATACTTATGAAGGCATAAACGTTGCAAACTCATATCACTAGATACTGGGACTATGTTGGCCCATTGTCAAGATTTTTCCAAACTACAGAGCAGATAGAACTGCACTGGAGAGTGCATTTTGGAGCCCTCATCAGTGGTGCTCAGCCTACCCTGAAGGTAGATAGCAAGGCCTGCATCCTTTCTAGGTAGTCATCCCTTGGTTCCAAAATGTAAGATTCATTTTAGTCAGGAAATTGGGCAGCTGCAGTTTGAGCCAGGGTGATGTTCCATTCTTTACTTCCCAATCAGTATCTTTCAGTTTTTGTTTAGAGGCTGTAACTCCCAGAATACACTTGGATAGGGAATTTTCATGTTTTCTGTGTATATATTTGTGTTTGGGGGTAGGAGGCAGTCATAGTATATTGAGTCCTAGGAAATAGAGTCCTTAAGAATAAAGTTTGCCATTGGCATTGGTAGAGAATGAAAAAGTGCTTATGGTAGAACATTCGGAAACTGTAGCATTTTTCTTACCTTTAGTTGTAGCAGACTCCTGGTACGAGGTAAGAATGAGGCAGTGAGGGTTAGAAGATCCTGTCTCAGTCCAACATAGCTATATGAGATAAAAAGCCTACCAGTAACACTGAGAATTAGGCTAGGGACTCTGCACAGCCTTTTGGCCAGTTGTAATGTGAGAAGAGCATGTTACCCATATCTCAGGAAGCAGAGAATGGGACCAGGGGTAATTTGCACACTCTATTTGTTGGCAAATACCAGATTCTAGGTACACCAGTTTTCAACAAGAGGCCTTTGAACAAGTTCTGCAGAATAAGGGAAAGGGAACATCATCTTGAAAGTTCAGAGGAAGAACACATCTTTGAAAGTGATTGCCAGTGGAAGCCAGAAGAACATTTTAGAAAATCTTCATTAGGATGCAAGAAGATATAATCACTTTGGAACAGGAGCAGTAAGTCATAAGGAGAGAAAGACGGCTATTTGAAAACCCAGCAGTATGGGAGAAAAAACTGTAGGGAAATTTGAAATGTAATTGCAGTGTTAAAATGAAGAATAATTCATTCTCCAGAAACTTGAGTTCATGATGTAGAATAGGATACTTTGAAATCTCTCCTAAAATGCAGAGGAGATAAAAATGAGAGTGAAGTTTGATAGATCTGGAGGACAGAGAGAGGCCCAGTCTGAAAGTATGCAAATATTCCCAAGGAAGAAACCAAAGTATTGGAATAGAAGAATTATTAAGAAATATAACTGAAGAGAAAAAAGTGTTCCTGTGTTGAAAAAATTACTTATAAAGATAAAAGGGGAAAACTAATGAAAAGAGACCTCTAGATACATCCTGGCAATATTTTTTTGCATTCTGCACTGGTGGCAGAGGTGGAACAGGTATAAAGAACAATCTTAAAAGAGATGAAAAAGTAAGGCTGGCATTCATGCCTACAGTACTAAATGTGAGGGACTACATTTGCCTAGAGAGTTTTGAGGGGGAAAGGTTGCCCTCCCCACCTCTCATCTCCTGAATTTTATGTATAAATTTAGAAGATAGTTTTCACAAGGAAAGCACAAAGATGTTCTCATGTGTAGGTTTCAGAAGGTATGCCCTTTAAGAATTTACTCTGAAAAGACATTTTTATCTAACCGAAGATAAATCACTGTTAGCTCTAAGAAAAGCTAAGTCTTAAAAGGATAGGTAGTCTTCTCTAAGGCACAGCCCCCAGCTCAATAGCGGAGTCCTGAAGAAAATCATTCTCTCTGTAAAGTATATCTGATTGCAGTGGCCCTGTTAACGAATCTGTGAAACTGGAGAGGTTGCTGCCTTCATGGTGCCATCTGAATGAAACTGAAAAACACCTTCATTATACATACTCATAATTTATTATGGGAATAATTTTGCAATCGAAGTGAGATATTTCTCTGAAAAACCTCTCAGTCATGTATACTTGCAGACTCAGAAGTCTGATTACTCTTGGTTGCAAATGTACCCCATCTACCTATGAAAAAGATGGGAAAATTGAGCAATGTCATCTTTGGGCAAGGAGTAACATTTTTTTTCCTGTTTTTCTGAATTCTAAGACAATTTAAAATTTTTATTAAATGCATTATTATTTAATTTAAATGAAAACCCCTTATTTAGTAGCATAATGACGTAAGCCATGCTTGTTTCTTTTAAAATTAGATGTAAATGACACATCTTATTTGAGCTAATTGGTTAATCTAAATGACTAAGAAACCCAGAATGTAACTTATTGATAACAACTTTTGATTATAGATGATCAGCTAATTCTATACCTTATTATAATTGAGACAGGTATAAACTATTCTAATTCAGTTCTAAATTTACAGTCTTCTGTGGTTGGGAATATGAAAAAACTAGAAAGCTCTCAGGTCAGAGGAAAGTTGTGTGTTTTTTTTTCCTTCTGATTTTGGGAATTTAGAGAACGTAGGAAATGTAGAAAACGTTTTCGTAATAAAATGTTGGGAGAGGAAAACCTCTGGAACTGCTGGTTAGGTGGGCTTTCTTTACTTACGTTATTTCAGTTGACTGGTGCAGTTGCCTTGCTAACAGCATTGTAATAATTAGATAATGCAGTTGACAGTCCACGATCCAGGCTTTAATTTTGTTTGTGCCTTCTTTAAAATGGTGGCTATGCTGCTGAATTTAGTATGGGAACATTTTTTAAAGAAAATCATTATAGAGAAGTATGATGTATTATTACTATTTTTATTCACATAGGAATATTTTTGAGAATTTTGGCTTCTAAAATGGGGTGATTTCCTCAGTATTAGGTTAAATTCTAGGCTTGCATCACCTCTTATTTGCAGTATATTCATTGCAAAGGATTCTTCTCTCTACTTTTTCACACCCTTTTCCCATAGTCTTGACTAAATTGTTAATAAAACGCATGCATTTAAATTGTGATTGACTTTTTTTTTTTTTTTTAGTTTTAGTGCTGATTATAGCAGTGTCTGGTATATGGCAAATAATAAATGTTTACTAGGTGAATGAGTGGAAGTTTAGGAGAAATGGGGGGACTGGGAATCCTTCCTTTTCCTGTTAGACACTCTATTGGCTCAATTTGAGATTGGATTTTTTTTGAGTAATGTGTAAATTATTTGTAGAGTTAATACATTACTGCTTCAAAATATTTTAGAAATATTCTAAAAAGATTCTTGTATACAACCTATTTATAGATTAGAATCATATAAAAACAGGGAGTAACAGCTCCCAAGGCAAAGACAGGAGGCATTGATGCCTCTAGGAGTTACTGCCATTTTAGGAAAAGACAAGATTTCCTCACCTGCTGTCTTGGTGGGCTTTTTCTGAAGATTAATAAAAGCTGAGTTTCTGTCTTCCTGACTAAACTCCAGAAGACCACAGGTGGAGTGGACACTAGAGGTAGGATCACATTTTTTTCTTATAAAAATGAAGAACAGAGCTTTTTTCCTTGCCTAGTAAAGAGGCTCATAGCAAAAGAGTAATAAACAAATTTGGAGGTTTTAGAATGTGAGAGCCTGGCATCTTTTAACTTTTTGACCTTGTGATCTGCAAATGTGCTAAAATTGTCTTTATTGAAAGATAGCTTATTTTTTTAACAGAATATTAGTTGACTGAATTACTATAAAATCCTACTAATCTGATTTTATTTTTAAATCATAATCTCTGAGCCAGAAGTGAAGGAAGACTAGGACTATAGCCTATAACTTCAAAGAGGAACTACGTGCTTCTACTTGATAGCTAGCAGTACATTTTTACAGGCTTTGTTATAGTTTTTATGTGCAAAAATGCCACGAAGTTCCTGTTTTTTTTCCTCATTAAATTTTGCTCACAGTTTCTTATATATGATTAAATATCTACAATGCAAATTCTTCTGAGGGAATAAAAAAAATTAGCAGATGCTATCAGATTAAATTGCCATTTTCAGATACTAGTAGAAGATACTTTTATGTAATAAATAGTCTGTAAAACTTATTTTTTTGATGAAGAAAGTACATATCTCCCTTGATCATAATCTTAAAATCTTGATGCTAGTTCAGTGACATCATTTCTATTACTCTAACTATATATAGAAAATTTATAGAAGAGATTAGTCCAAGCTCTTTCAAGGACAGTGAGTCTCCTTAAATGCTGTTGACAAAAATAGAAAATGTACAATGTTAGGAAGGTTTTAGGTTGCCAACACCTTTTCTGATCCAGCAGATTTATTTGAGATTGCCCCCTTTATTTAGAATATGAGGCGAGAATGTAATCCATGCAGAAAAGGATCAAGGAAGCACTGTGTCTTGCAGTCTTTAGCAGTGTTTGCAAATGAATGGGGAAAAGAATTGATAGGTTTTATAATAAAGCAAAGGTTTTAATTTTTTAATTGGAAATTTTCAAACAGAGGGGACCATAGACATTGCATAGTAAAACTAGTAATACATGTAGAGCGGGCATCAGCAAACTTCCTCTTTAAAGAGCGAGATAGTAAATATTTTAGGGCTTTGTGGGCAATATGTTCTCTGTTGCAACTACTTAGCTTTGCAGTTGTGGTATGAAAGAAGATGCAGACAATATATAAATGAATGAATGTGGCTGTATTCCAATAAAACTTTATTTGCAGACACTGAAATTTGAATCATTTCCACATGTCACAAAATATTCTTCTTTTGATTCTCATCACCCCTAGGGATTTAAAACTAAAAACCATTCTTAGCTCACAGACTACACAAAAATAGGTGACTGGCTGTTGTTCACTGACCCTTAAATCTCAGTTAATGATAACTGCTGACCAATAAAGACTATAACATGATGGTGGAGGAGAAGATGTCTCATGGCTTAATGGGCTTTTAAAGCCCTTTTTCACATCAAGGGAGTTAAACAGTATAAAAAATGCTTTATCTTTGAGACAAGACGAGAATAATAAAGTAGTAATATGAGAGGATGTGTAGTAACACTCAATGGAGTTAGATCATTAATATTGCTAGGAATTTGCTAAAAATACAAAAACAAAACCATTAAGTTCAGCAGCACAGTTCTTTGAATTCAAAAGTAGGAAGAATGCAGTATCGTGAGGATGTCTTCTGGATTTAATTACAGAGCTCTTTGAAGATTCTAAATCCAACAGAATCCAGTGATGAAGTTCTGTATGAGATTCCTTACAATGACACCTGAGAATGTTCCCACTTAAATGTACAGAAGAAAATGAAATGAAATGAAATGAAATGAAATGAAATAACCTTTAAAGAAATTGAGTCTGTTTTATTGGTTCTTGCAACAAGTCTTTTATTAGATGTTATTCCGAGAGGAAAGCATTTCTGCTTAATTTAACCAGCATTTTTAGGATTTACTGTTGGCAAGGTATTTGAAAATACAGCAAAATACAAAATATTTTCAGATATTTGAACCAGAAATGTAGGGTAGGATCTTGCCAAGCCTGTTCCTTGTGCAGCATGGTGAGAATGTTTCTTCCTTGCTTTGATTTCTTCCATCTTCTAGAGCAGGTGAAAAAAAAATGACTAGCTTGGATGGAAACACTCCCAATCAAGAAAATAGCTAATACTGTAAAGTATAGAGAAGTTTTTTTTTGAACCATAGAAATTAAATTTGATGAAGTTTAGGTGAAAGAAATGCAGCCTCAGGAGAGGCAGAATCAGTTGTCAGTAGTAGCTCAGAAAATGAAGCTTATTGGACAGAATTCTATGGGGCAAAAGTTTTATTTCAGTGAATTCAAGTGGAGTTTATTTTTATATTTTTACATTTAACCTTAATTTTCTTTTAAAAATGAGTTTTGCTGAATCTGCTTGATATCAAGAAAGACATTAGATTTAGAAAATATAACTTGTCATACTGATTTTTTCCTGTTATGGATTTTTGATGCTCTGTAAATGGGGCGGGGGGCAGGGTAGATGGGGGGTTGTGGAATTTTAGAGATGCTAGATGTCTTAAAGTTGGATAGCTTCATTTGAAACTGATAGTTGACAGTATTTTAAAATAAAATTGGTTGGTAATTTTGTAAATCTGTGTTATTTAATGTAACAAACCAGGTTGAGATTACTTCTGTGAGCCTTAATAACTTCCTAATGTTAAACTAACAAAGCGACTTCAGATATTTCAATAGTACTTTGAAATATAAATAAAAGTTTGAAATTCTCCTTTTGTCTTAGGGGAGAAATAAACTTTCTCCTATGACTTAACCATGCAATTTACATTTCTGATTGGCTAATGAAATTAGGGGAACTTGAGATCTTTTGATTTGAAGACCAGAAAAATGGTCAGTGCTGTTTTTGACTGGAGCTGATGTTTTTTCTTGTTTTCCTTTTTTATTTTTCAGTGAAACCAGTAGTGTGTGTAGCAGCAGTGACACAGGACTCTTCACAAACGATGAAGGACGGCAAGGTAATCTTGATCCCAGCTTTGGGATTTTGGTTCAGTGTTCCTGGGAAGATTCTGATGATATTGGAGTGACTCGCTGCAAGTATATTGGTTGTCTATGACAGTGGTTCTCAAACTTCAGGGTATATAAAGAGCCCTGGGGAACTGTTAAAACTGCAAATTCTTGAGCTCCTGGAAATCAAACAGGTCTAGAGTTGGCCCATGGAATAGGCGTTTTTCACAAGCATCTGGGGTGATTTTTATGCAGGAAGTTCATACTTTAAAGATAATTGACTGGGGGGTTATAGTGTCAAGGATGGGACTTTGGGAAGTTGCTTTTTATTAGAACCAAAAAAAAATCCTCAAGTATTATTCTGTTTTTTGAATGTTAAGACATTCTTACTTTTACATAGGGAGAATTTCATTTTGTAACTTTATTTACAAATGATCGCAGTGTTCTGGGTGAATATACATAGAAAACATCTTTCTAAAGTTAAAATGCCTGAAGTTTCTCATAGAGCACTGTGAATAAGGGTGATGTATGTTAATTATCAGTTCTTTATTTTTACTACCTAATTTGAAACTGTGTTTTTCTTCTGTATACTTGCTTAGAGCTGCACTAATTATAAACTAATAAGAATTTAGTTATGGACTAATAAGGTATAGCTCTTTTGGACTGTAGTTTCTTATTTTAAATAAGGGATTTGTAGATCTTTAAAGTTCTTTGTCCAGTGATTTTTCTCTAAGAGTTAAGTGATTGAAGGGCAGAGGCATGGTGGCTGCATGTCTAGGTTGTTCCAGATAGGCTCCCTAGTAACTGAAGGGATCCTTGGACTGTAAGACTCAGGGTCCAAGTCCTGATTTTAGAGAGAAACCATGGGGAGGGTATCTCAGAGTTGTGGGTCTGGATGGAGTTGCTTAGCTTCCTACTGTATGGAAGTTGGGAGTACATTTCTATCCCTTTATGATTCTGAGAGCTCTAGGTGTCTGTCATTAGAGGTTGGGTGTATATTCCCAGGTAGGTTCTAGCCAGGGTCTTGATTCTCTTATCTCATACCAGGAAAGTCTGGTTGTCTTTCCATGAATGGACTGGTATATACGGTTGAGTTACTGATTTTTGCTCTTTTTCTTTGCTTTAACTACAATACTATAATGTGTCATAATGCACCTCTTAAAGATTATGAGGCATAATTATACAGAGGTATAAAATAAAATATGGACCTATTACAACAGATTAGGTTTTGGGCCTTTGGAAAACCTTTGCACTGATAAGAAATCCTTGCTTTATCATAGAAGATTGTGGAATATTCTGTAGCCCCAGCTTTCCTCGTTGTTTCTGCCTCCAGTTCACCCATTCTGATGATATTTTAGATGCTTAGAGTTCTCAGCACAAAGCTGTGTTATTTCCTGCATCCAGTCTTTGTTTATGTTGGTCTCTCTCTGCCTGACGTCTCATCTTCACTTTTTCTTGAATGGCTGGTCATCCACCAAGGCACAGTTCTTTTGCCCCTCCAGGGCATATTTATATACAACATCAGTGGGGTTTCTTGTCCTCAATTTCTTGTGTTTGGCCAATAGGAGGCATCAGCAAAAGAATGGAGGGAAGGAGGTGACTGAGACTGGGTGTAATAGTCAAGTTTTTATTATGATAATACTGTTTAACCCCAAATTGTCAGTGGTTTACCACATTTATTTCTTGCTATGAGATTGAGGGTTAGCTGTGGTTCAGCTGATCTTACCTGGGCTCAGCTAGTCTCCATGTTTCAAGTTGGGTTTGTATCTATTCAGTGTATCATATTCTGGATAGTAGGCTAACAGAGCAATGGCTATATATGGCATGGACTACTCTTGGTGGAGGATATGAATGCCAGGTGACCAAGCCAGACCATCCATGGATAGTTCAAATGTTTACTTGAACCACACCTAAAACAAGTCATATGGCTAAGCCCAATGGGATGAGGAAGTGTGCTCTGTCTAAGGGGGAAGGCTCTCTGGAATCCCTTTTCAAAGGGCACAGATGTATCATTCTATTTTGAGGTAGTACAGAGGTGGAAGCAATGATGCATTCTACCACATTGGATTATAGTTCTCCCTGGCTCCCTTTTTGTTGGACTACTGGTTTTTTTTTTTTTTTCCTTTCATTACACAGTTTATTTTTATGGTTTGGGTAGGAGAAGAGACAGTAAAACATACAACAGTTTGCCCCGGCTCCCAGAATTTCAGAACATCCTGGCACGTAGTAATAGCTTCAGCAGTTTTACTACAAGTGATCTTTGCCTTCAAAACTCTTTAAGGCATCACACACATCCTTTATTAGCCCTTTAAGTAATAAATTTGATCCAAGATGAAGCAAACCCTCCATATGTATTTCTTTATATCACATACAACATTTAAATTAGTAAAGCCCAAGCCAACTAGTGTTCTTTTGCTGAAGACCACCACTTCTATTGGGCAGCCTTCTATAGCTGCAGTTCTCTCTGTGGTCTGATAATGATGCTTTCTCCTCACTACTTCAGGTCTGGTTAATGGTAAAGACTCTCCACTGTGCTAGCTTCAGGGTGCTTCACCATCTCTTATTGGTTTCTATTAATGCTGTCTACCCTTTGTGAATAGTCACTTCATTGAAGTCTGTTATTCTATTTGAATATGCATGCATTTCCTAAAGAGATTCTGACTGATACTCTCAATATAGGTACCATCTCCTAGAATTCTTACTCTTTTCTTTCCCTATGCTTATTGCTTTATTAAGCAATTATTATTACCATATTACATTATTGTTTATAGATGTGTGTCTTTTCCATTGAAACTTCAAAAGTAGGGATTTTATTATTATTATTATTTGCAATCACAAGTAGGTTTACACATTGCCTGGCATGTAGTGAGCTATTAATAAATAATTATTGGGATCCTCATTTAAGGGGAAACTTCTTTTATTCCCCCCTCAAATGGAATTGTACACAGAACCTCAAATCATAAAACAACTAAACCTGTTTTGGTTAAAGCAAGATCCTAAAGGAACAGGACGTCAGGAGCCTGATCCACTCAGCCTCTTCCTTATTCTCTGGCAGCACTCTTTTGAGGAGCTTCTGCATCAGGCATCCTAGTGAACCCAGGGTGAAGACTACTGGTCAGGATGATCTCACAAGGTTCTTCCAGTTCAGTGAGTCCCTTTTTATATTGTCAAAAATATTTAGTGACTGCTTGAGAACCAAAAAAATCTCATTATAGTTTGCCCTTTGTCCCCAGAAAATAAGATCTGGCTAAATAAGCTGTTATAATAAATGGCTGAAGGAAAGCTTATGTATATGAAAGGAATTAACATATTGAAGAACATAGGAACTGATCATTGTTAATTCTAATGCCTTTAATTCATCTGTGTATGTGGTTTAATGAGATACTTTTAGTGGTTCTCAAATTGTGGTCCCCAGACCAGCTTATTAACATCCCTAGAGAAATTGTTAGAAATGCAAAGTTTTGGTCCTGTGCAGATCGGAATTAGAACTTTGCGGGTAAGACCCAGCAGTCTGTTTTAGCAACCTCTCCTTGTCCTTCCTATGCACACTAAAGGTTGAGAACCACTGTTTTACAGAAACATATTGGTGTGTTTTTATAAGGAAACACTTTGAATAACTTCTTCAGAGGCAGTATCTGCTGCTCTTCACCAGTAGACAGCTTTCCTTTCCCCCTTTAGTGATCTCCATAGCGGTTTAAGAGTTACTATTCTCCTGGGTGTTAGAGGCCCATGAATCTGATACTTCATGTGATTGGCATGTCTCGAGCAGCTTTCCTGGAATCTAGTATACACTAGTGAATGAATGCATTATGAGCTCTTTAGATATTTTTGTAATATTTTTTTCATCCTTGCTGTTTTGAAAGGAGGGTGAGGTGGCAAACATAAAGTTATCTGTCTTATCTTACTCTTTGTTGTCAGGAATAAACTCTGTTGGAAACTGAGTTGTTATCACTGTAGCCAATAGAAAGAAGTCTGAACCAAGAGTCGATATATGGGTCTTGACTTTGTCATTAATGAAGAGTATGGCCTTGGGCAAATGGTATAACTTCTTGATGGGCCTTAGGGGTTTATATTATTTGTTTCTGAGGTAGTTTTTTCCTGGTAGCTTGAATCGCTAGTGTCAAGGTGATTTTCTATCCTATTATTGAGGTACCAAGGAAAAACTGAAGTATGAGTATACATTCTTTATTCACTTATTATGAAAAATGAAATATATTAAGAAATCCCTCAGGAAAAGCTAGTTTTGAATTGGGAAATGTTTGTGGGCTTTGAATTCCCAAGTTCGTTGATATCACTGAGAATGGTACATGGGAGATAGTTTATTTTTGTGGTAAGGCTATGGAGTGAGTTGGGCTTTGACCTTGACTTCTGCCTTGACCTTGACTTCTTTGGGCTTCAGTTGCCTCATTTGTAAGTTGGAGTTAGTGTAAAGTTTGGAAGAGATAACATATAGGATCCTGATAGGTGGTAAAAGTTTGGTAAACAGTAGTTTTATTAGATTTTATGATTAAAAGCATTACACATTATGACATTTTAAAACTAGTTTGATGTCTCAGTTTTCATTATAATATGGGTCAAGAAGAAGGATCAAAACAATTTTTTTGTACTTTGACTTTATTTAAAAAGCATAATTAAAACTATGGCACCAAAATGTCATTCTCTGTTTTGGTTTTTGCTAGAGCATGTTAAAATTCTAGCTTATGAAACTATCACTTTACTTTAGGGGATGATGAGCAGAGTGATTGGTTCTATGAAGGAGAATGTGTTCCAGGATTCACTGTCCCTAATCTTCTGCCCAAGTGGGCTCCTGATCATTGCTCCGAAGTTGAAAGAATGGATTCTGGACTGGATAAACTTTCAGATTCCACATTCCTTTTACCTTCTCGGCCAGCTCAAAGAGGTGAGTTCTGAGGAGACCAAAATATACTTCACACGTTTGTGGTTCTCTTCGGGGAGAATCTTCTCATGGCATATATGCTCCTGCTGCTCAGCACACATTAACTATCTGATTATTGGGGGCTAGTCTAGAGATTCGTCTAAAGGATTCAAGGGTGAATCTCAAAGTTGGAGGTTCTCTCTATTCTTACTTAAATCAGTCGTTGGAGACTCTTGGGATACATATTGACAGGGCATTCTTTCAGCTTGCCTTTGCCATTTGTGCCAGAGTTAGGAAGCCTAGCGGCATGTCACAGCTGTTTATGCTACTGTGAAACTGATGGGCTGTTGAGTGAGTGCTCACTGGAAGCCTGAAGTACTGGATCTTGGGAAAGAACAGATGTTAGTAAGAACATTCACATACAAGATATACTGGCACTTTCTAAATGGATGATATAAAAATATTTTTTTAATTTTATTTTAATAATTTTATTATTGTAGACTTCAACACAAATATATACTCCTTCCTTTTGCTTTTCCTTTAATTACGATATAGCAAGGTGAGGTAGAAAAGTCTAGGACAGGGAGAAGGAAATGTGGTAATACTGTCCAGGACTATCTCCCTAGCTCTGTGACTGTGATAGTCCCTTCAGTCCTTGGGACTCAGGGTCATTTATGATGTTGTGACATTAAATAAAACTGTTTTAGAGGTTTATTTTAACTCTACAAATTTATGATTCTAAGATTTCCAGTAATCAAAATCAACTAGTCAGTCAAGTATCTGTTGAGCAGCTGTTGTGATCAGAATTACACGAAAAGCTGTGAACTCCTATTCTGTACCATTTCATTGAATTTGGATAATTGAAAGGCCTTCTCCAAGAAGTTGGTTTTTGCTAAAGGCTACTCTCTGGCTTTGGCATGTTGTTTGCTGCCTTAACGTTCATCAAACATTCCAACGACCATTTCTAAAAGTTCTTTATGGACCACTTAGCATATACACAGATAAGCAAGAATAGGAAGAAAAAACTTAAAATGGCCTGTAATCCCACCGACAGTCCATAACATTTTGGTGTGTTTCTTCCCGTTGCTTTTCTATGTGTAGAACACATACAGCAGTTAGAAAAAGTGGGATTATATTATACATGCTAATTTTACCATTATTTCATGAATTAGAATGTTTTTGAGTAATAATAGCATTTAACTTATAATTAGAAATATATTTGTGTAGTTTTTTCCATTTTTAAAGTACCTTCCATGTGCTATTTCATTGGGAATGAGCCAGTGGTTATCCCTCTTTTATAGACAAGGATGCCTAGGTCAAAGGTAAATGACATAGCCTAAGATTATACTGCTGCTGACAAAGATGGGAATAGTAAATCTTTGACAAATAGCCTAGTGATACTAGTTTAAGGGTCATTCTAGTAAGATCCTGGGAGGTAAGGCTTCTGGTATACTAGAAGCATATCATTGCTAATGAATCTTTCACGTTCAGTTACTGAGGACTTCTTACTTTTTTTTTTTTAGGCTACCATGCTCGCTTGAATCGTCTGCCTGGAGCTGCAGCTCGATGCCTCAGAAAGGGGCGAAGGCGGCTTGTTGGAAAGGTGATAGCTCTCACTGTTTACTGTGCTTAGTGGGAAGATAATATTTCCTATGAGATCTGTGTATTTTCTTGATAATCAAAGGTGCTGCAGAACTCCTGGAGTTAATTAAGACAGCTAGAATATTTTGCGAGTTCACAAGAGTGAACATTATGTAGGATATGAATGGCTCTATATATAAAAGATGGTTTAACTCATATGGAAGTTCTGACAAAGCAAACCCTGTGATGGCAATATCTATTGTTTGTAAATATACAGGCCTGATCTCTTACTCTTTCGATTAATACGATATTATGTACGTTTAAATACTTAGGTTCTTTGTGACTCCTCCTGAATTCATGAAAGCTTCTTCTATCCTAACTTTTGTCTTTTATTCTAAATTCATTAAAAAGTAAAAATTGGAAAAAACCCTGTTACCAAATTTCAAAACCCCTCATTGGCTATGAGGGAGAAATACTTACTATTTACTCAGTTCTGCCTTTGCCAGTAACTGTGCTTTCATTTCATTTAACCCTCCCAACAACCTTGTGAAAAAGATGAAATTCCCCTTTTAGCAGATGAGGAAAACTCAGGTTCAAAGTAGTTCAGTAATGTCTGATGTTATCTAGAGAGAAGTGGTAGAGTATAGAAATTGAACCTGTCGACCTTTTTTTTCTTTCTTTAAATTTTAAAAGTTATTTTATTTACTGTTTATTTTAGCTTTGAGATTGAAAATAGGTTAAGACTGGGGCTCATACCCAGTCAGAGAAGATAGAGGTGGGCAAAGAGGAAGGGAGAGGCATTTTAGAGCATTAATTTGTTCATTCAGTAAGCATTTAGAGCGCCTGCTATATGGTAGGCTCTATGCCAAGCCAATTTGGCTGCCCTCTGAGAGCTACTATTTTTTGAAGTATTAGCCATGCAAAAGAAAGGCTGTTTATTTCCACATGGACTCAGATTCTTTTTATCTTTAAACTCAATTTCAGTTTCAAATTAGAAAGACGTTTGGTTATTAGAAAGATGATACCTTCTTTTGGATCAGTCATTTTACCTACAATAAAAAGCTGCTTCTGCTATTCTGGGTGCTTATTCTCAACAGTTGGCAGGATAAGAGTGAGTCCATGGGGCGGAGGGAAGCAGGATGTTGGGAACGGGAGACAGAGATGGTTCAATTTTTTTCTCTTAATTGGTTAGGCTCAACGGATAATGTTCTCCCTACCACCTACCTTTGTTTCAGCTCCTCTAAAATAAGAGCTGTCCACTTGCATGGAAGTCAGTTCTTCTTGAAAGCTCCCTTTAAGGAAGGAAACTAGGGCCTAGTGGGCATCTCTAAGGATTTCAAATGAATAGAATAATATTTACTTGTTTAATTCATCTTCATCACCTTAAAGGGATATTTGTCATTTCTAGCAGAGGTCACTGTTCTGCCCCTCTTCTTTCCCCTCCCCCATCTCTCTTCTCTTTTTCTAAATTGTAATCATAAATAATGAGTTTCATTCACAGCTCCCTGCCAGCAAGCTGCTAATTACACAAAGTACTGCTTGTAATTTACACAGTAATAAACTGTAAATTTAAACATTACGGCACTTTAAGTTAATAATTTTTCTGCTGTAACAAATAGCTCATTTTTCACCCATCTTTCCCTTGGTCTCACTACCATAGCTGTGTCTGTGACCAGGAGGCATAGGCATAAGGGATGAAGACATGAAGAATACAGTATGTGAAACCTTTTCATTTAGCTCCATTTGCCTAGAATCTGATCTCAAATTAATTTTTCTGTAGCCAGTTCTGCTAAAATGTGTTTCTTAGTGTTTAAGCTAACCACACACATAAATGAATACAGATAATAATATTGTCCAGAAACAAACATGTTTGAGTAACAGGCTGGACATTCTTAACATTTCTGCCCATAACTTAATGCTCTCTCATTTTAACACGTACTCGTATGTATGTAACTCTCATCCATGTGCCATTAGTATGCTTCCCCAGGTACCGTGATAGATATTTATTGTAAATGTACTTAAGGTAAATGAAGGTGGAGTGCCTTCTGCCATTTTCCAGTCTTTTGGATTGGTTGTATTGTTATGGGTAAGAATTCATATTACAATCTTGAGAACCCCAAATTTAAGAACCAGTTTATACAGACTTCTGTTTTTACTTTAGGAGATGACCTGTAACAGACAAAATACAGAGTGACAATTTTTTGTGAGTTACAAAAGTTCTTTGACGTTTTACATTTAGTCAATAGGCAGTTAGATGTTACCAGTGAGGACTCTGTACATGTCCCATTATGAAGGCCATTGGGACTATAATCATATGACTCTAAGAGATTGATGTCTTGGCCTGTTAAAAATTGGCTGTTAGATTTTTTTTTAAGTGTTTTTATTTTTATATACTTCAGTAGCTCCAGGAGGTAGTACTCACTATATTAAAACAATGTTTATAATGACTTTTTTGGAACACTAGAGAAAAATTAGGATAACAATAAATACTTTTAAGATAGATTCCCATAAAAAGGAAAATAGTTACTGTTGGATTTTAAGATTGACTTTTGATGTGTACCTTTGAAGTTGCTGGCACAGTTATGGCAAATTGTGAGCTCAGTGACAGATCGTGCTTTATATATTTGTTTCTGTGGTTGGATGACACTTTGTCTTCCTTGTCTTTTCAGGAGACCAACATAAGTACTTTGGGTACTGAGAGGATAGGCCACATCATTAGTGACTCTCGGCAGAAAGAGTAAGTGCTTATGTATTTACTGGCTCTTCTAGTCTGTTTCTTGGAGAAGGAGGCAGAGGGAAGTTTTATGAAGGAACCTAGAAATCTGACTTTAGAGCTGAAAGAGGAGATTTTAAAGATCTATAATTTATAATAGTTAACATGGCCCATATCCATATCTTATAAAAGTGATTTTTTTCCTTTCTAGACTAGTTTTTATTTCTTTGCTTCTTTTCTCTATAGATGCTACATTATAAAAGTAGCCTCTAATAAAGATGTTATATTTTAAACTCATTTTTCTGTTCAAAATGAGTGATTGCCTCTACATACACTCTCTTATATTCTCTTCCCAGTTTTAGACCTCTATATAGAGAAATATCTTTTTGTTCTAACTGCTGACATTAAATACAACTAAAAATCCTGTGTGTAGTTGTAGGAAAATTATTCTAGCCTTTCTTATGATAGCCTCGTCCCCTAACATGATTGGCTTGTGTTGTTGCCTGTACATGACATGGTTAGTATTCAGCTATGATCCTTTACCTATCCAGATTGAATTTTTAATTTACAAAATAGGCAAAATGTACGTGTAGTTTATGCCCTTGTTGGATTGGGAATTCTGTTGTCACTGCACAGCTGAGAGCACATTGGTATCACACTATAATCTGGGGGTTCTTTTTAGTGTGTCTAGTCTTTTATATTTCATTACAAGACTTTTTCTTCTGATGAGCTGTTTTCTGCAAAAAAGTTTCTGTGCATTTAATATCTCTCTCCTCCTCCAATTCCATATTTTTTCTGTTTGTCCCAACATCTTTTTATCTTTTCCTCCTCTCTGTAATTTTTCTACCGCTTTTTTTTTATTGTTTTCTTTCCTGTTATCTCTCCCTTTCTTTAGTTTCTGGTTACCATCAGCTGGGAAAAGAGAACGAAATCAGGTAAGATCTTTTCTTTGTCATCTTTATTTTATCATTTGATTTCCTTTTCTTTAGAAAGAATAAAGCGTTGGCTTCTGATTTTCCTCACATTTCTGCTTGTGCACATGAGGTAAGGTGCTTGCTCCCTGTGTTGTTATGATTTTCTTGGAGGACTGTTTTCCCAGAATATCTGATATTCATTGATAAGAACTGTAGCTAATTCCTCTTGTTAGGTTCATCTGTGATCTTTATTTATTACTTATAATACATACATTTCATAGGAATCTCATTTTTATTTTAGTTTTGAACTTTGCAGTAAGAAATCAGAATCAACATCATATATTTAATGTTTAGTTTAACATCAGAATCCTGTGCTGAGAAGTACAATGTTGAAACCTAAACATATGAAACAGAAGAAGGTAGAATAGCATTGGGTAAAGTGGGGTAAAGGCCTTAGAGTCTTACTCTCTTAATTTTGTCCCTAACTACCCCTGAGGGAACCCTTGGTTGGCATATCCAGTCCTTGTTGGAGTGTTTTAAAATTACTGACAGTAGCTATGTTCCTTTATGTTTGAAACTTTTGATTTTGGCGGGGAGAGAGATTGCTTTATCTTGATTAGTTATAAAATAGATGTAATCATTATATCAAATTTGTTATTCCATAAAAATATAGTATAAACAAGGCAGAGTGATAATAATTGACATAAAAATATGAAGTAAGTAGTGGTACAGGTGGTAGGCAGATAAGGAAAAAGCCATTGAGGTGAGATGTGAGAGACTGCAGTTTGGGGAACTCTAAACTAGAGTGCTAATCCTGTTTGCATCAGAGAATCTAAAAGTAGAAAGGGACCTTTGGGGATCATCTTCAGATCTGTTATTTACGGATATGATTTAAGCTATTTGTCCAAAGTCATGGAGCTAGTAGAACTGAGACTGGAACCTCTGACACAGAACAGTTCCATAATTTCTATTCTTTAAAATTCTTTTGAAAATAACCATTCAGAATGATTTTGAGGGAGATTTATTTATTGTGGAAAAAAATCCAAAGAAAACTAGCAAACATAAAGTGAGGTTCTTTTATACATAGTATTCCATTTGATTCTCACAACTACTTTTTTGAGATAATATATATTTTATAGAAGAGAAACTGAAATTATAAACTGAAAGCAGTATTTCATTTAACCCTCACAATAATCCTGTAAAATAGGTATAACAGAGAGCAATACATCCATTTCTCAGATGAGGATAATAAAGCTTAAAGAGATTATATAATTTTTAATACATGGCAACTCAGTGGCAGACTGGAACTAAATGTTAGGTGTTCTAATTCTTTGTCTAGTTCTGTTTCCGCTACACTATGCTGCTGGTATGTGCTAACCAGTTATTCACTGGAAACATTTGCCAGGATAAGGAAATGAAAAGGTAATTTCATGATAGTTTTCTTGGGAACAAGGGCTTATAATGAATAGACATAAGTTCCCATTATGTCATTTATAAAATACAGTTGACCCTTGACCAACACGAGTTTGAACTTTGTAGGTCCACTTACACATCGATTTTTTTCAGTAAATACTGTAAATGTGTTTCCGCTTTTTAAATGATTTTCTTAATATTTTCTATTTTCTAGCTTACTTTTCTATAGGGATACAATATATAATATATATAACATAAAATATATGTTAATTGTTTATGTTATCAGTGAGGCTTTGGGTAAACAGTAGGCTATTAATAGTTAAGTTTTTGTGAGTCAAAGTTATACTGGGATTTTTGACTGCACTGGGGGTTGGTGCCCCTAACCCTTGTGTTGTTCATGGGTCAACTGTACTATCTTCTGCTGCTTAAGTAATTATTGTGTATCAGAAATTTTTGACAGTTGTTGTTTACCAAAGAATAGTCTTTTACTGAAGTGTAATAGATGAGGTGTGCTGCATTCATGGGTTCACTATTGGAAATGCACAACTTTATTGAATGTTGTCTGTAATATAGCAAGAAGTGAACAGTCAAAGGGGAAAAGTAATCAAAAAGCAGGTTACCCTTTATGATCAATCAGGTTTGTTTATATAAGCCTTACTAAAATAATCTTGTTTATTTTTGCAGTTTAATCCCCTTTCTCCCCTTTACTCCCTTGATGTTCTTGCTGATGCTTCTCACCGAAGATGTTCAGCAGCACACTGCTCGGCCAGGTAATTGTCTCCTAGAGGCCATTTGCTTCCAGACAGTACCAGTTTCCTTTTTATAACACTTTTTAAATTATAAATTATATTTGTGTATAGTATCCAATTTGATCTTTACAACCTTTTGAGGTCAGTAGATGTTTTACAGGTGCAGAAACTGAGGCAGAGTGGCAAAGCATTTTTCCTGTGGTCATATGACTAGTATGTGATTTAAGTATCAACTTTGACTTAAGTCTTCTGGCTCCTATTTCATATTTCTTCTACTACAAGCCCCATCTTCAAAGGACATCATTAATGGTCCTCGCTCTGACCTGCAAAACCCTGCATCTTCTGCCTGCATGTCCAAACTTTTTTCATAAACTTTTTCCTCATTGGGAGAGAGATCCAGCTGCACTAGGGAACTCTATTTTGTTCTTCAAAAATAGCAACCCTTTCCTGCCTCTGAACCTTCACACATGTTCCTTTGCCTGGTCTACTGTCTTAGAGCTATTCCCATGACTGGCTCTTTCTCACCTCAGGGCGGACCTCTCTGACCATTCTATCTATTGGGACCGTTTCTGCCAATCTCTGCTCATTATCTTTCTTTTCTTTAGAGCATTTATCATAGTCTATAATGACTTTGTTTTTTCCCCGTCTCTCTCACTAGAATATAAACTTCAAAGTATGAGGACCTTTTCTTGTTCCCTGATAATATCCCCAGCACCTAACACAGTATCTGGCACTTACTCAGTGTTTCGTATATATTTGTCGGACTGAATCCTGCACCTACGTAGCAAAATCAGTTTAGCACCTCTCAATATAAACTCTTGTTAGGTGACATATGACGTAAATACTTGTAGTTGTTTTGTAAATACAGTTTTAAGTGTAGCATTGTCTAGCAGGGTTATTGTACACAAAGAGCAGCTAATAGGCTGAACCATAGAACTTTCTGCTTTCTAGTGGCATAAAGAATTTCCAAAGTTCTGATGATTTTTTTCTTCCTAATATGTTCTTAATTGGATATGTTCATAGATTTGGGGTGCCAGCTACACAAGTTAGTCTTTTATGAATACAATTAGAATATCCACTCTGGGCTATAACAGTAAATTGTAACGTAACCTTCTGTCAGACCTACTGGGAGTAGTATTTCATTGGCGAAAATCTTTTGAATAGACTGTCACAAATGGTGTTACTAGCAAAGTGGATAATTGTGAATGATGATAAACTGCTGAAAGGCCTTTTCTTCAGTAGTATGTGATTTATTCATTTAGTAATTCAGCATTTACTGGCTCCCTGCTATGTGCCAGGTTCTTTGTTTAGGTACTACCGACCCTTAAGGAGCTCACATTCTCAAGGAGCTCACATTTCTCATCAGAAATGGTCAGCACAAGTGACCTCTGGGTGTGAAAATTGACATTTATAATATGGAGTGATAAGTACATAAAGCTGTTTACCAGAATGATATGGAGCACAGAGGAGGGGCCCTTAACTTAGAGGCTCAGGGTGGTTTTCTTAGAGGAGGGGGTGTTCAAGCTATGGTGGAAGACACAAAGTTTTAATCTATAGGAAACAGTTCTCCAGCTCTTTGTCTTAATACCATTTAAAATAATGGCCATGTATACTCTTTAGAAGACTGTAAGGACCACTGTATCATGTCAGATGCTGAAAGTGGATTATTTGCCTGCCTTCTTTTACCTCTGCCACCTAGAGCTGTGCTGTGCTGTGCTGAGATCAGTGTCCATGTTTTCATCAGGTTTCCCGTTGCCTCTAAATCCTCATCCTGGCTGTAGTGGGTGTCAGCTTCTTGTTTTTTTTTTTATGTATCTCATTATCCACGTCATTATCTTCATTCTCTTGCTGACACTGTTTGTGGCTAGACTTAGAAAAATAAGGAAGCCTAGGCTTTGCTTCTGGTGTACTCAGCTCTAGGAAAATATTGCTTGTTGCGTTAGACCATTACTCAGAACAAGGCAAGAGAATATGGACAATTATAACTTATCTTTGTTTTTCTAGACATCATTCCCAGGGTAGTGGTTACAATAAGCTTACATTTATTTATTTTCTTATCCTTAAGATTCTTTTTTGTTTTAAATTATACATATATTAGTCTAGCGACACATTTTTGTTTTATGTGTATGTATTACGTATATAAGGAGTATTTGCTCAAATATTTTACTCATGAGGGTGCATAATCAATAAAGTTTGGCAGCCTCTAATCTATCAGAAATGGTCAGCACAAGTGACCTCTGGGCAGTTTTTAGAAAATGTGGATGATGAAACACTCAGTTCCTGGGGCGTGACCTCTCATTCCTTTGAGATAGTAGAGTCCCTGCCCGGCAAGGGGTCAGTAGAGAAGGAGCAGTTTAGCTTCGGTGTGGCTGAGTGATGAGGTTTGATTTGAACTGGATGGTGGGCTTTGTGAAGAGTGGACCATTTAACAAAGCCTGACACCTGGGAAGGGGAACATAAGAGCGGTGGTGGTAGGGAAGGGGCAGGTGAATGACTGTATTAAAATCTGTTTTGAACTATGGGAGGTGAACACATACAATGCAATGTGTGTGTGTGTGCGTGTGTGTGTGCGTGCGCGCCTTACTGATAAATTGTACACCTGAAACTTACTGAATTTCGTTAACCAATGTCACCATTAAAAAAAAAAACTGTTTCGAATGGAAATTTTACTTTTTCTTGTTCCATTTTATCTGTAGTAGGAAAAGATTTCTTTCAAAGCATCTGGGCAGCATTGGGAATTTCACACCCATCATTAGAACGATTTGTGTGTGTGTGGTGACTATGTTATCATTAGTGGTATAATTTTATTTTGCGAAGAGAGAAGTGTTTCCTGTTTTATCACAGCTTTCCCCGAGGAGAGCTGGTGTATTAATTTGCTGTATTGCCTCCTGGCTGTTCCCAGGCTGTTTTTCCTCTTCATCATGGAATTTTTAATGGCCCTGGTGCCTCTTGGGAAGCATGTGAGGAAGAGTTCCTCGGGGAGTGCTTTCCTTTTTTCACATGCCTATAATTACTCTCCTTTAAGAGCACAAAGAGTTTGATAATCATGCCTGAACTGAGAAGGTTTCCTCCCGTCAGGTTGCTGAGCTGAGGCTGCCTGGACACGGCCAGTCCACAGAACCACACACTCAGCCGCATGGGGGTGAGGACCCTTTAGCCATCTCCTCACTGCTACTGCATTAGACAGCTCTAGTTCTCAGCATGAGGCCTGGGGTCGCTGCAGGGAGATAAGTGACCTCAGGTACTCTCTTGTTTAGTATTTCATTGCTGTAAACAAAGAAATGAGGGGACCGTGGTTTTAAGAGATCATCTTATCGATGTATCTTTTTAATACAGCCCAGATGGCAGGTGCAGTGGATGGGCGAAGGAGTCATTGTGGTGTTTGTGCCACCTATTAGATTTATGGGTTAAGAGGTTTTCAGAAATGCCACTCTTGAAATACTTAAGTTTGGTAGTTTTCAAAACTGGCCTTACGTTGGCATCACCTGAGAAGCTTTAAAAAATATGTCCATGCTCGGCCCCACCTCCAAAGATTATGATTTAATTAGTTTGGGATGAGGCCCAGGTATTGGCATTATTTTAAAGTTCCCAGATGACTCTAGTATGCAGCCTGGGTTAAGAACTATTGCCCTAAATGCACATGCTTTATGACAGGTGCTTTGTAATTTGCTTAACAGGAAATCCCATTTCATAATTGGCACAGGCTCTATGCTTTGATATTGAGGTAAGTAGAACTGGACTGCTTGTAGCTTTGGAGAGCTGCTGCCAGTGAGCAAGAGTGTGAGGGTTTAGCACAGAGCCCAGCATGTGGTGATTAACAAATGGGAGGAGTTGTTGGGTGGGTCTGTGGATAGTTGGATGGTTGGCAGGGTACACAGATGGAATTCTTAAACCAGCTGTTTTGATTTGGTTGTTTTGGTTGCTAGTATTGGGACGTTGTTATTAAACTAGTTTAGTAATACTTAGTTATCAGTGTTAAGAATTGCTGCTGCTCATACAGCTGATGGTGTGATTGGTGTTCCGGTAAAGGCAGTGGTATTGCTGTCAAGATCAGAGTCAGAGAATGGTAAGGAGCTAGTGCTGTAGGCGGCTTTTCCCAAAATGAAAGATTATTGATTGTGCAGGATAGCTTTTCTTACCATTATTGCCTTAGAAAACCATAACTTGAACTTAACAGTTGCTATAGCTCTATGTGATGCGCAAGCCACCAGTTATAGTTTTTGAATGTCTCGTGGCAGTTTTGAGTTTTCTCAACTTTCCTGATCTTTCTTCTGTTTGGGTGGTGATTCGGTAATGTATCACCATTTTCATATATTCTTTAAGTTCTTAATCTCATATTAGTGGATATTGATGTGAGGCAGACTAATTCTTATCCAAGTCAAGAATCTCAGTTTTACCTGGGCAAATGACTTAGCCTCTCCATACCACAATTTCCTCATCTTTAAAATGCAAATATCAAGATGAAATAATATTTGAATATGTCACATAGTGTAGCTAATATTATTTTTGTTTTATAGTTACTACCTTACCCTGCCCTTAGGATAACTGTAGTTTTATAAACTTTAAGTTGGCTTCCTGAGCTGTTTGCTAATGAGATGTAGTTCAGATTCTTGAGGTGCTTAAGTGGCCTGGAATGGACTCTGAAAGAGGAGGCGTTTGGACAGTGTTTGGGGAAAAAAGAGAAATACCTTCCTGCTCATTAGAAATTTGAAAATTGATAGGCCGTGCTCATTGTAATTCATTTTATCTGTTCACAAACGTTATGATCTGCATATCAGAGTTGTGTGCCCAGCTGGCTGTGCCCTTTGACAAGGAGTTTCAAAGAGCAAGAAGAAGACTCAATTCATGCTATTAATTTTGACCTTTGGAGCCATAGTAAACAGCCTCAGGTTTTACCTCAGGGCTTGGGAGAAAGAACCTTTTATTAGTCCTATATCTGTTGGGGATACTGTGACGCGCAGCAGCTCTTGCTCACATCTTTAGTGCCTTCGTTTTGGCCATGTGCGAGGAGACATTTCTGCTGTAACATTGTCCACGCGGCTGCAAATCCAATTGGAACTTCCCATTATACAGTACACAGTTCTTGCTTGAATCTTTTATTCCCTGTTGGACAGTCTTGTTTATAGCAGTTCTCAGCCCGCTGGCATCTTACTGCCTATGTGGAGTGATGAAAACCTTTTTTCTCTCTCTTTTTGCCATTGTAATACGTATACCCATCTTTCCAACTGATGTGAAACTTCTGCTGCTGTGGACAGCATGGAACAGCTTCATGATATGTCAATTGTGACTCAACCAAGGGAAATAGATTATGGAGAGTTTTCAGGTGCTTGTGAGCAGTTTGTCACAGACTGTTGAAGGTTAGTCTTGAGTGAAAACACTAGTAGGATTGCCAGGATCTCTTCCTATTAGACAAACCTCCTCTGTGTCCTATAATTGTGAAGTGGTTTTCTCTCCCTAGCTGCTTCTAGTGTCATAGGCCAGCATCCTTTCTTGTATGCAAGTCTGTGAAACTGTTTCCCACTGGGTGTTTAATAAATGTCAGTTAACCCTGAAGATAAAATCACATATGAGGAAAGGATATGTCTGCTTCCTTAATTTAATTGTTTTCCTTCATTTTACCCTGGAACTTTGCTTGTTCCTTAATTACAGATTGGTGTCTTATATCTATTAATCCTTTATGCATTGGCCTTCCACACTATGATGTCTGCTCCTGGTGGCAGGGCCCTGGGCTCAGTCATCTTACGTATACCCTTTCTACATCCAGCATAATGCTTTACACAGGGTAGACCTTCATAAATTTTTGTTAAAAATAATCAAGGTGAATAGATTAGCAATTAAGGAGAATAACTAGAATATATGATTATGTATGACCTTCAATCCTTAGAAATATCAGTAATTTTTTTTGATGTTACTTATTTGTATGTGTTTAAGGAAAAGTAGTGCAAATAAAAATACTTTTTCACAATGAAATTTATTTTTATTTCATGCAAAAAAAAGACCTTTTCAATGGGTTTTAAAAATGAATGTGAACTATTTGAAGGTGAACTATTCCTTAAATTAGCCTTCAATTGGCAGATGCAGACTGTTTTCTCTCAGGAGTGACTCTAAATATCTTCTAAATCTAAAGCAGTAACTTCAGTTATTTTTTGCCAACATTGGTTCTATTAAACATGCATGTATTTCTCATAGTAATTTTTTTCCCCTAAAAGTACATTCCTGCCCCAGGGACATAGTGATCTGCTCAGTTTCCTAAGTAACAGTGCAGTTTTAACAACTCACCTGATCTTTCAGTTACCTGCAGTAAAAAATAAAATAGAAATGTGTGTTTATGTGTGGATATCCAGAATACTCTTTGAATTAATTGTTAATTTCCAGCATTCACCTTCATGTTTATAATATGAATTTAGTGACTTTTCCTGGAGTAAGAATTTTTAAAGAGTGTATTTGTTGGCTTTTAATGCTCATTTCCTCCCATAAATTTTTTTCGGCAAATGCTGCAAAATGCGACACTTTTAGGGGAAGAACTGACCTGGCATTCGTGCTGTGAAAGGAGCAATGCCTGAAGAATTCCGAGTCCCCAAGCAGATGAAACAGAACAAATGGAGCCTAAAGTACTGAACAGTACTTTAATCTAAATTTATAATCATTTAAATTATTCTGTTCTTTAAGTTAAATATTTAGATCTCTTTTATTGACTAGCTTATTAGCTTTGGGAATTTGGTATATTTTTTAACTCAGTAATTTTCACAGTAGGTAGAAGTTTATCAGTATTATTTGAGAAATTTCAAAATAAACATATTACTGATACTTCTCCCATCCCAGCATGGTGGGAGGTGTTTATTTTGTAGTAGCTTCTTACATCATTCTGATAGTCATTTGTCATTCCAGTTGAGAAGGCTAACTTACACTTAGCCATTTTCGCCCTCTGCATAATTGAAAGGTCCTCTCCCTTACATATAGTATATTGTTTGTAACACAAAAAACAACTGTAAAGAGTTTTTACAAATCTAAAAAGAGTTTTTAAAAATATAGTTAAATCTCCTTTCTATCTGTAGGGAAGGGGTTCTGTGTGTTGGTGAGAAGAGGAAGCTCAGACTGTTTTTCTTGTCCTTTGTGGTACCTTGTGCATTGTCCGTTTCAGTTTTTGTCTTGTGAGTAGACAATGATACTGTCAGAGTAAAATAACACAAATTAAAGAAATAACGTTAAAAAGAAAAGGAGCCAAGGTGGTTAAATACACCTAAATGAAAATGGAGGTGGGGGAAAAGTCAGTTTCTTTATTTTTCCTTCCTTACATTAATTATTTTTGTCTACAGTTGACTGATGTTATTGTTTTGGGCTAAACAAAAAATTGGAACTACTTCTTGAATAGGAAACTGAGGCTGGAGTATTTGCCTGCTCCCATGCTCAGGTTCCCAGAAATAACTCGGGGGCCTTTCAGCCCCACACAGATTATTCTTTGTTCCTGAGCGGGGCGTCCTAATGTTCCGGATGTGCTCTGCAGAATGGCAGGTTCCATTTCCTGTCCCTAATCTTGCTCCAAGCACCCAGCTGCTGCTTTCCTTCCCTCAGGCTTGCTCTGGGTTCTCTTCCTTCTTTGTCCTTTAAGAGTCTTCCCAAGCAGACAGAGCCCTCAGGGGAAAACAGATTTTCTCAAGCTTTAAACTCTGTCATTACTAGTGTTAACTTAAAACCAAAAAAAGAAGGAAAATGTCTTACTGTCCTTCTATAACATTTTGATTGTTTCTCTTCTTCCTTCCCCAGATCTTTACTAGGAAGGGCCTTAGGGAGAGACAAATATTCCTTCTGTACTTTGCCCTGAAATGCGATGTTATTCTACCTCTTATGAAATAGCTTCTACCTCTTATGAAATAGCTCTCCAACTTGGAAGTGGTCCTAACAGGAATGTATTAAGAGGAAAGGAGCATTAGACTGAATTTTAGGAATGAGCATGACTTCTCTTTATCCCTGCCTCAGTTTCCCTGTAATTCAGATTCTGTAACTAGAAAAGCTGTTCAGCTGTAAATAAGATTTGGCTACAAGGTCTGTTAGAGAAGAGACTGTTCCATTCACCACCATATCCCAGTACAAAACTTCTGAGTAGAAAGGAAATAGTCCACATAAAAAATATATAGTTTTACAAGTTTATTGACTTAATAAGTTTTATTATGTGGTTTCTTCCCTAAGTTATAAGCAGAGAAATTTACAAAATTTGAAGAATTTAGAACATTCAAGGTAACTATAGGAGTTGGTATGAGGCAGTAGAAGTAGAATATTTACTGCAGAAAGGAGTAACAGGCTGGAGGCTTAGCAGTTGGAGGTCATTTAACGTAGGGGCAATTAACTCTGAAGCCTTTAACATCACTGAGCAGGGAGGAGTGGGGAACCATGGCCCAGAGGGGCAGGACTTTGTAAGGACCACGTAGCCTTTGAGCCCACAGCAGTCCTCTCAGGACATTGCAGAGTATAGTGCTGTAAAATAACCTATCGACATAGTAGTATGCAAGTATACTTATTTTCATTTTACTAAAATAAATAAGCATTAAAAAGCACTGTAATGGTTAAAAATTTAAATATTTTGGTACATACATGGTTTCATATTTTTACTTTAAAATGTGTCATTCCTTTAAAATGTGAGATAAATAGTACTGGTTAGGTCCATAAAAGAGTAATAATATGTGCTCTTAACCATCTTACTGGCATATATCAAACATGCAAAGCTTGTGAAAATGATGGATAGCATGTAAATAAAAGGTAGTATTTGTTTCGTTCAGCCCAAGTTCATACTCTGAGAATATCTTAAAGCCCTTTTCAGTATTTTTCTTATGCTTTTCATTTTGCATCTGTTTGGTAAAACTCAGCATTTTGTAAACATTGATCTTGAAGTTGCAATGTTTTTTAGTTAATTGAAGAACAATATACTGAAGGACAATATAACATACCGAGAAGTTTATAGAGAAATATAATATATGCTTGATGAATTTTCATGAAGTCCCATCCAAGTAACCAGCATTGAAATCCAGAAACAACATTACCAGAAAGAACTCCAGAAGCTCCTAGTCACTGTCCCTCTTCCTCATATCACCATAGCTCAGAGATGACCACCGTCCTGATGTCTAACCACATAGTTTAGTTGGAGGAAATGGTCTTAACATTTAATCTAAAGGGTTTTGGAGAGTCCTTTAATGAGCTTAAAGGTAAAGAAAAAAGAGCATGAATATAAATTGTTACCCTTTGTTTGACTCATTTATGAAGTAGTTAGGGAGGAAAAGGATTGAATTAGAGCAAAGTGCTTGGACAGTTTGAGTTTAGGTCTGAATGTACTCAAATACCTTGATTGTGGGGAAAGTAGAAACACTATCCTGTACATTTCTCTGTTTTGAGTACCAACAAAATATTGTTGTATAATTTTCTTTTTTGTCTGTGTCTGACATCAAAGGAAATTACCGCCTCTGCATTTAGACTAAAGGCATGTCTACTTTTGACATTCGGTCATCTGTCTTATTATTAGATCAGCATGCTGATTTAAACTTATTTCCAGGATTTAGGTAAGGTATAAAAAATGAATTGTTTACCCTACTTGACACATTTATATTTACATTGCACTTTGAGGTTTTGGAATTAACTATTCATGGAATACTTAATAAAGTTAACTCTTTTTCCATATAGAAGAGAGTAATCAATGAAAAGTGATTTGGACAGCCTTTTCCAAACCACAGGCTTTATATTGTACATCTCTGTCTGTTTTAGTGTTCTTTACATTTTAAAAATTGTTATGATTTCAGTCAAATTTTTATCTTTCCTTGTTTATAAATTGAATTGACTCTTAAGCTTTTGCTATTTAAAGACTGGGCACATGCATGCGTGTGTGTGGGTGTGAGAGCTAGCGAGCCAGCACCCACATACACGTATGGTGTGCACTTTTAAACTGTGAAAGTGGCCTGATTGGAGCCCTCTCAATAGGAAAATTTGATCATTCAGCAGTTGTTGCCTTGCAAACTCAATATTCCTAAGTCTGACTGTGGTTCTGGTTTTAAAGCTAAGTCATGACACTTGATCCCTAGCTAGGACTACCAATTAAGAGTTCATCTGGTATAATTTTATTAGATTTCTTTTTATATGTATGTATACTAGCTATTTTTAAAAAATTGCGATAAAATACACATAATATAAAATGTACCATTTTAATCATTTTACTTGTACAATTGGCTATTTAGTTTTTAGAACTTTTACTTATAACAGTTCTAGTCAACAAATATTTAATGTGCCTTCTGCTGAGGTTGGTATAGATCATTGGAAAATTATGAAAGAAATATAAACATGGCCACTGTTCTCAAAGAGTTTAAGCCTCATTAGAGAAAAAAGATATATGTACAGCAGTTAAATAATGATTCAGGGTAGATAAGGGCCTTGAATGTTCAAGGAAAGCTTTGCAACTTGGTCCTTAATCAGGGGTAGGATCTGTCTGGTTTGAGAGGAAGGAGGAACAGGAGAATTAAAATAGTACACCAGCTATTTCAGTGTTAAGCCCATTGTCTTTCAGAGAATCTTTTGCTTTTCTAGATTTGAAGCTCTCACTGTTTTATTTTTAAAATAAGCTGAACATTCAGATGAAGAGACATATTATTACCACATAATTTATATTTTTAAAAATGACAGGAACCAAACTTGTGATACAGACACTATTAAAAATCTGGATGTATAGTGATAGAAGGGTTAAGCTTTCTATTAAAATTTTATGCAAATACCTGTGTTCACACGGCATTAAAATTTTCAATATATTACCGCTTGGGAGTAGATATTTCATTAGGAATTTAGAACAATTGCAGTTGTAGTTTTGTGAAAAATAATTGTACAAAAATCAGCATGTAATGAAACATATTTACTGAAATTAATCTTGAATGTCTGCTATTCTGAAATCAGGTAAAGAGTTTAAAATGGGTATATATTGTAAGTAAAGAGTGAGTTATTGTGAATAATCTTGCACTGACACTTGATGGCAAAAGATGGTGTCCATTTTGTTAGTGTGTGTCTATAATGGATCAAGGATTTCATACAGGTTGAATATAATGCCTTAAACAGTAAGAATTACAAAGTTAAAACAATATAGTTTTTTTTTTTTTTTCACATCTGCAGACAGGCAAACATACATTTGGGGCCCCCATGTTCACGTGACATCAAGAGGAAACGGAAGCCAGTGGCCACAGCTTCTCTGTCTAGCCCAAATTCAGGTAATTATATGTAGTTACTTATTGAGCACCTACTATGTATCAGGCACTGAATTATGTTTTACATATCTTTTCGTGTAACCTTTATAAGATAGGTCATTTTATTTTCATTTTACATAGGAAAACTGAGAGTAAGAGGTGTGATTTGACCAAGGTTACACATATTTTAAGAATTCAAACCTAGTTCTCTCTGACCTTACAGTCTTACATTTTTTTTCCCATTGTGTCGCATGGCTTTCTTGAGTTTGAATCCCTCTATTTCACTAACAATCTTCAGTCATCTACACTTTGTTCTAGCACAGATAAGAAATTAGGTCTCTGTTGATGAAAATCCCATTAGGTTGGCAGTGTTTTAGTCCATAGCCAAAGAGCCACATGAGTTTATTTACATTCTTATTTAATATACAGTATAATATTCTCACTGTCATTATGTATAGAGAATGCTAATATTTTAGCAGTCATGAAATTTCTAATTAAAAACAAATTTATGGGATAGTGTAGTGGTTAGAACGTCTCTTTTACATGCAGAAGGTCCAGGATTCACCACAGGTGGAGCCACGAACCATATCCCAGGTGCGCCAGGCCCCCAGAGTGCACTGGGGGGTTCCAGGCCCAGGGTGCACACCATGGGTGCGTAGGAGGAGACACCCCACCTTCAGAGATCCAATTCTTAAAAAAAGAAATAAAGGGAGATGGCAACATCTGTAGGTTGGGGGTGGAAGTGGATGGTGAGGAGGATTAAAGAAGGGGGGGAAAAGAATTTTACAAGTTAAAACTTTTAGTTTCCTGGGTAAAAGTTGTTGATAGAAAACAAAATAATGGTTATGTTTTTTAGGGGGTAGTGACCAGGAAAGGACATAAAAAAAGTCTTCTGGTACACTTGGAAACATTCTATATCATGAATTAGGTGGGGATTATGTGAGTGTATACATGTGTAAAGATTCACTGAGCTATACATTTGTGATTTATGTACTATATGTATATTATCCTTAAATGAAAACAAAGGGAAATAGTTGAGTATTTATTATATCAGCAAGAATATTGAATGTCTACAGATTTTTTTTTTTTTTTTTTTTGGAGTTAATAGTTGAACGTAATTAGTAATCATAGGAAATCCTTTATGTTAGTTCAATACAATTTCGGATGTACTGTTCTGGATAAATACCTACAGTTATTATTTTTCTTTTTTTATTATATAAGTTTCCAGTGCACAACAGTGTAATTTGACATCTGTATACACTATAGAGTGATCACCTCCAAAAATCTAGTTACTTTCTGTCACCATACAATTGACCTCCCTTTCCTGTTTCACCCATTCCTCTTTGGGAACCACTGATTCCTACAATTATTTTCTTGATGGTAGTGGATTTATTCTGTGAGAATTTAGTATGTCACAGGTTATTTTCTTCAGAAAATACTGTAAGTTATAATAAAATACTACATATTACACATTTATATAAAGATCAGGGCAATTAATCGTTGAGTGGAGAGTAGACCTATGACAGATAGGGAACTCTTTTCCCTACCTTTACATAGTAAGTTTCAGCATGGTCTGAAATTCACCTCTTTGAGCTTCTGTTTGGGACAACAGCTTGATAACGGTTCAGACTGATTATCGTGATAAAGGACAATCTTAATCACAGGTCTGATGATTATAGTAAATTTTTTTAGTGATTTCCATATAGCTATGTTCTGAGCTAAACCTTTGTATGCATTATTTTACTTAATCTTTGCAACAACTTCATAAAGTAAATGTTTCTATTCCCAATACACATGAGATATTTGAGGCTGAGAGAGGTTAATCACTTCCCCGAGGTCACGTGGTTGATAAATTGCAGAGCCAAGGTCAGACTGGTTTTTCTGTGACTCTTAAACACTGCAGGTGTTCTCTCTTACATACAATAGGATTGGTTCCAAACTATGACTTCTCAGCAATACACATATCCTCATCCAGTCTGTGGTATTGGAAGCATTAAAACATAGTCTCCCTTCTTTTATATTTTTGTTCTTTTTTCCTCCTTAAAATCTAACTTCTGTTTTTAGCTTTTAATTGTTTATGAGAGAAGAATTGTTGAGAAGAGTTTAAACTCCTTTTCATGTTCAAATCGGTAAAAGTCCTAGGAGGTATTCAATGAGACTTGAGCATGAAACGTCTCCCCTACTGAGCCAAACTCCTCCTTTCACTTGTTGGCTTGCTTCACTGAATGTTTCCTTTTTTTTTTTTTTTCTATCCATAACCTGAGTGCTCCATGGAGGTGAAGGACATAGCCTGAGCCTGTGCCATCAGTCAGTAGAACAAATGGGCTTGCTCTGCCTAACATCGGGGCATCTCGGATTCCACCTCTTTTGTAGAAATGAGTGATGAAGAGGGGTGCGTTCCGCTTTGCCACTGTATTAATACACATCAGGGGCCAGCTCCTGGCACTAAATCACGCTACTGCATACATCTGTTATCAGATTCTTCACCAGTGTGATGAACAAGACTGCAGATAGAGGCTTCCTTGTGTCATTCTTTATAGGATTTTCCTAAAAGAATAAATAGCTCAGATCTCTGCCAACACTCTCCCCTGTCACTGTGATGAATTCAGCTTCTTTCTTAAACATGCAGCCACAAATCTTTTGCCTTTCCCCCTCACCCACCGGTAGAAAGTTTTGAGTTGAAATTGACTGAATTTAATAAGGCTAGAGAGATGAAGAGCAGAAAGGAGTAGCATGTCCTTCTTGTTTTTTTTTTTGTACTAATGTTAACAGAAAGCCATATGGTCATCATGTAGACTTTTCTTGAAAGTGTAGCACTTTTATTTTCTTCCTTTTATGTCCACTCCCCTTCCCCTTATGGCTTAATAGCACACAGGTGTCTGGTGCACAGAGTCACCAGGGATCTGACTGAGTAACCATATAAACCTGCTTCTAAGTCTGATACACCAGAACAGGCAATGCTCAGCAAGTGACTGCCTCATGCTGAAGTGAATTTGCTGTATGTGCTCTTAAAGAATGTAACTGGGAAAGCAAAAGATGGGTTATTTTCCCCAAATTTGAGGTTAAGTAACTATAAAAACATAAAGAACTCAGATGAAAACCAGACTTCATTTCCTTGAGATGATTTTTTTTTTTTCATTAGAATGGCAGAATGGAGCCTTTGGTGCACAGATTCCATTTCTTCAAAAGTAAATACGTGGCTTTAGATAAAGGAGAATACAAGATGTTGTATTCAGAGCCATGACTATTTTCGCCCTTCTGAAAGCCTTTTCTGACTTTCCTCTCTGGAATGGGATACGCATCCTTAGAGCATCAGTAGGAAGAGTATCCGACAGTTAACCTGTTAATTAGCTATATCAGATTCCAAATACCAGGCCAGTGATGCTGAAGGTGCATCTGCAAGGGCAGGAATTTTTATCTGTTTTGCTAGCTACTATAGCCCCAGCAGCTAAACTTAATGCTCAGCACATGGAATGCTCTCACTAGATATTGTATGACTATGTGAATAAGCTCTTAAAGTTGAAACAGAATTATCCTCAGTTTTATTCTAACCCTGTGATTAGATTCAGTAGTTGTGTTTTAGGTTGGCTCTTGTCTCAGGAGCCATAGGATAGATTCTTATTGCCCATTATGACTTTTTAAAGTTTAAGTGGTTTCTAAAGTTTAAAAAATGTGGGGTTTTTAAAAAAGTAAATATTGAATGACTATAAAAGAGCATTATAGAAAATATGTAAGTTGTAAAGAAAACAAAACAGTGAATATTCACATATCTACCATTTACTTGAAGGAAAAGAACATCAACTTTAAAATATTTTTTATGCTCAGAGGTATCCATTATCCTGATATATTTTTTAATCATTTACGATTCTTTGTTTTTTTTTCAAATTGTTTTCAAATTATTATCTCTAAATGTATTTTGTAGTTTTGCATGTTTTTGAACTTTGTGTAAATGGAATGTCATATTTTATAAAAGTTTCACCAAGTTATATTTTTACGAGTCATTCTTGCTTTGTCCTGCTAAAAGTCATTAATTTTTTTACTGCCACATATATGATATTCAATCTTATGAATATGACAAATATACTACAATTAAATATTCGTGGTGGACATTTTGATTATATCCCATTTTATGCTATGGTGGAAAACACTGCATTGTTCTGTGGGAGAACATGTGCAAAAGTTTTTTCTAGTCTACACGTCTTAGGATGGCTGTGCCAAAAAAGAGGGAACGAGTTTGGGAAGGATGTGGAGAAGTGGAACCTTTGTGTGTTGCTGGTAGGAACGTAAAATAGTGCAGCAGTTCTGGAAAACAGTATGGCGGTTTCTCAAAAATCTAAAAGCTACCTTATGATTCAACGATTCTGCTTCTAGGTTTATACTCAAAAGAATTGAAAGCAGGGATTCAAACAGATATTTGTACACCTATGTTCATAGCAACATTTTTCACAGTAGCGGAAAGAAGGAAACAACTCAAATGTTCATTGCTAGATGAATAGATAAAATGTGGTGTGTGTGTGTGTGTGTGTGTGTGTGTGTGTGTGTATACACACACACAGTAGAATATTATTCAGCCTGAACACCTTCATTCAAGTGAAATTCTAAAACATACTACAGTGTGGATAAAGACATAATGCTAAGTGAAACAAGCCAGACACAAAAGGACAAATATTGTTGATTATAGCTGTATGAGGTACCTAGAATAGTCAGATTTTACAGAAACAGAAAGTAGAATGGTAGTTACCAGGGACTGAGGGAGGAGGAAAATGAGAAGTCGATGTTTAATGAGTATAGAATTTTCATTTGGGATGATGAAAATGTTCTGGAGATGGATGGTGGTAATGGCTGTGTAACAATATAAATGTACTTAATGCCACTGAATTGTACACTTAAAATTATTAAAATGATAAATTTTATGTTTTTTTAATTATATATTTTTTACCATAATAAAAAATATGTATCCAAAAAAATGTTTTTTATAGAGTAGTTGATGACCATATATTAATGATTAATACAGTGAAATGTGTGTGTGTAAGAGAGAGAGTTTGATTTGGGTTATGATATAAGATATATTCTGGCTGTTGTAGATTGAGGTTTCAAAATATTTGAAAGCCACTGCTCTCAAGAAACTCTTGTATATGTGCCATAGAGTAATAGTTTTCAAGATTTTTTTTTTTTTTTTTTTGGCAATAGCTCACTGTAAGATAAGTGGTATACATGTAAATCTGAAATAAATCCTTGAGTGTACTTTGGTTATGTTCCTTTAACGGAATTATTTGAGTGACAGGGTGAAACAAGACTGCTAGATTTCACTATATGTTAGTGTACATTCACTCTCAACAGTGTGGGTAACATGGTGGTTTGTACTACTCTGCTCAGGGGCGCTTGGAAAGGTGAGGACAATGTTTGGCTGTTACAGTGATTCGGCATTTGGTTGATAGGGTCCAGAATGGTTAGTGTCCTTGTTGAAAAACTGGGCCTGATTATGTGGTTTTCTATCATTTTCCTTATTGTCCACTATTCATGGGGTTTGATAGAAGGAGCATAGGGCTTGGAGTTAATAATCTGAGTTTGAATCTTGCTACTTAACAAGCTACTTTATATTTCTGAAGAATGTATTTGCCTCTCTGTGGCTCAGTTTTCAGATCTAGAAAATGGAGATGACAATACCTACTTAGAGTTTGCTTTAGGAAATAAGATTATGAGTGCAGTATTTACACAGTATAGTGCCTAGCAGGTAAGTGCTTAATAAGTTATAGTTACTACATTATGAATTCATATTACTGAATTTATGTGTTCAATTAAACTCATTTTCTCAGGTAGATAAATACTTACCTTACTTTAATCTTGCCTTCACTTCTTTGTAAAGAAAAAAGTAAAACTGTATGTTGGCGCTTAGGTTAATAGGGTGGACATAAGGTAAAAGGATTAAGAAAATTTTGCTTTAAAAGTCTCTCATTCTAATTTGTCTCTCCTTGATGTTTTTTCTACTTTCATTATAACAATTTTACTAGTTCACTTGGATGCAGTGGAACCAACTACACCAGCATCACAGGCCCAGAAATCTCCAAACTCCGAGTGGTTGGTCAGGACCTCTGCCACAGAAAAAGCCACTGATTCAACTGCAGCTACGTTTTTTAAAATGCCACAAGAAAAGAACTCTGGGTGCAGCTAGAGAGCAGTATTTCACCTCCAGGAGCCACCTGGGTGTCTGGAAACACATATTAGACTTTGTATTATATAGTCTTGCATATCTTAGTTGACATTCTCAGTCCGCTCATCACCAGGACTGGATCCTTTCTCTTAAAGAAACAGTGAACTCTCTCTTAGCAAATCATGTTGTGGAAATCTATTGTGTTGTTGTTGTTTTCCTTTTTTTTTTTAACATTAGAAAAGTATTGGGGCAGCAATTTTTTTTTAAGTCATCCTATGCTATATTTGTTACATTGCTATTGCTGCCTCAACAGCTTCCTATAGCTTTATTGATAGAGCTGTTGCTTTTTTGCAGGTATGTCTTTTTTTCTTGAAAAATTGGTAACTGTTTTTACATACTCTATGTAGAGCTTTAATTTCATTTGGGGAAATCCCAAATTTGCAGCCAGTTCCAGACACATTTAAACATTGAATTAAGACCTGTGTGTGGAATAGTATTTGCAGGAGGTAAGGCTTGCCATTGAGCCTGGCCTTGATTCACTCAGAGTGCCAATAAGATCTCAATTTGGAGCCTCAGAAGACAGACCAGCAGGATGGGACTTGGGAACATCTTTGTCTTCTAAATGGCCTAATGGGATCGCCAGCAGCTTCATTGTACTTTGCCTCATCTATAAAATTTGTGTTCTACAACACACATACACACACACATATTGGTGTAATGAAGAAGATGGTTTAGCTGTACAGCAAACTTAAAATAGTCAGTGGATTGTGTCTTAATACTTTCTGTTGCAGTGTAAGCCTTTATGTACTAAATGGGATTTTTATTGTTAGTTTATAGGTCAATAACCTGTAGCAGAAATTCATACTCTATTATAATAATGGCTTCTTGGGGCCATACTTTGGGGAGGAAAAATATCTTTTGACATGCCTTTATACTTGGCGTGTTTATGACAGCTCACCTGCATGTAGAGTTATATATATAGCCATGCCTGCAGTTGGATGCTACTTTGTCAAAATGAGGAATAAGTGACCGCCTAGAGCTGCTGGAGAAAAGCCACCCTTTCTAAAAAGGTATTATCAAAAGCATCTGTCATTCAGGGGCCTGGTTGATAGAGGGCTCCTTTTTTTGGTACAAATTGAATACATTTAATCTGAAATATATAGAAACTATTCTCCAAGTACGCCCTGCTCTGGTAACGTGGAGGAAGTCCCACTCTTGCACCTGGGTAGTTTCTGTGTTTAAATAGGTGCTGAGTGGGACAGAGCCTCCTTTCCCTGAGGCGCAGATGTCCCTTTTTCTCATGCTGAATGTAATGGTGGGCTGCTCTCTCATGTTTGCTTTAAAAATTATAGTCCTCAACTGTAGTAGCTCCAGAATTTTTTTGTCTGTGGATGGGTATGATCTAGTTGGAGCAGGGCACTTAAGCTAAGTTTACACAGCACTTTATGTAAAATTGAGGACATGTCTTTTGTCCATAAGGATACGGTGGGGCGGCGGGGAGGGGTTGGCAGATGGAGATGATGAGGTGAGTAGTGCTAAAGTCAACTCAGCATCCTTGGCAACTGCCCTGGTCTCATGTAGTAGTGAATGTACTTCCCTTCCTTACAGGCTGCACCCATAGCAGTGTAGAAGATACAGTGTCTGTCGAATACAAAATGGCACTACTAAAGTGTTTAGTGACGAGGGTAGATTTTATTGTCATATGTGCATTTTTACCTAGTCCCCATAGTGTCCAGAGGCACACATTCTAACGTAATTTGTTAGGTTTAAGAGAAAAATCCATGGACATAATTTTATTTTCTTTGCACTAAGCTCTGTGGCCCATGCAGAGATTGATCCTATGATCATGACCTCTGAAATTCAGGCAGAATCTTCATGGCATGTTGTCTGACAGTTCTCCTTGTTACCTGTGATAAAAATAATGTATACACACAACTTTATGTTTTAAACATCTCTATGTTATAAAAGTAGTCAACTGCTGTCATTTTACAGAGATGAGTGGTCATAGTTTAGTGACTTGCCCAAAATCATATAATGAAGCCGGGATTAAAATCCCAGACGTTCATACTTACTCTGCCCTGGGTTGTAATCTTGGTTTTCCATTGGTAGACCTGTGTGACTCTGAAACGGGATGCTATGAATGTTTATCATCTTTCTTGGGCATGCTTTTCTATATGTTTTGAATACTTTCAATAAGGACCACTCAAAAATGCCATATCTACCTATAATAAGTGGGGGAAAAAATTAATTCCCTTAGAAAGTAGCAGTTAAGCACCCAAGTACTTTACAACATAGGTTTGTAAATTGAGTTCTTCATTTTAAGCTACTGTATGAGCATGCTTACAGAAGCATTAGCAAACTTATTCTGCTTGTTTTCTGTATGAATCAATTCCAGAGGAATAGCCTTAGAATCAAGTGTATTTTAAATTTTAAGTTTTAAATCTTTTTATATGGAAAAATGTATAATATAAATTAAGAAAATTCTGTTACCTCTTAACAAAAGCTACAATTTCAAAATCAGGTTTGTAATCTGTTGAAAAAAAAATGATAGCATGACTTTCTTTGAAGATAATTCTTAAGCTCACATGTATTTGATCTGCTCAAAAGTAATAACTCAAACTGAGTTCCACCATTCTTATTTCAGGGTTCTGATTTATCCCAGCTGCCTACGCAGTCTTCCTGTCTGAACCCTAATCTATATTTTCCACCATAGGCAAAAGTCAAGACATTACTACTGTTATTCATAAAAAATTAGTTTTGCTTATAAGTTTAAGGGAATTTGAGATTGTTTTTCAGATGCAGTATTTTAAAGGAAGAACTTCGTTTGCATCAAAACTCTTGTGTTGCTTTTTGGTAAGAACTGTTCAGAAGAGGAAATTAGTAGCTGTTTACATGGTGCCAAATTTGGGAGAAACAGAATATGATCTTTATTGAGTGGTATGTACTTTTAACCTTGTATTCTTTAGAAATCAAATGTAATTGAAAATTTCAGATGACATTGTTTTGCTAGGCTATGAAACAGGCTGCAAATGAGGCCATTTGGGCAGCAAATTTACCAAAAGCTGAAATAGATCTAATCTGTGATACTTAATGGCATTCTTTGCTAAGTATTAAAACTCCACACCTAGAACAGGTAATTAAACTATTTATGAATGCCAAGTAGGTTAATCTGATATATCTTTGTATTCTGGAATCAGAAATGCAATCTAGACCACAGCATTGGAAGTTCTGATGCTGCAAAGTAAAGGAGGAGAGTTATCCCAGAAATCACTTAGAATTGAACAAGTTTCAGTGTTGCGAGGAAGGAGCTAGGCTAGCACTGTCATTGCTGATGTGAGGCGTTCTCCACTTTGCCTCTAGGTGAAGGCTCCTGATGATGCATGATTTATTTTAGGTCTTTGCTTTTTGTTTGCTTCATTACTGTGCTCCGAGCTTTATACTTTTGGTTTCCTGGGGAGAAGGCTATGTAAAAATCTGAGCATTAGAAGCCATATTTAGTGTTCTGTATATCTGGTGAATCTTATCTGAGCTGGGATGAGAACAGAGCGGCTTGCTCATGCAGCTGTGGATGCAGTCTCATTAGGGGCGTAGCTTACAGGATGTCATGGTTCATGGGATGGCAGGAGGCATGATAGAAGCAGTTGTGTGCCTGCTGTCAGCTCCTTCCTTTGTTAATGCTTGAGCTGTTCGTTTTACTTGTCAGTATTTTTCCATATCTCCCACTCCAATCATGACAGTTAGTGGAGTTAGTGATGGTGGCAGCAATTAGGAGGGATTCCTACCCCATCAGAAATGTACAGAAAGGCGAGGAAATTGGTAGGTTCCACTGTTACCACGAAACATAGAGTGGCCCAGAGATGCTTTTGCCTACATAAAGATCCTGGGACAGATGAATGTCAAATACCTGGAATTAGCAGCATCAAAAAGAAACAAGAAAATGAGTGATATTGCTCAAGGGTGTGGATTTTAAGGTTTTTAACAAGCCCAGCAAAACAAACTTATGGCCAAAAGAACTTTTTCTGCCACTACAAATAGACAAAAATACTTGGTAAGGTTGCCAAATTTGGGGGAATAAAAAAATTTCAAGCACAATATCAAAGAATGGGACAGATCCTGAAGATTTTCACCAAGGAAAGCAATCTTGGCAAGGTCCAGAAGTGAGAATGCAAAGGGAAGAGAAGGCAAAGGGAAGAGAAGCGGGGAGATGCTAACCGTGGGAGCTCTAGGGTCTCTGGACTGAAAGCAGACCTACCAGACCTACTGAATCAGAAGCTCTGAGGGTGTGGCCTGGCAGTCTCTCAGCATGCAACTGGGGACTCTAGTGTGAGTAGTGTGAGCTGACGTTTGGGAACCACAGGCTTTGCCACGATTAAAAAGGAGTGTTTTAATGTACTGGTATCGCCCTGACTCTGAGGTGCTCTTCTATTTCCCTTGTTAAGTATAGAGATGTTTTTTGTGTGATTCTTTGCAGGAACTGTTAATGTCTTTATTTCCTATACTTTTTCCCTTCAAGCTCCTGAAAGATCACCTGGAAATACTGAGAAAGGATAATGTAGAGAAAATGCCATCAAAGTCTTATTTAGGTGGATGGAAACAACCTTTTAAAAGTGGGTTAAACTATAACCATGAATTTTTAGTCTGTGAGTGATAGTCATTTTTCACAATTGACAGTAAAATATTTGTGTAAGATATTGCCATCCATGATTTTATATTTGTTCATTATATCTTAGAATGGGAAATTTTCATGTATTTTCTAGCATTACAATAGTAAAGCCTTTTAAAGTATGGCTTACAAAAAGGAAAAAATTAATTGAAAGAAAAACCACTGTGCATACATTGGCGTTTGTAATAAATACCTGTTGCGTTATTGGTGATTTTTTTGCTAGGACTTAATCTCAGTACTTCAGAGCATGTAAGAATCAATTTTCAGTTGTCCCACTTAATCATACCCTGTTGCCTTTGTTTTACATTTTGGATATTGCTTCTGCAGGGGTTGAGGACCAGTGGCAACAGCATGTTATGTCTTGTTGTTGTTGTCTGCCTCATGGACTCAGCATTTCAGATACGGTACTCTAATCTTAAAATTTTGAAATGAAATCATAACCACTTTTTTCTTTAGGTTTTATTTTTATGAATAGGGCTTAGCCCTAACTTACTACTAAAGCCTGTGAACCCAAGTTCTCTCTTTCTGGGAACATGTGTGGCTAAGGAGAAGTTCTCTAGTAACATTTCCTCAGATGCTCATGTGGTTTTGTGGCTGGGTCTTAATTTATAGAAGTGATGAGTGACAGCATGGAGAGGACAGCATTGAAGGAAAAGTTTAATGTTACAGTCCCCCTAGAAACAAGAGGTACAGCTTGCCCTGCAGGGCCACAGAACAAATACCAGGTTTGAGTCAGGATGCAGAAGATGGGAGCAATTGGTTTAGGCCAGAGCCTTTATTGGAGTTTTCTCTGGAAAGGCAAGGTGGGGAGGGTGAACAGGTTAGGAATGGCTAGTTTGACTAATTCCTGGGCCCAGCCCTGGGATGATTGCTTCCCGGGGTATACAAGCCCCAGGCTCTGTCACACTTGGTTAGTTTGCACATCCAAAGCAGGCTGCTGCCTGAGTCCTTTGCTATTTCTAAGAATTGGCTAGCCCTGGAAGCGGCAGTCTCTATCCAGCCAGAAGGGTTACTTAAGATGTCAGAGCATTATAATGTACAGAAAATATACATGGTTAATACATGTGTGTAGGCTGTTTAGCTCTCAATTTCTGTAGTTTTTTAGAGAGCACCATATAATTTTTTCTTTTTCATCTTGAAAACCAGTTAAAAGTACACCTGGCCCAAAATGTTAGTATTATTAGATAATATCAAGTTGTGGGAATATAAAAAGATTTTTAACATCCAAATTATGAAAATTAATGTTTTCTTTAGAAGTGAGTTCTTACCCTTGCTAATCCCTCATTTAAATCTTTTTAATGAAAAAGGAAGGAAAATGTCAGAGAACTTACAAATGGTCTAGGCTTTGACTTAAATCACCCATTTCACTATGTATAGATCCTGTATCTTGCTCCTTCCAGTAGACCATGTAGTTCTCCATGAAAAATGACTGCAAATTCCAGCCACCCCAAAATCATGGTGACATTTTGAATTGTTCTCAATATTTATCTCATTAAACCTCCCACCTGTTGTCAGTAGCTACTATAAACTGTGGCCATTTCAAATTCTTCTATCCTTTCCTCTTAACCTCAGCAACTAATCTCCCCCTCCTGTTACAGATAATAGAGCAGTGGATAGGAGCCCTCACTTACATTCTTCCTCACCCTTTTTTCTTGCAAGTGCTTCCCTGCTATGTCCTAGGCCGCTCTCCACTGATCAGATAAGATGCCTTGCTCGATCTAGCTCAGTCTAGCTTCTCACTCCTGGCACGTACAGCTTTACATTTAAACATGTTCAAAGACTCCCTCTTCAAACAAAAATACCCTTTCTCAACCCTTTGGACCCCTGAGTACCACTAAAGTATTGCCCTCACTTGCACTTTCTATCCTTAAGTTCTCAATTCACTGAAGCAATGGTTTTTAACCCAGGTGACACCACCTGAGGATAGTTTTAAAAATCCTAATTCCCCCAACTGAATCATAGGCCAGTCATATCATGATTGGGAGGTGAGACAGGCTCCAGTCTTTAAAGCAATGTATAGCTGGGGCTGAGAACCACTGTGCTAAAACCTGATTACTATCTCCACCATTAAAAATTTTTCTTGCTGCGTTCACCAGTGACTTCTAGTTGCCAAAATTTAGTCTTCAGATTGATTTTTATGACTTGATAACTGTATAATCATTTCCATTTTGGAATCCTTCCATTTCTGACCTTGCTCTACCTTGATTTTTCTCTTCACTCTCAGCCTCCACAGGTGGGCAGGTTGGTTAATAGATCAGCCCAACACAGACAGTGTCTCTGCCCTCACCTCTAGTACTTCAGTTAACACCTATGTGCTAATGAGTTCCTTTGTCATAATGCACTGACTTAAAGCACAGATTTAGAGTGAAGCATTTACCTTTATTAATAATTATTGTAAATCAGCAAAGCATACTCAGGGTCTCCCTCTGCTCCTTCCCTCACTATTCCTCCTCCAAGCCATTGAGATCAGAACAATTGCTGCTCACATTAGGCAAATTCTAAGATGGATCACCCCTACTTACTTGTGTATGGAGTTGCTCTTCCTAAGAAATCAGGCTTGAACTGTGGTTCCTCTTTGCTTTTTCCTTTCCAGGATCTTGGACTGGAAAGGGCCCGCTTTTGCATGCAAGAAGGCTTCTCTCATCTAATACTGTCTTCAGTCTTCTACTTTTTACTGCTGGTAACGTTTTAGTTTGGGTCTAGGGGGTGAGACAGACCCATTTTCTCACCACTTCTTGACCTTGGGTACCATGTTGGACCTTTCTTTATCAGAGGATTTTTTTATCAGGGTTTCAGGCACAAGCTCTACTACTAATAAAGTGGAACTTGAATTCCCACTTGACTGCCATCACTGCACACTGCCCCTGGAGTTGTAGTAGGGCTTCTGCCCTCACCAGAAGGGACCTTGTGTGTTCCTGGCTCCTTTGAATCCCTAGTTTCTGATTCAAAATCTAGGACAGGTGGATCCAAATAGTAGTCATGTGTCCATGCCCTAGCTATAGGAAGTGAGAATGAGGTTATCTGGAATGTTTAGTTTCTCTTGGGATAGATGAATTCCTCAAACATAGGAGGGCAGTTTAGATGCTGGACAGCTGATAAGAATAACAAAGTTCCATTAGGGCCACTGCCCTATTCACTGATTCAAAAACACTTTTTGTGTAGTTACTAAATCAGTCTTCTTCAGCAACCTTTTGGGAAGAGGGTGGCTGCCCCAAAGCAGGATATTTTTAGGTTCTTTAGATATACTCTTGAAACCAGTTGAACCTTCTCCAGAGCCAATAACACCAGCGGTAACAATTTACTGAGGGATTATTATGTGCCATTTGTCAATAGCATCTCACTTAATCCTCAACAGCTTCAAGGTGGGTATTTTTATCTCTGTTTTAAAGCAGTCAGATATGCTTACAATTATAAATTGCTCAAAGCCACATGGTTTATCATTGTCAACCATGTTTCAGACTCCAATTCTGTTTGATGCTAGAGTTTCTATTATCAGCCAATACACTGCGGGGCCTCCTTTCACAGTAGAAATGAACTGTCGATGGCCATGTACATCTGAAATAAACTGTGTGCCTCTGGGCCTAGGGCTGTGTGTTTGGTGATACCTTTTTACTTCATTTACCTGTTGCTCTTGATGGGCTCATCTCTTCTCTGTGGCATCCTCTTTAAATGACCTGTTCTTGTTTTTAAATGTGTCGAGCAAAAGCCAATAAAATTTTTCAAACCTATGGCAAAAAAAGATACTGTTCTTTGTGTGCCAAAGCAAAACCGATCCATAAGCCAAGAGGACCTTTGAGTGCTTTGAGTTAAAGTAGTGATGGACTGTTCTGAACATGTCACATGTTTAGACTGTTGCTAAACATTTCATAAAACTGCTAGCAAAATAACTGTCTTAATAGTCTTGGCCTTTATAAATATAAATGTCCATTTAGTATATGTGTATAGAACATATTTTATGCCAAGCACTCTGTTAGGTGCTAAGTATGCAAAGAGGAAAGGCATTCCTGTCATCATTAAGTTCATGGTCTTCTGAGGAAGAGACAAGGAAAACAGATGTTACAACATAGAGTGATAGGTTTTGACATAAGAATGAATATCAGGGTATTTTGGTAAGAAGGAAGGCATTCTGACTCAGGCAGGGGGAGGATTAAAAAAGTAGTGAACCAAGTCCTAAAGGATGAACAGGAGTTAAGCAGAGAGGATGAGGCCATCTAGCATAAAGCACAGTTTGTTCAGGGCAATGTAAGTATTTTGCTAAGACTGACATAAAGGATATAGAGCAGCAGGGAGAGGTAGGCAGGAGACAGAAAGTGAAGGACCCTGTGTACACTGGCTTGCTTGTTGATTTGGAGAGGTGTTGTAGTACTCCTCTGCTTTCTAGTCATGGAAACCCTACTGCAAGTGGCCCATTGTGCAAACCTGGAACTGAGGTGTGAACAGGTTTGCATCTCCTTGATCACTGCCCTGGGCCGTATAAAACCAGGTCCACTTGTTTGTAGGAGCTACAGACATGCTTAGGAGTAGATTAAACTGAATTGGAAATATCAGTGTATATCATGGCTGACTGGTTCTTTTATGTCTTCTTTCATGATGCCAGTTTGAAGTTATTCCACCCGAACCACCTTATCTTGGTAGAACTTAACATACAGTATTGGTAGTCCTAATTCCTAGTACTGTTATTCAGGAACAAAGTTGTTGCTATCATCTACCAGTTATGTGTTTGGGGCTTTATTTTTCAGTAGTGACAATAAATTTGTGTTGATCCATTCACACCTTTTATATTGGGGACTTCTGCAGTCTTTGCTATTTCAAGGCTGCAGAAAGTGTCCACAGGATAAAACCAGCCTGGCCCATACTAATCTCTGACCCCAAGACTTTGGCCTCATTAATATTGTGGTCTAAGTAAATAAAGCTAACTAAATCCTTTGAAACTATGTAAAACTGAACCAGTTAAGTATTTTGGCCCAACAATGGTGACTTCTGGCCCTTTTTCTTGTGTTTCACATCAGTATGATTCAGATCCTCCTCTCCATATTCTTTGGAGCTCTTCATTCACAACCTTTTATTTTTATTTTTGTATTTTTGTATTTCAAGCTTTTATTTAAGGGGATTCACAACCTTGTAAAAAAATCTTTTACTTTGAAATAATTTTAGGCTTACATGAAAGTTGCAAAAATAGTACAGAGATTTGCCCCATAATGTTAACAGCTAACATCGCCACATACAGTTACTGAAACCAGGAAGTCAACACTGACTCAGTCCTGGTAGCTACATACTTTATATGAAATTTACCAGTTTCCTCAGTAATGTCATTTTTCCAGTTAAATATTCAATCCAGGATCCATATGTAGTTGGGACTGTTTCTGGGCTTTCTGTTCTTTTCCATCAGTCTGTTTCTCTACTTGTGTACAGTACCACACAGTTTTAATTATAGAAACTTTATAGTATATTTTAATGTTCGGTAGAGCTAGTCTTCTTGTAATTTTTCTTTTCAGTGCTTTTTCCTGACTATTATGATGTGTTTGTTTTTCTATACAAACTTTAGTATCAACTTGTCTAGCTCCATAAAAAGGTGTATTGATATTTTTATTGAGATTGTATTACATATATTAACTAACTTAGTGGGAACTGATATCTTTGCAATGTTGAGTCATCCTATCCAAGAAAATGTATTTCCACTTGTTCAAATCTATTTTTGTGCCTTTTCAGGACTTTTAAAATTTTTTTGTATAGGTTTTTCACATTTCTTGTTAAGTTTATCCCTAAATATTTCACCTTTTTTTGTTGCTAGTAAATAGGATTTTCTCTGCCATTATATCTTTCACTTGGTTATTGTTCTTACATCTGAAGGCTATTGATTTTCGCATGCTAATTACATATCTTTACTAAATTCTTTTACTTTTTGGGTAATTTTATTATTGCTCTCAAGGGTCAAAAAATATCTTTGTAAATGCAAACAAAAGCAGTGGCAAAAAAAATGAAAGAATCTATAGAGGTCAAAACAGATGTGAAAGCTCAAACTTTGGGAAGCAAGTAAGATGACAGCCATCTTTTCTCCTGAAAGTATCTGCTGAGACCTGGTCCCCCTGACCCTATGCCATGATGACTGTGGTGGGCACAGGAGGTAAAGCAGAACCTGCTCAAGGCAAGGAGTTTAATCTGAGATCTCTTACAAAGCAAGGATCCTCCAAGTGCTACACACAGTGAAAGCAGAAGTAACACCCATTAGACAGAAATACCTGTAAGGAAACAAGCCTATCTTGACCTTGGTCCTGGGTGGAGGAAAAGTTTTATCTCATGGAAAAATGTTTAACAATTTTCCTTTATCTCTGTAAGATAAGGCTTAAGTTTATTTTACTTCTGTGGTCCAAAATACTGCAAATAGAAATTTCATTTACCGTGGACCCAGATCAGTAATAACCCAGATAACTGGCAGAAGCAAACACAGATTCTCTCTAGAGGAATGAAACTTCAATCGAGATATCAAAGAACTCTCACAGATAAAATTATAAAGAATATATACCTATATAAAACAAAAAATATATACCTATATAAACCAAAGAAGAAATAAGATACCATAAGTGAGAGTCATCAGAAACAACATATAGGAGAATCAGACTAACAAACACTTTAGATATTATACCTATCAGTACAGAATATAAACTAAATGTTTTAGATATATTTCAAGAAATGAAAGAGGCTTCAAAACACCAGGTAATAATATGGGGTGATGAGAGGTAAAGTGTCCTACTGACAATCAATTCAAGAGAAGGGTAAAGAGTCTTATTTTATTAATTTGGGACTTTAAGTAAGTAGACATGTTAAAATATTTAGAGTAACTACTAAAAGACTAAATATAGAGACGATAGCATTTAAATCAATGGGGATAAAAAAGGAATGATAGAAAATAAGAAAGTTGAGAAAAATAAAAAGCATAAAATAAGAATGAAAATACATCAGCTATATGCTATTTATAAGAGACACATCTAAAACTTAAAGTCATAAAAAGATTAAAAAGTTGGAAGAAATATGAGGCAGGTATCAAAGAAAGTAAAGATAATCTCTACAAAATAATAAACATCAGTTCAATAACTGATAAATTGTTCAGTTTGCCAAGAAGATATACTAATTCTCAATAAGCTTAATATAGCTTCAACAAAAGGAAAAATTGGCAGCTAAGTTTAAAATATTTTAGTAATATGACAAGTGGACAAGAATTGTTATGAATATAAAGTATTTAAATAGCACAATGAAATAGTTAGGTGTAATAAACATGAATAAATATCAATACCCCAAAATCTGAAGAATTATACATTGTTTTCAAGCACAGATAGAACATTTACAAAAATTGACACTTAGGCCATAAAGTAAACATCAGTAAATTCCAAAGGTTTTAGTTACACAGATCACATTCTCTGATCACAATGAAGTTAAAGTCAACAGTTTTTTAAAAAGGATTTTCTAATGCATTTGAAAATTTAATAACACATCTTAAGCAATGAATCAATGAAAAAATCTTAGTGGAGATTAGAAAATACTTAGAATTGAATGTCAAAATGTTATGCATCAACACTCTTGGAATGCAGCTAAAGAGAGAGGAAAATTTATGGTCTGAATGTTTAAGTCAGAAGCAGAAAGGACTGAAATTTTACAAGCTAAGCATTCTACTTACACAGTAAAAGAACAACAGAATAAACTCAGATGACCAATAAAATAATAGTGGTAAGATCAGAATTTAATGAAATATAAAATAAATAATTAAAAGATCAACAAAGCCAAAAATTAAGACAAAATAGGCAAATCTATAACATTAATAAAGCACACATAATATTAGGAATAAAAGGTACAAAATTATAGCAGAGATTTAAAAGTTAAGATAACATGAACAACTTTAGTCAATAAATTTGAAACAGTCTAAATAGAAGAATTTCTAGAAAGTTGTAATTTATCAAAACTCAAAGAAATAGGTTGATTACTCCTAGAGTATTAAATCTAGTCAGTAGTTTAAAATCTTGAACTATATTTTGTACAAAGATTTTGTGTGATCTACCCAAAAATGCTAAAAATGTCTAGCTTTTTCTGGAGCTAGACATGTTGATTGTAAAGTTCATTTGGAAGAACAAATGAGCAAGACTAGAATCCCAAAAATCTGAAAAAGAACACTTGGAAGGAAGAGGGTATTAAAACATAAACCCTCTAGAGCTGAAAGTGTGGTTGGTACAGGCATATAAATATACAGTATGACTAATGGAACACAATAGAAAATTTAGAAATCCAATTGCATATGAAAATTCAATATACAATAAAGGTGGTGTCTTAAATCAATGAGGAGAAAACATGGACTATACAATGAATTGTGTTGGGATAACAATAATTATATGGAAAGTGAAAACTGGATCTGTTTATTAAACTACATACCAGGATAATGTTCATATTGATCAGAGATTTAATTGTACAATATTAAACCATCAAATTACTATAGAAAATATGATAAATTCCTCAGCAAACTGGTTGTGGGCCAAATCTAGCCTGATGCCTATTTGGGGGCTGCTAGGAACTAAGTGTTGTTTTTTTTTTTTTTTCCACTTTAAAGTTTTCAATAAAAGAGAAGGAAGAACATGAACTTCTCTGGTTACAAACCCTAAGATATTTTAAATATTAAAAAAAAAAAATCAACCCTTGCTTGATAACCTGAGAGAAAGAGAGCTTTCCTCGTGGTATCGGTTCTAGCATGATAATGCCACTGAGCTCAGCTGGAGTGGCTCTGCTCCACATGTCCTTCTGTCTCCTCAGACCTGTAGTAAAATATCCTCCACCCATTTGGTGGAAGGGATTTTAAGTTCTTATGGCAAAGGGTGGAGATACAAAGAAGGGTGAAGAATTGGGGCCAATAATGAAATGCTTCAGATTAAATGTGACTTAAAAATCCAGATGCAATAGATATATATTTAACATAATGCTAAAAAAAAAAAGAAAAATCTTTGCATGCAAAATATACCATAAACAAAGTAAAATACAAGTGATAACTGGGAAAACATTTGCAATTTATTTCATAGCTTAAGGGTTAACATCCCAGAGCTGCTAAAAATAGAGAAGATCTATAGAAAAGCAGGGAAGAGATATGAAGAGTTTACAGAAAAAAAAAATGCAAATATCCTTTTAACATGTGAAAAGATACTCAACTTTCCATAATTATTTGATTTTCACAACAACTGAATAAGATATTCTTATCATCCCCAGTTCACAGACAAGGAAACTGAGTCAAAAAGAAGTTAAAATATTCTGCCTAACCTCAAAAACTAATAAGTAATGGTGCTAGGATTCGAACCCAGTCAGCCTGGCTCTAGATAAAAGAGTAATTCATCATGACTAAGGATCATTTAATATTAATACTATCTGGGTGTTTCCTTAATATGATAAAATATATTTGTCTCAATCTAAAGCCAACATTGTGTTTAATTGAGAATTAGAGAAGCAATTTAATTAAAGTCAGGAACAAGACAAAGATATCTACTAATCATCACCATTATTTAAAATGGTTATGCAGGACAAAAACAATTAGACAAGAGAAATTAAAGATGTAGAAATTAGGCAGGAAGAGAGGATAAAATTATAATTTGCAATTAATATGATTCACCTAGAAACTAAAGAGGACTAAACAAAAACTTTGAAGCAAAACAAGAATTTAATAAATTACTTGGTTACAAAATTAATTTTCAGGAATTGATAACCTTTGTATACGCAATGTCCAAATAATTACATACTATAAGGAAATAAAATATCCATTTTATAAAAGCACCAGACAACATAAAATATGAACTACTTAGGAATAAACTTAATAAATACTATTTGTAAAACACTTTAAAATGCTAATAAAAGACATAAAACATGACCTATACAAATGGAAAGATATACCAAGTTCCTACATAGGGACAATCAGCATTATAACGATGTCACTTCTCCTTACTTTATAAATTTAATGTGATATCCAATAAACATACCAATGGGATTTTAAAAAATGATATGTAAGCTGATTCTGAGGTTCATGTGGAAAAATAAGAATAGCCAGGAAAGAAAGGAATAGTGATAGAGGCAGATTAACTCTAAGTATTTTTTAAATTAACATATCTACAGCAATTAAAACTGTAGTAATAATTTGTGAATAGTTAGATCAGTATAACCGAATAGTTCAGAGATAGATCTAAATACATATGGGAATTGAGTATATGATAAAAGTAGCTTTTCAATCAGTGGGAAAAGAACATTCAGCAAATGGAAACCGCTGGATAATGTTCTGGGAAAAAAATTAAGTTGGACCCATACTTCACTCTTTGTTACTTCAGGAGAAATTGCAGCTAGTTCAAAGATTTAACATAAAAAGTGATAATTAAAAATAAATTTGAAAAACGAAACTAGACATACTAAAAAAAAAAAATTATTTTGCAATTAGAGTAGGGAAGACTTAAGTATGTCATAAAACCCAGAAGCCATAAGAGAAAGATTGCTAGATTAATCTTTGTACAGATAAAAAATTTCTTCATAGCAATAATAGAAGCAAATGCAAATGAGAACCTGAGTAAGATATTTGTAACTAGCCCTTAAAGCAAGTCTCAATAAATTACAGAGGGTTAAGTCATCCAAAATACATTCTCTGATCAAAGTGGGATTAAGCTAGAAATCAATAACAAAAAGATAACTAGAAAACCCTCAATATTTGGAAATTAAGCAATATACTTCTAAATAACTGATAGTTCATAAAGAAATTACAATAAATATTAGATAATATTTTGAACTGAATGACACTAAAATATGACATCAAAACTTGAAGAACATAGTAAAATCTGTACTGAAGGGAAATTTGTTTCTTTAAATCTGCATACAATACAAGATAAGAAAGGCTAAAAACCTAAGTTTCCGTCTCAAAAAGTAGAAGGAAAAAGGATAGTAGATTGAATCCAAAGATAGAAGAATGAAGAATATAGTGAAGGTAATAGAAATTAATGAAATAAAAAAAAAGTATAAAGGAAAAAATCAACAAATCTAGAGATTGGTCCTTTGAAAAGACTAATAAAATTGATAAACTGCTGGCAAGATCAGGAAAAAAGAAAGATACAATCACCCATATCATTAGAAGAGATTATGAAGAACTTTATGCTGTTAAATCTAAAAATCCACATGAAATGAAATTTCTAGGAGAACAATTTACTAACTCAAGAGGAAATAGAAAATCTGAATGTTTTATATCTGTTTAAGAAAATTAATCTGTAATTGAAACCTTCCCACAAAGAAATCTCCAGGTTCTAATTTTTTCACTAGCAAATTCTTTTGAACATTTTAAAAAATGAAACATCTTACACAAACTCTTCCAAATAATAGAAAAAGACCCAAGATTTCCCATCTCATTTTGAAGCTAGGAGAGGACTCGGGGGCAGAGTGACTGTATCAGCTGATGTGGTAGAACCTAAGGCATGGAGTTGAATCCCTATGGGGAAATGAATCCAGGAGGTGCCAAGACTGAGACATGGCCTCAGGACCATTCAAGGATGTTCACTTTTCACAGCCTCACTGGTAGCATTCCTGGGAAGGTCATTTGTGAGTTGACATAAACCAAGTTCCTGCGAGGATGCATGCTTTTATTCTAAGATATTTAAAAAGTGGCCCATTTTAACGCAGATACAATCCTATACATCTAGAAAAAGTACTGCTTGTATGTCTTGTAAGATATTTATTTACATAGTGTAAAACATGAGTTGTTCAATTTCACCTTCAAGCCAAAAGCAGGCCTCTGGGCCCAGCCACTTCAATCTGTACCAGAGGGACCCTACAAAGAGACTGAGAGTTACAAAGCCCATTGGAGGTCATCTGGTCCAGCCTCTCCTAGACAGAGTGCTCAGTCCATGATTTCTGACCCCAGGGTGCAAGGTAAGTGGAGAAAAAAAGGACCAAAGCAATGCCTGTAAAAAGGGGGAAAGATAACAGTAGATAATAGACAATCCTAGAGCTTTCTAGAAGCTACACTACTTTCTTGGTTCCAGTGGCTTTAATGCTGAGGAGGTGAAATGCTAATGAAAAGCCCTGTCTGGAACCAAAAGGATAGGATAGGATAGCTCTAGGTATCGGGATATTATTACTGGTTTGCATCCCACTTAAAAGACAATAAAGTAGTATTGCTTTCTCTTTGCCCTGAAACCAAAGAGGGAACAAAAATTCCCTTGTTAGATCCAAGATTCTCAAACATTTCATTTCTAATTTGGGGTTCCGTTTGGGGAGGGAGGAACTATAACCACATTTGGTGTTTGATGTGTATGTGCATTTGTCTGTGTGTATACACAAAGAGAGGTTGCTGCTTCCCTCTCGCTTCCCTCCCACATCCGCACTTCACCAGGCTTTGCCTCTTTCTCCGAACTTGTAACTTTCAGCATTGTGCCAGGGGGCATGCAGTTTTTAGGCTGTCAGTTTTCCAAGGTCATCCTTTGAGATTAGCTGACTGCTGGATGCATCTGTAGTAAGTCAGACAAGGGTTTCTTTGGCTGACTTAGTAGGCTCTTCCCCTCCGATCTGAACTTGCTGAGAAAGTCTCTGTGCATCCTGTAGCCTGTTTAGTGTCTGTAAACTCCTAAAAGAAAATGAAAGCAGAATTTAATAATTCCCGGTGCCTGTTCCTTATCTCCTCTACCATCCCTCCCTGTCCTTTGGCGAGTGTGAAAGGATGTGGCAGAGTGAAGGAGTTGATGGAGAGAGACACAGTGGCCTGTGGGTGGGGGCTCAGAGAAAGAGGTTATCCTAGGATGAAATACAAACCATACCACATTGATTTTTCCCTTTGGGGGGGCCTGGATATCACATCCTCCATTTCCCTATAGTCCCTGCCTGCCATCGACAGGGAAGCATTAACAGGGAATAATCAATGCTGCTCTGTCCTGAAAATAAAAGGCTTGTCATGTCTCTCCATTTGGTGGAATGGATGTGGGACCAGGGGTCATGTGGCCAGCTGCCATCTGTCTCCTGACACAGGCACTGACTCAGACATACTTTTCATCCAGAGGGCTACAGCCCATAGCCAGGTGATTGCAGGCTCTCCATGGGCATCAAGAAAAACAAGACTTCAATTTCTTTGAACTCTTTGTATCAGGAGCCTGGCTAACTATCAAACATGGCAGCTTAGGAGTAGCTTTACTGAACTTTAATTTCTGGGTTACTCTATGGATTGATGTTCCCTAATATGATGGATGCTGTGCTTGCAGTCAAAACAAGGTTATGTATTCACTGTTTCATGATATAATCACAGAAAGTCAGAATCTGTGGTCAAGTCCTATATCCGCACATGATGTGTGAATTTGCTACAGTTTTCCTGGTAAATCCAGGGGTTGCCTAGACAATACTGACTCCTAATTCACTCATCCATTGTCAGAAAGCTCAACACTTAGAAAGTATTCTCTTACGCTAAACGGAATCTGTTTTCCGATGCTCATGGCCTTCATAAGACTCTTCTTCCTATGCTTCCACTTCTTTCATTTAGATCCAGTTCTGAGTTGGTTCCCAACTCTCAACTCATAATTCTTTCCCATTCACAATCCTGCTAAGTCCCTTTAGATTTAATCCTTACATTTGGTTATTCATCAAAAGCTCTGGCTTGGAAGCATGGGACTTTACCATTCAGTATTTATTCTCTCATTTGATCTAACCATATTTGTTGTAAAAAACAAACAAGAATTTGTATAAAAGTGCTTAGTGAAATGTAATTCATTATATCTAGGCTGTAGTTTGTTATAAAACCGCCAACCCTCATCTTCTAGAATCCTCTATTATCCTGGTGCCTCCAAGATTCCTGACAATAATTTAGCAATCCTATTTGCAAGGGTTATCAGCATCCTGGAAAGTAATTCATTGAGGTAAGTGACTTTAATTCATTAGAGTAGATAGAGAACAGGTGCACTTTTTATAATCTCTTCACTCAGGGCTTTAATTCTCTCTTATCAACCTTTGTGCTACCCATTTCTCAGTAAAAGATTTTATTTGACAGAAAAGATGGAAGCACATTAAGAGTGTACAAGTTATGCCTTCTTTCTGATAAAAATCATTACCTATATCATGCCTCAACGATGGCCCATGCTATCTTTTTTTTTTCTTTTGACTTGCCCTAAACTTAACATTAAAAAATGGAAGCCATTTTTGATGACCTTGGCTCTTTTCAAGTCTCAACTCATTGCTGGCTTTAGCCTTCTGATACTCCTTAACCAAAACCCATCTTGTTTATTAAAGTTTTTGTTCACATTCCACTCTGCCAAGATTTTAAAGACTAGAAGCCCACTGTTATTTGGGAAAATGTTTTGAGCACTGTATCAATTCAAGACCTTATTGTCTCATTGAAAGACTAAAGCCCCTGCTGTTAATATTAACTTGGAAGTGACCCTAAGGATTTACCAGGCCAGAGCCTCTATTATAGACTCACATCACCCTGTCATCATGAACTTCTCTTCTGTAGCACCGCCTGTCACTGTTCTCAGCGCTTCATGCCACTTGCTCTATAGGCCCTTGGTTTTGTGTTTCTTTCCATCTTTTATATTTGTGCTTATCAGAACACCTCCTGTAGCTTTCTAGATTCCCTTACATTCCATCTTCCTTTCTTTCCTTTTGTTGGCATTTTTCATTATATAGTCAAGTTTGAGCTTTTGAGTTTCCTAATCATGAACTACCTTTTTTATGTTAATCATTGCTAATGTGGCTAAAATTTAGAAACTAAACACACACACACACACGCATTTCTGACTATCAGAGTAAGTTATACATATTGACATACTGTAGACCATTTAAAAAGTTTAGAGAAGTAGAAAAAATTTTTTTAATCACATAATCTTACCACCCTAAAAATAGCTACTCATTGACGTTTTGATATAATTCATCTAGATGTTATTCTACATATATTTTGAAATCTACATGAATATAGTAATAATACTATATGTGAAACTTTGTGTTGGACATGTTACATAGCCTCCCCCATTAATATAAATTTTTTATAAGTGCTATATTTAATTTCCTGCATAATATTGCATGCATGAAGCACATAGTGCTTCTATCACTGATCATTGAAGTCGTTCCCAGGAATTTCTTTTCTTTCATAACTAACCCCATATGAGGTTAGAGGGATCACAATCCCTAAGACTGCTTTCATTTGTGACACCAACTGCAAAGTTTTAGAACAGTTCACAAGCCCACCTTTACTCGTGACATCGACTGTAAGATTAGGGGTTCCCAAGACCATTTCAAGTTTTGATAATTCACTAGGCAGAATCACAGAACTCACTTGTAGCTCTTCTACTTGTGGTTATTGGTTATTACAGTTAGAAGATACATATGAAAATCAACCAAGGAAAGAGACACATGGGGTAGAGCTCAGGAAAATTCCAGACACGGAGCTTCCTGTTGTCCTCTTCTTATGGAGTCGTGAACAGTGTTACTTTCCTGACAATGATGAGTGACAAAATGCCTGAAGTATTGCCAGTCAGGGAAGCTCACCCGAGCATTGGTGTCCAGATTTTTCCTTGGGGCTCCAGAGTTCCCTGAGTGGGTGGCTGATCTTTAGTTACCAGCCCCTCCAGAAATACGGTGAATTTCACATGGGCCAAAGCCCGTCCAGTGGCTAAGACCTCCAGGTAAACAAAGACACTTTTATCAGGCAGGGCATTCAAAAGGCTTAGGGATCGCCTCCCAAAAGGCGAGGGCAAAGGCTGGACTGCTCTTTGGGTCAGGTGAATTCTTTACTACACATCTTGTAATGAATATCTTTGCTCATAAGCTCTGAAGGTTATTTCTTTAAGTTAAATTTCTAGAATTACTAGATCAAAGGATACAGACATTTTCAAGACTCTTAGTACATATCAAATGCTTTCCAAAGAGTGTACCAATTTATACTCCACCCCTTTCCACCCTCTGCCCAGCGATGTATCAGAGTATCTGTTTTATCACACTCTCACTTGCAATGGATATTGTCATTTAAAAACTTTCTGGTAATTTCATGGATGCAAAGTAAAATCACATGGTTTTCATTTGTATTTCTATGATTACTAGTAAGGGTATATACTCATATGGTTATTTTGAAGCTTTTGTTATGCAGGATTTTGAGTGTCCACAAAAGCTGAGAGAAAACTTAATGAACCCTGGTGTGTCCATCACACCAGCCCCGCAACCTTCAACCCCTGAGAATTCTACCTCATCCACAGCTCCACCTTCTCTCACTCTGATAATTTTTTGAAGAAAATCTCTTAGACATGCCATTTTATCTTTAATATTTTAATATGTAACTCTAAAAGCTAAGCACTCTTTATTAGGAGTCCATAAATATAACAGTCATACTTTTAAAATTAAAAAATAATTTCTTAGTATCAAATATCCATTTGGCGTTCAAATTTCTGTTTCATAATTATCAGGGGTTTTTTTACATTTAAAAAAATCAGGATCCAAATGAGGTCCAGATATTGAGATTCATATATCTTTTAATCTAACAGATGTCTGATTGAGTTGGTCAGGCCCTCCTCCCAGCCAGGCTGACTGTGGCATACCCCAGCAACAGTGCCTCACCCCCACCTTCACCCCTTCCCCTGCGATCTCCTCCCAGCCTGCTTACACTGGCCTCAGGGTGCATTCCGGAGAGGTAAGCATCTGCCAGAGAACCCTCCCAAACGGTCTGCCCCTTCTCAGCACACCCAGTGGTTTCATTTTCATGAACACATCACTGAGCTTCTGGTCTTTGGGTGTCTGCTGCACTTTCTTTACCCTGTGACTCTTTCTGTCTTTGACATAATTTACCTCCCCTTGCTATAGCACTTCCCCAGTCTGATTTCTGGATGGCTGTAAATTGCTTCCCACAAAAAGCTTTTGAGTGGGACATAAGCATGCAGCCTTGAGCTGACCCTGTGTGGTCGCCGAGCAGACAGGTCACCCTGGGAAACGGCCTCTCCTTCCATCTGCAGGGCAGGTCTCCTCTTTGTCTCCACGGCCCCAGGCTTCACAAACACTCTGTTCCCTTAGTGTTCTCTCTGCCACTTCCCATATTGCATCCAGCCTGCGCATTTAAAAACAATCATTGTCAGAATATTCCATTTAATCTGTTTTCATTTTTTATCGTAAAAAGTGGAAGTGAGGACTAGCGGTAAGTTTGCAAATGAATAATGAAAGAATTCCTCACAGCTGTTCAGGGATATATATTTTTCCTGCAGTGGAGCGAGACGGATTCCCATCGTGGCTCGGGGACTTGTTCCATGAAGCCCCTCATCTGTCATGCTCTGGGGGAAGGGGAAGGTGGAGAAGTGTCATTATGGATGTCACTGGGCTCAGAAGTGACTGGTCAAGGTTGATGTTGCAGTCCTGACTGAGCTGTTTATGGAAATTTGCCTGGGAGGCACTGTGGGCTGGTGAAGTGGGCAGCTCCAAACAGCCCCTGCTCTGTGGCTGATTCCCGATTCATTTCTAATCAGCCTACCTTGAAGCTGATATAAGCCTTACAAGGTAGCTACTCAAGGAAAAGCCCCTTGATCTGTTCCCAACTAGACAGATAGGAAATCAAAACACTAAGTATTCTCTCAGGTTTGCAATAAGCCTGAACCAGATGCCCCTAATTGTCTATACTTCCCTGTCCTGAAGCCACTGGGTCACCTCCCTGGGAGCAGAGTGGAATCAGGGTGAGCTATATCTGTAGCTGGTACATTACACCCAAAAGAAGTGCTTGGGAGCTGGGGAGCCTGCATCAACTTTGCCAGTCCTGCGTGGATGCTGACTTAGTCTTAAAATGAGAAAGCTAACGAAGACAGAAATAGGTCCATCTCATCAGATGGAGAAGCTACACCTCAATTTCTTCTCCTCTCCCCCTTTTCCTTAAACCGTGAAACAACTTGCCCAAAGAGCTTTTCTGCCACCAACAGCTGTTCTTTCCCTCTCTGCTCCTGCTTTTCAGAAGCTGACCCTGATTGCAATGCCTGCAGTCACCACTGCTGGAGGCTCAGGGAAGGCCCCGTTGGAATGACGGCTGTCATGCTCTGCCTCTCCTGCCATGTTTTGAGTTTGCTTGTCCTTTAAATTTATTTTCTTATTGCCAGCCTCATTCCTAAAAGGAGTAGTAATGTCTGACAAAAATACGAATGGTACAGTAGAGTAGACGGGAGGAATATCAGGATGGAGAGATAAACGCAGAAAAAATAAGACAGCCACGCGAGGCTCTTATACCAAAGGCTGATTGAAGTTTACTCACTAATTTGGTTCTGAGTTTTCTAGAAGAAGGAAACATAATGATTCCTTTACAGTGTCTATGAGATAAAAGCAAACTAGTTGTTTGGGAGAAAGTTCTAAGGTACCAGACACATCTCTGTTGGGATGTTTGTTCTTTTAAATATGTAAACCATGCCTCAAAAATGCTGAGTTTTATGGAGCATAAAATTATTTAAAATGTTTAACTTATTAAGGCTGCTGTGAAGATCACTGGTGTTTGAATTCTGTAATTGTCTTTAGAAAGAATTGATGTCTTATGGAATTAAGTTTGAAAATACATGAATTTTTTTTTCCTCCTCCCCTTATACCTCCTTCTCATTCTTCTTGAAGGAAAACTAGACATTTTTCACTTTCTGGAATCAGGGAAACTGGGCTCTGCAGCTGACTCTGTGAATGGTTGTCTGATCACAGCACTGTATGTGTCCTGACCTCTCTGCTCATAATTCTACAATTGTGTGTTTGTGCACAAACAAGAATAAATGAAAATATCCAGCCTAGCTTCTTTACAAAGTTATTACGGAATTAAGTGCAGTGAATTGGGGGTAGGATTTTTCTAAAGCAACGATTCGTAAACTTGAACATATGTTAGAACCCCCTAAAAGGCTTTTTAGAATTTCCTAAAATTGCTGGGCTCCACCTCCAGAATTTCTGTCTCAGTAGGTCTAAGATGGGTCTGGGAATTTGCATTCTAACAGATTTCTAAGTGGTGCTGTTGCCGTTTGTCTAAGGGGTCACATTTTGAGAACCACCACTCTAAGGAAACTTCCTTTCCTTTCCCCTAGACCATCCTGAGCTGGGCAACCAGTTGTGGTCCATCTGGGAGTTCCCAACTTGTTTTTTCATCCTGAGCTAGCCAAATACAGCCTTTGTGTTTTGGCTTTATTCTGAACCCAAACTAGAAATCTGGCTGGCAAGGTTTAGAGCAGTTCACACTGGAGTCACAAGGAAGCAGAAATCTAGACTTTATATGAGTATGCAAATTCCATTCCATTCCACTCCACTCCACTCCACTCCACTCCACTCCACTCCACTCCACTCCACTCCACTCCACTCCACTCCATTCCATTCCATTCCACTCCATTCCATTCCATTCCACTCCATTCCATTCCATTCCACTCCATTCCATTCCATTCCATTCCATTCCATTCCATTCCATTCCATTCCATACACTGTTGGGTTTTTCCACAGTTCTAATTGGGTGAAACACCATGTAGTGCTGCTCAGATGTTTGAGAATGTTCTGAAAATTAGATAAACATTATTTATGTGTGTTGCAAATATGAGTACGTCAGTATAGGCAGCAGGCTAAAAGATCTAATTTGCTGGGTAAAGTTTCAGGCTCCTTTCCCAACCCTCTCACTTGAAGATAAAAGCACTTGCTAGTCAGAATGCATTTTGACCAGAGTCTGTCACCAACCAAAGGAGATAAGGAGCAAGTAGGGATAAGACTTCTTAGCCACATAACACCTTGCATTCCTAGAACTGGTTGGCCACCTTTGCTGGTATATCTTCTGCGGTTCTGCTACTGGTGCCAGTTAAGTTGAGAGTTTTGAATCAGTATACATATGGTGGTTTTAAAATATGTCCACAAATTCTCTGATATTCTTCCCTTCAGGAAGCTTAATTTTCTATCCCTTGGGTTTAGGCTCTACTTAGTGACTCTTATAATGAATAGAATACAGCAGAAGTCATATTTTCCTAAAATGTCATAACTTCTGAAGGAAAGTCATTACAAGGCATTACAGCTTCCTTCCTCCTTCCTCGCTTCCTGAGTCTGCTCAGTCAGGGGGAAGCCAGCTGCCATGTTGTAATGACTCTCGAACATCCTGTTGAAGGCCCAAGTGGCAGGGAACTGAGCCTGCAAACAACCTGTGAGGGAGCCAACTTGGATGTGGGTCCTCCAGCATCAGTCAAACCTCCACATCACCTCAGCCCTGAACACATTTTGACTGTAGTCTCATGAGAGACCATGAGACAAACCAACCCAGGTGAGCCTCTCAAATTCTTGGCCCACAGAAACTGGGAGATCATAAAAGTTTGTTGTTTTAAGGCACTAAGTTTTGGGATAATTTGTTACACAGTAATAGAAAATGAGTACATTATAATGTGACAAACCTTTATACCCATGATTGTTGAGACTGATTCTGTCACATTCCTAAGAAACTATCAGTGATTCTTCATTACCTTGAATTAAGTGTCCACTGCTCAGCTACATGATCATTACCCTTCTACATCATCTCCACACCTTCCCTTAACAGACCCAAGTGAACTATTTGCTGTGTCCCAAACACACCTCAGATTTTCACACCTTTGCCCACCAGCTTGAAATTATTTCACAGTTCTCATCTCTACTTTTAAAAATTCTTGTATCCTCTGGGTTCTATCCCCAAAGTCATCATTTTCACAAAACTATTTTTGAGTCTCCCAATCAGATCTTCCTTTCTTCATCCAAATCCCATTGTGCTTTGCGTTCCTGTTTGTTGCCTACAAGTAGTAGCCTTTCCCTCTTTGCTCTTGCTGGCAGAATCCTGATTTGGGTGGTGGTTCCTTATTTTGACTCAGAGGCAAATCCTGATGAGCAGAAGTCATCTGTAGTGGTTCCAATCCCCATGGCAGTGTTGAGTGCAGGAGGGGACCTGTGGCACAGTTTTATGCAGTGAATCGTGAGTAAACGTCTGTATTTTGGGAAAGGCTTTTTTTTCTTTTAAAAAGATATATAGAAGGGACAGTTCTGCTGAACATTATCTGTGTGGGTAAAATTTCTAGAATTATGGTAGCCATCTTATATATGCAAAAGAGTCTAGCCCAAGGGTGGGTGAGCAGAAGATGAGAAGAACCAGAGTCCTTTATGATTTTTGTCAGATCATGAGTTAGCCAATTTTGTTATTGCCTTATCTCTGGACTAAAGGTATGTGATGTTCTTTTTTAGATATTCTAGATTAAGCCGGTTAAGTTGGTTTTGTTGTTACTTGCAGTTGAAAATGTCATAATTAGCACAAAAACCTGGTGACACTTTTTAAGACTAATATTAAAATTATCCCATACTCATTTTTCTCTTGTATCCTGTGATAATAGGGCAGAGATTATATTTTTATTGAAGTAATACATACATACAGAGAAATACATAAAAATCCCCTTTATAGCCACAAAGAAAAAACTTATAGAAGTTATACAAAAGAGAAGTAGAAAGAAATCAAAATCTATCAATAGAAAAACACAATATTCTTGTTATAAAAGGAAGAAATCATGAGAGAAAAAAAGGGACAAAAGAACTATAAGACAAACAAAATTATTTTGAAAGTGGCAATAGTAAATCTTCCCTAACTATAATTACTTAAAATGTAAATGACCTACACTCCCCAATAAAAAGATACAGAATGGCTGAATGTATAAACAAAGCAAGATTCAACTTTATACTGTCTATAAGAAACTCACTTTAGAGTCAAAGACATACATAGGCTGAAAGTGAAGGGGTAGAAAAAGGTATTTCATACAAATGGTAACCAAAAGAAAGCAGGAGTGGCTATACTTATATCAGACAAAGTAGACTTTAAGTAAAAAACTGTTTCTAGAGACAAAGAAGGTAATTACATAATGATGAAAGGGTCAGTTCAACAGGAAGATATAACAACTGTGTGTGTGCATGTGGGGGGAATGTATATGAACCAACATCAGAAGACCTAAGTATATAAAACAAATCTGAAAGGAGATATTGATAGCAATGCAATAATAGTAGGAGACTTCAATACCCCACTTTCAATAATGGATATAATACTCAAACAGAAAATAAAAAAAGAAACAATGGACTTGAACAACACTATAGATCAAATGAACCTAACAGATATATACAAAACTTTTCACACAACAGCAGAAGACTAAACATTCTTCTCAAATGCACATGGAACAGTCTCCAAGATAGGTCACATATTATGTCACAAAACAAGTCTGAAAAAGTTTAAGAGGATTGAAATCATACTAAGTATTTTTTTCTGACCACAATGGAATAAAGCTAGAAAACAATAAGAGCAAGAAAATAGGAAAATACACAAATATAGGGAAACTAAATTGCACACTCCTGGACAACCGCTGGGTCAAAGAGGCAATCAAAGCGAATTTTAAAAATATCTTGAGACAAAAGAAAACAAAAACACAACTTACCAAATCTTATGGAATGCGGCAAAAGTAGTCCTAAGAGGGAAGTTTAAAGTGATAAACAGCTACATTTAAAAATATTTTAAATAAATAACCAAGCTTTATTTCTCAAACCAGAAAAAGAAGAACAAATTAAGCCAAAATAACCAGAAGAAAAGAAATAATAAAGATCAGAGCAGAAACAAATCAGCCAGAGAATAGAAACAAGAAAAAAATCAGCAAAACTAAGAGTTGTGGGTTTTTTTAAAAAATAAAATCAACAAACGCTTAGCTAGAATATCTAAAAAAAAAGAAAAAAGAAAAAAAGAAAAAAGAAAAAAAGCTCAGATAAATAAAATTAAGAATGGAAGAGGAGACATTACAGTGGATGCCTCAGAAATAAAAAAGGCTTATATGAGACTATCATAAACAACTACATGCCAACAAATTGAATAACCTAGAAGAAATAAATTCCCAGGAAAAAACAATCTACCAAGACTGTATCAAGAAGAAATGGAAAGCCTGAACAGACCAATAACAAAAGAGATTATAGTGATCAAAAACCTTCCAACAAAGAAAAGCTCAGGACCAGAAGGCTTCACTGCTGAAATCTACCAAATATTCAAAGAACTAATGCCAATCCTTCTTAAACTCTTTCAAAAGAAAAGTAGAGGCAATACTTAAAAACTCATTTATGAGGCCAGCATCACCCTGATACAAAAGCCAGACAAAAATACCACAAGAAAAAACTACAGACCAATATCTCTGATGGAAATAAATGCAAAAGTCCTCCATATAATACTAGCAAACGAAATTCAACAACACATCAAAAAGATTATACACGATAAAGTTGGTTTAACATATACAATATACCACAAACAATGTGATATACCACATTAACAGAATAAAAAATAAAAACCACATGGTCATCTCAGTGATATGTATCAGTAGTTTGTTCATTCTCATTGTGACATGACATAAATATACCATAATTTATGTATTTATTCTACTGTTGATGGACATCTAGGTTGTTTCTAGTTGGGGACCATTATTAGAAATATGTTTGCTATGAATATTCTCATACATTCTTTTGCTGAATATATCTGCACATACCTAGGGGTTAGACTGATGGCTCATAGAGGAGGTGAGTATACAATTTATATATACACTCACATACTCACATTCTTTACCCTCTTTCTCCCTTTAGAGAACCTACTTTGCACATAATGAGTACTTAGCAAGTAATCATTATATAATTTTGTGTATATAGAGACACATATACACATATGTGTGTATATATATGTCTCTAAGTTGTATACAATATAATCAAATACAGCAATAAACCTGGCGAGTTAACAGCAAACATGTCATACTGAGATCACAAAGGTTGTGGGTCAGCCAGGAGTGGCTGAGACCTGCCTTCCCATCTGAAATTTGGGTCAGCGATGGATTTATCATAGGTGTATTTCAGTGCCCTTGGTCTGAGTTCTGGAAGTTGCTACAACTTCTTTCTCATGGTAGTTGACAACATGCAAGCAGGCCTTTTTAAGGGAAGGATATTAATTAAGAAAAGAGTTATCTTTCTTCTATAGTGCTGGAATGGGAGAAGAATAAACCATATTAGGACGCTTGCAAAAGAGGAACAAGATGTTTGGTGTGGAAACGGTCCAGGAAAATGCTGCCAGGCCAAAGCTCTTAAATGAGATATTGATTTTCTTAGAATTATTTTTGTTTTCAACAAACAACCTTTTTTGATGCTTTTTCTCATTCAATCTTTAAAAAAGACTTTGATTTCAAAGTGATATTAACACAGTTTTTCTGTGAACTGTCCCCTGAAACTAGGTGAAACTTACAGAATTTCTATAGATGGAAACATTACAGCGTTGAGTGATTCCTTTTAAATCACAGGAGAACTCTAAAATATGTATTGCAGTTTGCTTCCATCTTGAGTGGTCTCATGAAAATATTTAATGTCACTAAGAAATATATCATTTCTCACAGATGTTAAATATCTATAATAAACCATTAATATCCAGGAATCCTGTGTGCTTATGGAAAGGGCAAGAATCTATGACTTTAGCTAACCTATTCTCAGTTTCTAATGGAAAAATAACTCAGTGATTGCAATCCAGGTTCTCTGTACAATGAAATTGAGTGTATGAATGGTAGGGAAGGTTAATCAATTAATTTTTTTATCATGGGGGTATGGGTGATTCACATTTAAATGGCAAAAATACAGGTGTTTAAGTCAAGTAATTGGAAAAACTACAGATTTTAAGTAGATCTACACATAAGTATCAGAAAATACTATAGGATTTACAACAAACCAAGTTGATATTCTAAAGCCAAACCAACAATAATTTGTAATTTAAAAGAAAGAATGACAAGTATTGAAAATCCTGACCAACTCAAGACAATATGGATGACTGATAGCACACTGACGATAAATCATCCTTTTTGAAGGCTGTGGGAATCCTGACTCTGTGCAAGCATGTCCCGGAGTTGCTCTGCAGTGTGGCCAACACCTGCGCAGATGCCAGCTGTCTTAGCAGACCAAGGACTAGAAGTCCTTGGTGAACACTGGGAATGTGCTAATGTAAGCTTATGAATTGTGAAATTTCAGTAGGCTTTAAGAACCTTCTCAGGAGGTTACTAGTAGAAACCCCTTAGTCGTATGGGGGAAAAGTCTTTGTAGTTGCTCATCATTTGCCCTGAAGAACCAAGAAAGGACTCATGCTAGTTCTTGGCCCAACAAGGGACACCACACAGCCCAGCAGTGGGACATAGACCAATTGAGAATTAGAGTCCTATACTACTAGAGTCAATAGAATGAAGGCTGTAATCTTTTACCTGCAGATTTTTAAATCTTCTTGCATGACTTGGGTGATTTGGAATGAGTAAAAGCCGTGCCCTGAAGGAGTGACCGTGTGCAGCACTAGCCACAGCTATGCAGCACCTGAAGTATTAGCAGTCAAGTGAGTTTGGCTGAGACTTGGGTGTGAGATTATCAATTGCCATGTATGTTATGGTGGAGGGTGAGTGTGGATGTTGGGGTGGCCTAGGTTGAGGGAAGCCAAGTTAGCACATTGTCTGATTATTTCTAGTCTCCTTTACTACAGAAAGATTTTCATTGCATCTTATGGTTTATATATATACTTAGTAGTCAGATAATTTTCTTAAAAAGCAATCAGTAAGCCAGGAGTTGATTTATAGACAAAGTTCATTTCTATGTATGTTGCTTGGTTTCAATACATATATATATATACACACACACACACACACATATATATATATATACACATGTGTGTGTATATATATATATATGTATTTTAAAGCTCTGTGTGATACACAGAGATCAGAAAACACCAAGATCAGATCTTGTCATTTGTAAATTTGGTGAAGTATACCAGTTGAACCACCACTTGAAGATTTGTTGTCCTATAAGTCTTATGTATTTCTTGGAATAAAGGAGATCTTCAGATACCCAGGTGTCCAATTGCCTCTCCTTTTTAGCTACTTAAAATATTTTATATTAATCTCTACTTTGCCTCTCCTAGTCCTCAATAACTAAGCATTACTCTAACCAGGGTCCCAGTTGGTTATTTTTTCAATGCGAGTGCTTGTGAAAGTTGCACATCCTGAGCTCCTGCAGGGCATCAAAAGACAGAATTAGACCTAAGCTTCCCCCTCTGTGCTCACCATGAAAATATTAAATAGGATAGAGGCATGAGGAAGGTACAAGAACACACACTTTTGTAGTTGTGTTTTTCCACCGGAACCTGTGGTTATCTTCATTTTATGGAATATTTTTACAAATGTGTTTATTGACTGAGTTTTAGAAAAATAGGCGTACCTGTGGTGAATCCTATGTTAGCTACCAGTAGGTTTAGGATGTCCTGCTTAATGTGTTAACTAGGTGTCATGAACCTGTCACACCTAGTAAGCAAAAGAAGGCCACTGGAACCTGAGGCAATGCCTAGTACATAGACAGTTCTATGATCAACTTGTCTATGTGTCTAGTTTGGTCTTGGAACAAAAAGAGACAAAATTAGAAAGTCTGCTTTATTTCTGTGGTTGGTTTGTATATTTTACAAACTGCTGAAACTCCAGTTTTTAACATTCCAACCTTTCTTAACAGCATTAGAAGTTGCCAAATACCTCACGATTATTCTTTCTATTTATTCTATTTAAAAGTTCCATTCATAGGAACTTTTAAATAGAGCCACTTTCTATACTGTCAGGAAGAAATGTGAACTTTGACATAATTATTTTACTCTAATGTCTTTACCCTCCCAAATGTTTGTGACCACCTAATGGTTGATACACTTGGTGAGGTGTGAGTCTATTGAGAATGGCAAGTGGGAGTAAGGATGTTTGAAGCCATAAAAAGAAGACAGAATTGACTAGAGGATAAATTGTCTTGATGATGAAGTCAGGTCCTCAAAAAACTGGAGACAGACTGTAGCTCAGAGAATCAGCACCAGTATATTGACACACCTTGAGGCAAAGAGGATTCTGGGACTAAGAGCCTTTGGTAAAAGCCTCCCCGCTTTCTGTGTGTGTGCACATTTCACATACCCAATGGCAAGGGTGCCTTTGCAGTCGAGGGGATGGCGCGTTCATCAATAAAGCAATAAGAGCCACTGTCTCCTCCAAAAGGACTTTACTATGTGGAGAAAGTGGCCCCTCTTGATTTGTGCTTGGAGCTCACTGCTCGGAGTTGGTTACCATTGGAGAAAGGGGAAGAAGAGGAGAGGGAGTCACCATCTCGATATTTATTCCAAATGCCCTAGTACCATCTCTATTCCCATCATCTGAGTGACTCCTTTTGTTTTTGTGAAGTGTTTGTTTCACGGAAGACCTTTATCTTGTGCTTCCTGTGGATGGAGCTTTCTACTTGCTTCTAATCACACTTTAGTTGCAAAGAATCCAAGAAAGATGATGAATTAATTAGTGTTATTGACTTCCTAAAAGGGTGAGCAGTTCATCTCACAGAGTCCAGTAATTTTCTAAAGTGAGAGGAAAAGGTTTGTATGCATAGAGAAGCGTATATACGATGAACTTTCAAATGTATAGAATGTAACACACACTGGGACCATTCTTAAAAAATTAAAACTAAATAGATTCTCACTTAGATTTGTCACAGATCCATCCAATCAAACCTGGAAAATGGCTGATGAAACTTGTCAGTGAAGCAAGCACTAGTCTCAGTTCTAGAGCCAATGTCATGGTGGCTTCCAATGTATATGAGACAAATACACAAACAATTCAACAACACACATTATTTTAGCTAATAGATTGAACCATTTCTCTCTCCCTCCAACTTCCTTACCTCAGACACCATCTCTCCACTCTTTAATTCAAAGCACTAACAATAACACTCTCACTGTGTGTCCTCATTTCCTCTCTTTTTCTACCCAATCTTAAGTGAATATTCTAGGGAGTAAGAAAATAGTCAAGAGCAAAATATCATAGGTGACTTTCAGAGATGAAGAGATCCTTGGAAATTAATAAACAGAGTCGAAGTGCCTTTCATATTGGGATTTGTTATATGCACTTAGAAAACGTGGGTCCAATCCCCTACCTCCCTTTCTTTTCTTTCTCCCCCTAAAACCAATTCTACTCTCCCAACATGATCCTTAGACTTATTTACTTTTGGTCATCTTATAGTGAAAATTATAAGTGGGGAGGGGAGAGTCCACCTGCACCCATAACTAGTTTTGACCTTGTTTGCTTATGGTATATGTGTTAGTGTGTGCGCCTGTACGTGCGTATTTCTTTATTCTCTTTGCATGTCCCTCTAATTGATCTTGAAAAGAAGGGACAGTTAAAGAAGACGTTAAGGTGAAATGAAGCCATAACTGCAGCTGGAGACTTTTATTAAGTGTGGCAAAGTTCCCTGGCCTGCGCTGAAATTGTTTATTGATTTTGGTATGGCTGGGTGCTCGGGAGTAATCGCCCAGAATGCCGCCAGAGAGAGCGTCTTGTTAGCTCCCGCTCAGCATCTCCTCGGCACAGTGTTCACTCAGGAGCTTGCCTCTTTAACCTGTAAATAAATACTCCTGGTTAACTCCTGAGGTGCCTCTTCCTGGGACTGGAACAGCTCTGACCTGAATGTGCACACCCAGCAGCATTTAAAGGCTAATGGAGGTTAATTTCTTCTGTTGGAAAGGGTTTTCTTAAGGGAGAGGGAAAACAGAGTTAGGTTTGGTATTAAAGACACATACATTTCTCATTTTTAATGTGTATTTGTTTCCCCCCACCTCATTTTCCCTTTTAGTGTTCAAGTGGAAAGTTTGAAAAAACAAAATAAATTTAAGTTTTTTGGTGGTCCTTTTACTGTCCTATCTTTGTATCTTTCCTTGTGTGTTTGTCAGTTTCATGGGCTTTGCCTTCCTGGTTTTCCCATCACTATAACTAAACTTTCCCAGGGATATCAATAGGACTGGGGTGTCAGGGCTGCTCGCTGGCTAGCAATCCTGTGTAGGGCAGCTGTGAGTCAAGAAAAGGGTGTGCCCAAGGTTACATGGTCCATGCCCCCAATCCAGCAAGATGATTAAGAGACGCCTGGTTCCAGGATGGTCCAAAGAAAAGATCAAATTGTGGGAAGAGAGCCAGGAAGCCTGGGACAGCTGAAGGAGGGCTGGCTTAACCTGGGGGCATTCCCACTCCAAACGTAGGTAAGGTTGGTGTCTCTTGGGGTCCCCAGGTTGGCTCTGCGTAAAGTCACATTCTCAAGACTATTTTTGCTTCAGAATAAGGTTGTTAGTGATGGGGAGCTATCATCATTTGCACTGGTGGATTTTATTCCATGTCAGCAGATGAAATGCCCCCATGATTTTCTTTCCCTGCCTTGGAGGTCCTTCTGTAACTCCCAGGCACCATTCCTTGCAAATTCCATGACTATGTGCTGTCAGGCTGTTCATAGCGTTGTGCATATGGCTCTAGAAAACAGAGCTACAGAGCACCTGGGTCCAGGGGCTTACACTGAAGTTCTTTGGAACTAGTAGCTGTTTAAAAATCACATTCTATGACTTGTTTCTTCTCTAAGTATGCTTAAACAATCTCTCTCAAGACACTGATCTAATGTCATGTCCTTTGTAAGTCCCTCTGTATTTGCCTCCCTCACTCCTCAAGTTAGTACCTTTTCTCCTGAAATCAAATGGTAGCATATTTCGTTGTTCTGTTCTGACCACAATGAATTCTTCTTTCTCTCTAAGTTATACAGAGAATCCGAGATTCTTTAGAAAGCACTGTGTTCTAAATATTTCTGATATTTTTATTATTTCCCACCTCTCTCATCCTAAATATTGTGTCAGCTGTGTCTAGTGTTTGTAGGAATGACTCTACCACTAGGGAAGGGAGTGAAGATTAAAGACAAACACACAGAAAATTTGGGTTTCCTCTCCAAATCTCTTTTGATTATGCCTTGTCATTGCTTATTCACATCTCTAAGTAGCCTCTTATAAAAGAGAGTTCATATTCGTCCCTTACCCAACTGGTCAGTGTTGTCAAGACTTAAGAGGAAATTGGAGCTATATGGATGAAATGGACCATAAGTTAACTTCATGACAAATGGCATCACCCTGAAATCTCATTATCACTAAAAAATTTCTAAACCTAAAATGACATGTTCCTTAATCTCAAAACTACTCAGCTGAATGATGTTAGTGAAACAGTGGGGTTTGAACAGACTTTAGGCCAAATTTGACTTTCATAGATATAATTTGTATAGATATTTGACTTCTATACATAGTATGGTTAAGAATGAACATAAAATCCTCTTCTTTGGAAAGTAAGCCATGTCTAGGGAAAATTTTTACATCAAGCAGACCAGTAGTCAGATCCTAGTGTCATCCTTAAATTTGATCCCGAGCAAGCCATTTAACCCTGATGAGTTTCCTTATATAAAATGGAGATGTGATGATTAACTAAGGTCCTAAAGACTTTTTTTTTTCTACAGGTTAGATAGTAAATATTTAAGGTTTTTCAGGACATATGATCTCTGAGGCCACTACTCAACTTTACTGTTGTAGCAAAACAGTCATAGACAATACATACATGAATGAGCATGACTATGTTTCAATAAAACTTTATTTACAAAAACAGGCTGCAGTTGGATTTGGTTGCAGTTTGATGGCCCTGCTGTAGACGAAGTATTTAGCAGGTGATCTGGTATTCATAAATATGAAGTGCCTTCCCTTTTACTAATCATAGAATGGTTGACTAACATTTAGACTTTATTCAGCAAACTCTTTTGGCACGTATGAAAATCAAATTAAAAAAAAATTTTTAAAGCTTGTCTTGGGTGTTGATCCTAAGTTGTAATCAATTCTATCTTCCTACTTGATTTTTTTTCCTTTCTCCCTCAGCATGTATGTCACAGACCTCATTCTGACCCTCCCTCCCCACAGTCTCCAATTTGGCATTGGCCTAACTCCGTCTTCCATTACTTCCCCGGCCCATGCCTTTTAGAGAATTTAGAATTCCTGTTAGAATTCCTCAGTCTGTTGCCTCCATTGGCAAGAGTTATTTTTGACCTACCCTGACCCTGTCTTGAAGAACAATAAAATGGGGATTGGGAGAAATGTGACACAAATCAATAGGTTATCCCAACAGACGTGATCTTTGAAGCTGTTTTCTTTTTTTTTTTTTTTTTTCGGACACTTGCAGCAGTAACAAAGATAAATAGCGACTCCCTCACATTGCCATCTGAGCAGTAGGTGGCTCAGTGGATCACGATGTGACCTCTAGTCTGGGTGAGTAGCAGCTTTGAGCAGGATGAGGAGCCAGGAAGAACAAGGATTCTGGCCACGAGGAGAGAAAAGAGATGACTAAAGGACAACTGTTACCTCAGTTGCTATCCACAGTCGTTGGTGCACGTGGGTTTCCTGCCTGCTTTTCAGTTTGTTCTGCCCACTCACTCACCCACTTTCTCATTTATTCTCATCCTTTATTTTATAGTCATCCAATAAACATTTATTAAGCACCTACTGTGTACAGGGCATGGGCATGATTACTTGGGCATTTAATAATGGCTCTAGTGTCCCTCTGCATGATTCTGAGCAAAATGAGGTTGAAAATTGATTTTCTATGGCTAATGTCAGGACTCTGGGGGAGGAGCAGGGAAAGTAATGCAATGCCTTCTTTTTTCACCTTCATAGGTACACCAGCTGCTGGGAGAGTGGTCAAGAGCAGATAAAACAGATGCAAGAACTGCTGCCTGTTGGATGGGTTATGTGTCCCTCCTCGAGCTCCTGTGGTACTAGTAGTGGTGGTACTCATGGAGGTAGTATTAGTAGTGATGATAATAATACCTAATAAAAATATTGATCCATTACATATGCAAGGTGTAATCTAGCTTTGTTGCCTCTGTTTACTCATTTTATTCTCACAACCACCCCATGAGGCAGGTATGGTTATCATTTCCATTTTATACAAGAGGAAAAGGCCAAGAGAGTTTAAGCCACTTGTCATCACATAACTAGGCTGTGGCAGAGCTGGGAGGGGAAGCCAGGCAGCCTGGCTTGTCATCACATCTATCTCACTGTGTCATAAACACCCGTTTACTTTTCTGCTTCCTCAACTTGACTGTGAGTTTGTTGGTGATGTGAACATTACCTTTTTTAAAAAAATTATATTGCAAAATATAGCACATATACAGAAAATTGTACACAAAAAAGTGTAAACTGTAATAAATTATTGTAAAATAAATATCTGTATTCACTGCTGGACATTGCCAGACCCCAGAAAATTCCCCCATCCTCCTTCTCAATCCTTAACCTTCCTCTTCCCCCCAACTAACAACTCCCTTGATCTCTAGCACTGCAGTTAGTTTTGTCTGTTTCAGAACTAGAGCTGTGTGGAATCACAATGTAAGTTTTCTTTTGTGACTGGCTTCTTTTGCTCAACTTTATGTAGTTCCCTGTAGCTATAATTCATGTGTTTTCATTTTGCTACAGTATGCCCTGGTAGGAACATACCACAATTTATTTATCCTATTGTTGACGGACATTTGGGTAGTTTCTAGCTTTTGGATGCTATGAAAAGTCCTATCTCTTATACATATTTTTGTCTATGTCTCTTGGTACACATATTTCTCTTGGATGTAGATCTAAGAGTGGACTTTCTGGGTCAAAATGTATCCCTGTGTTCACTTTGGTTTTACAGATCTACCTCCCCTCAGCATGGGAGTCCCTGCTGCTTCACGCCTCAACAACACTAGGGATGTCAGGTGTCTTGGGTAGATAGTGGTAACTCATTCTGATCTTAATTTATATCTCCTTGATTTGTAAAGAGGTCAACATTTTAATTTTTTTGGCTCTTTGGAATCTTCATTTTGAATTGCCTACTTAAGTCTCTTGCCCATTTTTCTTGCCTTAGAAAAAAACATATTTGGAAGTTATATAATCTGAACACAAGTCCTGTGCTGGTTGTATATTCAGCAAATAATCTTTTACTCTGTTGCTTGCTTTTTATTGTATTTTCTGATGGACTGAAGTTCTCAACTTTAATGAAGTTAAATTTATTGACCTCTTCTTTTATGGGTAGTCCTTTTCATCTTACTTATTATCCTCTAGAAGCTTTATTGTTTGTTGTTTTCTTTATCGACCTATAGTCTTTAGACTTAATTTTTGTGTGTGGTACGAAGTAGGGTTCATCTTTCTTTTTTTAAATTTTCCTTATTTATACTGAATTAACCCAGTGCCATTTATTCAAAAGACCATCCTTTCCTGACTGCTCTGTAATATCACCTTTGTTGTAAGTCAGACGACCCTGTGTCTGAACTCTATTTTGTTCTACAGGTCCATTTGCCTATTTTTGTGCTAATGCCATACTATTTTAATTACTATAGCTTTATAATATTTTATATTCAGCAGAGGAACTCCTACATAGATCTATCTTTGGATCCCCAGTGCCTGTGACAGTGCTTGGCATATAATAAATTCTCAATAAATATTTGTTGAATGAAAGGATATCTGGTGTTGGTTTCTGTGGATTTCCATTGAGGAAGGCTGTGGAAGGCTGTGGAAGGAAGATGGCTTCACTCCTTGCCCAGGGTGAGTCTTGGTTTGGAGGGTGCTTTGGACCTATTGGTGTTTTATTGGGGTAGCAAGACCTTGATGTCTACATTAGGCATATTCAAAAAGGCCATGGGGATCAGTGGAGCTGAGAAGCTGACAGAGATTGGCATTAGAAGTAGGACAGCAGCGGTAGGGTGGGTTAGTTGGATGCCCTTGGCAGTGACAGTGGCATCCAACTGTAGCCCTAGGGGAGGCAGAGGATTATGTGGGAAGTACAGGGAGTATTAGCAAACTGAAGCATTCACCAAATTTAACCCAAGCCTTTTATCAGCCTCCTTGCCACCCACAGAGACTGCTCCTTTGCCTGGAATTGGACCTTGTCTCAAGCACATGGGTGAGTTGCTTCCTTCTTTCTCCATCTCCCAGTGGGATTCAGGCAGAGATCCATATTTCAGAGATGGCTTTCCTGACTCTGGACTCTTGAGAAAGCAGCTAAGCTTCTCAAACACCACCTTCAAGCTGTCACACCGCTACCCCAAGGCCAAAATTGAACTTTTGTCATGTACAACGTACATTCTAAACTCCTCAGGTTAGACATTAAGACCTTCCATAATCTAGCCCCTAAATCCCCAGTCAGCCTTTTTTCTCCCAACTACTCTCTGGTTAGTATACTTAATTAATGTATCTCCTGTACTGATGATGTCATTCTCAGCTGAGTTCTTCCTTTTACTTAGATGCTTTATCTCCTATTCTACTGATTCTTTAAAGCCTAACAAAATCAGGTTACATTTTTTTCCCATTCAAGCTCTTTTTGACTACTTCAGCACCCTGTTCTCTTCCATCTCTGAAACTCTTGGTGTATACATATCCTATGTTGAAAAGTTGCCATTTTTGGTTCTCCCTATAGATTGCAAGAAAGGAAAGCTTTATTAGTCTAGATTGTTGTAGTAGTTGTATTAGTTTGCTATGGCTGCTGTATTAGTCAGGTTTCTTTAGAAAAATGAAACCAATAGGGTATATAGATATAGAGAAGAGAAGATTTACTGTAGGAATTGGCTCATGCTATTATGGAGGCCAAGAAGTCCCACAATCTGCCATCTGCAAGCTGGAGAACCCGGAATGCCAGTGGTGTAACTCATAAGTTCAAAGGTTTGGGAATCAGGGGGAGCTGATGGAATAACTCCCAGTTCAAGGCCAAAGGCTTGAAAACCTGAGGGCTGCTGGTGTAAGTTCCAGATTTTAAAAGCCCATGAACCAGGAGCTCCAGTACTTGAGAGCAGGAGAAGATGGATGTCCCAGCTCAAGAAGAGAGAGAATTTGCCCATCTACTGCCTTTTTGTTCTATTCAAGGGCCCCAATAGACTAGGTGATGCTTGCCCACACTGGTGAGTGCCAATTTCTTAACTCAGTCTACTGAGTCAGGTGTTAATGTCTTCCAGAAACACCATCGTAGGCACTCCCAGAAATAGTGTTTTGCCAGCCACCAAGGCATCCCTTAGGCCAGTCAAATTGACATATAAAATTAACATCACAGCTACCATAACAAAATACCACTGATAGGTGTTTTCAACCACAGAAATTTATTTTCTTATAGTTCTGAGGACTAGAAGTCTAAGATCAAGGTATCAGCAGGTTTGTTTTTTTTCTGAGGCCTCTCTCCTTGAGTTACAGATGGCTACCTTCACGTTGTGGCCTCACGTGACTTTTCTTTTGCTTGCACATGCCCATGATATCTCTCTGTGTGTCCAATTTTCTCTTCTTATAAGAACACCAGTCAGATTGGGTTAGGGCCCACCCTAACAGCCCCATTTTAACTTTTTACCTCTTTAAAAGTCTTTATCTCCAAATCCAGTCACAGTCTAAGGTACTGGAGATTAGATCTTCAACCTACCTTTTATCCCACAATAGTAGCCATCTTGTAATGGATAAAGCCAGAGAGAGAACCTATCACCTCCGTATCTGAAAAGTTGAGGTTGATCAAATTATTACAACTGGATCCAAGCACCTCAAGTTGTCTTGAACCCTGTGATTTTCCCCCTTCATTTCCATTATCTTCAGTGTTGAAATCATTGTCAAGCAGGCTTCCCTTCCATTGTGACAAGATGGCTGCCATATCTCTTGGCTTATATTCTACCTACTCAGCAACTCCAGGAAAAAGAAAGATTCTATCTCAATTGTATCAGGAAAAGTCCTGGAGCCAATTCTCATGGACCCAGACTCAGTCATGTGTCCATCACTGAACCAATCACTAATTAGAGAGTCTAATTTGCCTGAACTTGACCCACACCCACCCCCACACCCACCCCCCAGACAAAGTAGAGTCAGCCCAATCAAACCACATAGACCAAGAGTGAAGTCTATGGTTCCCTGTAGGAAAACCAAGCATGATTACATTACAGGATTCAGAGGAAGAAAAAAAAGAAATATTCATTCCAACTCCTTTCCTAGTCATCTTATTTTGATCCATATGTTAACCCCAAGAGGTAGGTTTTATTATTCTCATTTCACAAAGAAATGGAGGCTTAGAGAGGGTAAATCAAGCCAAGTAACTGCTAAGTTGAGAGCTGGATCTGACTCCCAAGACCTGTATCCTTCCTTCCACTGTACTATGTCTCTCGACTTATTCTGGAAAGGGATTTAGCTCCCAGCTGCCTCAACAACTGTCACAGCCACAAGAGATTATAGAAGTTAGAGGTTGATGATAGTTGGTTGCATGTAGGACAAGCTATGAGATGTGTTAAGCTTCAGGTGCTGAGGTGGGGGCAGGTAAGATTCAGGGCTGGGAACAGAGGGTGTGTCAACAAAGAATTCTGGGGTGAAGCAGTGAGAGGAATGAGGGAGAACGAACTGGGAAGGAGGTACAGATAGCAGGTTCGTGGATGGAGCAGGTGCAGTTTACTTCCCACAGCTTGGCCTAGGCACGTGTGGCTCCCCCAGTGTCTCTGGGGGAGAGGTCATGGGTGGGCAGTCAGGGTTACATCTGCATTTGTTTTCCTTGAAGAGGGCTTAGACCAGTCTTCTCAGAAAAAGCAAGTCACAAGGAACATTTCTAAGAAAGGGAAGCTGCTGGTTGATAGGGTGGCATGAAACTTCAAAAGCTGACCTCTATAAAAATTTAGTAAAAACGGAGTCATTTTCCATCCCCTAATATTAACTGAGGGTTCCTTTGCCATGGAAATCTATATCCAATGATAATCCCAAAATACATCTTTGATTTCAGAACTCATTTATATATTTTTTTGGCAGTAGATTTACTTCCTAATCATGTTTATAGCTTAAATTAATATGGAAATTAACCCTGAAACCCAGACCATTTAAAGCATTGGATTTTATAGAGCTTGAACTACTCTAAAATAAATGTTAAAATGTGAACTGCATAAAAAATAAAAGCCAATAGTATTAATTTGATTTAATCTCCATTGAAGATATCACAAATGACTTAATGAGCTTTTAAAAGTAAAAAGGCATATGTTCTGTTACAGGCTTGTGCCACTCATAGATGCAGGTGGTTTGAATGAGAAATAATGCTTTTGCCAGATGCTAGTTTGACACTGTATCCCAACCAGGAATAAAGTTCTGAGGATATCACTTTCATGATCATCTCTATGAAAACATATCTTTGTGTAGGAACATCTTGGAATATGTAGCTACATACCAGGTTTTGTCACATTCCATTCTGGGGAAATTAAGCTTCAAACCATTTTTACTATTGATATAAATTTGTTCATTCACAAATATTTATCAAACACCTACTCTGTGAAGACTAGAAGTCTAAGATCAAGGTATCAGCAGGTTTTTTTTTTTTTCTGAGGCCTCTCTCCTTGAGTTACTGATGGCTCCTTCACACATATGAAGGGGTTAACATATGGATCAAAATAAGATAAACACTTACGCTGAACTACGTTATGTGTTTACTGAAATTAGTGGGTAAAGAGAGCAGACATGGCCTCTGCCTTCATGGGACAAATAGCCTAGGGAAGACATGTGATAAATGAGCCCAAATGAATATATCATAATTGTGGATAAGTGTGCCTGAGAGCAAACATGGGAAGGGGTGTTTAATTTAGTTTGCGAGGGGTCTGGGAAGGCCTCTCTGAGGAAGTGACACTTAGCCTGAGTTGTAAAGGAAGGTGAGGACTTTGCCTGTTCATACACATGCGGATTACCTCTGTACACGTGTGTTGCTGTATGTCTGTGTAACAGCAGGATGTTTGCATGGACCCCTAGAACATCATGTGAGTGGCTCAAGGTGAGTGTGGATATAGCATCATTCCAGGTGCAGAGAGGCTGTCACCTGCTCCCAGTCATGAACGTGATGCATGGTATAGCTGAGATTTGAACCCAGCTCTGCCTCAAAGTGTGTGTTCTTTCTTTCATACTAGGAAGAAAGAGGAGCTTTCTCCCTCCTCCCCCTTAAATTCTGAATACTTCATCAAGTGCTTTCCTGCAAGCAGTTGGAATTTCAGCTGCCTTCTTCAGTTTAGACTGAGACAAATGGGCCTTTCTCTTTCTCAGAGGCCTGTGCCAAGAGCCCAGAGTTACCAACTTCACTCTCCAAGACTGCTCTGAGGCTGCATCTATCTCTCAGCACACGGTTCTGTCAGCATGTAGTGATGGGCAGCTTAAACAGAACAATTGTAACCCAAGCCCAGGAGTTCCTTTGGATGCTGAGATGTGTCTTTAGTCCCTTTCTCCCCAGCAAGAATCCTGTGGAGTTCATTCCATCACCAGCCCAAGGAAGGGATGATAAGGCTGGAGGCTGAGGATAAATGGACTTGCCTGAGGGTGAGAGCAGGTCTGGGGAGAGCCAGGTGTCACCAGCAGGAAGGCCACACCTGTGGTGGAGGGGTAACATGGGGCATTCTAAGCCCCAGAGAAGAGCGACTTCTGGCCTCTATTCTATTTTTATTTTTAATTGACATAATAATTCAATCATAATTTATATATAATAAAATGCACAGATCTTAACATTCACTTCTATGGCTTAGACAGTATATGCATCCATGATACTGTCACCCCAAACAAAATATAGAACATTTCCATTGTTCCAGAAAGTTCTTCTTGTTCCTTCTGGTCAATCCCCCACCCTCACCCCAACAAAGGTAACCGGTGTTCTGACTTCTATCACCATAGGCTAGTTTTGTCAGGTCTTGGATTTCGTAAACTGGAATCATACACTGCATAGTCTTTTGTGTCTGGCTTCCATCATTCACCTTATGTTGATGAGATTCATCCAGTTTGTTGCCTGTGTGAATAGCCTGTTCCTTTTTATTGCCAATAGGACTCCATTGTATGGATATACCGCAATTTGTTTATCCAGTCCTAATAGGTGGACATTGGATTGTTTCTGGTTTGGGGCTAGGATGAATAAAACTGCTATAAACATTTGTGTTGAAATCTTTTTATAGATGTGTTTTTATTTCTCTTGGGTAAATATCTAGAAGTAGAATTGCTGGGTCACAGGGAAGTTGTATTTTACATGCCTTTATTCTAGCTCCTATTGGAAAGAAAACAGCAGGGAGATGGAGTCTCATGTGCTCATGGCTTTGCTGTCTTATATGATAAACTTTAGTAGGTACAGAGTTTTTATGTCCAACCCCGACTCTGTGCTGATCACACAGCCCTGAACAAATATTTGTGAGTATTGGTCAGCAGGTACCAGTGACTAGAAGGGCTGGCTCTCACCCTAAAGTCATCTTTCCTTGGCTTTATTCCCTGTCTGTTCTTAGTTCTCTAACTCCAAAAGTTAGGCCTGTCTCCATGTGTCCACTCGTCTTGCTGCAGGAAGGCAGTTGTATAATTGGCAAGCTTTGGAGTCAGGAGGATTTGATCTATCTCCTGGCTCTGTCACTTACCAGCTGAGTGAAATGAGCAAGTTCCTTAATATCTCTGAGCCTTGGTTTCCTATGAACTGTTGACAACAACTATCTTGAAGAGTAGTTATAGGAATTACATCAAGCCTGCCAGGTATGGCCGTGCAGGTTGCTCATGCCCAAAGGGACCCAGCTTGTGCTCTGCTGCCAAGCCTTGTGTCTCCATGTGGAGCTGTGTCAGCATGGAAGAAAGGGCATCTTTTGAAATTTGTCTGCCAGAGGGGGAAACTTTTTCAAATTTTTTCACCCAGAAGGAGTTTCTTTTTGTAATTCATACTAAGGCAGCTGTAGTCACACCATGAGATGTACAATATGCCACATTCAGAAAGTACTCAATAAATGGCAGCTATTATAATACAAATTGTATCAGGCAGGACTTTGGCCACAAGCAACAGAAATTGGCTCTGGATTTCTTATGGATAGAGGGGAATTTGTTAAAGGAATGGTGAGGGCTCACAAACATGTTAGGAGGCAGGAAAGCCAGGCTTGGGAATGTCAGCAACCTAAAGTAGGGGGGCTGTTTTGAAGACTGAGCAGCAGGAACTTTAGCCTCTTCAGCAGGAACTGACTGGTCTGTGCACTGCAGTGGCTGCTGATATAGACATGGCTTCCGACTGTCTTACTTGCCACTTCAGGGAGAGTGTCTGATTGGCTAATTCAGATTCATGTTTGTGCTCACTATTGGGTGTGGGCCAGAAGAGTCAGAATTGAACTTCAGCTTCCTTAATGGTGAGCAGGACTTCCAAATCCCCAAGATGTCACTCCATGGGGGATTCCCTATATTGATGGGTATATACTCCCCAACCTACAAAGGCATCCAATAGAGATTTCCCAGATTGAGATGGATACAGGAAGGATTTCATGCTGGACAGCCCACAAAGTGACAAATCCACTATTTAGGTCATTTTTGAGGAACAGAAGATGTTCTAATTTATTACCAGGTGTCCTCATCACTTGGTAAGCCAAGCCTATAAAAATGCAGGAGCCTATTAAGCTGCATCTTCTCTCAAGTTGGTAGAAGAACAAAGACCCTCAGATAGAGCATGGTACAATGCCTCAGCCTTTTCCACTTTGATATTTGAAAAAATACTCATTCATTGTTATTTAAAAAATGCAGAATCACCTGAAGGAATACCATTTGCGTTCTGGGAGAGCTGCCTGCTGACTTATAGATTTATTCTTCACATTGATGACTGTTGGCATAGCTGAGTGAAATGTGCCTGAGAAGCAGAACAATAATGATCATGGTGGTGATCAAGGCTGATGGTGGAATGCTCTTAGGGAGAGTAGAAGCTTTGATTTACAGCTCCGGTATTACAGAGCCACAAGCATCACTGTTGCAAGCCACACAAGCACCTGATACCAACTGTGGGGGCAAGATGGGGTTCCAGAAGGACACAAAATGACTTAAGTTTTCAGAGAGGCACAGATGCCCAGGAGAACACATTGTATGTTCTATGGTGGGGTGATGATGTGGTGAAGAGGGAGGATAGGTATAGGGCAAGCATCACGGTGTCAGTTCCTAGAGAAAGAAGGTCAGCCTCATGGAGTGGGAAGGGAGGGTGCTAATAGTAGTTGGGTATTGTTGTGCCTGAGACTTACTCTGTATCAACTCATTTTAACTCTCACAATAACTGAGTGTAGTAGCATTATTATTCTCATTATACATATGAAGGAACTGAGACTTCGCAAGGCCATGTAAATTGCCTTAGGGGCTGTGAGCAGAAATGGCTGATCTTTCTACACCATGTTTTTTATGTTTTGTGTGTTCTGAAGAGACACCCATCCCGAAACTAGGATAGTCCCAAATAACTGGAGAGTGACAATGATTGTTTGGTTATTAACTACTTTCTCTGTTGAAATTTCTGGAACTTGCCTCTGCTGAAACTACATAAATAATTATGTCCTCACCCATTCCTTTATCTCACAAATATTTACTCAGCACCTCCTATATGTCACACCCCTATGGGTGTGACAAGCAGTTCCTGTCCTCAAGATGCTTACAATCTCATGGGGCAAGACAAACTATTTTCTTTTATACCCTTTTACCCCCTCCAACATCCACGCTGTTCTCTCTCACACACTCCACTGCTTTTAGCCCTTGAGTCCTCCCTGCAAGCCAGACACCATGATGACAAATGCTGCACTGCTCATCAATGATTCCATTGAAAACTGGTCACATGCACTCAGAAAGCAGCAATGTTAGTCCTAAACCTGACCCGGAGGAGCACAGCTTACTGTCAGTATTGTTTTGACAGCCCTCGACAGCGGGTATCTGTCAGCCCTCCATTCCTCCCTCCATCCCCCTGCCCAGGCCTTGAAGTGTTACCTCCTTTTGGAAGGCATGGAGGAAGCAAGGTGAAGAGAGGAACCAGTCATTACTCTGCCCGTTGACCAGGGATGGAGGTCAGGTGTGGCCAATGGACAAATGCAGCTGTGTGTTACAGGCCTGTGCCTTTGAAGAGGGCAATTTTCTTCCATGGACCCACCATTGGAGTGCATCTTCTTGGTACCCTACCCAGTGGAGACCATATTTCCCTAGGTAGGGGTAGGATGATATGGGTGGAGAGTATGTCCTGGTTAAGGGTTTGAGTTATTGGAGACTGATTTTAAAGGAAGAGGAATAGAGTGAGCATAGGGTAGTGAGTTCAAGCTTTGGAGTCAGGCAGACCTGGACTCAAATCTAAAATATGATCCAGCAATTCCACTCCTAGGTATCTACCCAAGAGAAATGTCTGCTATGGACATTATTTATAATAGCCAAAAAGTGAAAACAACCCTAATGTCCATCAACTGATGAATGGAGAAATATAAGATGATATATCCCAACAGTGGATTATGGTTCAACCATAGACAAGAATGAAATATCGACACATGCTACAATATGGATGAACCCTGAAAACATGATGAAAAGCCAAATGCAAATGGTCCGTGTTATACGATTCCATTTATGTCAAAAATCCAGAAAAGGCAAATTTCTAGATACAGAAAATAGATGAGTGGGGATGGGGATAGGGAACGAGGGGGTGGACAGGGAATGACTGCACATGGGCAAATGGTGATCTTTTTAAAGGGATGGAAATATTCTATAACTAGGTTGTACAACTTTGTAAACTTGCTAAAATCACTGGATTGTACACTTGAAGTGGGAAAAGTTTATGGTATGTAAATTATATTTCAATATAGCTGTTTTTAAAGTCCTAATGATGCCACCGACTGGCTGACAGACCTCAAACAAGTTACTTATCTATTAACAGGGATAATAAAGGTCCCTACTTCAATGGCTTAATGCGAACATTGGGAGCCTGACATAATGAGCATTCAATAGATGATAGTAGTTACTGCTACTATTCCTTTTCTAAAATATAAATAATTAGTTTATTTTTATAAAATATCAAGAATCAGGGGTAGCAGTAAAATTATGGGGCTTGAGGGCTTTTGAGATGTCTCCTCCTCTCTCTGTACCAGGTAGATTTTTTTAAGTCGTCTGTTTCTATATATATTCCTGAATGTTTCTCTGAAAAAAAGAAAGAAAGAAAAGAAAAAAAGCAACCAGACCAGAAGGAGGCAACATGGAGATGCAGGTTTTGTGTGAATATTGACAGCAAAGGGAGTGATTAAGCTGAAAGGAAAGCGAGGGAAACCTTTGGGGTCCAAGCAGTGTCTAGTGCTCCTAGATTCTCCCTTCATATCCCAGCTCCTCATTTTTATTTATGAATCTGGGAATTTCTTTGGAGTTTAATATGTGCCACAGGTGAGCTACAAGATCTTTCTATGAGTTAAGACCCTCTCGTTGCAAGTACAGAAACACAACCCAGACTGGCTAAGGCAAGAAACAGTAATATAGTTCCCAAATTAGAGACGGAATGAGCCTTAGGCTTGTCTGAATCTAGAGGCTCAAATGAGGTTAATTCTGGGCCCTCCATCGCTTGTCTCTGCTTTCCTCTAGGTTAGTTTTGTTCCCAGGAAACTGCTCCCCTCCTGGTAACGATAGGGTTTTCAGCAACCCCAACCTCATGCTCATTCAACTAAAAAATCTCGGGGGGAACAGCATTTATTTCCCAATAGTTTCACCAAAATCTCCAGGTTTACTCCCTTAAGTGTACCTAGATCCCATGCTCACCCCGAACCAATCACTCTGGCCTACAGAATGCAGGATGCTGATTGGCCAGAACTGGGTCACATGTTTGTGGAAGGGTGAAGCCAGCCCCACCTAACCCACATGGATAGAAAGGGAAGAGGTCCCTCAAAGGAAAATTTTTTCCCTACCAAAGGAAGAGGGAACAATGATGAGCAGATAAAACACAGATGTTCAATATGACCATCCATGTTGGGGTCTCCACCTTCCTTGTGCAAGTCTTAGAGGAATTCTTGATCTCTTGTTTGAGGAACACCTTGGCCCTGTTTGACAGATTCCTTTGGTTCGACATTTTCCAGAGGCCTCAGAGCTTCCCCATTCATGCATGAGTACTGGTTAGCAACTTGATTTTTTTACTTTTTCTTCTTTTTTTTCTTTTCAATTATAGTTATCATTCAATATTATCTTATATTAGTTTCAATTGTACAGTATAGTAGTTATACATTTATATAATTTACAAAGAAATCCATCCATTAGTCCAGTAACCACCTGGCACTCTACCCAGTTATTATAATGTTATTGACTATGCAACCTGATTCTCATAAGAGAATGTCAATCCCATCTCTCATCTGGCTCATTTATCAAAGCATATGTTTCAACACTTAACAGGAAACAGTATCTGCATTACACATTCTTGGTAAGGAACATAACCTCAAGGATTTAACTGGCCAACTATTATAACATTTTTTATTTCAAAAAGTCATTTTCATGGAGAACTGTCCGGAGCATTTACAGTCTGGTAGTTTCTCCAGTTATTCGAGGTCCACCCCTGGGTCAACTAGAACCCTGGAGAACTGTGTGCTTTGACTGTATGGCTTTGGGCCCCTATGTAACTATCTCTTGGGAATATATGCTCTTGGCTTTTACTGAAGTTTGCTATAAAACAAAACAAAACAAAACATTGTGTTAGTCAGGATAAACCCTGAATTCTCAAGAGTTTAACATAATTAAGGCTGACTTTGTGTTCACCTCATAGTCTGAAGTGGGTCAGGTGGTCTTTCTCCAAAAGAGACTAAGGCATCTGGGCTGCTTTCACCTGGCTCCTCAGCTATCTGTGACTTCTTTGCTCTCATTCTTGAGGATGGACAGGTAGAGGGGTGAGGGTGGGGGGAAGGAAACAAGTGAGCAGAATTCAGTGACATATTTTTAAGTCCAGTAGTGTCTTAGGGTATCTGCCGCCATGGGTAATTAGATATGGAAGGGGTTCAATGTAGAAGGGAGGCTTCTGGAAATGTGTGTCTTCTCCTGGAGGGACCCCATATCCCAAGGAATCTAAATAAGAGAGAAACAAAGGAACGAGTATTTATTCTTACCTCTCAGGTATCTCTTGAAAGAGCCTTTATTCTGGATTTATGCCCCTAGGTGCCCGAGGAACCCTACAAGACCAGAGTATTGCAGAAAATCACCAGTCAGTTTCAGGAGCACCAGCTTGAGTCTAGTTACTGCTTCTCCCCATGGGAGATCTTTGCTCTGAATGTGGGGGTGTCTCACTGCCCAGATGCCCCCAACATCACTCCTGATTGACTGGGTGAGGCTGGGGTGGGCAGGATACAGGTGACCTGCCTCTAAGATGTATATGTTGTGGTCCAGATCGACCTGAAGATCTTTCTCATTGTGTTAGCAGAGTGGCCCTCAGTGCATGTGCATGCATGCACTGGCTCACAAGTGTGCACACCCTACGGGGAGGATAATAGAGATCTACGGCCCTCGTTACCATTTGCTTTCATAAATAAATATATTAAATAGGTAAGCCAAATTTATTTCTGGCAACAGCTTGCTGACTACACCTCCCCCCCTTATTCATGGTTCCCGCAGCAACTCCAGCCTCTTCCACCCAACCCCCAGGCGTGACTTTCTCTCTTAAAATTTTATTTTTAATTTGTTGTGATGAATGAGTGACACCTCTGACAGCCGATTCGCAGAGATTAATAGAAACGACACAATATTTACGTCGGCCCTACGAACAATTATCCTGCCATCTATCTCCGAGATTATCTTCCTGATTGAAAACTACTCATCCGTGTAATCGGAATTATTTGGAATTAGAAGGGAATTTATAGCCCCCCTGGAGCACACTCTCTCCCTTCACATCTATACCTCGGTCTCCATCATTCTCTAGTCCCTCCTCTGGGCCTTTGGCCTTCTCTTCCATCTTGGTGACGGGGCAGAGACAATTCTCTGCTCCAGGAGGGCTGCTTGTCGGGGTGGTGGGCATCTCTTTGGCATGGCACAGAGGATGGCGGGGGGTGCAATATGGGATCTAAACACAGTGGTTGGTGGGAGGGAGAGACTCAGTGATTTTAGAAGAATTAGGGGTCAGCAAAACCTGACCCCTAATTACTAAATAATCTAAAGAAAAAGGTTTAAGACGAGGAAGGAGAAGAAAGGTGACTTTGGTAAGCATGTGGAGTCAGACTGTGTCACCTGCAAGAAATATACAAGAGCAAAGTAGGGTTCTAATAATGCTGTGGATTTGCTGTTAAGGCAGAGTGGCGTGAGGGACTGAGGAGGCTGAGTCAGGTGGCCTGGAGTGGACTCTATTAAGGGCCACATTGTGTTGTGGGAGTGGGTGAGAAGAGGCTGGGTACCGGCATATGCAGATCTGGAGAGGCCAGAGAACCTGTTTGTCATACTGGGGAAGCCAGGAGTGTGATTCAAAGTGCGGGATAATGGAGACACTGTAAGTGTGTTCTGGCACCTGCCTGTTAGCCCAGCTAAATTAGACAGACCGTGATTGGACTCCTCACTCTTCCATGTCAGAGCTGTGTGACCCTAGGCAAGTTTATTAACCTCTCTGAGCTTTAATTTTCTAAATCCCTTCAATCTTAAAATCCCCAATTTACAATTCTCTCAATAGGAGTGTGCACACTCTGTAAATTGAGTGTAGTAATAGTACCTACTTTACAGGGATGTTGTGAAGATGAAATGAGATAATACACATAGGGCACTTTGCACAGTTCCTAGTACATAGGAAAGGTTCACCGTATGGAGAGGCCACAGCTAAGATAAATGTGAATCCCAGGCCCCTTTAGGAGACAAAGACTTGGGCTCCAGGAATAGCCTGGCTTGCTAAGTTTCTTTCCCACACTTGGCAGAGCTCATCCTGATGGCCAGTTGACCTACAGCTCCTTCCTTCTCCCTTCCCCCTCTGGAATGTTACCTGCAGCAGCAGCAAAGCAGGCAGGGACCTAGCTTGGTGGGTGCTTGCTAGGCTCTCAAAACCATTCTCTGTTGTTTCTCATGTCCTCATACTTGTAAATGCCAAGACTGAGCACATGTTCTTCGCAGGCACTGTTTAAGTTCTTTGCCTGCATTCCTGTATTTAATCCACATAGTGTCCTCAGAGATTAAGTGCTGTTAATTATTAACATCCCCATTTTACAGAAGAGAAAACCTGAGGCACTGAGAGATGGAATAAGTTGCCAAACTCAAGTGACTAGTGTGGTAGGAAGCCTCTAAGATGCCCTCACCGATCTCTACCTCTGGTTCACACCAGGTGCCCCGGGGGGTGTGTGGGCTGGACCTAGTGACTTGCTTCTCACCAACAGAATATGATAAAAGCCGCTTCAGAGATTAGATTACAGAAGACCGTGATGTTTGTGTTGCTCACACTCTTTCTTCCTACCTCTTCTCAGGTTACTTGCTCTGATGAAGCAAGCTGCCATGCTGTGAGCTGTCCTATGGAGAAGCCTCAAGGAACTGAAGACGGCCTCTGGTCAACAGCCCATGAGAAACTGAAACCTGCCTATAACCATGTAAATGAGCTAGAGGACCCAGCTGGGCAGTTCCCAGACCCACAAGAACCATGAGGTAATAAGTGTGTTTTAAGCTTCTGAGTTGGGATAGTTTATTATGCAGCAATAGATAACCCATACAATAAGTAACACCCAAGCCAGGATTTGGACCTAGGCAGTTAGACTCGAGAGCCTGTGCTTGACTACTTTGCTATATGGCACCTGTGGAGCTATTTGGGACTTAGCCACTCAGATGCTTAAGTCATATCTGAGATGGGCAATAAGCTTAGAGGGCTTTCTCAGGCTGTCACCTTAGACATAGATTCAGACTGAGATTAAAGTAATGTCCTGGTGGAAAGAGATTTGCAAATGCCAGGTGGAAAATGTCTCTTCTCCCTTAGGATTGATTTAGTCCTGTCTAGGAGAAAGTTGAAAAATATATGTTCTTTGGGTCTAGAGGAGTTTTATTCTTAACGTAGCTGATAGGCAAGGGAAGAAAAGTGGTGTCATCAGGGGAGTCTTGGGCCCAGAACAGGTGAGAAGAATCCCTGACAATGCCCTCAAGAAACACTTTTAAGCCAGGAAGCCTCAGGTGGTATATAACAAGGCCTTGCCACAGGGGTGGGGAGGACTTTGTCTACAATTTGAACATAATCCAGATTTTATCTCACTAACATTGGAAATAATGGAACGAATCTGGATTAATTAGTATGCTCTTTAGATAGTGAAATTTTGCTATTTCTTACCTGGAAGTAGAGACAACACAAATTTGTCATTGAGACATTCTTCCTCCTTTTTAATGAATGACTTCCTTCAGCCCTAGTTGAATTGGCAAAATCACTCAGTGGGAGACAGTAGAAGCTTTAGAATTTAGTGGAGTCCAGACCTATCTTTGAGTAACAAAGAAAACCAATGTTAAGGCCATGCAGTGCATTTATTTTACAGGCAGGACCTGTAAAATAAATGTACTGCAAAAGAGAAATGTACTGCAAATGCTAGGTGCAAACTATAGAAAGCACCATTTGAAGGCAAGATGCCTTGATAACTAAGAAAACATTACCATTTCAAGAGGGGTTTAGACTGTGTTACCCATGCCCAAATTAATATCTTTGGGGAGCTATGTATGTGCCTAGTTTAATGGGCCAGTAGATGAAGCAACTGGCCTCCCTGCAGCTTACAACTGATTTAGCTACTGAAGATTTGGACCCTCTAGAAGTACCCACGTCCACCACAGGGCCCAGAATCCCTTTTCTCTCCCAGCTTGGGTAGATCCCTCTTGGGTGGATTCAAGTCCATTCTGATCACCTGGTCAAGGCCTGGACTACTACACCAGAATGATAAGCTCAGATTAGGGGCATTGCATGGGGACAAGAAAGATGGAGCCAGAGAGAGCCCCTTGGTGTTAGCAGTGGTTCTCAAGGGAGGTGGAGAAAGTTTCTGGGAAATAGTCTGAGAAGGAAGAGACTCAGGGCCATGATAAAGAAAGAACAGTAACCTTCAGCCTCTAGCATTGTAATTTCATTCTAAAATCATCCAACCCTCGAATAAAGAAAATTCCTGCAAACCTGGTCACAAGAGATAAGAGGGGGAGGCTGGCAAGGGAAGGATGAGACTGTCCAGGGCATCTCATCACCAGATCCATAGTTGCTGGTTATAAGCATGGAAACAGGATGAGCTAACTTAAACAAAACTGGAATGTGCTGGAAGGATGGATGAGGTCATCAAGCCTCAGAGAGGTCAAAGGCTAGAGATCTGGGTATGCTTGGCCATTTTTGGTCTTTGGGACACCTGGTTCAACTCATCACCCACAGGGAGAGCATCAGTTTTCTTAGCTTGAGTCATGTGATTGACAGTCCCACCAAGGCTGCAAGAAATGAGTATGGGACAGCTTTCTAAAGCAAAATTGAATCGAAGTTGCCAGAGAAAGGGTATGCTGGGAAAACAAGCAGTAGATCATCTACTACTTTACAGGTAATCTCTCTCCTCTCTCTCTCTCTCTCTCTCTCTTTCATACACACACACACATGAAATCTTTGTTTGTCTAATAAGTTAATATCAGGCAAAGATAGTTTTCTTTTTATTGATCCTGATCTCATTCAATGGAAAGGAATTCTCACCACCTTACTGTAGATGGCTCTCCTTTCTCTCGTGTACCTCTGTCAACACCCAAGTCCCCCTTCCCACTGCCCATGTCCAGTGTGTGTAAAGGAGACATAAGCAGGCCCAGGCGGAAGCTTTGAAAAGCATGCAAAATAATGTGTATAGTTGCCCTTTTCCTTAGAACTTCTTTGGATGCAAATAGACAATTCTACAGAGGACCAGGGCAGGGCCCAGGGACAGAAGCTAAACCTTATTTAAAAACGACAGTGAGATGTCTGTATTTGTTTGGAAGTGTGGATTGTGGGGGCATGGGGCACCGCAGCGAGGTGCGTGCTATTCTGATGGGGCCTGGGAGCAGAACAGACAGGGCCATTGGTGTCTTATCCACCCCAAGCTGAGGGACGTGAACTCGCTTATCCTTGGGCAGCACCTGGTGCTAGAGGAAAATCAACCCAAAGCAGATCCTCAGGGAGCAGCCCCTTCATGAGCCAGGCCACCGGGGGCATGCAGGAAAGTCATCAGGGTAACCAGCCTTAATAAAGGTAGAAGATGAGATGCGAGAGAGGTGGGTTGGAACAGAGGGAATCAGAGGGAAGGAAATGATTTCAGGAGAAACAGATGCAATTGAACAAGACTCATGGAGATGGATTTCCCTGCCTTGGTCCAAACTCAAATCCCTGTGCTCAGATTAATTAGCAAGGAAATATTTTCCTGTCTGCAGAAAAAGGCTGCTGGATTGCCAGTGGGACATGAGGGTGGGCAGTCTATCAAATAACTACTAATTAGGTTACTTCCCACTGCTGTTGACATGCTGGGACACGTTCCTGGGCCAAAATAAAGTGGGGAGGTGTGTGGGAGAGAAACAGAGACAGAGACAGAGATAGAGATATAGGCCAGGATCCTCTCTGCTCGTTTTAGAAAATTGTTGGCTGGGATTAGGAAGGAGAACCGGGTCCAAAGCCCAAAGAGGAAATGACAGAAGAGAAGTAACGTGCTGATTAGCAGACAGCTGAGGGACTTGTGCTTGTATTTCACAGCTTTCTACAAATGCTCTGAAAACATGCACAGGACGACCAATCACTGGTAAGTCCAAGCCCTGGGCGGGATGGACGTCCATGTGGTAGGAATCTGGATGATGATAATCATGATGGGTGTTTATTGAGTGTTTTCGTGGTTTATTCGCTCAACAAGCATGAAGGGAGGGGGCTAGGATATGAACATATATTTGTCTCAGTGATTCTCACAAATATGGAGAAGGTATTTCAGTCCTTTTTTATAGATAAGGAAACTGGGGTTCAGAGAGATTTAATAACTTACCTACAGTCACACAGCAAGTAAGAAGTGGTGAAGCTGAGTTTTCAACCCAAGTTTGGCCTGACTCCAGCCCTATCTGCCCTTCGTTCGTGTTTGTTTGCCTAAGTTCCCAAATTCTGCGCTGAAGTTCTCAAGGTATTTTCTCTAGTATGTCATATGCACAGGAGGGGTACCATCATTTTTCTTAAAATCTGAGACTATGAGGCTATCAGCTCTTTCCATGTTTTAGAGATCTCACAAAAGAGGGTTGGACAACGCATTCTGCTGGTGACACCACCATGCCATCTACACAGTGCTCATGTGGAGTTTGCCTACTTCCTTGTGTTCTGTCTTCATTGGAGACAGGGCAGTGAATCAGCTGCTGTGTGAAGCGGCTCTTGGCCATTCCTTCTTCTGGGCTGGTCCATCCTCCTCCTTCTACCCTTTCCTTGTAAGCCAAGTTGGATCACAGGGCACTCCACTGCTCTCTGGATGCGCCTCCTGCCTGGTGAGTCCTATTCTTCAGTTGTTTCTTTTCTTTCTTTCCTCAAAGCTCTGTTTCACATTCCTCCTGCTGTTAAAGTAGCTATTTGTAGCCTGTGCACAAGCTTGCAAGTTTCTTAAGGCCCAGGACTATGTCTGACTCGCTTTTGTGTCCCCTGCACTTAATATTGTACCAGGGACCTAGTGATGAGTGCTGTGGATGTTTGCTGAATGAGGGAGCAAATGCCTGAATGACTCTATTTGGCTCACATCCAGCCTGCCTCTAAATATTTCCCTAATTTTTTATGCTGCACTGAGCACCCCACTGGACTACTGGGGAGTCTAACTATTTCCTGCTAAGTATGGTGGAAAGATGACAGTGTTCCCAAGATGCCATTTTACCTGCAGGTATCCAAGTTCCCTCTGCACAGGTGTGGTTACTGCTACAGACGGAGGCTGGCATTCGGATCCTGCTGCTTGATCTCAGGCCTTTGAAAGCTGGACTGAGACCTGAGGGCCTGGGAATGGACATGCCAGGGATGGGATGGCAAGATGCACCAGAGTGGCTGGAAATGAAAGAGTGTCCGGAAAACCTGCTTCCTCAGAGTTAGTCCTGTGTGAGCAGAAGGAATCTATTCACAGAGGGGTGAGATAGCAGAGCAAGTGGGTTACCTAAAAATAGCAGTGCTGGTTTTCCATGTTTAGAGATGGGTTCTCTGCGACTCATTTTGGCCTGTTTGTGCAAGTTTGCTTATTTATTGAGAATCAGAGAAAAGGATAGAATCATTCACCTGCAGATGGAAATCTGCAACCTCTCCTGCAGAGAGCAACCAGATAGGTGAGCTGAATAATGTGCTCCTGAAATCTGCAGGCCAAGGGCCAGCTGTGGGCCTAGAAATGCCCCTCAGCTGGCACCTGCCTTCATGGCACAGTGAATGGTGGGCCAAACCTCAACCCAGTCATGGGAACTTCTGAGGAAAAGGCACATGCATATGTGCCAGTGCATGAAAGTGTATCTCTAAGGGAATAGATGAGATGCTGTGCATAAGTCACCTAGCCGAGCATTAGGCACACATAGTAGGTGCTTAATAAATGTTAATTAGGAAGTCAGGTAGGTGGGTGTATGAAGTCAGGACATGAGGAGGCAGGGAGTGAGGGGTATGCTCTAAAACAGCCAGAATGGATTTTGGAGTCAGGAAGCTATAGATTTAAATCCTAACTCTGGGAAAGGTATTTTAACACTGTAACCTCAGGCAAGTTACTTTACCTCTCAGAATCTCAGAGTCATCATCTATAACTTTAAAACATGGTGGTAATAATACCTATCTCATAGAATTACCTGGATTAATTATATTTAATTATAATTAAAATTAAATAATTATAGACAGTACCTATACAAGGCTGAGTTCAATAAACTTTAGATGTTATTTTTTATTATCATTTGTTAGGAATATCATCAACAGTGAGGATCCTCATATTATTAACAGCATATTACTTTTAAAAAGAACTCAAATGAAAGATACTAATTTTCCCCGAATCGATGTATAAATTTAATGCAATTCCAATTAAGATACTAGTAGGCTTTTTAAAAATAGAAATTGACAGACATATTCTAAAATTTACATGGAAATGCAAAGTCTTCATCATAGACCAAAAACAGTTTTGAAAAAGAATGAAAATAGAAAATTTCTACTACCAGATTTCAAGACTTACTATGAAGCTATAGCAATAAAGTATTGGCATAAAGATAGGCATATTAATGAATGGAATAGACAAAGAGTGCAAATGCAGACCCAAACATTTGAATGCCCAGATATTTGGTCAAACATAATTCTGCATGTTCCTTTGAGAATGAGATTAACATTTATATTAGTAGACTGAGTAAAGCACATTGCCCTCTCTGATGTGGGTGGGCCTTGTCCAAGCAGTTGAAGGCCTGAATAGAAGAGGAAAGCTGATACTCCTTTGAGTAAGAGAAAATTTCTCCTGCTTGAGAACCTTTAAACTAGGACATTAACCTTTTCTTGCCTTTGGACTTGAACTGAAACAACTTTTCCTGGGTCTCAAACCTGCCATTCTCCAGATAGGAACTATGCTTTTGGCTCTTCTAGATCCCCAGCTTGCCAACTCACTCTGCATGTCTTGGGATTGTCAGCTTCCATAATCATGTCAAGCCAATTCTTTATAATAAATCTCTTTATATCTAGATCTAGATTTATTCTATATATATATATATATATATATATATATATATATATATATGTAAAGAAGATCTATCTATCTTTATCTATCAGCTATCTCTCTATCTCTCTCTCTATCTCTCTATCTATCTATCTATCTATCATCTATCTATCATCTAATCTAATGTCTATTTATCTGTTCCCCATTGGTTCTGTTTCTCTGGAGAACCCCGACAAATTCAGACATAAACTTTGCTCATTAAAAGACACTGTGGTAGATTGAATGATGGCTACCCTGAGATGTCCATGTCCTCATCCTGGAACCTGTGAATATGTTACCTTACACGGTAACAGAGACTTTGCAGATGTAACTAAATTAAGGATCTTGAGATAGGAATAATTTCTTGGATTATTCAGTGAGCCTAATGTAATCACAAGGATCCTTTTAAAAGGGAAGCAGGAGGGTCAGTGTAAGAGAGAAGATATGATGATGAAAGCAGAAGTTGAACTAATACAGGGCCATTGGCCAAAAAATGCAGGCAGCCTCTAAAAACTAGAAAAGGTAAGGCAATAAATATGTCCTCTAGAGCCTCCAGGAGGCATGCTGCCCTGCCAACACTTTGATTTAAGCCCAGTGAAATTGACTTCTGACATCTAGAACTATAAAATAATATGTGTTGTAAGCCCCTAAATTTGTGATAATTAGTTACAGCATCGATAAGAAACTAATGCATTAAGCAAACACATGACTTGTACCAATTAAGCAAACACACATACACACTCACACACACATGATTTGTACCAAGAATACATAAAGAAGTCTTATAGCTCAATAATAAGACAAACAACCCAATTTAAAAATTGGCAAAGATTTGAACAGATAAAAGAAGATACACAAATGGCCAATAAGTACACGAAAAGATGCATGTCATTAATTATCAGGAAAATGCAAATTAAAATCACAAGATACTATCTCATGCCCATTAGAATAGTTAATTCGAAAAGATTGCCAACACCAAGTATTGATGAGGATGTGGACTAATTAGAACTCTCATACACTGCTGGTGGGAATGCAAAATGGTCAACCACTTTGGAAAATTGTTTGCTAGCTTCTTATAAAGTTAAACATACATTTCCTATACAACCCAGGACTCAACTTTTAGTTATTTATCCAAGATAAATGAAAATATATGTTCATGTAAAGACTCGAATATAAATGTTCATAGCATCTTTATTTGTAATAGTTAAAAACAACAACAAGGAAAAAAACCCACTCCAGATGTCCATCAACCAGATATATATTGCCATAGTGGAAGACCACTCAGCAATAAAAAGGATTACAATTACACATAACGTGGACAGATCTCAAAAACATTGTGATAAATGAATCAAGTCAGATATGGAATAGTTCATACTGTATGATTCCATTTGTGTGAAATTCTAGGAAAGGCAAAATGAATTGAGAGTATCAGGAATCAGATCAATGATTGTCTGGGGCGAGGAGAGGGGTGACAAAAAGGCTGAAAGAAGCTTTTGGGAGATATATACTATATATACTATAGCTTTTTGTAGTAGTGGCTAGAAGTCAGCAGACTTTTCTATAAAGAGCCAATAATATTTTAAGCTCTGAGGACCATATGGTCTCTGTTACAACTACTCACTTTTGTTGCTATACATGAAACCAGACATAAATAATATGTAAACAAGTGAGTGTGGCTGCATTTGGCTCAAGAGCCCTGTTTGCTGACTCCTAGTCTAGATTCATCAAACAATAGTATTAGAATAGACTCATTTTATTACATATAAATTTTACCTCAATATACTTGATAAAAATTAACTAATCAAGATTAATGTGTAGCTCTTTCTGATGTTAATTTCTTTGAGATGTACATACAGAAAATACACAAATTATATCTATATAGCTTGCTGAATTTTAATTTTAGCCATTCTGATAGGTATGGAGCAACATCTGATTGGGTTAATTCGTATTTCTTGATAATAACTGATACAGAGCACCTTTATAAATGCTTATTGGCCATTTAGATATTTGGGGGTAATTCTTTACCAATTAAGCCATTTGAGTCTGGAAATTACAGATTTCAGTTCTTTACTATATAATGAGAACTATTAAGATTCTCTATTTTTTCTTATCAAAGTTTTATTTTTAAAGAAATTTGCTTATTTCATTTTGATTTCTACTATATCTGTGTAAAGTCATTATAATATTTTCTTATCTTTAAAGTCTATAGAATCTGTATGGTATTCCCCTTTTTATTCTTTGTGTGTGTGTGTGTGTGTGTGTGTGTGTGTGTGTGTGTGTGTGTGTGTGTGTGTATTTGAATCTCGCTAAGCATTAATACTCTATTAGCCTTTTCCAAGAACCAATTTTGGCTTTGTTGATTTTCTCTTACATACATTTATTTTCTATTTAAATAATTTCTGCTGTAATCTTTATTATTTTCTTCCTTCTGCTTTCTTAGGACTTAATTATTGTTGATTTTCAAATTCTTGAAACAAATTCTTAGGTCATTTGCTTTCAGCCTTTTTTGTTTTATAATATATATAATTAGAGGCATACATTTTTCTCTAAACACAGTTTTAAATTCACCCTGTAATTTTCAATATACTACATTTTTATTATCATGCATTTTCTTCTTTTACTTACTGTTGTTTAGTATTGTTTTACTTAATTCCAAACATGTGGAAAAAATGTTCTGACTTATTTTAGACTTCTAGAATTTGCTGAAAGATGCTTTTATAACTTAGCCTAAGGTCAATTTTGTTAGACGTTTTTTGTGCACATTAAAAAAAAATGTTTATTCTAAAGTTCTTGGATGAAGTGTCCAATATATGTCATATTGGCAGAGCTTCTATATTAGTAATGATTTTGTTGTCAGCTTGTTCTATAATAATTGTTTTTTTAATATTTCAAAATTTTTTAGAATTATCTACATATATTGTTTTATTTTCATGTTTATGTGTGGGATTGTTTGCTTTCTTCCTGGAAAGAACTGCCTTTAGTATTTGACTATGGGTCTTAATGCAACCAAATTCTTATTTTTGTTTGCCTGAAAATGTCTTTCTTTTGCCTTCACTTTTGAAGCATTTTAACTGAGTATCCTAGGTTGGCTGTTACATTTATAAGCACTTAAAAGACATCATTCCTTATCTTCTGGCTTTCATTATTTATGTTAAGAAGTCAGCTGTCAGAGCTGTTGCTCCTTTGAGTGTGATGTATCTTTTTACTGTGGCTGTTTTTTTTAAAATTATTTATTTAAATTAGTTTCAAGTATATAGTACACTGATTAGACATCTATATAGTTCAAAAAACGATCCCCCAATTTCTCCCTTCCTCCCCTGGCCCTGCACCTAGCCATCATATTAATACTAACTGTATTCTCTCTGCTGGGCTCCCCATTCCTGTGACCAACTATCAACTACTAATTTGTACTTCTTTAACCATTCACCCCATTCTCCCAGCCCCCAAAACCCCTTCCCATCTGTTTGTCACCAAATTGTCTACTGTATTTGTAAATATGTTTTTGATTAATTTGTTCATTTAGTTCCTTAGACTCCACATATAAGTGAAATCATATTATATTTGTATTTCTCTATCTGACTTATTTCACTCAGCATAATAACCTCTAGGTCCATCTATGTCATTGCAAATGGTAGAATTTCATTTTTTTTTTATTGGCTGAGTAAAATTCCATTGTATATATGAACCATAACTTCTTTATGCAATCGTCTGTTGATGGGCATTTAGGTTGCTTCTATATCTTGGCTATCGTAAATTGTGCTACCATGAATATTTGGGTGCATAGATCTTTACAAATTATTGTTTTGGTTTTCTTTGGATAAATATCCAGAAGTGCAATTGCTGGGTCAAAAGGAAGATTCATTTTTAATTTTTTGAGGAACCTCCAGACCGTTTTCCATAGTGGCTGTACCAATTTGCAATCCCACCAACAGTGTATGAGGGTTCCATTTTCTCTGCATTCTCTCTAACATTTGTTCTTTGATTTATTGATGATATTCTGCAGGTGTGAGGTGATATCTCTTTGTGGTTTTAATTTGCATTTTCTCTGATGATTAGTGACCTTGAACATCTTTTTATATGTCTATTAGCCATCTGTATTTACTCTTTGGAGAAGTATCTGTTTAGGTCTTCTGCACATTTTAAAAATCCATTTTGACATTCACTATGCTACTTAACTAAGTGTCACTCATTGATCTAGACACAAAATACCAGATGCTTTGACCATTGGCCTCCCTGCTAATTATCAACTCCTACCCTGCACTGTGCATTCTTGATTGAAATGCTAGCAGCCCCTGGGTTATAGCTTAACCTAAGTCGCACACACATAATATCACACTTACATGCTGGGGTCTTTTAAGGTAAATTACAGATATAACAGGTAGATGGTCAAGGGAGGCCTCTCTAAGGAGGTGACCATGAAGCTGAGATCTGAATAACAAAAGGGGGTCTGCCAGGCAAGGCTGAGCATTTTAGGGTCAGGGACCGGTTCCTGCTACTCCCTTCTCCTCTCACTACTTCTTCAGGCATACCACAGCCTTTTATGCTTTTTATTTATCTACGTGGAAAACAACTCTTGCCTGCCTCTAATTTCTGGCAATCTCCTCTTCAGGTTCAAATATTCCATTCCAGCTCAAATATTTCATTTCCTGATAAACTCTTTTTTTTTTTCAACAACTTTACTCAAATCCTCTGAGCATCCAAGGCACTTGGTTCTACTTCTGCCTTAGTATTTATTCTGTTATATTATATTTTATCTTTTTATGTTTGCCTTCTTAAGAAGATTTGTTCATCTCGATATCCCTGGTCCTTAGCCTAATGCCTGGCTCCTAGCAGGTGCTCCATGAACATTTGTTCAATGAATGGTATCAGTGGGCTGGGTATGGAAGGGCAGTTAGTCAAGATACAGGGCCAGGTTCAGCTCCTCTTCCTAAATCGCTTGCCACCAAATCCTCACACACCTAGCCCAAAGGCTCATCCTCAGAAGTGCCAGGAAGGGAAATGCTAATGTCTGAAAGGAAGACTTTCTTCTAAGGGCCCCAAAGTCAAGTCTTTGGGGATATGCTGTGGGGGAGGTTTTGCCCGTTACCCTTCCATGGTTTAATGTGTAACTTGTCACCTTTCCTGAATGTCAATTTCTTTTATTTGCCTGTAACACTTTCACCTTGTTCAGTCTCCTTGGTTACAATGTGCAGTTCTAGTCCCACTGCAGACTTGCCACAAGCCTAGCCATCTCTGCTCCAAGTTGACTGCCCAAGGCTTTGATACTTTTGTCTCCAGCCCTCAGAGCCTGACTGGGACTAGACTTCTCAAATCCTCCAGAGACACCTCAAACCACCTCTACCCTGGGACCAGCTCTTGGAGCATCTGGTATTCCTTGAGGGTAAGACCCTTGGGGGGAGGGGCCTGTCCTGTACCTCCCACAGAGGCTTGTATTTTGGAGGTGCTCCAAAAGTATTTGTGGAATTAAACTGAATTGTTGTTCCTTCTTTCACTAAGGTCCCTTCAATTGAAGACAGTTTCTACCCCCAGAAGAATTAACACCAACCTATATAAGCTAGCTCTCTCTCCTTCCCTCTTTTTATCCTACCCAGCTTTCCTATCTTTACAAATATTTGCTAACCGCCTAATATATGTCAAGCATGGAGGGTCCCATGGTAAATAAGACATTCTAGGTATCGCTTTTACAGAGATGGCTTGACAATGGGGACCAAATCAATGAATGAACAAGGTGACCTCAAGCTGTGGGAGATGCTATAAGGGAAATAAACAGAGGCCCCCGACAAAGAGGAAAGGAGCTGGGTCTGCTCTGGAGAGGGTGGTTAGGGAAGGGGCCATCAGAGGAGGTGACAGAACACCTAATGAGCAGGGTCGGTGTTTTGATGTAAATTTGTTTCTTAAAAACAAAACAAAACAAAACAAAAAACTGTAGCTAATGACATAAGGTTAGCATTTATTCATTTTGGTAACAAGTACGTGGGCATTTATTACCTTTTGCAATTTTCTGTATCAGAAAGGTTTCTGTATTTAAAATATTTTCTGTGTTAAATCATCTATTTGAAAAGTTCTACTCATAATTTACAATTTGCAATACATGAACCATCGCTTATATGAATGATAAGTAGCCTTTTGGGGCATTATTGCTTGGCCCCTGGTCCACCTTGGCCTTTCACCTTTTCTTTCCTGGCAGACTCTTATTCATCCTTCAGAACCCAGCTCAAATATCACCTTCCCAGCAGAGCCTTCTTTTATCAACTCTTAGGGAGACTCATTTCCATGGATTGTGGTCACTCAGTTCATTGCTTATATATTTCTAATAAATCTTAGTATATTGTGTCATAATTTATTTCCTTGCATATATAGATTCTTCCAAAGCATCATTTAAATCTTGTTTATTTCTTTATCCTCAGCTTCTAGTACAGAGCACATAGTAGCACATTGTAGACTCTCAACAATGATTCTCCATGATGCCTGTTGGATAAATGAATAAATGTTTAACCTTCAAACAACAAGCTCTCAAAAGGGTATTAATAGAAGATATTTGTATACAAGGAATATGCTAATTAAAATTAGTTTTATTTATTCATTCACACAAACTCAGCAAGAACTCCATTTGGCTGCTATTAATGTTTAGTGTGATTTACTGTAACTACTCCTAATGTAAAAAATATGTTTCTTTTCTAAGGAAAGCCACAGTTCCTTTTGGTTTCCCCCCATCCCTCCCCTTAATTTGTCTGAATTAGTAGGGCTTTATTTTAAGTTCGGGTCTTTTTCTGAAATTTGCAGGCTGGTTGCATAGTAATTTAATTACTTCTGAATCTACTGAAGGCAAATACCAAGCAATCTATGGGGAAAGATTGTGGAGTTCCAAGTTATTTATTAAGTAAGCCTCATGTAGTTGGCATGGAGGCAATAGGGACCCCACCATTCACCCCCACAATGTGGGTGCCAGCGCTGGGATGGAAGCACTGTTAGAAAAGTTTAGATCTTGGAGTTTGCCAACAGAAGGATGGCCAGCAGAACCCTTATTTAAAAAAAAAAAAAGCCGGCTGAGACAGAGACGGAGAGCTGCTTAGCTAGGCTCTAGGGTTTTTCCTGGAAGGATGCGGATCCATAAACACAGAACCGCTTTCTCTTCTTTCAGGAAGGCTTTGCCCCCACCCCTGGGCAGGTTGTGGGGGAAGTGTGGAGGTCTGGAGCGGGACTGACTTGGTTCATCTCTCAACTCTGCCTCTTTCAAGGAAAGACTACTACAGGACCTCTCCCTGCCTCAGTTTCCTCATCTGTAAAACAGGGATGAGAATGGTATCTCCATTTCATAGGGCTCCAAGGAACTCACTCATGAGGCCCAACTGATTTAGAGAAAGTAGTAATCCCCATTGCTGCTGTCACTTGGCCGTTGGCTGTTTCCTCACCTGGTCCCATCTGCCTGAGGGTTATTGTGACTTAATAAAAGATCGATCATTTTGTAAAGCTTTACTAAATATGCAGGAATTTTTTTTTTCTGGCCTAATTTCTAATCATTTGGGATGGGGAAGCCATTGGATTAAAGTTAAGGGGAGACAGTGCCAACTAATCACACTTAAGTCAGAGAGAAATGAAATAACCCAAAATATAAAATTAAATTTACACTATTGATATTATTCTACCAATATTTGCATTTAAGGATTCTTAATCTGTGAAGTCTCAGAGTTTTTTTTACTACTTTACATAGTTTACATTAACTGGTTGGCTCCCAGCTTGCATTGCCTCTTTTAGCATGATCTCCCCTACCCCAACACATCAGTTAGGATACTTTGGGATATAAGTAACAGAAAAATAACTAATAATGATTTAAGCAATTAAAACACACATCATTTCCTATAATAAGAAGTACGTGTTCCAGGCTTGGTTTTTGTTCAGTGGGTCACTGATGCCATCGAGGCACCATGCCTTCTCTCTTCTCGTGCTCTGGCATCTTCTGCATGCTAGTGTTTCATCTCCAAGCTTCTTCATGGTTGCAAGATGACTTCTGAGGCTCTTTTTCCCCTGTCTCTCTCTCTCTTGATCTTAGAGGAAAATATTGCCCAAATGCTTCTTCTTCCCCGACAGACTCCCTCGTACGTCTCATCTGACTGGGACACATGGAATCCTTACAAGGAAGGCTGGGAACACAAGTGGCATTTTTAGCTCCTCCAGTATGTGATAGGACCAGCCATCCAGGAAAGGAAGTGGGGAAAGACTGTAGTGTAGGCAACCAGTCATGTCTGCCAAACTTGTTCAGGCTCTTCCTCTCTAATTATCACCTATGGTCTCTTTTCCCTAAGTTCCTTCCAACTCACATTAACTGGCTGGTTATTTTTTTTCCTGGAAAAGGGCCTATGCTTTCCGAATTCAGTTCTGTTTCTGGGGCTGCTGCCCAGGTTGTAACCTGCATGATTCCAGGACTGGCACATAAATGGTGCTTCCTGGATTTGTGCAGTATACAACCTTCTTACCAGCAGCCCTGTGGACCATTTCTTACACATCCTATATTGATCTCTTACCTCACTCTTTACCCTCTTACTGTATGTTTCCTAATTCATTAGCTTCATTTATTCATTCATTCAATAAACGTTTATTAGTAACCTAGTAAATGCCAGGATCTAGAGTACCAGTGGTTTATGATGGGACAGAGGATGACATAAACATGAAAAAAGCAAGCCCTCATCTTGTAGGAACTACTCCAGGGATAGAGACCAATATGTGAACAAATATTTATAATATTTATAATGCTATATGGTAAGTGCTAGATCAGAGCATGTCGCATAGCACTCCTGCAGGGAAAGGTGTGGCTGATGTAGGGAAAGACTTCCAGAGGCGGTGACATTGGAGCTGGGTTTTGAAGGCCGAATTACGATATGTTCCAGGCACAGGCATGAAAGAGAGCACAATGTTGTAGAGGAAATAGCTCCACAAGGCAAGGCCTGATGAGAAAAGTGATCAGGACTATAGGCTAGAGCAGAATTATTAAATGTAGGTTAGAGCCAGGCAATGGACTTGGATTTTATCCCCTGGACATAAAGAGCCACGTGAGTGGGGGACTATTGCAGAGATGGACAAATAGTGGCTAGGATCACAGGCTTTCAAATCAGGCAAACGCGGATCCAAATCCTGACTCTACTACTTACCTGCTGTGCACCCTTGGACAAGTCACTTCACCTCTGACTAAGTTACCTGGACAATAAATGGGAAAAAATAATCCCTGCCCATTAGGGTAATTGTAAGGATTAAATGAGGTAATGTAAATCAGGTACTTTGCACAGACCCTGGTATGTTGGTGGGTGCCCAGGACATGGTGACTTATTTCCATTATTACTGCTTTGTTGTAAGATGAGGCAAACAAATAAACATAAGAAGACAGCACACAACTCAAAAGTGGGATGTGGTAGGGACACAACAGTATGCGTGAGATGTAAGGGAGACCTGCAGTCAGGACCCTGGTGGGCAGGGAGTGGACACGTGGATGCCACACTGGAGCTGGACTGTGAAGAATGGGTAGAAATTTGATGAGGGGGGAAGGCAGTAGAGCTAGGAATGGAGCCAGCAGGGGCAGCTTGTTTATGGGATGCTGTGTGGGCTGATTGGGCAGCAGAGTAGGGCCAGTCTCTGGGGTAAAAGAATGGAAGCAACAAAACCTGGGGGGTCTAGGGGCCTTTGATTTGTTGCCTTGGCCCTGCCTTAGGTCTTCTATGATCACCCCATTCTGGTACCTCTTAGAAGTACAGGCTGCCCCGAGGGGATTGCAGGCATGTGTCAAACTGCTGCACCTGGAAGATCCCTGGTGCTGGTCAAGAGGTATTTGGCGCCTTGTAGGAGGAGGGTGGTATTTGCTTCAGTGGAAGCAGCTTCTTTCAGGCCCAACCACCTAGAGGGCTCGGACTGCCTCTCCCTCCTCACATGCAAGATGTCTCCAGCCTCTAGCTGTGTAACCCACAACTTAATCCCTGTAGAATGCCCTCCAGAGGGGAGAGCCAGCGGTGTCCCTGGCTCTACCTGGCCCTTGTATGTAAAGCCAGTGCCCACAATGGCTGCTCCTTGCTTTCCTGTGTCCCAGTAGAGGATGATTAATGGCCTTGCTGCACCGATGTGTTGTATTTAGGTCTGTTCCCAAGCAGATAGATTTTTCTTTCCAGATAAAATGAATGCAGGCCCTTCCTGGGCTGCAGGTCCCTGCCCGCCCCTCCCCATTGCAGTCTGTTAGGGAATTCTGAAAGGTAAATGTGTTGATAAGCCAGTGGGGGCAGGGATGACTGTACCTTCAGTGGCCCTTGTAAACAGTATAAAGTCACCTTGATGTGCCAGCACTAATGACGCTGGAGCAAGCCAAATGGAGTCCAGTGGCACCGAGCCAGTGCAGGAGCCAGCGTCCCTACAGCACAGAGGGGCTGTCAAGGCCTCACCTTCCTCTGTCCATGTGTTTTTCATGGTGACACTCACTCAGCTCTGTCTCATACTGACTGTAAAACCTCCCGAACTTTTAGTTGCTTCCTCTGTAAAGGATGTTATGGGTTGAATGGTGTCCCCCGCCCCAAATGATGTTGACATCCAACCCCCAGAACCTATGAAATGTGGCCTTGTTTGGAAACAGGGTTTTTGCATATGATCAACTTAAAAAGAGGTCATGGTGGGGGGGTCCTAATCCAGGATGACTGTGTCCTCAGAAAAAGAAGACTTTTGGACACAGAGACAGACACACACAAGGAGAATGTCAGGCAAGCATAAAGGCAGAGATCAGGTGATACTGCTACAAGCCAAGCGATGCCAAAGTTCCTGACAAATCAGAGGAAGTAAAGAGAGAGGCCTGGAACACTCTTCCTCATAGCCCTCAGAAGGAACAAATTCTGCCAGCAGGTGCGGCTTGGACTTCTAGCTTCCAGAACTATGAGATGATACATTTCTGTTGGTGTAAGGTCCCCAGTTTGTGGTAGGTTGTTATGACAGATCTAGAAACTAATACGAGAGAATAAAATCCTTCCCATGTGTTGACAGTGAGGACATCACAAGGAAATGCATTGTAAGCAGGTGGCATATAGTGGCTGCTCACAAATATTCATCAAATCTTTGAGCCAGAAGGTTCACCTCAAGACGTGGGGGCAAGAACAGGGGTGGAGGCAGACAAACGGAGGGCTGGTGGACCACAGAAAATAAGAAGTGCCACAAAATGTTCTGGCTCCTTGTTTCTGCAGGATGGACACATGGGGTTAAAAAGCTTGGAAGAGGCCACGTATTGTCTGATTCCATTTATACGAAATGTCCAGGCTAGGTGAATCCATAGATGGAGCAGATTAGTGTTTGCCAGGGCCTACGGAGAAAGAGAAGTAGAAAGTGGCTCCTTGCTGGATATGCTTTCTTTTATGGGGGGTGAAGAAAATGCTCTGGAAATAGATAGTGGGGATGGTTGCCCATCTTCATGAGTTTATTAAATGCACAGAATTGTTTACTGTAAAATGGTTAAAATGGTGAACTTTGTGGTATATGTAATTTACAATAATAAAAAGCATACATTGAATGCTTAAAGTTAGTATAGAAAACTCAAGAAGTTACCTTTGAAGGAGGAAGTAGGGCTCATAATCTCAAAGAACAATCAGTTAAATAATTGGGCTTGCAGTGATACTCTGGTCACTTTTTAAAAAGCCAGGTTCTGGGCAGCTGCTGAACGGGAGTCTCAAGGTGGGACACCCAAGCCTTCCAGGGTACAGGCTACTCAGAATACTCAGGGTGGGCAGCATCTCGGGAAAAAGGAGAGTGTAGAGGGAGATGTGAGTGTCATGAACCTGGCTCTTTGGGTGGTAGAGTGGTCGGGGGAGAGATTCAAGGTCCTCTGGGCCCTCCTGTCCTTCCCCTCATCTGTTCCTGGGTTCACACACTAAAACCCCAAAAGTCCTTACACAGTTTTCTTTTCCTGACTCTGACTTCTGGCCAGGCTCTGCAGGCCAAAGCAGTTCTCATGGTCAGGTGTTTGTCCTCCCGGGGCCACCTCTAGCTTTTGGGGAAGGACCAAAGCAAGCTCAGGTAATGTGGCTAAGATAGGCAGGGGCCACCTTCAGAGTGAGCACAGGGGCAGGCCTGGGGGCGGGTAATGCTGTCTGGACCATTTAGGGAGGACTTCTCATGTGTCAGGCGCTCTTCTAAGCATCTACTTACATTGAGTCATTTTGTCATCATGACAATCTTAGGATGTAGGTGCTTAGAATTTCCATGTTGCAGATAGCAAAACCGAAACACAGAGAAGTTAAAGGATTTCACCTGTTTCCCAGTGCAAACTGGAAGAAGCAAGATTCCAAACCCAGGAGTCCTGACCCAGAGTCACTGCTTTACCTGCGAGGATGTGTGTCTCTGTGTGCCTCTGCTCTGGGTGCCCAGGGGCCTGGCTCTTGAAGCAGGAGAGGCTTTATGGTGAGGTTATCAAGAGCCTCCTGAAAGCAAAGAGCCACTTTGAGGGAGAAGACACTAAAGCTTGACTCAGCTAAGAGAGTTGGGACTGAGACTGTGAGTGATTCAGAGATCGACCTAGAGGTAAAAAGCCAAAATCAAGGCCCTACAAGGGCTTCTAAGGAGGATGGCTTCTAGGAGGAGCGGCTTGGTTCAGCCCATTCACTAGAGGCTCTGCTACAGACCAGACTAGTGGCTGGGGAAGCTCTCGGAGAGGCTGCAGCCACAGTGAGAAAGCCTCTGGTGTGATTTCTGGCAGAAATCAGGGAGGGGTCGAGGAGAATCTGAATGGGCACAGGTAGAGATTTTAAGAGAAACCAAATGAAGGGAAGACCTCAGTTTGCATCAGGAGAGGAAGGAGCTTGACCATGAATGGTGAACATGTGAGGAGGTGATTCTAGCTCCAGCATGGGAAATCTGGAGCCTTCTTGGCAGAGTTATCCGCCTGCCTAGCAACTAAACTCACAGAGAACTCTGTGTGCGCTCAAGCCTGATCAAAGGAAGTGCTTAGTGGCCACACTGGCCTGGTATCCAGAGCACGGTGGTTCTCAGATGAAACTATGTATAACTCATGGATCAGTCAGTCTATATCTGCCCGAAGTCCCACCCCCGATTCTTGAGCTTCCTATGGGGTACTCTCATAATACATACATTTCTAGAGAGAACGTGTTAGTCTAAAAGAATGACTCACTATTTCTGGCAGAAACAGTGGGTACTTTAGGCATCACTCATTCATTCATTCATTCATTCAATCAGTCAGTCAATCCATACTTAATCCACCCTCAGGAAAGTTTTACTATGTGTCAGGTGCCATGGTAGCACTGGGACCCAATGGTGAATAAGACAAACACATGGTCTTTCCCTTCTTGGAGCTTATATTGCAATGGCAGTCTTCAGTGGAAATGTTTGAGATTCTACATGTTAAATAAGCATTGCCCTCAGCAGCTTTGGTACTGCCCCATCCTCATAGTTTCTGTTAACCTGGAGAGTAAAAGATTAGAGAAAATGCAACTTCATTTTTTTAAAAATTGGGGGTTGGGAAGTTTTAAGGATTGTAAAAGACCTATCCCTTACCATACCAGCAAGGGTCTGGTCCCACGACCCCTCTAGAAGGACATCCCCCTCTAGAAGGGGAATGTCACCTGAAATTCCACCTAAATCAGTGTGCACAAGTAACCAGATCATCAAGGCAGATGACCTTTGTGTGATCAAAGCAAGTGAGTCTCCAGATGTCAGGATGGGAGGCTGCAGGTGACCTGGAACTCACCTGGTTAGTTCTTAGACAGCCCATATGTCCGTCATCTCTCCACAACTCTTTCATCTTCTGCAAATATTGCCCGTGGCTCAGCTCTCAGAGTTGGGCTGGCCTGCCCCAGGGAGGCTGTCCACCTTTGCAGAAACTGGGGCAGGCAGTGTTTCTTAGAGACCCTCCAGTATCCCCAAGACTGAAAAAACTTTTTCTGACAATTTAGCCTCTTAGGAAATCTTTCTGAAAAAAAGTAGAGACACCAGCACCCCCAGACCTATCAACATTGGGCAATTCTTTTTTTGTCAGGAATGTCATCCCTAGTCCTTTTCAAAACCCATTACATGCTGTGACTGGGCCCACCGGACCCTGCCTCGTCAGGCATAGGTGACTGCTGACTCCCTCCCAAACCTGCGCCCTCCAGGAGCCTTCGAGGGTCCCCTGAGGAGCCCGCCTGGCCCCTGAGCTAGGAAAGCTTCGTCTGCTCCCTCCCTTCCTCCTGATCTGGCAGAAGGAATGGAAACTTTCGTGGAAAGCGCTTGCGCTGACGAATGCTCCCAAGTCAGGACTTTGCCTCCAGCCCTGACAGAGCCACTGGGCTCAGGATCTGGGGTCTCTCCTTCACAGGGGTCAGGACCTCCTGCCCTGGCTCCTCCCCCTGCTCTCTCTGCTCACCATCAGTCACTGGCTCCCTCCTGTGACCCCAAGTGACTGCTCCACCACTAGAGAAGTAACTGTCTTTCACACTTTACCCCCTCGTTTTGTCCTCCCCCAGATCCTCCCTCCTTTTATTGTATATTTTTCTTTCTCACTTTCCAGTGCGCATCAGTGGCTGTGTAGTCTGCATGGGGCTCGGTGGAGTTGAAAGTCTAGAGCTTTTTGCTGTTTTGTTTAAGACCTGGTTATGGTTGTGGGAATTTTTTTTTTTTTTTCTGTCAGCTGCCTGTTATATCAATCACGGAGTCGGGATCTATTTATAGGTTGGGAGTACTGTGTCCTTAGTCACAAAGAGACACAGACAGGGGACTGTCAGCTGGTGCCGGAGGAGCTGAGCAGCGAGTCATCAGCAACTGGAAACACCTGAGGGGCAGACATTCTACTCCAGCCCAGTCCTCACCCGGCCCCAAGCATGTGAGTACCACAACTTCTCCCTTCTCTGCCCAGAATCGCCCTGTACCTTCTTGTCCTTTTTCCTACACACCCCCTTTCTCTCTTTCGCTCTCTCTCTCTCTCTCTTTTTTTTTTAAATGGATAAAAATATCTCCCCATGCCTGCTCTTTCATCCTGGTTTTCGGCACTGTAAAGCATCTCTGGGTGGCTGAGAGGAAACGTTGCCTTTCGCAGACTGTCATGGGAAGGTCAGAGGGACCCGGGAATGGCTGGTGGGACGGTTACACAAACTCATTTGGAAGCAGTAGGTTCCCTTTTATTTTTATTTGTTTTCGCTGAGAAAAAGTAAGTAAATCAAAAGGGCAAGGGAAAGTTTACATGCAGCTCAGTGGGGTGGTTATGTCTCCCAGCGTGAAAACTTTTATTTGCTGGCAGCTCAGGCAGTTGGGTGAGCTGGGAAGGTTACAGAGGGAAGACTCTGTAACCTGTCACACAGGACAGGTGATGATGGAGGGCTCCTGGCAGATTTGGGTTCAACCTGGGAGCTTCCAGGTTCAGGGAGAGTCATGGCAATCCCCTTGACCAGCTTTTCGATAGTGCCTCAAAGGAAAATGACTTTTTTTCCTCCATGGAGTGAGTTTGCTTTGAGAAGTCGAGATGAGAGCTGACGATTTGTCTTGCCTTACAGGCTTTCGTTGGCTCACTCATTTGGTGTGTTTTCTGAAAGGGGAACTTGGGTGGGGGCTGGGAGAAGAGTCTCTGAAAGGATGAGGCCAGGTGTGGAGTGTCGTGGATGCCTCTCTCTGCATCCTTCTCGAAGGAAGAAACTTAATATCACAATTCTTGTCAAAGCAGTACTTGTTTCAGAGTGCAGGCTCTGTGAATATGTTGGTGGCTCCCAGAGAGGGCAGTCCCCAGATGCTGTCCGGTGGTCCACATGGCCAACACACGACAAGCTTCCTGTGGGACATTGGGACTTTGGAAAATGCATAGTGTTAACTAAAAATTCTGCACTTGAGGAGATTTGCTATATATTATTTACAAAGAATAGCAGCCCTACATTTTGGAAAAGTATGTGATGATGCTTAATATATATCATATACAACTTTTAAAATGTATCTCATTCTTTCTATAAGCCTAATAATTCCTGGGTTTGTATTTACTAATACAGTGCTTACCATAAACTGTCTCGTTAAGGACTACTTGATTCGTTTGGGAAAACAATATCCTAACAAAGAAATCTTTCCAACAATGTAAAAGCATTGAACAAAACTGTTATGTCTGGGTTGTTTTTGATTAAAAATCGTGTTAGCAGCCAATCTAACTTGAAAGTTAAATAATATGGACATACACACATAGTTTAGAGAAGCGATTTGATCTCATTTTAATTTTGACCTTTATGAAACTTTCACTTTCCTTCTCTTGGTTCTTTACTTTCACCTGCATTTTATTTTGGAGAGGAATAAGAAATTAGAAGGTAAACTTTGCACATTCAGGTGGTAAGTCCACATTCATTGGTGGAGAAATTCAGAGTGAGGAGCTTGTTATAAAATTAGGGGTGTGTGAATGTCACCATTTAAAACCTAGTATAGAAAGTAAAGTATACGAAATTAAGAAAAAAAAAGAGCAGGAGTTGAGCATATGATACATGCAGCATTCTTACTTTCTCTGTTGGAAGGACTGTTTTGCTAAACACATCCTGCTAAGGTTCCCCACAATAATGCCGAAGTGGGATTTGGTGGGTTATTGTTAATTAAAGCTCAAGTGGATGGAGTGATTGAGACGTTGCATTCAGAAATCACAGCAGTCAGCTATTTGCAAAACTGAACTTCTGTCCTAAGACTTTCAGGTCTCAATGGCTTTTTAGAGAAAGTGTGACATTTTTAAACTTTTTAATACAAGAGCTAACCTTTCCCTCTCTTCCTGAGCGAGTACACTGGAGCCTGCTGGTGGCCCACGATGAAATGCAGTGGGAGAGAGTCCCGAATTTCTGAACAAATCCTGTGTTCTCATTAGCGTTAGCAGTTGAGAGAAAAGAGTATTTGTTGGAACATTTAGGCAAGAAAGGCTCCTTCCTTTGGCTACCTGTGGATGCTTTGGGGTGGTAGGGGGACTTGTTTGGCAGTGTGATGCAGGGCCTGCTTTCATTCTCAAGTTCAGGATATGGCTTTTCCCCTTGGGGCTTAGTGATAGAGATGCAATTTGGGGGAACTTCAATATATTTGCATATGGCAGCCTCTGATTACTTAGTTTCTGCTTCAATAACGATTAATTTTATGTGGACCAAGCTTCCATCAAACTCATTTTTTTTCTAAACCGATTTCTTAAATGCAATTGGTCATGGGGTTGTCTGTGACTTCATGTCTGCAAAATCTAACCCATTCCATCCTTGTTATTGTTTATTTCTCAGAATGCAAGTGTGCAGTTGCCTGTGTGTGTGCTCTGTTGTTTTATGCGTCCCCCTTCCCTCGAGCACATGGAAATCCAGCCCCACCTCCTCTCAAACTGAGGACAGTGGGGCCAATGAGCAGGTGCTTTGGAATACAGCAGGCTCAGGTGCAGGACCATCAATCTCTCGAGGAAGAGGGAATCACAAATACCTGGAAAGCGATCCCCTAATTCAAGCATTTTTACATAGCTGAGGTCCCTCCAAATACCCCATAAATAAAAAATGGCAGCTGGCAGGATTTTTAAACCAAAGACCATGTACAGCTCTTTCTCCCCATCACTTCACTTCTGCAATGTATCTGTCCATCTTCTTCTTATCTCTATTTTTACATTTCATTATCCTCCTGTGCACTCTTGCTTGCTCTCTCCCTCCTCCTTTCCCTCCCCCTTCTCGCCTTCCCTGAAAAACACATTTCTATCTGGCACAGAAAATAAACTCAGATTGTGGGTAGTTATGTTAATCTAATTCAATCCTCAGCGGGTTAAGAGTGAAATTCTAATAGTGGAGCTGTTGAGGGCTTTTTTGTTAATGGCTTGGGGATTACATTGAGTTAAAGGCTCATTTCCTAATCAAACAGAGAGGGAGAGAGTGACTCCGAATATTTATGAGTCTCCCAGTGAGAGTTTAAACATTCAGCTCCAAAAGCAGGGTTTCTGCAGGAGGAAAGAGTTAAAACCCCTCAGGGCTGCTGGGGAAAAAAATTAAACCAGTTAAGCCATCAGCATGTTCAGGCTGCTGTACAACTTCTGCAAAGTGGAAGGTGGGGCGAGAGGGGAATCATTTCAGAAAGCTAAAATGGAAACTGTGGCAGAAGCTCTGAAGCCAGAGTCAGCTGATGTGCTCAGAAAAGAGGCCCCTGTAGCAGACTCAGGTCCTTGGTTCACCAAGGGCCTGGAGGGGCTGCGAGCCTTCAACTCCCCACATCAATTCTCCTCCAGTCTGGAGGTAAGAACAGGGAGACAGGAGAATGGCTCAATTTACCAGTAGCTGGGGAGTTCCGCCTGCTGCCTGGTGGAGCTGGGGGACAGGATCCCCCCACTTCCGTCCTGCCCATGAAATGCTGAGGGCGGTCTTTCCCTTCGAGAGCAAATTCACATCTCCATAAGCTCCTTCTCTTCCCTTTCCCTTTGTGATCATCCGAGTCCCTTGGTCCCTCTGTCGCTCTGCCCGGCTCCGTGCACACGAGGACGTCGAAGCCCATCTGGTTCACTGTGCCCAGGAGAAAGCAGGCTGAGAACTAACTCCCCGGTCTCCCTCCAGAGAAGGCGAGGAGCAACTTGGCCAAGGTCGAGCAAAGTCAAGGCGAAGCTGAGGTCAGGCGTCTTAAGTTCTCTACAGGCGCTCTGGCCACGCTCTCCCCTCATTCTCAGGGGTACAGTAGCAGAGAGGGGAAAGTTGGAGCCAGATGCCGAGTGTGCCCTGGCTCTCCCGGACTGCCGTTTCCTTCTCCAGCTTGGAAAGGAAGGGCAGAAACACCCGATACAGGAGGATTCTGAGTGCTCTCTGGACGCTTGCCTTTTTCCAGCCACCAACCAGATGAGCAGTTTCTAGTCCTTTTCCTTGGGCCTATCCCCCTGCTCCAGGAGGTTGGCAGAGGCATCGGACAGCTGACATTTCACCTATGGCTTTTTATTTCTCTGCCTGGGTACCACTCTTCCTCCTCGTGTTTCTTGCTCAGTGGCCTGTGCGTGCTCTTGCACTTGCCCTTTCTTGTGTCAAGGGGACACTTTTAACACATCTGCATCAGCTTTTCTGTGAGGTCTTCCTCATATGGTTAGCATCTCCCCATCGGAGCCCCTGGCTGATCTCCCTCCATTATTGTGATGGTTTCTGTGGGTCTCCCTCATCGCACTAGGAACTGCCAACAGCAGGGACAACGTTTCATTCCCCTTTGTAAGCCCAGCTCATCTATCATTCTTGCCTTCTTGCTCCAGAAGTACCTCTCACGGATGGCATAGAGCTGTGGTTAAGAGCATGCACTCTGAGTCACACAGTCAGGGTTCAAATCCCAGTACCACCGTTTCTCAACTGTGAGACTTGAGTTACTTAACCCTTAAACGTCTCGATTTTCCCATCCGTAGAATGGGGATAATTCTAAACCCTTCCTTTTAGGGTTATTGAGAAGATGAAACATATGTGGTATTAGCCCTTTACTCAATAAGTGTTAGCACTTATAGGCTCAGCACAACGCTGTCATTTCTGCACACATTCATGTCATACCACCAAAAACAGGTCCCTATACTTCCCACTAAGGGGCTATGTCATAGCTCAGGCTGCTATGACAAAATATCATAGACCGGGTGGCTTACACAACAGAAATTTACTTTCTCACAGTTCTGGAAGCTGGTCTAAGATCAGGGTGCCTACACAGTGGGGTTCTGGTGAGGCCCCCCTCTGTATGCAGATGGCTGCTTTCTCACTGTGTCCTCACATGGAGGAGAGCTCTGCCTTCTTTCTCTCCTTATAAGGACACGCATCCCATCACGGGGGCTCCACTCTCATGATCTCATCTAAGCCTAATTACCTCCCCAAAGCCCCACCTCAAGACACCATCGCACTGGGAATTAAGGCTTCAGCACAGGAATTTGGGGAGGACACATTCAGTCTGTAACTAGCTATTTTCCCTAACTGTTGGTGAGCAGAGTCTTCTGTCAGCAAGAATCCAGCTTCATCTTCCAATGGGTTATTCCATTCAGAAACCGGAGATCGGGCCATATTGGGAAGCACCCCAACCTGAAAAGAACTTGGGGCTTTTAAACCACTGCGGGAGAACAGAGCCTATGAGCTGGGCTTTGGACAGCAGTCCCGAGTCAGGGGGAAAAGTCCTGACTGAGAGTTTTATCAACTCCCTCGACACCAGCTCACATTCCAATGAGCAGTTTTGTTCCTGGGCCTCCAGGCCACTCTGGTACTCCTCTCCATCCTCCATCATCAGAGGGCAGTTTGGGCTCTTCCCACAGAGCAGGCCGGGCCAGTCCTGGCTGCGAGGCCAGCAGGCTGTGTTTTCAGGGCAGCAGAGGACAGCTCTATTCTTTTTTTCAACATGATCACTTGACACATTAATCGAAGAACCAAGTGGGCCTCACAGGAGTTCCTGAAGAGGTGTCCTCTCGTGGGCTGTCCCCAGTCCCAGTGTCCTTGACACTCCTTATGCATCTCTGTGTAGGGACTCTGTGCTGCAAGGCAATGAACCCTCCCCTTTTTTCCCCACTGAGAAGCCACTTACTTCCTCACGGCAGCAGGGGGTCAGAGTGTGAATCACAGCGCCACCCAAACTTACAAAGTGCCCCAGGTTCTTCTCACTCTCTCTTCTCTGCTCTCCCTCCTAGGGTTGGAGGTGCCACTGCTAAATACTACAAGTTTCACTACCTCTTTACTGTTTATCATCTTTGAATTCCCAGTGCCCAGCACAGTGCCTGGCACATGTATGTGTTCAAGAAATGCATACAAAGTGAATTGCACAGTCACGTCTCCCAAGGGGGCCCTCCAGTCCCTGCATCGTAGGGTGAGTGGTTTGAAGTTACGAATGTCCACCTGCCTCAAATACATCAGCTTCTGCCCCACCAAGGGCAGCCCTCCTCCCATCCCTGTCCCTCCTGCTTTGATGTTCCTCTGTCCAGAAAATAAATAAATAAATAAAATGTGTCCTTTATTTAGATGTGCACAAACCTTCCTGGGATTTTTATTCTGTTCACTAAAAAGCTTTGTCTAAGTGGATATCAAATTTAATTGCTAACCTGGTATTTCTCAGGCTACTGTTTCCCTCATTTGCCAAGCTCTCACCTTTCCCCTTTCCGGCTGTACCTGCCTCCTCTGGCTGTTCATGCTCTGTGAGGCCCATCTTCCTCCTCATGCCTTAATCATGCTGGTTCTGGGTGGTGCACACAGGGGAATACCTTCCTTCCGAAGTGTTCCGGAGCGTCTCCTGCCATTAGCACAGACAAGGCTTTCGAACGGTGGTGAGACAGGAACATCATCTCGGGTACTGGATTCTTCCTAGAATAGCATTTCTGCTCTGCTTTGGAAGACAGAATAAAAACTCAGGCTGCTAAGGGTTAAATGATAGCAATGAAAAAGTCTAGGCATCTCTTGGGAACTGGTGGCTGGCTGAGACAATTGATTAGCTTAGCTTAGTGATCTTTCTAGCAATATTCAGGAGTGAAATTATTGCTGATTAGGCCGTGTGTGTGTGTGTGTGTGTGTGTGTGTGTGTGTGTGTGTGTGTGTGTATTTTAGGGTTCATGGCAGTGAGACGGATAGAATAAGATCTGAGAAAGAAATGTCATGGATTATTTGAGCCTAAGTCAGTCTCAGAAAGAGTCTTATCACCTCACATATATGTGTAAGTCATATTAGAACTCTGTGTGGATGAGTCAGCTGGGAGGGGCAGGATGAAGGGTGCACAGGGCCTCCCTGGACGATTTCTTTGTGACTCCCTGTGTATTTAGAATTATTTTGAAATAAAAAGTTAAAAGACAAAGTGAACTGAAGGGAGGCCCAGTGTTGAGGGCTGCTTTACTCTGTGGCTCTGGTAGACAGAGGGGCAGTGGGTGCCATGGGCAGAGACGGGTACCAGGTGGGTCCAGCCCCGCTCCACCTCCAGATCAGTGGTAGTTAAGGTGCACATGCTCTCGAGGTCTCAGTTCCCTTGATCATAACATGAGGGCTTGCAGGAGATCTCTTAGGCCCTCCAGCTCTAAAAGTTTACATTTTAGAACGTGTTGAAGATGGACCTGGTACCTTGTATTTCTAACATAACCAGCAACCAGAAGGCCAGTCAGCCTATGTCCTTTTAATCCAAGGTGTTGGGTCCAGACATGGCTTTCCTTGGGCTACATGCCTTTACCATCATCGGTCCATCTCTGTTATCTACCATTTTCCTCAGCTTGTTCTCTTTCTTCACCTCTCCCATCTATAAGAATACTTGGGTGGTTAGTGCAAAGCTGGTGAGAACTACTTGTTCAAAGACAAATCTACAAACTATTATTTTTTAATTCTGATTTTTAATTTATAGAGACCATCGTTTCATGCCTCTGTGGTCCTAATACTCGTCCCTACCAATCCGCTGCCCCAGAAGTCACATTAGGCCTCTACACATCTGGAGAAGCCCCAGCACCAGGGCACTTGCTCAAGTTTGCTCAAAGCCCTTTGGCAGCCTCTACAGAGAGCAGCACAGTTGGGATTTGGGAAGAGAGTGGCCAAACAGGTCGATCTCAGCAAGTCCCTCTACATCTTCCTTTTTCCACCCATAAAAAGGGGCCTGAAACCTGCTCCAAGCATCTCACAAAATGGGCACGAAGCGAAAATAAGAATCAGAGCATAAACATTCCTTTAAAAAAGGATGTGCTTAGCAGTATTAGATTAACTTATTCCTCTGCACGATGCTCTCCATGCAGTGTTCCAGGTGGTGACTAAGCAGGCTTTAGAGCCACGTTGCTGGGCACTTGTCCACCCTGTACTAGCTGTGACCTTCAGCAAGTTCCCCAGCCTCTCCATGGCACACTCAGTTTCTTCATCTGTATAATGGATGTGATAAGAGCATCTTCCTCATGGAGTTGTAAAGATTAAAGGAGATGCACATATAGGTGCTTGAACAGTGCCTGCTAGGAAATACTCTCAAGGCCATTGCTGTCGTTGATGAAGATGATGTCATCCTGGCTGTTGTAATCGTTTCCTAGGGCCTCACGCCAAAAAGGCCAAAAGGAAGGACACTTTCAAAGTTTCTACATTTCTCTCAGAGTCCCGCTGGACAGCTTACGAATATAGCAGAAGGTGCTATTCTAGAAGTGGTCTAAAGGCATACCCCGGTACCCCCACGATTCCTGCATTTCCATACTCCAAAACCAAGGGAGAGTCTTCCCAGTGCCTTTCTGGTGTTTGGAGTGACGTAGCCAAACCTTTCACCTCTTGTGAAAACCTGCTCTCCACAGCCCAGCTTGGCTGCCGGAGCCCAGTAGTCCAAGTGGGAAAGTTGGAAATAGTTTAAATGTGTTGTCTTGTGTGTCCCTACATTGTGGAGTCACTGAAGTGTATTTTCTGCAAAGCCTTGATGCCTCCTTCACGTGCAGTGTAACTAAGTGAGGATTGCTTGTTTTCCACACATTTGATGGTTCCTCTTTAAGGAGTACTTAGCAAGAAAAGAAGTGGGAATAGATAAGGCAATTACTGATGCCCTTGGTGGGAGGAGGCTTATTTGTATATTTTAAGGGACTCCTAGCACAGACATCAGGCTCTTAGGGGAAGATTCCTAATCCAGACTTGTGGCCAGGCTGTGTGTTGTGTGCACATATGTACGTTAAGGGTACTGCGGTCAGCCATCCGTGACTCTTTCCCTGTCTCGGGCTGAGAGTGATCTTGAAGGAACATGTAATTACTGTTTACTCTAGGGCACTCAGTTGAGAACACCCTCATGTAAATGACTCGAGTTAATTCTGCCTTCAGATGCCCATCTGCCGTTGTTCCTTTGGAAGCCAGTGGGAACCAAGCACCACTTTTAGGCTGAGGCAAATGATCATGAGATAGATATTAGCTCCTACAAGTTCAGGCTTTACTCTTGGGCAACAATATGGTGGTGGCATCTTTCTCGGACAGAATCTTCACCCAGATCTCTTCTCTTAAGTGACAGGAGTTTTGAAGCAAAGCTAACTTATAATGAGCAGTCTGGACAGTCAGCAACACTAATAAGGGAAGGACAGTCAGAAAAATTCTAGAGACAGAACTGAAAACATGCAAAAGATGTTGTTCATTGCATAGGGATCAGACTTAAGATGTCCATGGGAGTGAGAAATACCAACTTCGAGAGAAGAGGGCTACATGCTTATTAGAGCAGTCTGTATACCCATCTGCCAAGTGCATGTGTTTGCTTTGGTTTCCTCAGACTCCTCCCTTGCTTTCCTTCCCCGCTATTTTTGGGGAGAAATTTGCCTACTCCTGGAAGGTGGAGAATGGGAGCAGAAGGAAGGCAAGTGGATGCATTATGATAAAATCTCTGCAATCTCTTTGCTAAAACTATCAGAAATATTACCTTGAAATATGACACTCTACTGATATAGCTGGACATGGAAATAAGACTGATTGTTATAGTAGCATATTGAGCAAGCCTTTAGAATAGCTTCCTAAAGTTCCCAGTTCTAGTCTAGCTCTGCCACTACCTGGTGACCATGTCTATGCACTTCATCTCTTCCGGCCTCTGTTTCTTTACCTGTAAAAGAAATGGTGGACTAGATGATCTCCGAGCACTCTTCTGGGTCCAGCCCTGAACTTCCTTTTGCCCCACACAGGCATTTTGTATCACAACTGTTTGCATGACGATTTCCCCTGCAGAATTAGGGGCTCCATTACCTAGCACAGAGGCTGGACATGACAGGCACCCAATATGTCTTTGAATGAACTAATGAGAGAAATGACACAGGTAAGTGCCAGCCTCCTCAACCCAGAATCAGCTTTGCTGTTTTCAGAAATGCTGCAGGCCTGCCTGGTCATTTTTATGGCTTGAGTTGTGACCCTCTGTGTCCTCCCTTATTGGTAAGGGGAGGTGGTTCATGACTCCATGGTGTGAAGTGGAAAATATTTTAGCGATAATGTGTAAATCAAGCTACCTAAAATAAACCCAGTGAAAATACCTTTTAGAAATGGAATTATTTCCTAGTGTCATGCATCCTTCTCTACCAGACCGGTCTACCGTCTGTTTCTGTTCTCTTTTTTTCCCTCTCTCTCTCCATCATACTCTATTAATTTAAAAATATTACATTTGGAGTCTTGCTAAATAAAGAGACCTAAGAGCACAAAGTATCCCTTATCCATTTTCTGGGTCCCTGTGTGCTTCCTTCTAAAGATTTTTTTTTCTTATTTTTTACTAAATGGCCTTGATTTTATTATTAATCACTATGTAGCAATTCTTTTTTCTGTGCCTAACTTATTTCTAAATTATTCTCCCATAAGTCCTTAACTCTACTTCTATTGATCCCTTGTGCCCCCTTTCACTTCTGTCTCTGCCATTTTATAAAACTTCTAAAGCGATTTCTTTATACGTTGGACCCTTGATCTCGGGCCTTTCCTAGTCTTCCACCAAAATTTCCCAGAAGAACAGTTCTTGCGATTGGACTTTCACAGTTCAGGTGGTCTTGGTCTCTGTCATTTCCATACTGAGCCTGGGGACATGCTTTGTTCTCTCTCCCCTAAAACTTCATATTTTCTTTAACCAGCAGTTTTCACATTACAGACGAGCCACATGACAAATTTAAAGCCTTAAAAATTCTTCAGTATCTCTCGTGCCATATTGTGAAAGATTCCACTTTTTTCCCCTCACAGTAACCTCACTGCGTGTAAACTGTCCCTGGTATTACCTGATATCTAATCATGGCATTTCCTCAAAACTTCTCTTTACTGTTTCCTTGCATTGCTGTTTAGTGGCTGTCTGGTTTCTTGACTTCTCCGTGTGTCCCACCTCTGCGACTAGTCTTCTGAATGTGGGAAAGGAAAGAGGCATTAATCGAGGGCCTGTTACATTTGAAAACTTTACACAATTTATCTTCATTGATCCTTGTAATGACAGAAAGATGTAAGTATTATTTTTTTCACAGAAGAGAAGACAGAGGCACTGAGGTTAAGGTTCTTGCTTAAAGTCACTCAGGTAGCAAGTAGGATGGTCTGCCATCACCTTGTACAGTATACTACAGGACTAAGAGCAAGCAGGCAATCAATAAAAACCACACCAATACCCTTTTGTATCACTTACATAAACACCAAACTTAGTCCAACATTTTCAAAATTTTAGTGCTTCTATTAATCTTTGAAAAGTGTCAGGTGTCCCCTCTAACAGTGTCAGGTGTCCCCTCTACCACTCCAGATTTCATTCCCCAAGTCCCTGCCTCCTTGTTAACATTACATCACAGACGCTTCTACAAATGAGTTCTCTTTTTAGTCACCCTTAGCTCTCCTTGGCAACTACTAACAGTCTTGCCTAAATCAGTTTTTTAAAATCTCTCCAGAGAAGCTGGAAACCCTGTTGGTAAAATGTAGATCAAATCTGTGGCCAAAATGAGTACTTGGCAAGAGTGCCTGTGAGGTGGGGTCCTCTTTCAGAAAGTACATTCCCGTTTTCTCCCGCTTCATCATGCCCTTGTCCTCTGTGCTCCCCTATCGCCTCTCCCACTTCTGACTTCATGGCCTCCCTCAGTCACCCCACAGACAACGTTTTCATTCTCTTTGTTTTCCGTTTTGTCTTTTCCCCCACCATACTCTTTCCACATGTCGTCTTACTTGCCTTTGTCTTCTGAGAGCTTCATCTGCTTTATAAACTCGACACTGGAGCTTCATCACCCCTCCCATCACCAACATCATTCCAGGTTCTTGCAGGATATTATGTGTCCTTTCCCCCTATGTGGGCTCCACCAAACATAATCTACCACTCAGTTCTCTTACTGAGGGAATAAGCATGGGAGGAGGGGTCTCTCGCCAATGCCACTGCCTTGGATGGCTGGACTCCTTGCTCAATCTCCTGTGGCCTTATCTCCTCTTGATCCACCCACCTCTGCTCTTGGGATGCTGATCACAGTCCTGAGGTGAGTTATAATATCTCCACACCTTGGATGGAGTCCAGCATGCTCTCACTGTTTGGGACAAAGTGTTTGTCATCTCGCTGTCCGCTGTCCGTGACCTTCTGTGGGTACAGGTTCATCAGGTTTCTGCCTTTCCTCTAGCTTCTCTTTCTCTTAAGGGGCCCTCACAGCCTGCAATCTGCTTCCTGAATACAGTGGGTGGGGGAGCAGCTGGGGGTCACTCACCTGGCCTTCCCAGAGAAATGCTTCATGGATGTTTGATGGTCACCGATCTGATTCCCAATGTTTAGTGCTTTCCCTTTTCCCTAAGCCATAGTGTCACATTGAAAATCTGTTAGATCATTGAAGTTAGACGATTCAGTGGAGAGCTTTTCTGTCTATGAAATACTTGCTTTCTTTGGGGACTTTGTCTCTTGCCTTCTCTGGGGTTCTTGCAGTCTCTAAGCTTCCATGTTTTTTTTTTTTTTTTTGTAGGGAGAATACAAAAGCTCTCCTTTGTGGGGAGAGGAGCTTGTTTGATGTGACTGTGGTTGTGTTTGGTGGAGGCCACTAGGTCCTCAGCTGCTTGGGACAGGGTATTAAGGTGAACTGCAGGATCTGTTGATTTCCCAAGTCGTGACATTGACCCAGGCTCTGATTCTCCAGACTGGAGTGACCCAAAGGAGAACAGTAGTGCTCTCTCTTGTTCCTGCAGCCTTTGCAGATCGAGAGCTGGCATTTCCCTGAGACTGAGTAAGTCAGTTGCTGAACTATTTCCTCTTCATCTGATGGGCACACAGGGGTCTCTGCTAGGTTGTTCTGGGCGTTTTCATTGTTTATGTGTTATACTGTCACCTCGGCTGTTTGGAGAAGATTTCTGAGGCATGAAGGAGGAGAGTGTCTTCAGTTACTGTTCCTAGAAGCAGAGCCTGACTTAGGGATTCTGGACAAGAGATGTACTGAGGGAGTAATGTCTGAAGGACTATGTAGGGGAGAGGGGAAGGAGAAATAAGGTGAAGAGGGAACTGATAAAGATGTGGGTTCTAAGTAAAGCTAAGGTCTAGCTTTAGCCTGGTCCCATGGGGGTTCTGGAGCATAAATAATACCAGACAGTTATCACACCTCGAGGCAAGTATATTGGCCCCATATCATCGTACCCCCATATCAATCTGTCATTGGCTGAGAACTACCCTGAGGTGAGGGAGTAAACTTCCAGGCCTCCTAGTGATCAGAAGCAATTCTCAGGAGAAGGCTGCAGCCTTTAGCGGCTAGGGTTGTGGGGTGTGTGCGCCAGTGGGCAAAGGGATCCGAGCAGAACACCAACAGTATTGACTACAGATTGTGAGGCTGGGTCCTAGTGTGGGCCTTTGCCTCTCCATCTCCATGTGGCTCTCTGAAATTTGACAATGAGCTTCTCTGCTCTTCAGGTTGAGCCCAAGGAAGAGCCATCATAAGGCACCAGGACCCTGGGTGTTGGAGATGGCAGGTTACAAAGACGAGGACCCCGAAGATGCCAATGCCCAGAGCTTGTGCTACCCACTCTCTGCTGGTTTAGGCTCACCAAAAGCAGAGGGACAAAGAATCACTCACCACCCTTACTTTCATTCTGTGGGAGCTGGAAACTGAATAACAAATAGCCTCTTTCTCTTCTACAGATGATGGCTTCTGTCTAAGTCCCTTTGATGGAATTAAGAGCCTCCTTATGGGGAGAGACTTTTGGTGTTTGATTTGCCTTCTGCCAAAAGCCAGGATAGGGTATGTAGGCATCACCTGTTACCAGGCAGTGTTTATTATAAATGGCCATGTGCCTGGCTCTACATGGAGAATATACAGGAAGATGAATTCTTGTTTTGTTTGTTTGTTTGTTTGTTTTTGCAATTAGTTGAAGGTGGAGTGAGGAGGGAAGTGTCCCTGCATGCTTGTACTTGGTGTAGCCTATCTGGGTGCCTTGAGGGAAGGGACAGGGCATGTGTGTCACAACAGCAGGTACCCAAGGGAGGAAAATGTGTTTGCTAAAGGGCCATGCTTAGAGCATGGGGCCAGGCTCATTGTGTGTTACCACATCTGTCGGCCACAGCAAACCCTGTAAGACTTGGTATCTCTAATTCACAGCTGAAGGGATGGAGGCTCCCACGTTAGCCTCCCTGAGGGCATTCCAGAGCTATGAAATGGTAAAGATGGCTTCCGAACTCAAGCCTGGTTGCCTTTATTGTCCATATTATCTCAAAACAAAACCACCCTCATGAGTCAGTCTTCAGCGCCCACTCCGTGCTCTGCACTGTCAAAACTTTAAACTTTAGGATCCAATGATGTTCCCATACTGAAGGAACTTAGACATGCACACAGTGCCCAATGCCAGCATTGGAAACGGCGAAAAGTCTCAACTTGGACTAGGGCAAACCTGGGTTCAAATTCTGGCTTTACTGCTTCTTCACTTATGGTCTCAGGTAAGTTAACCTGCCTCTTTATGCTCAGTTTTCTCATGCGTGTAAAGGAGATGATCAAATCTAAGTGTCTTGGAGTTGTTGTGAGGATTATGTGAGATTAGGCAGGAAGAAGCATGAGCTTGGGGTATGCCTTGGAGCTCTGCACTCCCCATGGCAAAGACAGTGAGTGCCATTTGGTTTTCATGAACACAAACAACCTGGGATTGGAGCGAAGGTGGGGGGTGTTCTGATAATAACAGTGTTAGTCCAATCTAAAGCTTAGCTGACTCAAGAATTTGATTATCTTCCTTTGGAAGATGTTTGATGCCCCATGATTTCCTGCTCTTCCTCTACCTTTGGGTCCCCATGATACTTCTAAGGGCTAACTGCTTTCTTTGGCTGTGCCATGCACAGAGTAAAGAAGAAACTACCTTTCTGTCAGCAGCTCTGTCCAGTATCTGGCACATTTGTTTCCCTGGGTATAGGGAGGGTTCTGGGGTGCACAGGCCACCATCTGCTGGAGCTGCTAAGTCAGGGCCCAGCATTATCCCAGCCTCCAGGACCCCATCCCCAGCTTTTGGCAGCTTCCTGGGCTAGGGGAGGCCAGGCCTGGGCTGGGTGACCTCGCAGCTGTGTCTTCAGCCCCTTGGGACCCTGTGTCTCTGTCTCTCTCAGGGGCCCATCCTGGCTGCCGGGCAGAGGGCCCACTGTCCTTCAATACTAGAAGCTCACATTGCCTGGCCTGTGCCAGCACTTGGCAAAGGCTTCTCAACCAAGGGGCCCTGTGTCTCTTGCATCCGTGACTGCCTGCTTGTCCCTTCAGGAGTATGGACCTCGAGTAGGGGTAAGGCTTTGCCAGCTTTTCCATTTTTCTCTGACAGTTTAGAAACTCCTTGGAAGAGCTCTGCTCTCATGTGAATCAAAGGGGGAAATTACACAGGTGGCTCTGAAAACAGAGACACTTGTTAAATTATAGTGAAAGGATACTGACACTAAATGAGGTATAGGCTTTCTAACTGGGCTCCATAGATAAGTATACAGATTATGGTGATGGCAGTGATGATGATGGTGATGATGATGATGATGATGATGATGATGGTGACGATGATGGTGATGATGATGGTGATGATGATGGTGGTGGTGGTGGTGGTGGTGGTGGTGGTGGTGGAGGTGATGATGATGATGATGATGATGATGGTGACGATGATGGTGATGATGGTGATGATGGTGGTGGTGGTGGTGGTGGTGGTGGTGGAGGTGATGATGATGATGATGATGATGATGGTGACGATGATGGTGATGATGATGGTGATGATAGTAGTGGTGGTGGTGATGACAATGATGGGGTGGAGGAAGAGGAAGAAGAGGCAGTCCCATTACTGACCATACTCTGTGCAACAGGCACTGTGTTTGGGATGCTGCTCTCATTGTTCCTTTTTACACTCAGCATCCCTAGGAAGTAGATGCTATTTTCCCCATTTTACAGATGAGTAAGATGAGGTGCATAGGAGTTAAATGATTTGCCCTAAGCCATATAGCTGCTGAGTGGCAGCACTGGGATTTGAACCAGGTCTTTCTCTAATATTTGTCCTTTTTTGGGGGTATACTTATATATATATTTTAACATTTGAATCACAGGTATATATTACAAATTCAAAAACTTAAAGAATTTTTTAAATTGAATAGTTGACAGTTCATGTTACAGTTTTTGAATTTTACTTTGTTTGCCAGGTTTTTTTTTTTTTATTGTGGTGAAATACACATTACATAAAATTTACCATCTTAACCATTTTTAAGTGTATAGTTCAGTGATATTAAGTTTATTCATATTGTTGTGCAACTATCACCACCATCATCTCCAGAACTCTTCTCATCTTGTAAAACTGAGACTCTGTACCCATTAAACAGTAAGTCCCATCCCCCACTCCCATTTCCCAACCCCCAGCCCCTGGCAGTCATGGTTCTACTTTCTGTCTCTATGGATTTGACTGCTCTAAGTACCTCATATTGGTAGAATCATACATACAGTGTTTGTCTGTTTATGATTGGCTTATTTCGCTTAGCATAATGTCCTCAAGTTTTATCCATGTTATAGCATATGTCAGAATTTTCTTCATTTTAAGGCTGAATAATAATCTATTGTATGTATATAGCGCATTTTGCTTATCTATTAATCTGCCAGTGGATACTTGTGTTACTTCTATCTTTTAGCTATTGTGAATATGCTGCCATGAACAAGAGTGAACAAATATCTTTTTGAGATTCTGCTTTCTGGTTTTTTTTGCACATATGCCCAGAAGTGGGATTGCTAGATCATGTGATAATTCAATTATTAATTTTTTGAGGAATCACCATACTGTTTTCCACAGTGGCTGTACCGTGTTACATTCCCACCAAGAGAGCACGAAGGTTCCAATTCTTTCACATCCTCGCCAACATATTATTATTATTTTTTTAAAATAGTGCCCATTCTAATGGATGTAAGGTGGTATTTCACTGTGGATTTCTCTATGATTAATGATGTTGAGCATTTTTTCACATGCTTATTAGGTATTCATGTCTTTTTTTGGAGAAATATCTATTTATGTATTTTGTCCATTTTTTAATCAGGTTGTTTGTATTGTTGAGTTTTAAGCATTCTTCAAGTATTTTGGATATTAATATCTTATCAGACATATAATTTGCAAATAGTTTGTCCCATTCTGTAGGTTGCCTTTTCACTTTGTTGTTAACGTCCTTCAATGCACAGAAGTTTAAAATTTTTTTAAAGTCCAATTTGTCTCTTTTTTCCTCCCATTGTCTGTAGTTTTGGTGTCATATTCAAGAAGCCATTGCCAAATCTAATGTCATGAAGCTTTGCCCTATGTTTTCCCCTAAGAGTTCATAGTTTTTGGTTTTACATTTATGTCTTTGATCCATTTTGAATTACTTTTTGTATATAATATTATGTAAGGTCCAACTTTATTCTTCTGCATGTAGATATATCCAGTTTTCCCAGTACCATTTGTTGAAAAGACTATTTCCCTATTGAATGGTCTTGGCACCCTTGTTGAAGATCATTTGACCATGAATGTGAGGGTTTATTTCTGGTAACACCTATACTTTTAACCGTTTCTTGCACTGTATCTCAACACTGCAATGCTTAGTAGAATTACAGAATATCAAAGCTGCAGGAGGCCCCAAACAAATAAGGATTACTTTCTTATTCTGTAGACAGAAAAACTGAGGCCGGTGGTCAGAGCACCCTCAGTCCAGTCCAGTGCTCATGCCAGTACAAAATTCTGTGAGGGTCCTCACTTCCTGGGATGAATTGAAGGGTTGCTGGGAGACTTTTCGTGCACTTTAGCAAATGCTCCATTTTGTGAGCAAATGCACTCATTTGTTTTAGAAAGTTAAAGTGTAGACAGTGGAGAGGAGAGAGGAAGCATCTAGAGTTGGCCCAGGAATGAGGTGTGCTGGAGGAGGAGGCCACTTAAACCCCCTGAGTCAGGATCCAGGATCACTATCTTCTGGGCAGGTCTAGGTGATCCCCCATCCATGCACCAGTGCAGCAAGCAACCTTAAAAAGCATGTGTGTGCGCAAATGGCTACCCTTCTTTCATAGCCAGGGCACCATTTGGCCCCTAGCACGTCTCCTCCTCTCCATACCCACCACCACCTCCCTCCTGCCCTTCTCTGCCTTGAGTCCCCTGCTCCAGCTATACTGAAACACTGTTTTCCAGAACAAGGGCCAGGCTGGGTTGCACTCCTGTGTCCTGGCTCACACAGACACCTTTATGGCTCTGCTAGATTATCCCCTCTCAGAAGAGCCCCTCTTCATACCTCCTCTTATAGAAGTCATCTCTCCAGCCCCAATTCTGGCATGTACTCTGTGCCCCCTTCTGTAGTCACCCTAGAGTTGAAGTTATTTATCTGTCTTCCCACCAGTGCTGAGATCTCTTGAGCCAGGAACTGGGTTGCAAATATTCAAAAGAATGCTCTAAAGACAGATAGACAGACAGATTCTCAGTGCACACAATAGATGCTCAATACACTTTTGTAAATCTAGTTCGGAGAGGAGCAATGACTAAAAAATCAGGTTGTAAAGGGAGATGAGCCCTCAGCTTGGGCTTTAGGTTGGAGAGTGAAGTTGGCTGTTCCTCTGCCAGTATTTTATACCAATATTTAAGAAAAAGCAAGTGGATACCTGTTTGGCCACCACGCCTTACCAACTCCAGTGTAAAATTGGATTTTATTCTGGGAAATGGGCCACCAATGAGCTTGTTTTCCCAGAGCCTAGGAAGGAATGAAGAAAATAAATAATCAAGTCTATCTCAGGTTTAATTCTCCTTTGACCTTATGTCCCCTGATGGTCACTGTCACTAGGCAGTGCTGGTGCCAGCAGGTCACCTCTGCCCATTCCCTTTGCAGGGAGCTGGAGGCTTTGTGCACCCCAACATTGCTGGCCCAGCTTGAAACAGCTGTGCACAGCACAGACACTGCACATCACAAGCCAGGTACTGACCTATGCAAACACAAACAGAATTATAGCCACCTATAAACAAATTAGCATCCTTTAAAAGGTGAAAAGCTCCATAAAATGTCTGGGTTTTGTTTATAGCTTCAAAATAGAGGTGAAAGGGAGTTGGAATAAATCATTGGGGTGCCCATGTGGCACTGGTGCTCTTTCCTTCTTCTTGCTCCCCACCCCACGGGCACACGGACTGGGGTGCACTCACAAGCACACACTGCCTTTAAATGGCCGCTCAGTCTGTCCTGCGGTTGTTCCTGCCAGCCCGGGTCCCAGCAGGTGTTCCCTAATTAGCAATCTCTTCATTTCCAATCAAAGCACAAAGCGGCCCCAAAAGCCTGTCTTTATGAGGGAGCCAGCAGCGGCTAGGGATGTGTGGGGGGATAATTGTCTTCGCCAGTGGCGGCGGTAAGCGGGCTGGCTAATTCATTATTGTAATAACTTTGCTTGTCCTTGGGGAGGTGGAGGTGGGGGAGGGAAGGAGCAGAAAGGGGGAGGGGACTGAGCAGGGCTGAGGGTGGGGCAGGGTGAGGGTCTGGGGCAAAGGGGTGGAACAACCGAAAAGCGAATGAATGACGCAATGCTCACGCCCCTTACACCAACTGGCTGTGCACCCACTTCCTACCTCAAGTGAGTGACGTGCTTGCCAGCCTTCTGCTGCTGCCACCTGAACTGCAAGGAGTCTAGACTTTCCACCTTGCGTGGAGGAACCCTAGGTTTTAAAGGAGGCCCTGGCTCTGGGAAGAATATGCTCTGTTACCCTCTGGGGCCTGAGGGGCTGAGACTCAGAGGAAGTCTTAGAGTCAGGTCTGTGTGGTGGGTCTCTGGGGCCAGGTCTCTGTGTTTCCAAGAGTTCAGTTCCACGAACTCCTGAACCTTGACTGTCATCGCACCTGGGCACAGTGGCAGAGAGCTTCCAAAGAGCTGCCTGACACTTTAGCTGGCAGAATGATATGGGTGACAACTCAAAGACCCCTCCAAGTCTGCAGGGACTACAGAGGTGGCTGTGAGTTTCCTTAAATTGAGGCTGAGGTGGTTGCTGGCCAAAGTTACCTCCTTCTCTGTCCCGGTGCACTCCCTGAACCATCTCTTTCTCAGTGATCAGGGCCTCGTGAGTAAGAGGGTAGAGAAACCCTCCCTGAGCTTTGAGCTAGGTCATCAAGTGGCTTTGTGAAGGGTTTGGAACTTCAGCTAAGCTACCATCTAAAATGAAATACAGATATAGAAGCAGAAAGGGAGGGTGTCTCCAGTGGGGGAAACAGCATGAGCAAAGACACAGGGTATATCCTGGGATTAGGGGTGAACGGAGACAGGTCTTGTGGGATGGGGGTTCAGGGGTATGCTGAGGACTCATGGGAGATTCTGGGAATGGAGGGTGAGGCAGCCCGTGGAGGGCCTGACTGGCGGGCTCAGTCTTCTCCTCTTGTGCCCTCAAGTCAATAGCAATGTCAGCCCCAGCTAGAGAGCCTGTGGATGTCCCTGCCCTGTCCTGCCCTGGAGGGTATACCTGGCTTCCTTGTCAGTAGCACTTTCCCAGACCTGAACTCAAGGGAAATGGTCTGGACCAGAACAGAGATCTTTGGGAGGCCAAAGGGAACGGGATCCCCTGCCAGACTCCTCCCTTTCCCCCACAGCTGTGATCTTAAATGCCATGTGGTACTTGCCACGCGACATTAGATGTGGATTACTGGCCAGCCCTTGCCTGACCCCTCACAGCCTGTCTCTGAGCTCCAAACATTTCCCTTTTGTCTTGGTACACGGTGGTGACCACCAGTGTGGTCAGGATTGTGGGCTCTGGAATCAGAACTCCTGGGATCAAGTTCTGGCTTCATCAGTTAATTTACCTCGTTGTGCCTTGGTTTCATTTGTTCAATGGGGATGATGAGCTCCTACCTCACATGAGGTGCATAGCACTGTGCTGGCTGGTAGTGAGGGCTCCCACTGTGCTAGTGTCTGCTCTTAAAGACGTTTGAATGGGAAGGAGGATGTGTGAGGGGTCTGGGAGGGGGTCACAGGGCCTCACTGCTCCTTCTTTCACCTGTTTTTTTTTTCTTCATCTGTGAAGTGGGAAGGGGGAAGCTGAACTTTGGCTCTCTAAGGTTCTATGGTTGAAGGACGCTGGGAGGGGATGCCGTGGGTGGGTGAGTGGAGGGCGCCTTGTGCAGTGCAGTAGCCTGTCCTCCTGCCCAGAGACTAACTTGGAGATCTCTACATTGACTTGGAGGCTGAGGACCAACCCTGTTTTCTCTTAGTCCTGCTCCTGTTTGTGTCATTCAAGTTCCTGGACCCCAGCACTATGGGTATGTGGTGGGCAGGGAGCGCACATCCCTGGCTGTGCTGACTGGGGATCCCCCTGGCTCTGGACTTGGTCTGTCCCATAGAGCAGAGTTTGGGAAGTCCGGTACCCAACTCCAAGCCCTTTCAAAGGCCATCTCCTTGGGGTGTTGTGGCTTTGGTTCCTGTCTCTCACCCTAGCTTGAGAGTCAGGAAAACCAAAAAGCCAGGCTTCCCCCTCCCTGCCACTTCCAATTTCCAGATCGTTCTACAGCAGCCTTTAAACAAATATTTATGAAGCATCTATTACATGCCTAGTGGGAAGATCCAATGTTATGCAAATAAATGGGAGGATGATTGGGGCAGCCTCTCTCTAGGGATGAGCTGGCCTCCCCGAGGAGGTGACATTTATGCTTCAGCCTGAGTGACTAGGAGAGAGCTCAAGTAAGGGTCTGCATGAGCTAGCGCAGTGCCGTCCAGTGGAAATGGGAGCCACAAATGGGAGCCAGTTGGGTAATTTTAAATTTTTTTATAGCCACTTGTTTTAAAAGTCAGAAGAAACTGATAAAATTAATTTTAATAATATATTTTATTTAACCCAATATACCAAAATATCATTTCCACAGGTAGTCAATATAAAAAATTATTACCGAGATATTTTACGTTCTGTTTCTTTTACTAAACCTTTGAACTCTGGAGTCCATTTTATACTTTCGGGACTTCTCCATTCAGACTAGCCATGCGTCAGGTGCTCCACAGCCACATGTGACCAGTGGCTACTGTGCTGGACAGACAGCACAAGTGTCGAGGTTAAGAGCACAAACCCTGGAGCCACTTACTAGCTCTGTGACCTTGAGCAAGTTGCTGAACCACTCTGTGCCTTGGTTTCTTTATCTGTAAAGTGGGGTCGTAATAGAACTTGCCCCTTGGAGTTGTTACAAGAATTAAATAAGCTCATAAACATAAAGAGCCAAATAAAATAATGCCTGGCAGGCAGAAAATGCTCTCTAAGTGTTAGCTATTAATCAGAAGAATTGGAAGAACGAGAATAAAAAGATCTCCGAAGAAGAGCAGTCAAGGCAGAAAACAGAGCAGAAGGAAGAGTGGGGAGGCCGGGCTGGGGCACCAGTGGTGAGAGGGAGCAGAGGGGGCCAGCGGGGCAGTGACTGTTGTATCCAGCCTTGGCAAGCTTGGTTTCCTTTTCAGCTCCATAAGCAAAGCCTCAGAAACCAGAGAAAATTCTAGGGTCTGAGACTTTGCCTGACACCTGTTCCCATCTCCAGGGATGAGGTATGAGCTCTGGGTAGGGGATGGAGGCGGGGCACCTGGTGTACCCCTGAGTCTTCTGCATCTTGCTCTGACTTCAGAACTGTTGCATTCCTCCTGCTCACAGCCGCTTGGGAAGTGCCAGGGCATCAGCTGGAGGGGGAATATTAATGATTCAATTTTCAACTGGGTTCCACTCCAGGGCCTCGCCTGCAACATGCATTTTTAATCATAACAAAACAGAATGACAAAGGGAGTCATTTGCAGCAAGGCAGCCCCTGCTGGCTGCCCCTCACCCCCAGGATCTGCTTGAGGGGAGGGGAAGCTGGCTTCCCAACCCACAAGACATTCCCCATTCTGGCGCCAAGATTGTTCCCCAACTTCAGAGCGGGTGTAGCCATGGGCACAGACTCTGGCCGAGCCATGCTACGGAAACCACTCTCTCTGGGCTGTGACTCCCTTGCAGAAGCGGGCTGCTGGGTTAGGAGAACCAGAAACACTTGGGTGCTCATTGGCTGAGGCTGGGCGAAGCTGAGGTAGCAGGTATTTGGACCATCTCTTTAAGTGTTCTGGCTGATCCACAGCAGGGACAAGGAACCATGGCAGGATGAGGGGCCATGTGGGTATGAAGGTTGCAGAGGAATCTACCTGTCCATTCTCCAAGGCCTGGAGTCATCTTCTTTCTCTGAGCCTCTATCAGGCTTGTGGTTGGAGCCAGCTGGGTGCTTTCTGGGCTGACCTCGCCTTGGTGGTACCTGGTTATTGGCTGGCCCGACTCTGTTGGAGGTAGTGCCTTAGTTCACTATTAAATTGCCTTCTGCTGGCTGCTGGACCCTGGCCCATCCTGTTTGGCAACTATCTTTACACTGGGTTAGTCTGGAGTGCTCATCATCACTCTTCCTGATGTCCCTGAGGACCCAGCTTGAATCCCACCTCTGTGAACCTTTACCTAGCCACAACAATGATCTCCATCAACCTGTCTCTCTGTCACCCACATTACCTATTATCTGCACCACACCCTTGGCAATGCTGCTACCCTCTAACCATCCTGTCCATCCAACAAATCTCTGAGCACCCAGTAGTACCAGGTGCTGTGGCTGCTCATTCAGTCTAGTGAGAAAGGCCAACAGTCAACCCATAAATCTTTAGCTATATTGAAAGTGCTATAGTAGAGGCTGTAAAAAAAAAAAAAAAAGTTGTAGGGGCAAGGGCCAATACACTTTAATGTGTATATGCTATTTTTTCCACCAACATTTATGAAGGACCTACTATGTGCCAGGCACTGTGCCGGTACTGTAGCTAGAGTGGCGAAGAAGACAGACACAATCTCTGCCTTCACAGGGTTTACAGTTTGGTGGAGAAGATTAAACCAACAGGTGTCCTTCTTTTTACATTCTCCCTTATGTCTTATACACAGCAGGTGCTCAGTACATGTTTGCTGGCTAGTTGGCTCAAAGTCAGCCAATTCTCTGACTGTGTCACTTTCTTTCACCCTGCTTTATGTTTGTGTCGCTGGTTCCTTGGTTGGGCCTTTATCTACTACCTACCAGGAATTCCTTGTCCTTATTCTGCTAGATCTGATCTCAGGTGTAATAAATTAATAACAGCAACCACCAGTATTAGGTCCTTGTTATATGTCAGGTGCTGAGCATTTCACCAATACAGGTAATACAATCTTAGTTAATCATCACCACTAGCCCATGGAATAGGTACTCCTACTCAACCCATTTTACAAAAGAGGAAAATCAGGCACAGAGAGGTTAACTCACTTGTCTAAGTGAGTAATGGGCAAGTAATGGGCAGAGTTGGGATGTAAACCCAGGCAGTATGGCCCCAGAGTCTGTGCTCTTTATCACCCTGTGTCACTCTGTGGCTACCTGCTGTCATGTAGAAAATAGGTCAGAAAGACTTGTTTTTACCCCATCTGCAGACACTCGTTGTCTTTTCGTTTACGGGAACATGAATATAGCCAGGCTGTGCACCGCACCCTCCAAGGATCATGGGATGGTGGTGCCGAGGGGTCCTCTCCTGTACTCCTTTCATGTTTCAGCCAAAGGAACAGAGGCCCAGGGATGGGCCCAATGGCTTACCACCAAGGCTTGGCTGAGCAGCCCTCCTGGCCCAGACAATTCACAGCCCGGGCTGACACCCCAAGCATTGTTTTACATGGGTTGGTAGAGACTGGGCGGCAGACAGCTGGTCTCAGATGGACAGGCTGGAAAGGCCTGCGAGCAGCTTCGGACCCTTTGAGTCTGCAAGTCTGCACCTGCCTCTCAGCAGTCCTTATTCCTAGGCCCAGGGCCCACTGCTCCCTGCCCTCCTTGCACTATGCCACCCTCTTCAGAGTTGGCATCTTTCCATTGTCTTTCCCCTGGGGTGCCAGACACCCATAGCTAGTGCTTTAGTCCAGGTTGTCCCGGGCAAGAATGGGAGTGGGGCTTGGAGTGCCCTGATGCTTAGCTGGAACTGCAGCTGCCCTAGCTCAGCTGTCAGCAGGATGAGCCTGTCCCAAGAGCTCTCCTTACACTTCATTTATTCCATCATATGTGCTCGCATGTTCTGGGTACAGGGGACACAGTGAATAAGACAGCTGAAAGTCCTGCCCTCACGCATCTTACTTTTGTGTGTGTGAGCAGTGGGGAGTAAGGGAGGTAGACAAAACAAAACAAAAGACAACACCAAGGTAATGAGTGTATTCAGTATATTAAACAGGTTAAGTGCCATGGAGAAATAGGAAAGCAAGAAAGCCACAGAGGACCTCACTACACTTCATGATCCACAATGGAGGTGAGGGAGAGAGCCCCAAAAAAGACTGGAGAGAAGCATTTCAGGCATAGGGAACACACAGCAGAGGGTCCTGAGGAAGCCATGGGCCTGGCGTGTTCACAACACAGCAGGGAGGCCAGGAGCAAATGAGAAGTGGTGTCAGAGTGAACTTCTGAGGGTGGACACTCTCTAATGCTGCTGACCAAGGGTGTCAGTGAGAGACAGAAATTGCTTAAGGTGGCACAGACTCTGCTGGGGCCAAGGCTTCCTGTCCCATGAGGGAGGAAGCTGGTCTGGGACCTAAGTGGGTGGAGGCAGAGGACTTCTACCACAGAGTCAGTCTCCCTGAGCTGTTCTCATTTTCTCAAGAGTATGAGAGGGTCTGTGGAAACCACTGGCGGGTAGAAAGAATGCAAAGTAGTAAATGTTTCTGCTCTTTCCAACCTCTGCCTCTTGACCAAGAGAGTTCCGGGAAAAGACTGGTCCCCTTACAGCTCCGTCGTCCTTTCACTTCCCATGGTCCAGTGGGTGGAATCCACAGAACTGCCTAGGGATGGGTGATGGAGGTGTGTGTTGATGTGGAGGGCAGGCGCTTGATCTCTCATCTGGCTGAAGCTCCATCGCCTGGAATTCTTTCCAATGGAAATGATCTTTCTCTTTGCTCCTGAAAAGGCCTTTTCAAAGCTATTGTTCCCACAGCTGCCCTAGAAAGGAGGCCTCAGTCAATCACTGACTTTTCCAGGAACTTATGAGATCCTGGTCATTGTTCCATGGGGGACTGTACTCAGATGGTAGACACAGCCTCATTTTGACCTCATGCCTGTGTCTCCTGCTTGCCATCTTGAGTAACAAGACAGAAGGTTTCATGGGGACATTAGCCAGAGGGCTGAGGCCATCTTGCCTGGCGGAGCCTGAGGCTTCTGCTTTCTGTGCTTATGTTGTCTCCTCCTCCCTGCCTCCAGCCTCCAGCCTCCGCTCTCCAATTTAAGGGCAGGTTTTATTCCCCAGCTGCCTCAGGGCCCCTCTTTCTGATTGTATTAAAGTCTCCGTAATTCTCCCCTCATTAATGATTGGCATATTTTTACCTCTCACTAAAGGAGCTTCAAGGCGACTCCCCGGGGGCCCTACTCTCCGAATGAAACAATTTCATCCTGCTCCAGAAACGCATTAAAAAGAGTTTGTCAGGATCTTATCACCAGTTAGAGAAAGCTAATCAAATTACTTCTATTTATTAGCTGGTACAGTCCTGTGTCATTCCATCACTGCCTGGCCCTGGCCCTGGCCTGGGGTAGGCATGAGGAGAGCATCCTGGCCTCTGGCTACTGGAGGAGGGCAGTGCTGGCCAGCCAGCCTGCTGCTTAGCCTCTCTGCCCCTAGCTGGTACCTTTGTACCAGGCGAGCCAGGATGAGGTGCTGGTATGCCTGAACCAGTCATCTGTTACTCCTCAGTGAGGGCTCCTTACAGGTACCTGTGTGACCCACGGTCAGTATGTCTCAGCCCTAGACTGCCTATCCTTGGCAGAGCTGGAAAGGAAATTCCAATGTATTTATACAAACACACATATTCTCCCTTACTTTGGAAGAGAAAAATATAGACTCTTTTAAAAAAAAGTTTTCCTTTGGGAAATAGGAATGTTTTTTAAGTAGTATTTTAAAGAAAATACTACAGAAATTAGTATGTATCTACCACCCCAAATTAATCATCGATAATATGTTGCTATGTATGTTTCATGTCTTAACAACAGAATGAACATTTCAGATAAGTTAAAGCTTCTTTTGTGCCCATCTCCCAGTTGCATTATTCTCCCCGCTCCCCAGTGACAAGTATCATGACTTTATTATGTATCTTTCCAGGCCCTTAAGAATTCTTTTACATAACATATATGTACCCAAGGATGGTACAGTCTATTGGGTACAGTTGCTCACCTCCACTCTAGCTTCGTGGGTATCAGTGAACATGGACTCTGGTATCGAGTTGCAGCTTGCAGCTCTGTGACCTTAGGCAAACCTCAGTTTCCCCACCTCTAAAACAGGGATAATTGCACCTACCTTATAGGATTTGTGAGGATGAAATGAGGTAACCAAAGGGCTTAGTAAAGTGCCTGGCACCTGATAAGTACTCGCAAAAGCTGAGTATCATGATTCCTATCCTCTCTCCCCCTTCCACCTGGGCCCACATGGCTTCCAGTCTCTACCTCAAATATACACGTTCATGCCCACCCAACTTGAGGCTGTGTGGTGTACACAGTGTACAGACGGACCCAGCTGTGTGGACATGTGTTTGCTCTGCCAGGAGTCCTGGAATTCTACAGTTCACTGTAAGGAGAACGCAGGCTGAGTGGAAACCTGGCCAGTCTGGCTCCTGGTCCCATCATCCTTTGAGCAGACCCAACTAGAGCAGAGAAGCAGCCCCCCAGCCTGGCCAGCCTGAGGCAAGGGGCTTTTCCAGCCACACGGCTGCCTCCATGGATGGCTCCAGGAACAGTTCAAAAGGCTGTGCTGCGTGCCCCATCACGTCTCACAAAAGGACATATTGATTGGTTTGAAGGAGCATTTCCTGGGGTCCTTTATATCTCTCTCCCTCTCCACCATAATGAAGAGGCTGAGTGCTCAAAGGTGGGGAGAGGCCAGCACACATCCATCGGGTGGGATTTCTTCATCTTATCAATCAGGACTTTAATTAGACACGTCCGAGAGGGCAGTTCCATCTTGGGGCAGGCGGCAATCTTTATCAAGCATGCCACATCTCTAATTACTGTGTACTGACAGATAACAATTGGGGGGCAGGGTGGGCAGCCCAGGAGGCAGAGGAAGGACAGCAGGGCCCAGAGAGTAGCTGTTCACCCAAGGAGAGCATCCTTCCTAGACAACCTGGAAGGAATCGCTCTGGCTCTGCTACCCAGGGGCAGGGGATGTGGCCTCAGATAACAGCCCTCAGAGTGATTGCAGGGAGGGGGCATGGGGAATGGCCAGGTCAGTAGATGGACAGATGTAAGGATCTCTTGTCTCCAGCCCCCACCCCCACCGTGGCCTGTGCTCCTGACACACACTTCTTTCTTTTCTTTAGCCCTGAATTTCATTTTTGCTCAGTGTTTTTACAATAGTACAGTAGAAAAAGCCAGCAAGTTCTAGGTTTAGATACTATGGCTTGGTCTTTTGGCCCCATGCCAACCAGTTTATGAAACCTTGAACATGTGGTTTAACTTCTCTGGGGCTCAGTTGCCTTCACTGCTAAATGGGGACAGTCATGGCTACTGGCAGAACTGCTGTGGCCGTGAAGTGAAACACGATGTAAGGAGATATGTGTGTGTTCTCCTCCTTCCCTGCCTTTCCCTCCCGCCTGTCCACCTGGTGAATAGCTTTATTTAGGGAGTGGGGACGGTTTAGATAATCAAAGGCTAAAGACAAAGGCTCCTGTCTTTTCAGGGTGAATCTTCTGCCCAGCAATGTTGACAGATCCTTGGGGACAATGAATCAGAGGGTGGTGAACAAGGCACAGAGCAGGATGGCAAGTTCCATCTTGGATGAGGTCTGCTGGCTTGCAGGTGATGGAAGTAACGAGCTTGGGCACGGGACCTGGGCTGGAATGTTTGTGCTCTGTTATGAACTAAGTTGAATCATTCATCCTCTCTAAGCCTCAGCTTCCTCACAAGCAGAGTGAGTGCTATCATGCCTCCCTCTGGAGGCTGGAGAGTGGGCACGTGAAGTACCCAGACTTGATCCAACCTGCATCCGGGTAGCTGCTCAGTGGGTTAATCAATCAGAGTTGCCTCAGACTCCACTCTAAGTCTTCCATCTCCTGTCTGTGGGATTTCCCTTCTCCTCTTTCCCTCCAGGGACTGAATTTCCTGCCCCTGGTCCACTCTCCCTGGTCCTGAGACCTGGCGTTTCTCAGAAGAGAAGCCTACAAGGTGCTCACCCCATCTAGACATCACCCTAGCTCTTTGCTCACTAGTTCTCTGCCATGGGCCTCGGTCCTGCTCTTTCCTCCACAGCCACAGCATTTTGACCTCTTTCAGAAATACCTCAAAATCCATACCCCTTTGGCCAGGCCTTTGATAACCAGTTCCTGTGATCACTCTGTGTGGCCTCCTGTCCCCTGAGACCTCCCTGATCCCATCTGGCTCTCCTGACACTATCAGAGCCCTTGTTTCCAGGCCCTTTCTCAAGAGAAAGTTGGCTTGAAAGATTTAAGTGCTTCTGGCCTCCAGGGTCAGACTAAGCCCCAGGAAGGAAAAATGGAAAAAAGGGGAATCATTTAATCTACTAAAATAGCCTTGATAGAAAGAGACCTTAATTTCTGCTTAGATAAAATAAACCCACCTACTGTCTCTTGGAGCCAGAATTTGAACCTAGCTCTGGTGGTCAGGTTGATATTCTTTACACTACTCAGGGAAGGGAAAACATTTAAAACTAAATGAGACAGGGCACCAGTCTCAGGGATGTCTGAGAATGTCCTTGGATGAGAATTTTATTAAACACTTTGACAAACCCAGACTGGCCTTTCTCCAAACTGACAGCAAAAAGTCTGTCAGAGGATGATGTAGGAGGGTAGTGCTCTGGGAGCAGAGTTGATGTGTCGCTGAGAGTGCCCCGTGAGGTCACTGGCCTGGCTGACCTTGGACTTGGGCTGAGGGGATCCCAGGGTGGAGTTTCAGAGTGCTAAACTGGTTGGGCCAGGGAAGGACAACAGGTGGTAGAGGCGGCGATGGCAGAGTGTGGAAGATAAGGCACAGTGCAACCTCAGAGACATCAGGATGTATGTGTGGAGACAGAGCTAACACACAAGATCCCCCCGGAGAACACTGCGGGGCCCCCTTGGTGACATAACGAGAATTCACAGGAAGTGCCGGAGTGCCCAGGAGGCCTTCCCTGTTATGAGCTATCTTCTCTCCCGTGCCTCTCTACATCACACACCTTTCAGAGGAGGTGGCATTCAAGCAGAGAACAAGAAA